>CM038670.1:839279821-840527399 GCA_021605145.1 Aegilops bicornis
TCACGCCGCCGATGCCATCGCCATCGCAGCACCATCAAATTCTCAGCAGATATGCGTACGGCGCCGCACCAAAGGCGGTACTCTTTTCAGATTCTGCTCAACTTATTTATCGCAGCAAGAAAATAGATCGCCACTTTGCTTTACTCTGATTTCTTGTCTTGGTTGCGAAGTTGCCTTTGTCCGGTTTGCACCTTCAGATCCGCCATGGCACGCTTAACACTATACTCCCAATGCTTATGGTTTTCCCCTTTTATATTCCACACTAGTTAAATCACAGTAGACTAAATTTCAAAATTGGGTCAGTCGATTTTTCAGAGCTCGCCAGAGTTCGCCGGTGCGATCCAAGGGGCTCGGGTGGTTGTGGGGCCTCGCCGAACGAAGAAAACTCGATGTGGGTGGGGGCGGGGGTGGCGGAGGAACACAGACGGTGGGGGCGGTGGTCGGCCGCGGCCCGTCTGCAAGGTGTTCTCAGTATGGGAAGAATTAAGAGAAGAGGAAGAAGAAGGGTTAGGAGACGTAGGGATCTTCATCCAACCGCTTTGAAATGGTCGAGAGACAATGGGAGTTGCATTCTTAATGCGCTCTGATTCATCTTGTGTGGGCACTGCGCAAGAACCAACATTTTATTATCCAAAATCTGCTTGCTCTTCTTTACCATGTTCGATAGTCTTTGGCTTTGTCACGTGATCGATAGGCTTTCAATTACTAAGCGGCAATACAACACCGTATTTTCAACCCAGTTCCACTTTCCCGATTTATATATCGTGGTTATGGTGTACCCTTTGTTATGTACACTATGATCTGCCTAGTTGCTTTGTGTGCTCTTGTTATCATGGTTTGGCAATAAACTCAGATTATCGAGATATTATGAACCTATCATCCGCCTATCCTTACTGAGCCTATTTTTTGTGAACTTGTGCCAGATTATATAAATGCACGCATGATATTACAGCACACATGAGCTCTCTCTCATCGTAATCCAGTTTATAGCACATATGTGTTTACAGGGCGCCTATATTAGAATATCATCTGCATTACAAAGATAATCTCACAACTATTTATGTTTTCATGGTTCTCGGATATTATCACGCAATTACATGTGAATATCAGAATCCAGCGCATCGTAAGAATATTGTGGAACACCGCAATGACTTACAAAATTGGCACCAAGGCATTGAGTGCCATTCTGGAAGCAATGAAACTCGTACGCTCCCCACTTGTTGATTCTTGTTCAGAATATCATCCTAATGACTATTCTAACCTCGAGGAGTCAAAGGCAGATGGCCTGTCCTGTTCACCCATCAAGGTGCCTGTTCTAATTTGGCAAGGTTTTATTGATTGTGCGTATCTTGCATATGTTGTCTTGCATTTCTTCTACTTTGTTGCACCACCATCTGCTTAGTTTACTCATCATATAACTCGAGATGCCATGCCCATCCATTATCGTCATACCATGTTTTTTCACTCAAATGGTGTTCTTGTGCATCAGACATCAAAAAGGAAGAGGGTGATTGCCGAACCTGAAGGAGCACCAGCAAAGTCCTTGAAAAACGTGTTGGTGCCGGAGAAATCAGACATCGCCCCACTTATATTGGCTGTACAACCAGTGACACAAAACATATGACCGACTCCAGCAGACTGTACCCATACTTCAGTGGCCACACCACTAGCCCCACCACACAGGACCTCGCACCTCAAAGAAAAGGTATACCGATTTCATTTGCCATAGCACCAGCCGTACCACAGAAAAATCCCACTCCAGCAAAAAGTACAGCAAGTCCACCGGCCGAAGACATATCCCAACTGCAGAGACGGCCAATTCCTACAGATTGGAACCCCATTCCATTTATTCCCAGTTTAAAATACAATGCTTTCAATGTTGTGAGGGACTACGTGCATATATTCCCATCATGGGAAGATTATAGTGAAGACAAACACCATTTTCACATCTTCCTGTCTAACTTATGTGTAAGTGCTATTATTCATGGTTATTATTTTCCTGTTTTCTGCTGATCGAACACATCAATGATTTACATTACATTGTTGTAACTAGGTGAGGGTCAATCTGGATAGTCATGACGAGAAAAGCTTGCTTGTGCTTTTCAAGGAAGCATTGCAACAATATCGGTGTTACCCGAGGAAATCACACTTTGATGGCAAGTCTATAAACGAATTTCCGTGAAGTCTCCTGTGCTAAATTTAGAAGACATTGAATGGAAAAACCTTGTTATGCACTTTGGTCTCGTTCCTGTGATGAGGTACTGTCCATGAAATCACATGACAATTTGAACTTCTACTTTTCCGCATGTGCCTTACGGATCTTTTGCGTGAAATCGTCGAAGAAGAATTCCGGTTTGAGAAGAACGACAGGATATCGCAAATATGTTGCCCGCTGATTTGCTCTTGTTAGTACCTGTTGTCCTGTATCACTGTACTTGCATACATACCCGGTTCATTATGTGACAGCAGTATGCATGATAGCTTGCTTATCAATTGTTCGCTCCAAATTATCTGATCTGTATGAATGGTTACATTAGTGTAGAATATATCCAATGCCAATGAATTTTTTTAGCTCTGCATTGTTCTTGTAAGTACATGTTGTCCTTTATCAGTGTACTTATATTGACAGGTAGTTGTTCATGTACCATCACTCTGCAGCTTATTTTCCTTTGCCTCCATTTTCCACACATCGGATCTATATTTACTCTTACCATAAGGTTGGCAATCAAGAAGTTTATTGTGCATTGCTCTTCATTTGTGCCTTTTGCCTCAGATCGCTACACATACATTTATAGCTACTTGGTTATGTAGCATCACTCTTCATCTTATCTTAAATATTCTCCATTTTTTCGTATATTATCACATCTATATTTACTCTTAACAAAATGTAGAATAAAGGGAATGCTTATGAAGAAGATTCGGTGGTAAACTTCTTGAATTGCCCCCCCATCAGCATGGACAAGGGCTTTATAGAGCCTGTCTTCACCAGTAATGTAAGTTTGTCCTTCTCAAGCCTTCAAACTTTGTTGTGTATATTTGGTTAGGCATGACTGCAATAGCTGTTTATTTTTGGTGTTTGCATCAAATTGCATGTTTAAAGTTTATTATGTAGTTCATAAATAAAAGTTTGTCCTTCTCAATTTAAGTTTTCAGTTGTATAACCAAGTTCCTTCTTTAGACCATGTAAATTAAACTATACAGAGCAAGTGATCTTCTTTTGCACTGCATGTATGCTTCTGTTCTTCATCCGTAATCCAGTGGTGTGGTGAACCTACCCACTACAGCACAATGTCATATTCTTCAATGTCTTAACTATGAACAATGTCATATCATTCTACTATTATTTAAACCATCTCTTTATTTGCCAATTTGAAATGGTATAAATTGATAGCACACTAACCATTGATACTTATGAGTTCTTGATCTCTAATCCAGTGTTGTCGTGAAGCTGCCAACTCCTTCACAATGTCATTTCTTGCCATGTCTTGACCTAAACAATACCGTATTGTGTTAATGCAATTTTAAACTGTGTCACTTTATTCACAAGAAGAAATGTGATGAATTGTCAAGACCGATACTTTTACATGCAAAACCTGGCTATCATCTGCTTGTTTATCTTTCAGAGTGAGGAAGATATAAGTGTTGAACAAGTTGATCTCATCATCATCTTGCTCACCTTTGCTTGCTGCCATAGCTCCCAATGAGGGCTAACCTTTCTTGAACTCTATTGAAGTGCTTTGTCGGTTTTGTATATTATTTTGTCGGCGTATTTATTTGCCTTTGGTGGCGATCTTTGATGCCAAGTGTATGTAATCTGCTGTCTACTTGTGCTTTATTATCATAGTGGCGAACTTTGATGCCCAGTGGATGTAATATGCCGTAATTTCTTTATTGTATAGTCTAGGTTTTTTCTTATTCATGATGTTGCAGTTATTTTACTGTATATATATATCCTGTCTCCACAGTAAACTGGCCAAACCGTAAAATTACTGTACATAATCGGGCCGTGATGCAATCACGATGTAGGTTGGGCCTGAAACGTGCCGAACAGCTCACGGGCCGGCAGCAGCCTGAAATGAACCCCGGCCATGATTGTGCGAATCAAATCACGGGCTTTTAACAGCCAAAATTGTCTCGGTCCTTGTTTGGCCCAATCAGATATCGCATGCGAGCGGTCGGATGCAAATCGGGCGTAGATAGGCCCAACTATATGAGCGGGCTTTTAACAAATCAGAAATTAATATAGGGTCGAAATCTTAAACGGCCCTTAATGTGCCAAAACTAATATCGGGCTGAATTACTAAGTGGGCCTTTAGCAAGTGGGCCCAAAAGCATAGTGTCTAGTTCTTAGGGCGAATTTGATATGGGCCATAATTGAGCCCAAAGCCTCTTAAAGGGCGGACCGATCCGGGCGTAATTTGCCCAGTAACGTGATAGGCTTATAATGGGCCGGATCTCATATGGGCCACTTTAGGTCTTAACGCGGCAGGCCATTAATGGACCGGATCGTATGTGGGCGGCATTTGGCCCAAAAACATGGCAGCAGGTTAATGGGCCGCCTACTAGGGTCCTCAAAATCTTGTGGAGCTGACGGTGGCCGAAGCCCATTAATGTCGGCGAAATCTCGTGGAGCCTTTAATTGGGCCGCCCATTATGATCCGTAAGAATCTTGTGGGTTTTTACCTAGGTCGGCCCATTATAGCAATAAAAAATCTTGTGGGCCTTTAGTCCCCAAGCCCATTATGGCCCGCAAAATCTTGTGGGTTTTTACCGGCCGACCCATTATGGCTCGCAAAATCTCGTGGGCCTTTAGTCGGGCCGCCCATTATGGTCCGCAAAATCTTGTGGGGTTTTAGTTGAGCCGCCCATTATGGTCCGCAAAACTTGTGGGTTTTTAATTGGGCCGCCCAATTAAACTTGTTGGGCCGTACCATGTGTCGACGTATCATAGGCGCCTATACATCATTCAATGAGTGGATGACATCTGTCCCGGCCGGTGAGCCGACACGTGTTTCCTCCACCAATGATGATTTTACACGTGGAAAATCCCCATTGGTCGGGGCTGTTAACGGGTTATCGGATCCAAAACCCGACCCGATAGCTTAACGCGGCGTTAGTTACGGTGGATGCCACGTGTCGGTCACCCTGGACGAAGCACTTTTGTGACGCGCGATTTATCGTCATGGAAGTGGACACTTCCGTGATGATAATTTTGGTAATGTCATGGAACACTTCTACGACAAAGACAGTATGACTATCTTGATTCTGTCATAAAATCATCATGGATGTACATGCATGACAGAAAACGCGACCTACTGTGACAAACACGTATCATCACGGAAGTGTATTGTTTTGTAGTGTGCGCTGCGGCAATATAGTCCTGAAGCTTCGTGACGGGTATTCGCAGTTGCTCGTCCGTCCAAACGCACTTCCCTGTTACAGGGTCCAAGGTTCCGCCAACCCCGAAGAACCAAGTCCTTGAACGGTCTGGCCAGTTCAATGTCTCTGGTTCGACCCCTTTATCAAGCAGGTCATTCTCAGGCTTGGCCCACAACGGTCGGGCTTTGAGGTAGCCACCGGACCCCGTGCGATGGTGAAGCTCCTTCTTCTCAGCATTTTTCTTGTTTGTCGCTGACTTCTTCTTACTCTTGTCCGATGTCTTGTGGGCCACAAATGCGTCCCAGTAATCTCTGATCTTCTCAACCCGGTCGGTGAATTCTGGAGTCTTGTCTTTGTCGACAAGCTTCGTTTTTTGCTCAGTCTTCCACCTCCTGAATAAATCCGCCATCTTCTTAAGAGCATGAGCCTTGACCAATGGCTCTATAACTGGCTTCTCCAGATCCTCCTCTGGCGGTAGGGTGAAATTTGCCTTCAGCTCGTCCCAAAGATCATCTTTCTGCCTATCATTGACATAAGACACCTCGTGGTGTTCCTCCTTGAGGCTTATACCATTGGTGGATGCGGATTGGGATGATGTCCTAACAAGAACCCCCGTGACCGAGCAGAAAAATGCTTCCTTTGGTCCGGATGGGTTCAATCGGTTGGCCATCACGCTGCAATTTACGTGGATCGTGAACCTTTCATCCTGGCGCAACCTTTTCTTGAGCCTCGTCTTGTTACCAAGTTTGGCTCGATCCAAGGGCTATAAAAGAAGAAAGAAGAGTTAATATATGTACATACCAAAACAATTAATGCATCAATTAGCTAGTCAGCACTGGCTTAGTTAATATATATACCTCGCCGGACTTTGCAACAGCTCCCTCCTCCATTCGGTCACCGGAGCCGTCGTCACGGTTTCCTTCTTCCACCGGCATTTGGTCACCGGAGCCATCATAATCATGTCCCTCCTCCTCCATTGTTTGATCACCATAGCATGCTTCTTCACTCTGTCCTTCCAGACCATCGTTGTCGTTAAGATACGATAAGACATCAGTTCCGGCTGCGATTATGTCCCCCAACACCTGTTCTGCTTCCTTTTCTCGTTCGTGCTCCATTGTTTCTGCAAATATTACAACATGGCAATTATTATACAAACATGACAACAGGTGGATATATTAGTGGCAAACGTAGACCTAGCTGGCTAATCACAACAAGGAATCATATTAGTGGCCTCGACGCTTCTCTAGGGTTTGGGGTGGCCTCGGCAACGCTTATAGGGTTCGGGGTGGCCTCAACGACAACGCTCTTTTAACTTGGTAAATTCTGGATGTGCAGAAAATTGTCTAGTGTGAAAGGATTCAACAAAACCATGTCTTCATCATTAGGCGAAAATAGTAGCGAGCATGGTGGTACGAAGTTCTCCAAAGTTGTTCTGGAACGGAGTCCCGGATAGGATAATTCGTACAAAAAGATGAATTATCCTATCCGGGACTTCGTTCCAGAATAACTTTGGAGAGCTTCGTACCATCACGCCCCGGTACTTCCGGCTAATGATGATGCCATGTATTTCTTCAATACTTTGACACTAGGCAATCTGTCGACCCCTCGGCGATCCTCGACCCTCGACCACTTGGCGATCCACGACCCTCTACCCTAGTTCCCGACCCTCGACCCCCTCATGTCACGTTTGTCTAGTGTCAAAGGATTCAACAAAACCATGTCTTCATCATTAGGCGAAAGTAATGAAGCATGATGGTACGAAACTCTTCAAAGTTGTTGCAGAGCGAAGTCCCGAGATAGGATAATTCACTTTTTGGTAGAAAGTTCAGCAAGAGCCTTCCGAATATCGCTATTTGGAAGGCGTTTGCTGAAATACGTACCAAAAGGTGGATTATCCTATCCGGGACTCCATTCCAAAACAACTTTGCAGAACTTCGTACCAACATGCCTCGGTTACTTCTGGCTAATGATGAAGGCATGGATTTCTTCAATACTTTGACACTAGGCAACCTCTCGACCCCTCGGCGATCCTCGACCCTCGGCCCCTCGACGACCCTCGACCCCTCGACCCTCGAACCCTCGGTGACCCTCGACCCTCTACCCTAGCTACTTCCCGACCCTCGCCCCTCGAACCCTCGTCGACCCCCTCCCCTCCCCCTCATGTCCAAGTAATCGGGGAGGGGGTATATCGACCCCCCCCCCCTCATGTCAAAGTTATCAGGAGAAGACGAAGAAGAAAAAAAAAGAGGAGAAGAAGAAAGGAATAGAGGAGAAGATCGAAGAAAAAAAGAATAGAAGAAAAGAGGAGAATAAGAAAGGAATAGAGGAGAAGAAGAAAAAATAGACGAAAAGAAGAAGAAAAGAAGAAAATAAAAGAGGAAAATATTCTATTTTTTTGTTCTTCTCCTCTATTCCTTTCTTCTTCTCCTCTTTTTTTTCTTATTTTTTCCTCTTCTTATTTATCTTTCCTCTTCACTCCTCTCCTCTTCTTCTCCTTCTTCTTCTCCTTCTTTCCTTTTTCCACTCCTTCTTTTTCTTCTTCTTCCTTCTTCTTCCTTCTTCTTTCTTCCTCCTTTCTTCCTTTACCTTATTTTACTTTTTTCTCTCCACTAACCTAAAATCGATATCTACTAATTAACAACCTAAATAAAAAAATTAATACATATATGGAAAAAACATCATATGAAAAAAAACATCATATGCACAAAAAAATCATATGAACATCATATGAAAAAAAACATATCAACATCATCACATATATGAAAAAAAACATCGGAAGGCCACGCGGACCGTGGTGGCCTTGGCGACAGTCTGGGCAGCGGTGGCCTTGGTAGCGGCCAGCAGCGTGGGCGCGGGTGACGTGGCGGCGGGACGGTGAGCAGTGGCGCGGCGATGGCGTCGAGGCGCTGAGGGTGGTGATGGCGCTGGGCGCCGGCGGCAACGGGCAGGCGTAGCGGCGGCGTCGGGCAACTGGCGTCGATGAATTCGGCATCGTCGGCGGGGCAAATGGTCGATGAAACTGAAAATTTTCATAAGTCCTGCTTATATACACGAAGCATTGGTCCCGGTTCGTGGCAAGAACCGGTACCAATGCCCCCCTTTAGTCCAGGTTGGTGCCACCAACCGGGACCAAAGGTCTCTTTTCGGCAGCCGAAAGGGCGGGAAGCAGAGACCTTTGGTCTCGTTAGTGGCACCAACCGGGACTAAAGGGGGGCATTGGTACCGGTTCGTGGCACCAACCGGGACCAATGCCACCCTTTAGTCCCGGTTGGTACCACCAACCGGGACCAAAGGCCTTCTGCTGCCCGCGTCAAAAGTTTAGTCCCACCTCGCTAGCTGAGGGAGCTCGAGAGTGGTTTATAAGTGCTGCTGCGCCCACCCTCTCGAGCTCATCTCAATTGCAGGCTTTCGGGCCTAACACATCCTTTGTGGGCACAATGGGCCCTCTTGGGCTGTTCTTGGGCTGAATCTTGTCCCATGATTAGGTTTCTAGTAAATATTCAGCCGTCTTTGGCCCATTAGGTGGCACTTTTTTATTTTCTTTGTTGCTTTATTTATTTTATTTTGTTTCTACTTACAACAAAATACTTACTGTTGCTACTTTATTTTAATTTATTTTGTTTCTACTTATTTATTAAAGTTTATTTTGTTTCTACTTATTTATTTTATTTTGTTTCTACTTATTTATTTTATTTTGTTTCTACTTATTTATTTTATTTTATTTTTGCTTATAATGTTTTGAACATATAATACTTTGATAATTTTAGTTGCATAAATTTTATATAATTTTAGTTTAAAAATACTACAGGTGTTTATAAAAGCATTTTTAGTTGATTCCTTTTGCTATTAGAGTTTTATAAAAGTTTTTTAGTTGATTTTCTTTTTGCTATTGAAGAATATTATAGTTTTGTTTTAGTTGATCATAACAGAATATTTTAATTGATTATTTTTAGTTCATTCTTTTATCTGTGAGTTCATTTTTTTGCTATTAGTTCATTTCTTTTTTATATTAGTTCATTATTTGAGCTGAATGACCCTGAAATTGAAGAGCACTACAAATGAACTCTGAAAAGTTTGAAAGTTGGCATGGTATCATCATTTCACCCACATAGCATGTGCTAGAAAGTTGAGAGGGTTACAGCAAAAACTGGATGCACTTCGTGTACAAAATGGACAATCTCTTTCGAAGTATCAGAGTTTCGGACGAAAACTCATCTGTTACAAAGGGATATCATTTTTTTTAACTTATTTGAACTCCAGACTTTTTGTGTGTTCAAAATGCTCAATTCAAAGCCACATCAGCAATTTTCAACCCTTTCTGACTTCATTTGTTATTTTTCATGCATTCGCTGATATTTTTGAGCTAAATGACCCTGAAATTGAAAAGCACTACAAATGAACTCTGAAAAGGTTGAAAGTTGGCATGGTATCATCATTTCACCCACATAGCATGTGCTAAAAAGTTGAGAGGGTTACGGAAAAAACTGGATGCACTTCGTGTACAAAACGGACAATCTCTTTCGAAGTATCAGGGTTTCATACGGAAACTCGTCTGTTACATGGATATTCTAGATCAAAGGCATCATCATAATAGTCGTGGAGAGAAAGTCTTCACTTTTTCTTCGCTTCTGTCCTTTGCTTATTGCGCTGTAACCATGGATAGTCTTCATTGTTTAACAGGGTGCTTGGGCCAGCCTTGATTTTGAAGGGAGGAATTTCATGAAACTTTTCATAATCTTCGGACATGTCTGTCTTGCCCTCCACTCCCGCGATGTCTCTTTTTCCTGAAAGAACTATGTGGCGCTTTGGCTCATCGTATGATGTGTTCGCTTCCTTATCTTTTCTTTTTCTTGGTTTGGTAGACATGTCCTTCACATAGAAAACCCGCGCCACATCATTGGCTAGGACGAACGGTTCGTCTGTGTACCCAAGATTGTTCAGATCCACTGTTCTCATTCCGTACTGTTTGTCTACCTGCACCCCACCTCCTGACTGATTGATCCATTTGCACTTTGAAAGTGCGTTATATCGACTAGAGGGGGGGTGAATAGGCGATTTTTATGAATCCTTCACTGAGGAATTTGCCGGTGAGGAAATTTCTTAGCGAAGAACTACTTGCAGCGGAATAAGTACTCAAAAGTAAGCATAGCGAGAATGCATGCATGGTCATCATGATGAAATAGAAGACAATCAAAGAGTACGAAAGCGTAAACCACAGGATAGCACAAGATGAAGACAAATAGATCAAGAAATTGAACTGAGGAAATTGAGAAAGTCTTGATCAAAGTCTTCAAACACGAGATATGAACAAACAGTTAACACAAAGAATGAGGAAATGAATAGGTTGAGGAAATGGAACCAGTTAGGTTGGTGAAGACAATGATTTGGTAGACCAGTTCAACTGCTTGTCTCAGTTGTACGTCTGGTTGGAAGCGGTGAGTATTTAAACTCGAGGAGACAGATCCGGACACCCAGCCTCTCGAGCACGCAGCTTCAGACGCCAAGTCCTCACCGTATTCTCCTTGAACTAAGGTCACACAGACCTTGTCCAATCACTCGTGGTAAGTCTTCAGGCGACTTCCAAACCTTCACAGACTTGGTCACTCGGCGATCCACAATTCCTCTTGGATGCACTAGACCATGACGCCTAACCGTCTGGAAGAAGCACAGTCTTCAAAGGTAACAAGCGTCGGATCCACGCATGATCAATTTCTTCAGTGATGCTCAATCACTTTGGGTTTGTAGGGGTTTGGTTTTGGGTTTTCCTCACTCGATGATTTTCGCTCAAAGTCCTCGGAGGATGGGTTGCTCTCAAATGACAAGTGTCAAGTTCTTCTCAGAGCATCCAACCAGCTAGTGGTTGTAGGGGGCGACTATTTATAGCCTAGGGAGCAGCCCGACATGATAAGACATAAATGCCCTTCAATGATATGACCGTTAGGTGGATAAGATATTTTGGGACAGCTGGAGCGCAGCACAGCAATGGTCGGAAATTTTACTATCAATTTCCTCAGGGCTATCATGTTCCTCATTTGTGTAGGCAATCCGACCGGCGAATTCCTAGCTCCTCGGTCAGAACAAATTCCTCAAATGACCGTAAGAACTTTGTCTCTCACATCGATGAAATTGATTGAGCTGTATGAGATTTCCAAAGGCTTCACTCGAAGGGATTGGTATGTGTAGGATTTTGAGTTGAGCATCACATGGAAATTTTTCCTTAGTATTTCCTCGACCCCTTTAACAAAGACGGTATTTCCTATGACTCAAGAAAGAGAAAACGAAACTATGAAAACAAAAGTCTTCGCTTCACGTTCCTCAAATGAATATCAAGTCTTCAAGGTCACACCAATTTCTTCACTTTCAAAGTCTTCGTAAAGTCTTGAGAATATCAAAGTCTTCTACCAAAGAACTTCATTTTTAGAGGTAGACTTTCTCTTGTAAATATCAAACTCCTCATAGACTTATAGACCTGTGTACACTCATAAACACATTAGTCCCTTAACCTATAAGTCTTCAATACACCAAAATCACTAAGGGGCACTAGATGCACTTACAATCTCCCCCTTTTTGGTGATTGATGACAATATAGGTTAAGTTTTCAACGGGGATAAACATATGAAGTGTAAATACTGATTTTGAGGAATTTGATTGCAAGATATAGAAGAACTCCCCCTGAAGATGTGCATAGTGAGGAATTTGCTTTTGAGGCAATGCACATTTGAAGATTTGAATCATGGAGATCTCCCCCTATATCTTGTAAGTCATACACGCATTTGATATATAATATGAAGAATTTGAAATGCATGATGAAATATGGTGCCTGATGCAATTCAGCATGCGTGCAATAATAAAAATGAGGAATAAGCATGCGAAAAAAAATGCATCCAAAGTATCAGAGCGAGTGCAACAAAAGTATCAGCGCACCATCGGGTTTAAGATTACAACTCGATCCAATAAAGTTTCAGAAGAACGAGAGTTGTAACTTAGCAAAAAAAATGATATATGCCCATAT
Organism: Aegilops bicornis; assembly: GCA_021605145.1. Taxonomy (NCBI): domain Eukaryota; kingdom Viridiplantae; phylum Streptophyta; class Magnoliopsida; order Poales; family Poaceae; genus Aegilops; species Aegilops bicornis. Next base: position 839,292,213 of record CM038670.1, read on the forward strand.
AATAGACCCGCTTGAAGACTAACTCAAATTTCTCCCCCTTTGTCATCAAATGACCAAAAGGATCGAAACTGAGGACTAACGCCCCTGAAGCACATCTAGTTGATGGAGGAGCGCCAGCGTTGTCGGGGTCGGTCGGTTGTTGTAGTAGGGCCCGCCTTGATGTCGTCCAAATCTTCATTTTCATCAGTGTCGCGCGATGAAGAATAAGAGCTGGCCACCAATGGAGGAACCTTGACCCTCTTGAATTTCTTCGGTGGAGGTGCAGACCAGTCAAATTCTTCCTTGAGACCCATCGTCTCCAGTTCTTCAGCGCTATAGACATGAGTGAGGACAGCCCAAAGCGGTTGAATGTTTCATGAAGGTAGTAATCGGTTTTTCTTCAACGCATTGTGTGTTGATGTCATGTTGTGAATAATTGCACCAAGTCGACGCTGACCCATTTATGATTGCGATCAACCTTCCGATGAAGACCGAGGAGTAACTTCACGATCAGTCATCACCCCGGGTGTCAGAAGCTTGAGGATTTTGCTTGGCTGAGGTATTTGGTGAGAGTCATGTGGCAGAGTCATCATTGGTGGAGTAAGATGTCGCTTATGCAAATTGACCATCCAATGGACGAATGCCTTCATCTATCACAAGAGCGGCCTTGCCTTTGTCATCACCGAGGAAACTGTCTGCTTGAGGACTTCAATTGGAGGCAAGTAGCTGCAGTGGTTCGTAGTATCAGCTTTGTACTTGAGTGAAGACCTTGCCCTGATGAATCTCATAATCCAAGGCGCATAAGGCTTCAGCTCAAATGGTGACATAGCAATGTTCGCCAGAGTCCTCATGAAGAAATCATAGAAGTTAATGGGAACTCCATGAATAATGTTGAAAAGCATATTCTTCGTGATGCCAACGACTTCTTCATCATTTGAGTCGTGGCCTTTGATAGGACTCATTGTCTTCGTCAGAATCCGATAGACAGTCCGAGGCACATATAGTAATTCCTTGATGAGGAATTTGGTTCCTAGGGCCTGCCCTGGCTTCAATGGCTTCATTAGCACTTGCATATAGTGATTTGTCAATTCAGGGTCATTGTAGATGCAACGTATTTGTCAAGGGGAGGATCCGAGAGGAAGGACACGAAGCAATTCGATTCTTTGGTGCCTTGTAGTGAGTGTTTTCGGACATCCAGTCCAATACCCATGAGTTCACATCTTGAGTTGCTGTGATGTGCAGCGTTGCGTAGAAGCGAAGAATGAGTTCTTCATTCCAATCCATGTATGTCGGTCAGAAATTCAAGAGTCCCGCATCGTGAAGAACACCGAGGATCGGCTCGAAGCACGGCAGAGATTCCATGTCCACATGAGGAATATGTGCATGATCAAGATTTTGTCCTTGTTGAATAGCACAGAGGAATAGAAATTTGCTTGGTGGCAGTCCGTAAACGCCTCTTCCTTATGCAGCAGAGTCATAAGGATTGTAATCGATGAAGAAAACATGCTCGCCATAGAAGTCTTGACCTTGAACTTCGCTTGCTTGAGAACGGATTCTTCGGCTTTGGCGAGAGGGTGTCGATGAGTTGCATCACCACCTCAGGAATCACGAGCTCAGGTTCTTCAGGCTGAGGAATTTCTGGTTCCTCTTCATGTGCAGTCTGAGGATCAGCAGTAGCAGTAGGTTCTTCAGCACTAGCGGCTGGAATTTCTTCATGCACAGAGCCCAGTTGAACTGTTGGTGCAGGGGACTGAGGAATTTGTTGGATTGGGGTGAAGAGTGGTGAATTTGGATGCTGACTATCCCAGAAGTCATCATCCATCACAGGCGTTGTGCTTCCAATATCCACATCTTCATCTTCAATTTCCTCAACACCAGCCTCTTCAGCATTGAACTGAGGCATAGGTGAGGAAATGATTGGCGTTGAGGGGATATCATCCACCTCAATTTCTTCATCAATCTGCTCTGACGAAGCAGCAGAATGATTTTCTTCATCAGATCCGCTTGGGATCACATAGTCTTCACCAAAAGGAACAAGGTCCTTTGATGGAATTGAGGAAATAGGAACAGCATCAATTGGATTTTCAAAGGAGCTGGTCATTAGCTTCATTTTCTTCGCAGCCGAAGAATTTGACGCAGCTGATGCCTTCCTTTTCTTCACTGCAGTTCGCTCTGCAGCCTTGGTCTTCTTCACATCTGATGCAGATGGAGGGATTGGAGTTGGTGTTGGCGCAGGAGGAGCTGAGGAATCAGGATGAATCAGGCTCAACTGATGCAGTTGCCCTGATCTCTTCAGTTTCTTTAGGCGCACCACTAGTGGATGCCCTGGCAATCTCTTCAGCGGCTGGAATGGGATCATCAGCCCTGGAACTAGCATTTTCTTCAGCAGCCTGAACTTCATCAGGTCTTGGCATGTTCTTCGATCGGCTGAGTGAGGATTCAGCTGAGGAATTTCATGTTGCGTTAGGCTGACAACATTGGTGAATTTCTTTGTCGGGTTGATGAATCGACCTTGGCTCCTCGCCAATCAGCATAATAAGCATCAAAGTCTTTGCTTTGAGGTCTTGAATTTCAGTCTGGACCTTGAGAAGTTCTCGTGTGTCATTCGACAACATTTTTCTTCAGAGCTTCTCCTTCGTATTGAGCTTTCTTGATCTGCCCGGCCTTCTCAAATTTCCATTTCTCTTCAACGATGAAATGGGTCAAGATGTGACTTTGACCAGGAGTTAGATGAAAATCAGGCATAGGGGTGTTAGGGTCCTTGTGCCGTAGATCAATGTAGTCGAGGATCTTCTTCGGATCCAAAAGCTAAAGGCAATTTGTGCCTTTTGGCTCTAGCGGCCTTTGTTTGTCGATCTCGATGATTCTGCAAGTTCATCATCGAGGCTTCATCATCGATGAGGGCACATGGAATGCGACTGCTTTTCTTCGGACTTGGCCGAGGACCTCGGCCCAAAGAGTAGCTTTGGTCTTCAACAGTGTGGGACCTGATGAGGAAATTGGTGCAGCTGAGGAACTTGCTGAGACACCAGAGGCAATAGAGAAACTAGCAGTCCTTTGACATGTAGCCAGATGCACAGGAGTTGAGGACTTTGATGGAGCAGGAGAAGCATGAGGAATTTGCCGTGAGGGCATTGCTGAGGAAATTGGCCATGAGGGCGCTGTTGGTGAAGCACTTGGCTTACGAGCAGGCTTCTTTGGCATAGATTTCCTCATTTTGACAGAGGCCTCAGTAGCAGTAGCAGTGGCAGAATCCTCATTGAATTTCTTCACTGCTTCCTTGGCTTGTCTTGCCAATTTAGCTTGGTGCTTGGCCCATTCTTCAGGAAAGTCCTCACCACGCTTGATGCTGGTGGGATCAGCTACTTGGCCAGGTGCCAATGGAGCTCTTGGGCATGGAGGATTGAGGGCGAATTTCTTCATGTACTTTGGAGTAACATATCTGTATTCCTCCATTCCTTGCCCATCTCCGCTCAATCCTCTGAATGCGCACCTTTGCGCTGACTTTTGTTTTCTTTGCCAAATTTGGCTTCATCAGTGTGCAATAATCAGCATATATTTCCTCGTGGATTTCAAACGCAGTCATAACCTCAGGCTTCTTTCCTCCTTTCTGGGGCTTCTTACCGTCAGCCATAGTCTTCAGATGAGGAATTTGAACAATTGAATTCTCTGAAGAAGTGTGCAACTTTTCTTCGAGGAACGCTGCAAATGAGTTAAGTTGATGAGAACCTAGTGATTCAGCAATGACATTTGTACCTATGAACAGAGTATAGTTGCGAGGAATTTGGAGAGGTCATATGCGTTCTCGTAAGGTTTTTCAAAAGAAAACAAGTTTTGAGGATTTTGACCAGATGTGTTTTGAAGAATTTCACTAAGCGTTCTTTGTCTTAGGTTCCAGAGTTGTATAGATCGAGGATCCACACAATTGAGGAATCTTGAAGAAAATCATTGCTTAGAGAAACGAATCAAGAGCATATGATGTGTGAGGTGTTCATATGTGTGAAGATTTGAAGAATAAACACCTTTGAAGATTTTCAGGAAAGCTTGAGAATCAAAGCGAGTAATAAAAGTAACTTTTAATTACCCGAAGTGAAGAACACGATGAACTGAGAGGAACAGATGGGAAGTTCGTCAGTTAGATCTTCCTTGCCCTAACTTGGCGGAGGAAGACAGCTACGGGCGGCGGCGGAGTGAGGATTTCCAATCGGGCGCTGGTACGACGCATGGCGATGAGGTCGAGGCAAGAAGCTCTTCCTCACCGCGACGATGGAGAAGCGGGCGCGCTTAGGGTTGAGGAGCTCGAGCGGGAGAGAGAACGGTCGAGCGGAGTAAAAGAAGTGAGGAAGGGAAGAGGGGTATTTATAGACACGGTGAAAAACTGTTCGCTCAAGATTTGGGACGAACGTGTTCTCGCCCTTTTCTCCTTCACATGACATGTGTCACCCACGTCTTGTGTAGTTGAGATCGTGGTATGCGATCGTGGGTGAGTAGAATAATGCATCGTGGGATGCGGAACGGTTTGAGCGGCAAAACCGAAAGTTTGGATAAGATCCGTTTTAAAGTTCCGTTCGCAATTTCTTCAGCTGATAAGGACACAGTGAAGATTTTGAACGAGTTTCAAATAGAACGCACATGAAGAATTTGTGAATAGATTGGGTTGAGTATAGCATGGAGGGGGAAGGGTCCAATCACATTCACTTAGCAGAAAAACGCAACATGAAGAAATAGCCATAAGTGAATGCTGTAGAGGACATAAACTCATATATATATATAGCCAATGAAGAAAAACGACGGAAACAGTGAAGATTTTGCAAAGTTGAAGAATTTGAAAAACTGAAGAATTTCAAAACTGAGGAAAAACTCAAATTCGAAGATTTTCAACTTTGGTGGTGGCGTGACCCACCGTATAAGAATGATGATTTCAGACACCGCGTACAATTTGCGTAGGGTTCTGAGAATCAAATTCTTCATTAATTTCTTCACACTTAGAGTGTTATTCTTCATTGATTGAAGAAAACGCGTTTCTTCATGTGTTGCACATCTAAGTCATCAATTTTGCATAAGTGTTAGGATGTGTGTCCTTTTCAAAGAACATTCAAGATTCTAAGATATTTAGCTCACACCGCAACTTGCTAAATCTCTTCTCATCCAAGGGCTTAGTGAAGATATCGCCTAGTTGTTCTTCGCCTTCACGTGCTTTCGATGGAGATGTCGCCTTCAACACATGATCACGAAGAAAATGATGACGAATCTGAATGTGCTTTGTCTTCGAGTGCTGAATCGGGTTGTGAGCAATCTTGATGGCACTCTCATTGTCACAAGAGAGAGGCACATTCTTCACATTCACACCGTAGTCCTTGAGAGTTTGCTTCATCCATAGTAGTTGAGCACAAGAAGAGCCAAAGAGCAATGTATTCAGCTTCCGCAGAGACAGTGATACGCAGTTCGCTTTCTTCGAGGACCAACATACCAAAGATCGTCCGAGGAAATGACAAGTGCCAGATGTTGACTTGCGGTCCACACGATCACCAAAGATAGTCGAGTCGGAATATCCAATGAGATCAAAAGCAGAGCCCTTGGGGTACCATAATCCTAGTGTTGGTGTGTGAGCTAGATATCGAAGAATATGTTTCACTGACCTTATGGTGTGATTCCTTCGGTGCAGCTTGAAATCGGGAACACATGCAAACACTAAGCATTATATCTGGCCTAGATGCACATAAGTACAATAAAGAACCAATCATGGAGTGGTATAACTTGTGATCGAAGTCAATACCATTTTCATCAGTGCATAGATGGCCATTTGTGGGCATAGGAATTTTGACGCCTTTGCAATCTTGCATGCCGAATTTCCTCAAAGACATCTTTGAGGTATTTCTCACGAGATATGAATATGCCATTTTGTTTGTTGACAAATTTGAAGACCTAAGAAGAATTTCAACTCTCCCATCATAGACATTTGATATTCTTCACTCATCATATAGGCAAATTCATCACAATAACGTTGGTCAGTACAGCCAAAGATAATATCATCAACGTATATTTGGCACACAAACAGTTCACCATCATAAGATTTAGTAAAAAGAGAAGGGTCGAGTGAACTGGTGTGAAGCCATTCTTCACGAAGAATTCCTTCAATGTATCATACCACGCCCGAGGGGCTTGCTTGAGGCCATAGAGAGCCTTGTTGAGTCTCAAGACTTTGTCAAGATTCTTTGGATCTTCAAAACCTGGGGTTGAGCAACATATACTTCTTCCTCAAGCTTACCATTGAGGAATGCACTTTTCACATCCATTTGATATAAAATGATATCATGATGGTTAGCATAAGCAAGTAATATGTGAATAGCCTCAAGTATAGCAACAGGTGCAAAAGTTTCATCGAAATCAATTCCTTCAACCTGTGTGTAGCCTTGAGCTACAAGTCGTGCCTTATTCCTCACCACAAGGCCATTTTCATCTTGCTTGTTGTGATAGATCCACTTTGTGCCAATGATATTATGCTTGCGAGGATCCGGACGTTTGACCAGTTCCTGCACATTGTTGAGCTTGAACTGATGTAACTCTTCTTGCATGGCCTGAATCCACTCAGGCTCCAGAAATGCTTCATCTACCTTAGTGGGCTCTGTGATAGAGACAAAAGCATAGCGCCCACAAAAGTTAGATAAATGTGAAGCTTTTGAGCGTGTGAGAGGACCTGGCGCTTCAATGTCATCGATGATCTTGTCAACTTGTAGTTCTTTTGCAACGCGAGGATGAGCTGGTTCTCGCCGAGGTATTTGATCATTTCCCTCAAAGACCATTTTCTTCAAAGCATTATCTTCAGGTGCATCAGCTCGACGTTCTTCACAGATCGGAATGAATTCTTCAAAGAGATTCTTCAAGAGGGAATGACATCCTCAGTTGCCTTGAACTTGATAGACTCCTCGGTGCTGGTTCATCTAACACAGAAGGTAGGTGCTCTCTTTGCGAGCCATTAGTTTCATCGAATCAAGACATCTACAGTTTCAACAACCTTGTGAAGGGCGATGTTGAAGACTTTGTAGGTGCGTAGTCCTTTCCGTAACCAAGCATAAAACCTTCATGTGCTTTTCGTGCAAATTTAGCATTGTGATGAGGATTTCTAATCCAACATTTGGCAATCAAGACTTTGAAATAACTCACATTGGGTTTCTTGTCGGTGAGGAGTTCATAGGCAGTCTTCTTGAAGAATTTGTGAAGATATACTCTGTTGATGATGTGGCACGCAGATCGATTGCATCAATCCAGAAACGATAAGGCGCTTTTGTATTCATCAAGCATAGTGCGAGCCATCTCAACGAGAGTTCTGTTCTTGCGCCCACGACGCCATTCTGCCGAGGAGTATAAGGAGCAGATAACTCATGAGTAATACCAAGTTCATCAAGATAGTCATCAAGACCAGAATTCTTGAACTCAGTTCCATTGTCACTCCCGATGTGCTTGATCTTCACACCAAAGTTGGTTGAAGCCCTCGAGGAAAAATCGCTTGAAGACTTCCTGCACTTCATGTTTGTGGGCAACAATGTGTACCCATGTGTAACGAGAGTAATCATCAACAATAACAAAACCATATAGAGATGCATCATTAGCGCATCACGAGTAATGATTAGGTCCAAAGAGGTCCATGTGAAGTAATTCAATGGACGAGTAGTGGTCATGATAGTCTTCGCTGGATGCTTGGCCTTGGTCATTTTTCCAGCTTCACAGGCACCGCATAAGTGATCCTTGAGGAATTTGACATTCTCAATGCCAATGACATGCTTCTTCTTTGCAAGAGTGTGCAAATTCCTCATGCCTGCGTGACCAAGTCGTCGATGCCATAGCCAGCCTTCTGAAGCTTTTGCAAGTAGACACACGGCTGGTTGTGGTCCCAGAGAGAAATCAACAATATACAAGTCTCCTCTCCTAAAGCCTTCAAGACTTTGGAATGGTCACTTCCATAACCACAACACAACGATACTTGCCAAAGACAACAACCATATCAAGATCACAAAGCATTGAGATCGACATGAGGTTGTATCCTAAGGACTCAACAAGCATGACTTTGTCGATGTGCATGTCCTTAGAGATGGCAACCTTACCAAGACCCAATACACGACTTTTTGCCTTTGTCAAGAAAGATGATATGCTTCCAGATGTGACGGTGATAAGGGAGCATCCATCAATAGATTCTTGTCACCAGTCATGTGATTTGTACATCCACTATCGAGGACCCACTCAATGGCTTTGGGTTGATCATCCTGCAGATGAATTAGTGCAACTTACGATCTCATATACTTCATCAGTGAAGAATATGATATCAGGATCATCAGATGAATTTCATCAAGCAGTAAAACAGATATAGCAGTATGAGGACGTGTGAAATGAATGTTCATTTCATCATGATTAGCTCAAGGCCCTTTCAGTGCAAGTTTGTCCGTCCCCAAGAAATTCTTCAGACGTTAAAGCTCGCCTGGAGACCTGACCCTCGCATAAGAGGTTAGTTCTTTTTCTTCACCACCCACATCTGAAGGGGTGGCAAAGAGTTCATCACTCTGCGAAAGCACCATAAGAGAATGGTGGCATAGAGGCCAAAACCATTTCGCTTTCACATAAGAGGGGTTAGGGTAAGCATATGAATAAGCGTAGAAATTCTTCGAGGACTTATGAACATAATGGTTTGAAGAATAATGCACATATTCATAGCCCTTAGCTTTACCTGCGAAATGTAGTTGTTAGCACGATGATACTCATATGAGGACTTTGATCCTTTTGAGGAATTTGATCCACGTGGTATTTGGTCCGTATGAGGACTTGGATCCATATGAAGAATTTTGTCCATATGAAGAATTTGATCTGGGGTTCCTATTCTTCACAGGTGGTGTCATGAGGACATTCACCTGAAGACTTTCAAGGCACTTCTTGGGAACCCAGATTTTCTTCATAGGAGAACCGTTCCTGCAGCTTAGTGCCAACATATCTAGCAAATACTTCACCATTACGATTTTTGAACAGTTTATAGTTGGAGTCAAATGACTCATCAGAAGAATGAGGAGATTCACATGTAAAACCAGATAAGTTAGATGGATCAACTGGAGGTCCCTTTGCAGGAACCCATGAGGTTTTGGGGTACTGCTCAGGCTTCCAATATATTCCATCAGCATTGAGTTTCCTCTCAAAGGCAATACCCTCTTTTCTAGGGTTTCTGTTGAGGATCTCGCTTTTTAAGCACATCACGTAGAGAGTCTGATGCCCTTTGAGGCTTTTGTACATGCTGTCATGTACAATTCCTTCAGCCCTGCATTGTCAGTGATACTAGCAATGTCCTCAGATGAGGAATTAGTGATAGCAGGAGCAGGTGAAGAATTTGTAACAGTTGAAGCATTTGAACATTCAGGTGAAGAATTAGCGATTCAATGCTCAATGCACTTTAAGCATGGAGGAGCGAATTCTTCGAGAAGCGCTTGATTTGTTGAGCAAGTAATGAATCGCGCTCCTTCGAAGATCTTCATAACTCACTCTTAGCTTCTCAAGATCTTGCTTTCTTTGAAGAAATTCATAAGAAAGTTTCTCATGATCGAACAAGAGAGTGTTATGATGACCATGAAGGTTATCAAACCTAGATCAAGTCTCTGAAGATTTTCATCAGTGGCTTTAGTGCGATCCATTTCTTCACCCAACATATCATCACTTTTGTCTAGCATGTTTTGAACCTTTTCAAAAGCCCTTTGTTGTTTTGCTGTTAATCTTAGCAAGTTTAGAGTAGCTGGGCTTGAGATCCTCATCGATTCATCTTCACTAGATTCAAGAGGAGGTATATTTGAGTACCTTGGCACCCTTTGCCATGAAGCAATAGGTGGGAGAGTAGTCATCACTATCTTCCTCAGCTTTGTTGGTGAGGTCATTTTCTTTAGAGTTGAAGATGGACTTGTCGATTTAAAGCAAAGAGCGTAGAGCTAAACTTCGCCACACTGCACTCAGATTCTTCTCGGTGCCTCATCTTCCTCATGTTCCTCCGATTCAGCTTCAGAGTCCATTTCCTTGCCAATGAATGCCCGAGCCTTCTTGGAGCTGCTCTTCTTGTGAGATGAAGACTTCGAGGATTTTGATGATGAAAATTTTGACGATTTCTTCTTCTTCTTGGCATCATCGTAACTGTAATCCTTGTATTTCTTCTTCTTCAATTCCTTTTCCCAATCGAGGACAATCTTGAATGTAGTGACTAGGTTTCTTGCATTTGTGGCAAAGTCTTCTCTTATAGTCAATGGATGAGGAATCACCGCTTCTTGAGGATTTTCCAAAGCGACCACGCCTTGAGAACTTCGAATTTCTTCACGAGCAGTGCTAGCTCCTGGCTTAATTCTTCATGATCTCCAAGGCTACTATCGGAGTCTTCACACTCAGATTCAGACACAGCTTGGCCTTCAGAGCACGTGGTTTGCCATAGCTCAAACCATAGAGATCTCTCTTCAAAGCTGGAACTCATGAGTATTTAGCCTTCGAGGATATCGGCGGGATCAAGAGCCTTGTAGTCAGCATGTTCTTGTATCATCAGTGCCAGATTATCAAATGAGGAATCAAGCGATCTCAACAATTTCTTCACCACCTCATGGTCGGTGATGTCAGTGGCACCAAGCGCTTGAAGCTCATTTGAGATGTCAGTGAGGCGATCGAAGGTTTGTTGAACATTTTCGTTGTTGAGTCTTTTGAAGCGGTTGAAGAGATTGCGAAGAACATCAACTCGAGAGTCACGCTGAGTTGAGACTCCTTCATTTACTTTGGACAGCCTATCCCAGATAAGCTTAGCAGTTTCCAAAGCACTCACTCTTCCATACTGACCTTTACTCAGATGGCCACATATGATATTCTTCGCTTGAGAATCGAGTTGCTTGAATCTCTTCACATCAAGAGCGTTCGGTGAGGGTGTGACAAAGGGGAACACCATTTTCCACAACATACCGTAGATCGTTGTCAATTGCTTCAAGATGCATTCGCATCTTGTTCTTCCAAAGAGGGGTAGTCCGTACCATCGAAGGTAGGACACCCAAATGAGACCTTGATCATACCTACGGTCGACATAACTAAAACTCCGTGGTTAAACCAAAATCACACGTAACAAGGGAGTACCTCGCTCGATACCAATTGAAAGTGCGTTATATCGACTAGAGGGGGGGTGAATAGGCGATTTTTATGAATCCTTCACTGAGGAATTTGCCGGTGAGGAAATTTCTTAGCGAAGAACTACTTGCAGCGGAATAAGTACTCAGAAGTAAGCATAGCAGAATGCATGCATGGTCATCATGAAGAAATGAAGACAACCAAAGAGTACAGAAAGCGTAAACATAGGATAGCACAAGATGAAGACAAATAGACTGAAGAAATTGAACTGAGGAAATTGAGAAAGTCTTCAGTCAAAGTCTTCAAACACATATATGAACAAACAGCTAACACAGAATGAGGAAATTAATAGGTTGAGGAAATGGAACCAGTTAGGTTGGTGAAGACAATGATTTGGTAGACCAGTTCCAACTGTTGTCTCGGCTTGTACGTCTGGTTGGAGCGGGCCGAGTATTTAAACTCGAGGACACACGTCCCGGACACCCAGCCTACCGAAAGCACGCAGCTCAGACACCAAGTCCTCACCGTATTCTCCTTGAACTAAGGTCACATAGACCTGGCCCAATCACTGTGGTAAGTCTTCAGCGACTTCCAAACCTTCACAGACTTGGTCACTCGGCGATCCACAATTCCTCTTGGATGCACTAGACCATGACGCCTAACCGTCTGGAAGAAGCACAGTCTTCAAAGGTAACAAGCGCCGGATCCACGCAGGATCAATTTCTTCGATGATGCTCAATCACTTTGGGTTTGTAGGTGTTTGGGTTTGGGTTTTTCCTCACTCGATGATTTTCGCTCAAAGTCCCTCGGAGGATGGGTTGCTCTCAAATGACAAGTGTCAAGTTCTCTCGTGAGCAGCCAAACAGCTAGTGGTTGTAGGGGCGGCTATTTATAGCCTAGGGAGCAGCCTAACATGATAAGACATAAATGCCCTTCAATGATATGACCGTTAGGTGGATAAGATATTTTGGGACAGGTGGCCAAGATAAAGAACGGTCGGAAATTTTACTATCAATTTCCTCAGGGCTATCATGTTCCTCGCTGTGTAGGCAATCCAAGACTGGCGAATTCCTAACTCCTCGGTCGAACAAATTCTCAAATGACCGTAAGAACTTTGTCTCTCGCCACCGATGAAGTTGACTGAACTGTATGAGATTTCCAAAGGCTTCACTCAAGGGATTGGTATGTGTAGGATTTTGAGTTGAGCATCACATGGAAATTTTTCCTTAGTATTTCCTCGACCCCTTTAACAAAGACGGTGTTTCCTATGACTCAAGAAAGAGAAAACGAAACTATGAAAACAAAAGTCTTGGCGCTTCACGTTCCTCAAATGAATATCAAGTCTTCAAGGTCACACCAATTTCTTCACTTTCAAAGTCTTCGTAAAGTCTTCGTAATATCAAAGTCTTCAACGAAGAACTTCATTTTTAGGGTCGACTTTCTCTGTAAATATCAAACTCCTCATAGACTTATAGACCTGTGTACACTCATAAACACATTAGTCCCTTAACCTATAAGTCTTCAATACACCAAAATCACTAAGGGGCACTAGATGCACTTACACACTTAAACAAAGGGACCTTAAAATCATGTCCGTAGTCAAGTTCCCATATGTTCACTATGACCATAATATGTGTACTTTCCCCTCTTGGTTACTGCATCAAAGCGGACAACGCTGTTTTGGTTGGTGCTCTTTTGATCTTGGGCGATCGTGTAAAATGTATTCCCATTTTTCTCATATCCTTTGTAAGTCAATACAATCGAAGATGGTCCCCTAGACAACGAGTACAGCTCATCACAAACAGTGTTGTCACCTCTGAGACGTGTTTCCAACCAACTGCCGAAAGTCCTCATGTGTTCACATGTATTCCAAATCCACACCGCCTGGGTGTTTGGGCGCAGATCGCTCTTGTGTTCATCGACATACGGGTCACCAAGGTAGAGTTCTCAGAGAATCGTAGTGTGCTTCAGACCAAGAATGCCCGTCCCTGCATATTATTGAGTCCCCTCCAAGCGTGTCTTTTCCAGTTAGTCTCCCCTGATGACGCGATTTAGGGAGACCAATCTTATTAAGGTCAGGAATGAAGTCAACACAAAATCCAATGACATCCTCTGTTTGATGGCCCATGGAGATGCTTCCTTCTGGCCTAGCACGGTTACGGACATATTTCTTTAGGACTCCCATGAACCTCTCAAATGGGAACATATTGTGTAGAAATACGGGGCCCAGAATGACAATCTCGTCGACTAGATGAACTAGGACGCAAGGCCATGATATTGAAGAAGGATGGTGGGAACACCAGCTCGAAACCGACAAGACAATGCGCCTACATCACTCCTTAGCCTTGGTATGTTTTCCGGATCGATCACCTTCGAGAGATTGCATTGAGGAATGCACATAGCTTCACAATGGCTAATCGGACATTTTCCTAGAGAAGTTTTCTCAATGCAACCTAAGCGGTTGCATCATAATCACGTGGCGATCATGAGACTTTAGGTTCTCAAACATTTTCTCCGCATATTTATTATTCCCTTTATATTCGATTTAGAAGCCGACGGGACCTTCATATCGAGCAGGCATTCAAAGAAGATTTCCTTCTCTTCTTTGGTAAGAGCATAGCTGGCAGGACCTTCATACCGCTTTTGGAGGCATGCCGCCTTTTTTTCGTGCAAAACATTGCAGGTCCTCCGTGCCTCCGGTGTATCTTTGTCTTCCCATACACGCCCAAGAAGCCTAGCAGGTTCACGCAAAGCGTTCTTTTGTCACATGCATCACGCCGATTGAAGAGCGGACCTCTAGGTCTTCCAAAGAGGGTAGGTCCCAAAATATAGATTTCTTCTTCCACATGGGTGCGCGTCCCTCGGCCATATTCGAACAGATAGTCTGCCGGGACCCTTTCCAAAGATTACGCGTGTAAATCATTGACTATAGCAAGTAGGTGATCACCGCACGCATGGTGGGCTTCTTCGGTGATCTGCCTCGCCTTTGAAATGCTTGCCTTTCTTTCTCGACATTGATGGTTGGTCGGAAGAAATCGGCATTTATGGCCTGTGCACACATTCTTCCTGCATTTGTCCAGGTATATACTTTCGCGTCAGCCTAAACGATGCGTGCATGCGTGGTATCCCTTGTTTGTCCGTCTCCGAAGGTTACTGAGAGCGGGCCAATCGTTAATGGTTACAAACAGCAATGCGTGCAGGTCAAATTCCTCCTGTTCGTGCTCATCCCACACACGTACACGTTTCCATTCCACAGCTGTAAAAGTTCTTCAACTAGTGGCCTTAGGTACACGTCAATGTCTTTGCCGGGTTGCTTAGGGCCCTGTAACTAGCATCATAATGAACTTCCGCTTCATGCACATCCAAGGAGGAAGGTTGTACATACATAGAGTCACGGGCCAGGTGCTGTGATTGCTGCTCTGCTCCCCGAACGGATTAATGCCAGCCGTGCTTAAACCAAACCATACGCCTTTGGGTCACCCGCAAACTCAGCCCAAGACTTTCTCTCGATTTTTCTCCATCGCGACCCGTCAGCCGGGTGCTCTCAACTTCCCATCTTTCTTACGGTCCTCACCGTGCCATCGCATCAACTTGGCATGATCTTTGTTTCGAATACTGCTTCAACCGTGGTATTATAGGAGCATACCACATCACCTTCGCAGGAACCCTCTTCCTAGGGGCTCGCCGTCAACATCACCAGGTCATCTCGTTCGATCTTATACCGCAATGCACCGCAGACACCGGCATGCGCTCAAATCCTCGTAGGGCACCGCGGTAGAGGATGCAACCATTAGGGCATGCATATATCTTCTACACCTCCAATCCTAGAGGGCATCGACCTTCTTTGCTGCGCGTACGCATCGTCCGGGCAATTCATATCCTTTGGAAGCTTCTTCTTCAATATTTCCAGTAGCTTCTCAAATCCTTTGTCGCACAAGATTCTCCGCCTTCCACCGCAGCAATTCCAAAGACGGCATCGAAGCTTTGTGTTGCCATCTTCGCAATTGGGGTACAACCTTTTTTTGTGATCCTCTAACATGCGATCGAACTTCAGCTTCTCCTTTTGACTTTCGCACTGTCTCCTTACATCAACAATGACCCAGCGGAGATCATCATCGGGCACAATATCGTCTGGTTCCTCTTGATCTTCAGTAGCTTCCCCCATTGCAGCATCACCTATTTCTGGGGGCATAGTTGTCATCGTCCTCTTCTTCTTCGCTGTCTTCCATCATAACCCCTATTTCTCCGTGCCTGGTCCAAACATTATAGTGTGGCATGAAACCCTTATAAAGCGGGTGGGTGTGAAGGATTTTCGGGTCAGAGTAAGACTTCGTATTCCCACATAGAGGGCATGGACAGCACATAAAACCATTCTGCTTGTTTGCCTCAGCCACTTCGAGAAAATTATGCACGCCCTTAACATACTCGGAGGTGTGTCTGCCACCGTACATCCATTGCCGGTTCATCTGCGTGCATTATATATAATTAAGTGTGTCAAAAACCATTACAGAATATCATGGATAGATAAGTGACCAAATTAATAGAAGTTCATCATCACATTAAAACCAAAGTACATACATAGTTCTCATTGAACAACATATAGCTCTCTAGAGCATCTAATTTAACCATACATTTAAACTATGTAAAACATTTCAATGCAACAACAAATGCGATCATAATCGCAACCAAGGTAACAATTGATCCTACGGCATAATGATACCAAGCCTCGGTTTGAATGGCATATTTTCTAATCTCTCTAATCTTCAAACGCATTGCGTCCATCTTGATCTTGTGATCATCGCATTTACATCCGCAACATGCAACTCCAATATCATCTTCTCCTCCTCAATTTTTATTTTTTTTCCTTCAAGTAATTGTTTTCTTCTTCAACTAAATTTAACCTCTCGACAATAGGGTCGGTTGGAATTTCCAGTTCACATACCTCCTAGATAAATAAAATCTATGTCACGTTGGTCGGCATAATTGTCATAAACAATAAATGAACCAAATAGTTATAAAAGATAATATATACCACATCCGAATCATAGACTGGACGAGGGCCGATGGGGGCGGATACCAAAATCATCGCACTATATAATAACAAGCAATAATAAAAGTAAGAAAATTAGACAACTATCTATCTAAAGTAAGAAGTTTTTTCTTTCAGAAAGAAGATAAGAACAAGAGGCTCACCACGGTGGTGCCGGCGACGAGATCGGCGCGGGCGGTCGACGGCGGTGAAGACGGAGACGGGACGTGACGAACTGCTAAACCTAGACAAATCTCCGAGAAAATTGAGCTTGGAGGTCGAGCTTCGAGAGGAGAAAGCTTAACTAGTGTGGCTCGGGCATTTCATCGAACACCTCATGTGCATAGGAGGTGAGCTAGAGCACCACAAAGCTCTCCTCGCCGGGGGAAAAAACAGTAGAGCAAAGTGTGGACTGCTCTCACAAGTGTGATGGGGTATATATAGGCAACTCATTGGTCCCGGTTTGTGGCAGGAACCGGGACTAACTCTGTCCCGGTTCTAGCCACGAACCGGGACCAATGGATGTGGGCCATGAGCGAGGGCCATTGGTCCCAGTTCATGCCTAGAACCGGGACAAATGGGTCCACACGAACCGGGACAAATGCCTCACAAGGCCCGGCCGCCTGGTGCGCACGAACCGGACGAGTGCCCCATGGATCCCGGTTGGTGACAGAACCAAGACTAATGGGCTGGCTAGGCCCCAACCAAAGCCCGGTTTTCTACTAGTGTAAGGACGTAAGGTGGATTGGCAAGTCCCACCTTAAGGGTGAATAACCTAGATGTGAGGGTGGGTCTTAGCACATTGCGAGCATTTTCAAGTGTTTTAAACCTCGTCAGGAGCATTTTAAGTCAGATTCATGGTCACGCAATATAAAAGGTCCAGAAAAAATAAAGTTATCTAAAATACTGCAAGGCAGCCCGAAGATAATGGCGTTGTGAATTTCACCTACCAACAGGCTTTTCCACTTTGAACCAGACCACCTAATAGTGTCCACTTCATTAATACCTTTAATCATTCCAGATCGCCTACAAAACAGGAGGTAAAACTTAGTAAACATTGTACAAAACTGAATTTTAGTTCACTTTAAATAGACAGACCTCTCATTAACATCTTCATTCCCATATTAAAACTTAAACCTCATTCCGAATACAAAATGGACAATTCAACCAGTATGTCACACTACACATTTATTTGACTTGCAATGGAGCCCTACAAATATAGAGCTAATTAGCTTATACGTAGATGCATACTGGAATTATACTAACCTGATAGGAGGTGAGAAGTTTGCCTCGGCTTCCTTTTTGGTCACCTATATGTTTCACCAAAGCCTAAAGGCATACAAGAACTTGCATTGATAGGCAGAAAGAGAGAGAGAGAGAGAGAGAGAGAGAGAGAGAGAGAGAGAGAGAGAGAGAGAGAGAGAGAGAGAGAGAGAGAGAGAGAGAGGAAAGTGCAACTATCCCTAGGTGGTTTTGGTAATTCATAACAACATATAGCTCATTGAGCTAATACTATTCCAAGACAAATATTTCAGTGAAAGCTCAATGAATGGCATGGCATGGATGATGAAAGTGGATCCTCAAAATATCAAGGATAAAAGGATTGGCTCAAGCTCAAAAGCTCAAGACTTCAGATTTTACATTTTAGTGATCCAAGGTCACATTGAGTCTATAGGAAAAGCCAATACTATCAAGGAGGGATGAGGTGTTGCTTAATGAGTTTCTTGCTCCATGATGCTTAGTGATATGTAAACCCTCAACTACCTTCTCACATCCACATATGACCTAAATCCAAAGTCAAACTCGGCCCCACCGATTCTTTCTATCCGCGCCACCGAAGTTCGGGATGTCATAGCCACCGCCACAAACCCTAGGCAAATCGGTCTCACCGATAGGGGATCTCGGTCTCACCGAGATGGGATTGTAATCTCTCGGTTTCCCTTCGTAACGCTTCGGGTCTAACCAAGTGAGCGATCGGTCCCACCGAGATTGCAATGTAAACTCTCTGCTTCTTTTCGTAACATTTCGGTCTCACCGAAAGAGCGAATCGGTCCCACCGAAGTTTAATTCGACCAACTCTTCCGGTTAGCTAATTACCAAAATCGGTCCCACCGAGTTTGTGTAATTGGTCTCACCGAGATTACGTTATGCCCTAACCCTAACCATATCGTTCCTACCGAAGTTGCATGTCGGTCCCAATCGAAATCACTAACGGTCACTAGGTTTATCGAATCGGTCAGACCGAAGTTTATTGATTCGGTCCCACCGAGATTGGTAAATTGTGTGTAACGGTTAGATTTTGTGTGGAGGCTATATATACCCCTCCACCTCCCTCTTCATTCGTGGAGAGAGCCATCGTAACAAAACCTACACTTCCAACTTACCAGCCTCCGAGAGAGAACCACCTACTCATGTGTTGAGGCCAAGATATTCCATTCCTACCATATGAATCTTGATCTCTAGCCTTCCTGTTGCTTTCCACTCAAATCTTCTTTCCACCAAATCCAAATCCTGTGAGAGAGAGTAGAGTGTTGGGGAGACTATCATTTGAAGCACAAGAGCAAGGAGTGCATCATCAACACACCATTTGTTACTTCTTGGAGAGTGGTGTCTCCCAGATTGGCTAGGTGTCACTTGGGAGCCTCCAACAAGATTGTGGAGTTGAACCAAGGAGTTTGTAAGGGCAAGGAGTTCGCCTACTTCGTGAAGAAGATCTACCGCTAGTGAGGCAAGTCCTTCGTGGGCGATGGCCATGGTGGGATAGACAAGGTTGCTTCTTCGTGGACCCTTCTGCGGGTGGAGCCTCCGTGGACTCACAAGGCAACTGCTACTCCTGCGTGGGTTGAAGTCTCCATCAACGTGATGTACGATAGCACCACCCATCGAACCACGACAAAAACATCCGTTCTCCAATTATGCTTTGAATTCTCCAAACCCTTCCCTTTACTTTCTAGCAAGTTGCATGCTTTACTTTCCGCTGCTCATATACTCTTTTGCATGCTTGCTTTGAATTGTGTGAGGATTGCTTGACTTGTGCTAAAATAGTTAAAATCTACCAAAGACTAAAATTGGGGAAAGGTTAAGTTTTTAATTGGTCAAGTAGTCTAATCAACCCCCTCCCTCTAGACATACTTCAAGGTCCTACAAGTGGTATCAGAGCTTTGGTCTCCATTTTCTTTGATTTCTATAGCTTTTGGTGGTCATAGCCTTGGTTTCACAACCTAGGAGAGTATGGCTGCCTAGCTTAGGAAACTATCACCAGAGAGGTCCTTACTTTGATGGCACTAATTTTGCTAGTTGGAAGCATAAGATGAAAATGCATATTCTCGACATAACCCCGCCTTGCTTTGGGCTATTGTGTGTATTGGCTTGCAAGGTGAATTCTTTTGATGGGAGAGAACCAACCGTGAAGCTAGTGCGATGAGTTGAAGATGCTGCAATACAACGCTCAAGCTTGTGATATCCTCTTCAATCTAATTGTGCCTCAAGAATTCAACAAAATCAGCCGCCTTTGAGAATGCAAAGGAAATTTTAGATACTTTGATTGATATGCATGAAGGTACCGACTCAGTCAAGGAATCCAAGTTGGATGTGCTCCAAAGTCGACTTGACAAGTTCAAAATGAAGGATGGTGAAGGTGTCGCTGAAATGTACTTGTAGGGCTTGCTCTTATCACAAATGAGATTATGGGCTTAGGAAGTGAAGAGATGACCGATGATTCATCATCAAGAAGATCCTAAGAGCATTGGATGGAAAATATGATACTGCAGGTGCACATTGATCCAAATGATGCCCAATTACAAAGATCTCAAGCCAACGGAAGTCATTGGAAGAATTGTTGCTCATGAGATGTCACTCAAGGATAAGGAGGAACTTCACAACAAGTCAAGTGGTGCTATAATCTCCTCATGTGAAGCCCCCACATCATCAAGCAAAAACAAACCTTCAATGAAGAATTGAGCTTAATGGTGAAGAACTTCAACAAATTCTACAAGAGTAGAAGTAAAGAGAGAAGCTCCAAGTCAAGGTCCTACAATGACAAAAGATCTTCTAGTAGAGAGCGAATTGCTACATCAGGGAGACCGGACACTATTCCAATGAGTGTACTAAGCACCCTACAAAAAGAAGAGAAGATTCTCCAAAAAAGAAGAAGTAGAAGAGAAGAATCACCACCAAGAGAGAGAAGGAGTAGAGATGGTCGTTATGAACTAAGACCCCTCACGGAGAAGCAAGGATTCGGAAAGGAAGGACAAGTCATCAAGGAGCTACACAAAACGAAGACATCAAGCTCATGTTGGTGAATGGCTATCCGGCTCCGACTCCGACAATCACTCCGAGAGAAGCTATCACTCCGACTCCGAATATACTCAAGATGAAGGTGTTGCCGGTCTAGCACTTGTGTCGTGGGTTTGTCACGGCAGATGTCCTCTTGCAAGGACTTAGTCATGGAGCCATCGCAACTAGGAAGCTTAAAGGGGTTAAGCAGGACAAAGGACACGAGAGGTTTATACTTAGTTCGCCCCTTACGGTGAAGGTAAGGCCTACGCCTAGTTGGGTTGGTATTGCTTGATGTTTTGATGACTGTGGAGAGAGATACGCTATGCCCGGCCTCGATGAGTTGTTTCTTTCCCTAGTTGCCATGGCGGGTCATCCCCTTATATACACGGGTGGACGCTTCATGTCTATGAGTCCCGCCGCTCATCAACAAAGTGTCCAGCTCGGTGACCATTAAATCTACCTTATGATACAAGTCATGCCATCATGGCGGTTTATCACTATGGGCCTTAAGTCACTCAGGGCCTTAGACCCTTTATTGAACCGCCATCTTCGTGCTTGGTCCTTGGGCTTCTTCCTGATGAGTCTTCTTTGCATAACCCGGCCCCTCCTGGGCGGCTTACACAAATAGTTATACCCCCAACATTAGGCCCCAGATTGATTTGAACCGGTTCACATCAACCTTAAAATACCGTAAGAAAATAAACCTTCAGCCTTCTGCTTGTGCAAAGATTTTTACCCGCCATGACGTCATCTTCTGGATCCGTGTTAACCCGCCGTGACGTCACCTTTACTTAAATTCATTTTTTACTCCGCCATATCCTCCAACGGATCTTTACTTTTACTGACCATTCCGAAAACCGAGGCGTCGGGGCCATTGGATAATGATGTTCCGCCTCCTCGCTTTTTTGCGCCTGCCTCGCTTGGCCTTTCCTTATAAATAGGCACGACCTAGGTCTTTTTTCATTCTCCTCTTGGCCGCCTTTTCCTCCGCCATCGCCTCTCTACAGCTTTGAGCTCGCCACGCCGCTGCCACGGATCTCCTCGTCTTCACCAACTCAAGCCGCTGCATCAACCTGATCTGACCTGACTAGAAAACGCGACGGATCTCCGCAGCAACTCTGCATCTGTAAGTTTTTTCCTCCCTGTTCCTCAGATCTGGATTAGTGATTTTCAAGTTCGTCAGTGTTCTTCACCATCCGTCACGAACCCTTGATAAACTCCACCTCCGACGCCTTTTTCTGATCTTTAGATAATATAAAACTGTCATGTAGCTGTTTTCGCACCCGCTTTCCAAATGCACACAGATCCTTTCCATTGCATTGCAGGCCCCATTCGAGCCTATGAGCTTCATCTGGCCACGCTTCTAGGTCTAGAAATTTTTCCTTTCGTAACAGCCGCTTGATCCAAAATAATAGTCAAGAACTTGTGAAACCTGTTTGTTCCATACTTAGCCAAAAACTCAGATCTGCTAAATTTGCTTCACACGGTAGCTCATGTAGCCAGTTTAAGAAGACAACACTGATTGTCACCTTTGCTTGCTTCCCGCAGCTTAAGAAATTTTAATTGCCTTTGATACCTGTAGCGGCTTAAATATCACTGCATAGTTAGCCATATGTCATTAGGCCCCTTCTTCAGCCGCCATTTGAATAGATTTAAAATGTTTTCCTCCGGGTTAAATTTGAACCTAACTTTATTTTGTCATAGGCTTCAATTTATACAATGGCACCCAAGGCTCCTAAAGCTCTGTGGACCTGCAATCTGGTCAAATCCATCGTTACAGTAAAGCACTTTGTCTCGACTTCTTGTGAAATCCGCCATGTGCCCAAGAGAGAGGTCATGTCTTATCGTGGCTCCTAACCCGCCGTGAGGAGAAGCCTCAACCTAAGGAAGGGAGGTGATCGTGTTATCGATCACATGAAGCGGGGCTTCGCCTCCACCCAGTTCAAAAATTCTTCAGTGGATGTCTTACATTTCTTCGAATTCGCACCTCAAGACATGGGCCCAATTCCGTGTCAAATATTTGCAACTTCCAAGTCTTCTCGCGAGGTGCACCTTGGGAAGAACCCATCTTACTTTTTATTCAGAGAATTGTTTTACTTAAACCGCAGAATGAACGCGCCTAACGGGCCCAACTCGAACTTGGTGGCATCTCGATTCAGCGGCGGAGAGACCGCTTTTTCCTTATGCCGAATCGCCGAGTCATCCAAAAGATTGGAATCGACATGCTTCTACCGCGAGGATACTTCTCCTACCGACGAAAAATCCTCTCGCTTCGCTTCCGCGCTTTGCGCCTTTGATTCCAACCACCACGGCCGGATAAACCGGATCGCTGTTGAACGTCTGCCACTTGCTCCCACCATTAGTAAAATCAAAGCTCTTTTGGGAAATGGCTTAGATGGTATTGACCTGAGTTCGAATGCAGTCGCTTAAGCAGCAGTGATTCCGTTAAGTCGCCGCCCGCTTAATGTGCACTTACTCAAAGCGAGAAGAATGACCCATCAAGGCCATAGTCCCGATAACTTACCAGATGATGTAGTGGATGCTACGACTCAGCACGTTGTCGAAAGAGGGCACGGTGACCAAGAATGCCTTTGGCTTACTTCCTTCTCGCAAGAAGAACTCCGCCCCGCAGTAAGTCATCAACCTCAATAATTAATCTCACGTGTTATACCTTACTTTTATTCATAACCCCTTATCATTCTTCTTCACATGCCGATGATAACTTCGAAGGTCAAGTATAACCATGAGGCGGCCAAACAAGCCAGAGCAGCAAAAGAGCCGAAAGGAAAGCCGCCAAGACCGGTACTTCAAAGAAGAGGAAGCCAAGCGCTTCAGATATGTTTAAACTTGACGATACTGATGATGATGAAGAAGAGGTAACTTTTTAACTCCTTTGACTCTTTATCATTACCTTGCTAACATTAAATCCTTTCAGGAAGACACGGGGAATAGCCAAGCCGTCGAGGAAGAGATAACTATAATCTCCTCCGACTCCGAGCCCCTGTCGCGTCAGAAAATTCGAAGACTAACCCGGAAAGTAAGATTTTCACATCCTTTTGCTTACCAAGATCCTCAATTTCTTTTGAAGCAACAGCAATTTGAAAGCCGGAGGCAGACCCGGACCAGCAAGGATATAGAGCTCTCCTCCGGCTTACCTGACGTAACCAGGAAGGGTCGAGCTGAGGTTATCTCCGATTTACGTTCTGTTTACCCTTTGGTGGGTTTAATTCGTCCACCTCTCAATTCATCTAACTCCAATTATCAGGATACCTCTGCTTCCTCCGGCGAGTCTATGCAATCTAACATGCCGGCTTTCAAAACTGCCCCTGGGTAATATAATTTTGCTTACCTTATGCTTTACTTTACTCTTGCTTTTGTACTCATCCTTCTCGCTTTTGTCCACAAAGGTACAAGTGAAAACCAAGAAGAGGGCAAAGAAGAGCAAGTCATCCCCAAGACCCGATCAGGATCGAACTGGAGCTTGACATTGGCCCCGACAGCTTCTACCCATCACCGCCGCCGAATCCAAATTCTCCTCGACATTCCAAAGATCAGCCTCCGATCCACCCGCTGAAGATACTCTCAATACCCGATAACCCGAAGCTCCTAGCCCGCCAAGACAATTGATCCGAAATTGAGATTCTCAAGACTCAATTTGTTGAGCCGGCAACCCACTGTCTGGCCAAGTGCTCGCCATGGAGGAGCTTCGAACGCCAAAGGCCAAGCTTAGATATTGTCGACTATACTCATTTGAGCATTGGAGAGATAGTCTCTGGCTATATCAATCAAGTGCATAGCAGCCATGACTGAAATTGACATGGTGAAGCAGATACATAAAAATCGAGGTATGACTTACTGCTATTTTCTTAATCATACTTATCAGATCAGCCCTCAAGTTCATCGCTTATGAATAAATATGTTGTAGACTTAAAACCTGCTTAGCACTGCTTCCGCCTGTTTAGGACAGAAGATTTTTAACCCGGTGGTAACATGATACCTTGAACTTGCGATACACATTAGCCCCCAAGTGTCAAGTATCTTTGCTTGCAAAGTGCTTGGGACTTAATTTCCATGAACCGGCATTGTACATTAAATTTCTTCAGCATACATTAGCCCCAAGTGTCAAGTACCTTTGCTTGCAAGTGCTTGGGACTTAATGATATCTTACCATGATTCCGACTATAACCCAACATCAATGCAAGCCACCACAAGTCAATTTGAGTCGGAGATTGTCGACTCAAGAGTCACCGGCAGCTCAAGAGCTTGAACTTCAAAAGGCCAACTCCAAATTTGAATTCAGCGTCTCTGAACAAGAGAAGTTGAAGAAGAATTTTGATGCAGAGAAGAAAATCTGGGCCGATGAGAAGGCATCACTGGTGACCCGGGCCGAGACAGCAGAAACGTCACTTGCAGAAGCAGCAGCCGAGCTGTCAAGCTTAAAGCGCCAGTTATCTCAAATGGTCTCAGCAATCTTCGGTAAGTTATTATATATAACCTTGAATATTGCAATCCTTCTTTTGATGACTATTTTAATTGTCATCTCCGGCTCACCTTATGTTTATGAACGCAGCCCTGTGAGCACAAACCTCAAGCGTAACATGTTGATCAAGTCGAAAAGCGGTTTACACTCGTGGAGCAAGTGTATATCGGGTCACAACGTGTTTTGGCCGTTGTGGCTTTATCAAATGACGCTCCCCATCTCCCTCAAGGGATGTGCTAAAGTGGCTTGTCAGGTATACCTCAAAGGATCCAAGAACTAAGACAGGCATCCGCCGTAACTGTGGCTATAGCTGCCTTGAGCCGGCCAAGGTGTCGCTTCCAGAATTAGACTCGGCAGACGTTGCTCTTGGATATCCTAGCTTGAAGGAAGACGGCTCCTTATTCGACGAAACATACTTTACCGCTTGTGTGAAAGTCGTATGTCCTGTTGCTACTATCATTGGGAACGATATTGACCTTACCAAGTACCAACCAGGCTATGACAGCGAGAACCGGAGAATTCCAACACCTCACTATGATGACGTCAGCCTGATCCCTCCAACTCGTAAGCACACCTTTGCCCTCAAGGTTGACCCAGCTGGTTTAATAGATGATGAAGCTGAGTTTGAAGCCTTAAGTGGCATTGACTGGCCTCACAACCTTCCGTGACAAGGCAGCAGACAGAGAGGCAGAGAAGGATAACCCGAATCTTTCAAGCCCACCAAAGGAGTGAACTGCCAAAGCGCTTATGACTTTGCAAAAACAATGCTTTATTATTCAGAATCGGGGAGTCTTGTAATAGGGTAGAAAAAACTCTCAATTTTTGTCATGCCTTCGCGCATGTTTGTGGCGCTTAATACTTTCGTAAGCCGCCCTCGCTATATACTTCCAGATTATGTTGATCTTTCCTTGATGTTAAAAACTCGCTAGTTTTATCCTACATATAAAACAAACAGAATTCCTTGGCGACTTATCGCATCCGGGTCACATAAAGTATTGATAACCCGGAGTACGTAACCAAAAACATCATATAAAGGCTGGTTTATGATTATAATCACAATAGCATACCTACGATCTTTTTTGGTATTCTCGCCGGCTTATGTGACCCAAATCATGAGAGTGAGTTAAACTCCTGAAAGCTGGCACATATAATGTTCACCTGGCCCTTAATTTACACTTACAAAGTATAATGAATAGTAAACTTAATTTCAAAGGCCTCTGATTCGAATACGATCAGTGAACCGTTCCAAAGGGGTTAAGCTAAGATTCGGATACGATCATATAGCCCTTAGTGGCTTTGGCGATGCCGATCAAGTGGGTATCGACAGCTATGTTCTCTTTGGTTCAAATACGACCTATGTTTGAACAGGAACCCCACAAGTGACCATAAGAGTTGTTTAATGACACCCATTTCAATATTTGATCCACGCCGCACTCCAAAGAGGTTAAGCTATGATTCAAATATGATCAAGAAGCCCCCAAGTGGGTTTGGCAAGATGCCCGATCAAGCGGGTATCGATGTACTATGTTCTCTTTGGTTTGAATACGACCTATGTTTGAACAAGAAGCCCCAAGTGATCATGGCTAGATTCAGATATGATCATAAGTTTGACCAAAGGGAAAGCCGGATTCAGATATGATTCGCCTCCCCTGTTGGTTGTTTCCACCACCGATAAAGAAGACATATAAACCTTTGAGGTGAAAAGGATGAGGTCCCGCTTATTGCTTTATATAATATATACAGCTTTTAAAATATATACATCTTGAGAGCCGTGGCTCAAGTATAGTAAGGTCAAGATGGGCGATGTTCCACGGCAAAAGTGGTCTCTTCCTCCGACTTACGTGAGTCTTTGTGCTCTCGAACATCGATGAGGTAGTATGACCCGTTGTTCAGATTCTTGCCGACCACAAAGGGTCCTTCCTAAGGAGGGATAGCTTGTGCATATCGATCGATCTGGATGAGCCGGAGCACTAAGTCGCCTTCTGAAGGCTCGCTTCTAACTCGGGCGATCGTGATAGCGCGCAGGTCTTCTGGTAAATCGCCGAGCGGGCGATTGCCAAGTCTCTCTCCTCATCCAACAAGTCAAGTGCATCCTCGACGAGCTTTTTTCATATCAGCCTCAACGTAAGCCGCCACGCTGGGTGAGTCGTGTCGGATGTCACTTGGCAGACCGCTCGCTCCGCATACACCATGAAGAAAGGTGTGTAACCAGAGACCTATTAGGCGTAGTGTTGATGCTCCACAAAGATGTAGGGTAGCTCCTCCACCCAACAACCCGGAGTCCGGCCGTAAGGGGACCAAAAGCCGGGTTTAATACCCTTCAGGATCTCCCGATTAGCTCTCTCGCCTGACCATTGGATTGAGGATGAGCAACAATAAACATCAAGTCGGATATGTTCTCGCTGATGTAACTCTTCCATGGCACCGTTGGAAAGATTAGTGCCATTATCGGTGATGATGCTGTGTGGAAAACCAAAACGAAAGATCACCTTTTTCATGAACTGAACCGCCGTGGCTGCATCACACTTACTGACCGGCTCTGCCTCTACCCACTTTGTAAACTTATCCACTGCCACCAGGAGGTGTGTCTTTTTATCCTTAGACCTCTTGAAAGGTCCAACCATGTCAAGCCCGCAGACTGCAAACGGCCACGTAATTGAAATCATATCCTCAACTCTTGAGCCGGCACATGAGCTCGTCGTGAGAATTTTTGACATCCATCACATTTGCTAACTGCATCCTCCGCGTCGGATGAGCCGTCACCAATAGAAACCATGACGGAAAGCTTTGGCAACAAGAGATTTTGAGCCAAGATGATGACCACAGCCTCTCCTTCATGGATCTCAATGGCATCTCCACGACCCTCCGCAGGCGACACAACGTTGAAACGCCCAAAGAATAATCGCGGTGATGTAATTCGCCATGAACAATCGTCATAGATTTGGATCGCCGATGATTTGTCTCGCCAAAGTCTCATCCTCCGGCCACTCTCCCGGGTCATATAGGCCAAATACGACATCGCCCAATCCGGGATGACGTGTGGCTGCCACCAGATTACGCCTCCGAAGTCTCGCATCGCTAGTTCTTCCTCTGTAGGTATCTTGACGGAAGGATTATGCAAAACATCGAGAAAGGTGTTAGGCGGCACCGCTTACGCCGAGATCCCAGCCGGCTTAGAGCATCACCGCCTCATTCTTCCTTCGATCAATGTGCTCCACTTGATAACCTTTGAAGTGCGCAGCCACAAAGATCAACTTCACGACGGTAGAAGCCGCCATTAAGGGATCCTTAGAATCCCACTTGCCCGATACTTGTTGAGCTACAAGATCCGAGTCACCCAAACACCTTACCCGCTCAAATTCATCTCTTTGGCCACCCTGAGACCATGGAGTAAGGCCTCATACTCAGCTGCATTGTTAGTACAAGGAAACATAAGCCAGAGCACATAACAAAATTTGTCACCTCGAGGGGAAGTTAAAACGACTCCAGCCCCCGAGCCTTCCAACTGCCTGGACCCATCAAAGTGAATAGTCCAATATGTGTTATCTGACTTCTCCTCCGGTGCCTGTAACTCTGTCCAATCATTAATAAAGTCCACCAAGGCTTGAGACTTAATAGCAGTACGTGGCATGTACTTCAAATCATGAGGCCCAAGCTCAATGGCCCACTTGGCGATTCTGGCCCCTGTGGCTTCCCTGTTCGATGATGTCTCCCAAGGGGCGTAACTTACTACGCTTATAGGATGACCTTGGAAGTACTGATGAAGCTACCGACTTGCCATAAACACTCCGTAAACAAGCTTCTCGCCAATGCGGATACCTTTTGCTTGGACTCTATGAGCACCTCATCGGTGTAATAAACTGCCGTTGAACCGGATGCTCCTTGCCAGCCTCCTTATGCTCCACCATGATGGCAACACCGACATTTCGTGAGTTAGCAGCCACATATAACAAAGAACGGCTCTTTATCAATGGGAGCCGTAAGGACCGCGGCTCGCATAACCGCCTCTTTAAATCTTCAAAGGCAGTATTAGCAGGATCACCTGCATAAAAGTGTCTGTTTTCTTCATCATCCGACATAAAATGGCCGGTAGGCCTTCTCACCTAACCGACTTATGAACCGGCTTAAAGCTGCAACACGAATTCGCCAGTCGCTGAACATCATTGATGCACGCCGGTTTAGCCAAAGATGTAATTGCCTTTGATCTTCTCCGGATTAGCTTCAATGCCTCTGCTTGAAACCAGAAACCCAAGAGCTTGCCTCTGGTACACCAACACGCACTTTGCTTGGGTTAAGCATCATCTTATAAACCCGGAGATTATCAAAGGTCTCTTTCAAATCAGATATCAAGGTTTTCTTCTCTCGACTTCACCACGATGTCATCCACATAAGCATGAACATTGCGCCTAATTTGATCGTGGAGACAGTTCTGTACACATCGCCGATAAGTCGCTTTGAGCACTCTTGAGCCCAAATGGCATAGATACATAGTGTAAGGCTCCAAACGGAGTGATGAACGCCGTCTTCTCCTGGTCCTTAACTTCCATTTTGATCTGATGATAACCACAGTAAGCATCCAAAAAGCTCAAACGCTCACAACCCGCCGTAGCATCAATGATTTGATCAATACGAGGGAGAGCAAAGGGATCAGCCGGACAAGCCTTATTTAAGTCCGTGTAATCCACACACATCCGCCAGGTGCCGTTCTTCTTGAGCACGAGCACCGGGTTAGCCAACCACCCGGTGAAAAACTTCCACAATAAACCCAGCCGCTAAGAGCCGGGCGACTTCCTCTCCAATAGCTTTCCGCTTTTCTTCGTTGAACCGTGAAGAAACTGCCCGACCGCTTATACCTCGGATCAATATTGAGAGTGTGCTCAGCGAGTTCTCTCGGTACACCCGGCATGTCAGAAGGTTTCCATGCAAAGATGCCCCGGTTCTCACGGATGAACTCGATGAGCGCGCTTTCCTATTTAGGATCCAAATTGGTACTGATATTGAATTGCTTAGACGAATCGCCTAGAGTGAAATCAACAAGCTTGGTTTCGTCAGCCGACTTAAACTTCATCGCCGGGTCATGCTCGGTGGTTGGCTTCTTTAGGGAGGTCATATCCGCCGGGTCAACATTATCTTGATAAAACTTCAGATCCTCTGCGTCACACAAATGCACTCAAAGCATAAGTCGCGCCGCCTCCTCCTCACATTCGAGCTACCTTCGACTTCCATGCATAGTGATGGTGCCTTGTGACCCTAAGCATCTTAAGCTGCAGATAAACATAACACTGGTCGTAAGCCATGAACTTGGCATAAGCCGCCGACCAAATAGAGCATGATATGGACTCTTGATTTTGACCACCTCAAAAGTTAATTTCTTAGCTCTAGAATCGTACTCATCTCAAGGCCACTTCCAGTTCAATCTTGCCAACCTGGGTACGCCGACTTACCGTGCACCACTCCATGAAAGACAGTGTTGGACGCCCTCAAGTCCTTATCGACCAACCCCATGCGGCGAAAGGTCTCATAATAGAGGATATTGATGCTGCTACCTCCATCCATGAGTACCTTAGTGAATTTATATCCACCAACCTGAGGTGCTACCACCAAGGCCAACTGACCCATATTATCAACCCGGAGGGGGTGATCTTCCCTGCTCCATATAATGGGCTGTTCTGACCACCTGAAATAACGGGGAACACGCCGCTCAACGTAATTCACGGCCCTCTTATGAACCTTCTCGTCACGCTTTGCACAAATTAGTGGTGAACACATGATATCGCCCACCATTCAGCTGCTTCGGTGGCTTTGATAACTCGACCGCCGCTGCTGTCCCCTTAACTGCATCGCTGTTGATTATAGCCGCTTTGATTTCCTTGAAAGCCGAACTTGAACCGCCCGGGCCATGAAAGCCGCCCGGCTCTGAGCCGCCGCCCGACCCATGATTGCCATCAAACATGTTGGAATTCTTGAAAGCCTTCATGATCGCGCAATCTTTCCATAAGTGAGTGGCGGTCGCTCTCGGTGCCGTGTCTCGGGCAAGGCTCATTGAGTAGTTGCTCAAGAGATGGGCCTGACCCGGCAGATCGAGGGGCCTATTTTCCCTTACGTCTCTGATTGTTACCCTGCGCATTGGCATTGGCCACAAACTCCGGGTTACCATCAGCCTTACGCTTATTGCCTCCTTGATTCGTTTGGGTTATATTTGACCCTTTCCATTGCCGTTCTTCTTTCCCTTCCTGTCTTTTTCCTCATCGACGCGAGATCCTTGGTACTATCGTAATCAGCGTATTTGACTAAAGCTGCCATTAAGCGTACCCATATCATTGCAATCACGCTTAAGGCGCTTCAGTTTGCCTCGCCGCTCAAAGCAGCAGTTCTTCTCCAACATGAGGATGCAGAATCCAGCATCCATCTTGTCGATTTAATGTATTATCTCCTTGAGCGGCGTATGCATCTAATGAGTCGCGGATCCACCTTCCTCCCGCTATAATTTGTCAGGTCCACAATCGGCATATAGATCGCTTGCAAGTGTCTTTGAAGTTCTGGATGAATCGGGCTTTCAATTCTGCCCATGAGCTAATGGAATTGGGTGGCAAGCCCTTTAACCAAGATCGGGACGTTCCATCTAACATCATGGTGAAGTACTTAGCCATTGCTGCATCACTGACCTCCAACGGCTCCATGGCCATCTCATAACTTTCGATCCATGCCCCGGGCTGCAAGTCGGACGTGTAATTCGGCACCTTCCGAGGTCCCTTGAAGTCCTTTGGGTAAACGTACATTGCGTAAAGCCGCACTAAGCAAGGAACACCGCCGGTTCTCGGTAGCCACTCCCGCCTCAACGGAAGTCGGGATAATCTAGAAGGTCTGACGAGCCGCTTTGTTGAGCCGCTTAGCTGAGCCGCCCGCTCAGGGCCTTCCCCCGACGTATCCGTCCCCGCACCGGGTTATATCCATCGGGCGGGTTCACGACCGGGCGTTGCTTTGCAAAAGCTCGACTCCATGTGCCTCGCTGTAACTCGGACTCGGTTTTGATGAACCGGAGCTAACCAAGGCGGAGGAGTTGAATGAATCCTCGCCCTACCGTAAGAATAAGTCTCTTGTCGAAGCTAGGGCTGTCTGGACAAGGTCTTCGATCCTTCGGGTCTCCACCGCCGGGTCATCACCGTCCTGGGAGAGCGCCAAACGCGCCGATGCTGCGATTAAGTTCTCCATGGGGTTGGAAAATGACCCGGTGGTATTGGTACATAGCGGGCGGGCCATACTCCCATGAGGAGGTGCCATCTCTCGAGGTCGAGCCGGGTCCTCCCGCCCGGTTGTCATAAACTGATTTGCTTCGGGCGGTTGCTAGGGACTGCATCGGTGTAGCGAAAAGGTTCGAGGTTCGTAAACCGGAGGCAAACGGGATTGAGTTTTCTGGTGCCTCCTTCTCATCACCTCATTAGATGCGCTCAGGCTCATATTGTCGAAAGCTTCGACTGGAGCTGCCGCTACCAGTGCATCCAAAGCCGCCTGCTCTACAGCGCTAACTCGGTGTCCTCAACTGCCAAGGCCTCCTTGGCCCGAGCTATCTCCTCACGCACCTTTGCCACCTCCGCGTTATGCTCATCTTGATTTGCAGGAATAACCGTGGCGGTTAACAGGGTCATCAGCTTATCCATGAGATCCATCAACACCTAAGCCACGGCTGCCACATGACAGTGGCCTCCCGCCCGGCCGCTCTCGACCGGATGTTATTGTTGTTGCAGCTGTTGAGTTTTGGACCGGGTTGAGTGCCACCATGAAGACTCCTCGCCCAGCTTGGCGGCTCATAGGAGTCCGGAATACTAGAGCCGTCAGAACAGCCCCCAAGCATGCCCTCTTGTACTTGATACAGCGAATCTGTTGAACCGGCGGACGAATCACCGTCAGAGAGGATGACCGTCTCACCACCATCTTCAGATCCTTTAGAAAGTTCCTCTCCATGGGTGCAGCTCACGAAGGCACGCTTCATGCCGGGTTGAACTCGGGCGGGTCTCGCGCGCTGAGCCGTCTCGACGAGGTCGATCACGCTTGTCCGGCTCAGGTCTGCCCGCCAATCCGGGACTATGAAGACATGGATTCCGCCAGAAGGGGACCCGGTGCCGTACTCAATTGAGTCGGCGTCGGGCCCAGCCTTCGTTCTCGATGTAGATCTTGCCGCACACGACTCTTGGTCATCCGCCCATCACAGCGTATCCCTTGAGCCCTTCGAAGCTGCCCTTCAAGAACTCAAATCCATCGTGCGCGGGCCCCACGGTGGGCGCCAACTGTCGTGGGTTTGTCACGGCAGATGTCCTCTTGCAAGGACTTAGTCGTGGAGCCATCGCAACTAGGAAGCTTAAAGGGATTAAGCGGGACAAAGGACACGAGAGGTTTATACTAGTTCGACCCCTTAAGGTGAAGGTAAGGCCTACGTCTAGTTGGATTGGTATTGCTTGATGTTTCGATGACTGTGAAGCTTAGATACGCTATGCCCGGCTCTCGATGAGTTGTTTCTTGCCCTAAACGCGCGGCGTGTTCGTCCCCTTATATACGGGTGGACGCCTGGGTTCTACAGAGTCCCGCCGGCTCATCAACAAAGGTCCGCATTTCGGTGACCAGTTAAATCTACCTTATGATACAAGTCATGCCATCATGGCGGTTTATCACTATGGGCCTTAAGCCGCCTGTGGGCCTTAGACCCTTTATTGAACCGCCATCTTCGTGCTTGGTCCTTGGGCTTCTTCCTGATGAGTCTTCTTTGCGTAACCCGGCCCCTCCTGGGCGGCTTACACAAATAGTTATATCCCCAACAACTTGTGTCAACCAACTCCTACGACACATTTGATTCACCAAATGAAGGAATTGGAAGATGCTTCATGGCCAAAGGTCCTAAGGTAACACACCCCGAGTATGTTGATTTCAATAGTGACGAAGATGACTTGTTAGGTGATGATGATTTACTTGTTGACAACTCTAGTGATGGATACTATGATGAAACGTCAATCAATCATGCTAATCAAGATAAAACGAATGACAATGATAAGGAGAAGATTGAGCTTCTAACTAAAGAACTAAACACTCTTAAGTTAGCTCGTGAAACTATCTTCGAAGATCATCGAGAACTTTTAAGGGCTCATGAGAAGTTACGCTTTGAAAAGCTCAATCTTGAGCAAGAGCATGAGTTCTTAAAGGCAATCAATGATGATCTCCGTAAGAAAAGTTCTTCTTACATTGCCAAGCATTTACTCTTATCTACTTACATGCCTCAAGTCAAGTCCACTAACAAGAACAAGAAAGATTCTTCCTCTAGTAGTAACAATAATCATGCTAAATCAAATGTTGTTGCTTCTAGTAGTTCTCTTGATTCCACTAATGATTCTCTTAGCCAAGTTACACTTGAGCAAGAAAATAGCTTATTGAAAGGAATTATAGAGAAAAGTGTATACAAGAGCCTTGCCGGGAGTAAGCAATATGAGGAAATTGTACGCAAGCAAGGAAGGCACCGGAAGAATCAAGGTTTTGGTTTTGAATGAAAGTTCAATGCCAATGGAGTTGAGTGGGAAGAAGATCAATATCCCAAGACGAAGTTTGTTCCTCAACAAGAGAAGTATGATCCTACTTCCTTCAAGGGAACACAAGCTCAAGATGATCTTCTACCACAAGACCACAAGAACAAAGGCAAGGACAAGCTTCAAGAGGAGATAGATGCATTTGAAGAAGCTCCTAAGGCCTTGGTCAAGTGGGTTCCCAAGACTACGCCAAGTTCTACTTCACCAAGCACAACTATAACTCCAAGGATTCCCATCAAGATGATGTGGATCCCAAGAAGAAAGAACTAGAGAGTTCTTGAGGGTGACTCCGCCAACATTCTTCACTCATATCATTATGGCAAGGACAAGTGCAATCAACTTCCACATCCTGCACTAGTTCAAGGAGTCACAAACCCTCTTGTTGGTAAGGCAAGGGACAAGGTAACCTAATGCTTTCATGGACATCATCTTGTGTGAACATCACTCTATGTCTATGGATATACTTGTTTGTTCCTTGTGGTACTAACCCGTAGGTATTGAAAGTGCAACTCACTCCAAAAGGATTGCTCCAAATGATCTACATCAACATTGAGCATCCACATCTTCAACACCTACATGAAGTCATCATCGACAAAACCCAAGGTTAGTTCATCCCTCTAAGGGGGGATCTCACATCTCACTACTAGGGAAAACCTTATACACAGAATCTTACCAGTAGCGTGTGTTAAAATGAGGCGCTGCTGCTAATTAGCAGTAGCGCGTCTACCAAAACTGCCGTTGTTACCCTTAGCAAAGAGCGCCGGGCAGAATGTAACGCGCTACTACTATAATTGCCACACCGCTCCCGACGCTAGGTATAGTAGTAGCGCCCTTCTAGAAACGGGCGCTACTACTATCGATTTAGCAGCAGTTGCTTTTCCTCACGCCATCTTTGTTATATCTATTCTCACCTAAACCCCTCGCTGCCCGATTCCCTTCCTCTTCCTCCCCAATTCACCACTCTCTTCTCCCCTCGTCAGCCTCAGCCGCCGTCTCCCCGACCCGCCTCGCAGCCATCTCCCCGGCCCGCCTGCGTCGTCTCCTCGATCCGCCTGCTTGCCCGTCTCCCCGACCCCGCCTGCTTGCCGTCTCCCCGACCCCATCTCTCCCCGCCCTCTGTAAGCACTCTCCCCTTACGATCCCTCTTGTTAATTTGCTTAGTATAACCCTAGCTATTTAGTGCTAGTTAGTACGAACCCTAGGCTATTTTTAGTGTTAGTTAGTTAATTTAGTGTTAGTTAGTTAGTTAGTACGAACCCTTAGCAGTAGTTCCTAGGTACTAATTAGTTAGTAAGAACTAGGTACTAATTAGGTATTAGAATATTTTTATTTATAGTAAGTTTATTTTTAGTAAGAACTAGTTGAATTAATAGAACTAGTTAGTAAGAACTTGTTGCTATTTTTTAGTTAAAGCAATTTTTCCTCAAGATCGACATGGACGATGCCTATCCCACATCCTCATCGTCGAGTCGGCTGGGAGGATCTACACCTGCTTGACCAGATGGGCCATGTCCGGGACTTGGCTCCGCTGGGGTGGTACTGGGAGGCGCTACCTACCGAGGGGCGCAGGTTGGTGAGGAGCCAACCTGTCGTTGACCCGAACCTTCTTTGGTGGCGGTTGCGTGGGCCAGTGACGGTCCAGAGGCTCGAGGAATCCATGGAGGTGGTGCGCCACCGTGTCGGTGAGGAGGACGCGCACGTCTGCCGCTACTTTGTTTGCGTTGGAGCACATGTTCTCCAATACCGGCAGGTTCTCTGTGGATCTCACTGGAGCTATGATCCCGTGATGGTTCCTTCTCTGTGGGTGTCCACCGCCCGCGCCGATGCCCGTCGTGTGCTAGGGTTTTAGTTGTATTAGTGATGTTATATGTATGACACTATTCGTGATGTCTTAGTGATAATATTCGACGATGTACAGACGCATGAGATGATTTACTTTTGCTTACTGAATGCATGCTAATTTGAGTCCTATAAGATATTTTGAAATGTATATCTTGTGTTGCTCAATATCCAAGTGGCCGGTCATGTTTGCAGGTTACACCTCCGAAAGTGGCCTATGTTTTGCCGGAGTGTTGATTCATTTCCGTTCTCCTAAATTTCAAAGGCCGATATGTCCTATTTTAGCAAAGGTCATGCCAGATTTTTCCGTGAATTTTGGCATGACTTGTGCCGTAATATGTAGGAAATATCGAGTGCCCCGGATTTGTGTGTTGAGTATCCTGGTAGTTGTCTTCGATCGATTTTCAATTAATGTTTTAACTATGAACATAGGAAATGTCCGATTTACGAAAAAGGATTTCGGTATTTGCAAATCTGCGAAGACGAAGCGCCTTGTATGCATGTAATCTTCCTAGATGATGATAGGCGCTTCAGCATCAAGCTGGACGAGAACTTCCAAGTGGATCTGAAGTCATAACGAGAAGTCTTTTTTCGTAATTAAGCATGACATCCGCTTCATTTGCTTCAACTTATATTTTTTAATTTTCTACTAGCGTATCTCCTTCCATGCAATATTTTTTGTATTTGTTAAGATAAGTTTCAATCATACTACTGAGGTAAAGAAAGTTTATTTGAAGACCGAGCATGGTTATATTTTCCATGCAAAATTATACAATTCAGACGACTACACCTATTTTGGATGCAAAACATGGCGAGCACTATGCAAGACTTATGCATTTGAGCCTGATATGGTTATCACCTTTGATATTCGTCCAGGAAGATGATATTGAAGGTAATACCGACATCACGGGTCGATGCGTGACGCCTCAGCTTATACCATTATGTAAGTTTCTCAACCATATTTATGTCTTTGATATTGTATATTCAAAAATAGTTGACAACTAATTTGTATTGTCAGCTTATTTCGGTGCAAGCAAACATGTCCAGCGCTTGGTAGACAGGACCTAC
Organism: Aegilops bicornis; assembly: GCA_021605145.1. Lineage (NCBI taxonomy): Eukaryota > Viridiplantae > Streptophyta > Magnoliopsida > Poales > Poaceae > Aegilops > Aegilops bicornis. The sequence goes on from CM038670.1 coordinate 839,329,573, forward strand.
TACTGTCCCGGGGCTGAACTAAACTGCGAAGAGCTAAGTCATTATATTTCATGGCTTGAGGATCTTGATACTGTCATGACAAAATTTCTTCCGGATTTAGAAATGTTAGTACTGAAAACGTCTGACCAATAGTGTTCGTATTGAACTACGGTCACATCTATTTATGAAGGATGGTAAGATTTTTACTATTTGTCCTCAAAGTGCATCTTTTCCATACATTATTTTTGAAGCTAAACTTCATTGCTAATCGTGTTACCATACGATGTTCTTCAACAGGGACTCCCGATGAATGTTGTGCCTTATGGGATCGAGACTAAAGGTACCATGAGTATTATCACCTTACGGCCAAGATATCCTACAGATTACTTTAGTGCATTCAAGATTAGCGACGGATGCTTAATAGTGCAAGACTGGACCAAATATCCGATGGGGAGCGCAGAGAAGTACTAGGGGGCAGCAAACAGAGGCGCTACCCACGATTAGGAGACAGGTTCATCCGCATGCTCCAACTTGATCAAGGAGGAGAGCTACACATGTTTTATGTTATTTTACCTAAGAGAGAGCAGCAGGAGTGATTAGCTAGCTAGAAATGAGTTTGAGGATGATGATGTGCTACACATTTACTATGATGATAAAATAGCTAGTGTTGGTGATAATGACTATGATGATTATTATTAGCTAGTGTTAGTGGTGATTAAATAAATAATGTTGGTGGTAATTACTATGATGATGATTAAATAGCTTGTGCTATGAGTTAGATTCAAGTGGAGGCAACATGTGGTGCACATCGAAAGTACTACTAGTCCAAACTAGATCAAGTTTGGATTAATAGTATACTTTTGACATGCACCACATATTGCCTCCACTTGAACCTAATCCACCTTCATTTGATCGTTATGGACATAATGATGTAAACCTCATAACCGGTATTGTACCAATATTTGTACGATGGAGAGAAAACCGCATAAGTACACTAAAAATAAAAAAATAAAAAATGAATACTAGTAGCGATGGATGTAAAAACGCCGCCACTAGTTTCATTAGCAGTAGCGATGAGGATGAACAAACGCTACAGTTATTTGTCCTAGCGATGGCCAGCCATGACGCTACATCGCTAAGCAATAGTCAGAAGCGCCTTATTAGTAGCGCGCCTACCCGCGCTACTAGTGAGCACAAAACCAGCGCTACTGCTAGGGTTTTCCCTAGTAGTGTCTAGGGGGAGCTTAACTCTAAGAATTCAGTCAAAGCAACTCTAATGGTGTGAATATATCAATGCTTTATGTAAAAGTGGTAACCCCACTTGAGCTTAAACGATGAGTATGACCTATGATCAAATGTTCTCATTTGACTCCTAAGTCAATGTACTCATATATAGATGACCTAGTCATCGCCAATTGTTTGATAGATGCTAGAATTTGTTGTGCATGCTTTGCCACATATTTTCATTTGCCATTTTATTGTGTGAGCATGTTGGTTGCATATTTTACTCATTCGAGGGCATCCACTTGTTGTTTTGATTGATTGGTTTCTTTTTCTTTGACCAAGTGGATGGAAAAGAATGCCTAAGAACCTTCTCTAGCTATCTATGCTCTTCTCGTCTCAAACTCTATTCATGCTACATCACAAAATTTGATCAAGTCAGATTCGAACCACTCTGCGTGAGGAAGCAACAGAGTCCCGATTCGTCATGGACTTAAACTTCCAAAACTTCTTTAGGTGTTGCGGTCCGACCGATTCTTCCATTTCGGTCATACCGAGATCACTAAGTCGATCTAGGTTTTCAATCTCGGTGCAACCGATTTGAACTTCGGTCTCACCGAGTTGCTGTAACGATCAACATTTATGCATCTCGGTGCCACCGAGTCGCTCCACTGGTCACACCGGCTGTGGTCGGGCTATATATTCACATGGGCAAAAATTTGGAAAACTTTCTCCAAACCTCTTCCCCGCGCATAGCTCGCTCTGCCTTCTAGGTCTCCGGATCATCGACTTCGTCGCCAGCCGCCTCCTATCGCTGGTCTCCGCCGCCGTCAACGGAATTCATCTCCGCCGTTACCGCCATAGCGAGTTCATTGCCAAACTAGGGTATGGACTCGATCACGGTGCTATCCCCGTCCAATCTCTAGCACATTGTGTTCATTATGATTCTTGCCACGATTGAAACACCTCTATCTAGTCAAAACATCCTTAGAATAGATGCGATTTGAAAATTTAGGGTTAGGTTTCACGAAACCATCTCGACCCACCGAGTTGAAAAACTCGGTCTCACCGATTCGCTTAACGCCATTGCACAAGTGACTCTCGGTCTCGACTAAGAATTGCTAATCGGTGTGACCGATTTTAGAACTCAGTGAAACCCTAGCAGTCTCGGTGCCACCGAACTGTGACTCGGTCTGACCGAGATCACTAGTTTAGGTTCCAAAAGTTGCTTCGGTATCACCGAGTTTACAAATCGGTTGATCCAAAATTCTTTCTGTGGAAAACTAAAACTAAGTTTTTGAATCATTCTTTTGCAAAAATCTCTGCATTTTGTGATGCTCATCCACTCTATCTCATCTATAACTATTCACAGGGTCAACACTCAGAGTTTGCAGCATGTCAGACCAAAGTGATAGTCAGAACAGGGAAGAAGAGCAGATTCACATGAGTGAGGGCACTAGTCCCTCTAGCAGCTCAGATGAGGGAAGCAGAAGCACTCCCAGCAATTTGCCCAAAGCTGCCACCAGGACAAGGAAGAAGAGAACCTCGGAATCTGAGGATGAGGATTATGTGGCGATGAGGATGAGGCCATTTCAAAGAAAAAGGTGCTCAAAAGGAGTATAGCTCACCCCAGTTAAGCTGTATCAAGATCAAAAGGCCAACAGAAGACAACCCATGTCTAAAGCCGAGCCTCCACTCAAGCATCTTTGGAATCCCAACCCAAAGAGGCTGCTACGAGAAGGGAAGAAAAGGAAGGAAAGGGTCAAGAAGACCATGGCGAGTTGTTGGAAAACCTTCCATGATGGAAGAGGAGGAAGAAGAAGAGGTTGCTGCACCAGCACCCAAGGCACAAAAGCTGATGGGTGACGCTATAAGGTCAGGGGCTGCATCATCAAAGCCCAAAGAAGCACCCAAAGCTGCCTCCAAGCCCAAGATAGCACCAAAGAGGAATACCAGGAACATATCTGCTGCTGAGAAGAACAAGGCCCAGTGCCTGAAGTTGCTGCTGAGAAAGATGATGAAGGACAAGTCCTGAGGAAGCTGAAACCTAAGATTCCAAACCACAATCATGCTCATCCTGTGGCTGAGAACATGAAGATCAGGAGAGACTCAGCGTTGAGGCTATGGAGAGAGTCAGATCCATATGCCACCAGAAGAAGAACTGCTGTTGATTACAGGTTCCACACTAAGGAACATCAGGATTTCTATGAGACAATCTTGTTGGACAAGAAGCCTATAGTGTGTGATATGAGGTGGGTCGACTGGACCTACATAAAGGAGAATGAAGAACACTATCCTGGAGTTTATGACAGCTTCAAAGGCGTGTGGAGTTGCAGACTTTGTTGGGCGAAGCTCACAACCGGAATGATGAGCTCGTTATGCAATTCTACTCCACAGCACACTTTTATCCAGATGGCAGGATAGTTTGGATGTCTGAAGGTATGAGATACCAATCAACTATTGAGAAATGGGCCAATCTGATCAATGCCCCAAAGGAGAGTGAAGATGACTTGGACGTTTATGCCAAGAAAAATATGGATCACAATTCTATGTCACATATGTACAAGGAAATTCCAAACAAAGCACTTGAGACTTTCAAGTTTGGGTCTGTCCATTTTCTTCCGCTGGGGCTGCCAGCGATCAACTGGATCCTAAGGCACACACTTTGCCCAAGTCGGTGACCACAACATGATCAGAGGGCATGCAATTAATTTGCTACACAAATTTGATGTGCCACAGAAATTCAAGGTCATGAGCCTCATGGTTGAGACTATCAAGAGGACAAAGACAGACCAAAAGAGAAGTTGTGGATATGCCCCACAAATTCAGGAGTTGATTAACTCAAAGATGGTCACGAGTAAATATCATTGGATAAGGAACACTTTGTTCTCTATCCAGACTTTGAGGACAATCAAGTTGTCATGAATGAGAATGAACCATCATCAGTACAAGCTCAAGAGAAGAAGGAGAAGGCTGCCAAGATGCCAACTCAAGAGGAGGCATCTGAGTACTTTTTGAAGAGCAAGCAGGACTAGCTTGGTTACTTGATAGCATCAACTCTGAGGATTGAGAAGTGGTTGGCCACCCTAACTCAAAACCAGGAGAGCCTGGAAAGAATCATGGAACAAAAATTCTATGATTTAGATGTCAAAGTAACTGAGATTGATCTATTGTGGAGCAGCTACAGGATGACATGCGAGAGAGGAAAGGCAGGACAACCATCGATGCATTTGCCAGAGTGCCTCGAGCTCGAGATCAGCCGCAGAGCCAAGAATAGACACCGTGAGTCACTTCATCCGCACCAGCTACAGCTCCAGTGCAACCAGCTCCAAAGACCAACTCCTTCAGCTCCATCCACATCAACTGAAATCTTCGTCCAAGGAGCCATCTCTACGCCACCAACTGAAGACCAAGCCTGAGAGAGGAAATAGTACTATGCATTTTCTATGAACTTTTTGGTTACTTGTTGCCAAAGGGGGAGAAAATGTATAGATCATAGGCTTCGAGAGAGAGAGTTTGCTTTTGTTCTCTCTTGTCTTCTTGGTTGAACTTTATTTGCTTTTGCTTGCTTGAGAGATACTATGCTATTATCTGTGAGACATTGATGATCATGTGTTTGATCATAAGCTACACTTATGCTTGTTGGATGATATTATCTTATTTATCTTTATTTGATCATTCACTTTGCTTGGTGATGAGTGCATGTATTCAATCTTTATTAGTTTGAGCGCTTCCACCAAGATGTATGTGACATGGAAGAGTAACCCATGAGCCTAATTCCTTGTGCGCTTTGCAGTCCAAAGCAAATCTTAAATCTATGCACAAATTTAGGGGGAGCTCTTGCTTATCACATACTTCTCAAGCTTAATGACGTTTTTTTCAATCTTATTATCATTTGTCGAAGTTTGATCTATATGTTGTCATCAATTACCAAAAGGGGAGATTGAAAGTGCAACTATCCCTAGGTAGTTTTGGTAATTCATAACAACATATAGCTCATTGAGCTAATACTATTCCAAGACAAATATTTCAGGAAAGCTCAATGAATGGCATGGCATGGATGATGAAAGTGGATCCCTCAAAATATCAAGGATAAAGGGATTGGCTCAAGCTCAAAAGCTCAAGACTCTGCATTTTACATTTTAGTGATCCAAGATCACATTGAGTCTATAGGAAAAGCCAATACTATCAAGGAGGGATGAGGTGTTGCTTAATGAGTTTCTTGCTCCATGATGCTTAGTGATATGCTCCAAAACTCTCAACTACTTTCTCACATCCACATATGACCTAAACCCAAAGTCAAACTCGCCCCACCGATTCTTTCTATCCAAATACCCACCGAGTTCAGATGTCATAGCCACTGCCACAAACCCTAGCAAAATCGGTCTCACCGATAGGGATCTCGGTCTCACCGAGATGGGATTGTAATCTCTCTGTTTCCCTTCGTAACGTTTCGGTCTAACCGAAGTGAGCGATTGGTCCCATCGAGATTGCAATGAAACTCTCTGTTTCCTTTTCGTAACATTTCGGTCTCACCGAAAAGAGCGAATCGGTCCCACTGAGTTTACCTGACCAACTCTCTGGTTAGCTAATTACCAAAATCGGTCCCACCGAGTTTGTGTAATTGGTCTCACCGAGATTACGTTATGCCCTAACCCTAACCATATCGGTCCTACCGAGTTGCATGTCGGTCCCACCGAGATCACTAACTGTCACTAGGTTTACTGAATCGGTCAGACCGAGTTTATTGATTCGGTCCCACCGAGATTGGTAAATTGTGTGTAACGGTTAGATTTTGTGTGGAGGCTATATATACCCCTCCACCTCCTCTTCATTCGTGGAGAGAGCCATCAGAACAAACCTACACTTCCAACTTACCAGTCTGAGAGAGAACCACCTACTCATGTGTTGAGGCCAAGATATTCCATTCCTACCATATGAATCTTGATCTCTAGCCTTCCACAAGTTGCTTTCCACTCAAATCTTCTTTCCACCAAATCCAAATCCTGTGAGAGAGAGTTGAGTGTTGGGGAGACTATCATTTGAAGCACAAGAGCAAGGAGTTCATCATCAACACACCATTTGTTACTTCTTGGAGAGTGGTGTCTCCTAGATTGGCTAGGTGTCACTTGGGAGCCTCCAACAAGATTGTGGAGTTGAACCAAGGAGTTTGTAAGGGCAAGGAGATCGCCTACTTCGTGAAGATCTACCGCTAGTGAGGCAAGTCCTTTGTGGGCTGACGGCCATGGTGGGATAGACAAGGTTGCTTCTTCGTGGACCCTTCGTGGGTGGAGCCCTCCGTGGACTCAGCAAGTAATCATTACCCTTCGTGGGTTGAAGTCTCCATCAACGTGGATGTACGATAGCACCACCTATCGGAACCACGACAAAAACATCCGTGTCTCCAATTGCGTTTGAATTCTCCAAACCCTTCCCTTTACTTTCTAGCAAGTTGCATGTTTTACTTTCCGCTGCTCATATACTCTTTGCATGCTTGCTTGAATTGTGTGAGGATTGCTTGACTTGTGCTAAAATAGTTAAAATCTACCAAAGACTAAAATTGGGAAAAGGTTAAGTTTTTAATTGGTCAAGTAGTCTAATCACCCCCCCCCCTCTAGACATACTTCAAGGTCCTACAGAGAGAGAGAGAGAGAGAGAGTGATAGAGATCAGGAGCAAAGGGGGGACAAGGATTCAGAGAAAGCTCACCTTGGCATCACCGACGGCGCTGCCACCTCGACCTGAGAGCGCCTCCTCCGTCTGCTGGCAGCAGCAACAGTAGATTGACTATATCCCTGCACCGCCACCTTGGCCCGTCGCCTTGTAGCCTTGCCTGCTCCACCCTGTTTTCCTAAGGGAAATTCTGCTGACAAGAAAAACATGTGTCAGAGTAAAGCTTGATGACTACATGCAAAATTTCCTATTAGAACTCATTGTTAGATGTGTATAGTCTCCTTTTCTGTATATCCCCATTGTATAAGGGGCTTTCTGCACTTTACCACACATGTACATGTATTGGCCTTTGGCGCCCTGTGAATGTTAGTTGCTCATTATTCAACATGGTATCAGATGCTAGGTTAGCCTCTCTCCCGCATGATGCAACTCCGTGCCTGCTTCACCCCAGCCGCCGCCGCTACTAGGCCCCGTCTTTAATCTGCCTCATTCCAGTGCCCCTGCTTGGATCCGCCCGCCTCCGGTCGTCTCCGCCCATCACTGGCCATCTCCGACGCACACGCTGCCTGGATCCATCCCCTCCTCGTCATGTCGCCGCCGCCTGTCCGTCCGGCCGCTGCTGCCCTCTCCTCGCCCAGCCGCCGCTTTGCCTTGTTCGGCCCGCTGCTGCGTCGAGCGGCTGGTTCTTGTCCGCCGCTTAGCCCTTTGCGTGCGAGCCGATCGCGCTTCGTGCTCACAGGCTCGGCGTGCCTCTGCCGATCGGTCGGGCCTCCTGTGACGGTTGACTTCAAAAGAAAACAGAGAGCTCACCATGTCTTCTTCGGGCTATGTCGTTGTTCCTCGGTGCTCGGTGATATTCGGTGGCACCAACTATGCTGAGTTTGTGGGTTTCATGTGTATCCACATGCGCGGTCTTCTCCTTGGGGCGTTCTTTCTGGCGAGGTTCCCTGTCCGCCATGCCCTGTTGCTCCCGTGGATCCTACCCCGCCGATGCCGCCGGTTCTTGCTGCTGATGCTTCTCAGGATGATCGGGATGCAGCCAAGGCTCTCGATGCTGCTGCGGTTGATGCTTATGATCAGCAGGTCTCAGCTTATTCTGATGTTCTTTCTGTCTACCACGATGATCTATCTGCTTACTATCAGTGGTGCAATGATGATGCTCGGGCTACTGTTGTTCTCACTTCGAGTGTCCTTCCTCAGTTTGCTTCGGAGTTCATGGGCCTCAGCACCGTTGCAGCGATGTGGTCTTATCTCTGTCAGCGCTATCAGCCCTCCGGTGATGCTCTCTACTTATCTGTGGTGCGTCAGGAGCACACTCTTCAGCAGGGTGACTATTCTGTTGATGAGTTCTACTCGCAGAGCTCTGCCATCTGGTGCCAGCTTGACTCTCTCCGGATAGTTGTTTGTGGTGCTTGCAGAGCTCTACCAAACCATGCGATCATACTTGGAGTTTTAACATGTCCATGAGTTCTTATCTCCCCTCCGCTCCGAGTTTCAGCCTCGACGTGCTCATTTGCTTCCTCTCAACCATGTTCATATCTCGGAGGTGCTTGCTGAGCTTTGTGTTGAGGAGACCTGTCTTCGTTCTGCTGGGTTGCTTGTGGTTTCCTCTGTGCTGGCTACCCAAGCTCCTGTGTCGTCTGCTCGCCTCACCGCTCCACCGCTCCTGCCGAAACCTTAATGGGGATGGGTCGCCCTCCTTATGCAGAGAAGGGCCAGTCGCGCCGTGAAACTTTCTGTGGCTACTACTCCAGGCCAGGTCACCCAGAGTCAGACTGTCGCCAGAAGCAGCGAGACCAGAGGCGCTCTTCTTTCCAGTGGGACTCATTTGTTTTCCTCGACTCCGTCACTCACTGACCAGGACAATGTGCGGCTCAAGCGCATACTGGCTTCCTCCGACTCTTCATCAATGGGTTCTGCTACCGCTGTGACTGCTTCCATCTCTCCATCACTGCCGGCACCTACACAGTCAAGTACATCTTCGTGGGTTTTGGATTCTGGAGCTTCTTTTCATATGTCTTCTCATTCTTCCGCGTTGTCTTCTCTTCGACCTCTTGATTCCCCTATTAATGTTCTCATTGCCGATGGCACACTCCTTCCTGTTGCTAGTCGTGGTACTCTTTCTACTCCGTCTTTTTCCTGTTCCTAGTGTTTCTCATGTTCCCCGTCTTACCATGATTTTTTTCCGCTGCTCAACTTACTGATTCTGGTTGTCGTCTCATTCTTGATACCGATTCTTGCTCTGTTCAGGATCGTCGCACCAAGGCTCTGGTTGGTGCTGGCCCTCCGTGTCATGAGTCGGAATGCCTTTGGGAGGTTGACTGGCTTCGTATTCCTTTGGCTGCCACCACTTCTGCCAGTTTTCATGCTCTTGATGCCTCCTCTTCTGCGTCTTTTCAACAGTAGCATCATCGACTTGGTCATATCTGTGGCTCCCGCTTGTCATCATTAGTGCGTTAGGGCCTCATATGGTCTGTCTCTGGAGATGTTTCTTTACATTGTGATGGTTGTAGACTTGGCAAACAGACCCAGTGAGTCGGTATCTCAGCGTCCTTTTGACTTAGTTCACTCTGATGTTTGGCGTCGTGCTCCCTTTGATTCGAAAGGTGGTCATCGCTATTATGTTATGTTTATTGATGATTTCTCTCGTCACACTTGGCTCTACTTTATGAAATCTCGTAGCGAGGTTCTCTCTATATACAAGCGATTTGCTGCCATGGTTCACACCCAGTTTTCTACGCCCATTCGTACTTTTCGTGCCGACTCCGTTGGAGAGTATATCTCCCAGATGTTGTGTGGTTTTCTTGCGAAACAGGGTACTCTTGCCCAGTTCTCATGTCCTGGTGCCCATGCTCAGAATGGCGTTGCGGAACGTAAGCACCGTCATCTTCTTGAGACGGCTCGTGCGCTAATGATCGTCGCCTCTCTTCCACCACTCTTTTGGGCTGAGGACGTTTCTGCATCCACCTACCTCATTAACATTCAGCCATCGGCTGCATTGCAGGGTGGTATTCCTATGGAGTGTCTCAATGGTCGTTCTCCAGAATACTCAGCTCTTCATATGTTTGGATGTGTGTGCATGTTCTTCTTGCCCCACGATACGCACCAAATTGACAACCCAGTCAGTTGATTGTGTTTTTCTTGGCTACAGTGATGAGCACAAGGGCTATAGATGTTGGGATCCTTTTGTTCGTCGGCTGCGCATTTCACATGATGTGACCTTCGATGAGTCTCGTTCTTACTACCCGCGTCCTTCCTCCTTGAGCTTTTCTGTGGACGATATTTCTTTCCTTCTCCTTCCCGATACACCCTCATATGTGCCTCCTACTTCCCCCTTCCTCTAGCACGTCTCACTCTTCCTCATCCACCACCAACACCACCTTCCCCTCCATCCTCCTCCTCACCCTCATCATCCACCTCTCCACCATCCTCTCCGGTATGTCGGCCTCTCTGTCCTCTTCCTCTCCACTACACTCACTGCCCTCGTGTTGAGGATGATTCTACTGACGCGCCTTCCACTTTCGGCTCGCCTCCTTCCACGCCTCCACCGGTTCATAACCTCTGTGCTTGGCCTCGCCCCCACCTGATCGCTATTCTCCTGACCGGTACGGTCTCTCTGTTGTTGCTAAGACCACTTCCTATCGGGTTGCCATGACTCAGCATGAATGGCAGCTTGCGATGACCGAGGAGATTGCTGCCCTTGAGCGCTCTGGCACGTGGGATATGGTTTCCCTTCCTTCCGGTGTTCGTCCCATCATGTGGAAGTAGCTCTATAAGATTAAGACTTCCTCTGATGGTTCTCTTGAGCGTTACAAAGCTCGTCTTGTGGCTCGTGGCTTTCAGCAGGAGCAGGGACGCGATTATGATGAAACATTCGCTCCCGTGGCCCACATGACCACTGTCCGCACTCTCCTTGTTGTGGCTTCTGTTTGTCATTGGTCTGGGTCTCAGCTTAACGTTTAGAATGCCTTTCTCAATGGTGAGTTGCGTGAGGAGGTTTATATGTAGCCCCCACCGGGGTACTCTGTTCCTGATGGTATGGTCTGCCGACTTCGACGTTCCCTCTATGGTCTTAAACATGCCCCTCGCGCCTGGTTCGAGCGGTTCGCCTCTGTGGTGACTCCCGCTGGCTTCTCGCCCAGTGATCAGATCCCACTTTGTTTGTTCACATGTCTCCTCGCGGTCGGACTCTTCTCCTTCAATATGTAGGTGACATGATCATCACCAACGATGACTCTGACTATATTGTCTTTGTTAAGGCTTTCCTTCGCGACTAGTTCCTCATGTATGATCTTGGTCCACTTAGCTATTTTCTTGGGATTGAGGTTTCTTCAACCTCTAACGGCTTCTTCATCTCCCAGGAAAATTATATTTAGGATCTTCTTGCTCGAGCCGATCTTGGTGATGAGCACACTGTTGTGATTCCTATGGAGCTCAATGTTCAGCTTCATGCTTCTGACGGTGATCCTCTTCCTAATCCCACTCGCTATCGCCACCTCGTTGGGAGCCTTGTCTATCTAGCTGTTACTCGTCCTAACATATCTTATCCTGTCCACATTCTCAGTCAGTTCGTTTCAGCCCCCACCTCTGTCCACTATAGTCACCTCCTCCGTGTTCTACGATATCTTCGTGGCACGATCTCTTACCGCCTTTTCTCTCCCCGCTCTAGCTCTCTCCAGCTCCAGCCCTACTCCGATGCTACATGAGCTAGTGATCCCTCTGATCGACGCTCACTCTCTGTTTACTGTGTCTTTCTTGGCGGCTCTCTCATTGCCTGGAAGACAAAGAAACAGACTGCAGTTTCTCGCTTGAGTACAGAGGCTGAGTTGCGAGCGATGACTATATTGACGGCTGAGGTAATCTGGTTACGATGGTTACTTGAGGATTTTGATGTGTCTGCTACTACACCGACTCCCTTATTGTCAAACAATACCGGTGCTATCAGTATTGCTCGTGACCGGGTGAAGCATGAGCTCACCAAGCACATCGATGTTGATGCCTTCTTTGTGCGTGCTGCTGTGCAGAGTAACCAACCAGTGAATTTTGGCCAGCGGCGTAAAAATGTACGAACGAAGTAGATCGTAGGCACGAAAACGACCATGACGCAGATAGCCAAGAGATGGGCGGGTAGTGTAGCTAGTTTTATAGGAGAAATGAATAAAATTGCAGATGTTTCTTAGAAAAAAAATGTTTGGGTACCGCCTACGATTGGATTGGGGGAAATATCAGATGCTCCCATCCTTGGGATGCTCCTATGCTCCAAGGCTAAAACATCAATTTTAAATGTTTTAAAAATTCTGAAAAAAATTGTTAATGTTCACAAGAAATGTAACTACACCCCCTACAAATTTTAGGCCCAAACTCAAAATGTACATTGAGAAACAAAAAAGATAAATTTAGATGTGAATAGTGTCAAATGTTGATTTTGTCTTTTTATGACACTATTCATGCTTGGTTTCACATTTTTGTTTCTCAATGTGTATTTGAAGTTTGGGCCAGAAATTTTTAGGAGTTGTAGTCACATTCCTTGTAAATATTCATATTTTTTCAGAATTTTTTGAAACATTTAAAGTTATTATTTTTGAACTTGGAGCTGGGAGTACTTGATACTCCGTATAAATCCAACGGCATAAATCCAACTCCCCCACTCCGCCGGCAACCTCACCCCTCTCCGTTCACAGTCTAGATTCGTCAACCGCCTCCCAGGCCGCTCGCCGGCGGCCAGGACCACCGGAGTTCCTGAGTCCCCTTTCTCTCTGACGGAGGTGCGCTGCTCGTCCTGCGCTTGCCGCTCCTCTTCATCGCCACTGTTGAGGGCATCGATTGCAACCCGCGGCGGCGGCGAGCGGTTCCCCCGAGTGCTTGGTTAGTGCGCGCGCGCGCCGAGCATCGCGGGTGACGCCACTAGAGCGCGGTGCGGGGGCGCACGCACGGTCAGCCTTCCCGGAGGGCGAGACCCGCGGCAGTTGCGCGCCGAGCTCCGCTGGAGACGGCCAGCAATGCCAACCGGCCGCCTGTCCTCCATCTTCACCAGCAACGCAACCTCCTCCTTCAGGGCTCCTTCGCCACAACCACGACCCCCCCTCGCCGCCTTGGCTGCCGCCACGGAACGCGTTCGCGCCGGAACGCTAAGCCGGGAGGAGGCGCACCACCTGTTCGACGAATTGCAAGGCCAAGCCGCCGCCGTCCCGGAACGCGGGCTGAACAACTTTCTTGCCGCACTAGCCCGTGCTCCGCCCTCATCTGCCTGTGGCGACGGCCCTGCCCTTGCCGTCACCCTCTTCAACCGGATGTTCCGAGGCGCTGGTGCACGGGTGGTGTCGCCCACGTGCTGTACCTATTCCATCCTCATGGACTGCTGCTGCCGTGCAGGCCGCCCGGACCTGGTGGTTGCCTTCTTCGGCCGCCTCCTCAGGTTGGGGCTGCGCTTGAATGTCATCTCCTTAAGCAATCTCCTCAAGGGGCTCTGCCAGGTCAAGCGTACAAATGAGGCTTTGAATGTGCTGCTCCACCGGATGCCCGAACTGGACTGTGCGCCTGATGTCTTCTCGTTCAACATAGTAATCAACGGCTGCTTTAAAGAAGGTGAAGTAGACAAAGCGTGCAATCTCTTCCATGAGATGCCCCAACTGGGAGTTCAACCTAATTTGGTGACCTACAACTCAATTATCGACGCACTAAGCAAATCCGGAGCAATGGACAAGGCAGAAGTGGTCCTTCGGCAAATGGTTGATCAAGGCATTGGACCAAACGTCATGACATATACTAGGATATTCCACTTCAGGTCAGTGGAAGGAGGCAGTTAGGTTATTCAAGAAAATGATAACTCTTGGTGCTCTACCAGATAACGTCATGTGGAACTCATTTATGGATTCACTTTGCAAGCATAGAAGGACAAAGGATGCTAGAGATATTTTTGACTCCATGGCTGCAAAGGGCCAAAAACTTGATGTTTTCTCCTATTCTACTATGCTTAATGGGTATGTTAAAGAAGGATGCTTCAATGATATGACTGGTCTCTTCAATTCGATGCTACAGAATGGTATTGTACCTAATCACCATGTTTTCAACATATTGATTAATGCATATGCTAAACGTGGACTGATGGATGAGGCCGTGCACATGTTCGAACTAATGAGGCAACAAGGAGTGAACCCGGATGTAGTTAGTTACCGATGCCTGGTTCTGGGTTCTTGTTCTCATGGTGATTTTGTGAAGGCCAAGGAATTGATTTCTGAAGCCGTTAATAGAGGTCTGTGTTCTAACAGTGTGTTCTTCTATCCTGTAATAAACAACCTGCGCAAAGAAGGAAAGGTGAACGAGGCACATGATATGTTTGACTTCATTGTAGGTATTGGTCAGCGGCCCGATGTGATTATGTACAATTCACTGATGGATGGATATTGCCTTGTTGGCAAGGTGGAGGAAGCACTGAGAGTACTTGATGCTATGAAGTCTGCTGGCCTCCAACCTACTGCTTTTGCGTATGCTATACTTCTTAATGGCTACTGTAAAATTGGCAGGATCGCCGATGGATTGAGTCTTTTCAGGGAAATGTCACTCAGCAGGGTTAAACCCACGACTATTATGTACAACATTATACTTGATGGGCTGTTTCGTTCCGGGAGAACAGTTTCTGCAAAGGAAAAATTCCGTACGATGAGCGAAAGTGGCATACCAGTGGGCATTGACACATACAACATAGTTCTTAGTGGACTTTGTAAAAATAACTGCACTGGTGAAGCAATAGAGCTGTTCAAGAAACTACGTGCAATGAATGTGAAGATTGATGTCATAACACTCACTATCATGATTTCTGCAATGTTTAAAAGTAGGAGAATTGAAGAAGCCAAGGATTTGTTTGCTACTATATCAGCCATCGGGTTGGTGCCTTCTGTTGTGACTTACAGTGTAATGATGACGAATTTCATAAAAGAAGGGTTGTTGGCAGACGCTGATGATACCTTTTTGATAACGGAGAAAGCTGGCTGTGCTCCCAACTCCAGTCTGCTAAATCAGGTGGTCAGGGTGTTGCTGGAAAAAGGTGCAGTTTTAAAGGCTGCAACTTATCTCGCTAAACTTGATGCTAAACAGCTGTCAGTTGAAGTTTCAACGATTTAGATTAATAGTATCTCTCTTCTCAGGGGAAGGGAAACTAAGGGAGCATGTAGAGTTGCTTCCAGTAAAGTACCAGCCTCCTCAGAGTTCGGCTGACAATTGAAAGAGTATACTTGAACTTCATACTGAAAAACAAGGTGGTAAATCGAAGTAACAAGCCTGACTCCTGAGGGTCATATGAGTTTCCCCCTTTTTCTGATGAAGAAAGTGTAACTCTGATTTAGAATATTTGGATATCTGTCACACATTACATATTTATCAGCATCCAAGTTTGTGGCAAAGTACTTAGCCACTTGCCTATGGGAATGCCCAATCTCCGCGTTTATGCATTCATGCCGCAAGAAGGCGTGACCAAGGAGTGCAACACAAACCAGATATAAAATAGTCTGTTTAATAACTGTGAGATGGTTGATGCACTGCTTTTGCTCTCTGTTGATGATACTTACTATTTTGTTCACTCTTAAAACTCCAACTAAGCTATGATCTCTCTCTTCATAATTTTACAGAAAGTTAGGTTGCTCTAGATTAAATGCTTGCATTTTGAAATTTCAGCAACCGCTGCTCAGAACCCAATTTGTCACCAGTGTTATCCTGGTTACTTTCAGTTATACCTCTCTCAACAGTGGTGCTAATTTTTTCTGTGAAGCGTTAGGTGTGTTATGAACTGTGTTTTCATCTAAAATCTACTCTAGTTGCCTGCGCTAGTGCACTTTAGTTAGTAATCTGATGTTCTGTGCTAAGCATGTTTTGAAGATGAGAAGCGTTAAGCTACTCCCAGGAACTGCTGACTGTAAAAATACATTGCAGACGCCTAGGTCTCTCCGGTAAGAAATATTTGCGTTTATTCATTATATTGACTGACTGACTAATCATAAACAGAGCGTGAAGGATCAGCGATGTACTGCCATTGGGACTCTCATCTCAGAAACATTTGTCATGGTGCATTCTACGGTGTTGACTGTTGAGCGATTACCTTGAAGACATTTTTAGATAAAAAGTTGTGCAATACGGAGGCCTCCAATGGAAGCACACATTTACACATATTCTGTATGGTCATGATCAGTCAGTCAGTCAGTCAATACCAGCAGGTGTAAAAGTAGCTCCTTTGGTTGCAAGATCAGGCGTGCTGTTGATCAGGAACGTTTAAATAAAGTACCGTTGCGCTAATGAAACAAGCAAATCAGAGTGGTGCAGCGGAAGCGTGGTGGGCCCATAACCCACAGGTCCCAGGATCGAAACCTGGCTCTGATATTAATTCTGTTTTTCTATTTCTTTTCTGGTCTGCATCATCTAGATTTTTCTCTGAAAAATATTGTAGTTTCTTGTTGCAGAGACGGATGCTTGGAAGGAAATGACATTGGAGTTCTTCATGTATACAATTATGCTTGAAGAAGAACATGGTTCAAAAGGTGTTTAAACGAAGGCACCAGAAAGAGTACTCTCTTATCACTCTTGATTCTTACAGATGTCAATCCTTGATAGTTACCTTGTTTTTTTGAGGGAATCCTTGATGTTGTGGAGCAAGGGCATTGTAATTTGTTAACTCAAGTGTCAGAAATTTTATAGTCACCATCAATTAGCTTGATAGTATTTACAAAAATCTGGACGCAAAAGCTACCCAACTAGTACTACTTGTCTAGTTAGCTGAGGTACATGACCATCTTCAGCTATCAAAGCGCCCATCAGTAGCAGAGCGAATGAAGCGCCCTTCATTCGAAACTTGTTACCAGCTTAAAGCTGGTAATCCTTGACAGTATACTTCAAACCAAATGGAGGCAATGTAAATTTTGTTGTGAAACAAGCTCGAGAGAGTTTCTTCAGATTTAGGAAGCAAGACCGACGAAATTTCGGTGAACTGCTTTACCAGTTTACCACATTCTAATTGATACATGCCAAACCTCTACGGGTTATACAACCATCCGTTGGCCATAGCGTTTATTTACGGTCTTACTTCTCACGGGACAGTGCCCTGCTTGAGTTTACAGTGCCCTGCTTGAGAAAGAGGTTTACATTGCCCTCCAATTCCAAACTGTGTGTTCGTTTCAGATTCTTTTGGAATACTATTGCTTCGAGTCGGTCACAATTAAGCTCTGCCCGTAGCTCCATTCGCTGCTCCGATTGGCAGAATCCACATCGCATCAAGACCAAGTAGGCCTGGAGAGCATGAAGTCACCCAGAGTGATAAACAGACAAGTCGTGGTAGTGGAAGTAAAACCACCGCTCGTGGTCGTGTCATCGACTTGATGTGTCTAAAATCGCTAGAATATATACTGAAATCACCTGGCTTGTTAGAAAGATGGTACCCCCATGACTTCCTTTCCTGTACTTATGACCATCGATCGCTTCTCTGGAGCAGAACAGGGGTTGCCACATCTAAGCCAGATGGATCAAATGTCCTCCCAAAACTTGTTGAGGAACAGATTGAAATGGTTGTAATGGCAGATAGAAACATCAGTAGACCTCAGTTTGGTCTGTGATGCTGCCTTCGGTAAGTAGTACTAAGGTACTAAAATATAAGGTACTGCCTTCAGTTTGGTCTGTGTATGCTACTCCCTCCGTCCCAAAATGTAAGACGTTTTTAAGAGTTAGTCTAAGCCTAAAAAACGTCTTATATTTCGGGACAGAGGGAGTAGTTCTCTCAACTTCAAATTTCATTAGTTGACCTCAAGTTCCATGGTAAACATGAACTCTGTTTATTTTAAAGGCGAATTGGTAAGGGAATCATAAAAAACTTTGTACTGGTGCAGGCATTGCAGAAATTTTGGCAAATCATTGATGACAAAGACAAGATATAATTTCCTGAAAAGGAACTTACTACTAACTAGGATAAAATGACTGCAAAGCAAATTAAGTAATAATTGTACAGAGAGAAAAAGCAATATTCAGTATCATCTATGTTAATGTTTGAGCAGAAAGCTCGATTTCTCCCTTTGTTAGAAATTAACTGAAGTCCTACAAATCATCTGAACTAATTTGTCTAATGATTGGAAAGTCCTAACAGCCATAGTACATCATAATAGGGATGAAAATGGAGTGGATAGTTTCCGCTTTTCCGGAGGAAAAATGGAAACGGAGAGGAAATATGAAAACGGAAACGGAAATTTGCAAAATGGAAATGGAAGTGGAATTTTTATGCGAAAGCGGAAACAAAAACGGAACGGTGTTTACCGGTGGAACAGACGCGGAAAGGAACTTTCCGTTTCCGTGAATATGGAGTTTTCGTTTCTACTATAGGCCCATGGCTGCTTTGTAGCCCAATTACCAAACAACACACAATGACACAATGAGCAGACCGGATCATTTGAGGACCAACTTTTACTTCCACACACATTCTCAACTAGACACAATACGAAATTGTGATGTACTATTACAATACTACCCTATGTTACCAACACAACCATATTATCATGTAGCAATGTTAAAAGTTCTTAAATTTCTTTGTTTTTTGTGTGTATTTCTCTATGATTCAAGGGGGTTTTAAGTTCCGGTGAACACATCTTTCTGTTTTCGTGTCCGCTCTGTATTCGCTCCGTCTCTGTTTCCGGTAGTATTTGTTTCCGTATTCATTTTCGGGGTTTCCGTATTCATTTCCGTTTTTGCAAAAAAATATGAAAACAAATATGGTAGCACCCAGTTCCGTCCGTTTCTGCTCCGTTTTCATCCCTACACCATAACACCTTGTGACACCAACAGTTGAGAAACAAATCCCCAAAATTTTGCTCGAACTTACAGACAAAAATTGCGAGTGGCAGACTGGCAGTAGCCAGAAGAGTATTCTCTGGACCCCAAAGACGTGGTGCAGATGAAACTAGTGAATTGCAGCTCTAATTTTGACACTTCAACACACCGGAGCATGATCCAGAACTCCATCTCCATTAGTATCTGTGTGAAGGCCTCCTTCCTCCTCCTGTCAAATGTAGCTGAAACTCGGAAATCACAAGTCAGCAATGATCAACTATAAGATTGTGGTACAGAACACAAAGTGTATCAATGCATCCCTTGGAAGGGACGGGGTTGCTCAAGAAACTCGTATTGTATACATAGATACACAGTACAACAGCAGATGGATTTATCAAACATTCAATTTGGTTTATCGGCATCGTGAGCCAGTAAGTTTTGGTTACAAGATTATGTTTGGAAGCTTCCACTGTTCCACGGGCAGAGATTTTCTCGGGACATAACTAAGTCAGCGTGTCCATGTTTCTGTAGTTATTAATAATGAAGGTGCTGTTAATGAAAAACCATTGATATAGGAAAGCATTGCACAAATAAAACACGCAAATCAGAGTGGCGCAGCGGAAGCGTGGTGGGCCCATAACCCACAGGTCCCAGGATCGAAACCTGGCTCTGATATTTTTTTTCTTGGTTTTTTATTTATCTATTTATTTTTTGCTCTACAATACAAGGCTGCATCACCGGGAAGGTTTCTCTGAAGAAAAAAAAAAGCAGCTGCATCCCGCTGTTTGAGCGCCGGAAACATTCATCCACCAAGTCCTGCATCCGGACTTGTCACTCACATCCGGGGCCGCTCGCCGCCGGCCAGGCCTACCAGTGCTGCCTCCTCCACGGAGGTGCGCTGCTCCTCCCGCGCTTTCCACTCGGGCGCCGGGGCCTCTGCTGAGCGCGGTCGGCATTGATTGCAACCCGCGGCGGCGGCGGCGACCGGTTCCCCCGAGAGGCTGGGTGCTGCGCGCGCGCGCCGAGCTCGGTGCACCTCGTCAGGGGACGCACGGCCGGTCGGTCAGCCTCTCCAGAGGGCGAGATCCGTGCACTGGCGCGCCGAGCTCCGCTGGAGACGGCCAGCAATGCCAGCCGCCCGCCTGTCCTCCATCTCCACCTCCTCCTTCAAGGCTCCTTCACGAGAGCGCCGAGCCCCCCTCGCCGCCTTGGCTGCCGCCACGGAGCGCGTCCGCGCCGGAACGCTAAGTCGCCAGGACGCGCACCACCTGTTCGACGAATTGCTAGGCCAAGCCGCCGCCGTCCCGGAACGTGGGCTGAACAACTTTCTTGCCGCACTCGCCCGTACACCGCCCTCAGCTGCCTGCAGCGATGGCCCCGGCCTTGCCATCGCCCTCTTCAACCGCATGTCCAGAGGTGCCGGTGCACTCGTGGCGTCGTCCACACTCTGTACCTATTCCATCCTCATGGACTGCTGCTGTCGCGCAGGCCGCCCGGACTTGGTGGTTGCCTTCTTCGGCCGTCTCCTCAGGTTGGGGCTGCGCTTGAATGTCATCTCCTTCAACAATCTCCTCAAGGGGCTCTGCCAGGCCAAGCGTACAAATGAGGCGGTGGACTTGCTGCTCCACGGACACCGAACTGGACTGTGTGCCCAATGTCTTCTCGTACAACATAGTAATCAACGGATGTTTTAAACAAGGTGAAGTAGACAAAGCGTGCAATCTCTTCCATGAGATGCCCCAACTGGGAGTTCAACCTGATGTGGTGACCTACAACTCAATTATCATCGCACTAAGCAGGGCGGAGCAATGGATAAGGCAGAAATGGTCCTTCGGCAAATGGTTGATAAATGCATTGCACCCGATGTCATGACATATACTAGTCTGATCCATGGATATTCCACTTCAGGTCAGTGGAAGGAGGCAGTCAGGGTATTCAAAGAAATGGCAAGTCTTGGTGTTGTACCAGACGTTGTCACGTTGAGCTCATTAATCGATTCCCTTTGCAAGCACAGAAGGACAAAGCAAGCTAGAGAAATTTTTGACTCTGGCTGCAAAGGGCCTGAAACCTAATATCGTCTCCTACTCTACTATGCTTAATGGGTATGTCAAAGAAGGATCCTTCGAGGATATGACTGATCTCTTCAATTCGATGGTACGGAATGGTATTGTACCTAACCACCATATTTTCAACATACAGATCAATGCATATGCTAAACGTGGACTGATGGATGAGGCTATGCACATGTTTGAAGTAATGAGGCAACAAGGAGTAAACCCGGATGTATTTGACTATCAAATCATAATGGATTCACTTTGTAAAATGGGTAGGATGGATGCTGCTCTGGACAAATTTAATCAGATGGTCAATCAAGGAGTTTCACCTGACAAAGTTGTTTACCAATGCCTGGTTTTGGGTTCTTGCTCTCATGGTCATTTTGTGAAAGCCAAGGAATTGATTTCTAAAGCAGTTAATAGAGGTCTGTGTTCTAACAGTGAGTTCTTCTATCCTGTAATAAACGACCTGTGCAAAGAAGGAAAGGTGAAGGAGGCACAGGATATGTTTGACTTCATTGTAGGTAATGGTCAGCGACCTGATGTGATTATGTACAATTCACTGATGGATGGACATTGCCTTGTTGGCAAGGTGGAGGAAGCAGTGAGAGTACTTGATGCTATGAAGTCTGCTGGCCTCCAACCTACTGCTGTTACGTATGGTATACTTCTTAATGGCTACTGTAAAATTGGAAGGATCGCGCTGGATTGAGTCTTTTCATGGAAATGTCACTCAGCCGGGTTAAACCTACGACTATTATGTACAACATTATACTTGATGGGCTGTTTCGCTCCGGGAGAACAGTTTCTGCAAAGGAAAAATTCCGTACGATGAGCGAAAGTGGCATACCAGTGGGCGTTGACACATACAACATAGTTCTCTGTGGACTTTGTAAAAACAATTGCACTGGTGAAGCAATAGAGCTATTCAAGAAACTACGTGCAATGAATGTGAAGATTGATGTCATAACACCCAATACCATGATTTCTGCAATGTTTAAAACTAGGAGAATTGAAGAAGCCAAGGATTTGTTTGCTACTATATCAGCCATCGGGTTGGTGCCTTCTGTTGTGACATACAGTTTAATGATGACGAATTCCATAGAAGAAGGGTCGCTGGCAGAGGCTGATGATATGTTTTTAGCAATGGAGAAGGCTGGCTGTGCTCCTGACTCCAGACTGCTAAATCAAGTGGTCAGGGTGTTGCTGGAAAAGGTGCAGTTGTACAGGCTGCAACTTATCTGGCTAAACTTGATGCAAAACAAATGTCACTTGAAGTTTCAACGATTTCGTTAATTGTATCTCTCTTCTCAAGGAAAGGGAATTAAGGGAGCACGTAAAATTGCTTCCGATGAAGTACCAGCCTCCGGAGATGTCCGTCTGACAATTGATACAGTATTACTTGAAACTTCCTACTGATGTTACTTGGTGGTATTCACTCATAGCTGACAGAATGTCATTGCCCCCACCTGCCGTTTTTGAAAATGCAGATAATTCATCCATTTTGCTGTTGCCTGATGTTTTATGTCACGTTCTAAATTAAAATAACAAGCCTGTGGCCTGAGAGTCATATGAGTTTCCCTCTTCTTGTGATGAAGAAGGCGTAACTCTGATCAATTCATCGACTATGTTTTTTTTATATGCTCCAGCTAGAGCATGAAGGATCAGTTTGTTGTACTGCCGTTGGGATTCTCATCCCAGAAACATGTACCACGATGCATTCGATGGCCCAATAGTCACCACCCTCCTCATCAGCGGTCTCTTCTTGATCTCAGTCTCTGGCGGCACTGGCAGAGTAGGAGGAGTTGAAACGAAAGAAAGCTGCTCTGCTACGGCCGGCAGCGAGCAGGGGAAGGGGAAGGAGCTTCCTCGTCCACGACCACGACCATGCCGGTGGCGACATTTTCGGACATCGATGCACACATTACACATATTCTGTATGGTCATGATCAGTCAGCCAGTCAATACCAGTACGCTTAAAAGTAGCTCCTTTGGTTCAAACACAATGCATGCTTGTCTCTGAAACCAAATAAATACTGCACTTTTTTTTGGCTTTCTGTTGTGGAAATCGCATGAGTTGAATATTTTGTTAGTCTTGTGACCTTCTGGAGACAATATCTTCTCAACAACGGAGAAAGGTGAAGTAATCAGGGCCGGAGGTTATCTTTCTAAAATTGATGAAAATGGAGTAACATTTCCCCGTAGTGTACAATCATGAGAGGATTAGTTGACCGGCCGAGTCAACTAATTCTGGCCAAGATTTAATGAGCATAACTAAATTTAATTTTACAAAATTTATCATTTCTTTCCATAGATTGTCACCCATGTGAAATCATTTAATCTGTACACTACGGGAAAATGTTACAAATTTAGAAGACCAAGCTTCATCCATTGGCCTTGAAATTTTGTTACCTCTTATTGTTCCTTGTACTATCATGATTGATTATGAATAGGTCAGAAGTTTCTTCCTTGAAAAAAAGAATCAAACAACATTATACTTAAATAGTGCATTACTAGGCGGCAAATGACACAGAAGAGGAGGCGCACGCTAGATTCCTACGACAGGTAGAGATCAGAGATTATACTCTTTCTTCTATAAACAAATCAGGCTTGTGATTGTCCGCATCCATCACTCAATCATGCAAATCAAAGAAATGGTTTACTTATCAGATATTCAATTGGGTGCCTGGGCTCATCTCCACCCGGTGAGCAGTAAATTCAAAAATAATCGAAAAATAGATTTCAACAATTCAAAGAAAATATAGGTGGAATATGTTCCAATGTATGTTGTCCGTGAGAAATTTCAGCTTTTTCAAACATCCAAGGAGCTCATGGCAAAGAAGACAAAATTGGACAAAGCAATACGTGAACAATAAACTTTCTTACAACCCTAAAATTTGTTTTTTTTCTGAGAGCTACTGAAATGTTCAAACTCCACAAAATTGGCACGGACTTCACGCACATTAGCATCTAGCATCACAATTTTTTTAGAGTTTCTTTTTTTTTGAATTTTTGTACTATTTTAAATGAATTTATTGTTCACCTCAGATGTAGATGCACCCAAGAGCCAAACCCCGTGTTCGTTTCTTCTAAAGTATAGAATTGTTAGATTTTCAGTAATATAAAATGAGGAAGAAGCCACCCCCTCACAAAGTGTATAAAGTTCTTTTTTGCATGGATTTGACCACCTGCATATGTGGCTTGACATATTTTTTCTTTTTCTAACATTCAAATAATAGGTGTGTGTGGTAGGATTCAAACTCCCAACCTATTGGTTTACTTCTGCCTATAGTAACCAACTGGAACAACTCATTTATTGTGCCTAGTTACTCATTTTATACTTTGTTGTGGATCTTCTCAGTCCAGTTTTCTTCTTCTTTGGTTTGTATCACCATTTATCGGTTTTATTCCTTTTTATTTTTCTTTATTTCTTCTTATTTTTATCTTTTATTTTCATTTTCTTAAATTCGTGGACATTTCCTTAAATTTGTGAACTTTTTTCAATTTCGTGAACTTATTTTTGAATCCGTGAACTTTTTCAAATGAATGAATGTTTTCAATTTCCTGATTTTTTTCTCAAATCCGTCAACTTTTTTCATATGGATGAACTTTTTGTCAAATTTTGATTTTTGTGTGCAAGTGATCAACTTTGGCGCATGGAATTGACGATCCTGGCGCGTGCTACATGTGGCAGAAATTTGCTGGTTGCAATCAGGATGGGAATGGGTCGGGTCGGACATGGCCTTGGACCCGGCCCCTGTGGCCCTAGGTCTAATTTGAGAGGTCATGGGTCAACCCATCATATAAAGAATAGTCAATGGCCTTGTTGGCTCGATGGGTATTTTGGGTCGACCCAAATTCTTGCTTTACATTGCCTTGTGGTAGATGAGACGTTAAAATTAGGCATTGTTTAATGGAATCCGACTAGTATGAGAATTAACAAGATTTCAAATATGTGGTTAATAGAAAAAAAATCAAGCCGTCTGCTTGTGGTTTTGTACGTGCAGATTTTGCAGAAACATATCAAGACAATTTTGTTGTTCATATACGCAAGCATTCACCCAAAAATATACGATAGACTACGTCGCAAGATCGGTTCTCACGACAATGCCGGTGCGATGAAGATTATAGTTGTCGTGAGATATAAGACTATAAGGTGGGCCAACCCGGCTGATCCAATTGGTCACCGGTGCCGACTACATTGACCCAATCCTGTTTGAGACCAACCAACATGACCCGTTGGCCTCAAATTTTTGGGTTGGATCAGCGACCCGCCTATTCCCACCCTAAGTTGCAACTCACTCCGAAGAAAATGTGATGCATCTCCTAATCCGTCTAGGGGATGGAACCGACTCCATACTGGGATCGAGAATTAGCATGTTAGAGTGCAGCTCACCTTATCTATTTATATTTAAACGGAGGAAAAAGATTTGCCTGGTCCATTAATTAAGGTAAGAGAATTGTCCCATTAATTAGTGAAAAATCGGGCGAAAACCATCACAAACCAGTGAGCGGCACACACAGTTGTTGGAAATATGCCCTAGAGGCAATAATAAATTAGTTATTATTATATTTCCTTGTTCATGATAATCGTTTATTATCCATGCTATAATTGTATTGATAGGAAACTCAGATACATGTGTGGGTACATAGACAACACCATGTCCCTAGTAAGCCTCTAGTTTACTAGCTCGTTGATCAACAGATGGTTGCGGTTTCCTGACCATGGACATTGGATGTCGTTGATAACGGGATCACATCATTAGCAGAATGATGTGATGGACAAGACCCAATCCTAAGCCTAGCACAAAGATCGTGTAGTTCGTATGCTAAAGCTTTTCTAATGTCAAGTATCTTTTCCTTAGACCATGAGATTATGCAACTCCCGGATACCGTAGGAATGCTTTGGGTGTACCAAACGTCACAACGTAACTGGGTGGCTATAAAGGTGCACTACAGGTATCTCGAAGGTGTCTGTTGGTTGGCACGAATCGAGGCTGAATTTGTCACTCCGTGTAAGCGGAGAGGTATCTGGGCCCACTCGGTAGGACATCATCATAATGTGCACAATGTGACCAAGGGGTTGATCACGGGATGATGTGTTACGGAACGAGTAAAGAGACTTGCCGATGCTTGAGATTGAACAAGGTATCGACATACCGACGATCGAATCTCGGCAAGTACAATACCGCTAGACAAAGGGAATTGTATACGGGATCGATTGAGTCCTTGACAACGTGGTACATCCGATGAGATCATCGTGGAACATGTGGGAGCCAACATGGGTATCCAGATCCCGCTGTTGGTTATTGACCGGAGAACGACTCGGTCATGTTCAGATGATTCCCGAACCCGTAGGGTCTACACACTTAAGGTTCGATGACGCTAGGGTTATAAAGGAAGTTTGTATGTGGTTACCGAATGTTGTTCGGAGTTCGGATGAGATCCCGGACGTCACGAGGAGTTCCGGAATGGTCCGGAGGTAAAGATTTATATATGGGAAGTCCTGTTTTGGTCACCGGAAAAGTTTCGGGTTTTATCGGTAACATACCGGGACCACCGGGAGGGTCCCGGGGGTCCACCAAGTGGGGCCACCATCCCCGGAGGGCTGCTTTGAGCCAAGTGTGGGAGGGACCAGCCCGGTGGGCTGGTGCGCCCCCCACAAGGCCCAAGGCGAGAAGAGTGGGAAGGGGGCAAACCCTAGGGCAGATGGGCCTAAGGCCCACCCCAGTGCGCCTCCTCTCTCCCTTAAGCCGCCACCCAGGATGGGATATGGGGCTGCCGCCACCTGGGAGGGAACCCTAGAGGGGCGCAGCCTCCCTCCCCTATAAATAGTTGAGGTCTAGGGGCTGCCCAACACACGAGTTTCTCTCCCTCTTGGCGCAGCCCTACCTCACTTCCTTCTCCTCTCCCGCGGTGCTTGGCGAAGCCCTGCAGGATTGCCACGCTCCTCCACCACCACCACGCCGTTGAGCTGCTGCTGGACGGAGTCTTCCTCAACCTCTCCCTCTCTCTGCTATGTGATGTGATATGGCCAAGAAGAATGTGATGAATGATATGTGATGTATGAGATTGATCATGTTCTTGTAATAGGAATCACGACTTGCATGTCGATGAGTATGACAACCGACAGGAGCCATAGGAGTTGTCTTTATTTATTGTATGACCTGCGTGTCATTGAACAACGCCATGTAATTATTTTACTTTATTGCTAACCGGTAGCCATAGTAGTAGAAGTAATAAGTTGGCAAGACAACTTCATGGAGACACGATGATGGAGATCATGATGATGGAGATCATGGTGTCATGCCGGTGACGATGATGATCGTGGAGCCCCGAAGATGGAGATCAAAAGGAGCAATATGATATTGGCCATATCATGTCACTATTTGATTGCATGTGATGTTTATCATGTTTATACATCTTATTTGCTTAGAACAATGGTAGTAAATAAGATGATCCTCATTAAAATTTCAAGAAAGTGTTCCCCCTAATCGCACCATTGCGAAAGTTCGTCGTTTCGAAGCACCACGTGATGATCGGGTGTGATAGATTCTTACGTTCACATACAACGGGTGTAAGCCAGATTTACACACGCGAAACACTTAGGTTAACTTGACGAGCCTAGCATGTATAGACATGGCCTCGGAACACAAGAGACCGAAAGGTCGAGCATGAGTCGTATGGAGGATACGATCAACATGAAGATGTTCACCGATGATGACTAGTCCGTCTCACGTGATGATCGGACACGGCCTAGTTGACTCGGATCATGTAATCACTTAGATGACTAGAGGGATGTCTATCTTAGTGGGAGTTCATGAGATGAACTTAATTATCCTGAACATAGTCAAAAGATCTTTGCAAATTATGTCGTAAGCTCATGCTTTAGTTCCACTGTTTAGATATGTTCCTAGAGAAAATATAGTTGAAAGTTGACAAGAATTGATTATGCGGACAGAAGAAAGCTTATGTCCTTAATGCACCGCTTCGGTGTCTTTGAACCCCAAACGTCGTCTGTGGATGTTGCGAACATCGGACATACACGTTTTGATAACTACGTGATAGTTTAGTTAAACGGTTTAGAGTTGAGGCACCAAAGACGTTTTCGAAACGTCGCGGAACATATGAGATGTTTCGAGGGCTGAAATTGGGATTTCAGGCTCGTGCCCACGTCAAGAGGTATAAGACCTCCGACGATTTTCTTAGCTTGCAAACTAAGGGAGAAAAGCTCAATCGTTGAGCTTGTGCTCAGATTGTCCGAAAGTGCAACAATCACTTGAATCGAGTGGGAGTTGATCTTCCGGTTGAGATAGTGATGTTTCTCCAAAGTCATTGCCACCAAGCTGCTAGAGCTTCGTGATGAACTATAACATATCAGGGATAGATATGATGATCCTTGAGCTATTCGCAATGTTCGACACCGCGAATGTAGAAATCAAGAAGGAGCATCAATTGTTGATGGTTAGTGAAACCACTAGTTTCAAGAAGGGCAAGGGCAAGAAGGGGTACTTCACGAAACAGCAAATCAGTTGCTGCTCCAGTGAAGAAACCCAAGGTTGAACCCAAACCCGAGACTAAGTGCTTCTGTAATAAGGGGAACAACCACTAAGAGCAGAATTACCCTAGATACTTGGTAGATGAGAAGGTTTGGCAAGGTCGATAGAAGTATATTAGATATACATTATGTTAATGTGTACTTTACTAGTACTCCTAGTAGCACCAGTGGTATTAGATACGGTTCGGTTGCTAAGTGTTAGTAACTCTAAATAAAAGCTACGGAATAAACGGAGACTAGCTAAAGGTGAGTGACGATTTATATGTGTTGGAAGTGTTTCCAAGGTTGATGTGATCAAGCATCGCACGCTCCCTCTACCATCGAGATTTGGTGTTTGCGTTGAGCATAGACATGATTGGATTATGTCTATCACAATGATTATTCATTTAAGGAGAATAATGGTTACTCTGCTTTATTTGAATAGTACCTTCAATGGTCTTGCACCTAAAAAGAATGGTTTATTGAATCTCGATCGTAGTGATACACATTTTCATGCCAAAAGATATAAGATATCAATGATAGTACCACTTACTTGTGGCACTGCCATGTAGGTCATATTGGTTTAAAACGCATGAAGAAGCTCCATGTTGATGGATCTTTGGACTCACTCGTTTTGAAAAGTTTGAGACATGCGAACCATGTCTATTTATATATACGCATGAAGAAACTCCATGCAAATGGATCGTTTGGACTCACTTGATTTTGAATCACTTGAGATATGCAAATCATACCACATGGGCAAGATGGTGAAAAGCCTCGGTTTCAAAGAAGATGGAACAAGATAGCAACTTGTTGGAAGTAACACATTTTGATGTGTGCAGTCCAATGAGTCTTTGAGGCATCTTGATGAGTATCGTTATGTTCTTACTTCATGTATGATTCGAGTAGATGTTGAGTATATTTACTTGATGAAACACAAGTCTGAATTATTGAATGGTTCAAGTAATTTCAGAGTGAAGTTAAAGATCATCGTGACAAGAGGATAAAATGTCTATGATATGATCATAGAGATGAGTATCTGAGTTACGAGCTTTGTACGCATAATTGAGACATTGTGGAAATTGTTTCACAATAAATACCGCTGGAACACCATAGTGTGATGGTGTGTCCAGAACATCATAGTTGCACCCTATTGGATATGGTGCGTACCATGATGTCTCTTATCGAATTACCACTATCGCTCATGGGTTAGGCATTAGAGACAACCGCACTCACTTTAATAGGGCACCACGTAAGTCCGTTGAGATGACACCGTTTGAAGTATGGTTTGGAGAAACCTAAGCTGTCGTTTCTTGAAAGTTTGGGGCTGCGACGCTTATGTGAAAAAGGTTTCGTCGTGATAAGATCGAACCCAAAACGGATAAATACATCTTCATAGGACACCCAAAACAGTTGGGTATACCTCCTATCTCAGATCCGGAAGCAAAAGTAATTGTTTCTAGAAACGGGTCCTTTCTCGAGGAAAAGTTTCTCTCGAAAGAATTGAGTGGGAGGATGGTGGATACTTAATGAGGTTATTGAACCATCACTTCAACCACTGTGTAGCAGGGCACAGGAAGTTGTTCATGTGGCACCTACACCAATTGAAGTGGAAGCTGATGATAGTGATCATGATGCTTCGGATCAAGTCACTACCAGACCTCGTTGGTCGACAAGGACACGTACTACTTGAAGTGAGTGCATAATCCTGTCTTAGAGGTCATGTTGCTAGATAACAATGAACCTACGAGCTATGAAGAAGCGATGGTGGGCCCGGATTCCGACGAATGGCTCAAGGCCATAACATCCGAGAGAGGATCCATGACTTTGGAAGAAATACTTGATGGTCGTAAGGACGTTTGGTAAAGATGGATTTTAAAAGGAAGACAGACAATGATGGTAAGTATCACCATTAAGAAAGCTCGACTTGTCGTTAAAGATGTTTTCCGACAAGTTCAAGGAGTTGACTACGGTGAGGCTTTCTCACTCGTAGCGATGCTAAGAGTCTGTTGGAATTAGATTAGCAGTTGCTGCATTATTTATGAAATCTTGCATATAGGATGTCAAAACATTGTTTCCTTGACAGTTTTCCTGAGGAAAGGTTGTATGTGATACAACCAGAAGGTTTTTGACAATCCTGAAAGACGCTAAAAGGTATGCTAGCTCCAGCGATCCTTCTAAGGACTGGAGTAAGCATCTCGGAGTTGGAATGTGCGTTTTGATGAGATGATCAAAGATTTTGGGTTTATACAAAGTTTATGAGAAACTTGTATTTCCAAAGAAGTGAGTGGGAGCACTATAGAATTTCGATGAGTATATGTTGTTGACATATTGTTGATCGAAATGATGTAGAATTTCGGAAATCATATAGGGTTGTTTGAAAAGTGTTTTTCAATGGAAAACCTGGATTAGGCTACTTGAACAATAAGCATCAAGATCTATAAGATAGATCAAAATGTTTAATAATACTTTCAAATGAGCACATACCTTGACATAATCTTGAAGGTGTTCAAGATGGATCACCAAAGAAGGAGTTCTTGCACGAGTTGTAAGGTATGAAGTTAAGAGTTAAAGCTCGACCACGGCAGAAAAGAGAAAGGACGAAGGTCGCCCCTATGCCTCGGGACGTAGGCTCTAAGATATGCTATCTTTGGTAATCAAGACCGATGTGTGCCTTGCTACATATCTGGCAAGAGGGTACAAAGGTGATCAAGGAGTGGATCACCAGATAGCAGTCAAAATTACCCTTAGAGGAATAAGGATATGTTTCTCGATCATGGAGGTGATAAAGGGTTCGACGTAAAGGGTTACGTCGATGCAAGCTTTAAAACCTATCCGAGTGACTCTGAGTAGCAAACCGGATACGTATAATGGAGCAACAATTTGGAATAGCTCCAGGTGGAACGTGGTAGCAGCATCTACGATATGACATAAAGTTTTGCGAAATACATAGGGATCTGAATATTGCAGACCCATTGACTACAACCTCTCTCACAAGCATAAACATGATCAAACCCGTAACTCATTGAGTGTTAATCACATAGTGATGTGAACTAGATTATTGATTCTAGTAAACTCTTTGGATATTGGTCACATGGCGATGTGACCTGTGAGTGTTAATCACATGGCGATGTGAACTAGATTATTATTTGTAGTGCAAGTGGGAGACTATTGGAAATATGCCCTAGAGGCAATAATAAATTAGTTATTGTTATATTTCCTTGTTCATGATAATCGTTTATTATCCATGCTATAATTGTATTGATAGGAAACTCAGATACATGTGTGGGTACATAGACAACACCATGTCCCTAGTAAGCCTCTAGTTTACTAGCTCGTTGATCAATAGATGGTTGCAGTTTCCTGACCATGGACATTGGATGTCGTTGATAACGGGATCACATCATTAGCAGAATGATGTGATGGACAAGACCCAATCTTAAGCCTAGCACAAAGATCGTGTAGTTCGTATGTGATATAAATAGTTGAGGTCTAGGGGCTGCCCAACACATGAGTTTCTCTCCCTCTTGGCGCAGCCCTACCTCTCTTCCTCCTCCTCTCCTGCGGTGCTTGGCGAAGCCCTGCAGGATTGCTACGCTCCTCCACCACCACCACGCCGTTGTTCTGCTGTTGACGGAGTCTTCCTCAACCTCTCCCTCTCTCCTTGCTGGATCAAAGGCGTGGGAGACGCCACCGGCTGTACGTGTGTTGAACGCAGAGGTGCCGTCCGTTCGGCACTAGGATCTCCGGTGATTTGGATCACGACGAGTACGACTCCTTCAACCCCGTTCTCTTGAACGCTTCCGCTTAGCGATCTACAAGGGTATGTAGATGCACTCTCCTTCCCCTCGTTGCTAGTTTATCCATAGATAGATCTTGGTGACACGTAGGAAAATTTTGAATTTCTGCTACGTTCCCCAACAGCAGTATACCCCGCACACACCTCTTCAAAGACAAAGAGGGTCTAGTAGAGACAGCACGCAGGCATCATCGTCATCACTCCTGCCCTAGAAGGCATCATCACCATCACTAAACTATGAGCAAACGACTTCAGCTTCGCTGTAGGCGATCGTAGACCCAACTCACTCCGTAGAGACCGAGTGGAGCTATATGAAGATCCGCGCCAGAACTCAGCCACCCGCGCCCAGACAACGCAGCTCCAACTCTGGCAAAGAACTACGAAGGAGAACTAGGCACGATCGGGCGCCGTGGAAGATCACCAAACGGACCACTGCTGCCGTCATCAGACGCCACCGGGCCCTGCTACAGCAGCTTCGACTTCAATGCAACAAACAAGCCGAGGCAATCCCATGAACACGCCGAAGAAGAGCCGACTACCTCAACCATTGCCATGTCCCCGACATCGCTCATCGTCACCACAGAAGCCTCGATGCCAACACACACCAACATCTTCACCTGTCGCCGCCATGACTGCCCAAAAATCACCCTTATTGTTCTTTGTACTATCATGATGGATTATGAATAGGTCAGAAGTTTCTTCCTTGAAAAAAAGAATCAAACAACATTATACTTAAATAGTGCATTACTAGGCGGCAAATGACACAGAAGAGGAGGCGCCGCGATAGATTCCCTCTGACGGTAGAGATCAGAGATTATACTCTTTCTTCTATAAACAAAGCAGGCTTGTGATTGTCCGCATCCATCACTCAATCATGCAAATCAAAGAAATGGTTTAGGAGTGGCTTCGAAGGACATATCCACAATAGCCGTGGCAAGGCCTGCCGATGATCGAGGATAAGGATGCCCGCCTGGTCTTTGACACGCTGATGCATATCGATGTAGGCTCTGGAGACAAGGTGCTCTTTTGGCGGGACAAGTGGATCCACGACTTATCGGCAAGGGACATTGCCCCCGGTTAGTGGCCACGGTGCATAACCGCATCGTCAATAGTAGGACGGTGCAACAGTGCGCTGACAATGATCAATGGATGGCCGATTGTGTGGTGGAGGCCTTGATACAACACACGCACTTTTGTCACAAGCTATTACCACAGTGGGCGTGGCCCGAGCAGGCCGGGGAAGTTCTCTTGGCCATGCTCGTAATCGAGTCTATCGGCAAAATCAATCTACAACAACTTGTTCACCAACTTTGAGAAATATAACACGGCGGCTTGCACTGGAGGAGTTGGGCACCGCTAAAGTGCAAAGCTGTTTGTTTGGCTCGCCTTTGCAACATCGACTATGGACCTCGGATAGAAGGACGAGACACGGGCTAGATGAGCAACCATCAGCATGCTTCCTTTGTCTGCAAGAGGAAGACAATATCGAGCACATTCTCGGAGGATGCACCTACGCGCGGGAAGTGTGGCACAAGGTTTTCGACCAGCTTGGACTCAACACCCACATTCCCTCAAGCACTGACACCTTGGCACGAAAGTGGTGGTTGAGAGAGAGAGAGAGCTCATGGGCAGAGATGTAAGAGGCTTTGACACTTTGGTTACAGCGGCTTGGGCTATTTGGAAGCAGAGGAACGCTAGAGTGTTTAACCGAGTTGACCAACAAAGGTCACCGCAGAGCCTCTCGGACTTGATAATCAACGAGATTGATGAATGGCGGCAAAGGGGAGTGGGTGTAGGAGGTCTACAACGTTTCTTGAGTAGTTAGATTAGGGCTAGTTGGAGTGGAGTGGAGTTGTAAAACAGTCGCCGCATGTTCGCATCCCGGTCAAGCTTCTTGTAGATTGTTTGCCGCCTTCTATAAAGATATGTTACGCCTTTGGCGCACTCTCAAAAACAAAATGATTTACTAGATATTCAATTGGGTGCCCGGGCTCATCTGCACCCGGTGAGCAGTAAATTCAAAAAATATCAAAAAATAGATTTCAACAAATTCAAAGAAAATATAGGTGGAAGATGTTCCAATGTATGATGTCCATGAGAAATTTCAGCTTTTTCATACATCCAAGGAGCTCATGGCAAAATAGACAAAATTGGACAAAGCAATACGTGAACAATAAACTTTCTTACAACCCTAAAATTTGGCTTTTTCTGAGAGCTAATTAAATGTTCAAACTCCATGAAATTTCGCACGGACTTCACGCACATGAGCATCTAGCATCACATTTTTTTAGAGTTTTTTTTTGAATTTTTGTACTATTTTAAATGAACTTATTGTTCATCTTAGATGTAGATGCACCCGAGAGCCAAACCCCGTGTTCCTTTCTTCTGAAATATAGAATTGTTAGATTTTCAGTAATATAAAATGAGGAAGAAGCCACCCCCTCACAAAGTGTATAAAGTTCTTTTTTTCCATGGATTTGACCACCTCCATATGTGACATGTACAAGCTGTATGTAGTCGTACATAGCCGATCCGCCTGCCCCCTCACCCAAATGCTCTGTCCTGGGCTTGGCATATTCTTTTTTCTAACCTTCAAATAATAGGTGCATGAGGTAGGATTCAAACTCCCAACCTATTGGTTTACTTCCGCCCATTGTAACCAACTGCAAACTCATTTATTGTCTCTAGTTACTCATTTTATTCTTCGTTGTGGATCTTCTCAGTCCAGTTTTCTTCTTCTTTGGTTTTGTATCGCCATTTGTTGGTTTTATTCTTTTTATTTTTCTTTATTTCTTCTTATTTTTATCTTTTATTTTCATTTTCTTAAATTCATGGACATATCCTTAAATTTGTGGATTTTTTTCAATTTCGTGAACTTTTTCAAATGAATGAATGTTTTTGAATTTTCTGATTTTTTTCTCAAATCCGTCAACATTTTTCAGATGGATGAATTTTTTGTCAATTTTTGATTTTATTGTGTGCAAGTGATCAACCTGGCGCATGGAATTGACGTCCTGGCGCTTGCTACATGTGGCAGAATTTGCAGAGTTGCAACTCGGGATGGGAATGGGTCGGGTCGGACATGGCCTTGGACCCGGCCCCTATGGCCCAGGACCAATTTGAGAGGTCATGGGTCAACCCATCATATAAAGTGAAGGAAATATGCCCTAGAGGCAATAATAAAGTTATTATTTATTTCCTTAATTAATGATAAATGTTTATTATTCATGCTAGAATTGTATTAACTGGAAACTTAGTACATGTGTGAATACATAGACAAAACCTATAGTCCCTAGTATGCCTCTACACGACTAGCTCGTTAATCAAAGATGGTTAAGTTTCCTAACCATAGACATGTGTTGTCATTTGATGAACGGGATCACATCATTAGGAGAATGATGTGATGGACATGACCCATCTGTTAGCTTAGCATTACGATCGTGTTAGTTTCATTGCTACTGCTTTCTTCATGACTTATACAAGTTCCTCAGACTATGAGATTATGCAACTCCCGAATACCGGAGGAATACTTTGTGTGATACCAAACGTCACAACGTAAAAGGGTGATTATAAAGGTGCTCTACAGGTGTCTCCAAAGGTGTTTGTTGGGTTGGCATAGATCGAGATTAGGATTTGTCACTCCGTGTTTCGGAGAGGTATCTCTGGGCCCTCTCGGTAATACTCATCACTATAAGCCTTGCAAGCATTGTGACTAATGAGTTAGTTGCAGGATGAAGTATTACAGAACGAGTAAAGAGACTTGCTGGTAACGAGATTGAACTAGGTATTGAGATACCGATGATCGAATCTCGGGCAAGTAACATACCGATGACAAAGGGAACAACGTATGTTGTTATGCGGTTTGACCAATAAAGATCTTCGTAGAATATGTAGGAACCAATATGAGCATCCAGGTTCCGCTATTGGTTATTGACCGGAGACGTGTCTCGGTCATGTCTACATAATTCTCAAACCCGTAGGGTCCGCACGCTTAAAGTTCGGTGACGATCGATATTATGAGTCTATGTGTTTTGATGTACCGAAGGTAGTTCGGAGTCCCGGATGTGATCACGGACATGACGAGGAGTCCCGAAATGGTCGAGACATGAAGATTGATATATTGGACGGGTATATTCGGACACCGGAAGAGTTCCGGATGATTTCGGAGAAAACCGAAGTGCCGGAGGGGTTACTGGAACCCCCCGGGGAAGTATTAGGCCTTGTGGGCCTTAGGGGAGAGAGAGGACAGCAGCCCACGAGGTGGCACCCCCCCCCCCCAAGGGGAGTCCGAATTGGACTAGGGGAGGGGGGCGCAGCCCCTCTTTCCCTCTCCCTCTCCTTCCTTCCCCCTTCCTCCTCCTAGTTGGACTAGGAAAGGAGGAGTCCTACTCCTACTAGGAGGAGGACTCCTCCCCTCCTTGGCGCGCCCCAAGGGCCGGCCGGCCTCCCCCTTGCTCCTTTATATACGGGTGCAGGGGCACCCTAGAACACACAAGTTGACATTGTTTAGCCGTGTGCGGTGCCCCCCTCCATAGTTACACACCTCGGTCATATCGTCGTAGTGCTTAGGCGAAGCCCTGCGTCGGTAACTTCATCATCACCGTCACCACGCCGTCGTGCTAACGAAACTCTTCTGCGACCTCAACTGGATCAAGAGTACGAGGGACGTCCCCGAGCTGAACGTGTGCTGATCGCGGAGGTGTCGTACGTTTGGTGCTAAGATCGGTCGGATCGTGAAGACGTACGACTACATCAACTGCCAGATAACGCTTCGCTTTGGTCACGAGGGTACGTGGACACACTCTCCCCTCTCGTTCCTATGCATCACCATGATCTTGCGTGTGTGTAGGAATTTTTTTGAAATTACTGTGTTCCCCAACAGTGGCATCCAAGCCAGGTTTATGCGTAGATGTTATATGCACGAGTAGAACACAAAAAGTTGTGGGCGATAATAGTCATACTGCTTACCAGCATGTCATACTTTGATTCGGCGGTATTGTTGGATGTAGCGGCTCGAGACCGACATTACGTGTACGCTTTACGGCGAGATCGGTTCTATCGACGTGCTTTGCACATAGGTGGCTGGTGAGTGTCTATTTCTCCAACATTAGTTGAATCGAGTGTGGTTACGCCCGTCCTTGTTGAAGGTTAAAAGAGCACACTGATGAAAAATCGTTGTGGTTTTGATGCGTAGGTAAGAACGGTTCTTGCTAGAAGCCCATAGCAGCCACGTAAAATTTGCAACAACAAAGTAGAGGACGTCTAACTTGTTTTTGCAGGGCTTGCTGTGATGTGATATGGTCAAGCCTGATGTGATATAAATTGTTGTATGAGATGATCATGTTTTGTAACAAAGTTATCGGCAACTAGAGGAGCCATATGGTTATCGCTTTATTGTACGTGTCGTGGATTTGTCACGGCGGATGTCCTAGTGTGAGGACTTAGTCGTGAGGCCAACGCATCTATGTGGTACCTTGAGAGGGGTTGATCGGGACAAGAGACGCAACACACAAGACAAGGATTTAGACAGCTTCGGGCCCTGGGAAACATCATCCGGTAATAGCCCTACATGTTGTTTGTAACTAGGTCTCATTATGCTCATGAGGCAGACGCCGCATAACCGGCTCTCTTCTAATTGAGTC
Organism: Aegilops bicornis; assembly: GCA_021605145.1. Classification (NCBI taxonomy): domain Eukaryota; kingdom Viridiplantae; phylum Streptophyta; class Magnoliopsida; order Poales; family Poaceae; genus Aegilops; species Aegilops bicornis. The sequence goes on from CM038670.1 coordinate 839,367,273, forward strand.
TAGCCCTAGAGATTGTTTCTTGCTTGTCCCTCTTGGGGTGCCCTGCCCCTCCTTATATAAGTTGAAGGAGCGGGTTACATGACTAGTCCTAGTAGGATTAGGATTACTCTATTACAAGTGGAGTCCTAGTCTTGCTTCCTTTTCAAGGAAATATTCCTTACGCTTTCCTCTTAAGCCGGCCCACCATAACATGAGCCGGCCTTCTGGGCCTTGGGCCTAGTCCTTCAACTGACCCGCCGTCGGGGCCATTAGTGAGTCGCCAGGCTCATGAGTCGTCAGAACAGTGAGCCGATTTCGTTAGTCGCCAATCCTCCGTGGGTTACCAATGAAACGCCAAGTCCCAGTCGGGTCATATATCCGGCCGGGTCATACCGCGGGGTATATCCCCGACATTAGCCCCCAGTTTAATTTAGATTTATCTATGTTAAACTGACCCTGATCATCCTTAAGTCCTTGTCATTTCCTCCTTCTGGAAAGTCCGGGTCAATAGACCAACTTTATAATCAATTTTCTTGTAGAAGAAATATTGTGAATAAAGAATTCATTTGAGTCGGTCTTCAATGCTCTAACTTGACAAAAATATTGGTCTTGAAATACTCATCTGATTTTTAGCCGGCTTGAAGATGTAGAAACTTGCAAATTTATGATTACCACAATTTTCGGGTTATAAATAGATGATGCCGAGTCATAATTGTTGCCTATGCCGGTCATAATTATTGGTTGGCCTTGGTCAATCTGGTCTGCTCAAAACTGTGAATTTGAAGATTTTTCTCCCTTATATGTATATCACCCGTAGCCCCAAGTGCGGGTTGTCATGCTTCCAAGCAACTTTGAGACTTGTAATTGCCTTTGTGCTCATAAAAACTTCAACGATTAGCCCCAAGGGCCGGGTCATTATGCAATAATGAGCAGGGACTTTGTATATAATTCATTGATAATAACATCATATGACGTAATCTCCACCATGGGGCTTGAACCCACGTCCACAAGGTTAAGAGCTTTGTACTCTACCAACTGAGTAGTAGACCTTTTCAATAAAATGGATTTAAATCGTCTACCTTGAATTTTTAACGGGAGCAATTGGTAGCCCCCAAGGGCCGGTGAAAGGACATGCGGTGCCCCCATGTGTGGTTTTGGGAATTGATGACATTCTCTATGGACTAATGGTTGCCTTGAGTTTATTTGAAGGTTTTGTCCATAGGCTTTTCTTGGAGTACATGTGTTGGTTTCAAGGAGAGTTTTGTGTCGACCAAGGTGCTATTCAAGGAATTATCCAAAGATTGGTCTTATGAGTGTTGAGCTTATTGCAAGCATGTCTTGAAGAAGAATATTGTGTGATCACTCATGTTTACCTTCAAGACATCATCCAAAATGAAGAGAGTTGGAAAGATTCAAGGTTGATCAAGACTAAGTCAAAGAATGAATCATGTTGATCAACAGACACAGATTAGATGTTGTACCGAGAGGGATCAAGCGATCCCTTGGTATGGTAAGCATGGTCAATTACGCTTGTGTACTAACCCATGGTCTTCGTGGAGAGTTCTTTGTGGGGTTAGGGTTGCGTGTGCAAGCTCAAGTTGAATCATCACGAAGAGATCATATGTTTGAAGCTTGCCGTCCATTGTGGCGACAATGGACTTGTGAAGATGTGCGGAAGAGTGGCTCACCCAAAGTGGAGTATGGGGGAGCAATCAACTAGTCTTCTTCGAGCCAACGTTAATCAAGAAAGGTGGTCCAACTTGAGGGAGTCAAGATCGTCATCATCTAGCTCAAGTGGACCATGTGCAAGGCAAAGGTTTGCCCTTGATAGGTTTTCTATTTTACCGGTCTCATGGTAGTTGTGGAAGACCGGGTTATAGGATCGCTTGCCGTACTATCAAGGGGGCTCTCGATGAGTTGCTTGATCATATCATTCGTGAGAGAGCTCAAACCATTGCATCCTTGCATCATCTTTTATTGGTTCTTGTTTGGTTCTTCTCCTTGTGAGATTTGGAGCTTATGGTCATTTTTATGACAAGCTCGAGTTCATCAAAACGGAGTTCTCATGCATCTTCTATGATGTTTTCGATGTTGGAGGGTATGCCGGTTCTTCTCGGTTGGAGGTTTCACTCCTTTGTTTGCTAAGCATACCTCCGCTGTTTTGATGCTACTCGTTGTCTTGTTTCAAACAAGCTTGAGTTTGCTCAATTCGGAGCTCATATGAAGAAGTTATGGCAGTTCTGGTTTTCCTTGGAGTATTCTTTGTTTTCGTGGTTGTGGCTTAAGGTTGGTGCCGGGTAGTACCGTGACCCTCAGTGATAGTACCTTGAAGCTCCTCAGCGGTAGTACCGCTCTCGGGCTGATAGTACCGCTCAAGCGGTAGTACCGCTCTCGAACGGTAGTACCGCTCAAGCGGTAGTAGCAGCTCTCCAACAGTAGTACCGCTTGGGAGTTTGGCCGTAGTACCCATTGTGCGTCTGGCTACTTCGCCTCGATTCTCGAACGAAGTTTTTCGTGTCGGGTTTATGCGGCACTAAGAGAGGTAGTAGGAAGCGGTAGTACCGCCCTAAGCGGTAGTACCGCTCTTCCCTATGGTAGTACCGCCACAGGGTCGAGGGCGTGGCAGCCTTGGCAAGATCTGCATTGGGTTGAGCGGTAGTACCGCTTGGGAATGATAGCCCTTCCCTAGCAGTAGTACCGCTCTGTCAGGGATTTTCGATTGGGGTAACGGTTGGATTTTCCCCTCCTATAAAAGGGGTCTTCTTCCCATTGAACCTTATCCTTTGAGCTTGTGTTCTTCCCCATTGTTGACCTTCTCCGAGCTTGCTATCTCTCAATCCCTCCATGGATTCTTGCTAGTTTTGGGGAAAAGAGAGTGGAGTTCTAGATCGAGATTTCCACCAATCTCTTTCTCCTCTTTGTGAGGGGAACCCTTGGATCTAGATCTGGGAGTTCTTGGTGTTCTCCTTCTTGTTCTTCCTCTCATTTTCTTCCCTAGCATTAGTTGCTTTGGTGGGATTTGAGAGAGAAGGACTTGGGCACTCCGTGTGTGCCCTTGCCATTGCATTTGGTGCATCGGTTTGAGTTCTCCACGGTGATACGTGGAAGTTACAAGTTGAGAAGCTTATTACTCTTGGGTGCTTGGTGCCCTTGAGCTTGTTCCTCTTGGGTGCTTGGGCGCCCTAGGCGGTTAGTGGTGTTCGAGCTCAATCATTGTGGTGTAAAGCTCCGGCAAGCGCCGGGTCTCCAATTAGGTTGTGGAGATCGCCTCGAGCAATTTGACGGTTCCGGTGACCGCCCCCAAGGGTTGCCAAAGTGTACGAGTTGGTGATCGCCCCCAAGGGTTGCCATTTGTACGGGTTCGGTGACCGCCCTCAAGGGTCCTTAGTGGAATCACGGCATCTTGCATTGTGCGAGGGCGTGAGGAGATTACGGTGGCCCTAGTGGCTTCTTGGGGAGCATTGTGCCTCCACACCGCTCCAAGCGGAGATTAGCATCCGCAAGAGGTGTGAACTTCGGGATACATCGTTGCCTCTCAGCGTGCCTCGGTTATCCCTTACCCGAGCCCCTTTACTTATGCACTTTACTTTGTGATAGCCATATTGTTCTTTGTCATATATCTTGCTATCACATAGTTGCTTATCTTGCTTAGCATAAGTTGTTGGTGCACATAGGTGAGCCTAGTTGTTGTAGGTTTTGAGCTTGACAAATTAACCGTTAGGTTTATTCCGCATTTGTTCAAGCCTAAACCGTAATTATTTTAAAGCGCCTATTCACCCCCCCCCCTCTAGGCGACATCCTCGATCTTTCAGCCGGCTCATTACAATGTGATGAGTCGGATCTTCAATAAAGTGAGCCAAAAAATGACTTTGCATTAGCCCCCAAGTGCCATGGTGCATGCTGGCAGTGACATGGGACTTGCATTTTTGCTATAATCTCAATCTAAATAATGTAGCCCCCAAGTCTTGGGTCATAAGCTGCAGCGACTCGGGACTATTCCTTCCATTGTAGAATAAATCATATCCATTGATAAAATAATAGCCATTGCGCCAAAGCGACTTCGAATACCTTATCTGTTGACAAGTAAATCCAGAGTTTAAATACCCGGCGGCTCTTGACCGATGGCGATTTAATACGCCTCCACTGTAAGCCGGAATTTTTATAACCCGGCGGCTTATAGCCTTTGAGAAAATCGAGCGGATAATCATTTTAAAGCATCAATTTTAATGATGAGCTTGGACTTAAGCATTTATATAAGTCATAGTTACGCAAATCCTGCACAAAGTTTAAACAACATATGCCTGCGACTTAACGTCAAAAGTCGGGCTGGCTTAAACATATAATCATGTATAAACAATAGCATACTGTGTTATTGAATCGTCTTTGCCCGGCTTATGATACACGTGCGAAGAAGGGTGATAACCCAATCTTTAGAAGCCAAAACTTCCAATTGTTTATGATTGTCATATGCTGGCGACTTATCATCCAAAGTCAAGTCGGGTTAATCGAAACCACATATATGCTTTAGATGTAAAAAGTATCAAGAGAAACCGAAAAGACTGCTTTCAAAACCTTAAATCAACGAGGAGAGAAAAACACGAGGCTTCGATTCGAATCGACGATGGCCGGACCACAAGGTTAATGGCTATGTTCTCTTTGGTGAATGACACCTATGTTTGAACAGGAAGCCCCCAAGTGGCTTTTGGCATTGCGCCGATCAAGTGGGTACCGACAACTATGTTCTCTTTGGTGAATGACACCTATGTTTGAACAGGAAGCCCCCAAGTGACCTTGAGACTTTTTTTAACGACTCTGATTCGAATACAATCAGAGTCAGACCAAAAGAGGTTAAGCCATGACTCGAATACGATCCAGCCCCCAAATGATCAAGTTGTTTGAACAACTATGATTCAAATACGGCCAGGAAGCTGTGCCAAAGGAGTTAAGCTAGATTCGAATACGATCAGCCCCCAGTGGTCTAAATATTTAACGACTTTGATTCGAATACGATTAGGGTCGGACCAAAAGGGGTTAAGCTAGATTCGAATACGATGAGCCCCCAGAGGATCAAGAGGTTTGAACAGCTATGATTCGAATACGATCAGGAAGCTGTGCCAAAGGGGTTAAGCTAGATTCGAATATGATCAGCCCCCAATGGTCATTTAAGCAGGGTACCTATGTTTGAGTTGTGCTTTGCAATAGACTCTCTTTGGTCCCTTTAATTTTTCGTGAGAACTCAAGCTTTGCGAGAGATAAATTCTTCTTGAACCGGAATTTAAAACCAGATATTGAGATCTTCAAAACTTTGTGAGACAGATTTCTCTTGAACCGGATTTTAAGCCGAATATTGAGATCTTTAAAACTTTGTGATAGACCGATTTCTCTTGAACCGGATTTTAAAGCTGGCATTCTTCATTTTGAACCGTAAACTTTCTGTCGGCTTTTAGATTTTCATCAACTTAGTAGTAGCCTCCGGGACCGGGTTATCTTCCCTCCACTGATCCGGAGTTCTTGAATCTGCTTTAAACTGGCAATCTTTTACTGAGTCATGTCATCGTAGCCCCCCGAGTCTTAAGACGACTTAAAGAGTTGTCTTGAGATTCTCCATATTTGACCGTGATATAAACCAGTATGAGTCATTCAACAACTCAGTAATATAATAGTCCCTTTTGTAGTAGAACACTTGCCCTGCATTTAGAGAACTTTGCAAGCTAGAGTAATTGTTCTTTTTTAAAGAAAACAATATGTAATGTAAAAATATACCGGATGGATTTCACCTGATATTTATCCACCGTGGAGTTGATGATCACCGCGGTGAAGCCGAAATCAATCATGGTTGAGCCGGCCGCGGGAGCAGACGGATGAGTCGGCCATGGCGTTGTAAGCCGGTGCGGACGGGCGAGTCAATCGCAGGAGCGGTAAACCGCGCGGACAGGCGAACCAGCCGCGTTATGTTGATGTAGACCGAACCGCAGGGGCGGCTGCTTGCGCCCACCTGTTGAACAGTGAGATGTCACAGATGCCATTTCATGATGATGCTAACGCACACTCCATGGGTACGGCATTACACCATCTTTATGATGAATCATTGTCCTGCACATAAAAGTGTACATACCAAAGTGTACATGTGTCCGGCTCGGTGTCTACCTTTCCCTATCTTACAACACAAGTTACATATCTCATGGCGGTTTATGTCTATGGGCCCTAATCCGCCCTTGGGCTCTGGACTTCTAAGTCTTCTGTAGTAAGGCGCCATATTCCTTGTCTTCATGGGCTTCAATACGGATGATTCTTTGTGAGCATAACCCGCCCCTCCGGCAGTTTATACTCGTAGTTATATCCCCAACAGTACCAAAGTAATCCCGAGTGGAGCACTAGACAGTCAAGAACATCTGAAATACACGAAAAGGACTAAGGATATGTTTCGCTTATGAAGGTGAAAAAGAGCTCGTCATAAATGGTTACGTCGATGCAAGCTTTGATACTGATTCGGATGACTCTAAGTCGCAAACCGGATATGTATTTCTATTGAATGGAGGAGCTGTCAGTTGGTGCAGTTCCAAGCAGAGCGTCGTGGCGGGATCTACATGTGAAGCGGAGTACATTGCTGCTTCAGAAGCGACAAATGAAGGAGTTTGGATGAAGGAGTTCATATCCGATCTAGGTGTCATACCTAGTGCGTCGGGTCCAATGAAAATATTTTGTGACAATACTGGTGCAATTGCCTTGGCAAAGGAATCCAGATTTCACAAGAGAACCAAGGACATCAATAGACGCTTCAATTCCATCCGTCATCAAGTGTCGGAAGGAGCCATAGATATTTGCAAGATACACACGGATCTGAATGTTGCGGAACCCGTTGACTAAGCATCTCTCACGATCAAAACATGATCAGCACCAAAACTCCATGGGTGTTAGAATCATTACTATGTGATCCAGATTATTGACTCTAGTGCAAGTGGGAGATCAAGGAAATATGCCCTAGAGGCAATAATAAAGTTATTATTTATTTCCTTAATTCATGATAAATGTTCATTATTCATGCTAGAATTGTATTAACCGGAAACTTAGTACATGTGTGAATACATAGACAAAATCTATAGTCCCTAGTATGCCTCTACTTGACTAACTAGTTAATCAAAGATGGTTTGTGAATACATAGACAAAACCTATAGTCCCTAGTATGCCTCTACTTGACTAGCTAGTTAATCAAAGATGATTAAGTTTCCTAACCATAGACATGTGTTGTCATTTGATGAACGGGGTCACATCATTAGGAGAATGATGTGATGGACATGACCCATCCGTTAGCTTAGCATTATGATCGTGTTAGTTTCATTGCTACTGCTTTCTTCATGACTTATACAAGTTCCTCAGACGAGATTATGCAACTCCCGAATATCGGAGGAACACTTTGTGTGCTACCAAACATCACAACATAAAAGGGTGATTATAAAGGTGCTCTACAAGTGTCTCCGAAGGTGTTTGTTGGGTTGGCATAGATCGAGATTAGGATTTGTCACTCCGTGTTTCGGAGAGGTATCTCTGGGCCCTCTCGGTAATACTCATCACTATAAGCCTTGCAAGCATTATGACTAATGAGTTAGTTGTGGGATGAAGTATTACAGAATGAGTAAAGAGACTTGCCAAGAATGCTTGAGATTGAACTAGGTATTGAGATACCGACGATCGAATCTCGTGCAAGTAACATACCGATGACAAAGGAAACAACGTATGTTGTTATGCGGTTCGACCGATAAAGATCTTCATAGAATATGTAGGAACCAATATGAGCATCCAGGTTCCGCTTATTGGTTATTGACCGAGACGTGTCTGGTCATGTCTACATAGTTCTTGAACCCGTAGGGTCCGCATGCTTAAAGTTTGGTGACGATCGGTATTATGAGTTTATGTGTTTTGATGTTCCTAAGGTAGTTCGGAGTCACGGATGTGATCACGGAGATGACGAGGAGTCTCGAAATGGTTGAGAAATAAAGATTGATATATTGGATGGCTATATTCGGACACCGGAAGAGTTCCGGGTGATTTCGGAGAAAACCGGAGTGCCGGAGGGGTTACCGGAACCCCCCGGGGAAGTATTGGGCCTTAGTGGGCCTTAGCGGAGAGAGAGAGAGAAGCAGCCCAGGAGGTGGCGCCCTCCCCCCAAGGGGAGTCCGAATTGGACTAGGGGAGGGGGCACGGCCCCTCTTTCCCTCTCCCTCTCCCTCTCCTTCCTTCCCCCTTCCTCCTCCTAGTTGGGCTAGGAAAGGAGGAGTCCTACTCCTACTAGGAGGAGGACTCCTCCTCCTGGCAGCGCCCAAGGGCCGGCCGGCCTCCCCCCTTGCTCCTTTATATACGGGGGCAGGGGGCACCATAGAACACACAAGTTGACATTGTTTAGCCTTGTGCGGTGCCCCCCTCCACAGTTACACACCTCGGTCATATCGTCGTAGTGCTTAGGCGAAACCCTGCGCCGGTAACTTCATCAACACCGTCACCACGCCATCATGCTGAAGAAACTCTCCCTCGGCGGCCTCAACTGGATCAAGAGTACGAGGGACGTCCTCGAGCTGAACGTGTCTTGATCGGAGGTGCCGTCACGTTCGGTGCTAAGATCGGTCGGATCGTGAAGACGTACGACTACATCAACCGCGTTGTCATAACGCTTCCGTTTTCGGTCTACGAGGGTATGTGGACACACTCTCCCCTCTCATTGCTATGCATCACCATAATCTTGCGTGTGCGTGGGAATTTTTTTGAAATTACTGCGTTCCCCAACATAAAGAATAGTCAATAGCCTCGTTGGCTCGATGGGTATTTTGGGTCGACCCAAATTCTAGCTTTACATTGCCTTGTGGCAGACGAGATGTTAAAATTAGGCACGGTTTAATGGAATCCGGCTAGTATGAGAATTAACAAGATTTCAAATATGTGGTTAATAGAAAAAAAATCAAGTTGTCTGCTTGTGGTTTTGTACGTGCAGATTTTGCAGAAACATGTCAAGACAATTTTGTTGTTCATATACGCAAGCATTCACCCAAAAATATATGATAGACTACGCCGCAAGATCGGGTTCTACGACAATGCCGGCGCGATTTAAGATTATAGCTGTCGTGAGATATAAGACTATAAGGTGGGCCAACCCGGCTGATCCGATGGGTCACCGGTGCCGCACGATTGACCCAATCCCTGTTTGAGACCGAACAACATGACCCGTTGGGCTCTAAATTTTGGGTTGGGTCAGGGACCCGCCCATTCCCACCCTCGAGTTGCAACTCACTCGGGAAGAAAGTGTGTTGCATCCCCTGATCCGGTCTAGGGGATGGAACCGACTCAGCTAGGGATCGAGAAATAGCATGTTAGAGTGCAGCTCACCTTATTTATTTATTTTTAAATGGAGGAAAAATATTTGCCTCATCCATTAATTAAGCAAAAGAAAATTGTCCAGTTAATTAGTGGAAAATCGGGCGAAAACCATCACAAACCAGTGAGCGGCACACACGGTATACCCCACACACACCTCTTCAAAGAGGGACTAGTCGAGACGGCACACAGGCGTCATCGTCATCACTCCTGCCCTAGAAGGCATCATCGCCATCACTAAACTATGAGTAAATGACTCCGGCTTCGCCGTAGGTGATCGTAGACCCAACTCACTCCGTAGAGACCGAGTGGAGCTATATGAAGATCCGCGCCAGAACTCAGCCACCCAGCGCCTGCACAGGGCAGCTCCGACTCTGGTAAAGAACTACTAAGGAGAACTAGGCACGACCGGCGTCGTGGAAGATCACCAAACGGACCACCTGCTGCTCGTCATCGTACACCACCGGGCCCCGCCGCAGTAGCTTCAACTTCAGTGCAACAAACAAGCCGAGGAAATCCCATGAACACGCCGAAGAAGAGCCGACTACCTCAACCATTGCCATGTCCCCGACATCACTCATTGTCACCACAGAAGCCTCGATGCCAACACACACCAACATCTTCACCTGTCGCCGCCATGACCGCCCAAAAATCACACTCGCCACACAAGACCCGCCACTAGTCCCTCCAACTGACCCCTCCTCAAAAACGAAGCCCTCAAGAGGGGCACGACACAAGGGTGCCGCCATCATTCGATCCAGAATAGGATACGAGGTTTCCTCTGAAGAAAGATTGGTAGGGGAGACACCACACCATGACAACACCTTCAACAAGGTCGCAACACCGTCGGACGCCGCCATTGCCGGCTCCGACCGTGACCATAGTCAAGTATTCGCCTGGTTTTGTCATCCGAAGCCCCAACCAAACCAGCTAGACCGCCTGCCTCCACTCGCCCACAACCTGCAACAGAGAGCTCCCAGATTGAAGCCTCCGCCTTGCTGCCTCGGCGTCCTGCGAACTATCTGAGCCACACCGCATGGAGCAGACGACGTCATGTGGCCAGCCAGAGACACACCCCCAGTAGACCGAAGCCTGCCGCCGGTGAAGCCATGCGATGCTCCCATGCCGCCTTTACAGGACGCCGTGACTTGCGCTCCAAGGAGCAGCATTGTCGCATGGCGCCCCCGCAAAACCAGCCTTATTGCAAAGCAACCCAGGGAGAGCACCCCCGTCGCCGGGCCAAGATCCGCGCCGCCATGGACGCACGACCACAGAGCATGCGAACCCCTACCGCAAAACCATCCTCGCCGCATGCGCGCATCCGCACACCCGCGCCGCCCCATGCAGGCGCTCAAGCGAGGGCGCCCCTTGCCGCCACACTGGCAGGCCATGGGCCTAGATCTGCGCGGCGGACGCTCACCGCGCCACCCCTGTCAGATCTGCGCGCTCCAAACCGTGCTCGCGCTCCCTCTGCGCCTCTGCCGAATTTGAACGCACGGATGCCGCCGACGGCGCGATGACGCTCGCCACACCTTTGCTTGGCTGAGCTGCCCTGCGTCGCCCGATGACGCCCGCTTTGCACGCACGGATGCAGCCTTAAAATTTGTCTTTTTGCTGAGAGCTACTGAAATGTCCAAACTCCACACAATTTGGCACGGAGTTCACGCACATGAGCATCTAGCATCACAAAAAAAATTGGAATTATTCGAATTCTTTTACTATTTAAATGAATTTACTGTTCACCTCGGGTGCACCTGAGAGCCAAAACACTGTGTCCATTTCTTCTAAAGGATAGAATTTTTAGATTTTCAGTAATATAAAATGAGGAAGAAGCCACCCTCACAAAACCGTATAAACGCAATATGGTCATTTGATCATAATTTTTTTGCATGGATTTGACCACCTCCGTATGTGGCATGTACGAGCTGTATGTAGACGTACATAGCCGATCCGCACGCCCCGTCACCCAGACCCTCCGTCCTGGGCTTGGCACATTTTTTCTTTTCTTTTTAAACCTTCAAATAAGAGGTGCATGAGGGAGGATTCAAACTCCCAACCTATTAGTTTACTTCCAGCCATTATAACCAACTCGGACAACTCATTTATTGTGCCTAGTTGCTTCTTTTATTCTTTTTGTTGTACATCTTCTCAGTCCAGTGTTCTTCTTCTTTGGTTTTGTTTGGCCTTTTTTGGTTTTATTTATTTTTCTTTTTCTTTATTACTTCTTCTTTTTCACTTTTATTTTCATTTGCCTAAATTTGTGAACAATTCCTTAGATTCGTGAACTTTTTTAAATGAATGAATGTTTTTCAATTTCACAAACTTTTATGAAATTCATGAACTTTTTTTGTCAAATTCGTCAACTTTTTCAAATCGCTGAACTTTTCAAGTTCATGAACTTTTCCAAATTCATGGAGTTTTTGTGCAAGTGGTCAACTTGGCGCATTGAATTGATCGTCCCTGCTGCCTTGCGCCTGTATGTCGCTACATGTGGCAGAAATTTGCCGAGTTGCAACTCATGATGGGAATGGGCTGGGCGGACATGGCCTTAGACCCGGCCCCTGTGGCCCTAGGGCCATTTGAGGGGCCACAGGTCGAACCATATAAAGAATAGTCAATGGTCTCGCTGGCTCGATGGGTATTTTGGGTCAACCCAAATTCTTGCTTTACATTACCTTGTGGCAAACGAGATGTTAAAATTAGGCGCCGTTTAATGAAATCTGACTAGTGTGAGAATTAACAAGATTTCTAATACATGGTTAATAGAAAAAATCAAGGCGTCTTCTTGTGGGTTAGTACATGCAGATCTTGCAGAAACATAGCAAGACAATCTGGTTTTTCATATACGCAAGCATTCACCCAACATTATATGATAGACTACATCGTAACATCGGGTTCTATGAGAACGCAAGTGTGATGCAGATTATAGCTGCTGTGAGATACAAGACTATAAGATGGACCGACCCGGCTGATCCAGAGGGTCATCCGGCGCCAGCTCTGTTGACCGAATTCCCATTTGAGACCGACCAACATGACCCATTGGCCTCAAATCCTTTGGTCGGGCCAAGACTGACCCAAAGAAAGGCAGAATCCCACCCATTCCCATTCCGTGTTGGAACTCATTCGTGGAAGAAAATGTGATGCATCCCCCTCGCCCGGTCTAGGGGGATGGAACCGACTCTGCTCTGAGAATCGAGCAATAGCATGATAGAGTGCAGCTCACCGGATGGGTGTGAGCAGCCATCGAGCATTACTCGGAAAGACTTAGAAAATAATACTTTATTTGTAATTATAAGACGTTCAAGATATTGCAAGATGGACTACACACTAAAATACGTATATAAATGTATAGAATCTGAGAAAATAGATAAAGCTAAAAGCGTCTACGAATGGATGGAGTAAAAATGTGCATAGAGATTGATTGGCGCTTTTTTTATCTTGAAAGAAAGAAAAGCGGAGAGATAAAATGATGAAGTGCCGTTGTACCGCCCACCCGACACCCAAGAAGCACGCCCGGCGCCGCGGCGGAACCCCAACTCCTCCGTCCGGCTACCCCGGCGACGCGGCGGCACCCCAAGTCCCCCGTCGATCTCTCACCCCTCTCCAGTCACGGCCAGATTCGTCAGCCGCGTACGAGGCCGCTCGCCGGCGGGCAGGTCCACCGGTCCCTTCCTCCTGCGTTCCCTTCCTCGTCGACGGAGGTGCGCTGCTCCTCCCGCGCTTTCCGCTCGGGCGCCGGGGCCTCCTATTCGTCGCCCCTGCTGAGCGCGTTCGGCATTGATTACAACCTGCGGCGGCGGACTGGAATCGGCCAGCAATGCCAACCGTCCGCCTGCCCTCCATCTCCACCTCCTCCTTCAAGGCTCCTTCACGAAAGCGCCGAGACCCCCTCGCCGCCTTGGCTGCCGCCACGGAGCGCGTCCGTGCCGGAACGCTAAGTTGGCAGGACGCGCACCACCTGTTCGACGAATTGCTGAGCCAAGCCGCGACAGTCCCAGTACGCACGCTCAACAACTTTCTTGCCGCACTAGCCCGTGCTCCGCCCTCAGCTGCCTGCGGCGATGGCCCCGGCCTTGCCGTCACCCTCTTCAACCGCATGTCCCGAGGCGCTGGTGCACGTGTGGTGTCGCCCACGTGATGTACCTATTCCATCCTCATGGACTGCTGCTGCCGCGCACGCCGCCCGGACCTGGTGGTTGCCTTCTTCGGCCGCTTCTCAGGTTGGGGCTGCGCTTTGAGGAGGTCATCTCCTTCAACAACCTCCTCAAGGGGCTTTGCCAGGCCAAGCGTTCAAATGAGGCATTGGATTTGCTGCTCCACCGGATGCCCGAACTGGACTGTGCGCCTGATGTCTTCTCGTTCAACATAGTAATCAACGGCTGCTTTAAAGAAGGTGAAGTAGACAAAGCGTGCAATCTCTTCCATGAGATGCCCCAACTGGGAGTTCAACCTGATGTGGTGACCTACACCTCAATTATTGACGCACTAAACAAGTCCAGAGCCATGGACAAGGCAGAAGTGGTCCTTCGGCAAATGGTTGATCAAGGCATTGAACCCAACATCAGGACATATACTAGCCTGATCCATGGATATTCCACTTTGGGTCAGTGGAAGGCGGCAGTTAGGGTATTCAAAGAGATGGTAAGTCTTGGTGTTCTACCAGATGCTGTCACGTGGAACTCATTTATGGATTCACTTTGCAAGCATAGAAGGACAAAGGATGCTAGAGATATTTTTGACTCCATGGCTGCAAAGGGCCAAAAACCTGATATTTTCTCCTACTCTATTATGCTAAATGGGTATGCTAAAGAAGGATACTTCGAGGATATGACTGATCTCTTCAATTTGATGGTACTGAATGGTATTGTACCTAACCACCATATTTTCAACATACTGATCAATGCATATGCTAAACGTGGACTGATGGATGAGGCTATGCACATGTTCGAAGTAATGAGGCAACAAGGAGTAAACCCAGATGTATTTAGCTATCAAATCATAATGGATTCACTTTGTAAAATGGGTAGGATGGATGCTGCTCTGGACAAATTTAATCAGATGGTCAATCAAGGAGTTTCACCTAACGAAGCTGTTTACCAATGCCTGGTTCTGGGTTCTTGCTCTCATGGTCATTTTGTGAAAGCCAAGGAATTGATTTCTGAAGCAGTTAATAGAGGTCTGTGTTCTAACAGTGTGTTCTTCTATCCTGTAATAAACAACCTGAGCAAAGAAGGAAAGGTAAAGGAGGCACAGGATATGTTTGACTTCATTCTAGGTATTGGTCAGCGGCATGATGTTATTTTGTACAGTTCACTGATGGATGGATATTGCCTTGTTGGCAAGGTGGAGGATGCACTGAGAGTACTTGATGCTATGAAGTCTGCTGGCCTCCAACCTGATGATGTTGTATATGCTACACTTCTTAACGGTTACTGTAAAATTGGAAGGATTGCTGATGGATTGAGTCTTTTTAGTGAAATGTCACTCAGAGGGGTTAAGCCCACGACTATTATGTACAACATTATACTTGATGGGCTGTTTTGCTCTGGGAGAACAGTTTCTGCAAAGGAAAAATTCCATATGATGAATGAAAGTGGCATACCAGTGGGCGTTGACACATACAACATAGTTCTTAGTGGACTTTGTAAAAATAATTGCACTGATGAAGCAATAGAGCTGTTCAAGAAATTACGTGCTATGAACGTGAAGATTAATGTCATAACACTCAATACCATGATTTCTGCAATGTTTAAAACTAGGAGAATTGAAGAAGCTAAGGATTTGTTTGCTACTATATCAGCCATCGGATTGGTGCCTTCTGTTGTGACTTACAGTTTAATGATGACGAATTTCATAAAAGAAGGGTTGCTGGCAGATGCTGATGATATGTTTTTAGCAATGGAGAAGGCTAACTGTGCTCCCAACTCCAGGCTGCTAAATCATGTGGTCAGAGTGTTGCTGGAAAAAGGTGCAGTTGTGGAGGCTGCAACTTATCTGGCTAAACTTGATGCAAAACATCTGTCCCTTGAAGTTTCAACGATTTCGTTAATAGTATCTCTCTTCTCAAGGAAAGGGGAACTAAGGGAGCATGTGAAATTGCTTCCGGTAAAGTACCAGCCTCCTGAGAGTTCCAGCTGACAATTGATACAATATACTTGGAACTTCATATTGAAAAACAAGGCGGTATTCACTCATAGCTGATAGAATGACATTGCCCCACCTGCCTTTATTGGAAATGCAGATAATTTATCCCTTATTTTATCAGTATTCATCCATTTTGTTGTTGTTTCTGTTTGGTGATGTCATGTTCTCAATTAAAAAAACAAGCCTGAGTTATGAGCCCTGAGGGTCATATGAGTGTCCCCCTTTTTGTGATGAAGAAGGCGTAACTCTTATCTGGAAAGGTTGGATATGTGTCACACATTACATATTTGCATTTATGCAACAAGAAGGTGTGACCACAAACCAGATGTGTGTTCAGAATGTTAGAGAAAACTAGGATTGCTCTTGGTTAAATGCTTGCATTTTGGAAATTTACAGCCATTGCAAGGAAAGTCAATTTGTTGCCAATGAAATCCTGGTTAATTTCAGTAATGCCTCTCTCAATAGTACTGCTAATTTTTGTTGAAGTGTAATTATATTTTATTCACGGGCTGTAGACTGGTAAACACAATTGAACCGTGTTCTCTTTTCCACAATAATTGAACTGCGTTCTCATCTAAAAAAGAATGCTATGCACTAGTGCACTTAGCCACTTAGTAATCTTTTTTACGGGCACTTTAGATAGCAATCTGATGTAAAAATACATTGTAGCCAGATCTCTCCAGTAAGAAAATATTTACCTTGATTCATTGTTTTTTTCCTGCTCCAGCTAGAGCTATCAAAGGGATGATCAGCAGAGCGTGCAGGATGAGTGCTGTGCTGCCATTGGGATTCTCATCCCAGAAACATTTATCATGGCGCATTCTAGGTCGTTGTGCAATCATTGTGAAGACAAAATTTAGATGAAAGGTTCTCCAATCTAGAGGTCAGCAATGGATGCACACACTTACATGTATTCTGTATGGTCATAGTAGTCAGTCAGTCAAGCTACTTTGGCTGAAACACAATGCCTGTCTCTGAAACCAAATAAAAACTGCATTATTTGAAAGAAGTAGAAGGAACTATCTGACAAAGCATCCATTTCCAAGGGAACACGAGCTTCTTGCACAGGCTTGATGCTATAATAACCTGTGCCGCACCTGAGGTTCTCTGGACGAAAGAGACATGCCAGAAAATAGTCTTTTTTTCCTCTGGACGTTTAAGGATGCTTTAATATAATAACCTGTGCCGGACCTGAGGTTCTCTGGACGGTTTCATTTGAATGAAACCGGAAGCGGGAGGCTCCTTAATTCCAAGAAAGAAAACAAAATCATGTGTGTATGCTAGCTACCGGGACAAGAACCAACTCCAAGCAATAAGCTTCCAGAAGAATCCCAAGCAGACATACTGGTTTGGGGCGCACTATGAAGGTTTATTTTTTCTCTGGAGCAGGGCAATAATGTGAACTTAAATTGGGGAAGCTTTCATCATCATCGTTTGTCCCAACACATATTAACAATCAGGAGGGGATTGGTTGGCCGGCCGAGCCAATTAATTCTGGCCAAGATTCAATGAGCATAACTAAATTTAATTTTACAAAATATATCATTTCTTTCCATAGATCGTTACTCATGTGAATTATCTATACACCACGGAAAAATGTTATATGCAGAGTGTCCGGCTGTTTGCCGAGTGTTTTTTCACGGGGTTCTCGGCAAACATGGCCTTTGCGGAGCATCTCATATAAAACACTTGGCAAAACAAGGGTACTGCAAATAGAAACTTTCGAGTATTGCACTTTCGACAAAGTAGGGACTTTGCCGAGTGTTTTGTAACAGTCGGGAAATAGGTTTTCGCCAAGTGTACTTTTTTTTACAAGACACTCGCTAAACAAATAAAATGCATATGTTTATTTATATTTAGAAGACCAAATTTCATCCATTGGCCTTGAAATTTAGTTACCTCTGTTGTTCTTTGAACTACCATGATTGATTATGACTAGATCGAAAGTTTCTCCTGAAAAAGAAAAGAAACAAACAACATTATACTGAAATAGTACATTACTAGGCGGCAACAATAGACTCCTACACAGGTAGGGATCAGAGATTATACTCTTTTTTTTGCGGATAGATTATACTCTCTTTTCTATAAACAAAGCAGGCTTGTGATTGTCCGCATCCATCACGCAATCATGCAATTAAAAGAAATGGTTTACTTATCAGATATTCAATTGGGTGCCCGGGCTCATATGCACCCGGTGAGCAGTAAATTAGAAATAGGTGAGAGATGTTCCAATGCATGATGTCCGTGCCAAATTTCAGTTTTTTCGGACATCCAAGGAGCACATGGCAAAAAAGACAAAATCGGTCAAAGCAGTATGTTAACAGTAAACTTTATTACAACACCAAAATTTGTCTTTTTTGCTGAGAGCTACTGAAATGTCCAAACTCCACGAAATTTAGCACGGACTTCACACACATGAGCATCTAACATTAAAAAAATGGAAATTTTTGAATATTTCTACTATTTTAAATGAATTTACTGTTCATGTTGGATGCAGATGCACCCGAGAGCAAATTGCCGGGTTGAAACTCGATGGGAATTTAATATAGTAAATTCATTTAAAATTGGTCCTGGCCGGGTCCCAAGGGTTGACCTGTGGCCTCTCAAATTGGTCCTGGCCATGGGCAACCCATATAAAGAATAGTCAATGGCCTCGTTGGCTCGATGGGTATTTTAGATCGACCCGAATTCTTGCTTTACATTGCCTTGTGGCAAATGAGATGTTAGAATTAGGCACGGTTTAATCGAGTCCAATTAGTGTGAGAATTAGCAAGATTTCTGGTTAATAGAAAAATCATGCCGTTTGCTTGTGGTTTTGTATGTGCAAATCTTGCAGAAACATATTAAGACAATTTTGTTGTTCATTTACGCAAGCATTCAACAAAATTATAAGATAGACTACGTTGCAATATCGGGTTCTGTGACAACGGGTGGGCCGACCCGGCTGATCCAGTGGATCACCCAGTGCCGGCTCTGTTGACCCAATCCCCATTTGAGACCGACCAACATGCCTCGTTGACCTCAAATTTTTGGGTTGGGTCGGCGACCCGGCAGGCCAAACCGGCCCATTCCCATCCTGAGTTGCAACTCACTCATGAAGAAAATGTGATTTTTCTAGGGGACAGAACTGACTCCGCCTTGGGGATCGAGAAATAGCATGATAGAGTGTAGTTCACTTTTTTTTAAACGGATTAAACAGAGGAGAATTGACCAATTAATTAGTGGAAAACCGGGCGAAAACCATCACAAACCGGTGAGCGGCACACAGGATAGCCC
Source organism: Aegilops bicornis (assembly GCA_021605145.1). Lineage (NCBI taxonomy): Eukaryota > Viridiplantae > Streptophyta > Magnoliopsida > Poales > Poaceae > Aegilops > Aegilops bicornis. The sequence continues at coordinate 839,386,035 of CM038670.1, forward strand.
CCCCCCCCCCCACACCTCTTCAAAGAAGGTCTAGTCGAGACAGCACACATGCGTCATCGTCATCACTCCTCCCCTAAAAGGCATCATCGCCATCAATAAACTTTGAGCAAACGACTCCAACTTCACTGTAGGCGATCATAGGCCCAACTCACTCCATAGAGACCGAGTGGAGCAATGTGAAGATCCGCGCCAGTACTTAGCCACCCGCGTCCAGACAGCGCAGCTCCGACTCTAACAAAGAACTATGAAGGAGAACTAGGCACGACTTGCGTCGTGGAAGATCATCGAACGGACCACTACCGCTGCGCGTCATCAGATGCCACCAGCCGCCACCACAGCTTCAACTTCAATGCAACAAACAAGCCGAGGCAATCCCACAAACACGCCAAAGAAGAGCCGACTACCTCAACCATTGCCACATTCACGACATCCCTCACTGTCGCCACCGTCACCACCGTCACCACAGAAGTCTCGACGCCAACACACACCAACATCGGAGCCCCATCGCATGGAGCGGACAACGTCCTGTGGCCAGCCAGCGCTGCACCCCCAGCAGACCCAAAGCCTGCCGCCGGTGAAGCCATGCGACGCTCCCATGCCGCCTTCGTAGGACGTCGTGACTCGCACCCTAAGGGGCCGCCTCGTCGCACAGCGCCACCTGGAGCCGCCGCAGCACCTGCCTTGTTGTAAAGCAACCCAGGAGACCACCTCCCGTTGCCGGCCCAAGATCCGTGCCGCCATGGACGCACAACCACAAAGCATGCGAACCCCGACCGCAACACCACCCTCAGGCCCTCAGGTGAGGCCGCCCCTTGCCGCCATTAATCGGCCGCCATGGTTTCTAGATCTACATGGCGAACTCTCACGCGCTACCCTGCCAGATCTACACGCTCCACGCCAGTGCTCCGCAGCGTTCTCATGGGCGCCTCTGCGGATCTGCAGAGACACGCATGCCGGCCACGACCCGACGATGCTCGCCGCACCTCTGCTTGGCTGAGTTGCCATGGCCGCCCGAGCACCTCGCAAGAGGGAGAGAAGGCCGACGCCGCCAACACCGTGTGGGCTTTGCTGGCGGCGCCCTCGCGATGGCGAGGGATGGGGTAGTTTGCGACGGCGCCTAGATTCTCTTTGTAAGTGCATCTAGTGCCCCTTAGTGATTTTGGCGTATTGAAGACTTATAGGTTAAGGAACTAATGCGTTTGTGAGTGTACACAGGTCTATAAGTCTATGAGGAGTTTGATATTCTACAGAAAGTCGACCCCTAAAAATGAAGTCCTTCGATGAAGACTTTGATATTACGAAGACTTTACGAAGACTTTGAAAGTGAAGAAATTGGTGTGACCTTGAAGACTTGATATTCATTTGAGGAACATGAAGCGTGAAGACTTTTGTTTTCGTAGTTTCATTTTCTCTTTCTTGGGTCATAGGAAACACCCGTCTTTGTTAAAAGCGGGTCGAGGAAATACTAAGGAAAAATTTCCATGTGATGCTCAACTCAAAATCCTACACCTACCAATCCCTTCGAGTGAAGCCTTTGGAAATCTCATACAGTTCAGTCAATTTCTTGATGTGAGAGACGAAGTTCTTCCGGTCGCCGAGAATTTGTTCGACCGAGGAGTTAGGAATTCGCCAAAGGCTTGGATTGCCTACTGATGAGAACATGATCGCATACGAGGAATTTGATATTCAAATTTCCGACCGTTCTTGTCTTCTTGGCGCTTGCTGTCCCAAAAATATCTTATCCACCTAACGGTCATATCATTGAAGGGCATTTATGTCTTATCATATCGGGCTGCTCCCTAGGCTATAAATAGCCGCCCCTACAACCACTAGCTGGTTGGCTGCTCGAGAGAAACTTGACACTTGTCATTTGAGAGCAACCCATCCTCTCGAGGACTTTGAGCGAAAATCATCGAGTGAGGAAAAACCCAAAACCAAACCCTACAAACCCAAAGTGATTGAGCATCTTGAAGAGATTGATCCTGCGTGGATCCGACGCTTGTTACCTTTGAAGACTGTGCTTCTTCCAGACGGTTAGGCGTCATGGTCTAGAAACATCCAAGAGGAATTGTGGATCGCCGAGTGACCAAGTATGTGAAGGTTTGGAAGTCGCTCAAGACTTACCACGAGTGATTGGACGAGGTCTGTGTGACCTTAGTTCAAGGAGAATACGGTGAGGACTTGGTGTCCTGAGCTGCGTGCTTTCGATTTGGGTGTCCGGACTGTGTGTCCTCGAGTTTAAATACTCGGCCGCTCCAACCAGACGTACAACCGAGACAACAGTTGAACTGGTCTACCAAATCATTTTCTTCACCAACCTTCTTGGTTCTATCTCCTCAACCCTTTCATTTCCTCATTCTTGTGTTGAGTGTTTATTCATATCTGTGTTTGAAGACTTTGGTGAAGACTTTCTCAATTTCCTCAGTTCAATTTCTTCAGTCTGTTTGTCTTCATCTTGAGCTATCCTGTGTTTACGCTTTTATGTACTCTTTGTTTATCTTCATTTCATCATGATGACCATGCCCGCATTCTGTTATGCTTACTTCTGAGTACTTATTCCGCTGCAAGTAGTTCTTCGCTAAGGAATTTCCTCACCGCAAATTCCTCGATGAAGAATTCATAAAAATCGCCTATTCACCCCCTCTAGTTGATATAACGCACTTTCAATTGGTATCGAGCAAGGTACTCCCTTGTTACATGTGATTTTGGTTTAACCACCGGAGTTTTAGTTATGTCGACCGCAGGTATGATCAAGGTCTCGGCAGGGTGTCCTACCTTTGATGGGACAGACTACCCCTCTTGGAAGAACAAGATGCGAATGCATCTTGAAGCAATTGACAACGATCTACGGTATGTTGTGGAAAATGGTGTTCCCTCGGTCACACCTTCTCCGAATGCTGCCGATGTGAAGAGATTCAAGCAACTCGATTCTCAAGCGAAGAATATCATATGTGGCCATCCGAGCAAAGGTCAATACGGAAGAGTGAGTGCTTTGGAAGCGCCAAGCTCATCGGGGACAGGCTGTCCAAAGTAAATGAAGGAGTCTCAACTCAGCGTGACTCCGGAGTTGATGTTCTTCGGAATCTCTTCAACCGCTTCAAAAGACTCGACAACGAAAATGTTCAACAAACCTTCGATCGCCTCACTGACATCTCAAATGAGCTTCAAGCACTTGGCGCCGCTGACATCACCGACCATGAGGTGGTGAAGAAATTATTGAGATCGCTGATTCCTCATTTGATACTCCGCACTGATGATACAAGAGCGTCGACTACAAGTCACTTGATCCAAATGATATCCTCGAGAGGCTAAATACTCATGAGTTCCAGCTTGCTGAAAAGAGAGATCTCTATGGTTCTAGCTATGGAAAACACGTGCCACGAAGGCCAAGGTCAGGTCTACGAATCTGAGTGTGAAGACTCTGGTAGTAGCCTTGGAGATCTGAAGAATTAGGCCAGAGCTAGCACCGCTTTCGTGAAGAAATTCAGAAGTTCTCAAGACGTGGTCGCTTTGGAAAATCCTCAAGAAGCGGTGATTCCTCATCCAAAGTGACTATAAGAGAAGACTTTGTCACAAATGCAAGAAACCTGGTCACTACATCCAAGATTGTCCTCGGTGGGAAAAGGAATTAAAGAAGAAGAAACACAAGGATTACAGTTACGATGACGCCAAGAAGAAGAAGAAATCATCGAAATCTTCATCATCAAAATCCTCAAAGCCTTCTTCTCACAAGAAGAGCAGCTCCAAAAAGGCTCGGGCATTCATTGGCAAGGAAATGGACTCTGAAGCTGAATCTGAGGAACATGAGGAAGAGGAGGCATCGAAGAATCTGAGTGCAGTGTGGCGAGTCTAGCTCTCGCCATCGCTTTCGTCTGACAAGTCCATCTTCAACTCAAGAAAATGACCTCACCAACAAAGCTGATGAAGATAGTGATGACTACGCTCCCACCTATTGCTTCATGGCAAAGGGTGCCAAGGTACTCAAATATACCTCCTCTGAATCTAGTGAAAATGAATCGATGAAGATCTAAAGCCCGATTACTCAAAACTTGCTAAGATTGCTGTAAAACAACAAAGGGCTTTTGAAAAGGTTCAAAACATGCTAGATAAGAGTGATGATATGTTAGGTGAAGAAATGGATCGCACTAAAGCCTCGAATGAAAATCTTCAGAGACTTGGTCTAGGGTTTGACAGCCTTCAAGGTCATCATAACACTCTCTTATCTGATCATGACAAACTTTCTTATGAATTTCTTTAAAGAAAGCAAGATCTTGAGAAGCTAAGAGTGAATTATGAAGATCTTCAGAAGGAGCGCGATTCATTACTTGCTCAACAAATCAGCGCTTCTCAGGAAGAATTTGTTCCTCCATGCTTAAAGTGCATTGAACGTGAATCGCTTAATTCTTCACCGAATGTTCAAGTGCTTCAACTGTTACAAATTCTTCACTGCCTCTGCTATCACTAATTCCTCATCTGAGGACATTGCTAGTATCCTTGTGATCTTTGAAATTTGAAGGAATTGTATATGACAGGCATGTACAAAAGCCTCAAAGGGCATCGGACTCTTTGTGATGTGCTTAAAAAGCGAGATCCTCAACAGAACCCTAGGAAAGAGGGTATTGCCTTTGAGAGGAAACTCAATCTTGATGGAACATATTGGAAGCTTTGAGCGGTATCCCAAAACCTCATGGGTTGCCGCAAAGGGACCTCGATTGATCCATCTAACTTATCTGACTTTACATGCGAATCTCCTCATTCTTCCGATGAGTCATTTGACTCAACTATAAACTGTTCAAAAATCAGAATGGTGAAGTATTTGCTAGATATGTTGGCACTAAGCTGCGAGAACGGTTCCCCTATGAAGAAATTCTGGGTTCCCAAGAAGTGCCTTGAAAGTCTTCAGGTGAATGTCCTCATGACACCACCTGTGAAGAATAGGAACCCCAGATCAAATTCTTCATATGGACCAAATTCTTCATATGGATCCAAGTCCTCATATGGACAAAATTCCTCACGTGGATCAAATTCCTCAAAAGGATCAAAGTCCTCATATGATTATCATCGTGCTAATAACTCTGTTTACATGAGGGTAGAGCTAAGGGCTATGAATATGTGCATTATTCTTCAAACCAATATGTTCATAAGTCCTCGAAGAATTTCTACGCTTATTCATATGCTTACCCTAACCCCTCTTATGTGAAACGAAATGGATTGGCCTCTATGCCACCATTCTCATATGGTGCTCGCATGAGTGATGAACTCTTTGCCACCCCTTGAGATGTGGGTGGTGAAGAAAAAGAACTAACCTCTTCTGCAGAAGTCAGGTCTCAGACGTGCATTGAACGTCTGAAGAATTTCTTTGGGGGCACGACAAAAATGCACGAAAGGACGCAGGCTAATCATGATGAAATGAACTTTCATTTCACACGTCCTCATCTTGCTTATCTGTTAATCTTGGTGATGAAATTCATCTGATGAACTTGATATCATATTCTTCATCGATGAAGTATATGAGATCGTAAGTTGTACTAATTCATCTGCAGGATGATCAACCCAAAGCCACCGAAAGTGGGTTCTCGATAATGGATGTACAAATCACATGACTGGTGACAAGAATCTATTGATGGATGCTCCCCTACCACCGTGACATCTGAAGCATATCATCTTTGCTGACAAAGGTAAAAGTCAGGTATTGGGTCTTGGTAAGGTTGCTATCTCTAAGGACATACACATGGACAAAGTCATGCTTGTTGAGTCCTTAGGATACAACCTCATGTCGATCTCAATGCTTTGTGATCTTGATATGGTTGTTATCTTTGGCAAGTATCGTTGTGTTGTGATTATGGAAGTCGACAATTCCAAAGTCTTCGAAGGCTTTAGGAGAGGAGACTTGTATATTGTTGATTTCTCTACAGGACCACAACCAGCCGTGTGTCTACTTGCAAAAGCTTCAGAAGGCTGGCTATGGCATCGGCGACTTGGTCACGCAGGCATGAGGAATTTGAACACGCTTGCAAAGAAGAAGCATGTCATTGGCATTGAGAATGTCAAATTCCTCAAGAATCACTTGTGCGGAGCCTGTGAAGCTGGAAAAATGACCAAGGCGAAGCATCAAGCGAAGACTATCATCACCACTACTCGTCCCTTCGAATTGCTTCACATGGACCTCTTTGGTCCTAATCATTACTCAGCTGTCGTTAATGATGCATCTCTATATGGCTTTGTTATTGTTGATGATTACTCTCGTTACACATGGGTACACATTGTTACTTACAAAAATCAAGTGCAGGAAGTCTTCAAACGATTTTCCTCGAGGGCTTCAACTAACTTTGGTGTGAAGATCAAACACATCAGAGTGACAATGGAACTGAGTTCAAGAATTCCGGTCTTGATGCCTATCTTGATGAACTTGGTATTACTCATGAGTTATCTGCTCCCTATACCCCTCGTGAGAATGGCGTCGTGGAGCGCAAGAACAGAACTCTTGTTGAGATGGCTCGCACTATGCTTAATGAATACAAAACGCCTGGTCGTTTCTGGATTGAAGCAATTGACACTGCGTGCCACATCATCAACAGAGTATATCTTCACAAATTCTTCAAGAAGACTGCCTATGAACTCCTCGCTGACAAGAAACCCAATGTAAGTTATTTCAAAGTCTTCGGTGCTAAATGCTGGATTAGAGATCCTCACCACAATTCTAAATTTGCACCGAAAGCACATGAAGGTTTTATGCTTGGTTACGGAAAGGACTCGCACACCTACTGAGTCTTCAACATCGCTCTTCACAAGATTGTTGATCTTGTAGATGCGGTTCGATGAAACTAATGGCTCATGAAGAGCACCTACCTTCTATGTTAGATGAACCAGCACCGAGGAATCTATCGGGTTCAAGGCATCCGAGGATGTCATTCCTCTTGAAGAATCCATTGAAGAATTCATTCCTGTCTGTGAAGAACGTCGAGTGATGCACTGAAGATAATGTCAAGACAATGGTCTTTGAGGAAAATGATCATATTCCTCGACGACAACCAGCTCATCCTCGCGTTGCAAAAGAAGTACAAGTGGACATGATCATCGATGACATTGAAGCGCCAGGTCCTCTCACACGCTCAAAAGCTTCACATTTATCTAACTTTTGTGGGCACTATGCTTTTGTCTCTATCACAGAGCCCACTAAGGTAGATGAAGCATTTCGGAACCTCGAGTGGATTCAGGCCATGCAAGAAGAATTACATCGATTCGAGCTCAACAATGTGCAGGAACCGGTCAAGCGTCCAGATCCTCGCAAGCATAATATCATTGGCACAAAGTGGATCTACCGCAACAAGCAAGATGAAAATGGCCTTGTGGTGAGGAATAAGGCACGACTAGTAGCTCAAGGCTACACCCTGTTGAAGGAATTGATTTCGATGAAACTTTTGCACTGTTGCTAGACTTGAGTCTATTCGCATATTACTCGCCTATGCTAACCATCACAATATCACTTTATATCAAATGGATGTGAAAAGTGCATTCCTCAATGGTAAGCTTGAGGAAGAAGTATATGTTGCTCAACCCCGGTTTTGAAGATCCAAAGAATCCCGGCAAAGTCTTCAGACTCAACAAGGCCCTCTATGGTCTCAAACAAGCCCCACGGGCGTGGTATGATACATTGAAGGAATTCTTCGTGAAGAATGGCTTCACACCCGGTTCACTCGACCCTACTCTCTTTACTAAATCATATGATGGTGAACTGTTTGTGTGCCAAATCTATGTTGATGATATTATCTTTGGCTGTACTGACCAACGCTATAATGATGAATTTGCCTATATGATGAGAGAAGAATATAAATAGTCTATGATGGGAGAGTTGAAATTCTAATTAGGTCTTCAAATTAAATCAACAACACAATGGCATATTCATATCTCGGAGAAATACCTCAAAGATGTCCTGAAGAAATTCGGCATGCAAGATTGCAAAGGTGTCAAAATTCCTATGCCCACAAATGGCCATCTATGCACCGATGAAAATGGTATTGACTTGATCACAAGGTATACCGCTCCATGATTGGTTCTTTATTGTACTTATGTGCATCTAGGCCAGATATAATGCTTAGTGTTTGCATGTGTGCCCGATTTCAAGCTACACCAAGGAATCACACCATAAGGTCGTGGAAGCATATTCTTGATATCTAGCTCACACACCAACACTAGGATTATGGTACCCCAAGGGCTCTACTTTTGATCTCATTGGATATTACGACTGGACTATGCTGGTGATCGTGTGGACCGTAAGTCAACATCCGGTACTTGTCATTTCCTTGACGATCTTTGGTCTGTTGGTCCTCGAAGAAACAGAACTGCGTATCCGCATCATCTTGCGGAAGGCTGAATACATTCTTTCTTGGCTCGTGTTGTGCTCAATTGCTGTGGATGAAGCAGACTCTCAAGGACTACGGCATCAACGTGAAGAATGTGCCTCTCTCTTTGTGACAATGAGAGTGCCATCAAGATTGCTCACAACCCGATTCAGCACTCGAAGACAAAGCACATTCAAATTCGTCATCATTTTCTTCGTGATCATGTGTTAAAGGGCGACATCTCCATCGAGCATGTGAAGATGAAGAACAGCTAGCCGATATCTTCACTAAGCCCTTGGATGAGAAGAGATTTAGCAAGTTGCGGTGTGAGCTAAATATCTTAGAATCTTGAACGTTCTTTGAAAAGGACACACATCCACGACACTTATGCAAAATTGATGACTTAGATGTGCAACACATGAAGAAACGTTTTCTTCAATCAATGAAGAATAACATTCTAAGTGTGAAGAAATTAATGAAGAATTTGATTCTCGTAACCCTCGACAATTGTACTCGGTGTGCGAAATCATCATTCTTATACGGTGGGTCACGCCACCACCAAAGTTGAAAATCTTCAATTTGAGTTTTTCCTCAGTTTTTGAAATTCTTCAGTTTTTCAAATTCTTCAACTTTGCAAAATCTTCACTGTTTCTGTCGTTTTTCTTCATTGGCAATACATATATATGGGTTTATGTCCTCTACAGCATTCACTTATGGCTATTTCTTCAAGTCGCTTTTTCTGCTAAGTGAATGTGATCGGACCCTTCCCCCTCTATGCTATACTCAACCCAATCTATTCACAAATTCTTCATGTGCGTTCTATTTGAAACTTCGTTCAAAATCTTCACTTTGTGTCCTTGTCACCGAAGAAATTGCTAACGGAACTTTAAAACTGATCTTATCTAAATTTTCGGTTTTGCCGCTCAAAAACTGTTCCGCATCCCACGATGCATTATTTTACTCACCCACGATCGCTTTACGATCTCCACTATACAAGACGTGGGTGACACATGTCGTGAGAAGGAGAATGGTCAGGCACGTTCGTCCTAAATCTTCGGGAACAGTTTTTCACTGCCTCTATAAATACCCTCTCCATCCTCACTTCTTTTTACTCCGCTCGACCTCTCTCTCTGCTCGAGCTCCTCAAACCCTAAGCGCCGCCGCTACTCCATAGTCGCCCGGTGAGGAAGAGCTTCACGCCTCGACCTCGTCGCCGACGTACTCACGCCGATCAAGGAAATCCTCACTCCGTCAGTGGCTGTATCTTCCTCCGCCAAGTTAGGGCGTGGAAGATCCGAACAGATTTAGCTTCACATCTACAACACCCAGTTAAATCGTGTTCTTCATTTAGGGTAAATAAAAGTTACTTTTACTACCCTCGTTGATCCAAATCTTACACTACAAAATCTTCAAAGGTGTTTTATTCTTCAAATCCTCACACACAAACACCTCACAAGTTATATGCTCTTGATTCGTTTCTCTAAGCAATCATTTTCTTCAAGATTCCTAAATTGTGTGGATCCTCGATCTGTACAACTCTGGAACCTAAGACAAAGAACGCTTAGTGAAATTCTTCAAGGCTCATCCGTCAAAATCCTCAAAACTTGTTTTTTTGGAAAACCTTCCGAGAACGCATATGACCTCTCAAAATTCCTCGCAACTATACTCTGCTCACAGGTACTCATGTCCTTCTTTGAATCACTAGGTTCTCATCAACTTAACTCATTTGCGCGTTCCTCGAAGAAAAGTTGCATACTTCTTGAGAATTCATTTGTTCAAATTCCTCGGTGAAGAATATGGCGTAAGGAAAGAAGCCACGAGAAAGGAGGAAAGAGGCCCGAGGTCATGACCCGCGTTTGAAATCCCTCGAGGAAATTTATGCTGATTATTGCACACTGATGAAGCCGAAGTTCGCAAAGAGAACAAAAATCAGCGCAAGGTGCACATACAAAGGATTGAGCGGAGATGGGCACGGGAATGGAGAATCTGAGATATGTAACTCCAAAGTACATGAAGAAATTCGCACTCAATCCTTCATGCCCAAGAGCTCCATTGGCACTGGCCAAGAAGTGACCCCACCAAAGCATCAAGCGTGGTGAGGACTTTCTGAAGAATGGGCCAAGCGCCAAGCCAAGTTGGCAAGACAAGCCAATGAGGCGTTGAGGAAATTCAATGAGGACTCTTCTCTGCTGCTGCCCTGAGGCCTCTGTTAAGCCAAGAAAATCTATGCCAAAGAAGCCCGCTCACAAGCCAAGTGCTTCACCAACAGTGCCCTCACGGCCAAGTTCTTCAAAGATTGCCCTCACGGCCAATTCCTCATGCTGCTCCTGCTCCTCCAAAATCCTCGGCTCCTTCAAAGTCCTCATAGCTCCTCCCAAATCCTCAAGAAGCCCGACAAAGTCCTCGGCACTGCATCCGCCACGTGCCAAAGGACTGCCAGGCTTCTCCATTGCCTCTGGTGTCTCAAGAAGTTCCTCACCGCACCAAAGTCTTCATCTGGCCCAACTTCTGCTGAAGACTAAGGCCACAAATGACGAGGTCCTCGGCCAAGTCCCAAGAAGAAACAGGTTGCTTTCCAAGAGCCACACAAGATGATGAGGCTGATGATGATGAACTTGCGGAAATCATCGAGAGATCACCAAGAAAGGGCCGCTAGAGCCAAAGGCACATCTGCCTTACTGCTGTTGGATCCGAGGAAAATCCTCGATTATATTGATCTCTGGCACAAGGATCCAAACACCCCTATGCCTGATTTTCATCTGACCCCTGGACAAAGTCATATGTTGACCCATTTCATCACTGAAGAGAAATGAAGTTTGAAAAGGCAAGAGAGATCAAGAAAGCTCAATACAGAAAGGAGAAGTTCTTGAAGAAAAACGTTGTCAAAATGACACCTGAGGAACTTCTCAAGGTCCAGAATGAGATCCAAGCCCTCAGCAAAAACTTCGATGCTTATTATGCTGATTGGCAAGGAGCCAAGGTCAGATTCGGCCAACTCGACGAAGAAGTTCACAAATGTTGCCCCAACGCAACATGAAATTCTCAGCCGGAGCCTCGGCTCACCAAGCTGAAGAACAATGCCAGACCATGAAGTTCAAAGCTCTGAAGAAAATGCCAGTTCAGGCTGATGATCCCATTCCGACCATTGAAGAAATTGCTGTGGCATCCACTAGTGGTGCTTTGAAGAAAGCCCGAACAAGACAGGCAAGCTGCATCGATTGCGCTGAGGAAATTCAACCAGATTCCTCAGCTCCTCCTGCGCCAACACCAACTCCAATTCTTCCATCTGCCTCTGATGTGAAGAAAACCAAGGCTGCAGAACGAGCTGCTGTGAAGAAATGGAAAGCATCAGCTGCATCAAATTCTTCGGCTGCGAAGAAAATGAAGCCTATGACCAGCTCCTTTGAAAATCCTATTGATGCCGTTCCAATTTCCTCAATTCCATCGAAGGACCTTGTTCCTTTTGATGAAGATTATGTGATCCCAAGGCTGAAGACTGAAGACTTCTTCAGCGAGCACGTATTCTTCACTGATTACAATCCATATGATTCTGCTCGCATAAGGAAGAGGCGTTTCTGGACTGCCAGCCAAGCCAATTTCTATTCCTCGGTGCTTTTCAATAAAGACAAAGTCTTCGATCATGCTCATATTCCTCATGTGGACATGGAGTCTCTGCCAGCTTCGAGCCGGTCCTCGGTGTTCTTCATGACGCAGGACTTCAATTTCTCGTGACCGATATCTGTGGATCGGAATGAAGAACTCATTCTTCAATTCTATGCAACGCTGCACATCACCGGAGACGCCAAGACGTGAACTCATGGGTATTAGATTGGATGTCCGAAAATACTCACTACAAGGCACCAAAGAACTGAATTGCTTCGTGCTCTACCCTCGATCCCTCCACTTGATGGTGCTCGTTGTATCTACAACGAACCGTAACTTTCAAATCACTATATGCAAGCAATCGATGAAGCCTTTGAAGCCAAGGCAGGCCCCAAGAACCAAATTCCTCGTCAAGGAATTATTGTATGTGCCTCGGACTATCTATCGATTCTCGACGAAGACAATGAGTCCTATCAAAGGCCACGACTCGAATGATGAAGAAGTCGTTGGCATCATGAAGAATATGCTTTCAACATCATCCATGGCGTTCCTGGCCAACTTCCATGAGTTCTTCAGGAGGACTCTGGCAAACATTGCTATGTCACCATTTGAGTTGAAGCCTTATGCGCCTTGGATAATGAGATTCATCAGGCCAAGGTCTTCACTCAATTACAAGGTTGATACTCGAAACCACTGCAGCTACTTGCCCCGATTGAAGTCCTCAAATGGACATTTACCTCGGTGATGACAAGGGCAAGGCTATCGCTGTGATCGATGAAGGCATTCGTCCATTGGATGGACAGTTTAGCAAACCAACATCCTACTCCACCAATGATGACTCGCCACACATGACTACGCCGCAAATACCTCACCAAGCAAAGTCCTCAAGCCATCGCACTTGTGGTGATGATCGATCGTGAGTTACTCCTCAGTCTTCATCATAAGGTTGATCGCAATCATAAATGGGTCAAGCGTCGCTTTGGTCTAATTCTTCACAACATGACCTCAACACACAATGCGGTGAAGAAAAACCACTACTACCTCCATGAAACCTTCAAACGCACTGGGCTGTTCTTTCACATGTCTACAAATGCGGAAGAACTGACGACAATGGGACTCAAGGAAGAATTTGACCGTCTGCACCTCCTCAGAAGAAATACAAGAAGGTCAAAGTTCCTTCCTTGGTGGCTAGCTCCTATTCTTCATCGCGCGACACCGATGAAAATGAAGACTTGGACGACACCTGGTAGGCCCTCACGACAACAACCGACCCCAACAACGCCGGGCGCTCCTTCTTCAACTTGAAATTCTTGAGGCGTTAGTCCTCGATTCGATCCTTTTGGTCATTCGATGACAAAGGGGAGAAATTTGAGTTAGTCTTCAAGCGGGTCTATTATATGGGCAATTTATTTTTGTTAAGTTACAACTCTCGTTCTTCCGAAACTTTTATTGGATCGAGTTGTAATCTTAAACCCGATGGTGCTTTGATACTTTTGATGCCTTGCTCTTGCACTATGCTTTGATTCTCTTGAGCTTCTTGAGCTCGATACTCTTGATGCATTATTTTGCATGCTTGTTCCTCATTAATGTTATCGCACGCATGCTGAATTACGCCAAGCACCATATCTCATCATGCATTTCAAATTCTTCATATTATATGTCAAATGCGTATGAATTACAAGATATAGGGGAGATCTCCATGATTCAACTCTTCAAATGTGCATTGCCTCAAAAGCAAATTCCTCACTATGCACATCTTCGGGGAGTTCTTCTATATCTTGCAATCAAATTCCTCAATATCAGTATTTACATTTCATATGTTTATCCCCGTTGAAAACTTAACCTATATTGTCATCAATCACCAAAAAGGGGGAGATTGTAAGTGCATCTAGTGCCCCTTAGTGATTTTGGCGTGTTGAAGACTTATAGGTTAAGGAACTAATGCGTTTGTGAGTGTACACAGGTCTATAAGTCTATGAGGAGTTTGATATTTACAGAGAAAGTCGACTTAAAAATGAAGTCCTTCGATCAAGACTTTGATATTAAGACTTTCAAGACTTTGAAAGTGAAGAAATTGGTGTGACCTTGAAGACTTGATATTCATTTGAGGAACATGAAGCGTGAAGACTTTTGTTTTCGTAGTTTCATTTTCTCTTTCTTGAGTCATAGAAAACACCGTCTTTGTTAAAGCGGTCGAGGAAATACTAAGGAAAAATTTCCATGTGATGCTCAACTCAAAATCCTATACCTACCAATCCCTTCGAGTGAAGCCTTTGAAAATCTCATACGATTCGATCAATTTCTTCAAAGGATGAGACGAAGTTCTCACGGTCGCCGAGGAATTTGTTCTCGACCGAGGAGTTAGGAATTCGCCAAAGGTCGGATTGCCTACGATGAGGAACATGATAGCCCCGAGGAATTTGATATTCAAATTTTCGACCCGTTCTTGTCTTTGCTTGGCGCCAATTGTCCCAAAATATCTTATCCACCTAACGGTCATATCATTGAAGGGCATTTATGTCTTATCATGTCGGCTACTCCCTAGGCTATAAATAGCCGCCCCTACAACCACTAGCTGGTTGGCTGCTCCGAGAGAAACTTGACACTTGTCATTTGAGAGCAACCCATCCTCCGAGGACTTTGAGCGAAAATCATCGAGTGAGGAAAACCCAAAACCAAACCCCTACAAACCCAAAGTGATTGAGCATCATCAAGAGATTGATCCTGCGTGGATCGGACGCTTGTTACCTTTGAAGACTGTGCTTCTTCCAGACGGTTAGGCGTCATGGTCTAGAGCATCCAAGAGGAATTGTGGATCGCCGAGTGACCAAGTCTGTGAAGGTTTGGAAGTCGCTTTGAAGACTTACCACGAGTGATTGGACGAGGTCTGCATGTGACCTTAGTTCAAGGAGAATACGGTGAGGACTTGGTGTCCCGAGCTGCGTGCTCGCCGTATCGGGTGTCCGGGACTGTGTCCTCGAAGTTTAAATACTCGGCCGCTCCAACCAGACGTATAACCGAGACAGCAGCTTGAACCGGTCTACCAAATCATTGTCTTCACCAACCTTTACTGGTTCTATCTCCTTAACCCTTTCATTTCCTCATTACTGTGTTGAGTGTTTATTCATATCTGTGTTTGAAGACTTTGACTGAAGACTTTCTCAATTTCCTCAGTTTAATTTCTTCAGTCTGTTTGTCTTCATCTTGAGCTATCCTGTGTTTACGCTTTTCTGTACTCTTTGCTTGTCTTCATTTCATCATGATGACCATGCCCGCATTCTCGTTATGCTTACTTCGAGTACTTATTCCGCTGCAAGTAGTTCTTCGCTAAGGAATTTCCACACCGCAAATTCCTCGGTGAAGAATTCATAAAATCGCCTATTCACCCCCCCTCTAGTCGATATAACGCACTTTCACTCTTGGGCCGCTTGCGGGGAGCGACACAAGAGGGGGTGAGGGGTGTAGATGGCAACAGTGTTTGAATAGTGCAACTCAACTTATGGGTGCAAGGCTGTGAGCAGCCATCGAGCATTAGATCATCTCTAGCAGATCCTGCAAACATGGCCATCCAGTAAAATAACCGCCAATTTGCGGGATAGACCCCGTAAAGCCGGCCAGAAGAGATCCCCCAAAATCATCCATCCTAAATTTTTTACGGGATCCTGAGTTCGTGAGCTCATTTCCTCTATAGCTACGGGACCCCGTCCTCCTTTTACAATATTCTCTATTTTTGGCGGGAGGGAAATTTCAACCCCAACTGCTTCCCTCGCTTGGCGCCACAACCCTCTGAGCTCGATTAAATTTGAATAGAAGCCCGCATCTACGCCGCTGCCGGTGCCCCGCCATGGCCTGGGTATCGATCGCGGTGCCCTCATGAGCTGCCACCGCCACCGATTGTTGTTGCCGCACCATGAGCTCCTCCCGTCGCCGCCACTAACACATCCTCGCCTCAGACCGGAGCTCGCCCACGCCGCAAGGTGCACCCAGTTGTAAATTTAGATTTTGTTTCTTGGGTGTTTTGTGCTATTTTGCAGGGACTTGATTGATTTTTTTACGGGATCTGTTCTGCCAAAACATGTGCATGAGATGTAAAACATGAAAAACCGTTTTATGGTTTCCTGTAAACTGACTTCACGGTACGATGTTTTAAGGCATCTGCTAGAGATGCTCTAAAAATGTGCATGAGATTGATTGACACCTTTTTTAAGCAGAGCAGAGAGATAAATCATCAAGTGTCGTTGTACCGCCCACCGGACACCCCTGAAGCGGACGATGCTCTACCTTTGTCTCTATGACACATGTCAGTGACCCAAAGGTAGGTGCCTTTTAAGGCACCGAAGCTGTGTCCCCCAAGCACACGCCCCCGGCGCCGCGGCGACTCCCCAATTCCTCCGTCCGGCTATCTCTCACCCCTCTCCGGTCAGCCGCGTTCGAGGCCGCTCGCCGGCGGGCAGGCCCACGGGTCCTGCCTCCTGCGTTCCCTTCCTCGTCGACGGAGGTGCGCTGCTCCTCCCGCGCTTTCCGCTCGGGCGCTGGGGCCTCCTATTCGTCGCCTCTGCCGAGCGCGTTCGGCATTGATTGCAACCCGCGGCGGAGGAGGCGGCGGCGCTGGTTGCTGCGCGCGCGCGCGTGCCGAGCGTCGCAGGTGACGCCAGTCGATCGCGGTGCGCCTCTTCAGCGGACGCACGCACATCCAGCGTCGAGCTCGGCTGGAATCGGCCAGAAATGCCAGCCGCCCGCCTGTCCTCCATCTCCACCTCCTCCTTCAGGGCTCCTTCACGAGCCCCCCTCGCCGCCTTGGCTGCCGCCACGGAACGCGTTCGCGCTGGAACGCTAAACCAGGAGGACGCGCACCACCTATTCGACTAATTGCTTGGCCAAGCCGCCGCCGTCCCAGAACGCAGGCTCAACAACTTTCTTGCCGCACTAGCCCGTGCTCCGCCCTCATCTGCCTGCAGCGATGGTCCGGCCTTGCCATTGCCCTCTTCAACCGCATGTCCCGAGGCGCTGGTGCACGGGTGGTGTCGCCACGCTCTGTACCTATTCCATCCTCATGGACTGCTGCTGCCACGCAGGCCGCCCGGACTTGGTGGTTGCCTTCTTCGGCCGCCTCCTCAGGTTGGGGCTGCGCTTGAATGTCATCTCCTTAAGCAATCTCCTCAAGGGGCTCTGCCAGGCAAGCGGTCAAATGAGGCTTTGGACATGCTGCTCCACCGGATGCCCGAACTGGATTGTGCGCCTGATGTCTTCTCGTTCAACATAGTAATCAACGGCTGCTTTAAAGAAGGTGAAGTAGACAAAGCGTGCAATCTCTTCCATGAGATGCCCCAACTGGGAGTTCAACCTAATTTGGTGACCTACACCTCAATTATCGACGCACTAAGCAAATTCGGAGCAATGGACATGGCAGAAGTGGTCCTTCGGCAAATGGTTGATCAAGGCATTGGACCAAACGTTGTGACATATACTAGTCTGATCCATGGATATTCCACTTCAGGTCAGTGGAAGGAGGCAGTTAGGTTATTCAAGAAAATGATAAGTCTTGGTGCTCTACCAGATACCGTCATGTGGAACTCATTTATGGATTCACTTTGCAAGCATAGAAGGACAAAGGATGCTAGAGATATTTTGACTCCATGGCTGCAAAGGGCCAAAAACATGATGTTTTCTCCTATTCTACTATGCTTAACGGGTATGTGAAAGAAGGATGCTTTGATGATATGACTGGTCTCTTCAATTTGATGCTACAGAATGGTATTGTACCTGACCACCATATTTTCAACATACTGATCAATGCATATGCTAAACGTGGACTGATGGATGAGGCTATGCACATGTTCGAAGTAATGAGGCAACAAGGAGTAAACCGGATGTAGTTAGCTATCGAATCATAATGGATTCACATTGCAAAACAGGTAGGATGGATGCTGCCATGGACACATTTAATCAGATGCTCAATCAAGGAGTTTCACCTAATATAGGTGTTTACCGGTGTCTGGTTCTGGGTTCTTGTTCTCATGGTGATTTTGTGAAGGCAATGTATTTGATTTCTGAAGAAGTTAATAGAGGTCTGTGTTCTAACAGTGTGTTCTTCTATCCTTTAATAAACGACCTGTGCAAAGAAGGAAAGGTTAAGGAGGCACAGGATATGTTTGACTTCATTGTAGGTATTGGTCAGCGGCCTGATGTGATTATGTACAATTCACTGATGGATGGATATTGCCTTGTTGGCAAGGTGGAGGAAGCACTGAGAGTACTTGATGCTATGAAGTCTGCTGGCCTCCAACCTACTGCTGTTACGTATGGTATACTTCTTAATGGCTACTGTAAAATTGGAAGGATCGCCGCTGCATTGAGTCTTTTCATGGAAATGTCACTCAGCGGAGTTAAGCACACGACTATTATGTACAACATTATACTTGATGGGCTGTTTTGCTCTGGGAGAACAGTTTCTGCAATGGAAAAATTCCATACGATGACTGAAAGTGGCATACCAGTGGGCATTGACACATACAACATAGTTCTTAGTGGACTTTGTAAAAATAACTGCACTGGTGAAGCAATAGTGCTGTTCAAGAAACTACGATGCAATGAATGTGAAGATTGATGTCATAACACTCACTATCATGATTTCTGCAATGTTTAAAAGTAGGAGAATTGAAGAAGCCAAGGATTTGTTTGCTACTATATCAGCCATCGGGTTGGTGCCTTCTGTTGTGACTTACAGTGTAATGATGACGAATTTCATAAAAGAAGGGTTGTTGGCAGACGCTGATGATACCTTTTGGTAATGGAGAAAGCTGGCTGTGCTCCCAACTCCAGTCTGCTAAATCAGGTGGTCAGGGTGTTGCTGGAAAAAGGTGCAGTTGTAAAGGCTGCAACTTATCTCGCTAAACTTGATGCTAAACAGCTGTCAGTTGAAGCTTCAACGATTTCGTTAATAGTATCTCTCTTCTCAGGGGAAGGGAAACTAAGGGAGCATGTAGAGTTGCTTCCAGTAAAGTACCAGCCTCCTCAGAGTTCGGCTGACAATTGAAAGAGCATACTTGAACTTCGTACTGAAAAACAAGGTGGTAAATCGAAGTAACAAGCCTGACTCCTGAGGGTCATATGAGTTTCCCCCTTTTTCTGATGAAGAAAGTGTAACTCTGATTTAGAATATTTGGATATCTGTCACACATTACATATTTATCAGCATCCAAGTTTGTGGCAACGTACTTAGCTACTTGCCTATGGGAATGCCCAATCTCCGCGTTTATGCATTCATGCCAAGAAGAAGGCGTGACCAAGGAGTGCAACACAAACCAGATATAAAATAGTCTGTTTAATAACTGTGAGATGGTTGATGCACTGCTTTTGCTCTCTGTTGATGATACTTACTATTTTGTTCACTCTTAAAACTCCAACTAAGCTTATGATCTCTCTCTTCATAATTTTATAGAAAGTTAGGTTGCTCTAGATTAAATGCTTGCATTTTTGAAATTTCAGCAACCGTTGCTCGTAAACCCAATTTCACCTGGTTACTTTCAGTTATACCTCTCTCAACAGTGGTGCTAATTTTTTCTGTGAAGCGTTAGGTGTGTTATGAACTGTGTTTTCATCTAAAATCTAGTTGCCTGCGCTTAGTGCACTTTAGTTAGTAATCTGATGTTCTGTGCTAAGCATGCTTTGAAGATGAGAAGCGTTAAGCTACTCCCAGGAACTGCTGACTGTAAAAATACATTGCAGACGCCTAGGTCTCTCCGGTAAGAAATATTTACGTTTATTCATTGTATTGACTAACTGACTAATCATAAACAGAGCATGAAGGATCAGCGCTGTACTGCCATTGGGATTCTCATCTCAGAAATATTTGTCATGGTGCATTCTAGGGTGTTGACTGTTGCATTCTAGACATTTCTTAGATAAAAAGTTGTGCAATACGGAGGCCTCCAATGGAAGCACACATTTACACCTACTGGTATAGGTGTAAAAGTAGCTCCTTCGGTTGCAAGATCAGGCGTGGTGATCATTGGTTATGCTGTTAATCAGGAACGTTTAAATAAAGTACCGTTGCGCTAATGAAACAAGCAAATCAGAGTGGCGCAGCGGAAGCGTGGTGGGCCCATAACCCACAGGTCCCAGGATCGAAACCTGGCTCTGATATTAATTCTGTTTTTCTTTTTCTTTTCTGGTCTGCATCATCTAGATTTTTCTCTGAAAAATATTGTAGTTTCTTGTTGCAGAGACGGATGCGTGGAAGGGAATGACATTGGAGTTCTTCATGTATACAATTATGCTTGAAGAAGAACATGGTTCAAAAGGTGTTTAAACGAAGGCACCAGAAAGAGTACTCTCTTATCACTCTTGATTCTTACAGATGTGAATCCTTGATAGTTACCTTATTTTTTTGAGGGAATCCTTGGCATTGTAATTTGCTAACTCTCAAGTGTCAGAGATTTTATAGTCATCATCAATTAGCATGATAGTATTTACAAAAATCTGGACGCAAAAGCTACCCAACTAGTACTACTTGTCTAGTTAGCTGGGGTACATGACCATCTTCAGCTATTAAAGCGCCCATCAGTAGCAGAGCGAATGAAGCGCCCTTCATTCGAAACTATCAAAGCGCCCTTCATTCGAAATTTTGTGCTGAATCAAGCTCGATAGAGTTTCTTCAGATTTAGGAAGCAAGACCAACGAAATTTCTGTGAACTGCTTTACCAGTTTACCACATTCTAATTGATGCATGCCAAACCTCTACGGGTTATACAACCATCCGTTGGCCATAGCGTTTATTTACAGTCTTACTTCTCATAGGACATCCGCTAGTTCAGCCTCATGCGCTTCGTTCGCTTTTCTTTACCAGGACAGCCAACATATCTTTGTGACGAGTCTTGGTCTGATGGTTAGACTCTATTTGTTTTGTGATGCAACATGCAAACAAACTTATATATCTTCTTTTCATGTTTATCAGCATCATCCAGCAACTTTGTTTGCACGTCTTCTGGAAACATCTGCAAGAGACAAGGCTTTGTTAAAAGCTGTCACAAGTGTAGATCAAATGCACGGCGAGCTGCTGCGAACCCATTTGCATAGTATGTATGGTTTACCTCATCAGAATCACCGATTTCATGGCTGCATATGATCTTAAAAGCTGTCGCAAGTTTCAGAAGGTCCCAGTTCTCACAGTCAATGCCAGAAATTTTCTTCAGGTGGCGACCAATACATCGAAAGCCTGGATAACGTTTCTCCTCAAAAGCATCACAGTCAAACAAGACGGATGCGGTCGCAACAATCTGCTCATTGACCTGCAGGATGCAAAGTGGTTGATTCATCACTAAATAAAAATGCTGTGGCAATTTATTCTATAATTTTGGTTTTTGAAACCGCGATATTCTACAAAATATTATTGCATCCAAATCTGCTCACCATCTCTGGTTTGACATCAAAGCCATAACGACTCAACAGCATTTGTAGCCCCTGACTCATAGGGAGCAGGTCCTCTTTAGGCAGCTCTGATTTTTCTCTACGCACCAAACTAGGCATGAGACGCTTTAATCCCCACATTACCTCCATCACAAATTCATCATGCCGACAGGGTATTCCCTGAAAAAGGGTAACATGAAAAATGGCGCTCAAACTTGTGAACAATATAAGAAAACAAGGAGCTTATACATATATAGTTATACACACACCAAGCTTTTTTCAATTATAGGTTTATATTCCGGTTTCCCAAGTAGTAGCTCCTGCCCAGCTTCCGGTGATTTCATGATCATCTCCGTAAGCTGTTTGTTAACACCAGTATCAACATTAATGGTGCTGGACTTGTCATCAAAGGTTCGGAATTCCTTCATCCAAACAACCTGATAACAGAAATAATGAACAAAGGATGAGCACGTTCAGTTCAGAAAGCTTCAAACATTCCTCGCTAGCAGTTACTACACAAGTAATGTTCGTACATCACAGTTGTGTAATACAAACTGAAAAAGAAAGAATGTCAGTTACAAATGATTGACACAAGGTCGACAATACTTGGAACGATTTGGCGACAAGCTTACGAGGAAAGGGATAAGAAGCAGTGACGATGAGAAGGGAAGGAAAATAAAGACTCACGTTTCTTGCCCTAGTACAAGTAGCGAAGTTTGCCCACACGCTCTGGAGACAAAGATGAAATACAGTACGAGTATATGGGTTAGTAATCGACGACAAGAGGAAGCAATTAGCACATGATCGATTATAAAATAACCAAAGGACGGAAGGAAGCAAGAAATACTTATCAAGTTACCTGCAGTGCATCTGGTGCGTAGAGGAAGAGCCCACAGAAGCAGAAGACGGCGAAGCCGGATGGCGTCTCTAGCAGCACCGAGACCGCCCCAACATTATTCAGAAAGCCCTCACCTGCGAACGATCACACCCAAACCTGGCGGGCTGGATTAGGAACGAAAATCGAAGGTCCTCTCGCCAGATCTAGGTTCCTCCTCCCTCCCTTGTATTTCGCAGAGAACGCGCCTGGGAGTTCATTCTCATACCAAACTGGATTGGATTGGGTGAGTGAGATTGAGATGGGGGATGATTCAGGGTGGACGACACGGTCCGGTCCAGCGGTCCGGCTCGTGGCCCGCTCGGCTCGGGCCGGGCTCGGTCCTGGCCCGCTAGTTTAAATGGCGGTCCGGTCCCTGCAAACAGGCCAGAAAATCTCGGTCCGTCCGGTCTTTGACCGAGCTGACCGAAAGCGGACCGAAGAGTGGCAAGGGCGGCATGGCTGGGGCGTGGCTGGGGCATGGCGGGGGCGTGCCGACGGCTTGCCAGGGGCGTGGCGGGGGCGTGGCAGGTGCGTGGCGAGGGTGTGGCGGCTCAGGCGTGGCGGGGGCGCAAGAAACCGCCGTCGTCTACGTCCGCTGCCACGGGGTTGCCGTCCGCGCTGCCACCGGACTCGATGGCCCTGGAAACTATGTCCATTAGACGCGCCACACTCGGGTCCGCTGCCCCCGCCAACGAAA
Source organism: Aegilops bicornis (assembly GCA_021605145.1). Taxonomy (NCBI): domain Eukaryota; kingdom Viridiplantae; phylum Streptophyta; class Magnoliopsida; order Poales; family Poaceae; genus Aegilops; species Aegilops bicornis. The sequence goes on from CM038670.1 coordinate 839,408,962, forward strand.
TCGACACTGGAGGTCCTACATCGCCGCATCGGTCGCCGCCCTTTTATCTCCGTTCACCGGCCGTCGTGCAGATTCGCTGATGAGCTCCTCCGGTGTTCTTCTTCGTCATGTAGCTCCCTCTGGTTCTTCTGAAGCTCCCAGACATCTTTTCAACGAGCTGCGCTTCATCTAGCATTGCGTCCCCGATGAACTGCTCTCGCGGGAGCTCCAGAGCGCGCTCTGCCCATGTCTTGGCCGGTCCCGACGGTCCTCTCGGTCCGGCTCGTGGCCCGCCATTGCCGATCCGGTCCCTGCAAACAGGCCGAGACCTCGCTTTCGGTCCGGTTCGGTCCGGACCGCCGGCGTCCGGTCCAAACGCCGGCTCGGACCGGGACCGGACCGGCTCGGACCGTGTCCACCCTGAGGGATGATGAGTGTGGGGCCTGGGATCATCTTTGTGTGCCGCCGACGCGCCGGAGAAGGATCCGAAGGAGGAGGAGGAGGAGGAGGAGGAGGCGACGGAGATGGATCCGGAGGGGGAAGCCGTCGGGGCATTGTGAGCGGTTTGCATTAGAGGCGGAGACGGGCGGCGCCTCTGGATCTCTTTGAATAAGAGAAGCGTCAATTTCGAGCTTCTGTTGGGCTCGGCCCACGAAGCACGCCTTTTCTTTCAGAGCAACTCCAATGGGCCGACCCAAACGGACGGCGTTTTTGTCCGTTTTTGTGCGCTTGGGTCGGCTGCCCGCCCGCCGTCCGCCCGCCGTCCACCCTCTTTTAGTTTTGGGTCGGCAGCACGCCCAACGGGCCGACCCATTTCATGACCGTGCGCGCTTTAGATCATGCCAGCGGCCATGCCGTCGCCCTGGTTTTGGCGCTCCAGCGCGCGGGGGAAAGCGGCCTAGCGCGCTCTGGTTTTGGTGCTCGGTAGCAGAAAGGTTTCAGCAGCCATGCTGGCGCTTCGTTATAAGAAGGCGCTCCCTCCACACTTTGTCCGCCGCCCACTCGTCTCGCCCCCTCTCACTAGCCTCGCCGCCTCTGCGCCATCATGTCGATCCGCCGCCTGGGTGCTTCGGATTTTCGCGGAGTCTGCGAGCGCCGCTCCGGCGCCTTCTCCTCCGAGATCTGGTTTCGCGAGAACCCCTCATCCTCGGCACCTTCGACACGGGCAGAGGCGGCCCGCAGCGACGCGGCGGCGTGGCGCCTCGAGGCCTCGTCGGGATATGAATTTTCCCGACGTGTCGAGCCAGCGGGCGCAGGATCTGGCGCCTCTCCCGCGGATTTTCACCGACGGGGGTCGTCGTGTCCACCCGAGGCGGTCGCGTCGCCTCGCCATCGCCAAGATGGACGTGGAAGCCATGGTGGTGTGGCGCGAACGCTTCCCGCAGGACATCGTCGACGAGCGCCAATTCTACAAGCAAAGGAGGTTGGAGAGGGACGCGAGGAGGACGGAGCGAGCCGCCTATCGGGAGGACAAGCGTTTGTAGAAGTAGGCCGCTTAATTGAAACTGAAGCTACGAGAAACGTCGGGTTGGGACTTCGAAGACGAGCAGCAAGCTGACGCCTACATTCAGACATTGGAGGAGGACATTACCGAGTCGGAGTCAGAAAGCGACGAGTAGTTGGTCTTTTCTTTTATGTGTGTACGCTAGAACTATCTATGTATCCATTTTTATCGAAAAAAGTGGCCGGCGGCATCGGCGACGAAACAGGCAGCCGAGGGTGTGTTGTTTGATGTGGAGAGGCCAATCCAATGTGCCACCGACCAGCGGGCCCGGTGAGGAAAGAGAGCGAGCGCGCGCACGTCCGTCTTGTGTCCGCGCCGACGCAAATCCGGCTCAAAAAGAGGTCGGGAATGGGTCGCCCGCGGACGAAAAGCGGACGCGTCCGCTTTGGAGTCGGCGCGTTGGACCGATTTTTGTCCGCCGACCCAAACGGACGGCCGTGAAAGAAACGGGTCGCCCCCTTGGAGTTGCTCTCACGGCTTGTTTTTGGGCCAGGCGCGTTTTTGGGCGTGGGGAGAAGATAACAGAGGCATTTTTTCCGATTAAATCTGTCTACAAATTTCTAGCGGATCTGAAGTTAAAGAATGAAGCTTTCTTACAGCCTGTTGTGTGGGCAGTCGAACACTACTGATGAGGAAAGGGCTTGGACTTCACTCTGGAACATGAAGATAAAAGTGTTCTTGTGGAGGTTGTGCCATGAAACTATACCAACAGCTAATTTACTCCATCACCGAAACATGTCCAACATAACTTCCATTGTTTCTTCTGAGCATAGAGAAGAAACACTCCTCGCCATCACACAATCAATCAGAGCATGTTTCCAACTATTCTCGGCTGCGCAAAAAGCACGGACCCTCGCAATCTCGCTAAGCACGCTTTAACTCTTGGGGTTTGGACGCTATGTTTGGTTGGGCCAACATGGAGAGCTGCACTTTCTACTTGTAAACCTTTTGATGACTGAATAATGCTTGGTGAGGTTGTCTAAAAAAAGGAACATGCCAGTGTTACTCAAAAAAAGCAACATGTCCGTGCGTTGCAATGGGAGAGTAAATATTTTTTATCCGAGCCACTGTTCTTATTCCAATTCAATTTTGGTTCTGATCTGTAATATTGATGGCGTGCATCTATGACCAGACTCAGATAGCAACCGGACGATGCCGTTCGACACTGAGGAGGCCGCGTCTATAAATTAAGTCTATTTAAGAAACTCTATATGTGTCACTGTCACATACAACGGATAAAATACAAATTAAGATCCTATGTATCGGTTCCAATATTATTCATGGCTATCAGAAGAATTGTTTGGATATTTTCAAAATAAATCTTTATGTACTTCTGATGTTCATGAATTTTATAAGTGTATGTATATGCTATAAAAATTATTTGTATATTCACTATAAGAAAGAATTATGTACTCCGTTGGTAACACGCACGTGAATTTAGCCAAAAAGCGTGCGAGGGTCTTCGATCATTGGACATGTATGTAGGTTGCACCCTAAATAGCATTTTTAATAGTTAATAGATAAAAATAACATCATATTCAGATTCTACATATTTTTTCTAATTAAGTTTCATATATAACATGTTGAAATTGGAGCTAGGTTTTAAAGATATGATTATTTTGAAAAATATTTATTTCAGATGAACTGTGGGTTTATTAACGCAAATACTAGAGGGTTTTATGTAAAAATTCAAAACGATTCGCTATGACTTAAAGTTGAATTGTGGGTCAATTAGTATAAAAGTCAGGTTGTTTTATGTAAAGTGAAAAAACGATTCGTCCCGACCTAAAGGTAGACTGCGGGTTGATTTCAATAAACTGCAGGGTTTGTTTTGCAAAAAGGCATGGCGGACAAATAGAAGCGTTTCGTGCATCTTAAAATGACTTGTTTTAGCAACCATAGTAAAATGACTAAGGTGCTAGCTTGGTGCAGGTTTATGACGAGCAACTTACTGATCGGTATCTAGGGATGCCAATGGATGTTGGGCAGGCAAAGAATGGTACTTTCAAGTATCTAAAGGACAGGGTGTGGGAGAAAATTAAAGGCTGGATGGAGAAACTCTTGTCATATGCAGGGAAGGAGGTGTTGATCAAGGCAGTGGCTCAGGCTATACCCGTATATTCTATGTCATGTTTCATGCTCCCTAGAGGTATTTGTGAAAGTATCACATCGCTGATCAGGCAATTCTGGTGGGGAAGTAAAAGAGGGAAGAGGAAACCATGCTGGATATCTTGGGATGTATCATGTATGCACTAAACCGGAGTATTTGGGAGGACTTGGCTTTCGAGATATTGACCTCTTTAACCTCTCTTTATTGGCTAGACAAGCTTGGCGGATTATACACACTCCCTCTACATTAAGTGCCAGGATTTTGCAAGCCAAGTATTACCTGCCTCATCCTTTCTTGAGGCCGAGCTAGGCAAAGAGGCCTCGCAAATATGGAGATCTATCATAGAAGAGAGAGGAGCTCTAGTGCAAGGTTTGATTCGGAGGATCGGAACAGGAGAGGAGACCCGAATCTGGGACCAAAACTGGCTCCCCCGATCGGGCCTAATGAGACCAATAGCGTGTTTGGCGATGCATAGACCAGCACGTGTTGCTGAACTTATCGACCCAACCTCGGCTAATTGGAAGGAGGACAAGGTTCGTGCGACTTTTCTACCGGTTGATGCAAATGTGATACTCAAAATCCCGCTGTGTACTAGAAGAGTCGATGATTTTTGGGCTTGGGGAGAGGACGAACGAGGCGTGTTTTCAAAGAAGGTCAGTCTACAATTTTTGGTGAAAATGAAACTGCAAGGTGAAGCATTACTGCAACCGGTCGGAGGACACTCAAATGAGGCAGAAGAAGAAGCAGCTTGGACGTCCCTGTGGCACATTAAGGTTCCATCTAAAATCAAGGTATTCTTATGGAGACTATGCCATGAAACAATTCCAACAGCCGGGGTGCTACACCACCGGAATATGTCTACTACGAGTGTGTGCGCTTTTTGTTCTGCGCAAGATAACTGGAAGCATGCACTAGTAGATTGCGTGATGGCCAGGAGGGTATGGTAACTTTGTTCGGAGGAGACAGTGGGACCATATGCTGGGTAATCTTTCTTTGGATGCAAAAAACTGGATTTTCACATTGCATGAATCATTGCCGCAAGGGGAATTCATACGGATGGTGGTGACACTTTGGGCAGTCTGGCGAGCAAGAAGGAGAGCTATACATGAAGAGATCTTTGATAGTCCATTTACTACTAACTCTTTCATACTCTCCTTTTTGAGGGACTTGGAGATGATCGATAGAGGAGCTGGCAGTGTTACTGAATCGAGCTAGCTTGGGGCAACACACATGGATGCCTCCGCCAGAGGGTCATGTAAAGATGAATGTGGATGCGGCAGTGTCCATGCAAGGGGAGTTTGGTGCCGTGGGAGCAGTGTGCCGAGACCACAGGAAGTTTCTTGGGTGCTTCGATCTTAAAACTAGAGTTCATCACGGATGTGAGCACACTAGAGGCAATAGCAGTAAGGAAGGCCAATCTCTGGTTGAGGATCTATATGAGAACTCCATTCAAATCGCTACAGATTGCAAGAGGGTGGTTGAAGATGTCCAGAAGAACTCGGCGGCTGGCTATGGAGCTATAGTGCATGAAATAATACTTCGTGCAAACGTTTTCTCTTCATGTAAAGTAGTTCATGAGCTTAGGAGCTCGAATTTCGAGGCTCACAATCTCGCTAGATATGCTTTGTCTTTAGACTTCGGTCGTCATGTATGGCTAGGACAACCAGGAGACCTTGATTTTCTTCCTGTAAACATTATGGGCGATGAATAAAGCATGCGAGATTGTCTCAAAAAAAAAGATACTAGTACTATGAAGCATATATCTAAAATGTTCATAGTGTATTGAAAAAGTGATCTTTGTAAATTCAAAATGTTCATTGTGTATTTCCCAAAAAATGGTCATCATGCATTGAAATATATTCTCACATATTAAAATAATTGTTTGTTGTGTATTTTCAAATGTTTATCATGTATATAAGATATTCTTAGTGCAAAAAAATTGTACATCATGTTAATTTTTCCTTCGTACATTAAAAACATATTTTTCACATATCAAAAACTGTTCATCGCGATTTAGAATATGTTCATAGTGTATTTTAAGAATGTTCATGGTGTAACTAACAATGTGCAAACTTTATTTTCAAAAAAGGCTCAACATGTATTGAAGATTAGTTGTTGTGTATTAAAAAACTTTCCATCATGTATTTAAAAAATAATTCATAGTGTAATTGAAGAAAAATTATCACATGTTAAAAAGATTCCTTGTGCATTAAAAAGTATTCCATAATAATAAAATGTTCATCATGTCTTCTAAAATGTTCATCATGTAATTGAAAATACGGTTATGTATTGAAAAATGTTTACATGCATTTAAGAAAAGTTAGTGCTGATTATATATTGTTCAGAACTTTTAGGTAATGTTCAAGTGATTTTCAAAAATATTCACATAGTTTAAACAATATTAATGCAATTTTTACTAAGTGTTTTGTGCACTTATAATAATTATTAGTGTTTTTTGAAAAAAAAAGAAATCTCGGAAAATGTTTGTTTGTTGCTAAATAAAACAGGAAATTGGAATAAAAGGAAAAACTAATGGAATGAAATGGAAAAACAAGAAGGAAAGGGAGCGAAAACATTTTGGAAAATACATGCTGCTGGGATTACTTTGTTTTCAACCTAGTTTAGATCTGACTTGGAATAATTTTGGAAAAGCAGGTTGTTGCCATGTCCAAGCTAGTTTAGGTTACTTTGTTTTCCATTTGTGGCTGCTGGGATTGATTTCCTTTTGTGTCAGCTTTGGTTCTCAACCTCCAATACGAGGCTTTTTCTTCCAAGGTGACATGGAGGCTACCAGGGGAAGGGTAGCCATGAGTAGGCCCAGATGTTGCGGGTGCAAAGAATTCTACCGGGCTGACGAGCTACTTGTTCTCGGTGACGCCGGTACCAACTACCTCGAGTTGTTATGTTTGTTCCCAACCACACTCATTCCTTCGTAAGTTATGTGTTCTCTTGTCAGATCCATGTGATTGTTTATTTTCTGGAGCATAGATGTGTATGAGATTTGTTCATTGTGTGATAACCATGGTCCCTCGTAAACATGCAAATTTGTGAAATTTCTAGAGACGAATCAGTTGGATCTGCAAGGTTCGTCATGAAGTGCAGATTTAGCGTTTCTAATTGATTCTTGGCGAAACTTTCATCCTTTGTGAAATTCCTTGTGCTCTATTCCTGCTGTAATTATCACTAGATCATTGATGGCGCGCGTTGATGCTCCCATTAATTTTAACGCTAATGGCAGGGAGTGATGCAAGTGTATGGAAATATAAGTAATGTGAGTTTGTAAGTAAATTGGCATGAAGTAATCTACATATTTGCCACTACTTTTTGAAGTGATATGTTTTGTATAAGAATTAGACGGTTACTATTAGACTGCTACGTTCCTATGGAGGTGAGCTAGTATACGGGAGTTTATACATTAGTATGTGGAATTAGCTGGGGTTGCAGTGGTATGGATTCAGTCATGCGTCGGAGCATACTTGCAGAATGACCGTGTTAGTGATCACAATCCGAGCACAATGCAGCCTTTTATTCATATAAGTTGATCTTGGAAACATTGATGCAGATCTATTTGACATAGAAGTACATCTGGAACATTTCAACATGAACACCATGGACCTCACATATCAGGCAAAATAAACGTAAGTAACCTAGACAGTAGCTACATGATCTAAATAATAATCATCCTTCAGGCCATGATCGTCTATACACTACTAAACAAACTGAATTTTTTATTTGAAAATGTACAGTTGAGCTTTTGATCACTACAAGGTCCTGCACATCAATGTAGTAAGCCCAATTATTCCATCTTCATTGGACATGTCCTATATCTGAATATATTGGCCGTTTCAATGAAACGATTGTTGGAAATTCACCACCGGATCGATCACATCAAACTGCACGAACACACACGCACAAAATGCTGATAGTCAAAGGGCCCTTGTCGTGCCCTTGTTTCTCCTCTTTATTGATTTTCTTTTTTTCTCTGTGATACAAAACTCACACGCCCTGCCCCTGTATATATAGGTGCAGGACCTGACTGACGCCACCGACCCAAACTTCCTTTCTCTAACCAATACAGACTAGTAGTCGTACATGGAAAGCTAACGCTGTCCTGATTGAACTCAATTCCTACCATACATGTAAGCAAACCAACCTCAACTCGGACACCTACTAGAACCCGGACGTACTAATCATCCAGCAACGCTAATTACCCTTTACTAATCCTAACATGACTCAATGAACTTTCCTACTTTTAGCACTAACACATGTAGGTATGTTCGGATTATTCCAACAACGATGCACTCTCTACTTGGCTCATAGCAGCACTTGGCATCCTGCTGTTTTTCCCTCTAGTTATGTGGATGGTCTCAGGGACTAAATTTGAACTCTTGTCCTGGTTCATAACCCCAAATATCTAGATACTGCATTTCGCCCGCTTTTATGAGGAGGCTTCGAAATTTCAAAACGGTGTGAACCAAGGCATTCTAAAGCGAGTCATAGCACACACTGACATCTTTATGCACTTCTACGGTTTGTTCAGCATGTGCCTAAAAATGGGCCGCCATTGTAAGATAACAAAGAAAGAACATCAATCCTTCTAAATATTTTGAAATCCGATCGTTGCAATACAATATGCACATGCTATTCTACAATCTAACAATTATATTTTGCAGTCAGAAAAAGTTTGGTACTGCACTTATTTTATCACATAAATCATATGAATTCATGATCAATTTTGTCTTCTTACATGGAACTATCATCAATCACAATCAGCAATCAATAGGTGCATCATTTTTTTTTCAGAAATCAAATAGAGTAACATTCATCTCCAGCTGCCAAATATCAAAGTATAAGCATGGCAAGAAACCTTGTCCATATGTGATATCGGCACACAGCAAGAGAATTGTACCTGTCTTTGTAACTTCCAGGTGGGGCAAGATCTAACATAACTTGGGACTAAATATATACGACACTAACCTGTTGGTTAGTCATTGGAGGTTAAAAAAATCTGCTGCAAGGTAGAAACCAACACAGGGGACAACACAAAACCAACAGTACCAAGCTCGAATTCGTCGCCCTACAACAACTGCATTCATCTGGAATATCAGCATAAAGCAATAAAAAATACACAATGCATTTATAACACAATTGCCACATAAGTATAATTACAAGTGTGAGTACATATCATTATAATAGGTGAAAAGGACATGGTTACAGTAAGTGAACTTTGCACTTTGTGAAACAATAATGGACCATAGGACATAGGAGGAGGAGTGGGGGAGACAGATTAGTGCTTTCACACTAGTAGAAAAAGGACCTAATATGAGACACATTAGTGCCGGTTTGGTTTTGAGCCGGCACTAATGTGTCCAATAGTGCCGGTTCCAACGGCTAGCCGGCCGTTCTCCTTAGTACCGGTTCATGGCGAACCTATTGTACCGGTTCGTGGCACGAACCGGTACTAAAGAGGGTGGTGGTGGTGTTGTCGATCTGGGGCCCTCCAGCACCTTTAGTACCGGTTCGTGGCACGAACCGGTACTAAAGGCGACGTACATAAACCCTTCGTCCCCCCCGAGCCACTCTGTTCTTCCCTTTCCCCTCACTTCCTCTGTTCTTCCCCCTCTCTCCTCGAGCTCCTCACAAATTTTGCCCAAAATTTGTCAAGATTTGAAGGCCCCCATCCATTCAAATGATCACAAAGGTTAGCAACTTTGTCCTTTCAACTCTCATTGCTAGATTAGCTCTTGCAATGCTTTGTATAGTGATTAATTTGGGAGGAATAATTATATTTGCTAGTATTTGATTTATATGCAATTTGAGCACAAAAATAACACTTAGTTTGCATATGTAGGTGTGGTTTACTTAGTGCCTTCTAAATCTCCGTCGTAACCACCGTCGATCGCCCGCACCGTCCCGTCGCCGGCACCACCTTCTGGTGAGGCTCTTGTTCATGAATGTTTTACATTACCAAATTGATGTTTATGTGATTTGGATATATAGTTACTCGTATAATTATCTTACCCGTACGTTGTTTGTTATACATAGTGCCATGGTTTTGATATCCGCCCCGTCGGCCCTCGTCCTTGTTATGATTCAGATGTGGTATATTCTCTTTTAAAACTAGTTGTTGCATTTCGTGTTTATGACAAATTATGCCCATCAAGTTGACATAGATATTTTTATCTAGGAGATATGTGAACCGAAATTCCAACCGACCCTATTGTCGAGAGGTTAAATTTAGTTGAAAGAGAAAGCGAATATTTGAAAGAAAAATTGAAAAGAATTGAGGGGAGAAGATGGAATTGGAGTTGCATGTTGCCGATGTCGCCGATGATCACAAGATCAAGATGGAGAAAATGAGGTTGAAGATTAGAAAGATTAGAAAATATGCCATTGATAGTGTGGCTTGGTATCATTATGCTGTTGGATCAATTGTTACCTTAATTGCGATCTTCATCGCATTTGTTGTTGCATTTAAATTCTTTAGCTAGAGAGTTATTTGTATGTTGCATTTAATTAAGTGTTGTATATGAACTTTATGTATGAACTTTATGTATGAACTTGTATTAATTTGGTCTATTCGATTGTTGTGTAATGAAGATGAGCCGACAATGGATGTATGATGACAGATGCTCTCCCGAGTTCATTAATGGCGTGCATACTTTTCGCTTGCCGCTAAGGCAAACAAGCTGGCGGATGGTTTTATGCCATGTCCATGTGCTGGCTGTAAGAATGGTCCACAGTTACTCTCGTCAAGAACCATTCACGCCCACCTATTTGAGTCCGGTTTAATGCCCCACTATAATGTTTGGACCAAGCATGGAGAAATAGGGGTTATGATGGAAGACAATGAAGAAGAAGAGGGGCGGCGACGGCTATCCACGACCATGGGTTCCCTGAATACGATGATACAACAATGGGGAAGAAGCTGAGCCGGCAATGCGTAAAGAAGTTGAAGAAGAGGCATCGGATGAGCCCACTGATGATCTAGGTCGGGCCATTGCCGATGCAAAGAGAAACTGCAAGTGATGCGGAGAGGACGAAGTTGCAGCGCAGATGTTAGAGGATCACAAGAAATTGTTGTACCCGAATTGCGAAGTCGACAAAAAAAAGTTGGGCACCACACTTGAATTGCTGCAATGGAAGGCAAGAGAATGGTGTATCCGACAAGGGATTTGGAAAGTTGCTGGTAATGATAAAGAATATGCTTCCAAAGGACAACGAATTGCCGAGAGTATGTATGAAGCAAAGAAGGCTGTCTGCCCTCTAGGGTTAGAGGTGCAAAAGATACATGCATGCCCTAATGATTGCATCCTCTACCGCGGTGAGTACGAGGATTTGAATGCTTGCCGGTATGCGGTGCATTGCGTTATAAGATCGATCGTGATGACCCCGGTGATGTCGAGGGTGAGCGCCCAGAAGAAGATTCCTGCCAAGGTGATGTGGTATGCTCCTATAATACCACGGTTGAAACGTTTGTTCCAAAACAAAGAGCATGCGAAGGCGATGCGGTGGCACGCAGAAGACCGTAAGAAAGACGGAAAGTTGAGAGCACCCGCTGACGGTTCGCAGTGGAGAAAAATCGAGAGAAAGTACTGGGAGGAGTTTGCAGGTGACCCAAGGAACGTATGGTTTGGTCTAAGCGCAGATGGCATTAATCCTTTTGGGGAGCAGAGCAGCAACCATAGCACGTGGCCTGTGACTCTATGTTTGTATAACCTTCCTCCTTGGTTGTGCATGAAGCGGAAGTTCATTATGATGCGGTGCTCATCCAAGGCCCTAAGCAACGGCAAGAACGACATTGATGTGTACCTAAGGCCATTAGTTGAAGAACTCTTACAACTGTGGAATGGAGCAGTGTACGTGCGTGGGATGAGCACATGGGGAAGAATTTGACCTATAGGCGTTGCTGTTCGTGACCATCAATGATTGGCCTGCTCTCGGTAACCTTTCGTGACAGACAAACAAGGGATACCGCGGATGCACGCACTGTTTGGATGATACCGACAAAGATATATTTGAATAGTTGTAAGAAGAATGTGTACACAGGACATCACGATTTCTTCCGGCAGGCATCCCATAAGAAAGAAAGGCAAGCATTTCAAAGGTGAGGCGGATCACGGACGAAGCCTCGCCACCGCATCGGTGCTGATGTACATGATATGTCCAAGGATTTGAAGGTAATCTTTGGAAAGGGTCTGGCGGACAACCTGCTTTCAAGGACGCCGACGGACGCGCACTCCATGTGGAAGAAGAAATCTATATTTTGGGACCTGCCATATTGGAAAGACCTAGAGGTCCGCTCCATAATCGACGTGATGCACGTGGACGAAGAATCTTTGCGTGACCCTGCTTGGCTTTTTTGGGCGTGTATGGGAAGACAAAAGATACACAGAGGCACGGGAGGACCAGCAACGTATGCACGGAAAAGACGACATACATCGTGGTCAGGCCAGCTACGCTCTTACCAAAGAAGAGAAGGAGATCTTCTTGAATGCTCGCTCAGCATGAAGGTACCGTCGGCTTCTCGTCGAATATAAAGGGAATAATAAATATGGCAGAGAAAAAGTTCCGTAATCTAAAGTCTCATGATCGCCACGTGATTATGACGCAACTCCTTCCGGTTGCATTGAGGGGCTTCTCTGGGAAAAGCGTTCGATTGGCCATTGTGAAGCTATGTGCATTCCTCAATGCAATCTCTCGAAGGTAATCGATCCAGAAATCATACCAAGGATTCTGAGAATGATTTGGTGCAATGTCTTGTCGATTTCGAGTTGGTGTTCCCACCATCCTTCTTCAACATCATGACGCACGCCCTAGTTCACCTTCTTGAAGAGATTAACATTTTGGGTCCTGTATTTCTACACAATATGTTCCCCTTTGAAAGGTTCATGGGAGTCTTGAAGAAATATGTTCATAACCGTGCTAGGCCAGAAGGAAGCATCTCGAAGGGCCATGAAAATGAGGAGGTCATTGAGTTTTGTATTGACTTTATTCTCGACCTTAAGCCGATTGGTGTTCTGAATCGCGGCATAAGGGCATACCGAAGGAAAAGGCACACTAGGAGGGCATCAAATAATATGTATGGACGGGCATTCTCTCACCGAAGCACACTACATGGGCTTCTACAGAATTCCGCCTTGGTGGCTCCGTATATGGAGGAACACAAGAATTTTCACAGCCCAAACACCCGGAGAAGTCGATGGATTTGGATTACACGTGAACAAACGAGGACTTTCGCGGTTGGTTGCGTAAACGATGCCCTGAATGATGGCGATATTCAAAATGACCTGTACTTCATTGTCCCGCTTACCATCTTGAATATAATGAATTTCAAAGGGTACGGATAAATGGGAATACATTTTACACGATCGCCCAAGATAAGAAGAGCACCAACCAAAACAGTGGTGTCCGCTTTGATGCAACAACCAACACGGGAAAGGAAACATATTATGGTTACATAGAGGACATATGGGAACTTAACTATGGATTAGGTGATTTGAAGGTCCCTTTGTTTCAAAGGCAAATGGGTCAATATGACACGAGGCGGGTAACGGAAGACCCGCGAAGACGGAATGACAATAGTGGATCTCAACAATCTTGCGTATGCAGACGAACCATTTGTCCTAGCCAATGATGTGGCGCAGGTTTTTTATGTGAAAGACATGTCTACCAGGCCGAGAAAAAGAAAAGATAAGGAAGCGAATGGATCATACGACGAGCCAAAGCGCCACATAGTTCTTTCAGGAAAAAGAAACATCGTGGGAGTGGATGACAAGACAGACATGTCAGAAGATTATGAAAAGTTTGATGAAATTGCTCCATTCACGGTGAATATTGACCCGAGCATCCAGTTAAATGATGAAGATTTTCCCACAGCTACGGCGCATAGGGACACACGAGAAGAAAAAGTTTCACACCCAAATATCCGGATGTGATCGGCTTCACTATCATCACTTTCTTACGTGTTTCACACCTGAGGAGGGAATGTCTGTAATAGTTAGGGTAGTTAATTATGTGTTTTGGCATTTGAAACGCCAAGAAATTTTATGTGCAAACAAATTCTTTTTCATGCATTTACTGATTTTTTCCAGCTAAATGACCCTGAAATTGAAAAGCATTTGAAATGAACTTCAGAAAAGGTTGAAAGTTGGCATGGTATCATAATTTCATACAAATAGCATGTGCAAAAAAGTAGAGAGGGTTACGCAAAACTGGATACACTTCGTGTACAAAATGGACAATCTTTTTCGAAGTATCAGGGTTTCCGACGAAAACTGAAATGTTACAAAGGCATTTTATTTTTTAAATAACCTAAGCATTACCAAATTGAATATAATGATAAAACACACTAATATTAAACATAAGAAAAAAGAATCACTGAAAAATCTTTTTCCAAAGTTAAGTTATTCACAAACTAGTGATTCACACATTTCAAATAATTCAAAATTTAAACTATTCAAATTTGAAAACTACCGGCACTAACAGATCAAAGTTTGTAAATTTTTGTACCTAAAGCAAAAATATTCACAAAGAAACTCTAAATACAGCAAAAAACAACTCAAAAATAAATAAAACAAATAAAAAAGCAAAAAAAATTAAGAAAATGAAAAAAGGCCGCCTACTGGGCCAAAGCGGTACTAGAAACTCAACCTTTTGTTGGGCCAGGATGCAGGCCCGCAAAGGCCCAAAGAGGGCCCACATGGCGACAATGAATTGGTAGGCCCAGTGAGGCCTACTTAGGAGAGGAGCTCGAGAGAGCTATCGTGACTGGGCTTATAAACCAAAGGCGGTAGCCCCTCGACTAGCGAGGTGGGACTAAACTTGCCGCACCGCACAGCGCCAGCGCACCCCCTTTAATACCGGGTGGTGGCTGCAACCGGTACTAAAGAGGAGGTCTTTAGTACCAGTTGGTGCCACGACCAAGTACTAAAGGGGTGCGCTTCCCGCCGCTTGGCCTGGCCAAAACAGACCTTTAGTACCGGTTGGTGGCTCCAACCGGTACTAAAGGTCCATCATATATATACAACAGTTGAAACAAATTCAGTTTCTCTCTCTATTCTTCCCTCTGCTTTCCTCCCTCCGTCAGCGCTTCTGCTCCGATCGTTGCCGCTTTCGTCGCTTGACCCCGGCCGTCCCGCCCTCGTCGCCGCTTCGTCGACGTTGCCGCCTAACCGTCCCGTCCCGTCGTCCCGTCGTTATCGCCCGCCCGCCCGTCGCCACTACCTTCCGTCGTCAGCCGCCGCCCGTCGTGCCGTCAGCTTCCGTCGCCGCTTCTGGCCCGTCATTCCGCCGCTTTCTGCCGCTTAAATCGCCTCTGATGAGCTCGCCATGGCGCCAATGTCCACACACACACACACAGTACTACACACGCGCACACACACACACACACACACACACACACACTACACACACATTATTTTGTTTGTTATAAATTTTTCTGTTTTTTAGTTATAGAAATGTTAGAAATTATTCTGTTTTTAGTTATATAAATATTAGAAATGTTAGTTTTATATAAATGTTATAAATGTTTTCTGTTTTTAGTTATAGAAATATTTATAGAAATGTTAGCAATTTTTCTGTTTTTAGTTATATAAATATTAGAATTGTTATGGAAATGTTAGTTATATAATCATGAAATTTTAGAATTACTTTTAGTTAGATGAATTAGATTAATGTCAAATTGTTAGAATTTGCATATATATAGAATTTTAGTTATCACAATCCAATCATTTAAAAATGTTACTTTTGCGGGCATATAGTATTTGTTCTCGACGATATGCCCGCTCAAGATCCTCGCTGGGTTTAATTCGCTCGCGACGACACGCCATGCTTCAGTGGGACCCATGTCCGGACCTGGCTCACGGGCTGGCACCGGAGGTGCTACTCGGAGGGCGCGCCGGCTTGGTGAGGAACCCGACCTCGGGTCCCGTCGTCGACCCCGATCTTCTTTGGTGGCGTTCGCGTGGGCCACATTCGGTGTAGAGGCAGCTGCCCCGGCCGAGGTGGTGGTGCGTCGCCGTGTCGTGGAGGAAGATGAGCACGCCCATCGCTACATGGCTGCTATGGACGACGTCAGTTCTCCACTACTTGGCGGGTTCTTTGGGCAAGATGACCGGAGATATGATCCTGTGATGGTTCCTTCTCTTTGGGTGTGCACAGACCCGCACTCAGAACCGCGAGTGGCGCCCTAGATTCTTCTCAGAGTACTGATCTTTATTAGGTACCTAGCCATGATGTATTCGATATATAGTATTCTAGACGATGTATTCGAGATTATATATATTAAGACGATGATGTATTCTAGATTATATATTCGAGAGGATGTATTCGAGATTCAGATTTTCCTTATTGATTAATTGCATCCATGCATTGTAATTTGAATAATAAATTGTTTTATATTTCTTATATATTATTAGCAAAGTAAAAGCTATGGCGGACAATACCGGCAGAGAGAGAAGAGGAATTGTTCGACATCATACGCAGCCCTCACAGTGCTAGATGATCTGAATGAAGCAGATGACGGCTCCCAATATCTTAACAATACCGAGAGGGTGATGAAAAGATATTCGATCTCGATTTAATCGGGCCGATGAAGTCATGAACTATGATTATGATTATGACACGTATAATGTTTGTGATGACACGCATAATGCTGATCTTCAAATAACAAACACTACCGGCGAGGTATAGTTATATAAGCATGCATCCTGGTGATCATCACATGTTTTTTTATTGAAGATATATTAACTAATCGATCTTTCTTCTTTCAGCCCTCCGGATCGAGCAAATCTGCTTCTATAGACAGAAGACAAAGCGAGGCCCGTGCGATTGTTGAAGGATGGTGTAAAGTACCACATCGAATCCATCAAACCTAGTGGCGAACCCCTCACGCCTAAGAACATTGCGAACAAGTGGACTCTGCCAAGGCGGAGTTCTTGTGAAGGACAAACTCCCGATCTCCATTCAAGAATGGAAAGAGCCAAAGACCGAACGCCCGGTGTTACTTGGGTCGATGGCAGAGCCAAAGAAGACCTGTGAAATCTCCGATGGAACATTTCACCCTACCAGATCATTTCACTAAAGCGGTATGCGACAAAGTCAAGGCCGCTGCTCTTAAGAAGATGGCAATTGCATTCAACACCCACAAGAAAACTGTATGGGCCAACTACCTCGCTAATGAAAGGAAGACTCAGATTTCAAGGAACACCGGAGAAGCAAAGAGAACATTGGGACGATTTCGTGACCTTTCAAGGATTCGTAAATATCTAAGGAACGGTCGATGAAAAACAAGGCAAATGCCGCAAGAAAGACGCAGTTCCATAGGCTGGGTCTGTGGCTACGCTGTGGCATTGCCTAAGTGGGATAAGTCTGAGCAAGAGATGGAGGATGCAGGGTCACTTGCTATTTGCACTGCCCCCCTGTGCGTAACTTGGTTCTATGCGCATGGGGGCGTTGGACCAAGACGAGCATGGTTTCAAGAAGGCAAGTCTAAAAGGAGCCGAACAAAAGATAATTGACGCAATAGAAGAAGCTCGAGCGGGGTGTTCACGCCAACAGAGAGAAACGACGAAGCTTCTGGCATACTGAAATCTGAACACCCGGGAAGAACACGAGGCAAGGGTGTTATTCCCTGGTATGAGGGCTTTTCGGACTGGAATGACGACTACAGGTCCCGTGCAAGAAAGAAGATGGAGGAGGAGAAGAAGAGGAAGCAGGACGCAGAACGCCTTCAAGGCCTAGAAGCAAGGCACGCGGACCTGGCACTCAAATTCCAGCAGCAGCAGCAGCAGATCGACTCACTTAGCCAGGAAAGGGGGGTCTCAAGCGGCAGCAGCAAGCGGATGATCGCCCAACATTGGATAGCACCGTCCCATCCATGCCAAGAAGCAGCGTTGGTTCTGCCCAGGCGACACACTGCTGGATAAATACCCTGTGGATGACATCATAGAGAACACTAACTGCGAGCTACACTCCAAAATGAAGAACCTATCCATGAAGGTGGCGGACGGCGTTGCTTTTCTAGTTACCCCTGAAGAAACCTACCATTGCATCCCGATTCCAGAGGGCTATGCTCGTGTCATGGTTGATGAAGTGGTGGACCCATATTCGGGGCTAAAGCTTGACATTCCTGGAGGTGAAGACGAGCGCACACTCGGAGAGGCCATACATCGTATCATCCTATGGAGAAAGGATTGCATAATCTTTCGAAGTCCACCGACACCGCGTCGTCTGCCGACTCCTCGAAGTCCGCCACCGAGTCAGCAGACTCCCGCTCCTCCAAGTCCACGAACGCATGAGACGACTCCTCCTCGAAGTCCGCCACCTCCTCCAAGTCCCCGAACGCGTGAGCTGACTCCTCCGGTTTCAAGCCCGGCACAGCGTCATGCCACTTCTCCGGTTGCAAGTCCGGCACCGTGTCGCCACACCTCCTGCTTCAAGTCCGGCACATCGTCGGGCCACTTCTCTGGTCCAACTCCACGCCGGCCGTCTCGCTGCCTCAAAGCAATCGCAGAAGAGACATCCCGCAGCTTTGGTGCGTGTGATGCGAGTCGATGTAGTTCAGGAAGTACATGCGAAGGCAAGCGATATAAATATGGTCCAAGCCTCGCTCCTCTTCCTCAGAGGCCTTACGACATGACTAAGGAGCAAAACACAGCCATAGTGCAAGCCCAAGTGGACGCCCATTTTGGACCGAAACTGGCACCGCCGCCAAAGGAGAAAGTGCCTGAGAAAGTAATTGACCACTTCATTCGTATGGCTAGAGAACCAGCTCCCAAGCCTGTTGACTCGGACTATGAGCGCCAAATCAGGAAGGCACATCGAGCACGATCAAGAAGGAAGCGAGCTCAAGCTCGAGCCAAAAAGCACCGGCAAAAATGCGGGAAAACCGTTCCCAGTTGGGAGAACAGCGGCGCATAGCGATCCCCCGCTTGTTGTGCCAACAACACATGAGAGGAGTAGTCTGCTACCAAATATTATTGTGGGCAAACCGTTAGCGTTCCTCAAAGACATGGCGATGTGGTAATAACAGAGGATCATATAATGCAGGCTCAAATGCTCAATATCTCTGTTGGACAACTCCTCAAAATCGAGCCCATGTCCGCGCTTAAAGAATCGGAAATAGCATGGCAATATGTCCGGGGCAAACCTTTGGTCCATCCAGACAAGGTCAAGGACCTCCCAACGAGAATGTATCAATTGCATCAATGGTACATGAACATTACCAAGATTTTCAATCGAGAGTCCCTCATGGTGAATGTCAAGCATGAGCATTATTACCATAAGAAAGCTCTGGCCATTGAGTATCCAGAACTATTTCAGTTATTTAATCAAGACGCACTCGACAAGTCTATCGATTTGCTATTGTCCGTAAGTGATTTCTTTACGTAATTTAAGTCTCAAGCTAGTTATGTAGTGATAATTTTGATCAATCATTACATGTAATTATCCTCACTATATTCTTTTTACGTGGTATTATATGGTGACCTAAGATGTATGAAATGAAAAAAGCTGGATGCTATGGCGTTGGGTTCATTGACCCAAATACCATTAATCAGGACATATGGCAGATTGAATGTTGTCGAGATGATGTAGAAGAAAGCATGCTAGAGTTCTTGAAGCGCCTCAATACCAATGAAGATATACTACTTCCTTACAACTTCCCGTGAGTCACACTGTCTTGTACTACAAATTCTATTTTTGCTTACTAGCTAGCTAGATGTTAATAATTAAGTGTATACGGTTTACCGTAGTTGATTAATTTTATGCACATGCCCGCTTATTTAAGACATGCAAACATGTGCGTATGCGATTGGTAATCGGGTCTTGTTAGACATTAAAGTTGAGGAAGGAAAAGTTGAATTCTCGGACTCACTAACTAAAGAAGATACAGACTACACCATCGTGAAGGGGATAGTCAATGGGTAATTTCAATCATTACTAACTATTAATTAGTTGCTGATATGAACTATTTAATAACCCTTTATTAATTTTCTTTGCCGGTAAGGCGGGGCATGGGCAAAGTTCATCAAGGTGACTCCAGCACGTACAAAAAAGTTGTTTTGGCGTCGACCCAAGGTAAGTAATTAAGTAGTACTAGCTAGCTACCATCTCTTTAATTCTTGTTTCAATATCATTATCTGATTCAATTCCATTCTCGTAAAGGCCCCGAGGCAAAGCGAAAGGAATAATCTGTGTGCATACTACGCTTATAGAACATTCGCATGATGACGTGTGAAAGGAGCAGATCGATAGACAGGATCGGGTACGCTTTTTGTCGTAACACTATTCACACCATTATCGATATCTAGTCACCCAACTAACACACATGCATATTGATCTCCTTCTTAACAGTTCAGATCGGGTGCGGGATAAGCTCCTACCATCGGACCGCATACAAGCACTTCAAGAGGAAATAGCCGGATTTTTGCTCGACCAGGTCATAGATCCGGAAGGAGAATACTATTACCTGCTACCGCCCATGAACCACTTGTCATCATGCTCCAAGGCACCAAGGCAACATGTAGTAGAAATTGTATATGTATATACATGTGTATATGTGTGAATAGTTAATGGTGTTGGCTGTGAGACATTCGATGATATATATATTATATATATATATGCGGTTCTACGTACGAGAAAATCTATTTAGTATATATGCATAACGTGTACAATTTGTAGTACCATGAAATACCAGCAAACAAAAAAGAATTAAATGGAAAATAAAGCCAAATTGAAAACACAAAATTAAAGCAAAAATTAAAAAAACACTAAAACATTTAGTACCGTTGGTGTTACCAATCGGGTACTAATGTCCTACACGACATCGGCCTGGCTCGGTACACGTGTTTGCATTTTAAGCGCCGTTCGTGTGATTTAACCGGTACTAAAGGGGGGTGGGGCTTTAGTCCCCACTCTTTAGTGCCGGTTCGCCAACCGGCACTAAAGGCCGTCACAAACCGGCACTAAAGCCCGGTTCTGCACTAGTGTCATAAAAAATTCTAACACTGTAACCATTAGCACTTTCAGCATTTCCAATATGTGGTCTGATCAAATTATAGCATTGGAGCAATTACGGACTTATAGGGAATCAGGAACAGCAGGATGATGCCAATTCTGACATGGATGAATCTGCACGAGACAGGGAAGAAATTATGACCGGACCTGTTGCGAGATGTCGACAAGGGTGGTGGAGAAGCTCCTCACCTTGGAGCCCTTGGCTGTAAATGCCGCCCTCGAGCCCACCATCTGCATCACCTCTCGTCAGCACCACCGGGCAAGTCGCCGCTTGATACTCTCCAACGTATCTATAATATTTGCTTGTTCATGCTGTTATATTATTATTCTTGGATGTTTTACAATCATTTTATAGTAACTTTATATCTTTTTTGGGACTAACCTATTGACATAGTGCCCAGTGCCAGTTGCTGTTTTTTGCTTGCTTTTACTGGTATCACCAAGCATCAAACGGAGTGGAAACACAACGAAACATTTTGAAGAATTTGTCTGGGCCAGAAGACACCTTATGGGCCAAAGAAGTACCAGAGGGGGGCTCCGAAGGGAGCACAACCCACCAGGGCGCTCCCAAGAGTCCAGCGCGCGCCTGTAGGTTGTGCCCACCTCGTGGCCTCCCGCCACCACCTCTTCGCCCTATAAATACCCTAATATTCCAGAAACCCTAGGGGAGTAGACAAAACATAATTCCAGTCGCCGCAAGTTCCAAAACCACGAGATCCAATCTAGACACCATCATGGAGGGGTTCATCATCCTCATTGGTGCCTCTCTGATGATGCGTGAGTAGTTCATCATAGACCTACGGGTCCGTAGGTAGTAGCTAGATGGCTTCCTCTCTATCTTTTGATTCTCAATACAATGGTTTCTTGGAGATCTATTTGATGTAATTCATTTTTGCGGTGTGTTTGTTGGGATCCGATGAACTTTGAGTTTATGATCAGATCTATATCTATGAATATTTTTTGAGTCTTTGTTTGATCTCTTATATGCATGATTATTCATAGCCTCGTATTTCTTCTTCGAATCTTTGGTTTAGTTAGGCCGACTAGATCGATTTTTCTTGACATGGGAAGAGGTTCTTTGTGATGGGTTCAATCGTGCAGTGTTCTTTCTCACTGACAGAAGGGGCAGCAAGACACGCATGTATCATTGCTATTAAGGATAAGAAGATGGGGTCTATTCCTACATGAATAGATCTTATCTACTTCATGTCATCATTCTTATTGCTGTTGGGGAACGTAGCAGAAATTCAAAATTTTCCTACGTGTCACCAAGATCTATCTATGGAGAAACTAGCAACGAGGGGAAGGAGAGTGCATCTACATACCCTTGTAGATCACTAAGCGGAAGCTGCTCAAGAGAACGGGGGTTGAAGGAGTCGTACTGCCGTGATCCAAATCACCGGAGATCCTAGTGCCGAATCGGACGGCACCTCCGCTGCTCAACACACGTACAGCTCCGGTGACGCCTCCCACGCCTTGATCCAGCAAGGAGAGAGGAGAGGTTGAGGAAGACTCCGTCCCAAAGAGCAGCACAACGGCGTGGTGGTGGTGGAGGAGCGTGGCACTTCTGCAGGCTTCGCCAAGCAATCATGGAGAGGAGGAGGAGGAGAGGCAGGCTGCGCCATGGAGAGGTGAAAACTCATGTGTTGGAAGCCCTCAAGACCTCAACTATATATAGGGGAGAGGGAGGGGGGTGCGCCCCCTCTAGGGTTTCCACCCCAAGGGGTGCGGCAGCCCCCAATCCCATCTATGGGCGGCGGCCAAAGGGGGAGAGGGAAACTTGCCCCCAAGCCAGGGTGGGGCGCCTCCCCAAACCCTAGGCGCCTTGGGCCCTTGGGGGCGCACCAGCCCACCCGGGCTGGTCCCTCCCACACTTGGCCCATGCAGCCTCCCGGGCCGGTGGCCCCACTTGGTGGACCCCGGGACCCTCCCGGTGGTCCCAGATGCTACCGATAAAACCCGAAACTTTTCCATGACCAAAACAGGACTTCCCATATATAAATCTTTACCTCCGGACCATTCCGAACTCCTCGTGACGTCCCGAGATCTCATCCGGACTCAACAACATTTGGTAACCACATACAAACTTCCTTTATAACCCTAGCGCCATCGAACCTTATGTGTAGACCCTACGGTTCGGGAACCATGCGCATATGACCGAGACGTTTCCGTCAATAACCAACAGCGGGATCTGGATACCCTTGTTGGCTCCCACATGTTCCACGATGATCTCATCGGATGAACCACGATGTCAAGGACTCAATCGATCCCGTATACAATTCCCTTTGTCTAGCGGTATTGTACTTGCCCGAGATTCGATCGTCGGTATCCCGATACCTTGTTCAATCTCATTACCGACAGGTCTCTTTACTCGTTCCATAACACATCATCCCGTGATCAACCCCTTGGTCACATTGTGCACATTATGAAGATGTCCTACCGAAAGGGGCCCAGATACCTCTCCATACACGGAGTGACAAATCCCAGTCTTGATTCGTGCCAACCCAACAGACACTTTTGGAGATACCGTAGTGCACCTTTATAGTCACCCGATTACGTTGCCAGGACGTTTGGTACACCCAAAGCATTCCTACGGTATCCGGGAGTTACACAATCTCATGGTCTAAGGAAAAGATACTTGACATTAGAAAAGCTTTAGCATACGAACTACGATCTTTGTGCTAGGCTTAGGATTGGGTCTTGTCCATCACATCATTCTCCTAATGATGTGATCCCGTTATCAACGACATCCAATGTCCATGGTCGTGAAACCGTAACCATCTATTGATCAACGAGCTAGTCAACTAGAGGCTTACTAGGGACATGGTGTTGTCTATGTACCCACACATGTATCCGAGTTTCCTATCAATACAATTATAGCATGGATAATAAACGATTATCATGAACAAGGAAATATAATAATAACTAATTTATTATTGCCTCTAGGGCATATTTCCAACAGTCTCCCACTTGCACTAGAGTCAATAATCTAGTTCACATCGCCATGTGATTAACACTCACAGGTCACATCGCCATGTGACCAACATCCAAAGAGTTTACCAGTGTCATTAAACTAGTTCACATCATCATGTGATTAAGACTCAATGAGTTCTGGGGTTTGATCATGTTTTTCTTGTGAGAGAGGTTTTTAGTCAACGGATCTGAACCTTTCAGATCCGTGTGCTTTGCAAATTTCTAGGTCATATTATAAACGCCGCTTCCACGCCTCCATTTGAAACTATTCCAAATGGTTGCTCCACTATACACGATCCGGTTTGCTATTCAGAGTCATTCGAATAGGTGTTAAGCTTGCATCGACGTAACCCTTTACGCCAACTCTTTATCACCTCCATAATCGAGAAACATGTCCTTGTTTACTCCAAGGACAATTTTGATCATTGTCCAATGATCCATTCTGGATCATTCTTGTACCCCTTATCGACTCATGGCAAGGCACACTTCCGGCGGTACACAAAGATAGCATACTAT
The DNA here is from genome assembly GCA_021605145.1 of Aegilops bicornis. Taxonomy (NCBI): domain Eukaryota; kingdom Viridiplantae; phylum Streptophyta; class Magnoliopsida; order Poales; family Poaceae; genus Aegilops; species Aegilops bicornis. Next base: position 839,433,063 of record CM038670.1, read on the forward strand.
AGAGCCTATGTCTGAAGCATAGGGGACGACCTTCATCCTTTCTCTCTTTTCTGCCGTGGTTGAGCTTTAACTCTTAACTTCATACCTTACAACTCAGGCAAGAACTCCTTCTTTGACTGATCCATCTTGAACACCTTCAAGATTATGTCAAGGTATATGCTCATTTGAAAGTATCATTAAGCGGTTTTTGATCTATCCTCATAGGTCTTGATGCTCAATGTTCAAGTAGCTTAATCCAGGTTTTCACTTGAAAAACACTTTTCAAATAACCCTATATGCTTTCCGTAATTCTACATCATTTCGATCAACAATATGTCAACAACATATACTCATCGTAAATTCTATAGTGCTCCCACTCACTTCTTTGGAAATACAAGTTTCTCATAAACTTTGTATAAACCTAAAATCTTTGATCATCTTATCAAAGTGTATATTCCAACTCCGAGATGCTTACTCGGTCCATGGAAGGATCAGCCGAGCTAGCATACCTTTTAGCATCCTTAGGATCGATAAAAACCTTTCTCGATTGTATCACATACATCCTTTCCTTATGAAAACTGGTAAGGAAACTCGTTTTGACATCTATCTTGCCAGATTTCATAAATGCAGCTAATGCTAACATGATTCCGACGGATTTAAGCATCGCCACGGATGAGAAAATCTCATCGTAGTCAACTCCTTGAACTTGTGAAAACTCTTCGCCACAAGTCGAAGCTTCATAGACGGTGACATTACCGCCCACGCCCGTCTTCTTCTTAAAGATCCATTTATCTCAATGGCTTGCCGATCATCGGCCAAGTCCACCAAAGTCCATGCTTTGTTATGATACATGGATCCTATCTCGATTTCATGGCTTCTAACCATTTGTCGGAATTGGGCCCAACATCGCTTCTCCATAGCTCAGAGGTTCATTGTTGTCTAGCAACATGACCTTCAAGACAGGATCACCGTACCACTTCGAAGCAGTACGCGTCCTTGTCGTCCTACGAGGTTCGGTAGTGACTTGATCCGAAGTTTTATGATCACCATCATCAACTTCCACTTCAATTGATGTAGGTGCCACAGGAACAACTTCCTGTGCCCTGCTACACACAATCGTTGAAGTGATGGTTCAATAACCTCATCAAGTCTCCACCATCCTCCCACTCAATTCTTTCGAGAGAAACTTTTCCTCGAGAAAGTACCCGCTTTCAGAAACAATCCCTATTGCTTTCGGATCTGAATTAGGAGGTATACCCAACCATTTTGGGTGTCCTATGAAGATGCATTTTATCCGCTTTGGGTTCGAGCTTATCAACCTGAAACTTTTTCACATAAGCCGCCGCAGCCCCAAACTTTAAGAAACGACTACTTAGGTTTCTCCAAACCATAGTTCTCACGGTGTCATCTCAACGGAATTACGTGGTGCCCTATTAAAGTGAGTGCGGTTGTCTCTAATGCCTAACCCTTGAACGATAGTGGTAATTCGATAAGAGACATCATGGTACGCACCATATCCAAGAGGGGTGCAACTATGATGTTCGGACACACCATCACACTATGGTGTTCCAGCGGTATTAATTGTGAAACAATTTCCACAATGTCTTAATTGCGTACAAAGCTTGTAACTCAGATACTCATCTCTATGATCATATCATAGACATTTTATCCTCTTGTCACAATGATCTTCAACTTCACTCTGAAATTACTTGAACCATTCAATAATTCAGACTTGTGTTTCATCAAGTAAATATACTCAACATCTACTCGAATCATCTCGTGAAGTAAGAACATAACGATATTCATCGCATGCCTCAAAGACTCATTGGACCGCACACATCAAAATGTGTTACTTCCTACAAGTTGCTTTCTTGTTCCATTTTACTGAAACGAGGCTTTCGGTCATCTTGCCCATGTGGTATGATTTGCATGTCTCAAGTGATTCAAAATCAAGTGAGTCCAAACGGTCCATCTGCATGGAGTTTCTTCATGCGTATACACCAATAGACATGGTTCGCATGTCTCAAACTTTTCAAAACGAGTGAGTCCAAAGATCCATCAACATGGAACTTCTTCATGCGTTTTATACCAAAGATGACTCACATGGCAGTGCCACAAGTAAGTGGTACTATCATTACTATCTTATATCTTTTGGCATGAAAATGTGTATCACTACGATCGAGATTCAATAAACCATTCCTTTAGGTGCAAGACCATTGAAGGTATTATTCAAATAAATGAGTAACCATTATTCTCCTTAAATGAATAACCGTATTGCGATAGACATAATCCAATCATGTCTATGCTCAACGCAAACACCAAATAACAATTTTAGGTTTAACTCCAATCTCGATGGTAGAGGGAGCGTGCGATGCTTGATCACATCAACCTTGGAAACACTTCCAACACATATCGTCGGCTCACCTTTAGCTAGTCTCCGCTTATTCCATAGCTTTTATTTCGAAGTTACTAACATTTAGCAACCTAACCGGTATCTAATACCCTGGTGCTACTAGGAGTACTAGTAAAGTACACATTAACATAATGTATATCCAATATACTTCTATCGACCTTGCCTTCTCATCTACCAAGTATCTAGGGTGGTTTCGCTTCAAAGGTCCTGCTCCTCTCATTACGTAAGCACTTAGTCTCGGGTTTGGGTTCAACCTTGGGTTTCTTCACTAGAGCGACAACTGTTTTGCCGTTTCATGAAGTATCCTTGTTGCCCTTGCCCTTCTTGAAACTAGTGGTTTTACCAACCATCAACAATTGATGCTCCTACTTGATTTCTACTTTCATGTGTCAAACATCGCGAACACTTCAAGGATCATCATATCTATCCCCTCGATATGTTATAGTTCATCACGAAGCTCTAGTAGCTTGGTGGCAATGTCTTTGGAGAAACATCACTATCTCATACGGAAGATTAACTCCCACTCGATTCAAGTGATTGTTGTACCCAGACAATCTGAGTAATGAGCTCAACGATTGAGATCTTCTCCTTAGTTTGTAGGCTAGAAAACCTCGGAGGTCTCATACCTCTTGACGTGGGCGCCGAGCCTGAAATCCCAATTTCATCTCTCAAAACATCTCATATGTTCATGACGCTTCAAAACGCCTTTGGTGCCTCAATTCTAAGCCGCTTAACATTACCGAACTATCACGTAGTCATCAAACGCGTGTGTCGATGTTCAAGAATATCCATGCACTAATGCTCGAGGTCCAAAGACACCGAAAGCGGTGCATTAAGGACATAAGCTTTCTCGAATCGCATAATTGCTATTGTCAACTTTCAACTATATTTTCTCTAGGAACATATCTAAACAGTAGAACTAAAGCGCGAGCTATGACATAATTTGCAAAAGGGTTTTGACTATGTTCGTGATAATTAAGTTCATCTTATGAACTCCCACTCGAATAGACATCCCTCTAGTCATCTAAGTGATTACATCGATCCGAGTCAACTAGGCCGTGTCCGATCATCACGTGAGACGGACTAGTCATCATCGGTGAACATCTTCATGTTGATCGTATCTACTATACGACTCATGCTCGACCTTTTCGGTCTCTTGTGTTACGAGGCCATTTCGTACATGCTAGGCTCGTCAAGTTAACCCTAAGTGTTTCGCTGCGTGTAAATCTGTCTTACAATCCGTTGTATGTGAACGTAAGAATCCATCACACCCGATCATCACGTGGTGCTTAGAAGCGCATTTAACTTTAGCAATGGTGCACAGTTAGGGGAGAACACTTCTTGAAATTGTTGTAAGGATCATCTTATTTACTACCGTCGTTCTAAGTAAACAATATGCATAAACATAATAAACATCACATGCAATTATATAGTAGTGACATGATATGGCCAATATCATATAGCTCCATTGATCTCCATCTTCGGGCTCCATGATCATCATCGTCACCGGCATGACACCATGATCTCCATCATCGTGTCTTCATGAAGTTGTCTCGCCAACTATTACTTCTACTACTATGGCTACCGGTTAGCAATAAAGTAAAGTAATTACATGGCGTTGTTTAATAACACGCAGGTCATACAATAAATAAAGAGAACTCCTATGGCTCACGCCGTTGTCATACTCATCGACATGCAAGTCGTGAATCCTATTACAAGAACATGATCAATCTCATACATCACATATCATTCATCACATTCTTCTTGGCCATATCATATCACATAGTATACCCTGCAAAAACAAGTTAGACGTCCTCTAATTGTTGTTTGCATGTTTTACGTGGCTGCTATGGGTTTCTAGCAAGAACGTTTCTTACCTACGCAAAAACCACAACGTGATATGCCAATTGCTATTTACCCTTCATAAGGACCCTTTTCATCGAATCCGTTCCGACTAAAGTGGGAGAGGCGGCACCCGCTAGCCACCTTATGCACCAAGTGCATGTCGGTCAGTGGAACCTTGTCTCACATAAGATTACGTGTAAGGTCGGTCCGGCCGCTTCATCCCACAATACCGTTGAAACAAGATTGGACTAGTAACGGTAAGCATATTGAACAAAATCAACGCCCACAACTACTTTGTGTTCTACTCGTGCAAAGAATCTACGCAATAGACCTAGCTCATGATGCCACTGTAGGGGAACGTAGCAGAAATTCAAAATTTTCCTACGTGTCACCAAGATCTATCTATGGAGAAACCAGCAACGAGGGGAAGGAGAGTGCATCTACATACCCTTGTAGATCGCTAAGCAGAAGCTGCTCAAGAGAACGGGGTTGAAGGAGTCGTACTGTCGTGATCCAAATCACCGGAGATCCTAGTGCCGAGCAGACGGCACCTCCGGCTCAACACACGTACAGCCGGTGGCGTCTCCCACGCCTTGATCCAGCAAGGAGAGAGGGAGAGGTTGAGGAAGACTCTGCCCAGCAGCACAACGGCGTGGTGGTGGTGGAGGAGCGTGGCACTGCAGGCTTCGCCAAGCACCGCGGAGAGGAGGAGGAGGAGGCAGGCTGCGCCATGGAGAGAGGTGAAAACTCATGTGTTGGCAGCCCTCAAGACCTCAACTATATATAGGGGAGAGGGAGGGGTGCGCCTCTAGGGTTTCCACCCCAAGGGTGGCAGCCCCAATCCCATCTATGGGTGGCGCCAAGGGGGAGAGGGAAACTTGCCCCCAAGCTGGGTGGGCGCCCCTCCCAAACCCTAGGCGCTTGGGCCCTTGTGGGGCGCACCAGCCCACCCGGGCTGGTCCCTCCCACAATTGGCTCCATGCAGCCCTCCGGGCCGGTGGCCCCACTTGAGTGGACTCCTCAGGACCCTCCCGTGGTCGCGGACCTTACCGATAAAATCCAAAACTTTTCCGGTGACCAAAACAGGACTTCCCATATATAAATCTTTACCTCCGGACCATTCGAACTCCTCGTGACGTCCGAGATCTCATCCGGGACTCAACAACATTCGGTAACCACATACAAACTTCCTTTATAACCCTAAGCGCCATCGAACCTTATGTGTAGACCTACGGGTTCGGGAACCATGCAGACATGACCGAGACGTTCTCCGGTCAATAACCAACAGCAGGATCTGGATACCCTTGTTGGCTCCCACATGTTCCACGATGATCTCATCGGATGAACCACGATGTCAAGGACTCAATCGATCCCGTATACAATTCCCTTTGTCTAGCGGTATTGTACTTGCCCGAGATTCGATCGCCGGTATCCCGATACCTTGTTCAATCTCATTACCGGCAAGTCTCTTTACTCATTCCGTAACACATCATCCCGTGATCAACCCCTTGGTCACATTGTGCACATTATGATGATGTCCTACCGAAAGTGGGCCCAGAGATACCTCTCCGTTTACGGAGTGACAAATCCGAGTCTTGATTCGTACCAACCCAATAGACACTTTCGGAGATACCGTAGTGCACCTTTATAGTCACCCGATTCACGTTGCCAGACGTTTGGTACACCCAAAGCATTCCTACGGTATCCGGGAGTTACACAATCTCATGGTCTAAGGAAAAGATACTTGACATTAGAAAAGCTTTAGCATACTGAACTACGATCTTTGTGCTAGGCTTAGGATTGGGTCTTGTCCATCACATCATTCTCCTAATGATGTGATCCTGCTATCAACGACATCCAATGTCCATGGTCGTGAAACCGTAACCATCTATTGATCAACGAGCTAGTCAACTAGAGGCTTACTAGGGACATGGTGTTGTCTATGTACCCACACATGTATCTGAGTTTCCTATCAATACAATTATAGCATGGATAATAAACGATTATCATGAACAAGGAAATATAATAATAACTAATTTATTATTGCCTCTAGGGCATATTTCCAACAATTGCATTACTCTGTTTTTTCATTAACTTAATACACTAGATGCATGCTGGATAGCGGTCGATGTGTGGAGTAATAGTAGTAGATGCAGGCCGGAGTCGGTATACTAATCTTGGACGTGATGCCTATATATTGATCATTGCACGGATATCGTCATAATTATCGAGGTTTTATCAATTGCCCAACAGTAATTTGTTTACCCACCGTGTGCTATTTGCTTGAGAGAAGCCACTAGTGAAATCCATGACCCTGGGTCTATTCTTTATCTTATTTGCTTTCCGATCTATTACTTGCCACTTTTGTTTTCAGATCCATTATTCCAAAAACCCAAAAATACCTTGCTGCACTTTTTATTTGCATCTTTTTATTTCGTATTTTATAAAGAGTTATTTATCCAATCTATCACAATTTTTATCCCGTCAACTTGATAATTTAGGCGCCGTTACCCGAAAAGGATTCACAACCCCTTATAAGCGTCGGGTTGCCAATATTTGTTCTTTGTGTGCAGGTACCGTTTACATAGTGTTGCTTGGTTCTCCTACTGGATTGATACCTTGGTTTCATAACTGAGGGAAATACCTACCTTAGCTGTGCTGCAACATCCCTTCCTCTTTGGGAAAATACCGACGTAGTTCAAGCACTAGTGCAGAACCGGGCTTTATCACCGGTTCGTAAGGCCCTTTAGTCCGGTTCTGCAATCGACACTAAATGGTGGGGACTAAAGGTCCACCCCCCTTAGTACCGGTTCAACACGAACCGCCGCTAAAGGGCCACCAAGTGGCACGAGCCAGCACCGGGGGTAGGGAGACCTTTAGTACCGGTTGGTAACACCAACCGGTACTAAAAGGTTTGGGGGGTTTTGGTTCATGATTTTTTCCCTTTAATTTTGTGTTTTTCAATTTAATTCTTTTTCATTTGCTGGTATTTTCATTTGCTGGTATTTTACGATACTACAAATTTATATATATATATATATATATATATATATATATATATATATATATATATATATATATATATATATATATATATATATATACTGCGTATACGACGGACGGAAATGAGGATGCAACGTGGAGCTTCCGATCGTTCTCTCGCCTTGATCTGCGGGCAATTCGTTGCTAGAGGAGACATGTAAGGGGTTCACGCGTGCAGCGCTGCTCAACTGGATGTGTTTTAGATCTGTAGTCACCGGAGGTGACTGCGGGGGCATTGTGGCAGCGGACGTGTTTTTTTGGCGTCAGAGTTTACTGTGGTGTTCGCGGGCCTCAAATTACGACGTGTTTGTCATTGTTGATGTGAGAATTATCTGTATGTTATAGTTTTTTTAGATTATTTTCATCTGTAATTTATGATTACAAGTTTTAGTGTTGTTGGTTGTTTTCGACGCCCGCCATGGAATTCTGTTCTTCTTTTTCTGTTGTTTTACTTTAGAATTGGTGTTGCAGGAAGAGATATAAGGATTGTATGAAAAGATTTGCGTTGTCAATTTTGTTTTTTGAGTTGTTTCTACCCCGGATTCCCATCGTTGGCGGAGGTGGTGTATGGCGGCTGACTGTAAGCTGTGATTTCTTGTAATCTGGTCAAACTGTGTAATTAATTTGCGTGTATTTCAGTGTTGTTTTGAATTGCTGCCGTATGTGTAGTTGGACTGCTGTGTGTCAAAGTTTTATTACTGTGTGTTGACATCGGAGCCGCACTGATGGCTCTGCACTTTGATTATAAAGCCCGAGCCCTCTGTCAGTTTCATTCTCTGAGCTGTGACCAAAAGAAAAGGGAGATGGATGCTTAGTTGGGAGAGGTCAGAGGAGGAGGGGCGCCATAGATGTGAGGGCTGCAGTAGCGGAGGCGAGGAGGAGGAGGCCTTGGCCTTGAGCAGAGATGGCGCGACGTACGCCGAGGAGGAAGCCGGAGGCAGAGTTCAACAGACGGCTTGCGCGTGAGGTGATGGATACTTGCAACTCCAATGAATTGGAGCTTCTTTTCCTAGAGGGCAGGGGAAGGAACCATATTCAGATCATTAGTTGGGCTAGGGGGAAAGCAGCCACGGCTCCACATCCATCCTACAGGGCAAAATGGCGTCGTTTCTTTGATCGTTATGACTGAAGTAGTGAATATTATGTTTTTAAGATTTTTTTTTTTGGGGAGCAGATGTTGAATGACTATATGAATTCAACTTGTTTTTTTATCTGAATGTGTTGTTTTTTCTGCATATGTTCGACATGTGCACCTTTGAACTGCTTGTTTTTCTGAAGTTGAACTGATTTGCGGTCAAATGTTGCATGGCTTGTGTAATAACTATTTCCTACCAGCTGGCTGCCCATCTTCCTATTTATTATTTTTATAATCTGCAAGTGTCCCTGACTATAGCGCTATCCATCTATGTGTGGTGTGTGGCCAAGTCTTCCCCCTCCTTTTCTTCCTTCTTCCGTAATCAGATCTAGGTTCCTCTCTCTTCTCTTCATACCTTTTTTCTCTGTTCTGTGTGTTCCATGGAGGATTGTTCATGCGGATGCACAGCAAAGATGGCGGCACAAAGTGACGGCTGTGTGTCTGCAGTGCAGTTTGGAGCTCACTCAGACTCAGCGGCGTGGGCAACTTTCTTGTTTGCTGTACAGCAACCATGGGTTTCGTACACCCTATGTTTGTCGCCTGACGGATGGTGACTTGAAGGAATCATGGGTATGTGTTTCTATTCGTTTTGGTTCCTACTTTCTTGATGGTTTCTGTTTGAATCCCATGGACTGGATCTGCAGTTTTGTCTAATGAATAGCTTGTCTATATTTTTTTAATTTGGTTTTGTGAGATTTTAACAGTAGGGATTTCTGTGTGTATTTGTTCATTACTTAACAGTATTTTAACCATTTTTTTGTATAATCCCTGATCTGTTTATGAATAGATGTTTTTACTGTAGGTGTATTGATTTGTATATTTCTTCAGTTTAGTCAGGTCACAGGTCTAGTTATTTTTGTGTTATTGTTTTGGTTCAGATTTTTTCCATTTTAGTTTGTTATGCAAATCGTTCCTATATCTGTGTAAAAATTCAGTTATGTCAGGTGTTCATTTTGTTTTGTACTCCCATGCCCATTTGTAGAAAATGTCATCAAGGATCAGGATTGTTGCTCCTAGTTCCGGTGTTCTGAAGATGGAGACTTCAGGCAAGAATGGGTATCAGTTTATGGATGTTGCCTACCACATCGACTTTGATGGTTGCATCAACCTAACTACTGGGCGGAAGGAGTTTGTTGTCGAGTCTGGATTTGAGGATGGTGATGTGGTTATGGTTATGTTCTCGAGAGAAGACGACTCTTTGACGTTCAGAATTTATGTGCTGTAGGTTTAAATATGGCAAATGATGCCGGTTGTGAGATTTGTGTGTGGTAGATTATGTTGCAGTATTTTTTTTAAAACATTTGCATGTGAGATGGTTGAATTGTATGGTATTATCAGAATGGTATGGAACTAGTTATGTAATGTTTTTCCTATTGTTCTGCTCAAGTATAACTGTTTTTATTTATACATTGTTTATATTAGTTATGAAACAATTTCTATAGTTGGTGATGGGCATCCTTTGTTTTGACTGGTATATTTTCATGTTCATAAATCATGAGCGGTGCTATCTGTTGATGATTCTCTTAGAACCACTTTTTTTGTTATGGAGTTTGCTGAACTTACATCACATTAATGATAATCTTGATCTATTTTAGGTTGTCAATTACCAATCAAATTTGTTTGTTGTATAATATTTTTTTCTTACTTTTTTACATAAATTTTGGAGCACGTTTTTTCCTTTTTTATAGATGAATAATGATAGTTTTGGTATTTTATAAAATAAAAAATTTAATCTTCGCTGCACAGTACATATTTTTATTTGTACTTGAACCTTATGAGTTGTAGTAGTTGAACTTTTTTGTAAATTCGTTTCTGAAATTTTTATTTACAGTTTTATATTTTTTTATTTTTTTTACTTCTTACCATTAAGATGTGTTTGAACTTTTTTCAATATTTTTCTTTATTAACTGAGATTTTTTTTAAAATTATCTTCATTTTTATGTTTTTGTCGTGTGTGATCTCTGGAATTTTGTAATGGGTAGAAGTACTTTGTTGGGCCATCGGCTGGAGTCGTTGTATTCGGCCGAATAGTTTCTCTCATGGCGGCTGTCATGCACGTCGTGCGTGTGCGCTCTGGGTTTAGTCCCACCTCGCTAGTCGAGGGGCTCCGGACATTTATAAGCGCGGTAAGCGCTCACCAGTCAAACTCCTCTGAACACTTACGGGCGGCTTATACAGGCGCTTCGCTATCTCTCTCTCGACACAGTAGGCCTGGGCGGCAGGCCTGCTTGGTGTGTGGATTACTAGGGATTAAGCCCGGCTCGAGTTCAAGTATCTAGCATTGGTAGACTGCGCTTTGTCCTTGGGCGGTCAATTTTTTTTATTTTTGTTTGTTTTGGATCTAGCACTTCACTACATCAGTAACTTGGATTGGTACTTTTTTGTCCTTGGGCGGTCAATTTTTTTTATTTTTGTTTGTTTTGGATCTGACTACACCAGTAACTTGGACTGGTACTTTTTTGTCCTTGGGCTGTCAATTGTTTTCTTTTTTTTGTTTGTTTTAATTTAGTATTGAGGGGCGTGACTTGCCCCGCACCGCAAATGTACCGAGGGGGCATAGTTGTCTTGACACATCTTCCTTGTATGGACTTTGCCCATTATCTATCTTAGGGGGTGTGGAGTGCGTGGGGGAAACATGACTTGCCCCGCACCGCACCGTCTTAGGGGACATAGTTGTCTTGACACATCTCCCTTGTATGGACTTTGCCCCATTATCTATCTTAGGGGTGTGGGTGCGTGGGGGGGGGGACAAAATAACTACACTGCGCCTGTCAAACAAGCACACTGCCGCGTTAGTGCGGTTATTCTGTTTCCCCCCACGCACCCACACCCCTAAGATAGATAATGGGGCAAAGTCCATACGAGGGAGATGTGTCAGTACAACTATGCCCCTCGGTACGGTGCGGTGCGAGGGCAAGTCATGTTCCCCCCCCCCCCACGCACCCCCACCCCCAAAGATAGATAATGGGGCAAAGTCCATACAAGGAAGATGTGTCAGTAAAACAATGCCCCTCGGTACGGTGCGGTGCGGGGGCAAGTCACGCCCCTCAGTACTATATTAAAACAAACAAAAAAAGAAAAAGAAAAAATTGACAGCCCAAGGACAAAAAAGTACCAGTCCAAGTTACTGGTGTAGTCAAGTACTAGATCCAAAACAAACAAAAAAAAAATTGACCACCCAAGGACAAAAAAGTACCAGCCCAAGTTACTGATGTAGTCAAGTACTAGATCCAAAACAAACAAAAATAAAAAAATTGACCGCCCAAGGACAGGCGCAGGCCCTGACAATGCTAGATACTTGAACTCGAGCCGTGGGCGAATCCCTAGTAATCCACACACCCGCAGGGCCTGTCGTCCAGGGCCCACAGGTCGAGAGAGAGATAGCGAGCGCCGTGTATAAGCGCTCTGGTAAGTGTTCAGAGGAGTTCGACTGGTGAGCGTCGGCTGCGCTTATAAACAGGTCCGGAGCCCCCTCGACTAGCGAGGTGGGACCAAACCCAGAGCGCACACGCATGCCGTGCAGCACAGCCGCGAGAGAGAAACTATTCGGGCCGAATACAACGACCCAGGCCGATGGCCCAACAAAGTACTTCGCCCGATAACAAAAATCCAGTAGTTCACGCATGACAAAAACTAAAAAATGAAGATAATTTTTTTAAAAAAAGCCCAGTTAATAAAAAAATATTGTAAAAAGTTCAAACACATCTTAATGGTAAGAAGTAAAAAAAATTTAAAAAAATATAAGACTGTAAATAAAAATTTAAGAAACAAATTTACAAAAAAGTTCAACTACTACAATTCATAAGGTTCAAGTACAAATAAAAATAAGTACTGTGCAGCGAAGATTAATTTTTTTAATTTTATAAAAGACCAAAACTATCATTATTCATCTATAAAAAAGGAAAAAAAACGTGCTCCAAAATTCATGTAAAAAAGTAAGAAAAAAATATTATACAACAAACAAGTATGATTGGTAATTGACAACCTAAAATAGATCAGTACTATCATTAACAGGATGTAAGTTCAGCAAACTCAATAACAAAAAAGCGGTTCTAAAAAAATCATCAGCGTATAGCACCTTCTGCGAGTTATGAACATGAAAAATATACCAGTCAAAACAAAGGATGCCCATCAGTTCAACTATAGAAATTGTTCCATAACTAATATAAACAATGTATAAAAAAACAGTTATACTTGAGCAGAACAATAGGAAAAACATTACATAACTAGTTCCATACCATTCTAATAATACCATAAATTCAACCATCTCACATGCAAATGTTTTAAAAAGAAAAAATACTGCAACATAATCAACCACACACAAATATCACAACCGGCATCATTTGCCACATTTAAACCTACAACACATAAATTCTGAACGTCAGAGAGTCGTCTTCTCTCGAGAACATAACCATAACCACATCACCATCCTCAAATCCAGACTCAACAACAAACTCCTTCCACCCAGTAGTTAGGTTGATGCAACCATCAAAGTCGATGTGGTAGGCAACATCCATAAACTGATACCCATTCTTGTCTGAAGTCTCCATCTTCAGAACACCGGAACTAGGAGCAACAATCCTGATCCTCGATGACATTTTCTGCAAATGGGCCTGGGAGTACAAAACAAAATGAACACCTGATATAACTGAATTTTTACACAGATATAGGAATGATTTGCATAACAAACTAAAATGAAAAAAATCTGAACCAAAACAATAACACAAAACTAACTAGACATGTGAACTGACTAAACTGAAGAGATATACATATCAATACACCTACAGAAAAAACATCTATTCATAAACAAATTAGGGATTATACAAAAATTGGTTAAAAATCTTGTTAAGTAATGAACAAATACACACAGAAATCCATCTTGTTAAAATCTCACAAAACCAAATTAAAAAAATATAGACAAGCTATTCATTAGACAAAAGCTGAGATCCAGGTCCATGGGATTCAAGCGAAACCATCAAGAAAGTAGGAACCAAAGCGAATAGAAACACATACCCATGATTCCTTCAAGTGACCATCCGTCGAGGCGACAAACATAGGGTGTCTGAAACCCATGGTTCTTGTCTGACAAAGAAACAAGAAAGTTACTTGCCTTGTTGAGTCTGAGTGAGCTCCAAACCAGACTCGTACACACAGCCGTCAGCTTTGTGCGCCATCTTTGCCAGGCATCAGCATGAACAATCCTCCATGGAACATACAGGAACAGAGAAAAAGGCGGCGAAGAGAAGAGAGAGGAACCTAGATCTGATTCTAGAAGAAGGAAGAAAAGGGAGTGGGAAGACTTGGCCACACACCACACATAGATGGATAGCGTTTATAGTCAGGGACACTCGCAGATTATAAAAATAATAAATAGGAAGATGGGAAGCGAGCTGGTAGGAAATAGTTATTACATAAGCTATGCAACATTTGACCGCAAATCAGTTCAACTTCAGAAAAACAAGCAGTTCAAAGGTGCACATGTCGAACATATGCAGAAAAAACAACACATTCAGAGACAAAAACAAGTTGATTTCATATAGTCATTCAAACATCTGCTCCCCCACAACAAAAATCTTAAAAAAATAATATTCACTACTTGAGTTATAACGATCAAAGAAAAAGACGCCATTTTGCCTGGTGGATGGATGTGGAGCCGTGGCTGCTCTCCCCCTAGCCCAACTAATGATCTGATTATTGTTCCTTCCCCTGACCTTTGCGAAAAGAAGCTCCAATTCATTGGAGTTGCAAGTATCCATCACCTCACGCGCAAGCCGTCTGTTGAACTCTGCCTCCAGTTCCTCCTCGGCAGCACGTCACGCCATCTGCCTGCGCCTGCGCCTCCTCCTCCTCTGCTCCGCTACTGCAGCCCTCACATCTATGGCGTCCCCCTCCTCCTCTGTGACCTCTCCCAGCTCAGCATCCATCTCCGTTTTCTTTGGTTGCAGATCGTAGAATGAAACTGACAGAGGGCTCGGGCTTTATAATCAAAGTGCAGAGCCATCAATGCGGCTCCGATGTCAACACACAGTAATAAAACTTTGACACGCAGCAGTCCAACTACACATACGGCAGCAATTCAAAACAACACTGAAAAACACGCAAATTAATTACGCAGTTTGACCAGATTACAAGAAATCGCAGCTTACAGTCAGCCGCCATACACCACCTCCGGCAACGATGGGAATCCGGGGTAGAAACAACTTAAAAAAACAAAATTGACAACGCAAATCTTTTCATACAATCCTTATATCTCTCCCTGCAACACCTATTCGAAAGTAAAACAACAGAAAAAGAAGAACATAATTCCATGCCGGGCGTCGAAAACAACCAAGAACTTCGTGTCGTAAAAAACTGCACGCAGTATTTTTTTTGGTACTGTTTTTGCTCTAATTTTTTTAACCGTTTATCGTAACAAGACGTATAATATACCGTTGGAAAGCTACGGATTAGGCGCAACTTCGCCATGTTGAACACATTTTGAGATTTCTCGCGGTTTAAGAGCAGTTTCAAAAACGGTCCGGCGGATGACGAGTGGTAGCGAGCGTATTTTCGTGATTCTTTCTAAACTGCTCATCAAAATAAAGCAAATGATACGCCATCGGAAAGATATCATCGAGGCTCATCTTTTTCATATCTATTATTTTTTCTAATTCATTACGGTTTAAGAGCAGTTTCAAATTTACTAAATCGCGGGATTACGTTTTTTTGATTTTTTTTGCATTTTTCGGTACTGTTTTCGCTCTAGTTTTTGAACCGTTTGTCAAAACGAGGCGTGTAATATGTCATTGGAAAGCTATGTATAAGGCGCAACTTTCATATGTAGAAATGGTTTTGAGATTCCTTATGTTTTTAGTTAATTTTGAAAATCGTGTGGCTGACTACGAGAGGCAATGACTGTTTTTGAGAAATTTTACAAACCGCTGGTCGAAATGATTCAAATTGTACGCTGTTGGAAAGATATCGTCGAGATGCAACTTTTTCATGTAGAACAATCTCTCTAATTATTTACGGTTTAAGAGCAGTCTTTAAATTACCAAAATGCGCACTCTGTTTTTCGCGACACTTAAATCAATGAGTGAACTTCATCCAATAGAAAACCGCACTGCTTCAGACTGAAACCCGCACCGCATTAGACGGACAAGAAAACTGCATCATTCCTTTTCTCAAGTGTAGGTTTAACGGACAAGAAAGTGGAGTGCACTTCACATCGAGCGTAAGTGCACCGCAAACTATCGAGAGGTGAGTCGCATGAGATTACGAAGTGAGCTACACACCGGGCGTAATTTGACCGCAAAACTATCGAGAGGTGGGCCGCATGAGATTACGAAGTGAGCTTCACGTCTGGCGTAAGTGGACCGCAAAAACTATCGAGAGGTGAGCCGCATGAGATTACAAATTGAGCTTCACATCGGGCATAAGTGGACCGCAAAACTATGTAGTCTGGCGTAAGTGGACGGCAAAACTATTGAGAGGTGAGCCGCATGAGATTACAAAGTAAGCTTCACATCGGGCATAAGTGGACCACAAAACTATCGAGATGTGGGCCGCATGAGATCACGAAGTGAGCTTCACATCTGGCATAAGTGGACCGCAAAACTATCGAGAGGTGAGCCGCATGAGATTACAAAGTGAGCTTAATAATAAATTTACATCTGAGACACTTTTACATTACCAAGTGGTGCCTCACGATGTTTTTGTTTATTATGGGAATTACTTTTTTCTCTTTTTTCATAAACTGAAGCACCAACCACCACAAAATGAACCAGACACCTTTTCTACAAATAAAAGAATACACACAAAACTTCACACACGAACCGCGAGAGCCACAAGCAGTGCACCAGCAGTGCAACTTTTTTATAAATTTTACATTTTCTCTCACACATTCAAGAAGAAAGTGAACTTAAAAAATTGATCATTTTTCTTCTGTAGTTTCCCAACGAACAGAACATCGACACACACACACACACACACACGGCCTGCATGCATCGTGCACATGGGCCGCAAACAAACCGCACTCGCCGCGTACAGGAACTACATGACCTACCTTGCCGCCGCTTTGTCTGCATGCTTCGCCAGACCGGTACGCGTGGCCTTGGCGCCGATCAATTCAACATCAACCCAAAATGAACTACATCATGTAGGGCGTCGCGGGCTCGTGGTGGTGGCATTTGGGCGGCGAGGAGGAAGGAGAACTGCAGGTCGCTCGTCGAAGCACCTGCGATGTGGGCGAAGTGACCTGCATTTGAACAAAAGAAACACGGATGAAGTGAGCTGCCTTTGCCGGGCTCAGCACTTGCAATGTTGTGGACAGAGTCGTTGTCGACCAAAACAAACAGCATCGTCGTGCGGTAGTGCATGGGTGTGGAGGCAGAGCTGCAGCGCCCAGCTGAACTGCACTAGACATGCAAAAGATCAATCTTTGGCACCAATATTGCCACCAATACAACCGGACGGTACAACAGCTCATGCTCTCCCATAAACTAGTCAATCAACGATTGGGAAAAAAAATCCCCAACGCCGAAAGTCTTTAACAGAAATCCACGGGGAAGCGGCGTGTGTTCTCAAATCAGAGCGAGCACGCGTATCGAAGTGGGAGTAGGAGTCAAAGTAGTAGTCGGCGCTGGTCTTGTCGTTGCCGATGACCTCCTCCTCGGGGGCGGCGGGGCTCTCCTCCACCTCCATCCCGACCTCCGCGGCCACCTCGTCGGCGTCCTCGAATAACAAGCGAACGCACTGCAAAAACATGCCAATGCACTGCACAGGAAAATAGATGGTGCTTCCTTGGAAATAACATGCCAATGCACTGCAACAACATGCCAATGCACTGCACAGGAAAATAGATGGTGCTTCTTGGAAAGAATATGCGAACGACGCAAAAAGCGTGCCAATGCACTGCGCACGGAACGCGGCCGATAACCGCTCCCCAAGCGAGTGAAATGCTAAATGACTCAAAAAAAAAATCATCCTGGCATGTAGCCGCCACACGAAACTGCAATCTTTGCATGATGCCCGATCTGCCTTGCATGAGGAGTGGCGATGCCTTCTGCGACCACGCCCGTCTGCTCGGTGATGGAGGATGGGAGGTGGAAGAGGGGCAGAAGGGTGGCGAACCACAAACTGTGTTGTGGATGTGCCACTGGTGGCATCGCCATGCTTCCAGGCAGAGGAGAAGAGTCGGGTCGCCCTGGGAGCACCGTCTTCCGTGTGTCCACAGATGTGCAGCCTCGAGCTGATGGGACGCCGCTGAGCAAAGAAGTCAATGGGATCTCACCATCCACGGATCCATGAACACAAGGGTGACCTGCAATTGGGGGAGAGCTGATGCTAATTGTTTTCGTTGCAGAGGAGCACCGACGCGAGGTTGGGGTCACCCAAGAGTGGATCTCAGCGATCCATTGCCGGTCGGTCTTGAGGGGTGGGCGATTCGGGCAGGTCCGGGGCCATGGGCGCGGCGTGCCACTTGGAGTCTCATGGGAAGTGGCACAGCTAGCCGGGAGGGGGCGTAGCGCGCGGAGGGGCTCATCGATGCCGATTGAAAAGAAAGCAGAGGAGGGGAGGGATGCGCGTGTCCAGGGAAGAAGGGAAGAGGGGATGGAGGGGAGGCACCGGGGTAGGAGGCTGGAGGGCACTGCGCACGCGGCCGGCGGCGTGACCCTTGGCCCCCGGTGGCAGAAGCTAGGGAGCCGGGGAAGGTGAGGTCGGAGTGGGTTGGGGCGACCTCCGCGCGTCTGATAACCCACAAGTATAGGGGATCGCAACAGTTTTCGATAAGTAAGAGTGTCGAACCCAACGAGGAGCTAAAGGTAGAACACATATTCCCTAAAGTTCTATCGACCACCGATACAACTCTACGCATGCCTAGAACAAGTATGAAACTAGAAGTACTTTGTAGGAGTGATAGGATAGGTTTGCAATATAATAAAGGACACAAAAATAAAAAGTAGGGGCTGTTTAGATAAATACACAACTAAATTAAGTATAGCGAGTGTGGAAAAGTGGTTGTAGGAGTGGTGAAATTGTCCCTAGGCAATTGACTACGTTACTAGACCGGTAATCACTATTGCAATTCTATTTGAGGGAGAGGCATAAGCTAACATACTTTCTCTACTTGGATCATATGCACTTATGATTGGAACTCTAGCAAGAATCCACAACTACTAAAGACTCATTAAGGTAAAACCCAACCATAGCATTAAAGTATCAAGTCCCTTTTATCCCATCATAAACAACCTACTTACTCGGGTCTGTGTACATCACTCACGCCACCCACCATAAGCAAATCATAAACATATTGCAAACCCTACAGCGGGAATCCCTCACGCTTGTGCGAAACGGAGGGCACAATAGGACAGCACCAATAATAAAACATGGAACTCAAACCAATCATAGCAATTCATCAATCACCGATAGGACAATGAAAATCTACTCAGACATCATAGGATCGCAACACATCATTGGATAATAATATGAAGCATAAAGCACCATGTTCAAGTAGAGGGTACATCGGGTTGCGGGAGAGTGGACAGCTAGATATAGATGGGGAAGGTGATGGAGATGTTGGTGAAGATGGCGGAGGTGTTGGTGAAGATCGCGGTGATGATGATGGCCCCGGTGGCGTTCGGCGCCACCGGAAGCAAGGGAGAGAGCCCCCCTTCTTCTTCTTCTTCCTTGACCTTCTCCCTAGATGGGAGAAGGGTTTCCCTCTGGTCCTTGGCTCCCATGGCTTGGGAGGGGCGAGAGCCCCTCCGAGATTGGATCTATCTCTCTGTTTATGCGTTCCTGCGTTGGCTGATTCTACCCCTTAACCGTTTCCTTTATATCAGGAGATCCGTAACTCCGATTGGGGTGAATCTTTCGCCCAGATCTTTCTGATAAAATTAGCTTTCTTGCACCAGAAGGAGAGCGTCAACCGCCTTAGGGGTGGACCACGAGGGTCGAAGTGCGCTTTGGGGGGTAGGGTGCGCTCCCTACCTCGTGCCCACCTCGGACACCATTTCGCGTTGATTCCACTTTCCAAAAATCATAAATATTCCAAAAAAAATCTCCGTCCGTTTTTATCCTGTTTGGACTCCGTTTGATATTGGGTTTCTGCGAAACCAAAAACATGTGAACGAGGCGGCCTTTGAGCACTTTGGATCAATAAGTTAGTCCCAAAAATAATATAAAAAGTTGCCAAAAAGTATATGAAAGTGAATAATATTGGCATGGAACAATCAAAAATTATAGATATGACGGAGACGTATTAGCATCCCCAAGCTTAATTCCTGCTTGTCCTCGAGTAGGTAAATGATAAAAAAGAATAATTTTTGATGTGGAATGCTATCTAGCATAATCTTGATCATATGTCTAATCATGGCATGAATATTAAGACACGAGTGATTCAAAACAATAGTCTATCATTTGACATAAAAACAATAATACTTCGAGCGTACCAATAAAGCAATCATGTATTTTCAAAACAATAAGGCCAAAGCAAGCTCATACCTACAAAATCATACAGTTTGGCCATGCTTCATTTTAAATCACACAAAATGCCCCCATCATGCACAACCCGATGACGAGCCGAGCAATTGGTTCATACTTTTTAACGCGCTTCAGCTTTTTCAACCCTCACGCAATACATGAGCGCAAGCCATGGATATAGCACTATAGGTGGAATAGAATATAATGATGGAGGTTATGCGGAGAAGACAAAAAAAAAGGAGAAAGTCTCACATCGACGCGGCTAATCAACGGGCTATGGAGATGCCCATCAATTGATGTCAATGCGAGGAGTAGGGATTGCCATGCAACGGATGCACTAAGAGCTATAAGTGTATGAAAGCTCAACAAAAGAAACTAAGTGGGTGTGCATCCAACTTGCTTGCTCATGAAGACCTAGGGCATTTGAGGAAGCCCATCGTTGGAATATACAAGCCAAGTTCTATAATGAAAATTCCCACTAGTATATATGAAAGTGACAACATAGGAGACAATCTATATGAAGAACATGGTGCTACTTTGAAGCACAAGTGTGGAAAAAGAGATAGTAACATTGCCCCTTTTCTTTTTTTTTCTCTTTTTTTGGTGGGATTCTTTGGCCCCCTTTTTTATTTAGGCTTCTTTGGCCTTCCCTCCCCCTTTTTTTTGGTGGGGCAATGCTCTATAATGATGATCATCACACTTCTATTTACTTACAACTCGATATTACAACTCGATACTGGAACAAAGATATGACTCTATATGAATGCTTACGGTGGTGTACCGGGATGTGCAATGATCTAGCATAGCAATGACATCAAAAAACGGACAAGCCATGAAAACATCATGCTAGCTATCTTACGATCATGCAAAGTAATATGACAATAAATGCTCAAGTCATGTTTATGATGATGATGAAAGTTGCATGTCAATATATCTCGGAATGGCTATGGAAATGCCATAATAGGTAGGTATGGTGGCTGTTTTGAGGAAGATATAATGAGGCTTATGTGTGATAGAGGCGTATCGTATCACGTGGTTTGGATGCACCAGCGAAGTTTGCGCCAATCTCGAGGTGAGAAAGGGCAATGCACGGTACCGAAGAGGCTAGCAATGATGGAAAGGTAAAAGTGCGTATAATCCATGGACTTGCAAAAGTCTACTTAGCCCTCGAAGCAAAGTACTACTACGCATGCCCCTAGGGGGATAGATTGGTAGGAAACGACCATCGCTCATCCCCGACTGCCACTCATAAGGAAGACAACCAAAGAAACACCCCATGCTTCAAATTTGTCACACAACGATTACCATACGTGCATGCTACGGGACTTGCAAACCTCAACACAAGTGTCTCTACAATCCAGAACCACCCACTAGCATAACTCTAATATCACCATCTTTATATCGCAAAACTATTGCAAGAAATCAAACATATCATATTCAGCGATCTACAAGTTTATGTAGGATTTTATGACTAACCATGTGAATGACCAATTCCGGTCATCTCTCTAAATAGATACAAGTGAAGCAAGAGAGTTTAATTCTTTCTAAAAAGATATGCCCATGCTCTAAAAAATATAAGTGAATCAAAAGAGAATTCTACAAATGGCGGTTTTCTATTTAAAGAGAAACAGGCAATCCAAACTTCAAATGATATAAGTGAAGAACATGAAGCATTCTATAAAGCCATACTCAAAAGATTTAAGTGAAGTGCAATGAGCATTATATAAATCAACAAAGAACTATCTCATACCAGCAGGGTGCATAAAAGAAAAATAAAAACTAAATGCAAAAGGCGGCTCCAAGACTTGCACATAATGCATGAGCAAGCGAATCCGAAAACATACCGATGCTTGTTGAAGAAAGAGGATGCCTCCCAGCATCCCCAAGCTTAGACGCTTGAGTATCCTTGAATATTTACTTGGGGTGCCTCGGGCATCCCCAAGCTTGAGCTCTTGCCTCTCTTCCTTCTTCTCACATCGAAACATCCTCGATTAGACACTACATCCACACAAAACTTCAACAGAAAACTCGGTAAGATCCGTTAGTATAATAAAGCAAATCACCACTCTAAGTACTGTAGAAAACCAATTCATATTTTGTTTTTGCATTGTTTCTACTGTAATATAGCTTTTCCATGGCTTAATCCACTGATATAAATTGATAGATTCATCAAAACAAGCAAACTATGCATCAAAAACAGAATCTGTCAAAAACATAACAGTCTGTAGCAATCTGAACATCCACCATACTTCTGTTACCCCACAAATTCTACCAAAATTGGTAAACATAAGAAAGTTGTATATAAAGACAGTGCAAAAAGAATCAAAACCAATTGACGTTCCAGCTAAAAATGTAAAATCGCGCACTACAGCCAAAGTTTCTGTCCTGCACCGTACAAACCAACAAGCATTGTAAACATCCTAAAGGCAAACCTTGGCACATTATTTTTATAATACAATGTAATTGTACAAGGGGATAATTATTTTTGATGAAAAGTTTATGTAATCAAGATTCACAAAGTTTCCGTGAGCATGAACAAAGTTCAAGGAGCTCTCCCACTTCAACAATGCTTGTCTCTCTCACTTTCACTTTCCTTTTCGAAAAGTTTTTGGGTTCCCCTCTTTTTTTTGTTTTTTGTTTTTAAACTATATAAAAGCACACAACAGAAATAAATGACTCTCTAAAACTTCCGGGTTGTCTCCTGGCAGCGCTTTCTTTAAAAGCCATTAAGCTAGGCATTTAGTGCTCAAGTAATGGATCCACCGGATCCCAAGGTATATCAAAGCCAATTTTAATTGACAATGATTTGTAATTTAATGGTGAGCACAAAGTAACATATATCATGCAACAACGAAGTCTAACTCTCTTCCTATGCATCGGCATGTCATAAAAGAACAATTCATGCACACCAAGTAAAGGCCAATGCATAGTATAAACAGTTTCTTGCAATTCTACCGTGTTGGAAACATAAAGAGGTGGAGACATAGTTCCTCTCTCATAATAATTGCAAGTAGGAGCAGCAAGCACATGCATATTATATTCATCAAAATCATCATTTGTAGTAGTAAAAGGCAACCCATGAATATAATCCTTAATAAGCAGAAACTTCTCCGATATAGTGTAGTCGGGAGAATTCAAAAAGATAATAGGACTATCATGCGTGGGTGCAATAGCAACAATTTCATGTTTAACATAAGGAACTATAGCAAGTTCATCTCCATAAGCATAATTAATATTGGCATCTTGGCCACAAGCATAGCAAGCATCATCAAAAGGGATATTTCAAGAGAATGAACAGGATCATATCAATCATCATAGCAATCATCATGGCAATCATCATAGCAACCATCCTTCGGTAAGCACGAAGGGGAATTAAATAATTTATGAGTTAGAGGGTTACTCTCATTAGAAGATGGGCACGGGTAGCTAATCCGCTCCTCCTCCTTTTGTTCTTCGCTCTCCTCATCATCTTTTTCATCCAATGAGCTCACAGTTTCATCAATTTCTTCTTCCATAACTTCCTGCAAAATATTAGTCTCTTCTTGGACAGCGGAGGTTTTCTTAATAAATTGTTTAACATAGGTATTAGAAGCATAATTATAATAACAATATTCAAGTATGGCAAAATTTTCAGATTTGTAAAGAGTAGCATCATACTTTGCAATCAACATAGAAATTTCAAAAGCACCCTTAAAAGCAACAAATTCCTCAATTTGTTGAACATCATAGTAACTATAAACACCCTTAGCATAAGAAGATAAGATTCCATTATCAATAAACTCATATTGGTAGGTAAGGTGTTTTTTAGGGTTTTCAGAACAACAAGTAAAATCATATTCACAACATAAATTCCAAGCATAGCATTGCAAACGTTGAATTTGACTCCATAATAGTTTCCCTTTTTCAGATATACGGTGTCGCACATAACAAGCATGCTCATCTAAATATTTGCCCTCAACTAAGCTAGTTGGGGTTTCAGCACGAGTACATAGGGATCGAAGATGATCCAAGTAATAAGCTTGAGTGTGATAGATTTTGAGTGGTTCTTCAACCATTGGTTCAGCAGGTACAACTAAATTTTTTTTTGGTATTTTGCGTTTCCTACCCATAACTAAAGATAGAAAACAACTAAGGACAACAAAAAAAAATTACTGAGTGATAAAGCAAACAAGCACACACGAGAATATTCACCCCACGCTATGACTCCCCGGCAACGGCGCCAGAAAAAGGTCTTGATAACCCACAAGCATAGGGGATCGCAACCGTTTTCGATAAGTAAGAGTGTCAAACCCAACGAGGAGCTAAAGGTAGAACAAATATTCCCTAAAGTTCTATCGACCACCGATACAACTCTACGCACGCTTAACGTTTGCTTTACCTAGAACAAGTATGAAACTAGAAGTACTTTGTAGGAGTGATAGGATAGGTTTGCAAGATAATAAAGGGCACAAAAATAAAAAGTAGGGGCTGTTTAGATAAAGACACAACTAAAGTAAGTATAGCGAGTGTGGAAAAGTGGTGGTAGGAGTGGTGAAATTGTCCCTAGGCAATTGACTATGGTACTAGACCAGTAATCACTATTGCAATTCTATTTGAGGGAGAGGCATAAGCTAACATACTTTCTCTACTTGGATCATATGCACTTATGATTGGAACTCTAGCAAGCATCCGCAACTACTAAAGATTCATTAAGGTAAAACCCAACCATAGCATTAAAGTGTCAAGTCCCCTTTTATCCCATACGCAAACAACCTAGTTACTGGTGCATGCTTGTCACACTCACGCCACCCACCATAAGCAAATCATAAACATATTGCAAACCCTACAGAGGAATCCCTCACGCTTGCGTGACATGGAGGGCACAATAGGACAGCACCAATAATAAAACATGGAACTCAAACCAATCATAGCAATTCATCAATCACCCGATAGGACAACGAAAATCTACTCGGACATCACAGGATCGCAACACATCATTGGATAATAATATGAAGCATAAAGCACCATGTTCAAGTAGAGGGTACAGCGGGTTGCGGGAGAGTGGACCTCTGGATATAGATCGAGGAAGGTGATGGAGATGTTGGTGAAGATGGCGGAGGTGTTGGTGAAGATCGTGGTGATGATGATGGCCCCGACGCGTTCGGCGCCACCGGAAGCAAGGGGAAAGAGCCCCTTCTTCTTCTTCTTCCTTGACCTTCTCCCTAGATGGCAGAAGGGTTTCCCCTCTGGTCCTTGGCTCCCATGGCTTGGGAGGGGCGAGAGCCCCTCCGAGATTGGATCTATCTCTCTGTTTCTGCGTTCCCTGCGTTGGCTGATTCTACCCCTTCACCGTTTCCTTTATATCTGGAGATCCGTAACTCCGATTGGGGTGAATCTTTCGCCCAGGTCTTTCCCATAAAATTAGCTTTCTTGCACCAGAAGGAGAGTGTCAACCGCCTTACGGGTGGACCATGAGGGTCAGGGGCATGCCTGGGGGAGTAGGGCGCGCCCCCTACCTTGTGCCCACCTCGGACACCGTTTCGCGTTGATTCCACTTCCCAAAAATCATAAATATTCCAAAAAAATCTCCGTCCGTTTTTATCCCGTTTGGACTCCGTTTGATATTGGGTTTCTGCGAAACAAAAAACATGCTGATCGAGGAACTGGCAGCCTTTGGGCCTTTGGATCAATAAGTTAGTCCCAAAAATAATATGAAAAGTTGCCAAAAAGTATATGAAAGTAAATAATATTGGCATGGAACAATCAAAAAATATAGATACGACGGAGACATTTCAGCGTTCGGGGAGGAAGGAAAGAGGGGAGGGAGGGGCGGCGCCGAGGGGAGTAGACTGGATGGGGGCGGCATCGGGGTAGGAGGCCGGAGGCAGGCGTTGGGCACGTGGCCGGCGGCGTGACCCTTGTCCCTCGGCGGCAGAAGCTTGTAGGTCGGGTAAGAAGGTGTGAGGGAGGCGGGGCTCCGACGGCACATGGTCAGGCGGGCCATTAGGAGGTTTGAGTGGCTCTGGCGCAAGGTGGCGGGAGGCAGGAGGAAGAAGATTGGGTGGCCATGGGTTCGATGCGAGAGTAAGGTGGAGAGGATAAGGGGATGAGGTCGTGGGTGGTGGGAGCTGGGAGGTTTTTCTTTGTTGGATGTAGTTCTATTCTGTTTCAATAGCGGGCTTTGATCGGAAGCTGTTAGCGAGAATAAGCTGGGTGTTAGCACAATAAGACTCTTAAGGGTGTTATCATCGAATGTCTCGCACCACCATTCCCACATACACATGTATATATATACAATTTGATATATACAATTTCTCCTACATGGAGGCATTATTGCAATAGCGGGTAACAGTATTCTCCTTTGGGATCAATGACCTGGTTGAGCAAAAATCCCGCTATTTCCTCTTGAATTGCTCGTACGCGATCCGTTGGTAGGAGCTTATCCCGCACCTCATTGAACTTTTAAGGAGATCAATATGCATGTATTAGTCGTACTGTGATTAGATATCGATAATGATGTAAAAATTGTGAATAGTATTCGGCAAGCGTACCCATAGCTGTCTAGCAGATTTGGTCCTTTCGGACGCCATCATGCGAATGTTCTCGCAAACGTAGTATGCACATAAATCAGTCCCCGGCGCCTGCTTCATGGCCTTTACGAGAATAAAATTCAATCAGATAATAATTAATCAAAAGAATGTAATTAATGGTATTGAAACTAGAATTAAAGAGATGGTAGCTAGCTAGAAACTACTTAATTACTTACCTTGGGTCGAAAACAATACAACTTTTCTTTCCATTCGCCTGGAACCGTTTTGATGAACTTTTGCCAAGCCCTGCCCGCCGGCAAAGAAAATGAATAAATGAGTTATTAATTAGTTGATATCAGGAAATGACGAACTACAGAGGCTGATACGTATCCATCGTATCTAATTTTCCAAACACTTTTGCCCTTGTTTTGGACTCTAACTTGCATGATTTGAATGGAACTAACCCGGACTGACGCTGTTTTCAGTAGAATTGCGATGGTGTTATTTTTGTGCAGAAATAAAAGTTCTCGGAATGACCTGAAACTTCACGGAGCATATTTTTGGAATTTATAAAAAATATTGGCGAAAGAATCAAGACCAGGGGGCCCACACCTGTCCACGAGTGTGGGCGCGCCTGCCCCTCCGGGCGCACCCCTGCCTCGTGGGCCCCCTGCAGCTCGACCAACCTTAACTCCAACTCTATATATTCACGTTCGGAGAGAAAAAATCAGAGAGAAGGATTCATCACATTTTACAATACGGAGCCGCCGCCAAGCCCTAAACTCTCTCGGGAGGGCTGATCTGGAGTCTGTTCGGCGCTCTGGAGCGGGGAATCCGTCGCCGTCGTCATCATCAACCTTCCTCCATCACCAATTTCATGATGCTCACCGACGTGCGTGAGTAATTCCATCATTAGCTTGCTAGACGGTGATGGGTTGGATGAGATTTATCATGTAACCGAGTTAGTTTTATTAGGGTTTGATCCCTAGTATCCATTATGTTCTGAGATTGATATTGCTATTACTTTGCTATGTGTAAGTGCATCTAGAGCCACCCCTAGTTGGTTTTGGAGTATTGACGACAAACCTGGTTGAGGGACTAATGTGTCTGTGAGAATTGCAGGATAACACAAGTAGTAGTCCATCATTGATTCGGTTTACCTACCGGAGATGACCCCTAAAAATGTGTGAACACATTGAAGACAATCGTGGTATGTGAAGATATTCACAACGAAGATTATGACTCGAGAAGACATTCACGTGAAGACTATGGAGTGAGAAGACATAGTTGTTTCGTAGTCTCATTTTCTTCTTTGTTGAGTCATAGGAACCACCGTACTGTTAAGTGGGGTCCAAGTGAACAAAGTCAGAGTGACTGAAGTGATGCTCAACCAAATCCTAAGTCTTCAAGCGAAGACAATGAGAGCATATCTTATCCAGAGCTGGATGAGTCAGCTTTACTTGTAGCCCAAGTCAAGCTGTCGCGTGTGTTTGAAATCTGACCGTTGGAACACGTGTCAGTTCCTTAGTGATCCAGGGTCATTTCGGACAAATCAGGTCGGGTTGCCTAGTGGCTATAAATATACCACCCCTACACCATAAATTGGTGGCTTCTTAGAGTTAGTGCATGGATTTTGTCGTTTGAGAGCAACCCACCTCCGAAGCATTTGAGAGAGAAATCCTTGTGAGAACAAAGCCCAAAACACCCAGAGCCAAAGAGTGTTAGGCATCATCAAGTCTTTACATCGCGTGACACGAAGACTTGTTACACTTGAGGACTGTGAATCCTCCGGCCCGGTTAGGCGTCGCGTTTTGAGCATCCAAGAGTCATTGTGGATTGCCGGTGAGCGAAGTCTGTGAAGGTTTGGAAGTCTACCTTGAAGACTTACCAGAGTGATTGGGCGAGGACTAAGTGTCCTTAGCTCAAGGGGAATAAGGTGAAGACGCGGTCTTCTGAGCTAAATCTCAGCCTTCCTAACCAGACGTACAGTTGTCACAGCAACTGGAACTGGTCCAACAAATCCTTGTCCTCTCCAAGCAACTAGTTCTACCTCTTCCCCCACTTATTTACAGTTTGTCTTCGTGAAGTCATTTGCTTGCTTGCCTTATCTGTTTGACTTCACTGTGTGACGACTATTGTTGTTTGGCTTCATACCATCTTCCATCTTGATCCATACTACCTAGCTGCTATTAGTCTTCGTGCTTTCACTTCATTGTATTCTTGACTATGGTTTGTCTAGTGTAGTCTACCTTCTGCTGCATATCAATAGGTTCATTTCTATTGTTTGTCTTCATAACTCCCATGTTTTGAAGACTTCCATAAAAATAGCCTATTCACCCCCCTCTAGTCGATAACTAGCACTTTCAATTGGTATCAGAGCAAGGTATTCCCTTGTTCTGTGTGATTCGGTTTAACCACCTGGAGTTTTAGCTATGCCGACTGCAGGGATAATGAAAGTCTCCGCTGCGTGCCCTATCTTTTATGCACTAATTACCCCTACTGGAAGAATAGGATGCGCATGCATCTTGAAGCCATTGATGTCGATCTATGGTATGTCGTCAAGAACGGTGTTCCCAAGACTGGTGAAGGTGTCACCCCTGCTGATGTCGAGAAGTTCATTCAACTGGATTCTACCGCCAAGAACATCATCTGTGGTCATCTGCCCAAAAGACAGTATGGCCGTGTGAGTGCTCTGGAAACGTCAAAGCTAGTCTGGGACTGGCTCTCCAAGGTCAATGAAGGCGTCTCAACCCAGAGAGACTCAATGATTAGTGTTCTTCGCAACCTCTTCAACCGCTTCAAGAGACACGACAATGAAACGGCCAGCTCACATTTGATCGCCTCACTGATATCACAAATGAGCTTCATGCTCTCGGTGCCACTGAGATCACGAAGCATGAAATCATCAAGACACTCATGAGATCACTTGACAGCTCGTTTGACACCTAATACGATGATTCAAGAATGCCCTGACTTCAAGACACTCGATCCGCCTGACATACTTGAGAGGCTCAACACACATGAGTTTCAGCTATCTGAGAAAAGAGACATCTATGGTCCCAACTATGGCCGAACTCACGCTTTGAAGGCAAAGGTTGTTTCCTCATCTGAAGAAGAATCTGACAGTAGTTCTGGGGATCCTGAAGACATTGGAAAGGAGCTTGCTATGCTTGTGAGGAAGTTCCAGAAATTCACCAAGAAGAAAGGCTTCAGAAAATCTTCAAGATCCAGCTCGAGAAATGATGAAGCTTCTACTCATGACCACAAGAAGAGAACATGCCACAAGTGCAAGAAACCTGGTCACTACATCTCTGAGTGTCCTCAGTGGGACAATGAGAACAACAAGAAGAATAAGAGCAAGGAATATGATTCTGATGACAAGAAGAAGAAGAAATCCTCAAAGTCTTCTTCCAAGTCTTCATCACATAAGAAGAGCTCATCTGGCAAGGCTCGTGCTTTTGTTGGCAAGGAGATGGATTCAGAGGAGGATTCTACTTCTGAGGAAGCAGAGGTGGAATCTGAGGAGGAGTCCGACTCTGGCGTTGCAAGTCTGGCTTTAGCCACAGCCTATGTTGCCAAGTCCATCTTCAACGCCAAGACAATGGCTCCGTCAACGCCGATGATAATGACAAGGATGACTCTGCCCCCACCCTCTTTGCTTCATGGCACGTGGTGCCAAGGTAAACTCACGCGATGCTTACTTTCAAACATCAAGTGAAGATGACTTTGATTGCGAATCCGAACCTAGCTACAAAACACTTGCTAAAATTGCAACTAAACAACAGAAAGCTATGGAACATATTGAAAAATTATTAGACAAAAGCAATGACGTGTTGGATGCGGAAATGACCCGATCTCAGTCCTTAATTGAAGACATCAAAAATCTTCATGTTAAGTACGAGGAACTTCAAAGTCATCATGAAACGCTCTCAACAACCCATGAAAAACTTTCCTATGATTATCTTCAAAGGAAGCAAGAACTTGAGAAATTGAGAGCAGTTCATGAAGATCTTCAAAAAGAGAATGAGTCACGTCACGCTCAACAGATCAGTCCCGCTCAGGAAGGATTTGAACCACCATGTCTAAAATGCCTTGAGCGTGATAACGCTACTTCTGTTGCTGAATGTTCTACTTCTACTACTGTCACAATATCTTCAACTGCTGATGTGGTAATTAACCCCTTCTGCTGAGGATACCACTACTATTGCTGATAAAAATGCTAGTTTGAAGATATTGCTTGAGACTGGGATGTACAAAACTCTCAAAGGGCATCAGACACTATGTGATGTCCTCAAAAAGCAGATTCTGACCCGAAACCCTATGAAAGAGGGTGTTGGGTTCGAGAGGAAAATAAATGTTGATGGTTCTTACTGGAAGCCTGAGCAGCACCCCAAAACCATATGGGTTGCTGCAAAGGGACCTTCAGTGGACCCATCTATGTGTAGTTCACCGAAAGTGTACATCTATGTGTAGTTCAAAAGCTATGGAATATCAAATCTTATGTCGCAAATCAACAAGGTGTTCCTTATATAGTTCACCGAAAGAGTACATCTATGTGTAGTTCAAAGAAAATTTAAGTTCTTCTACTGTGACGCCCCCGATTCAATCGTACACTAATCATACTGCAAATGTGTACGATCAAGATCAGGGCCTCACGGGAAGATATCACAACACATCTCTAAACACAAATAAAATAAATAGAAGCTTTATATTACAAGCCAGGGGCCTCGAGGGCTCGAATACAAGCTTGATACACCAGAGTCAGCGGAAGCGACAATATCTGAGTACAGACATAAGTTAAACAAGGATGCCTTAAGAAGGCTAGCACAAAAGCAATACGATCGAAGAGGCAAGGCCTCCTGCCTGGGATCTCCTAACTACTCCTGGTCATCAGCGGTCTCCATGTAGCAGAAACCGTCGGCGGTGGCATCTGGCTCCAAGGATCCACCATCTGGTTGCATCAACCGGAAAGAAGAAATAAGGGGGAAAAGGGGGAGCAAAGAAACCGTGAGTACTCATCCAAAGTACTCGCAAGCATCAGATCTATAGTAAGTATGCATTGGTATCAAATGGAAGGGTTGAATCTGTGGACTGAACTGCAGAATGCCAGAATAGAGGGGAAGGCCTAGCCTATCAAAGACTAGCATCTTCAAGCAGCTCCA
This sequence comes from Aegilops bicornis, assembly GCA_021605145.1. NCBI lineage: Eukaryota > Viridiplantae > Streptophyta > Magnoliopsida > Poales > Poaceae > Aegilops > Aegilops bicornis. The sequence continues at coordinate 839,464,611 of CM038670.1, forward strand.
AGCATCTTGCAGCATGTAGAAGAGTAAAGAATAGCAGTTTAATATTTAACAAACATTTTGTAACATTAATGCCTAGCGATCCTTCCTCGACTCCCTACGAGAAAGTAATCCCGGAGCCACATATATCAAGTATCCATCTGTAGTTGTATAAGACCAGGATATAAGTCTGAACGTCCTTTACCGTGGACATGTCTATTAATAGATAATCTTCCCTGCAAGGGTGCACCACGTTTTCCAACGTCTCGATCACTCTAGCCGGACACACCTTTCAGGGGTCAATGCCCGGCCTCGGAAGATCAACACGTCGCAGCCCAACCTAGGCTCAGCAGAGAGGTCCCCGCCATTCTACCTCCTAAGCACTCCGGGGTTTGGGCCCATCGCCCGTTGCACTCCAGGTCATTACGCGCAGGGCGGGTCCAGGCTCCACCTCTACATGGATGGTGTCGTCCCAGCCGTGCCGCACTGCTGAACTGGACGTCTGACAAAGCTTCGGCTGATACCACGACGCCGAGGCCCATAACTATTTTTGTGTGGTGGTTGGTGAGTAAAGGCGAGAGGCCAACTCAGAACAAATACCCAAACCATAGTGTATTATTAGCTTGCGGAGACGAGCAAAGACTCATGATCGAAAGTGGCCCCGTCCCCCCGTCTCGTGGACTTACGACAAGGGCCTAGAATGCCCGGCCGTGCCATGTAACCATCTTGCGGGTGCTCTCGGGGCCTGACCGAATTTCACCAAAGGTCTCAAGTAAAGTCAATTGTAACCGTGTGCCTAAACATCAAGGGGAAAACCCTAGGAATCACCCACGGAGGATTCCACTCGATGTAACCATCAAGGAGAACGTAAGAGGGACCACCCTCGAGGTTCACACTTGAGGTGTTGAACAACATAGCCGCATCGAGAATGGTGAAAGAGGAAATCACCCTCGATGACCACGACCGAATAGCTACACTACAAAATTATAATCAGTAGTGCGTTATGAGGGATCACCCTCGGCACTCGATAGTAACTCTGCAGAGTCGAGCAACAAAAAGGGGCGTGATGTGATGTGAGGTGTCGGGCCCTGGTCATCGATCATGCTGATCGAGTCGTCGATCATGAAGCAGGGGAAACAAGGACAAGGTGGGGGTCACTGATGGATCACTAGCCAACCTATATTAAGCAGTTTAAGATAAGCAGGTAGGGTACAACATCAGGTACAAAAGCACGCCATGCATCAGAATATGAGCAATCAATAACAGTAGCAAAATCTAATGCAAGCATGAGAGAATAGAATAGGTGATATCGGGATGATCAAAGGGGGGGCTTGCCTGGTTGCTCAGACAAGAAGGAGGGTCGTCGTCGACGTAGTCGATCACAGTGGCATCGGCAGCCATCACGGGGTCTACCGAAGAGAAGAGGGGGGAGAAAACAGTAAATACACGCAAACATATGCATAACAAGACAAGAAGCGGGGCTAGAAGATTTCTAACGCAGCGCTAGGCGATACTTGCGAAGGGGGAAACATCCGGGAAAATTTCCCGGTCCCGGACGTCTGTCAGACAGATGAACCGGAGGAGAAAGTTTGCAGGTTCGCTATGCTAGGGACGTGTGGCAGACGAACGGACCGCGTATCTGGATTCGTCTCAAAATTCTGAGCAACTTTCATGTAGAAAACTTTTTCATCCGAGCTACGGTTTAATTTTTACGATTTTTCAAAGTTTTACACATATTTTGCAATTTAATTTAATTCGAAAATAATGAGTAAATGCTAGGTGCACCAAAGACAGTGGTACACAAAACTGTACCCAGTGGGTCGACAGGTGGGCCAGGGGGTCCCAGTTGACCATTCAACGTTTGACTGGTCAACAGGGGGTGGGGCCCCCTATCATTGACTCACCTAACTAATTAGTTGATTAATTAGGCTAGCTTATTAGTTAGTTTAACTAAACCATTTTAATTAAGTTAATTAACTAATTAATTATTTTATTATTAAATATATTATTTTTATCCTTTTTTAAAACTACAGGGGCATGGGGCCCGCTGGCAGTGGCACAAGGCCAGCCCAGCGGGGCGGGTTAACGGGCGGAGCCCCTGGGGTTGGGCGCAGGCCCGGTCAGGCCGCTTAGCAGGTGGCCGGGCGAGGCCATAGCCATCGCCGGTGGCGGCGGGTGGCCGTGGCAGGGGAAGAGCAGGTGGGGCGTGGGCGCCGTGAGGCAAGGGGCGGCGGCCCCTAGGAAGAGGCGGCCGAGAAGGCAGGTCTTTGGGCGAGTCGTGTGGTGATGCCACGTTGGAAAGGCGAGGCCGCGGGGGAAAGGCGAGGCCGGTGCACGGCAGCAGCAGCGGAGCTGCAGCAAGTCAGCAGGGAGCAGGAGTGGCGCCAAGCACGCGGTTGCGCACGCACAAGGACATGGACGCGCAGGGGCATGGGCTTGTGTGGCTGGGCGCCCACGAGTGTGGATGTGACCACGAAGCTCGGGTGGACATGGCGGGCACGGAAACAACAACTAAGGCGGCAAATGAAGAACGGGGCGTGGAGGAAGCGGAGAAGAAGCTCACGGGGCCCTGTAGTCGTGCAAAAGCGAGCTCGGGGATGCCGGAGAGGCTCGGAGTGGAGCGGATCGAAGACGACCCGACGGTGACGACCCGAGACGAAGACGATGTGGGCGACGGAGATGGGGACTCCCGGCTCCAATCCGGTGGAGCAGAGGGTGAGGTAGACGACGGCGGTCCTCCAGGGCTCGTCGGCGTGGTGGGGGAGGGTCGGTGGCCACGTCGAGGCGAAGTGGCCGACGGAAAACGCGTTCAGTGGGGGAGAGAAAGGGATCTGGGGAGAGGGAGAGAGGAGGAGTGGGGAGCGAGGGGCAAGTGGGAGAGGGAATCGAGGGGGCGTTAGGCGACCTTATCCCTCCGGGGATCAGAGCGACAGGCAGGCGAGGCGGTCGGGGAAGAACGCGAGCGCCCCGGTTGTTCGAACAGTGGGAAGGGAGACAACCGGGGGAGTGGGGGTTGGTGGAGGTGGGCTGGGCTGTGGTGTACTGTAGCTAGCAGGCCTAAGTGCACAGGAGCTTGTTAGCCTTTTTTTAAGAAACAAAATAGCTACTTCTGAAATTAGAGAGCTAGCAAACGATTTGGTTGATCATGAGACTTGGCACATAATTACTGAACAATAAACTGAGAGGGCAGAAAAAAGTTTGAGGGCAATTTGAATGGTGCAAACATTTTTGGAAAATGCAAAGAGCCGAAATAATGTTGTTGGACCACTGGAATAATTTCCAGGGGCAATTTGGGGATTCCGAAAATGTTGGTTTCAACATGAAAAATATTTAGGGATTATTTTCCATAGGATGAACTATTTTCATTGCATGACAGAAGAAACAAATATTTGACATGCATTTCAAATGGAAAAATGGCTTTGATTTGGGACAAGTGTCAGATGGCAAAGTGATCATGATGACATGGCCACTATTAGTGGGGGATTACTTTAGTGAGATGTTGGGGATGTTACAAATCTCCTCCACTACAAGAAATCTCGTCCCGAGATTTAAGGGGTGGAGTAAGGTGGAAAGACTCGGGAAGGACGGAGCTAAATCATAGGATAGGTACACGGGGGTTATCTTAGTGAACGTGGCATAGAGGCATCTCTCGAGTTGAAATTTAAGAAAGTCATCGAGAGCAAGGTAAGAAGGTGCAATAAGAACCTTCAACTGGGTAGGCAACCCTTCGTAGCCTGAAACAGACGGTGGAAAGGGGTTCAGAGCAATGGGAATAAGTATTGCGTCTGATACCAGAATAGATCACTAGGTAGGTGGCTCATGATTTACATACGAAGCCAAGCGTGAGGAACAATTTTTGGAAAACAGGGATGTACAGGAAAGTCAGGTTTCGATCCTGTGGAACTATGGGTTATGGTCCCACCATGTGGGTTAAAAGCAGGAAGACGCTAATCATTTTGCAAGGTAATGATAGCAAGGCAGTTCAGAGGATAGCCTGTAAGTTATATTGGCAATAACGTTGGTACCAAGGGCGAGGGACGAAGAGAACCATTTTCCTGCTCGTTAAGACGAGTCGGACCAATAGGCAAAGTTCTCGTCCATCGGTGGCTACCGGAATGTCATCAACAATAGTAACAAGGTCTTACAGATAGAGCTTGTACACCGAGGTGTTTACATAAGTAGGAAATTATCACTACTCAGATAAGATAGGTTACAAGAAAGATTAAACAAAACAATGGAAAGGAAAGCATAGACTCGAATCAGTTATCAGTATTCTCAAGTGTCTAACAACTCAGAACCCGTGGAAAAATTGGAATCGGCGAGAAATAATAGTTGATGAAGAACTCATAAGAAGTTATGTCGTTCCGTGATATTCTCGAAATACCAGAGGGTAACACTCGAAGGTAGATCAAAGTAGAGGCTTGACAGGTGAAATGATCTGAAGAAGACAAGTACTTTAACTCGTCCGAGAAATGCAATCGAAGGATAACAGTCCTGGTCGGAACCACGGTTGCCAAGGACCAAAACAAAATACAAGATGAATCTATACCAAGGGGATTATCATTATAACAAGAAGCTTCCATGATAAGTTCCACATCGGGTCCATGGGCATGAACTCAAAGGTTCAAGGTCGACTTCCACTTCTCTAATGCACAACTTTCCATTTACTTCTCGTTTTCGACGAAGTTGTAGAATTGAAAATTTTATCTGAAGAAATGCCAGTAGATATAACTCGCATAATCTTCGGGTTCACACAAATTAGGGAAGGCGTAGGTTCAACCCATAGGGACATCTTAGGAACATATACCACAACTTTAGGAATAAGTAACTCAAGCTCGAAAGTAGAGCATGGTTGAGGAAGCAGAGGATACAATTTATCAAAGGCATTATGTATCCGAGGAAAGGCTCACAAGATGATTGAATTTGAAGGACGTTGTCGGATAGAACCCCACAAAGGATCTAGTGGTTCACAAGGGATCTAATGTGAGCATCAATACTTAACCAGAAGTAGAAAGAATGCAAGTATATCAGATTATAGAAGCAACCGACTAATTCAGAGTTGAAATGCAAAGGAATTACGATTTCCAAAATCAAGGGATCAGAAGCAAACGCTCTGACAAAGGATGGTTAAGTTGAAAAGACTTAGGGCACAATCGATGGCAATCTGATTGGCTGAAAACCAGCTCATGTTAGGGAAGACGTCTGAGCCGGAAAGATAATCTATAAGGATCAACTGATGATTGCGACACAAACATATCAAATCAAAATACTCAAGATGATAATGACAAAGGACGTCAATGGATACTGCTAGTCATATGGAATTAACCAGAGTGTAGGCAGGTAAGACTTTCTAGAGCAATAGGCGACAGAGGTCATCGAAAGCTCGGATTGTATTACCAAGTATCTTATGAAGCATAAGAATAGCTGGGGTGAATGGATACTTGATAAGAGCGAGTAATTATCCGAAGGGGTATTCATGCGGCAAGGACTGCAGGGCGGCAAGCATAAAGGATCCCTGGAACATCGAAGAGTATTTCAGGACATCTTAATAACAAGAGCAACTGGGGATGAAGGTATGAACGACAACGTAGGTAGTTACACATAAGGATTTATCGGTGGCAGGGATTGCAACGGAGAAGGGCACAAGGGTCTCGAGAAAGCATCGAAGAGTATCTTCAGAATCTTCTGTTGAACCGGGCCACCATCTGGAATGAAGGGGCTCTCCGGGAGAAGTATTTACGAGAACCTAGAGTTATAGTTTGCAAAACCAATTAACCCGAATGGAAGAGAGGTCAGATTCCCAGAGTATAGACGAGGAATAAAAGATCTTAATACCACCCAATTGGCGACGTGGGCCCGTAGGCCACACAGCCATGTTAGTAAAACAATTTTTAAAAGACTAGACTCAACTTCGGCCAAGGAGTTGGAAAGGGGGATCCTCCACGCAGTCGGCTCTGATACCAACTTGTGACGCCCCCGATTCAACCGTACACTAATCATACACGCAAATGTGTACGATCAAGATTAGGGACTCATGGGAAGATATCACAACACAACTCTAAACACAAATAAAAGAAATAGAAGCTTTATATTACAAGCCAGGGGCCTCGAGGGCTCGAATGCAAGCTTGATACACCAGAGTCAGCGGAAGCAACAATATTTGAGTACAGACATAAGTTAAACAAGGATGCCTTAAGAAGGCTAGCACAAAAGCAATACGATCGAAGAGGCAAGGCCTCCTGCCCGGGACCTCCTAACTACTCTTGGTCGTCGGCGGTCTCCAGGTAGCAAAATCCGTCGGTTGTGGCATCTGGCTCCAAGGATCCACCATCTGGTTGCATCAACTGGAAAGAAGAAAGAAGGGGGGAAAGGGGGAACAAAGCAACCGTGAGTACTCATCCAAAGTACTCGCAATCATCAGATCTATACTAAGTATGCATTGGTATCAAATGGAAGGGTTGAATCTGTGGACTGAACTACAGAATGCCAGAATAGAGGGGAAGGCCTAGCCTATCAAATACTAGCATCTTCAAGCAGCTCCAAGCATCTTGCAGCATGTAGAAGAGTAAAGAATAGCAGTTTAATATTTAACAAACATTTTGTAACATTAATGCCTAGCGATCCTTCCTCGACTCCAGGGGGAGAAAGCAATCCCGGAGCCACATATATCAAGTATCCATCTGTAGTTGTATAAGACCAGGATATAAGTCTGAACGTCCGTTACCGTGGACACGACTATTAATAGATAATCTTCCCTGCAGGGGTGCACCACGTTTTCCAACACGCTCGGTCACTCTGGCCGGACACACCTTTCTGGGTTCAATGCCCGGCCTCGGAAGATCAACACGTCGCAGCCCGACCTAGGCTCGGCAGAGAGGTCCCCGCCGGTCTATGTCCTAAGCACTCCGGGGTCTGGGCCCATCGCCCGTTGCACTCTAGGTCGTTGCGCGCAGGGCGGGTCCAGGCTCCACCTCTACATGGATGGTGTCGGCCCAGCCGTGCCGCACTGCTGAACTGGACGTCTGACAAAGCTTCGGCTAATACCACGACGCCGAGGCCCATAACTATTCTTGCGTGGTGGTTGGTGCGTAAAGGAGAGAGGCCAACTCAAAACAAATACCCAAACCATAGTGTATTATTAGCTTGCGGGGACGAGCAAAGACTCACGATCGAAAGTGGCCCTGTCGCCCCGTCTCGTGGACTTACGAGAAGGGCCTAGAATGCCCGGCCGTGCCACGTAACCATCTAGCGGGTGCTCTCCGGGCCCGCCCGACTTTCACCAAAGGTCTCAAGTAAAGTCAATTGTAACCGTGTGTCTAAACATCAAGGGGAAAACCCGAGGAATCACCAATGGAGGATTCCACTCGATGTAACCATCAAGGAGAACGTAAGAGGGACCACCCTCGAGGTTCACACTTGAGGTGTTGCACGACAGAGCCGCATCGGGAATGGTGAAAGAGGAAATCACCCTCGATGATCACGACCGAATAGCTACACTACAGAATTATCATCGGGATTGTGTTATGAGGGATCACCCTCGGCACTCGATAGTAACTCTGCAGAGTCGAGCAACAAAAGGGGCGTGATGTGATGTGAGGTGTCGGGCTCTGGTCGTCGATCACGCTGATTGAGTCGTCGATGATGAAGCAGGGGCAACAACGACAAGGTGGGGGTCACTAATGGATCACTAGCCAACCTATACTAAGCAGTTTAAGATAAGCAGGTAGGGTACAACATCAAGTACAAAAGCAGGCTATGCATCAGAATATGAGCAATCAATAACAGTAGCAAAATCTAATGCAAGCATGAGAGAATAAAATAGGCGATATCGGGATGATCAAAGGGGGGGCTTGCCTGGTTGCTCAGACAAGAAGGAGGGTCGTCGTCGACGTAGTCTATCACAGTGGCATCGACAGCCGTCACGGGGTCTACCGAAGAGAAGAGGGGGGAGAAAACAGTAAATACACGCAAACATATGCATAACAAGACAAGAAGCGGGGCTAGAAGTGTTCTAATGCAGCGCTAGGCTATACTGGCAAAGGGGAAACATCCGGGAAAGTTTTCCCGGTCCCGGACGTTTGTCAGACAAATGAACCAGAGGAGAAAATTTGCAGGTTCGCTATGCTAGGGACGTGTGGCAGAAGAACGGACTGCGTATCCGGATTCGTCTCGAAATTCTGAGCAACTTTCATGTAGAAAACCTTTACAACCGAGTTATGGTTTAATTTCTACGATTTTTCAAAGTTTTTAACATATTCTGCAATTTAATTTAATTCGAAAATAATGAGTAAATGCTAGGTGCACCCAAAGACAGGTGTAACTGTACCCAGTGGCTGACAGGTGGGCCAGGGGGTCCCAGTTGACCAGTCAACGTTTGACTGGTCAACAAGGGGTGGGCCCCCCCTGTCATTGACTCACCTAACTAATTACTTGATTAATTAGGCTAACTTATTAGTTAGTTTAACTAAACCATTTTAATTAACTTAATTACCTAATTAATTATTTTATTATTAATATATTATTTTTTATCCTTTTTTAAACTATGGGGCATCTACCGGCAAAGTAAAAGGCCAGCCAATGAGGCGGGTTAGGCGGAGCCCTGGTCGCAGTTCTGGTCGGGCGCTTAGTGGCCGGGCGAGGCCATGGCCACGGCCATATGCCCCCGGGCGGGTGGCCGGGCGAGGGGAAGAGCAGTGTCGCTGGGCCGGGCCGACGCCAGGGGCGAGGGGCTGCCCTGGGCAGAGGCGGCCGGAGACGGGCTGGGACGCGATGGCTGTGAGGTCATAGGGAAAGGCGAGGCGGTGCAGACGGACTTGAGCTGCAGCAAGTCAACAGGGAGTAGGGGTGCGCCAAGCACGCGGGCGCGCGCGCACAAGGACATGGACGGGTAGGGGCATGGGCTTGTGTGGCTGGGCGCCCACGAGCGTGGATGTGACCACTGGCTCGAGGCGGACATGGCGGCACTAAACAGCAACTATGGCGGCAAATGAAGAACGGGGCGTGGAGGAAGCGGAGAAGAAGCTCACGGGGCCCTGTAGTCGTGCAAAAGCGAGTTCGGGGATGCCGGAGAGGCTCGGGGTGGAGTGGATCGAAGACGACCGACGGTGACGACCCGAGACGAAGACGATGTGGGCGACGGAGATGGGGACTTCCGGCTCCAATCCGGTGGCGCAGAGGGTGAGGTAGATGACGACGGTCCTCCAAGGCTCGTCGGTGTGGCGGGGGAGGGTCGGTGGCCACGTCGAGGCGAGGTGGCCGACGGCGAACGCGTTCGGTGGGGGAGAGAAAGGGATCTGGGGAGAGGGAGAGAGGAGGAGTGGGGAGCGAGGTGGCAAGTGGGAGAGGGGACCGAGGGGGCGCGGCATCAGCGACCTTATTCCCTCCGGGGACTGTAGCGGCGTGGGCAGGCGAGGCGATCGGGGAAGAACTCGAGCGCCCCGGTTGTTCTAACAGTGGGGAGGGAGACGACCGAGGGAGTGGGGGTTGGTGGAGGTGGGCTGGGCTGTGGTGTACTGTAGCTAGCAGGCCTAAGTGCACAGGAGCTTGTTAGCCCCATTTTTTTAAGAAACGAAATAGCTACTTCTGTAATTAGAGAGCTAGCAAACGATTTGGTTGATCATGAGGCTTGGCACATAATTACTTAACAATAAACTGAGAGCGCACCAAAAAGTTTGAGGGCAATTTGAATGGTGCAAACATTTTTGGAAAATGCAAAGAGCCGAAATAATGTTGTTGGACCATTGGAATAATTTCCAGGGGCAATTTGGGGATTCCAAAAATGTTGGTTTCAACATGAAAAATATTTAGAGATTATTTTCCATAGGATGAACTATTTTGATTGCATGATGGAAGAAACAAATATTTGACATGCATTTCAAATGGAAAAATGGCTTTGATTTTGGACAAGTGTCAGATGGAAAAGTGATCATGATGACATGTCCCTTATTAGAGGGGGATTACTGTAGTGAGATGTTGGGGATGTTACATCTACACAAAATAATAAGTTGTACTCTATGTGGTGCTTGTTTAGTGTATCTAAATAGCTATATTTACTAGACTATTGATGTGACATTATATTCGCATGTTAGGATTTGTTCTCTATTGATAGTGACACAAGCTCTAGCATAGTGGAATGGGCAATGCCCGAGCTTTTCCAAAACCCATCATCAATGTCTAGCGCTTGGAGCGAGCTTGCAGAAGTTATTGGCTCCAAAAGAAACATTGAAGAAGATGATATTGTTCGGTTGCCCGATGTCCAAGCTGTCATAAAAGAAACTTTTCGACTTCATCCTCCCGGCTCGCTATTGTTGCCACACAAACCCAAGAGAACAATGAAAATAGTAGGTTACACAATATCTAAAGATTCACGTTGTTCATCAACATATGGGCAATAGGTCGAGATAAAGATGGATGGACTGAACCTGAGAAGTTTATGCCAGAGAGGTTCTTGGGTTCCGCAGTTGACTTCAAGGGTGCTGATTTCGAGCTCCTTCCATTTGGTGCTGGACGTCGGATCTGCCCTGGAATGCCATTGGCTATTAGGATGGTGCGTCTGGTCCTCGCTTCGTTGTTAAATCAATTTAAGTGGAGTCTCCCTGTTGAGCTTGAAAGGGATGGTATTGATATGGAAGAAAAGTTTGGCCTATCACTAACGAAGGCCATGCCTCTTCGTATTGTACCAACCCCGATTTGAATTCGAAAGAAAATGTTTACCTAGTAAGACTGCTTTAGATGTTTTTAATATGTAATAATTCAAACGTATCACCCACGAAATTTGTACCATTATTTATGTCACAGTTAAAACTATTCTTTTATAAAACTTGACTTCCTTGCAGTGTACAATTTGAGTGGTATGTTGTTTTTGCGAGGAGATATGTTGTGTTACAAAGTTGCCAGGGATGGTGGATGATCATTTGATGAGATATTATTGAGAGCCATAAAGAGAAGACAAACAGTTAACTTAATATGGCAATTTCACCTTTATACCATAAGTATTGTGTTGGAACAATAGTAATTGTTCTTAGAAAAAGAAAATAAAATGCAAAAGTGATTTACAAAGCTCGAGCTCACATGAGCTCGAGTGAACAGTAAAATAAAAATAAAATAAAAATTAGAATTTTATTTTGCAGCAAACATTAACAAATGTTTTGATTGCTTTCAAAGTTTCATTAGGAAATGACATTCATGGAAGACATAGCATAAAGAAAATCAATGCTCCCAATTTTGTCAATGTTTTATACAAAAATAGCAATCAGATATTTTATTTTTGTATTTATTTTACTGTTCACCCGAGCTCACATGAACTCACGATCTGTTTAACCGCATCGAGTAAAATGTATATAGTTTCATATCAGAATATCTACACCATTCAAAGATCAAAAATTTCATTGTTCATAATTCATCACTGTGAAAATTGTCCTCTCCAACATTCGGAAATATTTCATTGTCCAGAATATTTCGTTTTAAATCTCTTGCACATTCCAAAGTTCATAAATCTTTCACAATCCAAATCGTTTTTCATAGTCGAAACATTTTGTACCTTGTATAAACAATTTTAATATATCCAGAACATATTTTGTGAAATACGTGAACATTATTTTCTAAGCGTGATGACCATTTCTTTGAATGGGAGGATTTTTTTTAAATTACATGAATGCTTTTTACATTGTATAAACACTTTTTTATATATTTCACTAACATTTTTATATGCATTAATTTTCTAAATGTAATGAACATTTTCTTTTGATTGCTATCAACAACTGTGACATTGTATAAATAATAGCAAGATGCCCGTGCATTGCACGGAACATCAAGATGCATTTTTTTACAAAACACCTATTCCGATTGACCCATGCGGGAGCAATCCCATGTGTAAAAACTAATGATATCTCGAGAAAGAGGAGAGATAAGGTGAGGAGGAGTGGCTGGTGATTGGTGGTCGGACTGAGAGGAGGCAGGGGGATGGACGACGCCAGCAGCGACCACCATGCCAGTTTGTTCCAGGGATTCATTTTTTAATTGCTCAATAATGAGGTTGTGGGAGATAAGGATGAACGAGGAAAGGCCTTGTCTGCAAATATGGAGAGAGGTGCGGGTATCTTTTAGTTTAATTTCTATCCGTCAGATATAGATCGGACGGTCTATATTGCAAGATGGCAGGCATACCATCATCACCAACTCGGTTTTTTATAAGAGAAGAGATTTTTAATTGTGCACTGAGCATTTTTTCAGATTGCACATTCCAAATGGTATAGAATTTTTAAAATACAAATAGAAGTTAAAAGATAGGAAGTAGAGTCAAAAACGCATATGCAACTTTCTACCGGGCCGGCCTATTTAAAGGGTCCCTATAGGCGAGACATGCTTCTGTCTCCCTGTGGGCGAGACAAAGCCAGGACGTGGTTTGCGTAAGCTAGGTGGGCACAAGATCCAGGGCCATGAAAAGGTTGTCGGCTAACCGCCCACGATCGTAGCCGCCCCTGTGATGCATGCGTCGACATCTCCATCTAATCTGCATTTGCTAAAAAAAAACTCTGATCTGCAACGGTGCAGTTCTGAAAATTATAATTAAAAATGAGTTTGCTAATTCTCATATACCTGAAATGTTTGCAACCACCAATCACCATTTTGAGACAAGGCCAAAGGCTGGAGGGCGTGAGGAGTGCCATCCACGACAGGGCCAAGCAGTGGACGAGCAGGAGCCGACGAGAGCGAGACCGAAACTTGATGGGTGCGGGTTGGGGTGTGCGCATTCACCAAAAAAACTGTTCACCGACGAGGTTTAGAGGGGTGGACGGGGGTGGAGGAAGTACGATGTTGGGATGACGCCCGGGGATGGTCGTGCAGTGAGGAGATGACGAGAGCGCGAACGGTCGCGGGTGGCGGCGGCAAACAGTCCAACCGAGGTACAGGGTATGGATGGCGTCAGGTTGAAGATGAAGACGACATGAGGTCGAGGCTGATCCTAAGCCGTTGGATCTCAATTATGTGGCTAAAAAAAGTGATTGAAGGTTATTTTATTTTTCAGGTACTTGACCAATACGTGCTCCTAATGAGAAAATGCAGTAGTGGAGTGGCATGTGTCCTGAGGACGAGAAGGGATAGAGGAAAGCGATGGGTGCAAGCGGCCTATACGAGCTTCCGGTTTCCTAAGCAATGTCAGCGGCCAACTATTTCACCCCGCCCCTCCTGGCTTGGGTTATACACCCACTCTTCCACTCTTCCCCAATCCACCAGTGACGAATCTAGAACTTGTCCATAGAGGTGTCAATCTTATCGCTCACAATAGAAAATGCCATGTATAGCTAGTGTATCATTTTAACCCTATAATAGACATTGGGCTAGACTAACTAACACTAGATAACTTTTTTTTGCATTTTTGTATTGGGTGCCAACCCCTCTCGGGATCCGCCACTGCAAATCACCCTATACGTTAGCCCAACAGATGGATCTGTCCTGTCAGTTATGTTGTTTTGGCAAACTTATCGGACCATCAGTGCTCGTTGTTATTCGCTAGCACAAAGTTGGTGGTTCCTCGTGCCCTGCCATAAATGTGATATTAAGTTGTTACCCTAGCCTCAAATGTGGTGGTTTTGGGTAAATACCTCCGTCTAGTTATTGTGGATAAACAGTGGAATTAGGTCTTTCATCTGAAGAAACTCTATAGCTAATTCACATGACTTAAATTGTACAGACTTCCTAATTTTTTTCATATGTACCATGAGAAAAACGAAGCTAGACAGAATGCACTGCATATTTTGCAAAAGCTAATTCAGTTATGCTCATAAATCTTGCCATAGCGATCTATACCACTCTTTTCCGGGCGCAACGTACAAAACCGCTTTGTGCCAGAAATAAACAAGACGGTATGACCGGCTCATCAATCAAGAAAATAAAATCCAAATGATAAGTGTCACACGTTTGGCACTAAGTAACAACGCTCGCCCTGACGTTTTTACAATGAAAATTGCCATCCAAAAAAAAAACCCCGAAAGAAAACTGAAACTTGCATCCAAACAAAAAATTGCCAGGTTTCATCGTTGTCATCCTTGGCTAACTAAACGTGTTGCGAACCAACCTGTGATTGGATGGTTAGGTGGACAGTGGTATCCCGGCCCATCAGGGTTCAAGTCTTGGTGCTCGCATTATTTCGGGATTTATTTTAGGATTTCCGGCGATGCGCTTTCAGTGGGAGGAGACGTTCTCGTCGACGACGAGGCGGGTGTGCGTGTGTGCATTCATAGGAATGAGTGTATGCACGTATGTATGAGCGCTTGCGTTGTTAAAAAAACTTGTCATAAAAAATGTCAAGGCAAAATCACTTTCTGCCATACGTGTGACACTTGGCAGGACAGCCATTATACCGGGACCAAAGCCAGGGTGCGGGGAAGACAAGCAAAGTGAACAGAAAGCACCCGGTTCCCTAGAAAACCAGCGCTGCCAGCCACCCGTTTTCCTCCGGCTCTCCCGTATATAACCCCGTCCCCATCCCACCCTTCCTCCCATCGACACAAGCATCGAGTCAGATTTCAGCCCAATTCCTCCACTGCTACAAAATCCAGACTCACCGCTAGCGAAATATACGGATACCACACAGTTCAGGGCTTCAGGCAGATCGATACAGTTTCCAGTTTTCCGAGGCAAGAAGAAGGGGAGGGTCATGGCAGGTCCGGCGAAGGCACCGTGGATGGTGGCGATGAGCGTGGGCGCCATCCACCGGGCAGCCAAGGCCAAGGCCAACGTCGGTGGCAGCGTCTCGCAGGGCGCCAAGCAGCTTCCGGCCTCCGCAGCGGCGGCGGCGGAGAGGCGGCGAGCGGAGAAGGCCGAGGAGGGGCTGAGGACCGTGATGTCCCTCAGCTGCTGGGGTCCCAATTAGTACCCGCTACCTTCTTCTAGTTCTAGCCTCTGTTAGAAACCTCTAGCAAGTAGCAACAACCGTGCCGTGTCACTTGGCTGGTTAGTTCCCTCCAGATTGTAAATACTCCCTAGTATGTATCACTCGATGATGATGATGAAATTTCCCTGCTTGAGTTTACAGTGCCCTGCTTGAGAAAGGGGTTTACATTGCCCTCCAATTCCAAACTGTCTGTTCGTTTCAGATTCTTTCGGAATACATTGCTTCGAGTTGTTCACGGTTAAGCTCTGCCCGTTGCTCCCTTCGCTGCTTCGATGGGCAGAATCGGAGAACACTTTGGCCGGAACAAGATCGTGGGACCAAAATAACTGATCGTGGCCCTCAAATCTTCTGATCGAAGCGACAGAATCGAGCAGTGTTTCCTTTCCAGCTTCTACAGAGGACAATCGAAACTGTAACATCCCGCAAGAAAAGAAGCAGCAAAATTGTACATGAACTAGTTCAATTTGACATCAAAATCAAACAATTCAACAATGTTATTACAAACCGTTTTTCACTTGAATACAATAAACAATCTGAATGCAACAAATAATCCAATGAATGAATTTTTCCAAGTAAAAATTAATGAATTAAAGAAATGTAAATACACTATCACCCATGCTGTTTGTGTGTCATACGAGGCTTGATAGTTATGCCAACATTGTCCTACTTTTTGGCCACCTATGTATCCGTCTCATCTGCAGTGACCATGTCATGTAGGATCACGCAAAATATCATGATCCTTGCCAAGGCATCTTTATTCCAGAAATAAGCAGGACACTGGACAATTGCGAACCTACCTTGCACAATTCCAAATGCCCTATCAATGTCCTTCCTTGCTACTTCTTACATCTTTGCAAAAATGATTATGTTTGGGGGATCAGAAATTTTCTTCATAAATGTTGACCAAGATGGATAGATGTCATCGACTAGGTAGTATCCTTGGTCAAAATCATAGCCATTCACCTTGTAGTTATATTCTAGAGTAGTACCATATGTTTCCTATGAGATATCTGCAAGCATTGATGTCATTGTGAGATTCAGGCAAGCCAAAGTAGCAATGCGAAATCCACAAATCGTCGGAGGTAACGACTTACAAGATAATAGTTGAATCATGAAAACCCGATGAATTGCCCGTGTCTTGCTACCAGGCAATTATTCCACCTCCAATGTATAAAGTCAATGCTCTCAAACATCCGTGGTCACCCTCTTACTTCACCCATTAATTTCTAAAAGACTCTTTCATCGGCATTGGGTGCTCATAAATACTGAGCTCCATGAACCCTAACTGCAGCATCGATGAACACTTTTGTGCACTTTATGGTTATATTTTTCAAAGATATCCATGTGTCATATCTGCAGGAGTGTCATATGCAATCATCTGAAGTGTCAGTGTCACGGTCACCTTCTGAAGAAAAAAAAGCCCAACAGACCGGCGGTATTCCTCCGTTGCTTGAAGAACGGTCCATTAGATTCCATGTTATCAACAATTCGACATAATATAGCCGTTTGGGCATGTTGAAGCGTCGCTGATAATCAAATGCGAGCTCATTATATAACAACTGAATGCAAGCTCATTATATATTTCCCATTAAAATAAACTTGAGAAACACCGTTTATTACACAATCATGTAAGGGAACATTTTGTCAAACATTCTGTTGAGACGGCTATATTATGGGCAAAAAATTGAACACGAGAACTGTTACAACTTGCACATCTAATAATTGAATCAATGAAAACGGGCCGGGTTGCATGACGCACTTGGGATCAACCAATCAATCAATAGTTGGGCATGGAGCACTTGAGCCTCACCTCCACGGGCATTCCTTTGGGCGGAGGTACGTTTCCCATCTTCACCATGGCCTTGGCGAAGTCCCTCCCGAACGCCTCACCGTCGGTGCTGTACATCTCCACGAGATTGTCCTGCAAACCTCCACCGCCGTAGAGAGTCTGGTCGGAGGTGAGGAGACCGCGCCGCGCGATAAGGTTCCGGTAGTAAGCGTTGTCGAACCTCATCGGAGTCTGCACGTCAAACGACGCTTTACCAGAAGGACCCTGGCACATCTGCTGCATGGTCTGTGCGAAGGATGGGTCGATCTCCTCATCGCGGTCTGTGCCGTAGACGCGGTCGCTGTAGTGCAGGCAGTTGGCCATCCCGACGGTGTGTGCACCGGAGAGCGCGGTCATATCACGCGCGTCGAGGTTGAGCCTTGAAAACATGGTGACGAGCTCGCCGAGGTTGTCGTGCGGGCTGGGGAGGCCCTTCTTGGTGGACTCTGGGTCGGCGGCGAAGCGCGAGTCCTTGCGGCCGAGGGGCACGCTCCAGGTGGGGCCTCCGAGCAGGGCGACGGCGTCGCGGGACGCCAGGGCGATAACATCAGCGCAGGAGACGGTTGCCGGGCAGTCGTGCTCGAGGGCGGACTTGATGTCGTCGATGACGGTGTAGCCGGTGAGGGACGCGTTCGGCTCTACATCCTTCTCGCTGGGGAGAAGGGGTTGCTTCCAGGAGAACAGAAGCATCACATCCCTGTCACGCCATATAAGAGTATTAGCAAATGGAACCATATAGTATATGTAAGAATATACGGAATATAGAAGTAGAGATGCGTATATACGTTGATGAAGCAGTCGTGGAAGAAGAGGCGGAGGACGGCGGGTGCCATCCTCGGCTGGGCGGCGACGCTGCTCGCCATCACTGACCGCACGACGCGCTGCACGTTGGGGCACGTCTTCTCGTAGTAACCCGCGGAGAGCTCGTCGCCATTGGCGGTGGCAGCGAGAGCAACCAAGAGGAGCAGCGCAAGTGCAACGCAAGAAGGGACGACGCTGGAGGACGCCATGCCTAGAGGTTGACTTATGATGAGAGCGATCGCTGCACGGTGCAGAAAAAGCCGGCAAGGAGAGAGCGAGATGCTTATAGCTTAATGCTATTGCTAGCTAGGTTGCAATGGATGATCCAGTAGTAAGCATCTGCTTATATAGACTTCGGTTTGGGCTGCCGTCTTCCTCGCGCGTGCGAGTGTGCGAACGCTCTGCTCGACTGACAAGGTCTCTGGTCTGTCTGCCGCGGTGCCGCCTCGTGCTCGTGCATCTTGGCCGGAACCTTGACGGGGTCAGGGCAGGACGTACGAAGAGAAACAAAAGCGCAGGGAATTGACATGCTAACTAATACACGTACCTAGCTTGAATTACATAAAATTATGGACGTGATCCCGTCCACACGGTTGCTTGCTTGGATGGTGCAATTGTCCACGCCGAGAATCAAATCGTTCGCTGAATTGTCCGCGCAGACGATTTTGTCACGGTTCCAGAAACATCCTTTAAATACACCCCGCTGGAACTGGAAGCTGCTGGAATTTTGTCTATTTGGGCCTAGCCCAATAGTAGTTTCAGAAATTCCTAATAAATCCTAGAGGCCCACGCAGCCCATTCGTGCAAGGCAAGAGGTGGAATTAAAGTTTAGTCCCACCTTGTTAGTTTAGAGGGAGTTGGACCTCTTTATAAGGGAGGCTCCTTCCCCACTTGTATGAGCATGAGAACAAGAGGGACATCCACGCACGCTCCTCCTCCTCCGCCGCCCGTCTCGCCATGCCACGGGAATGAGCCGATGTAAATACGGGTATACGAAAGGGCACGCGAAAGCTGAAACGGCGCACCTCTTCGCCTTCTTCTCTTGCGCCTATAAAAGGGAGGTCGCTCCTCCTAGAGAGAAGCGTGCGGGACAGTAGGCCTCCGAGACCGCACCTTTTGAGTCCTGTTCGGGAGAAGGATGATAACTACAGTTCCTTGTTCTAGTTTTTGCCATAGATATGTTAGACTCTATTTCTATTTTATATATGCAACCTCCTATACTGTCTGCTTTAGATATGTTTAGTTATGGTTCATATATGAACATGTTGTTTACCTTCTCTTTGTCAAATTGCATGGCTTGTTTTATCACTGCTACACTAGTCATGCTTTATCTAGTATTTCTGTTAATAAAATCACTCGGTAAATTGCTCATATTTCCAACAATCCAAAAACCTTATTATAGGCAATTTACCCCAAGTGGTTTTGCTGCTTCCATGAGACCTCCTATGTTTGAGGGTATCCACTATAAGAGGTGGCGCGTGAGAGCAGTCTTATGGTTTCAAACCATGAGTTGCTATGACGCCACTCTTGGCAAACCTGAAGGAGAGCAAGATGCCCAACGGGCACAAGCTTTTCATAAAATGGATACCTTGTTTAAGGCTGCGCTCTTGAGTGTTTTTGGAGAGAACATAGTTGATGCTTATGCGTCAATTGATAATGGAAAAGACATGTGGGGCCTTTTCGAGGCCAAGTTTGGGGTCTCGGATGACACACTGAGTTGTACATCATGGAGCAATTCTATGATTACAGGATGACTGAAGAGCGCTCCGTGGTTGAGCAGGCTCATGAGATACAGTCATTTGCTAGAGAACTTGAGCACTTCAATTGCATGCTACCGGACAAGTTTGTTGCCGGGGGTATCATCACTAAGCTTCCTCCTTCATGGAGGAACTTTGCTACCTTACTGAAACATAAGAGACAGGAGTTTTCCGTTCCGGATCTCATTGGTACTCTTGATGTGGAAGAAAAGGCGAGAGCAAAGGATACACGTGCTTGAGGTATTGAGGGAGGATCTAGTGCCAATGTGATACAGAAGCAGAACTTCCAGCCCCACAAGTTCAAGAACAAGGGAAAGTTTGATGGTAAAGCAAAGTTTGATGGGAAGAACAAGGCTGTGCAACACACGAACTTCAAGAAGAAGAATGACAAGAAGAAAGGTGCTTGTCATGTGTGTGGAGATCCTGATCATTGGGCTCCTAGTTGCCCTAATCGCTATGACAAGCGTCGCCCATGGAAAGGCGGCAAGACCGCTAATGTTGTCATTGGAGACACTGACATGAAGGATGCTGGGTATGGTATATTTCCCACTATTCTTTCAGTATGCCATTCTCCTGACTGGTTGATTGACACGGGTGCTAATGTGCATGTATGCGGTGATATTTCCATGTTTTCGTCTTATCAGACCGCATGGACTTCAACCATGCTGATGGGCAACGGTTCAAGTGCTTCTATTCGTGGTGTTGGCACGGTCGATCTGAAGTTTACTTCGGGGAAGATCGTGCGGCTGAAGAACGTGCATTATGTCCCCTCCGTCAATAAAAATCTTGTTAGTGGATCTCTTCTGTGTAGAGATGGCTATAAGCTTGTCTTTGAGTCGAATAAATTTGTAATATCCAAGTATGGAACCTTTGTTGGTAAAGGCTATGAGTCAGGAGGCCTGTTTCATTTATCCTTATCAGACGTTTGCAATAAAGTTGTTAATCATATTTGCAACAATAGTGAATCAAATGTGTGGCATTCACGTCTTTGTCATGTTAACTTTGGTTGCATGTCGCGACTAGCGAAGTTGAACTTAATCCCTAGTTTCACCACTATCAAGGGATCTAAGTGTCAAGTGTGTGTGCAAGCTAAGCAACCTCGTAAGTCTCACGTGATCATGGAGACGAGAAATCTTGCACCACTAGAACTTATACATTCAGATCTATGTGAAATGAATGGTGTTTTGACAAAAGGTGGAAAGAAATATTTCATGACGTTAATTGATGACTCCACTAGATACTGTCGTGTGTATCTTATGAATGAAGGAAATATGCCCTAGAGGCAATAATAAAGTTATTATTTATTTCCTTATTTCATGATAAATGTTTATTATTCATGCTAGAATTGTATTAACCGGAAACATGATACATGTGTGAATACATAGACAAACATATAGTCACTAGTATGCCTCTACTTGACTAGCTCATTAATCAAAGATGTTATGTTTCCTAACCATAGACATGTGTTGTTATTTGATTAATGGGATCACATCATTAGGAGAATGATGTGATTGACATGACCCATTCCGTTAGCCTATCACTTCATCGTTTAGTATATTGCTATTGTTTTCTTCATGACTTATACATGTTCCTATAACTATGAGATTATGCAACTCCTGCCATCGGAGGAACACTTTGGTGCTACCAAACGTCACAACGTAACTGGGTGATTATAAAGGAGTACTACAGGTGTCTCCAAAGGTACATGTTGGGTTGGCGATTTCGAGATTAGGTTTTGTCACTCCGATTGCTCGGAGAGGTATCTCCGGCCCTCTCGGTAATGCACATCACTATAAGCCTTGCAAGCAATGTAGCTAATGAGTTAGTTACGGAATGATGCATTACGTAACGAGTAAAGAGACTTGCCAAGAATCTAGATTGAACTAGGTATTGGATACCGACGATCAAATCTCGGGCAAGTAACATACCGATGAGAAAGGGAACAACGATGTTGTTATGCGGTTTGACCGATAAAGATCTTCAGAGAATATGTAGGAGCCAATATGGGCATCCAGGTTCCGCTATTGGTTATTGACCGAGAATAGTTCTAGGTCATGTCTACATAGTTCTCGAACCCGTAGGGTCCGCACGCTTAACGTTACGATGACAGTTTTATTATGAGTTTATGAGTTTTGATGTACCGAAGGAGTTCGGAGTCCCGGATGAGATCGGGGACATGACGAGGAGTCTCGAAATGGACGAGACGTAAAGATCGATATATTGGATGACTATATTCGGAGTTAGGAAAGGTTCCGAGTGATTCGGGTATTTTTGGGAGTACCGGAGAGTTACGGGAATTCGTATTGGGCCTCTTTGGGCCATACGGGAAAGGAGAGAAAGAGCCAAAAGAGTGGCCGCACCCCTCCCCTTGGACTAGTCTGAATTGGACTAGGGAGGGGGGGCGCATCCTTCCTTCCTTCTCCTTCTCTCTTCCCTTTCCTTCTCTCCTACTCCTACTACATGGAAGGGTTCCTAGTTGGACTAGGAATGGGGGAATCCTACTCCCGGTGGGAGTAGGACTCCCCTTGGGCGCGCCATAGAGAGGGCCGGCCCTCCCCTCCTCCACTCCTTTATATACGGGGGCAGGGGGCACCCCATGGACACACAAGTTGATCTACGGATCGTTCCTTAGCCGTGTGCGGTGCCCCCTTCCACCGTATTCCACCTCGGTCATATCGTCGTGGAGTTTAGGCGAAGCCCTGCGCCGGTAGAACATCATCATCGTCACCACGCCGTCAGGTTGACGGAACTCATCGACACTTTGCTGGATCGGAGTCCGGGATTGTCATCGAGCTGAACGTGTGCTGAACTCGGAGGTGCCGTGACGCTCGGTACTTGGATCGGTCGGATCATGAAGACGCATTTGACTATATCAACCGCGTTGTCATAACGCTTCGCCACGGTCTCACGAGGGTACGTGGACAATACTCTCCCCTCTCGTTGCTATGCATCACCATGATCCTTGCGTGTGCGTAGGGATTTTCTTTGAAATTACCACGTTCCCCAACAAAGTGGCATCCGAGCCTGGTTTTATGCGTTGATGTTATATGCACGAGTAGAACACAAGTGAGTTGTGGGCGATACAAGTCATACTGCTTACCAGCATGTCATACTTTGGTTCGGCGGTATTGTGAGATGAAGCGGCCCGGACCGACATTACGCTACGCTTACATGAGACTGGTTTCACCGCTGCGAGCACTCGTTGCTTAAAGGTGACTGGCGGGTGTCTGTCTCTCTCACTTTAGTTGAACCGAGTATGGCTACGCCCGGTCCTTGCGAAGGTTAAAACAGCACCAACTTGACAAACTATCGTTGTGGTTTTGATGCGTAGGTAAGAACGATTCTTGCTCAGCCCGTAGCAGCCACGTAAAATTTGCAACAACAAAGTAAAGGACATCTAACTTGTTTTTGCAGGGCATGTTGTGATGTGATATCGTCAAGACGTGATGAGATATAAGTTGTTGTATGCGATGATCATGTTTTGTTGAAGTTATCGGCAATCGGCGTAAGCCCTATGGTTGTCTCTTTGTTGCATAAGATGCAAGTGCCAAATAATTGCTTTACTTTATCGCTATACGATAGCAATAGTTGCAAGAGCAATGGTTGGCGAGACGACCATGTGACGGCTATTACATTGATATAGATCAAGATGATGAAGATCATGGTGTCGTGCCGGTAACGATAGAGATCATGACAATACTTTGGAGATGGAGATCACAAGCACAAGATGATGATGGCCATATCATATCACTTATATTGATTGCATGTGATGTTTATCCTTTATGCATCTTATCTTGCTTTGATTGACGGTAGCATTTTAAGATGATCTCTCACTAAAAATTATCAAGAAGTGTTCTCCACGAGTATGCACCGCTATGAAAGTTCTTCGTCCGAGACACCACGTGATGATCGGGTGTGATAGGCTCTACGTTCAAATACAAGGGTGCAAAACAGTTGCACACGCCGAATACTCGAGTTAAACTTGACGAGCCTAGCATATAACAGATATGGCCTCGGAACACGGAGACCGAAAGGTCGAGCGTGAATCATATAGTAGATATGATCAACATATTGATGTTCACCGTTGAAACTACTCCGTCTCACATGACGATCGGACATGGTGTAGTTGATATGGATCACGTAATCACTTAGAGGATTAGAGGGATGTCTATCTAAGTGGGAGTTCTTAAGTAATATGATTAATTGAACTTTAATTTATCATGAACTTAGTCCTGGTAGTATTTTGCAAATTATGTTGTAGATCAATAGCTCGCGTTGTTGCTTTCATATGTTTATTTTAATATGTTCCTAGAGAAAACTGTGTTGAAAGATGTTAGTAGCAATGATGCGGATTGGATCCGTGATCTGAGGTTTATCCTCATTGCTGCACAGAAGAATTATGTCCTTAATGCACCGCTAGTGACAGACCTATTGCAGGAGCAGATGCAGATGTTATGAACGTTTGGCTAGCTCAATATGATGACTAATTGATAGTTTAGTGCACCATGCTTAACGGCTTAGAATCGGGACTTCAAAGACGTTTTGAACGTCATGGACCATATGAGATGATCCAGGAATTGAAGTTAATATTTCAAGCAAATACCCGAGTTGAGAGATATGAAGTCTCCAACAAGTTCTATAGCTAAAAGATGGAGAAGAATCGTCAACTAGTGAGCATGTGCTCAGATTGTCTGGGTACTACAATCGCTTGAATCAAGTGGGAGTTAATCTTCCAGATAAAATAGTGATTGACAGAATTCTCTAGTCACCATCACCAAGTTAGTAGAACTTCGTGATGAACTATAATATGCAAGGGATGACGAAAGTGATTCCTAAGCTCTTCGTGATGCTGAAATCAACGAAGGTAGAAATCAAGAAAAACATCAAGTGTTGATAGTTAACAAGACCACTAGTTTCAAGAAAAGGGCAAAGGGAAGAAGGGGAACTTCAATAAGAACGGCAAGCAAGTTGCTGCTCAAGTGAAGAAGCCCAAGTCTGGACCTAAGCCTGAAATTGAGTGCTTCTACTGCAAAGGAAATGGTCACTGGAAGTGGAACTACTCCAAATATTTGGTGGATAAGAAGGATGGCAAAGTGAACAAGGGTATATTTGATATACAGTTAATTGATGTGTGCTTTACTAGTGTTTATAGTAGCCCACGAGTATTTGATACTTGTTCGGTTGCTAAGATTAGTAACTCGAACCAGGAGTTACGAATAAACAAAGACTAGTTGAAGGGAAGTGACGATGAGTGTTGGAAGTAGTTCCAAGATTGATATGATCATCATCGCACACTCTCTATACTTTCGGGATTAGTGTTAAACCTAAATAAATGTTATTTGGCGCTTATGCGTTGAGCATGAATATGATTTGATCATGTTTATTGCAATACAGTTATTCATTTAAAATCAGAGAATAATTGTTGTTCTGTTTAAATGAATAAAACCTTCAATGGTCATACACCCAATGAAAATAGTTTGTTGGATCTCGATCGTAGTCATACACATATTCATAATATTGATGCCAAAAGATGCAAAGTTAATAATGATAGTGCAACTTAGTTGTGGCACCGCCGTTTGGGTCATATCGGTGTAAAGCGCATGAAGAAACTCCGTCGATGGGATTTTGGAATCACTTGATTATGAATCATTTGATGCTTGCGAACCTTGCCTTTTTGGCAAGATGACTGAAACTCCGTTGTTCGGAACAATGGAACGAGCTATTGACTTGTTGGAAGTAATACATACCAATGTATGCGATCCAATGAGTGTTGATGCCCGTGGCAAGTATCATTATTTTCTGACCTTCACAGATGATTTGAGCAGATATGCGTATATCTTCTTGATGAAACATAAGTCTAAAATAGTTGAAAAGTTCAAAGAATTTCAGAGTGAAGTGGAAAATCATCGTAACAAGAAAATAAAGTTTCTGCGATCTGATCATGGAGATGAATATTTGAGTTACGAGTTTGGTCTTCAATTAAAACAAAGTGGAATAGTTTCACAGCTCACGCCACCTGCAACACCACAATGTTATGGTGTGTCCGAACATCGTAACCGCACTTTATTGGATATGGTGCGATCTATGATGTCTCTTATCGGTTTACCACTATCGTTTTGGGGTTATGCATTAGAGACAGCTGCATTCACGTTTAATAGGGCACCATCTAAATCCGTTGAGACGACACCATATGAACTATGGTTTAACAAAGAAACCTAAGCTGTCGCTTTCTTAAAAGTTTGGAGTTGTGATGCTTATGTGAAAAGTTTTCACCGATAAGCTCGAACCCAATTCGGAGAAGTGCGTCTTCATAGAATACCCAAAGGTAACTATTGGGTACACCTTCTATCACAGATCCGAAGGCAAGTTTTTCGTTGCTAAGATGGATCCTTTCTAGAGAAGAAGTTTCTCTCGAAAGAAGTGAGTGGGAGGAAAGTAGAACTTGATGAGGTAATTGTACCTTCTCCCTTATTGGAAAGTAGTTCATCACAGAAATTAGTTCCTGTGATTCTTACACCAATCAGTGAGGAAGCTAATGATGATGATCATGAAGCTTCAGATCAAGTTACTACCGAACCTCGTAGGTCTTCTAGAATAAGATCCGCACCAAAGTGGTACGGTAATCCTATTCTAGAAGTCATGTTACTAGACCATGATGAATCTACGAACTATGAGGAAGCGATGATAAGCCCAGATTCCGCGAAATGGCTTGAGGCCATGAAATCTGAGATAGGATCCATGTATGAGAACAAAGTATGGACTTTGATTGACTTGCTCGATGATCAGCAAGCCATGTTAAATAAATGGATCTTCAAGAGGAAGATGGACGTTGATAGTAGTGTTACTATCTACAAAGCTCGACTAGTTGCAAAAGGTTTTCGACAAGTTCAAGGTGTTGAATACGATGAGATTTTCTCACTCGTAATGATGCTTAAGTTTGTCTGAATCATGTTAGCAATTGCCACATTTTATGAAATCTGGCAAATGGATGTCAAAATTGCATTCCTTAATGGATTTATTAAAGAAGAGTTGCATATGATGCAACCAGAAGGTTTTGTCAATCCAAAAGATGCTATCAAAATGTGCAAGCTCCAGCGATCCATCTATGGACTGGTGCAAGCATCTCAGAGTTGGAATATATGCTTGATGATTTGATCACAGCATATGGTTTTATACAGACTTTTGGAGAAGCCTGTATTTACAAGAAAGTGAGTGGGAGCACTACAACATTTCGATAAGTATATGTGAATGACATATTGTTGATCAGAAATGATGTAGAATTTTTCTGGAAAGCATAAAGGAGTATTTGAAAGGAGTTCTTTAAAAGAAAGACCACAGTAAAGCTACTTACATATTGAGCATCAAGATCTATTGGGATAGATCAAGACGCTTGATAAGTTTTTTCAATAAGTACATACCTTGTCAAGATTTTGAAGTAATTCAAAATGGAACAGTCAAAGAAAAGTTCTTGCCTGTGTTGCAAAGGTGTGAAATTGAATATGACTCAAATCCCGACCACAGCAGAAAATAGAAAAGAGAATGAAAGTCATTCCCTATGCCTCAGTCATAGGTTCTATAAAGTATTCTATGCTATGTACCAGACCTATTGTATACCTTGCTCTGAATTTGGCAAGGAGTACAATAGTGATCTAGGAGTAGATCGGACATTGGTCAAGAACATCCTTAGTGAGGACTAAGGAAATATTTCTCGATTATGGAGGTGATAAAAGAGCTCGTCAGAAAGAGTTACATCGATGCAAGCTTTTTACACTGATCCAGATGACTCTAAGTCTCAATCTGGATACATATTGAAAGTGGGAGCAATTAGCTAGAGTAGCTCCATGCAGAGCATTGTAGACATAGAATATTTGCAAAATACATACGGCTCAATGTGATGTAGACCTGCTGACTAAGCTTCTCTCACGAGCAAAACATGATCATACCTTAGTACTCTTTGGGTGTTAATCACATAGCGATGTGAACTAGATTATTGACTCTAGTAAACCCTTTGGATGTTGGTCACATGACGATGTGAACTATGGGTGTTAATCACATACAGATGTGAATATTAGTGTTGAATCACATGATGATGTGAACTAGATTATTGACTCTAGTGCCAGTGGGAGACTGAAGGAAATATGCCCTAGAGGCAATAATAAAGTTATTATTTATTTCCTTATTTCATGATAAATGTTTATTATTCATGCTAGAATTGTATTAACCGGAAACATGATACATGTGTGAATACATAGACAAACATATAGTCACTAGTATGCCTCTACTTGACTAGCTCATTAATCAAAGATGGTTATGTTTCCTAACCATAGACATGTGTTGTTATTTGATTAATGGGATCACATCATTAGGAGAATGATGTGATTGACATGACCCATTCCGTTAGCCTAGCACTTGATCGTTTAGTATATTGCTATTGATTTCTTCGTGACTTATACATGTTCCTATAACTATGAGATTATGCAACTCCCGTTTACCGGAGGAACACTTTGGGTGCTACCAAACGTCACAACGTGAATCGGGTGATTATAAAGGAGTACTACAGGTGTCTCCAAAGGTACATGTTGGGTTGGCGTATTTCGAGATTAGGTTTTGTCACTCCGATTGTCGGAGAGGTATCTCTGGGCCCTCTCGGTAATGCACATCACTATAAGCCTTGCAAGCAATGTAGCTAATGAGTTAGCTACGGAATGATGCATTACGTAATGAGTAAAGAGACTTGCCAAGAATTTAGATTGAACTAGGTATTGGATACCGACGACCAAATCTCGGGCAAGTAACATACCGATGAGAAAGGGAACAACGTATGTTGTTATGCGGTTTGACCGATAAAGATCTTCGTAGAATATGTAGGAGCCAATATGGGCATCCAGGTTCCGCTATTGGTTATTGACCGAGAATAGTTCTAGGTCATGTCTACATAGTTCTCGAACCCGTAGGGTCCGCACGCTTAACGTTACGATGACAGCTTTATTATGAGTTTATGAGTTTTGATGTACCGAAGGAGTTCGGAGTCCCGGATGAGATCGGGGACATGACGAGGAGTCTCGAAATGGTCGAGACGTAAAGATCGATATATTGGACGACTATATTCGGAGTTCGGAAAGGTTCAGTGATTCGGGTATTTTTGGGAGTACCGGAGAGTTACGGGAATTCGTATTGGGCCTCTTTGGGCCATACGGGAAAGGAGAGAAAGGGCCAAAGAGTGGCCGCACCCTCCCCTTGGACTAGTCCGAATTGGACTAGGGAGGTGCGCACCCTTCCTTCCTTCTCCTTCTCTCTTCCCTTTCCTTCTCTCCTACTCCTACTACATGGAAGGGTTCCTAGTTGGACTAGGTAAGGGGGAATCCTACTCCCGGTGGGAGTAGGACTCCCCTAGGGCGCGCCATAGAGAGGGCCGGCCCTCCCCTCCTCCACTCCTTTATATACGGGGGCAGGGGGCACCTCATGGACACACAAGTTGATCTACGGATCGTTCCTTAGCCGTGTGCGGTGCCCCCTTCCACCATATTCCACCTCGGTCATATCGTCACGGAGTTTAGGCGAAGCCCTGCGCCGGTAGAACATCATCATCGTCACCACGCCGTCAGGTCGACGGAATTCATCCCCTACACTTTGCTGGATCGGAGTCCGGGATTGTCATCGAGCTGAACGTGTGCTGAACTCGGAGGTGCCGTACGTTCGGTACTTGGATCGGTCGGATCGTGAAGACGTACGACTACATCAACCGCGTTGTCATAACGCTTCCGCTTACGATCTACGAGGGTACGTGGACAATACTCTCCCCCTCTCGTTGCTATGCATCACCATGATCCTTGCGTGTGCGTAGGAAATTTTTTGAAATTACTACGTTCCCCAACAATGAAATCTAAGGATGAGGCTTTGAACTTTTTCAAGATCTATAAAGATGAAGTGGAAAACCAACTTGATCGAAAAATCAAGAGGCTTAGGTCCGACCGTGGTGGAGAGTATTTTTCCAATGAATTTGATGCTTTTTGTGCGGAACATGGTATAATCCATGAGAGGACGCCTCTCTACTCACCTCAGTCAAATGGGGTGGCCGAAAGAAAGAACCGTACTCTAACTGATTTGGTTAACGCCATGTTAGACACATCGGGTCTCTCCAAGGCATGGTGGGGGGAGGCGATATTGACTGCTTCTCATGTCCTAAACCGAGTTCCCACAAAGAACAAAGAGATAACTCCATTCGAGGAATAGGAGAAGAAAAGGTTAAAGCTCTCTTATCTACGAACCTGGGGTTGTTTGGCGAAAGTCAATGTGCCAGTTCCAAAGAAGCGGAAGCTGGGACCAAAAACTGTGGATAGTGTTTTCCTGGGATATGCTTTTCATAGCATTGGATATAGATTCTTGGTTGTAAAATCTGAGGTACCTGACATGCATGTCGGTACGATCATGGAGTCGAATGATGCGACTTTCTTTGAAGATATCTTTCCCATGAAGGATATGGCTACCTCATCTAATCAGGAGATGCCTAGTTCATCGAATCAGGAACCAGTTACAATTACTGAACCTGCCATTTCGATGGAACACTTTGAAAGTCCTGTGGAGGAGAAAAATGAAGTTTCTACAAGGAGCAAGAGACAGAGGACTGCCAAGTCTTTTGGTGATGATTTTCTTGTGTATCTCATAGATGACACTCCCAGTTCTATTTCAGAGGCCTATGCATCTGAATATGCTGACTACTGGAAGGAAGCGGTTCGTAGAGAGATGGATTCCATCTTGGCGAATGAAACTTGGGAGATAACTGATCGTCCTTATGGGTGCAAACCTATAGGATGCAAATGGGTATTCAAGAAGAAGCTTAGGCCTGATGGTACTATTGAAAAGTACAAGGCTCGGCTCGTGGCAAAGGGTTATACCCAAAAGGAAGGTGAAGACTTCTTTGATACTTACTCACCTATGGCTCGACTGACAACTATTCGAGTTCTACTTTCACTAGCTGCCTCACATGGTCTTCTCGTTCATCAAATGGATGTTAAGACTGCTTTCCTAAATGGAGAGTTGGATGAGGAAATTTATATGGAACAACCAGATGGGTTTGTAATAGATGGTCGTGAAGGGAAAGTGTGCAAGTTATCAAGTCTTTGTATGGACTCAAGCAAGCACCCAAACGGTGGCATGAGAAATTGAAAGAACTTTAACAGCTGCAGGCTTTGTTGTGAACGGTCGACAAATGTGTGTACTATCGCCATGGTGGGGGCGAGGTAGTTATGCTTTGCTTGTATGTTGATGACATACTGATTTTCGGAACAAATCTGAATGTTATTAAGGAGGTCAAGGATTTCCTATCTCGCTGTTTTGAGATGAAGGATTTAGGAGTGGCTGATGTCATTCTGAACATCAAGTTGTTGAGAGATGATGATGGTGGGATTACATGCTTCAATCTCACTATGTGGAAAAGATCTTGAGTCGCTTTGGCTATAGTGACTGCAAGCCCTCTCCAACACCATATGATGCTAGCGTGCTGCTTCGAAAGAATCGAAGAATTGCTAGAGATCAATTTAAGTATTCTCAGATTATTGGCTCGCTTATGTACTTAGCAAGTGCTACAAGACCTGACATCTCTTTTGCTATTAGCAAACTGAGTCGGTTTGTTTCAAAACCAGGAGATGTACATTGGAAAGCTCTAGAGAGAGTTTTGCGTTATTTGAAAGGCACTGCGAATTATGGAATTCACTACACACCGGGCATCCAAAGGTGCTTGAAGGGTATAGTGACTCAAACTGGATCTCGATCTTGATGAGATAAAGGCCACGAGCGGTTATGTATTCACTCATGGAGGTGGCGCTGTTTCTTGGAAGTCTTGCAAGCATACCATCTTAACGAGGTCAACAATGGAAGCAGAACTCACAGCACTAGATACAGCTACGGTCGAAGCAGATTGGCTTCGCTGACTCTTGAATGACTTGCCTGTTGTTGAGAAACCTGTACCGAGTATCCTTATGAACTGCGACAATCAAACTGTGATCACGAAAGTGAGCAGCTCAAAGGATAACATGAAGTCATCAAGACACGCTCGTGAGAAGGTTAAAGTCTGTCGTAAAAATGAAAACTCCGGAGTTATTGCATTGGATTATATCCAAACGTCTAAAAATCTGCCAGATCCTTTTACTAAGGGTCTATCATGTAATGTGATAGATAATGCATCGAGGGAGATGGGTATGAGACCCACAATATGAGTTGTTCACAGTGGTAACCTATTCTTTGTGATCGGAGATCCCGTGAATTAGATGTGAAAGACAAGTTGTTGGTCAACTGGGAAGAGAGTATCCCTACTGTTAAAATACCACTCCATTAAGATGCAATACTCTCCTAATCTGCATGGCAGGTTGATGTATATCTTAATGTGTTCTAAATGGCTCTTTGAAGCAGAGATGTTGTCCTGCAGAACATCTTTTGAAGAACGCACCTATATGAGTCTGATTGTTAAACGTTGCAATCTATGAGAGTAGGGTTCTCTCTAGTAAACTCATGAAAGGTCACGGAGTATGACGCATAAGCTCCACCCGCGGGGAAGACCCACGGTATCCACGTATCGGTCAAGGCTTTATGTGAAGCTAGATTCGCAGAAAACTTGCAGTTCAAGGCCCAGTCCACTGTTCAAGTTGCTTACTAGTGTAGCATAGAGTTCTAGGTGGAAGTTCAACTTAACAGTCTCCACTGCAGTACCGGTATATAAAACAGTGTTTTGGAACCAAAGGCAAATTTTGTGTGCCTCTGGGATCTGGTGGGGGATTGCTGAAATTTTGTCTATTTGGGCCTAGCCCAATAGTAGTTTCAGAAATTCCTAATAAATCCTAGAGGCCCACGCAGCCCATTCGTGCAAGGCAAGAGTGGAACTAAAGTTTAGTCCCACCTTGCTAGTTTAGAGGGAGTTGGACCTCTTTATAAGGGAGGCTCCTTTCCCACTTGTATGAGCATGAGAACAAGAGGGACATCCACGCGCGCTCCTCCTCTGCCGCCCGCCTCGCCACGCCACGCCACGCCTCGCCTCGTCACGACGCGCCGCGGGTTGCGGGTTGCGGCAATGAGCCGGGCCGATGTAAATTTTTGCCACGCACTACGGGTATAGGAAAGGGCACGCGAAAGCTGAAACGTTTTGCTGTAGTGGAGATTGAATACGAACGGTGCACCTCTTCGCCTGCTGCTTGTTCGTTTCGTCTCCCTCGTTCTCTTCAGCTCCCAGCGCAGCCTCTCGCCTTCTTCTCTTGCGCCTATAAAAGGGAGGCCGCTCCTCCCAGAGAGAAGCACCAGAATCTCTTCCTCCTCTCGCCACAAGTTCCTGAACACTGCGCTGCTGCTACGCTCTTCCTCATCCCGGCTTGCGGCGTGCACCGCAGGTCGGGACAGTAGGTCTCCGAGACCGCACCTTTTTGAGTCCTGTACGGGAGAAGGGTGATAAGGTTTTTGGGGAGCGCTCAGCGCGACTACTGGCTGCTTCATCACGGACGATCCGGTCGCCGACGACTACTTCCCCGACGACGACTACTTCCCTGATGTCGACTACCTCCTCAACGACATGGAGGACACCGACCCCAAGTCCAGTGCCTCTGCTCCTGCTACTGTCACGTACGTGTCTCTCCCCTTTCTATTGGAGGTTCTGCTACAGTTCCTTGTTCTAGTTTTTGCCCTAGATATGTTAGACTCTATTTCATATATGCAACCTGCTATACTGTCTGCTTTAGATATGTTTAGTTATGGTTCATATATGAACATGTTGTTTACCTTCTCTTTGTCAAATTGCATGGCTTGTTTTATCACTGCTACACTAGTCATGCCTTATCTAGTATTTCTGTTAAAAAAATCACTCGGTAAATTGCTCATATTTCCAACAGAAGCCTGGTATGTATGCACACCTTACACCCAGCCTTGTATATTTGAAATATTTATGAAAGATATCGAGAACCTAAGAATTTGCTCTTTGCACACGAAAACGTCACAGTGCCGTCCCGGTTGCAGCAAGATAAGAAGCGCCCCAGGACGCACGGTGGCTATGGGCTGCCCTAGGTCTGCCTTACCGCCCTAAGGCCTTGAGGTTCGCTGTCATCAAACACGAAAAACAACGAAGAACGAGGAAGGATAAAATGAGGGAGAAACGTAAAATCTAAATGATGGATCGGTTTGACGATTGTGTGTTGTTCAATAAGTTGTCACCTCTCATCTATTTATGAGACGGATAGTCTTCCTACAAAAAAACAACTTAGATTTCTGTCCAAATCATCAAATCTGTCATATTTTGGATTAATATGTTCAGAAGCTCTGAGCCAGCGCGCGGAGGCTCCAGCCCCAGAAGTCCCCCGAACGTTCTGAGGCAATCTTCATGCAGACTTGCAATGCTCATGTTAAACATGGAGGTATCCCAGAGGTTCCAGGACAAAATTTCTCGCATAATGTTTTAATGTTCATGTTAAGTCCAGAGGTTCTGGGGTAACTTTTCTGCACCACACTATTTTGGCACTAGAAATAGCATAGAATCTTAGATTGAGACGATTAAAAGTAAAAAAAAAATCATTCACGTTGACGATTCGAACAACTTCCGTGTCGAGCACTTCTTCATTTGAGGTCATTGAGAATCGAAGCATGCAAACCAAATTTTGGTGTCAACATAAACCCCTTTGAACTTGTCATAACTTTCGGGTCTAAGCTCTAATTTGAGTGGCCCTTAATTTTTTATATCCATTCTAATATTATAGGGCTATCCAATGGTGGCATCCGACTGTTAATTTGGCTTCATCTTCCTATAAGCTGAAGCCACTGTTTGTGTTCCTTCCTGTTCTGTTTCTCTTGTCATTTTTTGAGCGTCAACATTTGCAAAACTAATTGTTAACCACTTTGATGTGATTCAAAATTGGAGTTCAGCTCCAGAAAATTGGTGCATGTATGTACCATATTTCTTAAATAGTTTTTTTACTTCTTCATAATTTCATTATATTCTAGCTCATTCTTTCATATGCATGCATGACTCAATCTTAGCCCGTTGGACGCTATCATTTGGAGAAGATTCACACGCGTAATAATCAAATTGATGTATATTTTGTCGATGGCCCTAGCAATAATACTATATACTAGAAGGGTTGGTGCGCTTTGCAGCGCCATTGGTGTTGTTGGGTTTCTTAAAAACATTACTCACTTTGTTTCACATCTAAGGTGTATTAATTTTTTTGAAGTCAAATACTTTTAAGTTTGATCAAATTTGTAGAGAAATATATCAAATCCATAATACCAAATCGATATAATTAGATTCATCATGAAATGGATTTCCATATTTTTTTTGTTAAATATTGTGGATGTTGACATTTTTTGGCTCTAAACTTGGTCAAAGTTAAAGGAATTTGACTTTCCAAAAAACTAATAACCTTATATTTTGGAATCAATGGAATATTTAGTTTGGCGGGGCAGGAAGATGAGGGAGTGTGTTTTATTTTTATATAATTTGATGATCTGGTGGGCCTTTCTCGATGTGATTATGTGTTATCTGCTAAGAAACCCATATTTATGTCAGGAAATTTCTGTGTCGGTAGCTGCATGTACTATATAGGTGCTACAGTATCACATGGTGGCGTTTCTTTTTCTAGGTGGTAGGAGGGTGCGTGGAATCGATATGTTTTTATAGACGGTTGCTGCTAATTAATTTGAAAAATGATTGGCCCAATCAAAATCTACCAAATCCATAATTGAATACCTCAATTGAATTGAAGAGCTTCAAAATTACGGAACAATAGTGAATTAAAATAATTGAATGGTAGATCTCCTTGAAAAATTGTTGACCCAGCCAAAATTGAGTGACTCAATTTTAAATTGAAGACCTCAGTTAGTTGTGAGGCCTTAAATTAGGAAACATATTGTTAGTATAAACGAAATGAATGTGAGAGCTTTGAGAAATTGTTGACCCGGTCAAAATCGGGTGACCCAGTTTCAAATGAAGACATCAATTGATTGTGAGCACTTTAAAATTAGGGAGCTGGTTTTTCTTTTTTCTAGGTGGTCGGAGGATGTGCATGATTGATATGTTTTATAGGCGGTTGCTGCTGATTGATTTGAAAAATTATTGGCCCATCAAAATCTTAAACCAAAACTATAATTGAATACCTCAATTGAATTGAAGAGCTTCAAAATTACAGGAAATAGTGAATTAAAATAATTGAATGGAAGATCTCCTTGAGAAATTGTTGACCCAGTCAAAATTGAGTGTCTCAATTTTAAATTGATGACCTCAATTAGTTGTGAGAGACCTTAAAAATTAGGCAGCTTTGTATTGTATAAAAGAATTGAATGAGAGAGCTTTGAGAAATTGTTGACCTGGTCAAAATCGGTTGACCATGTTTCAATTGGAAACCTCAATTGATTGTGAGCACTTTAAAATTAGGGAGCTTAGTGTTATAGAGGATGATTGACAATGGATGATCGAAATTGAACATGGTAGACAAGAAAAAGACGCTGGATGGATAGCATGTATTGCACACAGGATACTAAAATTCAACCAAGGTTCAGCCCTATAAACAAATGAATATGATAGTACAATATGTATTTCTACTATTTGTGCAACCACAAATGCATCATCTTGTTTGTGTTCATCTGTCATACCGTGTTAAAGGATTCCCAGATAAATGGATGATAACCCACAAGTATAGGGGATCACAATAATTTTCGAGGATAGAGTATTCAACCCAAATTTATAGATTCGACATAAGGGAAGCCAAATAATATTTGCAAGTATTAGCAGCTGAGTTGTCAATTCAACCACACCTAGTGATTAATTATCTGCAGCAATATGATCAGTAGCAAAATAATATGACAGTTTTGATAGTAGTGGTAACAGTAGTGGTAACGGTAACAGTGGCAGAAAAGATTTTGTAGCAAGTGTAACAGTAACAGCAATAGTAGAGATGTCTGGGCACATGTGCTGAGTTTTGGTGCAGATCTTCATATAGCTTCACGCGTATCTTACGGTGTGGGTTGAGTCAATGATCGCCTACGGCGAAGTCGGAGTCGCTTGCTCAAAGTTTAGGGATGGCTTTGATGCCTCTAGGTGAAGAGTGATGACGATGAAGCATGTGTGTTGTCTCACCGATGCCCTCATTGGAGTGGTGTCCGTGGGATCTCTTATGTGTGTCACTCATCGGTTGTGATAGTTTTGCCCGATTCTCCATAATTAACCGGGCAACTTGGTTTTCGCTCGGTTTTTCCTAATTAACTGTGCAACACTTTTCTTTTTAACGAATACAGGAATCCTGCTATTTCAAGAAAAAAAAAACTACTCTATAAAATAATCTCTACTAGGATATTAGTAGGGAAGCCTTGAAAACCGAGTAGGCCTTTCAGAAGTCTAGCTTGAAATCATGATTGGAGCTTTCCTTTTGTAGATCTACTGTATAGATGAAGTTTTCCCAAGCAGTGGGATTAGATCCTTTGAAGTGAAGAAACCCTATAGCTAATTCACTTATTCACATGACTTAAATTCCTAATTCGTTTCCACAAGTACTATGAAGGAAAACAATGTTAGATGGAAATTGACCTCATATTTTGCAAAATAATTTAGTTATGCTCATTAAATCTTGACATAGCGACCTATATCTATCTCTTCCGGATTGGTCTGGTCGCAACGGACAAAACCGCTTTTTTGCCTCGAGTAAACAAAACGAGCTGAGGTTGGAAGGAAAGCCACCGTACTGGGACAAAATCGAGTGTGCGGAGGATAATGGATTTTTGGAATGTAGGTGCATTGGAGGACTTTATTTTAAATAGTTTAAGATTTATATTCAAAATAAAAAAATCTGAAAAGAATTCTACATGATCATATAGATGGATATTACACACGTGTAAAATTTGGTGATGAAATAAGTAAACATGTGAGCTGTGCAAAAATTGCAAAATGACAATATCTAAGTAGTAAATAAGTAGACCCACTGTTCATCTTTCCAAAATCACGATTTTGTCATTTATGTGTAACTCATATGGTTACTTATTTCATCATCAGAATTTGCACATGTGTAACATTCATCCGGATGAACATGTGGAATTGTTTCCAGAATTTTTTACAGCTCCAAAATACCATTTGACACTATTCAAAATATTCCATCAAAGTGACTTTTTGGTGTGCAGAGTGGACAAGCAAAGTGACGTCTACAGAGCTACTAGTGCCATTGGGAGAGGGTTACTACTTCCCAAAAGTCACGTCTTGATCTACCTAGTTACTTCACAAGTGAGGTTTAGTAGAATGAAGGTGCGATAAAGAATCACGGGTAAAGTACATAAGCCTCTACAGACTGTATAAAATTAA
This sequence comes from Aegilops bicornis, assembly GCA_021605145.1. NCBI lineage: Eukaryota > Viridiplantae > Streptophyta > Magnoliopsida > Poales > Poaceae > Aegilops > Aegilops bicornis. The sequence goes on from CM038670.1 coordinate 839,502,185, forward strand.
TCATGATAAATTGTGTCCCCGGTTACGGAATTTTCAGCAAGTCATCGGGAATCACGGTCCAATTTTCTTCTATTGATACTAGTACTACTTCCTCGGAGCCATATTACTTGTCGCTTAAACAGATGCATTTAGATACGTATGTTTGAGTCACAAGTAATATGGATTCGAGGGTGTACCAGATTTTTCTTCCTTATTTCCTATGCATGGACACAATTTTAATGAAATTTTGTTGTATTATTATCCATTCTAGTTGTTGAACATGTGTACATGTACGTAGATCTGGATTCTGTATGCAGTACCTGTAGTATCTGTCTCCCTCTGTATGTACGTGTATCTTAGGAGACAAGATACCGGTCGCACCCCTTGTACCTATATATATGTGCCTAGTGCACGATTAATCAATTATCGATGCACCAATCATTCTCTACATGGTATCTATCGCAAGTCGATCTCCCCTCTTCGGCTTACCATAGCCGCCGCCGCCGCCGCGATCTCCCGCGCCGCCGCTGCCGCTTCAAGCCGCCGCCACCACCCTCCTCCTCGCGCCACCTCCTCCCCACCGCCTACACGCCGCGCCGCCCCTTCCCGCCGCTTTGCTTCCCGCCGCGCCTTTCTCCTTAGTCGCGCCGCCGCCTCCTCCCCATGATCTCATCGTCATGTCTTCCAACGTCTCCACCTACTCCAACCCTTCGCCGTCGACCCTGCCGAGATCCGCGACATCAACGTCCATGCACGCCGCATTCGCGTGACCTCGACGCCCAACTCCACGTGCCCGGCGTGGAAGACGATTTCACGCTGCTCTTTCGCGAGAACAATCTCGTGGATCACGTGGATGGCACCGTGGATTCCCGCACCATGGTGGACGACGCCGAGTGGACCGCGATCGATGCCACGATCATCCGGTGGTTCTTCACCACCATCTCCAAGGACTTGTTCCACACGGTCGTCAGCGCCGGCGACGACGCCCGCGCCCTGTGGGTCAAGCTGAACGGCCTCTTCACCGACAACAAGCTTCAGCGCCACGTTTTTGCAAGAGGAATTTTTGACCGTCACCAGGATGACCAGTCCATTGATGACTACCGCCGCTGAAGAAGTTGGCGGACGAGCTCCGTGACATTGGAGCCAAGGTGGACGACGACCTCCTCCTCAAAGACGCTCACCGCCCGGCCTCAACGAGGACTTCGCAACGCCGCCTCAACCTCACCTTGATGCCGGAGCCTTCCTTTCGCAAGTTTGTGGCGTACTTGAGGTTGGAGGAGCGCCGGATGAAGGGGGTCAAGAAGCGTGTGCAGCACCACGCCCTTGCCGCCGGCACCTCTCGCGGCGCCCCTCCACCGACCGCCCCACCCGCGCCGCGCCAGCAGCCGCCGCCACCAGCGCGCCTCGGTACTTCCCCTCCCGCCGCGCCTCCGCCCCTCCCGTTGCCCCGGCGGCCGGGTGGGCGCCAAGCGCTGCTGCCGCAAGCGGCCGCAAGCAGGCGTCCGGGGAGCCCTCGTCGGCAGCGGTGACTCCCCATGGACATCTGGCACCAACCGTGGACCAGCTCGTCCCACGCGTACTCCATGCCGATCCCTCGGGCTCGGCCCCGGGCATCCCAGGCCCCGCCCGGGCACCAGCCCTCTTTGCCTTGTGACGCCGCTCCATACAGCGGCTATGGTGCCACCCCGGCCGCGCCGCCGCCTCTGGTCGCGCCCGGCTTATGGCGCCGCCGCCTTGGCTCAGAACGCGGCCGCCACGGGCCGCCGCTGCTCCGCCGGGGCTGCTCGCGCCCGGCCTCTGAAGGGTTCTACCCTCTTCAGTGCCGGCCGTGGGACCCGGCCTTGCTCGCTGCCTTGCACTCCGCCCGTCGCCGAGCTCCTATGGTGGCGGTGGTGATCGGTACATGGACTCGGGCGCCACCGCTCACATGACTGCTCATCCGGTAACCTCACATCTGCCACTCCCTGCTCATACTCCCACCCGTATCACCGTTGGTAACGGTTCCTCCCTCCCCATCACTCACGTCAGTCATATGTCTTTCCCTTCTACTTCCGCTCCTGTGCATATGTCTAATGTTCTTGTGTCTCCTGACTTAGTCACTAATCTTGTTTCTGTTCGTCGCCTTGCTCGTGAGAATCCTATAACTGTCGAATTTGACGATATCGGTTTTTCTGTGAAGGACGCCCCTACACGGATGGTGCTCCACAGATGTGATAGCCCGGACGAGCTCTATCCAGTACACCCCTCCGGCGCCACCACCACCCGTCGCCCCGCCGCTTTCGGGCCGCCAAGATGTCGATCTTTGGCATGCCCGTCTCGGTCATCCCAACTCCACCGTTATGCGTCAGATTCTTCAAAGTTTTTCTTTCTCATGTAATAAGGTCGACGATCACACTTGTGAGGCTTGCCGTCTTGGCAAGCATGTTCGTCTTCCCTTTAGCGAGTCTACAAACATTTCCACCTTTCCGTTTCAGTTATTTCATAGTGATGTTTGGACGTCCCCGGTTGCTAGCAACACGGGCTATTTATACTATCTGGTGATATTGGATGATTTTACTCATTATGTGTGGACATTCCCTCTCCGTCGCAAGTCCAACGCTCTTGCCACACTCACCGCTTTTTATTCATATGTCACCACACAGTTCGGTCGTCCCATTCTCGCCTTGCAAACCGACAATGGCAAGGAGTTTGACAACGTCGCCGTCCGCAATTTACTTGCGTCCCACGGCACCATCTTTCGCCTCACCTGCCCCTACACGTCTCAGCAGAATGGGCGCGCCGAGCGCGTCCTTCGCATGCTTAATGACTGTGTCCGCACGTTGCTCTTCCACTCCTACGTGCCTGCTCGGTTCTGGCCAGACGCACTCGCGACCGCCAGCCTCCTCATTAACATTCGCCCCTGTCGTTCCGCTGAACTACACCCTCACCAGCTCCTCTTGGTGCGGTTCCATCTTATGATGGTCTTCGTATTTTTGGGTGTCTCTGTTATCCTAGCACCAAGGCCCACCGCTCCTCACAAACTCGCGCCCGGTCCCTTCCTTGCATCCTCCTTGTCTATCCTCCCAACACCAAAGGTTACGGTGCTATGATCCAGTCTCCCACCGCTTTCACTTCACGGCATGTGTACTTTGATGAGCTTCGTGTTCTGCTTTCAGCAGGTACCGCCACCTTCGGAGTCTCTGCGGGCGGTTCGTCCCTGCCTCCACCTCTGGCGGACCGCCCATCCGCGCCTGGTCCGCTCACTGCGCTCCTGCGCCGGGCGGCCCTAGCGCTGCGGCCCCTGCCATGCCCCCGACGCTGGCCTCCTCGGTCCCTGGCGCTGCAGCCCTGTCGCGGCCCCCTCGCATGCCCCTCGCCAAGGCCCCGACGCCTGCAGATCCTCGGTCCTCGCACTGTCTCGCCAGAGCCCGACGCCTGCCTCGGCCGCTTGGCCCCCGCCGCTGCGTGGCCCCTTGGCCGCCCGGCCGCTGCCCCCACCATGGCCCCGTCGCTGCGGCCCCTACCGCAGCCCCCGTCGCCGCTGCCCCCTTGGCGGCTCCCCGCCCGGCCGCACCCTCACCGGTGTGGTCACTCGGGCTCGGACTGGGACCCTGCGTCCCAGCACGCGCTACTTGTCGGACGAGTACGCCTGCGCGGCTTCTACCTCGACGCTGTCACCGCTCCCCACCTCCGCTCGCGCAGCCCTTCGGGATCCGAACTGGCTAGCTGCGATGCGTGAGGAGTTCGACGCCCTGCAGCGCAACCAGACGCGTGGCAGCTTGTCCCGCGGCCACCCTGCGCCAATGTCATCACCGCAAGTGGGTCTTCCGCCATAAGACTCGGCCCGACGGTTCTCTCGGCGCTACATAAGGCGCGTTGGGTGGTGGCGGTTTTCGCCAGCGCCGGCGTGGACTTCATCGACACCTTCGCCCGGTTGTTAAACCGGCACGATTCGCGCTGTTCTCCAGCTCGCTGTTTCTCGCTTGGCCTGTTCACCAGCTCGATGTGTCTAATGCTTTCTTGCATGGTCATCTCGATGAGCAGGTGTTCTGTCAAGAGCCGATCGGTTTCGTCGACGCCGACTATCCGGACCACGTGTGCTTGCTCTTCCGTTCTCTCTACGGGTTGAAGCAGGCACCTCGGCCCGGTACCAGCGGATCGCGGCCTTCCTACAGCAACAGGGTTACGGTCCACACGGTCCGATGCCTCCTGTTTGTCTACCACCGAGGCCACGCCACCGCGTACTCCTCCTCAGACGCCGATGACATCATCCCGACCGCGTCCTCGCGGCGCTTCTTCAGCAGATCACAGGCTCGCCTCGGCACCGAAGTTCGCCCTCAAGGACTTGGGGCTCTCCACTACTTCCTCGGCATCGAGGTAGTGCGCTGCCATCGCTTCTTCCTGCACCAGCATGCACGCCACGAAGCTCGAGCGAAGCGGCATGCTTAATTGCAAGCCTGCTTCCACGCTGTCGTCTGAAGGCTAAGGTGTCCGCCGTTGAGGGCTCTCCGCGTCCGACGCCTTCTACCGCTACATCGCCGGTGCGCTTCAAGACCTCACACCGACGCCGTCCGGACATTCAAGATGTTGTCCAGCAGGTGCGCCTTCACATGCACGCCTCGTGACACCCATTGGGCTCTCGTGAAACGTATACTTGGTACATACGTGGCACCACAGCCATGGGTCTCACCTTGACGGCCTCGCCAGACACCAGCCTTGTCGCCTACTCCGACGCCGACTGGGCTGGGTGTCCGACACTCGACGCTCCACCTCCGGCTACTGCGTCTACCTCAGGCCCTCTCTGATTTCGTGGTCGTCTAAATGACAACCCAAGGTCTCACGATCGAGCGCCGAGGCCGAGTATCGAGCCGTGGCCAACGCCGTCGCGGAGTGTTCCTGGCTACGACAGCTACTCCAGGAATTGCTATGTGAGGTCACCAAGGCGACGCTTGTCTACTGTGATAACGTCTCCGCGGTGTACCACGCTGCCAATCCTGTCCATCACCGACGGACGAAGCACATCGAGCTCGACATCCACTTCGTCCGGGAGCACGTCGCACTTGGTCGTGTTCGTGTTCTCCATGTGCCCACCGATCAGCAGTTCGCCGATGTGATTACGAAGGGGCTACCTACCTCGACTTTCGAGGGGTTTCGGTCCAGTCTTTGCGTCACGGGCGACGCTTCGATCATGGGGGGTGTTGAACATGTGTACATGTACGTAGGTCTGGGTCCTGTATGCAGTACTGTAGTATCTGTCTCCCTCTGTATGTACGTGTATCTTAGGAGACAAGATACCGGTCGCACCCCTTGTACCTATATATATGTGACTAGTGCACGATCAATCAATTATCGATGCACCAAATCATTCTCTACACTAGTGATGCTATAGGAACCACTAACAGTGATAACATCAAAAGTACCATTTGGATATATGCCCATGTTTATGTCTCTAAAATTCCAACAGAATAGTCGCACATCATTTTTTTATAGGAATCATGCATGGCAGGTTACTCATGTGTTACAAAGGGCACCATTGGAATTTTCCTGTATAAGAACTGAATAATCTAAAATCAAGAATTCATATCCTTTGTTTCAAACCAGGCTTATTGTATTTTACCGCATTTCCAACAATTCCACAATAGCCCTCGCGTGACTGCACTTCATCCAACACGTGAAGAATGAAATTTTGGGTCAGGAAACTACAATAAAATGATGATGTAAAACAATACTGCAATGAAATGAATATCAAATCTTATGTCGCAAATCAACAAGGTGTTCCTTATATAGTTCACCGAAACAGTACATCTATGTGTAGTTCAAAGAAAATTTAAGTTCTTCTACAGAAAATAATAAGTTGTACTCTCTGTGGTGCTTGTTTAGTGTATCTAAATTGCTGTATTTACTAGACTATTGACGTGACACTATATTCCCATGTTACGATTTGTTCTCTATTGGTAGTGACACAAGCTCTAGCACAGTGGAATGGGCAATGCCCGAGCTTCTCCAAAACCCATCATCAATATCTAGCGCTTGCAGCGAGCTTGCGGAAATTATTGGCTCCAAAAGAAACATTGAAGAAGATGATATTGTTCGGTTGCCCTGTGTCCAAGCCGTCGTAAAAGAAACTTTTCGACTTCATCCTCCCGGCTCGCTATTGTTGCCATGCAAACCAAAGAGAACAATGAAAATAGTAGGATACACAATATCTAAAAATTCATGCGTGTTCATCAACACATGGGCAATAGACCGAGATAAAGATGTATGGACTGAACCTGAGAAGTTTATGCCAGAGAGGTTCTTGGGTTCAGCAGTTGACTTCAGGGGTGCTGATTTGAGCTCCTTCCATTTGGTGCTGGACGCCGGATCTGCCCTGGAATGCCATTGGCTATTAGGATGGTGCGTCTGGTCCTCGCTTCGTTGTTAAATCAATTTAAGTGGAGTCTCCCTGTTGAGCTTGAAAGGGATGGGATTGATATGAAGAAAAGTTCGACCTATCACTAACGAAGGCCGTACCTCTTTGTATTGTACCAACCCCGATTTGAATTCGAAACAAAATGTTTACCTAGTAAGACTGCTTTTGATATTTTTAATATGTAATAATTTGAATGTATCACCCACGGAATTTGTACCATTATTTATGTCACAGTTAAAACAATTCTTTTATAAAACTTGACGTCCTCGAAGTGTACAAGTTGAATGGTATGTTGTTTTTGTGGGGAGATATGTTGTGTTACAAAGTTGCCATGGATGGTGGATGATCAGTTGATGAGATATTATTGAGAGCCATAAAGAGAAGACAAATAGTTAACTTAATATGGCAATTTCACCTTTATACCTTAAGTATTGTGTTGGAACAATAGTAATTGTTCTTAGAAAAAGAAAATAAAGTGCTTTACAAAGCTCGAGCTCACATGAGCTCGAGTGAACAGTAAATAAAAATAAAATAAAAATCAGAATTTTCTTTTGCAGCAAACATTAACAAATGTTTTGCTTTCAAAGTTTCATTATGGAATGACATTCATGGAAGACATAGCATAAAGAAAATCAATGGTCCAAATTTTGTCAATGTTTCATATAAAAATAGTAATTTTACAGTTTTTTATTTTGTATTTATTTTACTGTTCACCCGAGCTCACATGAGCTCGCGATCTGTTTAACCGCATCGAATATAATGTATATACTTTCATATCAGAATATCTACACCATTCAAAGATCGAAAATTTCATTGTTCATAATTCGTCACTGTGAAAATTGTCCTCTCCAACATTTGGAAATATTTCATTGTCTAGAATATTTCGTTTTAAATCTCTTGCACATTCCAAAGTTCATAAATCTTTCACAATCCAGATCGTTTTTCATACTCGAAACATTGTGTACCTTCGTTATGTCGTCATCAATAATATGAAAAGGCATAATTTCAATTTTCTGATATCCTAATCAAATACTTATAAAAACTTCAAATGGTATGGAGCACTTTTTAAAATTACACGAACATTCTTTTACCTTGTATAAACTATTTTAATATATTCAAAACATATTTTGTGAAATACGTGAACATTATTTTCTAAGCGTGACGACCATTTCTTTGAATGGCATGATTTTTTTTTAATTACATGAATGCTTTTTACATTGTATAAACACTTTTAATATATTTCACTAACATTTTTATACGTATTAATTTTTTAAATGTAACGAACATTTTCTTTTGAATGCTATCAACAACTATGACATTGTATTAATATTTTTAATTGTGCACTGAACATTTTTTTAAATTGCACATTCCAAATGGTATAGAATTTTTAAAATACAAATACAAGTTAAAAGATAGAAAGTAGAGTAAAAAACAACGCATATGCAACTTTGTAGTGGGCCGGCCTATTTAAAGGGTCCCTATAGGCGAGACATGCTTCTGTCTCCCTGCGGGCGAGACAAAGCCAAGACGTGGTTTGCGTAAGCTGGGTGGGCACAAGATGCAGGGCCATGAAAAGGTTGTCGTAGCCGCCCCTATGATGCATGCGTCGACATCTCCATCTGATCTGCATTTGCTAAAAAGAACTCTGATCTGCAATTGTGCAGTTCTAAAAATTAAAATTAAAAATGAGTTTGCTAATTCTCATACACCTGAAATGTTTACAACCACCAATCACCATTGAGACAAGGCCAAAGGCTGGAGGGCGTGAGGAGTGCCATCCACGACAGGGCCAAGCAGTGGACGAGCAGGAGCCGACGAGAGCGGGTCCGAAACTTGATGGGTGCAGGTCGGGGTGTGCGCATTCACCAAAAAAACTGTTCACCGACGAGGTTTAGAGGGATGGACGGGGGTGGAGGAAGTACGATGGTGGGATGACGCCTGGGGATGGCCATGCAGTGAGGAGATGACGAGAGCACGAACGGTCGCGGGTGGCGGTGGCAAACAGTCCAACCGAGGTACATGGGGTGGATGGCGTGAGGTTGAAGATGAAGAAGGCATGAGGTCGAGGCTGATCCTAAGCCGTTGGATCTCAATCGTGTGGCTAAAAAAAGTGATTGAATGTTATTTTATTTTCAGGTACTTGACCAATACGTTCTTCTAATGAGAAAATGCAGCAGTGGAGTGGCACGTGTCCTGAGGACGAGAAGGGCTACAGGAAAGCGATGGGTGCAAGCGGCCTATACGAGCTCCCGGTTTCCTAAGCAACGTCAGCGACCAACTATTTCGCCCCGCCCCTCCTGGACTGGGTTATATACACCCACTCTTCCACTCTTCCCCAATCCACCGGTGACGAATCTAGAACTTGTCCATAGAGGTATCAATCTTATCACTCACAATAGAAAATGCCTTGTATAGCCAGTGTATCATTTTAACCCAATAGACATTGGGCTAGACTAACAAACACTAGATAATTTTTTTTTGCATTTTTGTAGTGGGTGCCAACCCCCCAGCCCCCCTAAGGATCCGCCACTGCAAACCACCCTATACTAGCCCAACAGATGGACCCGTTCTGTTGCAACTAGATAGATAGAAACTACTACGGCATACATAGATAGAAACTACTCCAAGTCGCTATCATCATCACCATCATCATCCACGTCGGTGTCGTCCGAGGTTGAGAGCCATATGTCGTCCCAACGTTCATCGTTGGCCGTGAAGAACGACCTCCCACCTGCTTGAACGATATCGCACTGCTCATTCGCCAATGCCTTCTGCTAACGCCGGTCAGCCCGCTCCGCGCGGCACCTTGCCGTCCTCTCCGCCCAGTAGGCACGCTCGTCGGTGACGTCCTCTGGGTGGCGACGGTGCCACTCCGCCAGGGCTCGCTCGTCCTCCTCGGCGATGAGAAGGCGGCGCTGCCGCCGAGCGTGGTCGGCACGGTCCATGTCGGTGATGAGACGCGGCGGAGGGGCGACGCGCTATGCCTGCTCGCGCGTGAAGACGTCCCGGAAGTTCATCTGTGACCGGGGCCTCTCCAAGCACCACGCCGCCGCGTCGTACGTGCGGGCCGCCTCGTGCGCGCTCCGGAACGACCCGAGGCCGAGCCGGACGTCGCCGGCCCGGATCTCGGCGGAGTACCAACCGTTGGGGCGCTCGCGGACGCCGCGGTAGCCCGACGAACCCCGGCGGCGCGGCGGCATGATTGCGCGGTGGTGGCCCGGTGGTGGCGCAGAAAGCGGCAAAGCGGCGAGGTGGCGAAGCGACGAAGCGAGGGCAGGGCGCGTGGCTGTCTTCTATGCGTGTAACGAGCGCGTGATTTTATAGGCGCGCGCGAAGCGGCGCACCAAATCTACCGCGCCGCGTGCCGCTTTCTCCCGGGCGCGCGCAAACGCTTCCCGCGCGCGATAAGTTCCCGCCACCGCTGGAGCTCGCGGAACTGAAAGTGCAACTATCCCTAGGTGGTTTTGGTAATTCCTAACAACCTATAGCTCATTGAGCTAATACTATTCCAAGACAAATATTTCATGAAAGTGAAGGAAATATGCCCTAGGGGCAATAACAAAGTTATTATTTATTTCCTTATATCATGATAAATGTTTATTATTCATGCTAGAATTGTATTAACCGGAAACATAATACATGTGTGAATACATAGACAAACATAATGTCACTAGTATGCCTCTACTTGACTAGCTCGTTTATCAAAGATGGTTATGTTTCCTAGCCATGAACAAAAGAGTTGTCATTTGATTAACGGGACCACATCATTAGAAGAATGATGTGATTGACTTGACCCATTCCGTTAGCTTAGCACTTGATCGGTTAGTATGTTGCTATTGCTTTCTTCATGACTTATACATGTTCCTATGACTATGAGATTATGCAACTCCCGTTTACCGGAGAAACACTTTGTGTGCTACCAAACGTCACAACGTAACTGGGTGATTATAAAGGAGCTCTACAGGTGTCTCCGAAGGTACATGTTGGGTTGGCGTATTTCGAGATTAGGATTTATCACTCCGATTGTCGGAGAGGTATCTCTGGGCCCACTTGGTCATGCACATCACTATAAGCCTTGCAAGCATTGCAACTAATTAGTTAGTTGCGGGATGATGTATTATAGAACGAGTAAAGAGACTTGCCGGTAATGAGATTGAACTAGGTATTGAGATACCGACGATCGAATCTCGGGCAAGTAACATACCGATGACAAAGGGAACAACGTATTTTGTTATGCGGTCTGACCGATAAAGATCTTCGTAGAATATGTGGGAGTCAATATGAGCATCCAGGTTCCGCTATTGGTTATTGACCGGAAACGTGTTTCGGTCATGTCCACATTGTTCTCGAACCCGTAGGGTCCGCGTGCTTAAGGTTTCGATGACAGTTATATTATGAGTTTATGAGTTTTGATGTACCGAAGGAGTTCGGAGTCCCGGATGAGATCAGGGACATGACGAGGAGTCTCGAAATGGTCGAGACGTAAAGATCGATATATTGGACGACTATATTCGGAGTTCGGAAAGGTTCCCAGTGATTTGGGTATTTTTCGGAGTACCGGAGAGTTACGGGAATCCGCCGGGGAGTATATGGGCCTTATTGGGCTTTAGGGGAAAGAGAGAGGAGTGGGTGGGCGCCCCCAAGGCCTAGTACGAATTGGACTAGGGGAGGGCTGCGCCTCCTTCCTTCTCTTCTCTTCCCCCTTTCATTGACTCTTACTCGTACTACTTGGAAGGGGGGGAATCCTACTCCCGGTTGGAGTAGGACTCCTCCTTGGCGCGCCTCCTCATGGCCGGCCGCCCCTACCCCTTGATCCTTTATATACGGGGGCGGGGGGGGGGGGGGGGGCACCTCTAGACACAACAACAATTGATCCTTGAGATCTCTTAGCCGTGTGCAGTGCCCCCTCCACTATAGTCCTCGATAATATTGTAGCGGTGCTTAGGCGAAGCCCTACGACGGTAGAACATCAAGATCGTCACCACGCCGTCGTGCTGACGGAACTCTTCCCCGACACTTTGCTGGATCGGAGTCCGGGAAACGTCATCGAGCTGAACGTGTGCTAGAACTCGGAGGTGTCGTAGTTTCGGTGCTTGATTGGTCGGGCCGTGAAGACGTACGACTACATCAACCGCGTTGTTATAACGCTTCTGCTTTCGGTCTACGAGTGTACGTGGACACACTCTCCCCTCTCGTTGCTATACATCACCATGATCTTGCGTGTACGTAGTAATTTCAAAAAAATTCCTACGTTCCCCAACAGTGGCATCCGAGCCTAGTTTTATGCGTAGATGTCATATGCACGAGTAGAACACAAGTGAATTATGGGCGATATAAGTCATACTGCTTACCAGCATGTCATACTTTGGTTAAGCGGTATTGTGAGATGAAGCGGCCCGGACCAACATTACGCGTACGCTTACGCGAGACTGGTTTCACCGCCATGAGCACTAGTTGCTTAAAGGTGACCGGCGGGTGTCTGTCTCTCTCACTTTAGTTGAACCGAGTGTGGCTACGCCCGGTCCTTGCGAAGGTTAAAACAGCACCAACTTGACAAACTATCGTTGTGGTTTTGATGCGTAGGTAAGAACGGTTCTTGCTAAGCCCGTAGCAGCCACGTAAAACTTGCAACAACAAAGTAGAGTACGTCTAACTTGTTTTTGCAGGGCATGTTGTGATGTGATATGGTCAAGACGTGATGAGATATAAGTTGTTGTATGGGATGATCATGTTTTGTTGAAGTTATCGGCAACTGGCAGAAGCCCTATGATTGTCTCTTTGTCGCATAAGATGCAAGTGCCAAATAATTGCTTTACTTTATTGCTATACGATAGCAATAGTTGCAAGAGCAATAGTTGGCGGGACGACCATGTGACGACACATTGATATAGATCAAGATGAAGATCATGGTGTCGTGCCGGTTACGATAGAGATCATGACAGTACTTTGAAGATGGAGATCAAAGGCGCAAGATGATCATGGCCATATCATATCACATATTTTGATTGCATATGATGTTTATCTTTTATACATCTTATTTTGCTTTGATTGATGGTAGAATTATAAGATGATACCTCACTAAATTATCATAGTAAAAGTGTTCTCCCTGAGTATGCACCGTTGCGAAAGTTCTTCGTGCTGAGACGCCACGTGATGATCGGGTGTGATAGGCTCTACGTTCAAATGCAACGGGTGCAAAACAGTTGCACACGCGGAATACTCAGGTTATACTTGACGAGCCTAGCATATACTCCCTCCGTTCCAAAATAGATGACCCAACTTTATACTAACCTTAATATAAAGTTGGGTCATCTATTTTGGAACGGAGGGAGTAACAGATATGGCCTCGGAACACAGAGACCGAAAGGTCGAGCGTGAATCATATAGTAGATATGATCAACATAGTGATGTTCACCATTGAAACTACTCCATCTCACGTGATGATCGGACATGGTTTAGTTGATTTGGATCACGTGATCACTTAGAAGATTAGAGGGATGTCTATCTAAGTGGGAGTTCTTAAGTAATATGATTAATTGAACTTTAATTTATCATGAACTTAGTCCTGGTAGTATTTTGCAAATTATGTTGTAGATCAATAGCTCGCGTTGTTGCTTCCCTATGTTTTATATGTGTTCCTAGAGAAATCTAAGTTGAAAGATGTTAGTAGCAATGATGCGGATTCAATCCGCGATCTGAGGATTATCCTCGTTGCTGCACAGAAAAATTATGTCCTTGATGCACCGCTAGGTGACAAACCTATTGCAGGAGCAGATGCAGACGTTATGAACGTTTGGCTAGCTCAATGTGATGACTACTTGATAGTTTAGTGCACCATGCTTAACATCTTAGAATCGGGACTTCAAAGACGTTTTTGAACGTCATGGACCATATGAGATGTTCCAGGAGTTGAAGTTAATATTTCAAGCAAATACCCGAGTTAAGAGATATGAAGTCTCCAACAAGTTCTATAGCTAAAAGGATGGAGGAGAATTGCTCAACTAGTGAGCAAGTGCTTAGATTGTCTGAGTACTAACAATCGCTTGAATCGAGTGGGAGTTAATCTTCCAGATAAGATAGTGATTGGCAGAGTTCTCTAGTCACCATCACCAAGTTACTGGAACTTCGTGATGAACTATAATGCAAGGGATGATGAAAATGATTCCCGAGCTCTTCGTGATGCTGAAATCGACGAAGGTAGAAATCAATAAAAGAGCATCAAGTGTTGATGATTGACAAGATCACTAGTTTCAAGAAAAGGGCGAAGGGAAAGAAAGGGAACTTCAAGCAGAATGGCAAGCAAGTTGTCACTCCCGCGAAGAAGCCCAAAGCTGGACCAAAGCCTGAAACTAAGTGATTATACTGCAAAGCAAATGGTCACTGGAAGCGGAAATGCCCTGAATATTTGGTGGATAAGAAGGATGGCAAAGTGAACAAGGGTATATTTGATATACAAGTTATTGATGTGTACCTTACTAGTGTTTATAGTAGCCCCTGAGTATTTGATAGTTGTTCGGTTGCTAAAAATTAGTAACTCGAAATAGGAGTTACAGAATAAACAAGATACTAGTTGAGGGTGAAGTGATGATGTGTGTTGGAAGTGGTTCCAAGATAGATATGATCATCATCGCACACTCCCTATACTTTCGGGATTAGTGTTAAACCTAAATAAATGTTATTTGGCGTTTGCGTTGAGCATGAATGTGATTTGATCATGTTTATTGCAATACGGTTATTCATTTAAAGTCAGAGAATAATTGCTGTTCTATTTACATGAATAAAACCTTCAATGGTCATACACCCAATGAAAATAGTTTGTTGGATCTCGATCGTAGTGATACACATATTCATAATATTGATGTCAAAAGATGCAAAGTTGATAATGATAGTGCAACTTATTTGTGGCACTGCCTTTTAGGTCATATCGGTATAAAGCGCATGAAGAAACTCCATGCTGATGGGTTTTTGGAATCACTTGATTATGACATTTGATGCTTGCGAACCGTGCCTTTTTGGGCAAGATGACTAAAACTCTATTCTTCGGAACAATGGAACGAGATACTGACTTGTTGGAAATAATACATACTGATGTATGCAGACCAATGAGTATTAAGGCTCAAGTAGTATCGTTATTTTCTGACCTTCACAGATGATTTGAGCAGATATGGGTATATCTACTTGATGAAACATAAGTCTGAAATAGTTGAAAGGTTCAAAGGATTTCAGAGTGAAGTGGAAAATCATCGTAACAAGAAAATAAAGTTTACTGCGATCTGATCGTGGAGATGAATATTTGAGTTACGAGTTTGGCCTTGATTAAAATAATGAGGAATAGTTTCACAAACTCAAGCCACAGAACACCACAACGTAACGGTGTGTCCTAACGTCAGAACCGCACTTTATTGGATATTGTGTGACCTATGATGTCTCTTATCGGTTTACCACTATCGTTTTGGGGTTATGCATTAGAGACAGTTGCATTCAGTTTAAATAGGGCGCCATCGAAATCCGTTGAGATGACGGCTTATGAACTGTGGTTTGGCAAGAAACCAAAGTTGTCGTTTGTTAAAGTTTGGGCTGCGATGCTTATGTGAAAATGTTTCAACCTGATAAGCTCAAACCTAAATCGGAGAAGTGCATCTCCATAGAATACCCAAAGGAAACTGTTGGGTACACCTTCTATCACTGATCCGGAAGCAAGATATTCATTGCTAAGATGGATCCTTTCTAGAGAAGGAGTTTTCTCTCGAAAGAAGTGAGTGGGAGGAAAGTAGAGCTTGATAAGGTAATTGTACCTTCTCCCGAATTGGAAAGTAGTTCATCACAGAAATCGGTTCCAGTGATTCCTACACCAATTAGTGGGGAAGCTAATGATGATGATCATGAAGCTTCAGATCAAGTTTCTACCAAACCTCGTAGGTCTTCCAGAATAAGATCCACACCAAAGTGGTACGGTAATCCTATTCTAGAAGTCATGTTACTAGACCATGATGAACCTACGAACTATGAGGAAGCGATGATGAGCCCAGATTCCGCGAAATGGCTTGAGGCCATAAAATCTGAGATAGGATCCATATATAAGAACAAAGTGTGGACTTTGGTTGACCTTCTCGATGATCAGCAAGTCAAGTTAAATAAATGGATCTTCAAGAGGAAGACAGACACTGATAGTAGTGTTACTATCTACAAAGCTCGACTTGTTGCAAAAGGTTTTCGACAAGTTCAAGTTGTTGAATACGATGAGATTTTCTCACTCATATTGATGCTTAAGTCTGTCCGAATCATGTTAGCAATTGCCACATTTTATGAAATCTGGCAAATGGATGTCAAAACTGCATTACTTAATGGATTTCTTAAAGAAGTGTTGTATATGATACAACCAGAAGGTTTTGTCAATCCTAAATGTGCTAACAAAATATGCAAGCTCCAGCGATCCATCTATGGATTGGTGCAAGCATCTCAGAGTTGGAAAGGCTTGTATTTACAAGAAAGTGAGTGGGAGCACTACTGCCTTTCTGATAAGTATATGTGAATGACATATTATTGATTGGAAATGGTGTAGAATTTTCTACAAAGCATAAAGGAATGTTTGAAAGGAGTTTTTCAAAGAAAGACCTCAGTAAAACTACTTACACATTGAGCATCAAGATCTATTGAGATAGATCAAGACGCTTGATAAGATTTTCAATGAGTACATACCTTGACAAGATTTTGAAGTAGTTCAAAATGGAACAGTTAAAGAAAGAGTTCTTGCCTGTGTTGCAAAGGTATGAAATTGAGTAAGACTCAAATCCCGACCACGGCAGAAAATAGAAAGAGAATGAAAGTCATTCCCTATGCATCGGTCATAGGTTCTATAAAAGTATGCCATGCTATGGACCAGACCTATTGTATACTCTGCTCTGGTTTGACAAGGGAGTACAATAGTGATCTAGGAGTAGATCACTGGACATTGGTCAAAATTATCCTTAGTAGAATAAGGATATGCCCTAGAGGCAATAATAAAGTTATTATTTATTTCCTTATATCATGATAAATGTTTATTAGTTATGCTAAATTGTATTAACCGGAAACATAATACATGTGTGAATACATAGACATAGTGTCACTAGTATGCCTCTACTTGACTAGCTCGTTTATCAAAGATGGTTATGTTTCCTAGCCATGGACAAAAGAGTTGTCATTTGATTAACGGGATCACATCATTAGGAGAATGATGTGATTGACTTGACCCATTCCGTTAGCTTAGCACTTGATCGCTTAGTATGTTGCTATTGCTTTCTTCATGACTTATACATGTTCCTATGACTATGAGATTATGCAACTCCGTTTACGGAGAAACACTTTGTGTGCTACCAAACGTCACAACGTAACTGGGTGATTATAAAGGAGCTCTACAGGTGTCTCCGAAGGTACATGTTGGGTTGGCATATTTCGAGATTAGGATTTGTCACTCCGATTGTCGGAGAGGTATCTCTGGGCCCACTCGGTAATGCACATCACTATAAGCCTTGCAAGCATTGCAACTAATTAGTTAGTTGCGGGATGATGTATTACGGAACGAGTAAAGAGACTTATCGGTAACGAGATTGAACTAGGTATTGAGATATCGATGATCGAATCTCGGGCAAGTAACATACCGATGACAAAGGGAACAACGTATGTTGTTATGCGGTCTGACCGATAAAGATCTTCGTAGAATATGTGGGAGCCAATATAAGCATCCAGGTTCCGCTATTGGTTATTGACCGGAAACGTGTTTCGGTCATGTCTACATTGTTCTAGAACCCGTAGGGTCCGCACGCTTAAGGTTTCGATGACAGTTATATTATGAGTTTATGAGTTTTGATGTACCGAAGGAGTTCGGAGTCCCGGATGAGATCGGGGACATGACAAGGAGTCTCGAAATGGTCGAGACGTAAAGATCGATATATTGGACGACTATATTCGGAGTTCGGAAAGGTTCTGAGTGATTCGGGTATTTTTGGGAGTACCGGAGAGTTACGGGAATTCGCCGGGGAGTATATGGGCCTTATTGGGCTTTAGGGGAAAGAGAGAGGAGAGGCTGGGCGCCCCCCAAGGCCTAGTACGAATTGGACTAGGGGGAGGGGCTGCGCCCCCTCCTTCCTTCTCTTCTCTTCCCCCTTTCCTTGACTCCTACTCGTACTACTAGGAAGGGGGGGGGGGGAATCCTACTCCCGGTTGGAGTAGGACTCCTCCTTGGTGCACCTCCTCCTGGCCGGCCGCCCCCTCCCCCTTGATCCTTTATATACGGGGGCAGGGGGGCACCTCTAGACACAACAACAATTGATCCTTGAGATCTCTTAGCCGCAGCGGTGCCCTCCACTATAGTCCTCGATAATGTTGTAGCAAAGGTTAGGCGAAGCCTGCGACGGTAGAACATCAAGATCGTCAAGACGCCGTCAGGCCGACGGAATTCTTCCCCGAAACTTTGCTGGATCGGAGTCCGGGATCGTCATCGAGCTGAACGTGTGCTAGAACTCGGAGGTGCCGTAGTTTCGGTGCTTGATCGGTCGGGCCGTGAAGACGTACGACTACATCAACCGCGTTGTTATAACGCTTCCCCTTTCGGTCTACGAGGGTACGTGGACACACTCTCCCCTCTCGTTGCTATGCATCACCATGATTTTGCGTGTGCGTAGGAAATTTTTTAAAATTACTACGTTCCCCAACAGAAAGCTCAATGAATGGCATGGTATGGATGAGAAAAGTGGATCCCTCAAAATGCTAAGGATAAAAGGATTGGCTCAAGCTTCAAGCTCAAGACTCTTCATTTTATATTCCAGTGATCCAAGATCAAATTGAGTTTATAGGAAAAGCCAATACTATCAAGGAGGGATGGGGTGTTGCTTAATGAGTTTCTTGCTTCATAGTGCTTAGTGATATGCTCCAAAAACCCTCAACTACTTTCCCACATCCACATATGACCTAAACCCAAAGTCCAACTCGGCCCACCAATTCTTTCTATCCGGCACCACCGAGTTCAGATGTCATAGCCACTGCCACAAACCCTATGCAAATAGGTCTCACCGATAGGGATCTCGGTCTCACCAAGATGGGATTGTAATCTCTCTGTTTCCCTTCGTAACGTTTCTGTCTAACCGAGATGAGCGATCGGTCCCACCGAGATTGCAATGTAAACTCTCTGTTTGCTTTTTGTAACATTTCGGTCTCACCGAAAAGAGCGAACCGGTCCCACCGAGTTTACCTGACCAACTCTCTGGTTAGCTTATTACCAAAATCGGTCTCACCGAGTTTGTGTAATCAGTCTCACCGAGATTACATTATGCCCTAACCCTAACCATATCGGTCCTACCGAGTTGCATGTCGGTCCCACCGAAAACCCTAATGGTCACTAGGTTTACTAAATCGATCTAACCGAGTTTGTTGATTCGGTCTCACCGAGATTGGTAAATTGAGTGTAACGGTTAGATTTTGTGTGGAGGCTATATATACCCCTCCACCTCCTCTTCATTTGTGAAGAGAGCCATCAGAACAAATCTACACTTCCAACTTACCATTTCTGAGAGAAAACCACCTATTCATGTATTGAGGCCAAGATATTCCATTCCTATCATATGAATCTTGATGTCTAGCCTTCCCCAAGTTGCTTTCCACTCAAATCTTCTTTCCACCAAATCCAAATCCTGTGAGAGAGAGTTGAGTGTTGGGGAGACTATCATTTGAAGCACAAGAGCAAGGAGTTCATCATCAACACACCATTTGTTACTTCTTGGAGAGTGGTGTCTCCTGGATTGGCTAGGTGTCACTTGGGAGCGTCCAACAAGATTGTGGAGTTGAACCAAGGAGTTTGTAAGGGCAAGGAGATCGCCTACTTCGTGAAGATCTACCGCTAGTGAGGGAAGTCCTTTGTGGGCGACGACCATGGTGGGATAGACAAGGTCGCTTCTTCGTGGACACTTCTTGGGTGGAGACCTCCGTGGACTCGCGCAGCCGTTACCCTTCGTGGGTTGAAGTCTCCATCAACGTGGATGTACGATAGCACCACCTATCGGAACTACGGCTCAAAAAACACCGTGTCTCCAAATTGCGTTTGAAATCTCCAAACCCTTCCCTTTACATTCTTGCAAGTTGTATGCTTTAATTTCCGCTGCTCATATACTCTTTGCATGCTTTCTTGAATTGTGTTAAGATTGCTTGACTTGTGCTAAGTTTGCTAAAATCTGCCAAAGACTAAAATTGGGAAAAGGTTAAGTTTTTATTTGGTCAAGTATTCTAATCACTCCCCCCCCCCTCTAGACATACTTCAAGGTCCTACAAGTGGTACCAGAGCTTTGGTCTCCATTTGCTTTGATTTCCATAGCTTTTGGTGGTTATAGCCTTGGTTTCACAACCTAGGAGAGTATGTCATCTAGCGAGGGAAACTATCACCGTAGCTGTCCTTACTTTGATGGTACTAATTTTGCTAGTTGGAAGCATAAGATGAAAATGCATATTCTCGGACATAACCCCGCCGTTTGGGCTATTGTGTGTATTGGCTTGCAAGGTGAATTCTTTGATGGGAGAGAACCAAACCGTGAAGCTAGCGCGGAAGAGTTGAAGATGCTGCAATACAACGCTCAAGCTTGTGATATCCTCTTCAATGGATTGTGCCCCGAAGAATTCAACAAAATCAACCGTCTTGAGAATGCAAAGGAAATTTGGGACACTTTGATTGATATGCACGAAGGTGCCGACTCCGTCAAGGAATCCAAATTGGATGTGCTTCAAAGTCAACTTGACAAGTTCAAGATGAAGGATGGTGAAGGCGTCGCTGAAATGTACTCTAGGCTTGCTCTCATCACAAATGAGATTGCCGGCTTAGGAAGTGAAGAGATGACCGACAAATTCATCATCAAGAAGATCCTAAGAGCCTTGGATGGAAAATATGATACTGTGTGCACATTGATCCAAATGATGCCCAACTACAAGAATCTCAAGCCAACGGAGGTCATCGGAAGAATTGTTGCTCATGAGATGTCACTCAAGGATAAGGAGGAGCTGCACAACAAGTCAAGTGGTGCTTACAAAGCCTCATGTGAAGCTCCCACATCATCGAGTGAGAAACAAACCTTCAATGAAGAATTGAGCCTAATGGTGAAGAACTTCAACAAATTCTACAAGAGTAGAAGTAAGGAAAGAAGTTCCAAGTCAAGGTCCTACAATGACAAAAGATCTTCCAGTCGAGAGCGAAATTGCTACAACTGTGGAAGACCCGGACACTATTCCAATGAGTGTATGACTCCCTACAAAAGAAGAGAAGATTCTCCCAAGAGAAGAAGTAGAAGAGAAGAATCACCGCCAAGAGAGAGAAGGAGTAGAGATAATCGTTATGAACGAAGAACATCCCGGAGAAGCAAGGATTCAGAAAGGAGGGACAAGTCATCAAAGATCTACACAAAACGAAGACATCAAGCTCATGTTGGTGAATGGGTATCCGGTTCCAACTCTAAACATCACTCCGAGAGAAGCTATCACTCTGACTCCGAACATACTCAAGATGAAGGTGTTGCCGGTCTTGCTCTTGTGTCAACCAACTCCCACGACATATTTGATTCACCAAATGAAGGAATTGGAAGATGCTTCATGGCTAAAGGCCCAAAGGTAACACACCCCGAGTATGTTGATTTCAATAGTGATGAAGATGACTTTCTAGGTGATGATGATTTACTTATTGAGAACTCTAGTGATGAATACTATGATGAAACGTCAATTAATCATGCTAATCAAGATAAAATGAATGACGATGATAAGGAGAAAATTGAGCTCCTAACTAAATAGCTAAACACTCTTAAGTTAGCTCATGAAACTATCTTAGGGGATCATCGAGAACTTTTGAGGACTCATGAGAAGTTACGCTTTGAAAAGCTCAATCTTGAGCAAGAGCATGAGTTCTTAAAGGCAATCAATGATGATATTCGCAAGAAAAGTTGTTCTTACATTGCCAAGCGTTTACTCTTATCTACTTACATGCCACAAGTCAAGTCTAGTAACAAAAAAAAGAAGGATTCTTCCTCTAGTAGTAACAATCATAATGTTAAATCCAATATTGTTGCTTCTAGTAGTTCTCTTGATTCCACTAATGATTCTCTTAGCTAAGTTACACTTGAGGAAGAAAATATCTTATTGAAGGGAATCATAGAGAAAGGTGTTTACAAGAGCCTTGTCGGGAGTAAGCGATTCGAGGAAATTGTACGCAAGCAAGGAAGGCACCAGAAGAACAAAGGTGTTGGTTTTGAACGAAAGTTCAATGCCAATGGAGTTGAGTGGGAAGAAGATCAATACCCCAAGACGAAGTTTGTTCCTCAACGAGAGAAGTATGATCCTACTTCCTTCAAAGGTACACAAGCTCAAGATGATCTTCCACCACAAGACCACAAGCAAAAAGGCAAGGATGAGCTTCAAGAGGAGATTGATGCATTTGAAGAAGCTCCCAAGGCCTCGGCAAGTGGATTCCCAAGACTACGTCAAGCTCTACTTCATCAAGTACGACTACACTCCAAGTATTCCCATCAATATGGTGTGGATCCCGAAGAAGAAGAACTAGAGAGTTCTTGAGGGTGACTCCGCCAACATTCTTCACTCATATCATTTTGGCAAGGACAAGTGCAATCAACTTCCACATCTTGCACTAGTTCAAGGAGTCACAAACCCTCATGTTGGTAAGGCAAGGGACAAGGTAACCTAATGCTTTCATAGACATCATCTTTTGTGAGCATCACTCTATGTCTATGGATATCCTTGTTTGTTCTTTGTGGGACTAACCCGTGTAGGTATTGAAAGTGCAACTCACTCCAAAGGATTGCTCCAAATGATCTACATCGACATTGAGCATCCACATCTTCAACACCTATATGAAGTCATCATCGACAAAACCCAAGGTTAGTTCATCCCTCCTAAGGAGGATCTCACATCTAGGGGGAGCTTTACTCTAAGAATTGAGCTAAAGCAACTCTAATGGTGTGAACACATCAATACATTATGTAAAAGTGGTAACCCCACTTGAGCTTAAACGATGAGTATGACCTATGATCAAATGTTCTCATTTGACTCCTAAGTCAATATACTCATATATAGATGACCTAGTCATCGCCAATTGCTTGATAGATGCTAGAATTGGTTGTGCATGCTTTGCCACATATTTTATTTGTCATTTTATTGTGTGAGCATGTTGGTTGCATATTTTACTCATTCGAGGACATCTACTTGTAGTTTTGCTTGTTTGGCTTCTTTTTCTTTTGGCCAAGTGGATGGACAAGAATGCCTAAGAACCTTCTCTAGCTATCTATGATTTTCTTGTCTCAAAATCTATTCATGTTACATCACAAAATTTGATCAAGTTAGATTTGAACCACTCTGTGTGAGGAGCACTCGGAGTCCCCGATTCGTCATAGACTTAAACTTCCAAAACTTCTTTGTGCATTTCAGTCTAACCGATTCTTACATTTCGGTCATACCGAGATCACTAAGTCGATCTAGGTTTTCAGTCTCGGTGCAACCGATTTGAACACTTCGGTCTCCGAGTTGTAGTAACTGCTTGCAGTTATGCATCTCGGTGCCACCGAGTTGTTCTACTCGGTCACATCGACAGGGTCGGGCTATATATACTGAAGGGCAAATTTTTTGGAAATTTCTCCGAAAGGTTTCGCCCGCGCTCAGCCCACTCTGCCTCCAGGGTCTCCGGATCGCTCTCCTCATCGCCAGCCGCCTCCCGCCGCTGGTCTCCGCCGCCGTCAAAGGAAATCTCCGCCGCCGTTGCCGCCATAGCGAGTCCATCGCCGAGCTAGGGTATGGACTTGATCACAGTGCTATTCCAATCTGATTCCTAGCACATTGTGTTTGTCATGATTCTTGCCACGATTGAAACTATCTCATCTAGTCAAACCAATCCGTAGATTAGGTTTGATTTGAAAATTTAGGGTTAGGTTTCCGCCGAAACCATCTCGGACCCACCGAGTTGTAGAAATCGGTTCCACCGATTTGGTCAAGGCCATTGCACTTGTGATTCTCGGTCTGACCGAGAATTGCAAATCGGTGTGACCGAGATCAGAATTCTGTGAAACCCTAGCAGTCTCGGTGCCACCGAATTGTGACTCGGTCTGACCGAGTTCACTAGTTTAGGTTCCTAAAGCTGCTTCGGTATCACCGAGTTCACAAATCGGTTGATCCGAAATGCTTTCTATGGAAAACTAAAACTAAGTTTTTAATTCAATCTTTTTCAAAAACCTCTGTATTTTGTGATGCTTATACACTCTATCTCATCTACATCTATTCACAGGGTCAGCAGTCAGTGTTTGCAGCGTGTCTGACCATAGTGACAGCCAGAACAGGGAAGAGGAGCAGGTTCATATGAGTGAGGGCACTAGTCCCTCTAGTTCCTTAGATGAGGGCAGCAGGAGCACCCCAAGCAACTTACCCAAAGCTGCCACAAGGAACAGGAAGAAGAAAACCTCAGACTCTAAGGATGAAGACTATGTAGCAGAAGAGGATGAGGCCACCTCCAGGAAAGTGCTCAAGAAGGAGTATGGCACTGCTGCAGCCACCAAGCCAGGTCTGAACAGGAAAGTCCCTGCCAAGAGGACTCCCATGCTGAAGGTCAGAGCATCAACTCAGGAAACTGAGAGATCAGAACCTAAGGAGCCAGAAGTGGTTGTAAAGAAGAGGAAGGAAAGGGTCAAGAAGACCATGGCCACGGTTGTTGGGAAGCCTTCCATCATGGAAGAGGAAGAAGAAGAAGAGGCTGCTACTCCAGCTCCCAAAGCTCAGAAGCTCATGGGTGATGCCATAAGGTCAGGGACTGCTTCATCAAAGCCCAAAGAAGCACCTAAGGTTGCTTCCAAGCCCAAGACTACACCAAAGAGGAATACCAGGAACATCCCAGCTGCTGAAAAGAACAAGGCCCCAGTGCCTGAAGTTGCTGAAGAAGAAGAAGATGAAGGGCAAGTTCTGAGAAAGCTGAAGCCTAAGATTCCAGATCACAACGATGCTCATCCAGTTGCTGAGAACATGAAGCTGAGAAAGGATGCAGGTCTCAGACAGTGGAGGTTGACTGATCCTTATGCAAATGAGGAGAATCTTTGTGGACTACGGTGTTTCATACAAAGGAACATCAGGACTTCTATGAGACTGTGTTGCTAGACAAGAAACCAATAGTGTGTGATATGAGATGGGTCAATTGGAAGTACATCAAGGATAATGAGGAACACTACCCAGGAGTGTTTGACAACTTCAAGGGTTGTGGAGTTGATGACTTTGTTGGGCAGAAGTTCACAAAGTGGAATGATGAGCTCATAATGCAATTCTACTCCACAACTCACTTTTATCCAGATGGCAGAATAGTTTGGATGTCTGAAGGTACAAGGTACCAGTCCACAATTGAAGAATGGGCCAATCTGATCAATGCACCAAAGGAGAAAGAAGGAGACTTGGATGTCTATGGCAAGAAGAAAATGGATCACAACTCACTGGCACACATGTACAAGGAGATTCCAAATGATGCTCTTGAGACTCACAAGTTTGGGTCTGTCCATTTCCTTCTGTCAGGACTGCCAACAATCAACTGGATCCTCAGGCACACTCTTTTGCCCAAGTCAGGTGATCATAACATGATCAGAGGCCATGATATTAATCTGCTACACTTGTTTGATGTGCCTCAAAAGTTCAAGGTCATGAGCCTCATTGTTGAGACAATCAAGAGGACAGCAGCAGACCAGAAGAGAAGTTGTGGGTATGCCCCACAGATCCAGGAGCTGATAAACTCTAAGATGGGCACTGGCACTTATCTGTTGGACAAGGAACACATGCCTATCTATCTAGACTTTGAGGACAACCAAGTGGTGATGAATGAAAATGAACCATCTTCAGTGCAAGCACAAGCTAAGAAGGAGAAGGCAAAGACAGAGAAGGCTGACAAGATGCCAACTGTTGAAGAGGCATCTGAGTACTTTCTGAAGAGCAAGCAGGACCAACTTGGTTACTTGATAGCATCAACTCTGAGGATTGAGAAAGGGTTGGCCACCCTAACTCAAAACCAGGAGAACCTGGAAAGAATCATGGAACAAAAGTTCTATGACTTAGATGTGAAAGTAACTGAGTTCCAGTCTATTGTGGAGCAACTCCAAGATGATATGCAGGAGAGGAAGGGGAAGACAACCACTGAGGCATTTGCTAGAGTGCCTAGAGCTCAGAGATCAGCTGTTGTGCCTGTGACAGACACAAGAGCAACATCATCTGCACCTGCTACAGCTTCAGTGCCACCAGCTCCAGCATCTACTCCACCAGCTCCAACTTCATCAACTGATGCCTTCGTCCTTGGAGTCATATCTACACCACCACATCAAGACCAAGCCTGAGAGATGACATAGTACTATGCATTTTCTAGGAACTTTTTGGTAACTTGTTGCCAAAGGGGGAGAAAAATGTATACATCATAGGCTTCGAGAGAGAGAGTTTGCTTTTGTTCTCTCTTGTCTTTGTGGTTGAACTTTATTTGCTTTCGCTTGCTTGAGATACTGCTTTATTGCCTATGTGATACAATGATGATCATGTGTTTGATCATATGCTACCTTAATGCTTGTTGAATGACATTATTCCATTCTATCTCTATATGATCATTCACTTTGCTTGGTGATGACTGCATGTATTTTAAATATTATCATTTTGAGCGTTCCACCAAGATGTATGTGACATGGGAGAGTTACTCTTGGACCTAACTCTATGTGCATTTGCGGTCCAAAGCAAATCTTAAACTATGCACAAATTTAGGGGGAGCTCTCACATTTCACATACTTCTCAAAGCGACGATATTTTTTCAATCTTATTATCATTTGTCGAAGCTTTTATCTATATGTTGTCATCAATTACCAAAAAGGGGGAGATTGAAAGTGCAACTATCCCTAGGTGGTTTTGGTAATTCCTAACAACATATAGCTCATTGAGCTAATACTATTCCAAGACAAATATTTCAGGAAAGCTCAATGAATGGCATGGCATGGATGAGAAAAGTGGATCCCTCAAAATGCTAAGGATAAAAGGATTGGCTCAAGCTTCAAGCTCAAGACTCTTCATTTTATATTTCAGTGATCCAAGATTACATTGAGTCTATAGGAAAAGCCAATACTATCAAGGAGGGATGAGGTGTTGCTTAATGAGTTTCTTGCTTCATAGTGCTTAGTGATATGCTCCAAAAACCCTCAACTACTTTCCCATATCCACATATGACCTAAACCCAAAGTCCAACTCGGCCCCACCGATTCTTTCTATCTGGCGCCATCGAGTTCAGATGTCATAGACACTACCACAAACCCTAGGCAAATCGGTCTCACCGATAGGGATCTCGGTCTCACCGAGATGGGATTGTAATCTCTCTGTTTCCCTTCGTAACGTTTCGGTCTAACTGAGATGAGCGATCGGTCCCACCGAGATTGCAATGTAAACTTTCTGTTTCCTTTTCGTAACATTTTGGTCTCACCGAAAAGAGCGAACCGGTCCCACCGAGTTTACCTGACCAACTATCTGGTTAGCTTATTACCAAAATCGGTCTCACCGAGTTTGTGTAATCGGTCTCACCGAGATTACGTTATGCCCTAACCCTAACCATATCGGTCCTACCGAGTTGCATGTCGGTCCCACCAAAAACCCTAACGGTCACTAGGTTTACTAAATCGGTCTGACCGAGTTTGTTGATTCGGTCTCACCGAGATTGGTAAATTGAGTGTAACGGTTAGATTTTGTGTGGAGGCTATATATACCCCTTCACCTCCTCTTCATTTGTGAAGAGAGCCATCAGAACAAACCTACACTTCCAACTTACCATTTCTGAGAGAGAACCACCTACTCATGTGTTGAGGCCAAGATATTCCATTCCTATCATATGAATCTTGATGTCTAGCCTTCCCCAAGTTGCTTTCCACTCAAATCTTTTTTCCACCAAATCCAAATCATGTGAGAGAGAGTTGAGTGTTGGGGAGACTATCATTTGAAGCACAAGAGCAAGGAGTTCATCATCAACATACCATTTGTTACCTTTTGGAGAGTGGTGTCTCCTAGATTGGCTAGGTGTCACTTGAGAGCCTCCGACAAGATTGTGGAGTTGATCCAAGGAGTTTGTAAGGGCAAGGAGATCGCCCACTTCATGAAGATGTACCGCTAGTGAGGCAAGTCCTTCGTGGGTGACGGCCATGGTAGGATAGACAAGGTCGCTTCTTCGTGGACACTTCTTGGCTAAACATACTCACTGCTAGCTAAACATACGGATATCACACAGTTTAGGGCTTCAGGTTCAGACAGATCAGTACAGTTTCCAGTTTTCCCAGACAAAAAGAAGAAGGGAGGGTCATGGCAGGTGCGGTGAAGGCACCGTGGATGGTGGCCATGAGCGTGGGCGCCATCCACCGGGCAGCCAAGGCCAAGGCCAACGTCCGCGGCGGCGTCTCGCAGGGCGCCAAGCAGCTTCCGGCCTCCGCAGCGGCCGCGGCGGGGAGGCGGCGAGCGGAGAAGGCCGAGGAGGGGTTGAGGACCGTGATGTACCTCAGCTGCTGGGGTCCCAATTAGTACTACCACCTACCTTCTTCTAGTTCTAGCCTCTGTTAGAAACCTCTAGCAACAGCCATGCCGTGTCACTTGGCTGGTTAGTTCTCTCCTGATTGTAAATACTCCCTAGTATGTATCACTCGATGATGATGATGATGATGAAATTGCTCTGCTTGAGTTCACAATGCCCTGCTTCAGAAAAGGGGTTTACATTGCTTTCCAATTCCAAACTGTCTGTTCCTTTCAGATTCTTACGGAATATTATTGCTTCGAGTTGTTCACGATTAAGCTCTGCCCGTTGCTCCATTCGCTGATTCGATGGGCAGACAAGTCGCGGTATTGGAAGTAAAACCACTGCTCGTGTCATCGACTTGATGTCTTGATGTGTCTAAAATCGCTACTAGAATATATGCTGACATCTCCCTGGTTTGTTATAGAAAGATAATATCGCCATGACTTCATCTTCTGTACTTATAACCCAGCGCCTCTCTGGAGCAGAACAGGGGTTGCCACCTCTACGCCAGATGGATCAAATGTGCTCCCAAAACTTCTTGAGGAACAGATTGAAACGGTTGTAATGGCAGATAGAAACATTAAAAGTTTGTTCCTGCACCGTCACATCCTATGTGGCAACTACCTGACAGGGGTTACACAACTTCCATGAACTTACTACTAGCTAGGATAAAATGATTGCAAAGTAAATTAAGTAATAATTGTACAGAGAGAACAGGCAATATTCAGTACTATCATCTATGTTAATGTTTGAGCAGAAAGCTCGATTTCTCCCTCTATTAGAAATTGATACTTCAACACACCTGAACATGATCCAGAACTCCATCTCCATTAATATCTGTGTGAAGGCGCCCTTCCTCCTCTTGTCAAATGAAGCTGACCATGGGAATCACAAGATTGTGTGACAGAACATAAAGCTTATCAATGCATCATCCCCTGGAAGGGACGGGTTTGCTCAAGAAACTCATAATGTATGCATAGATACGGTACAACAGCATCAAACATTCAATTTCGTTTTATTGGCATCGTCAGCATGTAAGTTTTGGTTTGTTGGATAACATGGCTTGGCCCTGCAACAAAGCGAGGTTTTATCTGAGCCAGCGTGTCCATGTTTAACTAAGTCAGTTAATAATCATGGAAGGTTGATTTTGCTGTTAATATTTCGTTTAACTAAGTCAGCGTGTCCATGTTTTTGTAGTGTATAATCATGGAAGGTTGATTTTGCTGTTAATGAAGAGCTGGTTAATATAGGGTGGCATTGCACCAACAAAACATGGAAATCAGAGTGGCGCAGCGGAAGCGTGGTGGGCCCATAACCCACAGGTCTCAGGGCTCTGATATTTGTTTTTTCAACTAACTACTTATTTTTTGCTCTACAAGTCTGCATCACCGGGAATTTTCTCTTTAAAAAAAAAAGAGATTAGAAGCTCCGTGGTTCTCGTGAACCAGCTGCATCGTCCTTGAGCGCATCACCGGGAAGGTTTCTCTGAATAAATTTTTCTTGGTTTTTCATTTCATTTATCTATTTATTTTTTGCTCTACAATACTACAAGGCTGCATCACGGGAAGGTGTCTCTGAAGAAAAAAAACAGCTGCATCGTCCTTGAGCGCCTCCACAGTGAACGCGCTCATCCCCCTGTTTGAGCGCCTCCACCAGCTGCATCGGAAACATTCATCTCCCCTGTCCGGACTTGTCACTCACATCCGGGGCCGCTCGCCGCCGGCCAGGCCTACCGGTCCTGCCTCCTCCACGGAGGTGCGCTTTCCACTCGGGCGCCGGGGCCTCTTCGTCGCAGCCAGGTGCTGAGCGCGGTCGGCATTGATTGCAACCCGCTGCTGGACGGCGGCGGCGGCCGGTTTCGCCGAGAGGCTGGTTGGTGCGCTCGCGCGCCGAGCTCGGTGCGCCTCGTCAGGGGAAGCACGGACGGTGTCAGCCTCTCCAGAGGGTGAGATCCGCGCACTGCGCGCCGACCTCCGCTGGAGACGGCCAGCAATGCCAACCGCCCGCCTGTCCTCCATCTTCACCTCCTCCTTCAAGGCTCCTTCACGAGAGCGCCGAGCTCCCCTCGCCGCCTTGGCTGCTGCCACGGAGCGTGTGCGCGCCGGAACGCTAAGCCAGGAGGACGCGCACCACCTGTTCGACGAATTGCTGAGCCAAGCCGCCACCGTCCCAGTACGCGGGCTCAACAACTTTCTTGCTGCGCTAGCTCGTGCACCGCCCTCAGCTGCCTGCGGCGATGGCCCCACCCTTGCCGTCACCCTCTTCAACCGGATGTTCCGAGGCGCTGGTGCACGGGTGGTGTCGCCCACGTGCTGTACCTATTCCATCCTCATGGACTGCTGCTGCCGTGCAGGCCGCCCGGACTTGGTGCTTGCCTTCTTCGGCCGCCTCCTCAGGTTGGGGCTGCACTTTGAGGAGGTCATCTCCTTCAACAACCTCCTCAAGGGGCTTTGCCAGGCCAAGCGCTCAAATGAGGCTTTGGACATGCTGCTCCACCGGACACCTGAACTACACTGTGCGCCTGATGTCTTCTCGTACAACATAGTAATCAACGGCTGCTTGAAAGAAGGTGAAGTAGACAAAGCGTGCAATCTCTTCCATGAGATGATCCAGCTGGGCGTTCAACCTGATGTGGTCACCTACACCTCAATCATCGACGCACTAAGCAAGTCGGGAGCAATGGACAAGGCAGAAGTGCTCCTTCGGCAAATGGTTGATCAAGGAATTGAACCCAATATCAGGACATATAGCTGTCTGATCCATGGATATTCTACTTTGGGTCAGTTCAAGGAAGCAGTTAGGGTATTCAAAGAAATGGTAAGTCTTGGTGTTGTACCAAATGCTGTCACGTGGAACTCATTTATGGATTCCCTTTGCAAGCACGGAAGGACAAAGGAAGCTAGAGATATTTTTGACTCCATGGCTGCAAAGGGCCTGAAACCTGATATCGTCTCCTACTCTACTATGCTTAACGGGTATGCGAAAGAAGGATGCTTCGATGATATGACTGGTCTCTTCAATTCGATGGTACGGAATGGTATTGTACCTAATCACCATGTTTACAACATATTGATTAATGCATATGCTAGGCGTGGACTGATGGATGAGGCTATGCACATGTTCGAAGTAATGAGGCAACAAGGAGTAAACCCGGATGTAGTTAGCTATCTAGTAGTAATGGATTCACTTTGCAAAATGGGTAGGATGGATGCTGCTCTGGACAAATTTAATCAGATGGTCAATCAAGGAGTTTCACCTAACAAAGCTGTTTACCAATGCCTGGTTCTGGGTTCTTGCTCTCATGGTGATTTTGTGAAAGCCAAGGAATTGATTTCTGAAGCGGTTAATAGAGGTCTGTGTTCTAACAGTGTGTTCTTCTATCCTGTAATAAACGACCTTTGCAAAGAAGGAAAGGTAAAGGAGGCACAGGATATGTTTGACTTCATCCTAGGTATTGGTCAGCGGCCTGATGTGATTATGTACAATTCACTGATGGATGGATATTGCCTTGTTGGCAAGGTGGAGGAAGCAGTGAGAGTACTTGATGCTATGAAGTCTGCTGGCCTCCAACCTACTGCTGTTACGTATGGTATACTTCTTAATGGCTACTGTAAAATTGGAAGGATCGCCGCTGCATTGAGTCTTTTCATGGAAATGTCACTCAGCGGAGTTAAGCACACGACTATTATGTACAACATTATACTTGATGGGCTGTTTTGCTCTGGGAGAACAGTTTCTGCAATGGAAAAATTCCATACGATGACTGAAAGTGGCATACCAGTGGGCATTGACACATACAACATAGTTCTTAGTGGACTTTGTAAAATAACTGCACTGGTGAAGCAATAGTGCTGTTCAAGAAACTACGTGCAATGAATGTGAAGATTAATGTCATAACACTCACTATCATGATTTCTGCAATGTTTAAAAGTAGGAGAATTGAAGAAGCCAAGGATTTGTTTGCTACTATATCAGCCATCGGGTTGGTGCCTTCTGTTGTGACTTACAGTGTAATGATGACGAATTTCATAAAAGAAGGGTTGTTGGCAGACGCTGATGATACCTTTTTGGTAATGGAGAAAGCTGGCTGTGCTCCCAACTCCAGTCTGCTAAATCAGGTGGTCAGGGTGTTGCTGGAAAAAGGTGCAGTTGTAAAGGCTGCAACTTATCTCGCTAAACTTGATGCTAAACAGCTGTCAGTTGAAGCTTCAACGATTTCGTTAATAGTATCTCTCTTCTCAGGGGAAGGGAAACTAAGGGAGCATGTAGAGTTGCTTCCAGTAAAGTACCAGCCTCCTGAGAGTTCGACTGACAATTGGAAGAGCATAGTTGAAACTTCCTACTGAAAAACGAGGTGGTAAATTGAAATAACAAGCCTGACTCCTGAGGGTCATATGAGTTTCCACCTTTTTGTGATGAAGAAAGTGTAACTCTGATCTGGAATGTTTGGATATCTGTCACACATTACATATTTATCAGCATCCAAGTTTGTGGCAAAGTACTTGCCTACTTGCCTCTGGGAATACCTCATCTCGGCGTTTATGGATTCATGCAACAAGAAGGCGTGACCAAGGAGTGCAACACAAACCAGATATAAAATAGTCTGTTTAATAATTGTGAGATGGTTGATGCACTGCTTTTGCTCTCTGTTGATGATACTTACTATTTTGTTCACTCTTAAAACTCCAACTAAGCTATGATCTCTCTCTTCATAATTTTACAGAAAGTTAGGTTGCTCTAGATTAAATGCTTGCATTTTTGAAATTTCAGCAACCGTTGCACGTAAACCCAATTTGTCACCAGTGATATCCTGGTTACTTTCAGTTATACCTCTCGCAACAGTGGTGCTAATTTTTTCTGTGAAGCGTTAGGTGTGTTATGAACTGTGTTTTCATCTAAAATCTAGTTGCCTGCGCTAGTGCACTTTAGTTAGTAATCTGATGTTCTGTGCTAAGCATGCTTTGAAGATGAGAAGCGTTAAGCTACTCCCAGGAACTGCTGACTGTAAAAATACATTGCAGACGCCTAGGTCTCTCCGGTAAGAAATATTTACGTTTATTCATTGTATTGACTAACTGACTAATCATGAACAGAGCATGAAGGATCAGCGCTGTACTGCCATTGGGATTCTCATCTCAGAAATATTTGTCATGGTGCATTCTAGGGTGTTGACTGTTGCATTCTAGACATTTTTTAGATAAAAAGTTGTGCAATACGGAGGCCTCCAATGGAAGCACATTTACACATATTCTGCATGGTCATGATCAGTCATTCAGTCAGTCAATACCAGCAGGTGTAAAAGTAGCTCCTTTGGTTGCAAGATCAGGCGTGCTGTTGATCAGGAACGTTTAAATAAAGTACCGTTGCGCTAATGAAACAAGCAAATCAGAGTGGCGCAGCGGAAGCGTGGTGGGCCCATAACCCACAGGTCCCAGGATCGAAACCTGGCTCTGATAACTAATTCTTTCGTTTTCTATTTCTTTTATGGTCTCTGCATCATCTAGATTTTTCTCTGAAAAATATTGTAGTTTCTTGTTGCAGAGACGGATGCGTGGAAGGAAATGACATTGGAGTTCTTCATGTATACAATTATGCTTGAAGAAGAACATGGTTCAACGCAAAAGCTACCCAACTAGTACTACTTGTCTAGTTAGCTGGGGTACATGACCATCTTCAGCTATCAAAGCGCCCATCAGTAGCAGAGCGAATGAAGCGCCCTTCATTCGAAAATATCAAAGCGCATTTTGTGCTGAATCAAGCTCGATAGAGTTTCTTCAGATTTAGGAAGCAAGACCAACGAAATTTCTGTGAACTGCTTTACCAGTTTACCACATTCTAATTGTGTTTATTTACAGTCTTACTTCTCACGGGACATATCTTTGTGCCTCATGCGCTTCTTTCGCTTTCTTTACCAGGACAGCCAACATATCTTTGTGACCAGTCTTGGTCTGATGGTTAGACTCTATTTGTTTGTGGTGCAACAGGCAAAGTAACTTATTTATCTTCTTTTCGTATTTATCCGCATCATCCAGCAACTTTGTTTGCACGTCTTCTGGAAACATCTGCAAGAGACAGGACTTTGTTAAAAGATGTCACAAGTGTAGATGAAATGCACGGCGAGCTGCTGTGAACCCATTCACATTGTAGGTATGGTTTACCTCATTAGAAATCACCGATTTCACGGCTGCATATGATCTTAAAAGCTGTCGCAAGTTTCAGAAGGCCCCAGTTCTCACAGTCAATGCCGGAAATTTTCTTAAGGTGGCGACCAATACATCGAAAGCCTGGATAACGTTTCTCCTCAAAAGCATCACAGTCAAACAAGACGGATGCGGTCGCAACAATCTGCTCATTGACCTGCAGGGGATATAATTAAAAGAGGTTGATGTTAGAGTTATAATATAAGTCATGTACCCCTTTGTATTTATCCCGTTGTATAAGGGGTTTCCTGCATATGTTCCACACCTGTACATGTATATATATCGGCCTATGGCCTCATGGGAATACAAGTTGCCTATTCCTAACATGGTATCAGAGCTAGGTTAATTTTTTAGACGCTGCAACTCGTGCGCTCGATCCCTCCTCTCGGATCGATCTCCTCTCGATCTCTCACCTCTCCCGATCGGCGATCAAGCAAAGAGTCATAGGGGCGATCTCTCTCCTCTCCCGATCGGGCGATCGGCTGCCGCTCCGCCGATCTCAGCATCGCTCAAGGCCGCCTGCGTGATCGCCGGCGAGCCCAGCAGGGGTTCGTCCCGCAGGAAGGATTCCATCGCTCCCGCACTGCCACCTCCGCCTGATCGCTCGATCTCATCTCTCGCTCGCAGGCCCGACTTCGGATTCCTAAAAAAAATGTCTACTGGATCAAGCTATGTTGCTGTTCCTCGTTGCCCGGTGATTTTTGATGGCTCTAACTACACCGAGTTCGTTGGCTTCATGCGCATTCATATGCGTGGCATCCGCCTATGGGGTGTTCTTTCTGGCGAGGTCCGCTGTCCGCCACGTCCCGTTCCTCGGTGGCCCCTATTCCACCGACTCCACCAGTTCTTCCTACGGATGCTAATCAGGCCGCCAAGGATGCGGCTAAGCTTCTTGATGAGGCTGCTGTTCGTGCTTATGATGAGAGGGTTTTGGCTTATGAGGAGGCTCTTCAGACGTATCATGGTGCTCCGTCCGTTTACACCCGGTGGCTTGATGATGATGCTCGTGCTGCAGCTGTTCTCACTGCTAGTGTTCTCGCCTCGATTTGCTTCGAGTTTCGGGTCTTCCCTCGCCTTTGAGATGTGGACCCGTCTTCGTCGGCGCTTATGAGCCCTCCGGTGATGCCTTATACCTTTCTCGTGGTCCGTCAGAGCATGCTCTTCAAAGAGGGTGACTCTACCGTTGATGACTTCTATGCATGTAGTTCTCGCTTATCTGGCGCCAGCTTGATTCTCTCCGCAGTGCTGGTTGTCGTACTTGCCCTTGTTGCCAGGCTGTCCAGGCCAATTTGGAGTTTCATCGCGTCTACGAGTTCCTGTCTCGGCTCCGTACGGAGTTTGAGCCCCGGCGTGCTTCAGCTTGTTTGCTCGTGGCGTATTTCTCTCATGGAGGCGCTTTTCGAGATTCGTGCCGAGGAGACTCGCCACGTGGTGCTGGTTTGCTTTGGAGGTTCCTTCATGCTCGCTACTCGGGTTTCTTCCACACCACCGCTGCAGACCAATTCTTCTCGCCGAGTGCTCCGCCGCTTTTGCCCACTCCTTCCGGAGGCTCAGGTCGCCTCGTCCACATTGCGGCTATCGCAACAATGATGGTCATATTGAGTCCCAAAGTATACACGAAGAGGAAACACTCGCACAAGGCGCGATCATCATCTTCGTGGACTTCGTCATCTACCTCGATACCTTTCAGCCATTGCTTTGATCGAGCAGTGATATTCTCGAGACTTAAGCTGCCCGTCGCGGCTTCGTGTTCTTCCTCTATGGGTACCGCTGGTTCGCGGATCGATGCTTCAAGACCGAGCAACCGCCCTCTACACGCCAGTACATCCCCATGGGTTACGGACTGGAGCTTCTTTTCATATGTCTTCTCATTCTTCCACTTTGTCCTCTCTTCGATTGCTGGATTCTCCTGTTCATGTCTTCACCTTGATGGTACTCCACTTTACATTTGCTAGTAGAGGCAATCTTTTCACTCCTTCTTATTACATTCTCGATGTTGCTCATGTTCCTCGACTTACCATGAATCTGTTTTCTGCTGGTCAACTTATCGATTCTCGGTTGTCGCGTCATCCTTGACGTTGACTCTTGTTACATCTAGGACCGTCGCACACACTCTGGTTGGGGCTGGCCTCGCCGCCGTGATTCTCGTGGTCTTTGGGAGTTGGACTGGCTTCATGTTCCTTCCATCGCCACCACCATCGCCAGCTTCCTCCGCTTGATCGCCTCCGTTCTTGGTTCCTTCAGCAGTGGCATCATCGGCTTGGTCATCTGTGGTGGTTCTCGGTTGTCGCCTTTAGTTCGCCGAGGTCTTCCGGGTCATCTCAGGAGATGTCTCTTTAGAGTGTCGGGGTTGTCGCCTTGGCAAGCAGTATTCGATTACCATATTCACATAGTGAGTCGGTGTCTAAGCCGCCCTTTCGATTTAGTCCATTCGATGTATGGGTCCGGCTCCTTTCGCTTCGAAAGGTGGTCATAAATATTATATTATTTTCATAGATGATTTCTCTCGTTACACATGGCTTTATTTCATGACTTCTCGTAGTGAGGTGTTGTCTATTTATAAGCGTTTTGCTGCCATGGTTCATACTCAGTTCTCTTCACCCATTCGTGTTTTTCGTGGCCGACTCATTGGCGTAGTATATCTCTAAGATGTTGCGTGGTGTTCTTGCTGAGCAAGGAACTCTCTCTCAATTCTCTTGTACTGGTGCTCATGCTCAGAATGGTGTGGCTGAGCGAAAGCATCGACATCTTCTTGAGACGGCTCGTGCATTGATGATTGCTGCCTCTCTCCCGCCTCATTTTTGGGCTGAGGCCGTCTCCACCTCCACCTATCTTATCAACATACAGCCTTCCGCTGCTCTATGTGGTGGTGTTCCTTTCGAGCGTCTTTTGATCGTTCTCCCGATTATTCGATGCTTCGCTTGTTTGGTTGTGTTTGCTATGTTCTCCTTGCCCTCATGAACGCACCAAACCGACCGCTCGATCTGTTGAGTGTGTCTTCTTAGGCTCTGATGATGAGCATAAGGGCTATCGTTGTTGGGATCCTATCGGTCGTCGGATGCGTATCTCTCGAGACGTGACTTTTGACGAGTCTCGTCCCTTCTACCCCGCCCATCCTCCTCGATCGCTTGGTGGAGGATATCTCTTTCCTCACTTTTACTGACTCACCTATTACCCCTGTCGAGCCTGTGCCTAGTCATTCCACTCCCTCTGCTTCTCCACCTCTAGCCGATTTGCAGCCACCATCTTTCCTGGTCTCCTCGCCTAGCATGTCACCGGATTCTACACCTTCATCTCCGGTGACTTCTTCGTCGCCACCCCCCGATTCTACCTTGGCGATTCCTCCTTCTATTGTTCCATCTTTTCCTCAAGATTACACTCGCTGCTCACGACCTGTGGATGCCTCTGTGGATGAGTCGTCATCTTCCTCTCAGCCTACTTATGGCTTGCGTTCTCGTCCTCGTCCGCCTGTTGATCGCTTTGGATTTCCCACTGCTGGTGCTGCTGTTCTTGAGCCGACTTCTTATCGTCAGGCTGTTGTTCATCCTGAATGGCAGTTTGCGATGGCAGAGGAGATTGCTGCTCTTGAACGACCGGTACTGGATCTTGTTTCTCTTCCTCCCGAGTCCGTCCGATCACTTGTAAGTGGGTCTACAAGGTTAAGACTCGCTCGATGGTTCTCTTTGAGCGCCACAAAGCTCGCCTTGTGGCTCGTGGTTTTCAGCAGGAGCACGGTCATGATTATGACGAAACTTTTGCTCCTGTGGCCCATATGACCACCGTTCGTACACTTCTTGCCGCTGCCTCTCGCACGACGCCATCGGGTCTATATCTCAGCTTGATGTTAAGAATGCCTTTCTTAATGGTGAGCTGCGTGAAGAGGTCTACATGCAGCCACCACCGGGTATTCATTCTCGATGGCATGGTATGTCGTCTTCGTCGCTCTCTCTATGGCCTTAAGCAAGCCCCCCGCGCCTGGTTTGAGCGCTTTGCCTCTGTGATCACTGCTGCTGGTTTTTCAGCAAGTGCTCATGATCCAGCATTGTTTATTCACCTTTCTCCTCATGGTCGGACTCTTCTTCTTCTCTATGTTGATGACATGATCATCACGGGGAATGACCCCGAGTATATTGCCTTTGTAAAGGCCCGTCTTAGTGAGCAGTTTCTTATGTCTGATCTTGGACCTCTTCGCTACTTTCTTGGGATTGAAGTCTCTTCTACCTCGATGGCTTTTTATATCCCAGGAAAAGTATATCCAGGATCTTCTTGCTCCTGCTGCTCTTCATCGACGAGCGTTGTTGAGACTGCTATGGAGCTCAATGTTCACCTCCGTACTCGATGGTGATCCTCTCCACGACCCGACGCGATATCGCCATCTTGTTGGCAGTCTTGTCTATCTAGCTGTCACTCGTCCGGACATCTCTTATCCGGTTCATATTCGAGTCGGTTTGTCTCTACTCCCACCTCGGTTCACTATAGTCATCTCCTTCGTGTTCTTCGATATCTTCGAGGCACGATCTCTCACCGCCTATTCTTTCCTCGCCCAGCTTCTTTACAGCTTCAGGCCTATTCGGATGCTACGTGGGCTAGTGATCCTTCAGATCGCTGCTCACTTTCTGCCATCGTGTTTTTCTTGGTGGTTCTCTCATTGCTCGGAAGACGAAGAAACAGCTTGCAGTTTCCGCTCGAGTGCCGAGGCTGAGTTGCGAGCAATGGCTCTTTTGACGGCAGAGGTGACTTGGTTACGGTGGTTACTTCAGGATTTTGGTGTTTCTATCACTACACCGACTCTGCTCTTATCTGACAGTACAGGTGCTATCAGCATTGCGCGCGATCCTGTGAAGCATGAGCTCACCAAGCATATTGGTGTTGATGCTTTCTATGTGCGCGCTGGTGTAGGATCGTGTTATTGCTCTTCAAGATGTGCCTTCCGAGTTAGAGTTGGCGGATTTCCTGACGAAGGCCCAGACTAGAGCACAACATGGCTTTTATCTCTCCAAACTCAGTGTTGTTCATCCACCATGAGTTTGAGGGGGGGTGTTAGAGTTATAATATAAGTCATGTACCCCTTTGTATTTATCCCGTTGTATAAGGGGTTTCCTGCATATGTTCCACACCTGTACATGTATATATATCGGCCTATGGCCTCATGGGAATACAAGTTGCCTATTCCTAACAGTTGATTCATCACTGAAACAAAAATGCTATGGCAATTTATTCTACATTTTTTGTTTTTGAAACAGATAATCTACAAAACATTATTGCGTCCAAATCTGCTCACCATCTCTCGTTTCACTTCAAGGCCGTAACGACTCAACAGCATTTGTAGCCCTTGACTCATGGGGAGCAGATCCTCTTTAGGCAGCTCTGATTTTTCTCTACGCACCAAACCAGTCATGAGAGGCTTTAGTCCCCACATTACCTCCATCACAAGTTCATCATGCCAACAGGGTATTCCCTGAAAAAAGGTAACATGAAAAATGGCGCTAAAACTTGTGAACAATATATATAAGAAAACAAGGAGCTTATACATATATAGTTATATACACACCAAGCTTTTTTCAATTATAGATTTATATTCCGGTTTCCCAACCAGTATCTCCTGCCCAGGTCCGGGTGACTACATGATCATCTCCGTAAGCTGTTTGTTAACACCAGTATCAACATTAATGGCGCTGGACTTGTCGTCAAAGGTTCGGAATTCCTTCATCCAAACAACCTGATAATAGAAATGAACAAAGGATGAGCACGTTCAGTTGAGAAAAGCTTCATGTGCTAAGGTGAAGTCGTGTAGTAGCACCACATGAAAGGCTCAAACATTCCTAGCTAGCAGTTATACTAAACAAGCAATGTTCGTACATGAAACAGTTGTGTAACACGAACTGAAAAGAAAGAATGTCAGTTACAAACGATGCAAGGTCGACGCTACCTGGAACAATCTGACGACAAGCATACGAAGAAAAGGAATAAGAAGTGGTGACAATGCGAAGGGAAGGAAAAGAAAGACTCACGTTTCTTGCCCTAGTACAAGTAGCGAAGTTTGCCCACACGCTCTGGAGACAAGGATGAAATACAGTACGAGTATATGGGTTAGTAATCGACGACAAGAGGAAGCAATTAGCACATGATCGATTATAAAATAACCAAAGGACGGAAGGAAGCAAGAAATACTTATCAAGTTACCTGCAGTGCATCTGGTGCGTAGAGGAAGAGCCCACGGAAGCAGAGGCCGG
This sequence comes from Aegilops bicornis, assembly GCA_021605145.1. NCBI lineage: Eukaryota > Viridiplantae > Streptophyta > Magnoliopsida > Poales > Poaceae > Aegilops > Aegilops bicornis. Next base: position 839,542,553 of record CM038670.1, read on the forward strand.
ATGGCGTCTCTAGAAGCCCCAACATTATTCAGAAAGCCATCACCTGCGAACGATCACACCCAAACTAGGCGGGCTGGATTACGAACGAAAATCAAAGGTCCTCTCGCCAGATCTAGGTTCCTCCTCCCTCCTTGTATTTCGCAGAGAACGCGCCTGGGAGTTCGTTCTCATACCAAACTGGATTGGATTGGGTGAGTGAGATTGAGATGGGGGATGATGAGTGTGGGGCTGGCGGCTCACCTACGCTGGCGTTCAGCTCCCCGGCAGAGCCTGGGATCATCTTTCTGTGCCGCTGACGCGCCGGAGAAGGATCTGAAGGAGGAGGACGGCGCGACGGAGATGGATCCGGCGACGGAGGGGAAGCCGCCGGGGCATTGCGAGCGGTTTGCTGCCGTGCCGCGTTAGAGGCGGAGACGGGCGGCGCCTCTGGGTCTCTTTGAATAAGAAGTGTCAATTTCGAGCTTCTGTTGGGCTCGGCCCACGAAGCACGCCTTTTCTTTCACGGCTCGTTTTTGGGCCACGCGCGTTTTGGGGCGTGGGGAGAAAAATAACAGAGGCATTTTTTCGGTTAAATCTGTCTACAGACGTACACCAAGCTGGGATGGATATCAATTAAGCGGGGACCTCCGGGCGCCTCCCCTCTCGTTAGGGTTTTCGTCTCCTCCCGGCGGCGCTTTGGCGATCGACGTGGAGACCTCGCTCCCCTGCCTCCTCCGTCCGCTACGGGGTCTAGAGCGTTGCCTCTCGACCATCGCTGCTGGGGAGGAGTGGTTAGGGTTTTCCCGTCCGCGGCAACCCAGGTTTTCTCGGACAAGAGATCTTGATGGCGGGCTCGGCAGCGGATTCTGAAGCCGCGCTGAGCGATGTTGAGAAGATGATGAAGGACTTGGGTCTGAAGGGGGAGGATCTTTCGGACATAGTTGTGGAAGAGGGAGATATTCCAGAGGAGGAAGCTAGATGAATGGCGATCGCGCGAGTCCACAACGGCAAACCATATAGTCAGTATTGGTTCTTCAGGAATATGCGGGTCGCTTGGGTTCTTGAAGGGAGTATTCAGGAAAAACCATATAGTCAGACTTCGGCCCTCCCGCTTGCCATAATACCTCCAAGCCCATTCAAGCAGGATCCAAAGAGAACCAAGACAGCTGTGATCCAAAGTGACAAGAACTCGGGAAAGATTACCACCACCAACAAAAATGATGCGCGTTTGGCGGCCCTCCAGGGGGGTCGCGCCTGGCGCAATGAGTATCCTAACATGGAATTGTCGTGGGGCTGGCAAACCCGTGACAATTCACGAGCTTCGTGACCTAACGAAGCAACATGCCCCCTCTATCGTTTGTATCTTAGAAACTCAAATAGAGGGTCACTACCTGGACCTTCGAGAAAAAAGTGGCTGGTGGTACGTACACTAGAGTCAGGCTAGATAGATGCGTGGCCAACACCGCATGGCTATTGGCCTTTCCTTCGGCTGTGGTGGAACATAAGACAGCGGCCTCATCGGACCATATACCTATCTTGTTGAAGATGATGGACACACATGCATGCAAGAGGGGCCCTAGAACTTTCAGGTATGAAACTTGTTGGGAGAGAGACCCAACTCTAGCGCCAACAATTCAGGCTGGGTGGACATAGACAGAAGGAGCATTGGTGCAGGCGATGAAAGAACGTTTGATGCGTGTTTCTGGAGATCTAGCATCCTGGGACAAGGACCACTTTGGGAACGTACGCCGAGAGATCGCACACTTGAAAGAAGAGTTGCAGCGGCTGCGCGAGGCTACAGGAAGAACGTGACCTATCCATGCAGAACTGAAGATCAATGATCGACTAGTCGAACTTTTTCACAGAGAAGAAATGCTATGGAGGCAACGAGCACGAATTGATTGGCTGGTCCATGGGGACAAAAACACATACTTCTTCCACCTCAGGGCGTGTAGACGCAGACGGAAGAACAACATCAAGTCACTTTTACGTGGCGATGGACAGTTGACAGAAAACGTTGTTGAGATGGAGCAGATGGTTACCTCGTTCTACAAAGATTTATACAGTACAGAGGGGGTGCAGGGGATGGATCAGGTCCTCCAAACGGTCCCTAGTAAGGTCACAGCTGACATGAACGAGATGCTAAATGCTCCTTACACTCCGAAAGTCAAAACGGCATTGTTTAAGATGTTCCCAACCAAATCCCCCGACCCGGATGGTTTCCCCGCCCACTTCAATCAGCATCACTGGGAACTCTGTGGAGATGATGTGACCTCGGCAGTCTTGAAAATTGTTGAAGGAACTGAATCAGCAGAGAGCATAAATGACACAGTGTTAGTCCTCATCCCGAAGGTAAAAAACCCATCTCTACTTTCTCAGTTTCGCCCTATAAGCCTATGCAACGTCTTGTACAAAATTGCATCTAAGGTGATCTCCAACCGGCTGAAATTGGTGCTACCAGAGATTATATCAGAAGAGCAGTTGGCCTTCGTCTCGGGACGACTGATCACTGATAACATCATTACCGAGTATGAATGCTTACACTTCATGAAGAGGAACAAAGCAAAGAAACACCAAGCATGTGCCCTTAAACTTGACATGATGAAGGCCTATGATAGAGTTGAATGGAGTTATCTAAAGGCAATCATGCTTAAGTTGGGCTTCAATGAGAGGTGGGTTAATATTATCATGAATCTTGTTACATCAGTTAAGTTTTCTGTCATGTTCAACGGGAAGAAGCTAGAAGAGTTTGTTCCATCCAGAGGGATAAGACAAGGGGACCCGATTTCTCCATACTTGTTTTTGCTGGCAGCAGAGGGCCTTTCGTGCCTCCTAAAATCCAGAGAGTCATCCAGTTTGCATGGGCTACAAGTGGCACCGTCGGCGCCACCGGTAAACCATCTTTTATTTGCTGATGATAGCCTGCTGTTTTTCAAGGCAAGTTGCGAGGAAGCCTCCGAGGTGAACCTAGTTTTAGACCAATATTGTCATGCTAAATCATCGATCTATTTTAGCAAGGGGGTGCCGGACAGCTTAAGGTTGGAAGTGAAGAACCTGCTGAATGTTCCTAATGAAACTTTGAATGAAAAATATTTGGGCATGCCATCGGATATTGGGAGTTCAAAGAATGGAGCCTTCAAGTATCTAAAGGATCGGTTATGGAGCAAAATCCAAGGATGGATTGAAAATGCCTTATCAGCAGCTGGAAAAGAGGTGCTAGTGAAATCAGTAGCCCAAGCGGTCCCAGTATTTTCCATGTCATGTTTTAAACTCCCTAGAGGTCTTTGTGAACACCTAAACATGTTGGTGAGGAAATTCTGGTGGGGAAGTAAAAATGGGAAACGCAAGCCGCATTGGGTCTCTTGGAAAACTATGACACAACTAAAGTGTATGGGGGGCCTCGGTTTCAAAGACTTTGAGTTATTCAACTTAGCCATGTTGGCTCGGCAAGCATGGAGACTCCTGCAGTTTCCAGACTCTCACAGTGCAAGAATCCTAAAAAGCATCTACTATCCAAACTCTACTATCCTTGAAGCAACACTAGGGGGTCACCCTAGCCAAGTTTGGCGCGCGGTGGTGGAAGGTAGAGACACACTGAAAGTAGGACTGATAAAGCGGATTGGAAACGGTGAATCTACAAGTGTATGGGATGACAACTGGCTCCCTAGGGACGAGATGATGAGACCCTATGGTTGCATCTCCCCCAATCCACCGACGTTGGCCAGTGAACTTATTAATGCCACGACGGCCTCGTGGGACAGACAGAGGATTTCGGACGTGTTCATGCCTATGGACGCACATGTGATAATGAGCATCCCCATATGTACATGGAATACACAAGATTTCTGGTGTTGGCACTTCGAGAAGAGCGGAAACTTCACAGTCCGGTCAGCTTATAATATGATGGTGGAAATTCGACAGAGAAGTGAGGCATGTATCTAAGGCTCTACAGGTCATTCGTCCTCCACGAAGGAAACCACACCCTGTGGAAAACAATGTGGAAAACACAAGTACCAGGCAAAGTTAGCATGTTCCTATGGCGCTTGTCAAAGCATTCTCTTCCTACTAATGACGTTCGGGCGCATCGGCACATGGCAGACTCCAGCGCTTGTGGCTTCTGCGGAGCCGAGGACTCTTGGAAACATTCCTTGATCGACTGCACCATGTCTAGGTGCACCTGGGCCATGGTTGATGAGGAGCTGGCTCAAGTGATCGCGACAATGATGGAACCGAATGCTAAACAATGGCTTTTCACACACATAGAAGCGCTACCCCATGAGCAGTTTGTGAAGCTTTCGGTAACACTATGGGCGATTTGGGCGGCGAGACGGAAAGCTATTCATGAAGGGATCTTCCAGAGCCCGCATGCAATATGCAGTTTCATCAACCACTATCTACAGGAACTGAATATGATCAAGGAGGTGGTGAAGCCTCACGCGCGAACCATAGTTGCTCCCAGAGGCGAACCTGTGGCTAGACCTAAAGCCCCACCTGCTGGATTTTATAAGGTTCATGTTGATGCAGGGGTGCACTTTGCTAGTCGGGGCGCAGCTGTATGCAGGGATGGCGCGGGAAGGTATATGGGCAGCTCAGCCCTAGTCATAGAGGGGATGCATGATCCAGCGATGTTGGAGGTGATAGCATGCAGGGAAGCACTGGCTCTAGCGGCTGATCTGAATATCAATAACTTGGTGATAGCTTCTGATTCGAAGCAAGCGGTGAATGACATCAACAATGAAGCGATGGGTAGTAGTGGTGCAATAATTAGAGAGATCAAGTCTAGGTCTTTGCTTTCTAATTGTAATTTTACTTACGAAAGTCGTGCTGCTAATTTTGAAGCACATGCTTTAGCCAAACATTCTCGTATGCTTCAGCAGGGTCGTCATGTATGGTTTGACCAACCTCATGACCAACATTGTATCCCACTTTTTGTGGCTTTTGATGAATAAATTTGGTCGTAAAAAAAAGGTTAAATCTGTCTACAAATTTCTAGCGGATCTGAAGTTAAAGAATGAAGCTTTGTTACAGCCTGTTGTGTGGGCAGTCAAACACTACTGATGAGGAAAGGGCTTGGACTTCACTCTGGAACATGAAGATTCCATCAAATATAAAAGTGTTATTGTGGAGATTGGGCCATGAAACTATACCAACAGCTGATTTACTCCATCATCGAAACATGTCCAACATAACTTCCATTGTTTCTTCTGAGCATAGAGATGAAACACACCTCACCATCACACAATCAATCAGAGCATGTTTCCAACTATCCTCGGCTGCGCAAAAAGCACAGACCCTCGCAATCTCGCTAAGCACGCTTTAACTCTTGGGGTTTGGACGCCATGTTTGGTTGGGCCAACATGGGGAGCTGCACTTTCTACTTGTAAACCTTTTGATCACTTAATAAAGCTTGGTGAGGTTGTCTAAAAAAAGGAACATGCCAGTGTTACTCAAAAAAGCAACATGTCTGTGCGTTGCAATGCGAGAGTAAATATTTTTTACCCGAGCCATTGTTCTTATTCCGATTCAATTTTGGTTCTGATTCATAATATTGATGGCGTGCAGCTACGACCAGACTCAGATAGCAACCGGACGGTGCCGTTCGACACTGAGGAGGCCGCGTCTATAAATTAAGTCTATTTAAGAAACTCTATATGTGTCACTGTCACATACAGCGGATAAAACACAAATTAAGATCATATGTATTGATTCCAATATTATTCATGGCTATCAGAAGAATTGTTTGGATATTTTCAAAATAAATCTTCATGTACTTCCGATGTTCATCAATTTTATAAGTGTATGTATATGCTATAAAAATTATTTGTATCACTATAAGAAAGAATTATGTACTCCGTTGGTAAGTACTCGTGTGAATTTCGCCAAAAAACTTGCGTAGGGTCTTCGATCATTGGACATGTATGTAGGTTGTACCCTAAATAGCATTTTTCTAATAGTTAATTGATAAAAATAACATCATATTCAGATTCTACACATTTTTCTAATTAAATTTCATATATAACATGTTGAAATTGGAGTTAGGTTTTAAAGATATGATTATTTTGAAAAATATTTATTTTAGATAGACTATGGGTTTATTAACGCAAATATTAGAGGGTTTTATGTAAAAATTCAAAACAATTCGCTATGACTTAAAGTTGAATTGTGGGTTAATTAGTATAAAAGTCAAGTGGCTATATGTAAAGTGAGAAAACAATTTGTCCCGACCTAAAGATAGACTACGGGTTGATTTCAATAAACTACCGGGGCTGTTTTGCAAAAAGGCATGACAGACAAATAGAAGCGTTTCGTGCTTTATTATTAGGTAGAGATGACTGGCTAGATGGCAATGGGTACTCATTATCCACGTACCCTGCGGGTAAAACCCCTATTAGGGTAAGGGTATGGGACAAAAAGTTACCCATGGGTATATAAACAGGAAAATCTGAAACCCATCGGGTAAAGCGGGCATGGGTATGGGATCGTATAACTCATACTCACATACCCATGTACCCATATAAAATCTATGTGAATTTAAAATTATCTCTATAGTCTACACTTTGTCGTGAATTTGTGAACTATGAGACGCCGTTTTGATGTGTTGTTGTTTATGAGAAAGTGATTTTTTTATTAAATGTGTTTATTGTTTATAAGTCTGTGTTGTTGTAAATTATGATTTTATGTTGTTGTTTATGAAGACGAGTCATTCAAATTGATGGTGTGCAAACATGGGTAATTCTACCCGCGGCTACCCATCTACCCTGCCGGGTAATGGGTATGGTAAAAAATTGTACCCGTTGAAGGATATGAGTAAGGCTGACGGATAAGCTTAAAAGGGACGGGTAAGGGTATGGGGTAGCTCCACCCGTACCCATACACCCTGCGGGTGCCATCCCTAGCATGTCCACACACCAAAATGTGCATCCCACTAAAAAAAAGTGCATCATAAAATGACTTGTTTTAGCAACCATCGTAAAATGACTAAGGTGCTAGCTTGGTGCCGGATTAGATACTAGTACTATGAAGCATATATCTAAAATGTTCATAGTGTATTGGAAAAGTGATCTTTGTAAATTCAAAATGTTCATTGTGAATTTCCCAAAAAATGGTCATCATGCATTGAAATATTCTCACATATTAAAATAATTGTTTGTCATGTATTTTTAAAATGTTTATCATGTATATAAGATATGCTTAGTGTAATAAAAATTGTACGTCATGTTAAATTTTTCTTCGTATATTGAAAAACATGTTTATCACATATAAAAAATTGTTCATCGCGATTTAGAAAATGTTCATAGTGTATTTTCAAAATGTTTGTGGGGTAATTAAAAATGTGCATACTTTATTTTCAAAAAAGGCTCAACATGTATTGAAGATTAGTTGTTGTGTATTAAAAAACCTTTCCATCATGTATTTCAAAAATAATTCATAGTGTAATTGAAGAAAAATTATCACGTGTTAAAAAGATTCCTCATGCATTAAAAAGTATTCCATATTAATAAAATGTTCATCATGTCTTCTAAAAATGTTCATCGTGTTACTGAAAATACCGGTTATGTATCGAAAAATGTTTACATGCATTTACAAAAAGTTAGTGCTGATAATATGTTGTTCAAACCTTTTAGGTAATGTTCAAGTGATTTCCAAAAATATTCACATAGTTTAAACAATATTAATGCAATTTTTACTAAGTGTTTTGTGCACATATAATAATTATTAGTATTTTTTGAAAAATAAGAAATCTCGGAAAATGTTTGTTTGTTGTTAAATAAAAAAGGAAATTGGAATAAAAGGAAAAACTAATGGAAAGAATTGGAAAAACAAGAAGGAAAGGGAGCGAAAACATTTTGGAAAATACATCTTGAACTTCTCTGCTCCTATAAGAAGGCGAGTTGGTGATGATGGTGTGTCTCTTTTAAACAAGGATATTCCTGCGTGGAGGGCAGCTCGGGATCAGCTGACTTCATGCCATTTGTACCGTCCGATCTGGAATGTAGGCCTGAGAGCGACAGGTTGTCCACAAACCACTTAACTTGCACTCTTGCAAAAGCACCCCGTGCCACGGGGAGAGTCTAGAGGTTCTCCTTCTCCCGCGAAAGAAACTTTCTTGAGAGCTTCTCCTAAATCCTCCTCGTTGGCCCCTCCCCTCTCTTCCTAGGCGAATCGCCGAAGTTGATTTGGTCGACGGTCCCACCCCTTGCATACAATTGTAGTTCGGCTCTCGGTATACCAGTTTTGGCTCCAAGCTTGCCCCGGTTTCTCTCCTTTTAGATCTGGCTTGGTCGTGCAGGCCATCTGATACTGAGACGATAGCAGGTAGCTTCCATGTCCAAGCTAGTTTAGGTTACTTTGTTTTCCATTTGTGGCTGCTGGGATTGATTTCCTTTTGTGTCAGCTTTGGTTCTCAACCTCCAACACGAGGCTTTTTCTTCCAAGGTGACATGGAGGCTACCAGGGAAGGGTAGCCATGAGTAGGCCCAGATGTTGCGGGTGCAAAGAAATCTACCAGCGATGAGCTACTTGTTCTCGGTGACGTCAGTGCCAACTACCTCGAGCTATTGTGTTTGTTCCCAACCACACTCATTCCTCCGTAAGTTATGTGTTCTCCTGTTAGATCCATGTGATTGTTTATTTTCTGGAGCATATATGTGTATGAGATTTGTTCATTGTGTGATAACCATGGTCTCTCCTTAACATGCAAATTTGTGAAATTTTTAGAGACAAATCAGTTGTGGATCTGCAAGGTACCTCATGAAGTGCAGATTTAACCTTTCTAATCGATTCTTGGCCAAAACTTTCATCCTTTATGAAATTCCTTATGCTCTATTCCCTGATGTAATTACCACTAGGTCATTGATGGCGCGCGTTGATTCGCCCATTAATTTTAGCGCTAATGGCAGGGAGTGATGCAAGTGTATGGAAATATAAGTAATGTGAGTTTGTAAGTAAATTGGCAAGGAGTAATCTACATATTTGTCACTAATTTTTGAAGTGATATGTTTTGTATAAGAATTAGACAATTACTATTGGACTGCTATGTTCCTATGGCAGTGAGCTAGTATACGGGAGTTTATACATTATTATGTGGAATTAGCTGGGGTTGCAGTGGTATGGATTTAGTCATGCGTCGGAGCATACTTGCAGAATGACCGTGTTAGTGATCACAATCCGAGCACAATGTAGCCTTTTATTCATATAAGTTGATCTTGGAAACATTGATGCAGATCTATTTGACAAAGAAGCACATCTGGAACATTTCAGCATGAACACCATGGACCTCAAATATCAGGCAAAATAAACGTAAGTAACCTAGACTGTAGCTACATGATCTAAATAATAATCATCCTTCAGGCCATGATCGTCTATACACTACTAAACAAACTGAATTTTTTATTTGAAGATGTACAGTTGAGCTTTTGATCACTACAAGGTCCTGCACATCAATGTAGTAAGCCCAATTATTCCATCTTCATTGGACATGTCCTATATCTGAATATATTGACCGTTTCAATGAAACGATGCACTCTCTACTTGGCTCATAGCAGCACTTGACATCCTGCTGTTTTTCCCTCTAGTTATATGGATGGTCTCAGGACTAAATTTGAACTCTTGTCCTGGTTCATAACCCCAAATATCTAGATACTGCATTTCGCTTGCTTTTATGAGGAGGCGTTCGAAATTTCAAAACGGCGTGAACCAAGGCATTCTAAAGTGAGTCATAGCACACACTGCCATCTTTATGCACTTCTACGGTTTGTTCAGCATGTCCCTAAAAATGGGTAGCCATTGTAAGGTAACAAATAAAGAACATCAATCCTTCTAAATATTTTGAAATCCGTCGTTGCAATACAATATGCACATGCTATTCTACAATCTAACAATTATATTTTGCAATCAGAAAAGTTTGGTACTGCACTTATTTTATCACATAAATCATATGAATTCATGATCAATTTTGTCTTCTTACATGGAACTATCATCAATCACAATCAGAAATCAATAGGTGCATCATTTTTTTTCAGAAATCAAATAGAGTAACATTCATCTCCAGCTGCCAAATATCAAAGTATAAGCATGGCAAGAAACCTTGTCCATATGTGATATCGGCACACAGCAAGAGGATTATACCTGTCTTCGTAACTTCTAGGTGGGGCAAGATCTAACATAACTTGGGACTAAATATATACGACACTAACATGTTGGTTAGTCATTGGAGGTTAAAAAAAATCTGCTGCAAGGTAGAAACCAACACAGGGGACAACACAAAACCAACAGTACCAAGCTCGAATTTGTCGCCCTACAACAACTGCATTCATCTGGAATATCAGCATAAAGCAATCACAAATACACAATGTATTTATAACACAATTGCCACAGAAGTATAATTACAAGTGTGAGTACATATCATTATAGTAGGTGAAAAGGACATGGTTATAGTAAGTGAACTATGCACTTTGTGAAACAATAATGGACCATAGAACATAGGAGGAGGAAGTGGGGGAGGCAGATTAGTGCTTTCATAAAAAATTCTAACACTGTAACCATTAGCACTTTCAGCATTTCCAATATGTGGTCTCATCAAATTATAACATTGGAGCAATTACAAACTTATAGGGGATCAGGAACAACAGGATGATGCCAATTCTGACATGGATGGATTTGCACGGGACAGGGGAAGAAATTATGATCAGACCTGTTGCGAGATGTCGACAAGGGTGGTGGAGAAGCTCCTCACGCGGGAGCCACCGCTGTCGTCGTCGCCTCAGGCCCACCATCGGCGTCACCTCTCGTCAGCACCACCGGGCAAGTGTCGCTTGATACGTCTCCAATGTATCTATAATTTTTTGCTTGTTCCATGCTATTATATTATCATTCTTGGATGTTTTACAATCATTTTATAGCAAAATTTATCATTTTTTTTGGACTAACCCCTATTGACATAATGCCCAGTGCCAGTTGCTGATTTTTGCTTGCTTTTTGCTTCGTAGAATATCAGTACCAAACGGAGTCCAAACGCAGCAAAACTTTTTGGAGAATTTTTTTGGGCCAGAAGACACCTGATGGGCCAAAGAAGTACCAGAGGGGGACTCCGAAGGGAGCACAACCCACCAGGGCGTGCCCAGGAGCCCAGGCACGCCCAGCCCACCTCGGTGGCCTCCCGCACCGCCTCTTCGCCCTATAAATACCAAAATATTCCAGAAACCCTAGGGGAGTAGATGAAACACAATTCCAGTCACCGCAAGTTCCAAAATCACGAGACCCAATCTAGACACCATCATAGAGGGGTTCATCATCCTCATTGGTGCCTCTCGGATGATGCGTGAGTAGTTCATCATAGACCTACGGGTCCGTAGGTAGTAGTTAGATGGCTTCCTCTCTCTCTTTTGATTCTCAATACAATGGTCTCTCGGAGATCTATTTGATGTAACTCTTTTTTGTGGTGTGTTTGTTGGGATCCTATGAACTTTGAGTTTATGATCAGATCTATATCCATGAATATTATATGAGTCTTCCTTTGATCTCTTATATGCATGATTATTTATAGCCTCGTATTTCTTCTTCAAATTTTTGGTTTAGTTAGGCCGACTAGATTGATTTTTCTTGCCATGGGAAGAGGTTCTTTGTGATGGGTTCGATCGTGCGGTGTTCTTTCCTAGTGACAGAAGAGGCAGCAAGACACACATGTATCGTTGCTATTAAGGATAACAAGATGGGGTCTATTCCCACATGAATAGATCTTGTCTACATCATGTCATCGTTCTTATTGCATTACTCTATTTTTCCATGAACTTAATACTCTAGATGCGTGCTGGATAGCGGTTGATGTGTGGAGTAATAGTAGTAGATGCAGGCTGGAGTTGGTCTACTAATCTTGGACATGATGCCTATATATTGATCATTGCCTAGATATCGTCATAATTATTTGAGGTTCTATCAATTGCCCAACAGTAATTTGTTTACCCACCGCGTGCTATTTTCTTGAGAGAAGCCACTAGTGAAATCTACGGCCCCTGGGTCTATTCTTTATCTTATTTGCTTTCCAATCTATTATTTACCACTTTTGTTTTCAGATCTATTATTCCAAAAACCCAAAAATACATTGCTGCACTTTTTATTTGCATCTTTTATTTCACGTTTTATCGAGAGTTATTTATCCAATCTATCACAATTTTTATCCCGTCAACTTGATAATTTCTAGTGCCGTTAGCCGAAAAGGGATTGACAACCCCTTATAAGCGTCGGGGTTACAAGTATTTGTTTCTTTATGTGTAGGTATCGATTACATAGTGTTGTTTGGTTCTCCCACTGGATTAATACCTTGGTTTCATAACTGAGGGAAATACCTACCGTAGTTGTGCTGCATCATCCCTTCCTTTTTGGGAAAATACCGACATAGTTCAAGCGACATCACCGCTGTGGCATCACGCCCACTATGATCGCCGCCTCTCAACAGTTCCATCAGAGAAGAGAACTCGGATCCGTCGCAACTAATAGCATCAGGAAGAAACAATAGAATCAACAAATATGAGTTTCGGATTTGAGGGAGAGAAAAGGAGTGGAGAAGATGAAGTAGATGCATGGCTAAGTGATGAAAGGGCGGGGAAGGAAGAATTGGGCGGAGGGAATATGGACACGCGTGGATTAAGAAAGAGCCATGGACATGGTAAATGACTTAATGACATGCAATTATCCGCCGCACCATTAAAGTCTCACAACATTGATTTTCTTCCTCAATCTCCGGCTACTGGACTTGAATCGACAGCGACGATTCACTGCACCGTGGCGTTGCCCCGCGAGGTCACACAGTCATGGACCAGGCATACGCATCTACAGTCGGTGAGGTGCCGAGGTGTGAGGCGCTCGCATCACACAGTCGCACCCAGCGCTTCGCCTCGCCGTGAGGCGTGCGTGTTTTATCCTTCTGATGATGAAGTGATGAAGAGAAATTGGATGGTACCGGGCGCCCAAATAACAAATGATCGCTGCTTTTTTTTATCAGAGCATCGACCAGTCTGTGTAGCGCTCCCAGCGGGCCTGAAGGTGCATCTAATGACCAAGAGCGTCCAGAACAAAAGATCTGATGGTTGAAAACACTGAGGGCATGAGAGGGCTGGAAAGATGGCTAGTCCGTGTAGCGCTCCCAGTGGGCCTGAAGGTGCATCCAATGACCAAGAGTGTCCACAACAAAAGATCTGATGGTTGAAAACATTGAGGGCATGAGAGGGCTGGAAAGATGCACGGTTATAATGTCTCTAAATATTTGCTATTCTATACTATTTTTTCCATTTCGATCCATATATGCGTTTGTTCTTTGTTGTAGCAATATTAGAGGCAACACGTATGATTTACTCTATTAGTTTGTTAGCTCAATAATTCAGTCCAGTTCATTCTCGGTTAGTCAATGTGCCAACTTTGTGTTTTTAAATAAGTTGCCAGTTTAGTTAATTGGGTTGGGCATATTGTTTGAAATTTTCAGTAAACTTTACATAGAGGTATGTATTCAATATAAACATCACGACTCAATTTCACTAGCTCTAGATATATTATTTTATGAAATATAGCGCCTTTGGTTGGATGAACAAATGGTTAAGGAATCTTATGAGGTAGTATATTTTATATTTTTCATTTCTTTACATTGGGATATGGAAAGGGAGCAAAGGAAAAGGCAAAGGTTGGTCCATGAAGTTGAATTCCAGTTCATGGCCTACTACATGTTTACTTGCATATCACTGAAGAGTGAACTTGTAACCAACATCACAACTCTATACTCCGCAATCTTTCAGCTATAGAAGTAGGCAGAAGGGGGATTTGGTTACCTCATGATCAAAAGAAACAAAATCCTTTTGGTGTTGATAAAAAAGGCAACTAGATTTTGCTAAGCAACCCTTGTTCCTTGAATTTATCCACAAACAGGGAAGGCATTAGAATCAATAACTAAGGTCAAACGGTTGTAAATGCTTGATTGAAATATGGTCAAGTGTTATAAGTGTATGGTTGTGGGAAAAGTGAAGGAAATATGCCCTAGAGGCAATAATAAAGTTATTATTTTATTTCCTTATATCATGATAAATGCTTATTATTCATGCTAGAATTGTATAAACCGGAAACTTGATACATGTGTGAAAACATAGACAAAACGAAGTGTCCCTAGTATGCCTCTACTAGACTAGCTCATTAATCAAAGATGGTTAAGTTTCCTGACCATAGACATGTGTTGTAATTTGATGAACGGGATCCATCATTAGAGAATGATGTGATGGACAAGACCCATCTGTCAGCTTAGCATTGTGATCATTGAGTTTTATTGCTATTGCTTTCTTCATGACTTATACATGTTCCTCCGACTATGAGATTATGCAACTCCAGAATACCGGAGGAACACCTTGTGTGCTATCAAACGTCACAACGTAACTGGGTGGTTATAAAGGTGCTCTACAGGTGTCTTCGAAGGTGTTTGTTGGGTTGGCATAAACGGAGATTAGGATTTGTCACTCCGAGTATCGGAGAGGTATCTCTGGGCCCTCTCGGTAATGCACATCACTATAAGCCTTGCAAGCAATGTGACTAATGAGTTAGTTGCGGGATGATGCATTACGGAACTAGTAAAGAGACTTGCCGGTAACGAGATTGAACTAGGTATGATGATACCGACGATCGAATCTCGGGCAAGTAACATACCGATGACAAAGGAAAAAATGTATGTTGTTATGCGGTTTGACCGATAAAGATCTTCGTAAATATATGTAGGAGCCAATATGAGCATCCAGGTTCCGCTATTGTTTATTGACTGGAGATGTGTCTCGGTCATGTCTACATAGTTCTCGAACCCGTAGGGTCCGCACGCTTAACGTTCGATGACGATTTGTATTATGAGTTATGTGATTTGATGAACCAAAATTTGTTCGGAGTCCCGGATGAGATCACGGACATGACGAGGAGTCTCGAAATGGTCGAGAGGTAAAGTTTCATATATTGGAAGGTTGCATTTGGACATCGGAATGGTTCCGAGTGATTCAGGCATTTTTTCGGAGTACCGGGAGGTTACAGGAACCCCCCGGGAGAAGTTATGGGCCTTATGGTCCATAAGAGGGAAGCACACCAGCCCACAAGGAGCTGGTGTGTCCCCCCTTGGGTAGGAGGCCGATTAGGACTAGGAGAAGGGGGCCGACCTGTTGGGGAACGTAGTAATTTCAAAAAAATTCCTACGCACACGCAAGATCATGGTGATGCATAGCAACGAGAGGGGAGAGTGTTGTCTACGTACCCTCGTAGACCAAAAGCGGAAGCGTTAGCATAACGCGGTTGATGTAGTCGTATGTCTTCACGATCCGACCGATCAAGTACCAAACGCACGGCACCTCCGAGTTCAGCACACGTTCAGCCCGATGACGTCCCTCGAACTCCGACCCAGCCGAGTGTTGAGGGAGAGTTTCGTCAGCACGACGGCGTGGTGACGATGATGATGTTCTACCGACATGGTGGAGGGGGCACCACACACGGCTAAAAGATCTCAAGGATCAATTGTTGTGTCTCTAGGGTGCCCCCTGCCCCCGTATATAAAGGAGCAAGGGGGGAGGTGCGGCCGGCCAGGAGGAGGCGCACCAGGAGGAGTCCTACTCCCACCGGGAGTAGGACTCCCTCCCTTTTCCTTGTTGGACTAGGAGAGGAGGGGGAAAGAGGTGGAGGAGAGGAAGGAAAGGGGGGGGCGCCGCCCCCCTCTCCTTGTCCTATTCGGACTAGGGGGGAGGGGCGCGCGGCCCTGCCCTGGCCGCCTCTCCTCTTCTCCACTAAGGCCCACCATGGCCCATTAAGTCCCCGGGGGGTTCCGGTAACCCCTCGGTACTCCGGTAAAATCCCGATTTCACCCGGAACACTTCCGATATCCAAACATAGGCTTCCAATATATCAATCTTCATGTCTCGACCATTTCGAGACTCCTCGTCATGTCCGTGATCACATCCGGGACTCCGAACAACCTTCGTACATCAAAACATATGAACTCATAATATAAGCATCATCGAAACTTTAAGCGTGCGGACCCTACGGGTTCGAGAACTATGTAGACATGACCGAGACACGTCTCCGGTCAATAACCAATAGCGGAACCTGGATGCTCATATTGGCTCCCACATATTCTACGAAGATCTATATCGGTCAGACCGCATAACAACATACGTTGTTCCCTTTGTCATCGGTATGTTACTTCCCCGAGATTCGATCGTCAGTATCTCAATACCTAGTTCAATCTCGTTACCGGAAATTCTCTTTATTCGTTCTGTAATACATCATCCCGCAACCAAGTCATTGGTTGCAATGCTTGCAAGGCTTTGAGTGATGTGCATTAGCGAGTGGCCCCAGAGATACCTCTCCGACAATCAGAGTGACAAATCCTAATCTCGAAATACGCTAACCCAACAAGTACCTTTGGAGACACCTGTAGAGCACCTTTATAATCACCCAGTTACGTTGTGACGTTTGGTAGCACACAGTGTTCTTCCGATAAACGGGAGTTGCATAGTCTCATAGTCATAGGAACATGTATAAGTCATGAAGAAAGCAATAGCAACATACTAAACGATCGAGTGCTAAGCTAACGGAATGGGTCAAGTCAATCACATCATTCTCCTAATGATGTGATCCTGTTAATCAAATGACAACCGATGTCTATGGTTAGGAAACATAACCATCTTTGATCAACGAGCTAGTCAAGTAGAGGCATACTAGTGACACTGCTTGTCTATGTATTCACACAAGTATTATGTTTCCGGTTAATACAATTCTAGCATGAATAATAAACATTTATCATGATATAAGTAATAACTTTATTATTGCCTCTAGGGCATATTTCCTTCAATCTCCCACTTGCACTAGAGTCAATAATCTAGATTACACAGTAATGATTCTAACACCCATGGAGTCTTGGTGCTGATCATGTTTTGCTCGTGGAAGAGGCTTAGTCAACGGGTCTGCAACATTTAGATCCGTATGTATCTTGCAAATTTCTATGTCTCCCACCTGGACTAGATCCCGGATTGTATTGAAGAGTCTCTTGATGTGCTTGGTTCTCTTGTGAAATCTGGATTCCTTCGCTAAGGCAATTGCTCCAGTATTGTCACAAAAGATTTTCATTGGACCCGATGCACTAGGTATGACACCTAGATCGGATATGAACTCCTTCATCCAGACTCCTTCATTTGCTGCTTCCGAAGCAGCTATGTACTCCGCTTCACACGTAGATCCCACCACGACGCTTTGTTTAGAACTGCACCAATTGACAGCTCCACTGTTCAATGTAAACACGTATCCGGTTTGAGATTTAGAATCGTCCAGATCAGTGTCAACGCTTGCATCAACGTAACCATTTACAATGAGCTCTTTGTCACCTCCATAAACGAGAAATATATCCTTCGTCCTTTTCAGGTATTTCAGGATGTTCTTGACCGCTTTCCGGTGATCCACTCCTGGATTACTTTGGTACCTCCCTGCTAGACTTATAGCAAGGCACACATCAGGTCTGGTACACAACATTGCATACATGATAGAGCCTATGGCTGAAGCATAGGGAACATCTTTCATCTTCTCTCTATCTTCTGCAGTGGTCGGGCATTGAGTCTTACTCAACTTCACACCTTGTAACACATGCAAGAACCCTTTCTTTGCTTGATCCATTTTAAACTTCTTCAAAACTTTGTCAAGGTATGTTCTTTGTGAAACTCCAATTAAGCGTCTTGATTTATCTCTATAGATCTTGATGCCCAATATATAAGTAGCTTCACCGAGGTCCTTCATTGAAAAACTCTTATTCAAGTATCCCTTTATGCTATCCAGAAATTCTATATCATTTCCAATCAACAGTATGTCATCCACAGTTAATCTTAGACATGCTCCAGAGCTCCCACTCACTTTCTTGTAAATCTGAGCTTCTTGAAGTCTGTATAAAACCAAATGCTTTGATCACACTATCAAAGCGTTTATTCCAACTCCGAGAGGCTTGCACCGGTCCATAAATGGATCGCTGGAGCTTGCACACTTTGTTAGCTCCCTTTGGATCAACAAAACCTTCTGGTTGCATCATATACAACTCTTCTTCCAGACATCCATTCAGGAATGCAGTTTTGACATCCATTTGCCAAATTTCATAATCATAAAATGCGGCAATTGCTAACATGATTCGGACAGACTTTAAGCATCGCTACGGGTGAGAAAGTCTCATCGTAGTCAATCCCTTGAACTTGTCGAAAACCTTTCGCAACAAGTCGATCTTTATAGACAGTAACATTACCGTCAGCGTCAGTCTTCTTCTTGAAGATCCATTTATTCTCAATGGCTTGCCGATCATCGGGCAAGTCAACCAAATTCCACACTTTGTTCTCATACATGGATCCCATCTCATATTTCATGGCCTCAAGCCATTTTGCGGAATCTGGGCTCACCATTGCTTCTTCATAGTTCGTAGGTTCGTCATGGTCTAGTAACATAACCTCCAGAACAGGATTACCATACCACTCTGGTGCGGATCTTACTCTGTTTGACGTATGAGGTTCAGTAACAACTTGATCTGAAGTTCCATGATCATCATCATTAACTTCCTCACTAATTGGTGTAGATGTCACAGGAACCGGTTTCTGTGATGAACTACTTTCCAATAAGGGAGCAGGTACGGTTACCTCATCAAGTTCTACTTTCCTCCCACTCACTTCTTTCGAGAGAAACTCCTTCTCTAGAAAGGATCCATTCTTAGCAACGAATGTCTTGCCTTCGGATCTGTGATAGAAGGTGTACCCAACAGTCTCCTTTGGGTATCCTATGAAGACACATTTCTCCGATTTGGGTTCGAGCTTATCAGGTTGAAGCTTTTTCACATAAGCATCGCAGCCCCAAACTTTAAGAAACGATAACTTTGGTTTCTTGCCAAACCACAGTTCATAAGGCGTCATCTCAACGGGTTTTGATGGTGCCCTATTTAACGTGAATGTAGCCGTCTCTAAAGCATAACCCCAAAACGATAGCGGTAAATCAGTACGAGACATCATAGACCGTACCATATCTAGTAAAGTACGATTACGACGTTCGGACACACCATTACGCTGTGGTGTTCCGGGTGGCGTGAGTTGCGAAACTATTCCGCATTGTTTCAAATGTAGACCAAATTGGTAACTCAAATATTCTCCTCCACGATCAGATCGTAGAAACTTTATTTTCTTGTTACGATGATTTTCAACTTCACTCTGAAATTCTTTGAACTTTTCAAACGTTTCAGACTTATGTTTCATTAAGTAGATATAACCATATCTGCTTAAATCATCTGTGAAGGTGAGGAAATAACGATATCCGCCACGAGCCTCAACATTCATCGAACCACATACATTTGTATGTATGATTTCCAACAAATCTGTTGCTCTCTTCATAGTACCGGAGAACGGAGTTTTAGTCATCTTGCCCATGAGGCATGATTCGCAAGTACCAAGTGATTCATAATCAAGTGGTTCCAAAAGTCCATCAGTATGGAGTTTCTTCATGCGCTTTACATCGATATGACCTAAGCGGCAGTGCCACAAATAAGTTGCACTATCATTATCAACTCTGCATCTTTTGGCTTCAACATTATGAATATGTGTATCAATACTATCGAGATTCGTCAAAAATAGACCACTCTTCAAGGGTGCATGACCATAAAAGATATTACTCATATAAATAGAACAACCATTATTCTCTGATTTAAATGAGTAACCGTCTCACATCAAACAAGATCCAGATATAATGTTCATGCTCAACGCTGGCACCAATTAACAATTATTTAGGTCTAACACTAATCCCGAAGGTAGATGTAGACGTAGCATGCCGACGGCGATCACAACGACTTTGGAACCGTTTCCCACGCGCATCGTCACCTCGTCCTTGGCCAGAGTTCGCTTAATCTGTAGTCCCTGTTTCGAGTTGCAAATATTAGCAACAGAACCAGTATCAAATACCCAGGTGCTACTACGAGCTCTAGTAAGGTACACATCAATAACATGTATATCACATATACCTTTGTTCACCTAGCCATCCTTCTTATCCGCCAAATACTTGAGGCAGTTCCGCTTCCAAAGAACCAGTCCTTTCATAGAGAAGCACTCAGTCTCAGGCTTAGGTCTAGACTTGGGTTTCTTCTCCTGAGCAGCAACTTTCTTGTTGTTCTTCTTGAAGTTCCCCTTTTTCTTCCCTTTGCCCTTATTCTTGAAACTGGTGGTTTTATTGACCATCAACACTTGATGCTCCTTCTTGATTTCTACCTCCGCAGCCTTTAGCATTGCGAAGAGCTCGGGAATCGTCTTATCCATCCCTTGCATGTTATAGTTCATCACGAAGCTCTTGTAGCTTGGTGGCGATGATTGAAGAATTACATCAATGACGCTATCATCCGAAGATTAACTCCCAGCTTGAATCAAGTGATTATTATACCCGGACATTTTGAGTATATGCTCACCGATGTAACTATTCTCCTCCATCTTGCAGCTATAGAACTTATTGGAGACTTCATATCTCTCAATCCGGGCATTTGCTTGAAATATTAACTTCAACTCCTGGAACATCTCATATGCTCCATGACGTTAAAAACGTCATTGAATTCCCGGTTCTAAGCCGTAAAGCATGGAACACTGAACTATCGAGTAGTCATTAGCTTTGCTCTGCCAGACGTTCATAACATCTGGTGTTGCTC
This sequence comes from Aegilops bicornis, assembly GCA_021605145.1. NCBI lineage: Eukaryota > Viridiplantae > Streptophyta > Magnoliopsida > Poales > Poaceae > Aegilops > Aegilops bicornis. The sequence goes on from CM038670.1 coordinate 839,563,236, forward strand.
CTGCAGCAGGCCTCGCACCCAGCGGTGCTTCTAGGACATAATTCTTCTGTGCAGCAATGAGGATAATCCTCAAGTTACGGACCCAGTCCGTGTAATTGCTACCATCATCTTTCAACTTTGCTTTCTCAAGGAACGCATTAAAATTCAACGGAAGAACAGCACGGGCCATCTATCTACAATCAACATAGACAAGCAAGATACTATCAGGTACTAAGTTCATGATAAATTTAAGTTCAATTAATCATATTACTTAAGAACTCCCACTTAGAGAGACATCCCTCTAATCCTCTAATTAACTAAACCATAACCGATCATCACGTGAAATGCAGTAGCTTTAAATGGTGAACATCATTATGTTGATCATATCTACTATATGATTCACGCTCGACCTTTCGGTCTCAGTGTTCCGAGGCCATATCTGCATATGCTAGGCTCGTCAATTTTAACCTGAGTATTCTGCGTGTGCAAAACTGGCTTGGACCCGTTGTAGATGGACGTAGAGCTTATCACACCCGATCATCACGTGGTGTCTGGGCACGACGAACTTTGGCAACGGTGCATACTCAGGGAGAACACTTTTATCTTGAAATTTAGTGAGAGATCATCTTATAATGCTACCGTCAATCAAAGCAAGATAAGATGCATAAAAGATAAACATCACATGCAATCAATATAAGTGATATGATATGGTCATCATCATCTTGTGCTTGTGATCTCCATCTCCGAAGCATCGTCATGATCACCATCGTCATCGGCGCGACACCTTGATCTCCATCATATCATCGTTGTCGTCTCGCCAGTCTTATGCTTCTACGACTATCGCTACCGCTTAGTGATAAATTAAAGCATTACAGGGCGATTGCATTGCATACAATAAAGCGACAACCATATGGCTCCTGCCAATTGCCGATAACTCGGTTACAAAACATGATCATCTCATACAATAAAATATAGCATCATGTCTTGACCATATCACATCACAACATGCCCTGCAAAAACAAGTTAGATGTCCTCTACTTTGTTGTTGCAAGTTTTACGTGGCTGCTACGGGCTTAGCAAGAACCGTTCTTACCAAGCATCAAAACCACAATGATAGTTTGTCAAGTTGGTGCTGTTTTAACCTTCGCAAGGACCGGGCGTAGCCACACTCGGTTCAACTAAAGTGAGAGAGACAGACACCCGCCGGTCACCTTTAAGCAACGAGTGCTCGTAACGGTGAAACCAGTCTCGCGTAAGCGTACGCGCAATGTCGGTCCGGGCCGCTTCATTTCACAATACCGCCGAACCAAAGTATGACATGCTGGTAAGCAGTATGACTTATATCGCCCACAACTCACCTGTTTTCTACTCGTGCATATGACATCTACGCATAAAACCTGGCTCGGATGCCACTGTTGGGGAACGTAGTAATTTCAAAAAAATTCCTACGCACACGCAAGATCATGGTGATGCATAGCAACGAGAGGGAGAGTGTTGTCTACGTACCCTCGTAGACCGAAAGCGGAAGCGTTAGCACAACGCGGTTGATGTAGTCGTACGTCTTCACGATCCGACCGATCAAGTATCGAACGCACGACACCTCCGAGTTCAGCACACGTTCAGCCCGATGACGTCCCTCGAACTCCGATCCAGCCGAGTATTGAGGGAGAGTTTTGAAGGAAATATGCCCTAGAGGCAATAATAAAGTTATTATTTATTTCCTTATATCATGATAAATGTTTATTATTCATGCTAGAATTGTATTAACCGGAAACATAATACATGTGTGAATACATAGACAAACAGAGTGTCACTAGTATGCCTCTACTTGACTAGCTCGTTAATCAAAGATGGTTATGTTTCCTAACCATAGACATGAGTTGTCATTTGATTAACGGATCACATCATTAAGAGAATGATCTGATTGACATGACCCATTCCGTTAGCCTAGCACTTGATCGTTTAGTATGTTGCTATTGCTTTCTTCATGACTTATACATGTTCCTATAACTATGAGATTATGCAACTCCGTTTACGGAGGAACACTTTGGTACTACCAAACGTCACAACGTAATCGGGTGATTATAAAGGAGTATTACAGGTGTCTCCAAAGGTACTTGTTGGGTTGGCGTATTTCGAGATTAGGTTTTGTCACTCCGATTGTCGGAGAGGTATCTCTGGGCCTTCTCGGTAATACACATCACATAAGCCTTGCAAGCATTGCAACTAATGAGTTAGTTGTGAGATGATGTATTACGGAACGAGTAAAGAGACTTGCCGTAAATGAGATTGAACTAGGTATTGGATACCGACGATCGAATCTCGGGCAAGTAACATACCGATGACAAAAGGAACAACGTATGTTGTTATGCGGTCTCGACCGATAAAGATCTTCGTAGAATATGTAGGAACCAATATGGGCATCCAGGTCCCGCTATTGGTTATTGACCGGAGATGTGTCTCGGTCATGTCTACATTGTTCTCGAACCGTAGGGTCCGCACGCTTAAGGTTTCGATGACGGTTATATTATGAGTTTGTGTATTTTGATGTACCGAAGGTTGTTCGGAGTCCCGGATATGATCACGGACCTGACGAGGAGTCTCGAAATGGTCGAGACATAAAGATTGATATATTGGACGGATATATTTGGACACCGGAAAGGTTAGGAGAAGTTTGGAGCTCGGGAGGTTACCGGAACCCCGGGAGGTATATGGGCCTTATTGGGCCCATATAGGAATAAGGAGAAGGAGCAAGGGAGGGGCGCCCCAAGCCCAATCCGACTGGGGAGGGGGGCCGCCCCTTTCCTTTTCTCCTTCCCCTCTTCCTATTCCTACTACTAGTACTTATTCCTAAATGCTAGTACTCCTTCCTTCCCTCCAAGTGAAATAAGGAAAAGAGAGGGAAACCTACTTGGAGTAGGTTTCCCCCACCTATGGTGCGCCCCCCATTGGGCCGGCCACCTCCTCCCTCCCTCCTTTATATACTGGGGAGGGGGGGCACCCAAGAAAACACAAGTTGATACTTGAGATCGTTCCTTAGCCGTGCGGTGCCCCCTCCACCATATTCCACCTCGGTCATATTGTAGCGGTGCTTAGGCGAAGCCTGCGACGGTGAAACATCAAGATCGTCACCACGCCGTCGTCTTGTGGAACTCCCCTCCCGGAGCTTTGCTGGATCGAAGCCCGTGGAGCGCCATCGAGCTGAGCGTGTGCCAAGAACTTCGGAGGCGCCGAGTAACGCGCTGTGATCGGCTGGATCGTGAGGAGAACGTCGACTACTTCCTCTACGTCATCATCGACTCGGAGGTGCCGGAGTAACGGCGCTGGGATCGGCAGGATCGCGAGGAGAAAGTACGACTACTTCCTCTACGTTGTGATCGCTTCCGCCACGGTCTCTGAGGGTACGTAGACAACACTCTCCCCTCTCGTTGCTATGCCATCACCATGGTCCTGTGTGTGCGTAGGAAAATTTTGTAATTACTACGTTCCCCAACAAGTTTTGTCAGCACGACGGCGTGGTGACGATGATGATGTTCTACCGACGCAGGGCTTCGCCTAAGCACCGCTACAGTATTATCGAGGTGGACCATAGTGGAGGGGGGGGGGCACCGCACACAGCTAAAAGATCTCAAGGATCAATTGTTGTGTCTCTAGGGTGCCCCCTGCCTCCGTATATAAAGGCGCAAGGGGGGGGGTGCGGCCGGCCAGGAGGAGTCCTACTCCCACCGGGAGTAGGACTGCCTCCCTTTTCCTGGTTGGACTAGGAAAGGAGGGGGAAAGAGGTGGAGGAGAGGAAGGAAAGGGGGGGGCGCCCCCCCTCTCCTTGTCCTATTCGGACTAGGGGGGAGGGGCGCGCGGCCCTGCCCTGGCCGCCTCTCCTCTTCTCCACTAAGGCCCACCATGGCCCATTAAGTTCCCGGGGGGTTCCGGTAACCCCTCGGTACTCCGGTAAAATCCCGATTTCACCCGGAACACTTCCGATATCCAAACATAGGCTTCCAATATATCAATATTCATGTATCGACCATTTCGAGACTCCTCGTCATGTCCGTGATCACATCCGGGACTCTGAACAACCTTCGGTACATCAAAACATATGAACTCATAATATAACTGTCATCGAAACTTTAAGCGTGCAGACCCTAAGGGTTCGAGAACTATATAGACATGACCGAGACACGTCTCCGGTCAATAACCAATAGCGGAACCTGATGCTCATATTGGCTCCCGCATATTCTACGAAGATTGTCGGTGTCAAAACCGGCAGATCTCGGGTAGGGGGTCCCGAACTGTGCGTCTAGGCGGATCGTAACAGGAGACAAGGGACACGATGTTTTTACCCAGGTTTGGGCCCTCTCGATGGAGGTAAAACCCTACTCCTACTTGATTAATATTGATGATATGGGTAGTACAAGAGTAGATCTACCACGAGATCGGAGAGGCTAAACCCTAGAAGCTAGCTTATGGTATGATTGGTGTTCGTCCTACGGACTAAAACCCTCCGGTTTATATAGGCACCGGATAGGGTTAGGGTTACACAGAGTCGGTTACATCGGTAGGAGATCTACATATCCGTATCGCCAAGCTTGCCTTCCACGCCAAGGAAAGTCCCATCCGGACACGGGACGAAGTCTTCAATCTTGTATCTTCATAGTCCAGAGTCCGCCAAAGATGATAGTTCGCTATCCGGACACCCTCTAATCCGGGACTCCTCAAGAGCCCCGAACCAGGCTTCAATGACGATGAGTCCGGCGCGTAGATTGTCTTTGGCATTGCGAGGCGGGTTCTTCTCCAAATTCCATATACTTGTCGAATAGTGTTCGGCTTCTGATAAATGTTGCGCTCCTTGGCTTCTACGCCCAATAATGGCCATCTTCCATGTGTCGAACGAATGTGAAAAGTTAGGGTATCTTTACATTTGCCCCCTTGCTGTGCAAATGAGTCGTCTATAAAAGAGACGTCGATCCAGATCCGGATCGCACCATCCTCCCCTCGCGAGCCTTCATCAGAGCGCCTTCGACAAAAAATCCATTCCACCATGGACAGTCGACGCGGCTCCTCCTCTCGCGCTCCCATCCCTCAGCCCGGAGATTGGGGGAGATGCTCGATCCCAAGACAGCGAATTGGTGGCGCTCCAAACCAAGGGATTCCTTCCCCCGGCCTTCCTGGTTCCGGTGCGTTCCGGACTCACCACTTATAAGGGCGGGAAGCAGGCGGAGAGCGTCCCCGATCCCTCTAAGGGAGAGCGGGTATGCTTCATCTCTCATCTAATGAGAGGACTCGGATTTCCAATCCATCCGTTTCTCCGGGGGCTTCTGGAGTTCTACGGCCTCCAGCTGCACAACCTTACGCCTGCCTCCATCTTGCATATAGCGGGCTTTGTGGCCGTTTGCGAGCTGTTCCCGGGTGTCGAGGCCCATTTCGATCTGTGGAAGAGATTTTTCTGCCTTGTGCCCCGTTCTCGTGAGGGGTCAATATATCAAGTGGGCGGAGCCGAACTGTGGCGCATCGCCGGGACCGGATATCTATCCGGAACCCCGAAGAAGGCGTCCGAAGACTGGCCTTCGGAATGGTTTTATATAGAAGACGTCCCGCTGCCGGATCCTGTTCGGATCGGTCTCCTAGAGTTCAGCAATGCTCCTTTGAAGAAACACCTGAGTTGGCGCCATGAGCCCCTGTGGGGAAGTCGACAGGGACGTCCTTTACCGATGAGCGAATAAGATTGTTGGCTCATTCCGGACTGACTATGATTGGTGTCATGGCCACATGCATAATGCGGGGAGTTCAGCCGCTCCAATATAGGGGCCACCCCATGTGGGATTTCAACGGGGAGGATGATGCCACCCGTCATGGCCGCAGAGGGCCGGGATCGGTCACCGAGCTGGTGAAGACCTTGTCCGCCATGTACAAAGGGGAAGAGGAGGATTTCCTCCGCATCAGTCCGCTGAACGGGTTTTCTTCGAGTAATCCTCGAAGTTGGGTAAGCGAATATCTTTGTGGCCTATCCGATCCACGTTCCCGTGGTTAAATATCTCATTTCATGGTTTCTGCGCAGGAACTGTGCCGGGCCATGGAGAAGATACACAGCCCGCCTCCACAACCAAAGGATCCGGAACGTTCCCTCGATCCAGCCTCCGAAGAGGACTCAGATATAAAGGTGGAGCTAATCGACGGGGTGTTCCATCAACTTAGCATCGACAATGCTTTGGTGGCCATTACGGCCGACTACCCCGGACTATTTCCGGCCTCCTGTAACCGTGGATCAAGTCCGGATACCATGACCCACCCGTGCTTTATTTCTAACCACCGCGTATTTGATGGTGTTTCGCAGGGTGCCTTGAGGCGAGGAAGCCGAGCCCGCTGACTAACTAACAAGGGCAGCGTACACGCAGGCTAAAAAGAAGTGCGGTTCGGATTGAAACGCCGCCACAACGGTAAGGCGTGCCACCATATCCCTGTGGATTGATTCTTGAAGGCGTATTAACACCAAGGTGCTCTTTTCAGAAAAAGAGCGTCACGGATCGTGTCCGGGAGATTTCAATCGAGCCTCTGCCAGCCAGGCTCCAACGCCGGGTCCGGAAGCGGAGGTAAACACGAGGCGTGCGTCGGATGCTCCTCCGACAAAGGATGCCGACAGGTTGTCCGCCACCAACTCCGAGGTGGAGAGTGCCATGAATCACAGGCGCCGCCGGACAGTTCTTCGTGACGCATGTTTCTCCCAGGAGGCATTGAATGCCTTCAATTCGGGAGATGCGCACCTCCGTGCCGCTCAAGATGGTCTAGCCAGAGTTACGAGCAAAGATGTAAAGGACATACTGGTAAGGAATTTTGACATTTGTATATGCCAGTAGCCCCCGAGACTTAAAATAGTTAGGATAACTGATTTAAGGATCATTTGTTATGTAGGATCTTACAGAAAAGAATACCCGACTGTCCCAGGAGCTTGAAGAGTGCAAGGCCCAGCTTGAGGCCGCACTAGCCGCCACAGGGGGAGCCATAGAGACCCCCTCCTGTAATATATACTTTGAAAAATAAGTAGTTTGTGAAGCACGGCGTGTGTATAAGTCTGACAATAATATCGCAGATGGCGCCGGACTAGATCCGGACAAGCAACAGCTCCTGCGCCAGCTAAAGGCCGGCGAGAGCGTGCTTACAAGGGTGCGACAAAAGAAAAACAACCTCCAAGATGCCAACACCCAACTGGGAGAGGAACTAAAGGATGTTCGTGCCCAGTTATCTGACTCCGTAAAGGAGAATCGACGGCTTCGTCGCGGCATTTTTAGTAAGTGCTTAGACGAACTTTGAAAGAGTTCGGCGAGGAAGGCGACTAACATAAACATGTATGTAGGTTTGCTCACAGGTCGTCCTGAGGAGGAGATGCCCAGTTCGTCGGGCGATCTTCTTCCCGAACTGCGTCAGCTGCACGAACGAGTTTGGCAGGTGATGAAAGGCGTCGCCCGGGCCTTGTGGCCATCTATCTCCCTACCCGAAGGCATTGGGAGCTGGCAGAGCGGCTTCAAGGAGCACGGAGGTGCTTCCGACTATGGAAGATATCGGCCTGCCGTCAAGGCGCCAGGGACGCCTGGGCCATGGTAAAGACGCGGTACATGAAGACTGAACCAAACCACATGGCCGAGGTTGGACCCGTGGGGCCTGATGGGAAGGAGATCCCTGTAAGCTTAGTGTACGGCCAAGTAGAATTGGCCGCAAAGTATTCCCAGCAGGACTGTAAACTAGACAACCTATTAGATGGTATTGAAGAGGAATACAATCAGTCGAGTTGACTATGTAATTTAAAATGACATGTGAAATGCCTTCTAGCCGGATTGTAGATCGTTTGTCGTAGCGGACCTTTTCGCTTCAACCTCGGGACCCAATAGTCCGAGTGTGTCCGAATACCCTCGCGGTTATGTAAGAACCGGGCATGCATGGAGACAAGGCGAGGGGTCATTATTGCTGTATGTCAGACAAGTGCCCAACTAGTTATGTTATATTACATGGATAGTAAGAAACATCTTCCAGGAGAATAGTTCCGTTAGGGGTTCCTTTCTCGGGAGGCATGCCCTAAAGTGCATGTCCAAACTGCTAAGAAAGGTAAAATCATCCGGGGCAGATGGATAAATAGTTTAAAAATCATCTTTCAGTTCACCGACCGAATATTCCCTTAAGAACGCTTAGCTTTCAGCTTCACCCACCGAGGTACACATCCGGCTGACCCGGCAAGAATAATCGTAGAGGTGCTCCCTTTACCGCCTAGCCGAACAATCGGGAACGTAGGGGTAAGCACAGGAGCCAGGCAACCCATCTTGGCCAAAACTTAAGTCATATCGATGCATATAATGGTGAATAAAAGGTACATGCGGAAGTTTGACACATGTGTTGGGCATGAAATCCGTAAAATAAGCTTCTCTTAAAGAAGCCCCCAGGTATAATGAGCGCAGGTGGCGCGTCAAGCATGTGCGAACAAAGCGCAAGAGAGCCTCTAAAGGCTTCAAGGAGAAGGAGGAGGAAGGAGAGAAATAAAAGATAGCTTAAATATAAATTTTGGACGGAGGAAGGAGACGAACCCAGAGTCCGGCACTAGGCGTAGAATCTTCGTAGACGGGCCGCGTTCCATGGGTTTGGCTCGAGTCGGTTATCCCATGCGTTTCGCAGACGGTAAGCCCCGCCGTCAGGGACCTGGTCAATGATGAAGGGACCTTCCCATTTGGGCTTGAGTTTGTCCTTTTTCTTGTCCGGCAGCGTAGAACTAGTTCGCCAACGTTGTAAGCTTTGGCCCGTACTTCTCGCTTTGATATCTTGAGCCTGCTGTTGATAAAATGCGAACGCGCTTTTGCCACGTCGCGCTCCTCCTCCAAGGCATCCAGACTATCCCGCCGATCGAGTTCGGCTTCTCTTTCTTCATACATGCGCACGCCGAGGTGAGTCATGAATTATGTCGCAGGCAAAACTGCCTCTACCGTACACCATAAAAAATGGTGTGAATCCGGTAGTGCGGTTTGGCGTGGTCCGCAGCCCCCGTGAGTACGGAGTCGAGCTCCTCTACCCAGTGCGTGTTAGATTCCTTAAGGGACCGCACTAGTCTGGGTTTAATGCCGCTCATGATGAGACCGTTTGCTCGCTCGACTTGACCGTTAGTTTGAGGGTGATAGACTGAGTCGTAATCGAGCTTAATGCCCATGTTTTTGCACCATAATTTGACCTCATCAGCTGTGAAGTTGGTGCCGTTATCAGTGATGATACTGTGGGGACACCGCATCGTGCACTACCCACGATATGAAGTCTATCACCGTCCGGATTCGCCGTTTTAATGTGCTTGGCCTCTATCCATTTGGTGAATTTATCCACCATGACCAATAGGTATTTTTGCTTGTGGGTTCCTCCTTAAGGGGTCCAACCATGTCAAGCCCCTGCACATGATTGGCCAGGTGATGGGTATAGTTTTGAGGGCGGTGGGTGGCATGTGGCTTTGGTTAGCAAAAAGCTGGCATCCGACGCATCGTTGGACTAAATCCCGCGCATCTGCTCGGGCCGTCGGCCAATAAAATCCTGTACGGAAGGCCTTGCCTACAAGGGCCCGGGCTGCAGCGTGGTGCCCACCTAGTTCGGCATGAATTTCAGCCAGGAGGTTTCGCCCTTCCTCTTCGGAGATACACCTTTGAAGGACTCCTGTTGTGCTTTTCTTATAAAGCTCTCCCTCATGGACTTTATAGGCTTTGGATCGCCGCACTATGCAGCGAGCCTCATTTTGGTCTTCGGGAGTTCCTGCCTAGTTAGGTAGGTTAGGAATGGCTCCGCCCACGGGCAATAACTGCCATTATTTCGTATGGGCGGAGGGTGTTATCTCGCTGGCGAGCCTCCGATTGTGTCGAGTGTTCGGTGTCGAGGCGGTGCGGTTGGGTCCGGATTGTTATTTCCGACTCCCTTCCCATAGTACGGATGGCTTGAACAGCCGCCCAGAAGATGTTAGGCGGACGGCATCGCGTTTTGCGCCGATGCGTGCTAATATGTCCACCGCCTGGTTGTTATCCCGGCTATATGATGAAATTCGAGCCCTTCAACCGCGGTAGACATTTTTAGGACCGCGTTGCGATACGCTGCCATTTTGGATCTTTGGCGCCAAAGACTCCGTTTATTTGAGATATCGCGAGGTTTGAATCGCGCACCTCTAGGCGTTTAATGCCCATGGAGATCGCCATCCGGAGGCCGTGCGAAGGGCCTCGTGATTCGGCTGCATTGTTGGAGTCCGTGTACATTATCTCAAGGACGTATTGACTGTGTCCCGGTTGGGGACGCCAGGACGACGCCAGCCCCGTGCCGCCAACATTTTGGAGCCGTCAAAGTGCATGATCCAATTGGAATATGCGCCGTACTCTTTAGGGAGTTCGGCTTCGGTCCATTCGGCAATGAAATCGGCCAACACTTGTGACTTAATAGCTCGTCGTGGCTTATAGGTTATGTCGAATGGGAGGAGCTCGATGGCCCATTTGGCAATCCGGCCTGTCGCATCGGGTTGATTATAATGTCGTTAAGAGGTACTTCGGAGGCTACTGTAATCAAGCACTCTTGAAAGTAGTGTCGCAGCTTCTGGGATGCCATGAACACCGCGTATGCTATCTTCTGATAATGTGGGTACCGGGACTTGCATGGAGTTAGGACAGTGGACACGTAATAAACTGGTTTTTGAAGAGGGAACCTATGTCCGTCCGTTTCTCGTTTGACGACGAGCACCGCACTAACAACTTGATGTGTTGCGGCGATATATAATAGCATTGGTTCGCCTATGTTGGGCGCGGCCAGGACCGGATTTGTTGCCAATATGGCTTTTATTTCTTTGAGTCCGGCCGTGGCATCCGGCCCACTCGAAGTGTTCGGCGCCGGAGGAGGCGGTAAAGGGTAACGCCTTTTCTCCCAAACGGGAAATAAAGCGGCTTAGAGCCGCTACGCATCCAGTCAATTTTTGTATTTGTTTGAGGTCTTTTGGAATATCCAATTGTGACAGAGCTCGGATCTTGCTGGGTTTGCTTCAATTCCTCTACCGGACACAATGAAGCCCAAGAGCTTTCCGGCTGGAACGCCGAAGACGCATTTTTCCGGATTGAGCTTAATGTCATATTTTCGGAGATTGTCGAATGTGAGCCTCAAGTCGTCTACTAGAGTTTCGACATGCTTGGATTTGATGACCACGTCATCTACATATGCCTCCACTGTTTTGCCGATCTGGTTTGCCAGACATGTCTGAATCATGCTACCGATATGTTGCACCGGCGCTTTTGAGCCCGAAGGGCATTGTGTTGAAGCAAAATGGGCGTATGGAGTGATGAATGCCGCTATGGCTTGGTCTGGCTCTGCCATCTTAATTTGGTGGTAGCCGGAGTATGCGTCGAGGAAACACAATGAATCGTGTCCCGCTGCGCCGATAATTTGATCAATGCGAGGGAGGGAAGGGATCCTTTCGGCAAGCCTTATTCAGGTCTTTGAAATCGACACATAGGCGCCAGGATTTGTCCTTCTTTGGTACCATCACCAGATTTGCTAGCCAGTCCGGATGTTTTATATCTCTGATGAATCCGGCTTCCAGAAGTTTGGCTAACCCCTCTCCCATGGCCTGTCTCTTGGGTTCGGAAAAATACCGAAGAGCCTGCTTGACTGGCTTAAATCCTTTTAGGATATTTAGGCTGTGTTTGGCCAACCGACGTGGGATTCCTGGCATGTCTGAAGGATGCCAGGCAAAAATGTCCCAGTTTTCTCGTAGAAATTCTCGTAGTGCGGCGTCTACATCAGGGTTTAATTGTGCCACACTGGAGACCGTCTTCGCAGGGTCCGTTGGGTGGACTTGGAATTTGACTATTTCATCCCCTGGTTTAAAAGAGGTGGACTTGGATCTTTTATCAAGTATCACATCGTCTCTGTTCACCGTGGAGCGCATCGCAGTTAGTCCCTCGGCCGCTAGGGCTTCAGATAGTGCCTCGAGGGCTAGTGCGGCTGTCTTGTTTTCGGCGCAGAGCGCTATGTTCGGATCACTAGCGAGAGTGATGATTCCGTTAGGTCCGGGCATTTTAAGCTTCATGTACCCATAATGGGGTATAGCTTGAAAAATTGTGAATGCCTCTCGCCTAATATAGCGTGATATCCGCTTTGAAAGGGGCCACTTGAAATGTGACCTCCTCGGACCTATAATTGTCCGGTGAGCGAACACTACGTCCAATGTGATTTTTCCTGCAGCATGCTTCCCGGCTAGGGATTATTTCTCTAAAGGTTGTGCTGCTCATCAATGCGGTTCCAGTCTATTTCCATTTTTCGGAGGGTTTCCTCATAGATGAGGTTTAATCCGCTGCCGCCATCCATGAGTACCTTAGTAAGGCGAAAGCCGTCCACAATTGGACTGAGGACCAGTGCGGCTGGTGCTCGGGCTGTTCAGAATTTGGGTTCATCACTGGCATTAAAGGTAATAGCCGTGTCACTCCATGGATTTATTGTTGCCACTTGGTAGACTTCGGCAAGGTTGCGGAGTGTTCGATTCCGCATGTTATTTGATGCAAAAGTGTCGAAGACTGTTAATACCGTACTGGTATTATTGGGGTGGGATTCTGAAGCTAGAAGCTCTTTGCCACTTTTGGCCACCTGCCGTAGTATCCAACATGCTCGAAGGCTATGAGTTGGAGTGGCGTCCTCTGTGCTATGAATTTTGCGAGGTCCGTTGAGCCATCCCTCCAAAGATGGTTCCATGCCCTTTAGGGGGTCTTTGTTTTTTGGTATTTAACCCAGGTAGTTGGTGATAATGCACCCTTTTATTTCGGACTAGGGTTGTGTTCGGGGCCGGATTATCCCAAAATTTACTTTCGGTTTTCCAAGGACTCTCCATCGCACAGTACTTTTGTACTATGGTTACCAAGTCGGCAAAGTGCGTAATTTCACGACGACTTATGGCGTTTAGGATTCCTTCGTCCGTGCAATTATTGCAGAAGAGTGAGATTGTGTCCTCCTCTCGGCAGTCCTTTATCCAGTCCATAACCAGGAGGAATCTGGCCCAGTAATGATGTAATCGCTTCAGCGGGCTCTTGCCGAATTCGGGATAGATCGCTAATGTTTGGGTGGGCGGGTGGAACTAAATCCGGAACCCCGTCTAATCTAAGACTTAGGGGCCGAGAAGTTTCCGAACTCGGAAGTTTGGGTTTTTGGATGTTATCCACTGAATCCAACCCGCCGCCTGACTTTAAGTTCAGGATTTGATCGTCGTCCGTCCCTCCGCGGGAATCCGGCATGGAGGGGTCAGGAATCCGGACGTAGCTAGTCCTTAAGATAGAAGAAGAGTCGCCGCATTGTTCCTCTACCACAGCAACATGGTGGGTAGCCTGGGGAGAGTTAATCTCTCTCAGATCGGTTTTAGGCCCGATCTGATCGTAGTCAGTGGCGACTCCCAGGGCGGCGATGCGATCCAAGAGCTCGTTCACGGAGGAGAGCTCGATCGGATCTAGCTGCTCGGCAAGTTCCGAGTTAACTCGAAGATTGGTTTGAATGACCCGAGAAGTCATCGTCGGTGCGACGGCCGAACTGGTGGTCGTAAGGAAACCACCTAGCCGAAGAGTCTGGCCAGCGGCCAAGGCTCCTTTGGCGATAATGTCGTCTTTAAAGACGGGATGAGGCATCCTTCCTGACGGTGACGGCACAGAGGAACTCTCAATGAAAGCACCAATGTCGGTGTCAAAACCGGCGGATCTCGGGTAGGGGGTCCTAACTGCAAGGCCTAGGCGGATGGTAACAGGAGACAAGGGACACGATATGTTTACCCAGGTTCGGGCCCTCTCGATGGAGGTAAAATCCTACTCCTGCTTGATTAATATTGATGATATGGGTAGTACAAGAGTAGATCTACCACGAGATCAGAGGCTAAACCCTAGAAGCTAGCCTATGGTATGATTGTTGTTCGTCCCACGGACTAAAACCCTCCGGTTTATATAGGCACCGGATAGGGTTAGGGTTACATGTAGTCGGTTACATCGGTAGGAGATCTACATATCTGTATCGCCAAGCTTGCCTTCCACGCCAAGGAAAGTCCCATCCGGACACGGGACGAAGTCTTCAATCTTGTATATTCATAGTCCAGGAGTCCGGCCAAAGATGATAGTTCGGCTATCCGGACACCCCCTAATCCGGGACTCCCTCAAAGATCTTTATCGGTCAGACCGCATAACAACATACATTGTTCCCTTTGTCATCAGTATGTTACTTGCCTGAGATATGATCGTCGGTATCTCAATACCTAGTTCAATCTCGTTACCGGCAAGTCTCTTTATTCGTTCTGTAATACATCACCCCGCCACCAACTCATTTGTTGCAATGCTTGCAAGGCTCTGAGTGATGTGCATTATCGAGTGGGCCCAGAGATACCTCTCCGACAATCAGAGTGACAAATCCTAATCTCGAAATACGCCAACCCAACAAGTACCTTTGGAGACACCTGTAGAGCACCTTTATAATCACCCGATTCGTTGTGATGTTTGGTAGCACACAAAGTGTTCCTCCGGTAAACGGAAGTTGCATAATCTCATAGTCATAGGAACATGTATAAGTCATGAAGAAAGCAGTAGCAACATACTAAACGATCGAGTGCTTGATACGTCTCCAACGTATCTACTTTTCCAAACACTTTTGCCCTTGTTTTGGACTCTAACTTGCATGATTTGAATGAAACTAACCCGGACTGACGTTGTTTTCAGCAGAACTGCCATGATGTTGTTTTATGTGTAGAAAAGAAAAGTTCTCGGAATGTCCTGAAAATCCACGGAGGCACTTTTTGGAATTAACAAGAATTTCTGGGTGAAAGAAATACACCAGGGGGCCCACAACCTGTCCACAAGACAGGGGGCGCCCCCCTATAGGGCGCGCCTCCCTATCTCGTGGGCCCCCTGGACCTCCACCGACCTCAACTCCAACTCCATATATTCACCTTCGGTGAGAAAAAAATCAGAGAGAAAGTTTCATTGCGTTTTACGACACGGAGCCTGATACGTCTCCAACGTATCTACTTTTCCAAACACTTTTGCCCTTGTTTTGGACTCTAACTTGCATGATTTGAATCAAACTAATCCGGACTGACGCTATTTTCAGCCGAACTACCATGATGTTGTTTTATGTGTAGAAAAGAAAAGTTCTCGGAATGTCCTAGAAATCCACGGAGGCACTTTTTGGAATTTATAAGAATTATTGGGTGAAAAAAATACACCAGGGGGCCCAGGGCCTGTCCACGAGACAGGGGGGCGCGCCCCCCCTATAGGGCGCGCCCCCTATCTTGTGGGCCCCCTGGACCTCCTCCGACCTCAACTCGAACTCCATATATTCCGTCTCGGAGAGAAAAAAATCAGAGAGAAAGTTTCGTCGCGTTTCACGACACGGAGCCTGCGCCAAGCCCTAATCTCTCTCGGGAGGGCTGATCTGGAGTCCGTTCGGGGCTCCGAAGAGGGGGATTCATCACCGTCGTCATCATCAACCATCCTCCATCACCAATTTCATGATGCTCACCGTCGTGCGTGAGTAATTCCATCGTAGGCTTGCTGGACGGTGATGGGTTGGATGAGATTTACCATGTGATCAAGTTAGTTTTGTTAGGGTTTGATCCCTAGTATCCACTATGTTCTGATATTGATGTTGCTATGACTTTGCTATGCTTAATGCTTGTCACTAGGGCCCGAGTGCCATGATTTCAGATCTGAACCTATTATGTTTTCATTAATATATGTGTGTTCTTGATCCTATCTTGCAAGTCTATAGTCACCTATTATGTGTTATGATCCGACAACCTCAAGTGACAATAATCGGGATACTTCTCGGTGATGACCGTAGTTTGAGGAGTTCATGTATTCACTATGTGTTAATGCTTTGTTCCGGTTCTCTATTAAAAGGAGGCCTTAATATCCCTTAGTTTCCGTAAGGACACCGCTGCAACGGGAGGGTTGGACAAAAGATGCCATACAAGTTCTTTTCCATAAGCACGTATGACTATTTATGGAATACATGCCTACATTACATTGATGAATTGGAGCTAGTTCTATATCACCCTATGTTATAACTATTGCATGAGGAATCGCATCCGGCATAATTATCCATCACTGATCCATTGCCTACAAACTTTTCACATATTGTTCTTCGCTTATTTACTTTTCCGTTGCTACTATTACAACTACTACAAAAACCCCAAAAACATTTATCTTTACTTTTGCTACCGTTACCTTTATTATCATACCACTTTTGCTACTAAACACTTTGCTGCAGATACTAAGTTATCCAGGCGTGGATGAATTGACAACTCAACTGCTAACACTCAAGAATATTCTTTGGCTCCCCTTGTGTCGAATCAATAAATTTGGGTTGAATACTCTACCCTCGAAAGCTGTTGCGATCCCCTATACTTGTGGGTTATCAAGACTAATTTTTGGCGCCGTTGCCGGGCAGCATAGCTCTATTCTCTGTGTCACTTGGGATTTATATCTGTTGATCACTATGAAGAACTTGAAAGACGCTAAGACCAAGATTTTGCCCTCAACTACGAAGGGAGGTAAGGAACTGCCATCTAGCTCTGCACTAGATTCTCCTTCCGTTATTAGTAAGCTTGCGACACCTAAACCTACTACTGCTATGAATTACGATATGTCGCATGTTATTGATGATGCCACTTCGCTATGCATGATGAAACTACTTCATGCGTGATACTACTTTGCCATTAGGTGATTTTCTTGATGAACAACTTGCTAGAGTTAGGGGGATGAAAATATTGAAGAACCTATTATTGATGATAGTGATGATGAAGGTTCCCCAATGATTATGTTTTACTGTTGTTCCTAAGGGTTATGTTATGCATGAAAAGGCTGCTATGGAAATCCTTGCTTGCAATGATAGAAATGATCTTAAGAAATTATTAGCTAAATGGAAGCAGCAGTCTCTTAATGCTAGAATGAAACCCGATCCTGCTTTTGCTACTTCACCTATCTGTGTTACTGATAAGGATTACTAATTCTCTGTTGATCCTGATATTATCACTTTAGTTGAATCTGGTCCTTTTTATGGCCTGGAATCTGAAACTGTTGTGGCACACCTTACCAAGTTGAATGATATAGCCACCCTATTTACTCATGATGAGAAGTCTCGCTATTTATATATCCTTAAGATATTTCCGTTGTCATTAAAGGGTGATGCTAAGACTTGGTACAATTCTCTTGCTCCTGGTTGTGTGCGTAGTCCCGGGATATGATTTATTACTTCTCGCTAAATATTTCCCTGATCATAAGAAACAAGCGGCCTTATGGAAATATATAATTTTGTGCAAATCAAAGAAGAGAGTCTCCCACAAGCTTGGGGAGGCTTCTCAGTTACATTTAATGCTTTGCCCGATCGTCCTCTTAAGAGAAATGAAATACTTCATATCTTTTATAATGGACTAACCGATCCTTCCAAGGACTACTTGGATAGTTGTGCTGGTTGTGTTTTCAGGAAAGAACAATGATTTAAGCTGAAATATTACTGAATAATATGTTGACTAATGAAAATAATTGGACTCTTCCCGAGCCAGTTCCTGAGGCAATTCCTGAACCAATTGAGCCAACTCCTGAGCCTATTCCTAAACCCACTCCGAAGAAGAGAGGTGTTTTATTTCTCAGTCTTGAAGATATGCAAGAGGCAAAGAAATCAATGAAATAAAAAGGTATTAAAGCTGAAGATGTTAAGAATTTACCTCCTATTAAAGAAATACATGGTCTTAATTTACGGCCTGAAGAACCACATTGTCTTGATAACCCGACACAGGTAGTAAAGGTAAATTCTCTTTATAGATATGATAAAGTTGAAACACCCTCTACTAAATTTCATAGCCCATGCTTAGATGAATTTGATGACTTTATGGCTAGAAAAGAAAGTTTTAACGCTTATGTTGGTAGAGAATTAAAGAATAATGCTTTTGAGATAGGACGCGTAGGTGATAATCTGGCTAGAGTTAAAGATGAACTTCACCGCGTTAGCAAATATGCTTCTATGGTTGCTACTCAAGCTGAGCAAGTACTTAGAGCTCAAAATGACTTTCTTGATGAATTAAATAATAAAAATGACTTTGCTATTAGAGTGGCTACTAGAATTGGTAGAATGACTCAGGAACCTTTGTATCCTGAAGGCCACCCTAAGAGAATCGAGCAAGATTCTCAGAGAAATAATTTAGAGGCACCTAGTTCTTCTAAAAAGAAGAAAAAGAAAAACGATAAAACTTTGCATGCTTCTAGTAAACCTACTGCAGACACACCTGAGAATCCCAATGATATTTCTATCTCTGATGCTGAAACTCAATCAGGTGATGAACATGAACCTAGTGATAATGTTAATAATAATGTTCATGTTGATGCACAACCTAGCAATGATAATGATGTAGAGATTGAACCTGTTGTTGATCTTGATAACCCACAATCAAAGAATCAACGTTATGATAAGAGATATTTTGTTGCTAGGAAGCATGGTAAAGAAAGAGGACCATGGGTTCAGAAACCCATACGCCCTTTTCTCCTAAACCATCCATGTCAAAGGACGATGAGGATTTTGAGCGCTTTGCTGAAATGATTAGACCTATTTTATTACGTATGCGCTTAACTGATATGCTTAAAGTAAATCCGTATGCCAAGTATATGAAGGATATCATCACAAATAAAAGAAAGATACCGGAAGCTGAAATTTCCACCATGCTTGCTAATTACACTTTTAAGGGTGGAATACCAAAGAAACTTGGAGATCCGGGTGTTCGAACTATACCTTGCTCTATTAAAAGAAATTATGTTAAGACCGCTTTATGTGATCTTGGAGCCGGTGTTAGTGTTATGCCTCTCTCTTTATATCATAGACTTGAATTGAATAAGTTGACACCTACTGAAATAT
This sequence comes from Aegilops bicornis, assembly GCA_021605145.1. Classification (NCBI taxonomy): domain Eukaryota; kingdom Viridiplantae; phylum Streptophyta; class Magnoliopsida; order Poales; family Poaceae; genus Aegilops; species Aegilops bicornis. Next base: position 839,582,124 of record CM038670.1, read on the forward strand.
CTTTGCAAATGGCTGATAAATCAACGGCTATACCTGTCGGTATTTGTGAGGATGTGCCTGTTGTGGTTGCAAATGTCACTATCTTAACGGACTTTGTTATTCTTGATATTCCCGAGGATGATAGTATGTCTATTATCCTTGGTAGACCTTTTCTTAATACTACAAGGGCTGTTATTGATTGCAACAAAGGCAATGTCACTTTTCATGTTAATGGTAATGAGCATATGGTACACTTTCCGAGGAAACAATCTCAAGTTCATAGCATCAATTCAATTGGAAAAGTTCCAACTATCATTTTTGGAGGTTTTGAATTTCCTCTCCCTACTGTCAAGAAAAAGTATGATATTCTTATTGTTGGGGATTTTCATATCCCCGTTGAGGTAACTTAGTGTCATTCGAAATTTCTCTAGTTCCGTGTTATTCGGAATGAGTTTGTTAACAAGACTTGATCAACCTTGTTAGTGGGTTCATTTTGATGATCACGAGATGGACGAAACTAGAAGGCACAACCTTCTGTACCCTCTTTTTACTTTCTGTTATTTAGATTAAATAAAGTAAAATAGTATTATCCATCTGTTTTATGGATTATCCGTGCATTAAAAAAATAGCCTAAAAATAAAAGTGCTGCAAATGCCCTGCAAATCTAGTATGATTTTTTCTGGAATATTTGAGGATTTTAGGCACTGAAAACACTGCAGGAGGCCCAAGCACCAGGCCACGAGAGAGGAGGGCACGCCCCCCTGTAGGGCGCCCCCCTTTCTCGTGGGCCCCTGGTGGCCCCCTCCACTTATGCCAGCAGCCACACACTTCATCTTCTACCCAAAAAAATCCCCATCCAGCTCAAGCACGAGTTCTAGCTCATTTTGCTGCGATTTTCGATCTCCTTGCTCAAAGCTCCATTCACAAAACTGCTTTGGGAGATTGTTGCTTGGTATGTGACTCCTCCATTGGTCCAATTAGTTTTTGTTCTAGTGCTTTATTCATTGCAAATTTTTGCTGCATAGGTGACCATGTTCTTGAGCTTGCATGTTAAATTTTTGAGGTCCCAAGCAATTCCAATGCATGATATAGGCTTTAGGCACTTGTAGGAGTAGTTGATATCAATCTTGTTTAGTTCTATTCATTTTTATTTTGAAGTTACTAAAATTTCAGAAATTTTCAGAAAAAGAAATATGCTTAGAAGAATGTACCAAGGAGGTTCCTCAGCAAAGAAAGGGCCAAGGATTGCTATACGTGAGCAAGATGTTGAATTGCCGAGGGACGCAAATGTACGGGCTTGTGAGTGGCCATCCAATGGTTTTATGGTCGAAGCAGGCTTCAAGGAGGAATTTGACGCATATGTGCGTAATGCCGAGCTGGAGGACTTCTTACAAGATAAGTGTCCGCATGATACTATCGATTGTTGATTCTTTTGTGCGGAGGTTTAGATATAACTGTGCGCGCAATTCTCCTAGTGTCATGTTTGATATTTATGATACATCTTATACCATGGACTTAGAGGACTTCACAACTGCTTGCAAATTCTCGCAGTGGGGTAATATTAATGATCCTCCCAAATCTGAATTTAGAGATTTTCTTGCTAGTATTACTGTGGGAGAATCTAGGGACGTAGCACAAGCTACCATAGGGAGCATTCATTTTCCTGCTATACATTACTTTGCTCTCTTTGTTGGTAGATGCATTAATGGTAAGGACGAAGTATGTCACATGTGTGCTCCTGATGTTTGTGTCCTCAAGAGTGCCGTTTCAGGTTATAAAGGTTATAACTTGGGGGCAATAGTCGCACATAGGTTGCAGAATAATAGTAGAAAGGGAGATTTATTTGGAGGAATTTATGCAACCTGTGTGGCTAATTTTCTTAATATAGCTCCACGAGAGGGGGATATGATTTTACCTTCTGTTTATCTGGATAAAGAAGGTATGTTTCATCATCATTTTCTTGAGAGGAATGAACAATTCCTCCATTATCGACTAATCTATGACAGACGCAACGTCGTCCCTGTTATTCTTCCTACTCCCTACTTTTTTGATTATCAGGCAAAAGGAAGATATGTTGTCACCAGGGAACAAGCAGCTGAATATGAGAGGGGAATGGAGGCAGCTCGCCAACACGCTACTGCTCCGGAGGCTGTTGCCTCTGCATCTCTGTACAATCCCAGTTTCACTTATGGATATCAGCCAGGCGGTACTTGGTACTAGACCAACTTAGGCCAAAGGCCTAAGCTTGGGGGAGTACATATTTCTCACCGACTTTACATTCATGTTCACACACTAGTCGTCGGTGCTCATACTCTTTCATTGTATTATCCATGCTAGTTCAATTTCTTCTTCTAGTTTTCTTCTTGTGTGTTTGGTAAACCTTAAGAAAAACCAAAAAATTAGTTAGTCTAATTTCCATGCTTGTAGTAGAATTAAAATGAAAACCCAAAAAGATTTCTAGTTCTTCTACTTACTTGTTGGGAGCTTTCCCGTGTAAATAGTTTTATTTTCTTTTCTTTCCTTCGGGGTCGAGAAGACCGCATTGAAAATGCTTAGTGGCTTTTATGCATGATTGTTTATTTAATTTAGAGCCCATATCACTTGTCTTCTCTCTTGAGTTGAATGCTTGCAGATTCCAGCTTAGTCCAATGCACGCGCACTCTTATTATTATACACATCGTTCGGTCGTGCGAGTGAAAGGCAATAATGACGATATATGATGAACTTATTGGGATGAGAAAAGCCGGTATGAACTAGACCTCTTTTGCTTTTGTAAATATGATGAGTTCATCGTTTCTGAGTCAGCTATTATGAAGTAAACATATTTGCAATGACATTTAGAGATTATAGTTTCTTGTGCCATACTTGATTAGCTATGAGTTATAATGGTTCACCTTGCGTGCCAACATGCTATTAGAATGATTATGATGTGGTATGATGGGATGGTAGCCTCCTTTGAATGAATTGAGTATCTCGACTTGGCACATGTTCACACATGTAGTTGATTCAAATCAACATAGCCTTCATGATATTTATGTTCATGGTAGATTATATCCTACTCATGCTTGTATTCGGTGTGAATTAATTTTAATGCATGTTTACGACTGTTGTCGCTCTCTCAGTTGGTCGCTTCCCAGTCTTTTGCTAGCCTTCACTTGTACTAAGATGGAATACTGCTTGTGCATCCAAACTCCTTAAACCCCAAAGTTGTTCCATATGAGTCCACTATACCTTCCTATATGCGGTATCTACCTGCCGTTCCAAGTAAATTTGTATGTGCCAAACTCTAAACCTTCAAATAAACATTCTGTTTTGCATGCTCGGATAGCTCATATATCAACTAGGGCTGCCCTTATCTTCCGTGTTAGGCGGGTTATTCTCAAGAGGAGTGGCCTCCGCTCCTCACTCACGAGAAAATGGCTGGTCACCTGGATGCCCAGTCCCATGCTTTATGCAACCTAAATCAAAATAATTGCAAACAAAACTCCCCCTAGGACCCGTTGAATGTTGGAGGCACTCGTTATTTCGAGCAAGCCATGGATTGATGCTTTTGGAGGAGTGGGAGTATAAACTTTACCATTCTGTTTGGGAACCGCCTATAATTTGTTTAGCATGGAAGATGTCGTCATCTCTTAGTTGTTATGTTGACAATGAAAGTATGCTGCTCAAAATATAATTTATCTCTATTTCAAAATCGAGCTCTCGCACCTCTACAAATCCCTGCTACCCTCTGCGAAGGGCCTATCTATTTACTTTTATGTTGAGTCATCACCCTTCTTATTAAAAAGCACCCGCTGGAGAGCACATTGTCGTTTGCATTCATTATTATTAGTTTATATTGGGTATAACTTGACTGGATCTCTTTTACCATGAATTACAATGTTTAATCAGTCCTTGATCTTTAAAGGTGCTCTGCGTTTATGTTTTGCGGTCTTAGAAAGGGCTAGCGAGATACCATTTTCTTATATCATGTTATGATTATTTTGAGAAAGTGTTGTCATCCGAGTTTTATTATTATGGCTTGCTAGCTGATTATGTTATTGATATGAGCAATTGTGAGACCTATGTGTTATTGTGAGTATGGTTAGTTCATAATATTTGCTGAAACTTGAATGCTGGCTTTTCATGTTTACAACAACAAGAGCAAACAGAGTTTGTAAAAGTTTTTCTTTATCACTTTTAGTTTATCAACTGAATTGCTTGAGGACAAGCAAAGGTTTAAGCTTGGGGGAGTTGGACTCTAACTTGCATGATTTGAATGAAACTAATCCGGACTGACGCTGTTTAGAGCAGAACTACCATGATGTTGTTTTATGTGTAGAAAAGAAAAGTTCTCGGAATGTCCTGGAAATCCACGGAGGCACTTTTTGGAATTTATAAGAATTATTGGGCGAAAGAAATACACCAGGGGGCCCAGGGCCTGTCCACGAGACAGGTGCCCCGTAGGGCGCGCCTCTATCTCGTGGGCCCCCTGGACCTCCTCCGACCTCAACTCCAACTCCATATATTCCGTCTCAGGTAGAAAAAAATCAGAGAGAAAGTTTCATCGCGTTTCACGACACGGAGCCGCCGCCAAGCCCTAATCTCTCTCGGGAGGGCTGATCTCGAGTCCGTTCGGGGCTTCGGAGAGGTGGATTCGTCGCCGTCGTCATCATCAACCATCCTCCATCACCAATTTCATGATGCTCACCGCCGTGTGTGAGTAATTCCATCGTAGGCTTGCTGGATGGTGATGGGTTGGATGAGATTTACCATGTAATCAGGTTAGTTTTGTTAGGGTTTGATCCCTAGTATCCACTATGTTCTGAGATTGATGTTGCTATGACTTTGCTATGCTTAATTCTTTTCACTAGGGCCCGAGTGCCATGATTTCAGATCTGAACCTATTATGTTTTCATGAATATATGTGTGTTCTTGATCCTATCTTGCAAGTCTATAGTCACCTATTATGTGTTATGATCTGACAACCCCGAAGTGACAATAATCGGGATACTTCTCGGTGATGACCGTAGTTTGAGGAGTTCATGTATTCACTATGTGTTAATGCTTTATTCCGATTCTCTATTGAAAGGAGGCCTTAATATCCCTTAGTTTCCGTAAGGACCCCACTGCAACGGGAGGGTAGGACAAAAGATGCCATACAAGTTCTTTTACATAAGCACGTATGACTATTTACGGAATACATGCCTACATTACATTGATGAATTGGAGCTAGTTCTATATCACCCTATGTTATAACTATTGCATGAGGAATCACATCCGGCATAATTATCCATCACTGATCCATTGCCTACGAGCTTTTCACATATTGTTCTTCGCTTATTTACTGTTCCGTTGCTACTGTTACAACTACTACAAAACCCCCCAAAACATTGATCTTTACTTTTGCTACCGTTACCTTTATTATCATACCACTTTTGCTACTAAACACTTTGCTGCACATACTAAGTTATCCAGGTGTGGTTGAATTGACAACTCAACTGCTAATACTCAAGAATAGTCTTTGGCTCCCCTTGTGTCGAATCAATAAATTTGGGTTGAATACTCTACCCTCGAAAGCTGTTGCGATCCCCTATACTTGTGGGTTATCAGAGCCGCTTCCAAGCTTTAATCTCTCTCGGGAGCGCTGATCTGGAGTCCGTTCGGGGCTCCAGAGAGGGGGATTCATCGTCGTTGTCATCATCAACCATCCTCCATCACCAATTTCATGATGCTCACCGCCGTGCGTGAGTAATTCCATCGTAGGCTTGCTGGACGGTGATGGGTTGGATGAGATTTACCATGTAATCAAGTTAGTTTTGTTAGGGTTTGATCCTAGTATCCACTATGTTACGAGATTGATGTTGCTATGACTTTGCTATGCTTAATGCTTGTCACTAGGGCCCGAGTGCCATGATTTCAGATCTGAACCTATTATGTTTTCATGAATATATGTGAGTTCTTGATCCTATCTTGCAAGTCTACAGTCACCTATTATGTGTTATGATCCGACAACCCCGAAGTGACAATAATCGGGATACTTCTCGGTGATGACCGTAGTTTGAGGAGTTCATGTATTCACTATGTTCTAATGCTTTGTTCCGGTTCTCTATTAAAAGGAGGCCTTAATATCCCTTAGTTTCCGCTAGGACCTTGCTGCCATGGGAGGGTAGGACAAAAGATGTCATGCAAGTTCTTTTCCATAAGCACGTATGACTATTTACGGAATACATGCCTACATTATATTGATGAATTGGAGCTAGTTCTGTGTCACCCTATGTTATAGCTATTACATGAGGAATCGCATCCGGCATAATTATCCATCATTGATCCATTGCCTACGAGCTTTTCATATATTGTTCTTCGCTTATTTACTTTTCCGTTGCTACTGTTACAATTACTACAAAAACCCAAAAACAATTATCTTTACTTTTGCCACTGTTACCTTTATTATCATACTACTTTGCTACTAAATACCTTGCTGCAGATACGAAGTTATCCAGGTGTGGTTGAATTGACAACTCAACTGCTAATACTCAAGAATATTCTTTGGCTCCCCTTGTGTCGAATCAATAAATTTGAGTTGAATACTTTACCCTCGAAAGCTGTTGCGATCCCCTACACTTGTGGGTTATCAAGACTAATTTCTGGCGCCGTCGCCGGGGAGCATAGCTCTATTCTCTGAGTCACTTGGGATTTATATCTGTTGATCACTATGAAGAACTTGAAAGACGACAGAACTACGATTTTTCCCTCAACTATGAGGGGAGGTAAGGAACTGCCATCTAGCTCTGCACTAGATTCTCCTTCCGTTATTAGTAAGCTTGCGACACCTAAATCTGCTACTGCTATGAATTCTGATATGTCGCATGTTATTGATGATGCCACTTCCGCTATGCATGATGAAACTACTTCTGTGCGTGATATTACTTTGCCATTAGGTGAATTTCTTGATGAACAACTTGCTAGAGTTAGGGGGAATGAAATTATTGAAGATGCTATTATTGATGATAGTGATGATGAAAATTCTCCCAATGATTATGTATTGCCTGTTGTTCATGAGGGTTATATTATGAATGAAGAAGCTGCTAGAGCTATCTTTGCTTGCAATGATAGATATGATCTTAAGAAATTATTAGCTAAATGGAAGCAGCAGTCTCTTAATGCTAGAATGAAAACTGACCCTGCTTTTGCTACTTCACCTATCGTATTCTTGATAAGGATTATGAATTCTCTGTTGATCCTGAGATTATTACTTTAGTTGAATCCGATCCTTTTTATGGCCTTGAATCTGAAACTGTTGTGGCACATCTTACCAAGTTAAATGATATAGCCACCCTGTTTACTAATGATGAGAAGTCTCGCTATTATTATATCCTTAAGATATTTCGGTTCTCATTAAAGGGTGATGCTAAGACTTGGTATAATTCTCTTGCTCCTGGTTTAGTGCGTAGTCCCCAGGATATGATTTATTACTTCTCTGCTAAATATTTCCCTGCTCATAAGAAACAAGCTGCCTTGCGGGAAATATATAATTTTGTGCAAATCAAAGAAGAGAGTCTCCCACAAGCTTGGGGGAGGCTTCTCCAGTTACTTAATGCTTTGCCTGATCATCCTCTCAAGAAAAATGAAATACTTGATATCTTTTATAATGGACTAACCGATGTTTCCAAGGACTACTTGGATAGTTGTGCTGGTTGTGTTTTCAGGGAAAGAACACTCGACGAAGCTGAAATATTATTGAATAATATGTTGACTAATGAAAATAATTGGACTCTTCCTGAGCCAATTCCTGAGGCAATTCCTGAACCAATTGAGCCAACTCCTGAGCCTATTTCTAAACCCACTCCAAAGAAGAGAGATGTTTTATTTCTCAGTCCCGAAGATATGCAGGAGGCAAAGAAAGAAATGAAAGAAAAGGTATTAAAGCTGAAGATGTTAAGAATTTACCTCCTATCGAAGAAATACATGGTCTTAATGTACCGCCTGTTGAAGAACCATATTCTCTTGATAACCCGACATAGGTAGTAAAGGTAAATTCTCTCTATAGATATGATAAAGTTGAAATCCTCTCTACTAAATTTCATAGCCCATGCTTAGATGAATTTGATGACTTTATGGCTAGACAAGAAAGTTTTACTGCTTATGTTGGTAGAGAGTTAAAGAATAATGCTTTTGATATAGGACGTGTGAGCGATATATGACTAGAGTTAAAGGCGAACTTAAACTCGTTAGCAAATATGCTTCTATGGTTGCCACTCAAGCTGAGCAAGTACTTAAAGCTCAATATGATTTTCTTGATGAATTAAATAATAAGAATGACTTTGCTGTTAGAGTGGCTACTAGAACTGGTAGAATGACTCAGGAACCTTTGTATCCTCAAGGCCACCCTAAGAGAATCGAGCAAGATTCTCAGAGAAATAATTTAGAGGCACCTAGTTCTTCCAAAAATGAGAAAAAGAAAAACGATAGGACTTTGCATGCTTCTAGTGGACCTACTGTAGACACACCTGAGAATCCCAACGACATTTATATTTCTGATGCTGAAACACAATCAGGTCATGAACATGAACCTAGTGACAATGTTAATGATAATGTTCATGTTGACGCTCAACCTAGCGAAAACAATGAAGTAGAGATTGAACCTGCTGTTGATCTTGATAACCCACAATCAAAGAATCAACGTTATGATAAGAGAGATTTTGTTGCTAGGAAGCACGGTAGAGAAAGAGAACCATGGGTTCGGAAACCCATGCCCTTTCCTCCTAAACCATCCAAGACAAAGGATGATGAGGATTTTGAGCGCTTTGCTGAAATGATTAGACCTATTTTCTTACGTATGCGCTTAACTGATATGCTTAAAGTAAATCCTTATGCTAAGTATATGAAGGATATCATTACAAACAAAAGAAAGATACCGGAAGCTGAAATTTCCACCATGCTTGCTAATTACACTTTAAAGGGTGGAATACCAAAGAAACTTGGAGACCCGGGTGTCCCAACTATGCCATGCTCCATTAAAAGAAATTATGTTAGAACTGCTTTATGTGATCTTGGAGCCGGTGTTAGTGTTATGCCTCTCTCTTTATATCGTAGACTTGAATTAAATAAGTTGACACCTACTGATATATCTTTGCAAATGGCTGATAAATCAACTGCTATACCTGTCGGTATTTGTGAGGATGTGCCTGTTGTGGTTGCAAATGTCACTATCTTAACGGACTTTGTTATTCTTGATATTCCCGAGGATGATAGTATGTCTTTTATCCTTGGTAGACCTTTTTTGAACACTGCAGGGGCTGTTATTGATTGCAACAAAGGCAATGCCACTTTTCATGTTAATGGTAATGAGCATAGGGTACACTTTCCGAGGAAACAATCTCAAGTTCATAGCATCAATTCTATTGGAAAAGTTCCAACTATCATTATTGGAGGTTTTGAATTTCCTCTCCCCTCTTGTCAAGAAAAAGTATGATATTCTTATTGTTGGGGATTTTCATATCCCGTTGAGGTAACTTAGTGTTATTCGAAATTTCTCGGTTCCGTGTTATTCGGAATGAGTTTGTTAACAAGACTTGATCAACCTTGTTAGTGGATTCATTTTGATGATCATGAGATGGATGAAACTAGAAGGCACAACCTTCGTAGCCACTTTTTACTTTCTGTTATTTAGAATAAATAAAGCAAAAATAGTATTATATATACATTTTACGAATTATCTGTGCATTAAAAAATATCCCGAAAATAAAAGTGCTCCAAATGCCCTGCAAATTTAGTATGATTTTTATGGAATATTTGAGGATTTTAAGCACTGAAAAAACTGCAGGAGGGGCAAGCACCAGCCACGAGAGTGGAGGGTGCGCCCCCCTATAGGGCGCCCCCTGTCTCGTGGGCCCCTGGTGGCCCCCCTCCACTTATGCCAGCACCCACACACTTCATCTTCTACCCAAAAAAATCCCCATCCAGCTCAAGCACGAGTTCTAGCTCATTTTGCTGCGATTTTCGATCTCCTTGCTCAAAGCTTCATTCACAAAACTGCTTTGGGAGATTGTTGCTTGGTATGTGACTCCTCCATTGGTCCAATTAGTTTTTGTTCTAGTGCTTTATTCATTGCAAATTTTTGCTGCATAGGTGACCAAGTTCTTGAGCTTGCATTTAAATTTATGAGGTCCCAAGCAATTCTAATGCATGATATAGGTTCTAGGCACTTGTAGGAGTAGTTGCTATCAATCTTGTTTAGTTTTATTCACTTTTATTTTGAAGTTACTAAAATTCTAGAAATTTTCAGAAAATGTTAAGGAAACTTTTGAGGGGCTCTTCTAGCCAAAGCTCTCAGGAAAAACAAGCCAAAGAGAAGGAAAAAGCCAAGTATAATCTTCCTCGCTTAGCGGAAGTACGGTCGTGTGAATGGCCATGTGAGGATTTCTTGAAAGAAGTTGGAATTCATGAAGATTTTTATTCTTTGATTGAGACTGCAGGCCTCATCGGTTTCATCAACGACCGAATCGATCAGTATCTCTTACTCACCAATACTTTCGTGCAAAACTTTTATTATTATCCTAAGAAGTCACCGCCTGTAGTACCTTATGAGGGAGAATTAGAGGAACCCCATCGTGAAGATGAGGGTGGCTTTGTTAATACTATCGCTGTAGAGGAGCCCAAGAAGGGCTCCGAGGCAAAAGTCTCTAGCATACACTTTCCTGTTTGACGCTACTTTGCCATATTTGCTAGTAGATGCGTGATTGGTCGTGGAAATAGTGGAAACTTGAGCGTTCCTGATATTATCATTCTTCAACATGCCTTGCTTGGAGACAATACTTTTAGTATGGGTGCCGTCGTTGCTAAACGGCTAGCCCTGAATCGTACAAAAGGCCCCATATTTGGAGGTATCTATGCTGCACGTCTTGCTAGACATTTTCACATACCCATTAGGCACCATGAGAAAGAGGAAACAAAATTGCCTCCTCACATTTTAGATTACAAGAGCATGGTAGCACACAAGTTTATTGTTGACAACGAAGATAGGATGCTCTTGTATAAACTTAGATTTAATAAGAAACACTTTGAGATTATTATTTTGCCCGCGCCTTTGTTGTTTGATTTGCTTGCAGAAAATTTTCTTGTCACACCGGAAGCGCTGAACAATCACCGAGCTCAAGCTTTTACTCCAGAACCTGAACCTAAGCCGGAACTGAACTGGACCCTTATCGTGCATCATCTGTCCAGTGGGATCCGGAGATGACCAGCCAGTGGTATCCTGATTATACCTACCATTACACCGGGGAGAGTAGCGGCGGTCCATGGTACTAGACCAACTTAGGCCAAAAGCCTAAGCTTGGGGGAGTACGTATTTCTCACCGACTTTACATTCATGTTCACACACTAGTCGTCGGTGCTCATACTCTTTCATTGTATTATCCATGCTAGTTTAAATTTCTTTTTCTAGTTTTCTTCTTGTGTGTTTGATAAACCTTAAGAAAAACCAAAAAAATTAGTTAGTTTAATTTCCATGCTTGTAGTAGCATTTAAAATGAAAACCCAAAAAGATTTCTAGTTCTTCTTTTTACTTGTTGGGAGCTTTCCCGTGTAAATAGTTTTATTTTCTTTTCTTTCCTTTGGGGGTCGAGAAGACCATATTGAAAATGTTTAGCGGCTCTCATATGCATGATTGTTTATTTAACTTAGAGCCCATATTACTTGTGTTCTCTCTTGAGTTGAATGCTTGCAGATTCCAGCTTAGTCCAATGCACGTGCACTTTTATTATTATACACATCGTTCGGTCGTGCAAGTGAAAGGAAATAATGACGATATATGATGGACTTATTGAGATGAGAAAAGCTGGTATGAACTCGACCTCTCTTGTTTTTGTAAATATGATGAGTTCATTGTTTCTGAGTCAGCTTATTATGAGGTAAACATATTTGCAATGACATTTAGAGATTATAGTTTCTTGTGCCATGCTTGATTAGCTATGAGTTATAATGGTTTACCTTGCGTGCCAACATGCTATTAGAATGATTATGATGTGGTATGTTGGGATCCTCCTTTGAATGCATTGAGTGACTCGACTTGGCACATGTTCACGCATGTAGTTGAATCAAATCAACATAGCCTTCATGATATTTATGTTCATGGTGGATTATATCCTACTCGTGCTTGTATTCGGTGTGAATTAATTTTAATGCATCTTTATGACTGTTGTCGCTCTCTCAGTTGGTCGCTTCCCAGTCTTTTGGTAGCCTTCACCTGTACTAAGCGGGAATACTTCTTGTGCATCCAAACTCCTTAAACCCCAAAGTTGTTCCATATGAGTCCACTATACCTTCCTATATGCGGTATTTACCTGTCGTTCCAAGTAAATTTGTATGTGCCAAACTCCAAACCTTCAAATGAAATTCTGTTTTGTATGCTCGAGCAGCTCATGTTACAACTAGGGCTGCCTATATCTTCCATGCTAGGTGGGTTATTCTCAAGAGGAGTGGACTCCACTCCTCATTCACGAGAAAAGGGCGATGCCGGGATGCCCAGTCCCATGATCCAAAAAGATCAAAGCAAATCAAAATAATTAAACTAAACTCACCCAGGGCTGTTGTTAGTTGGAGGCACTCGTTGTTTCGAGCAAGCCATGGATTGATACTTGTTGGTGGTTGGGGGAGTATAAACCTTTACCATTCTGTTTGGGAACTGCCTATAATACATGTAGTATGGAAGATACAGCCATCTCATAGTTGTTGCATTGACAGTGAAAGTATGCCGCTCAAAATGTTATTTAATCTCTATTTTAAAATCGAGCTCTGGCACCTCTACAAATCCCTGCTTCCCTCTGCGAAGGGCCTATCTATTTACTTTTATGTTGAGTCATCACCCTTCTTATTAAAAGCACCCGCTGGAGAGCACACTGTCATTTGCACTCATTACTATTGGTTTATATTGGGTATGACTTGACTGGATCTCTTTTACCATGAATTACAATGTTTAGTCTGTCCTTGATCTTTAAAGGTGCTCTGCATTTATGTTTTGCAGTCTCAGAAAGGGCTAGCGAGATACCATTTTGTTATATCATGTTATGATTGTTTTGAGAAAGTGTTGTCATCCGAGTTTTTTTATTATGGCTCGCTAGCTGATTATGCTATTGATATGAGTAATTGTGAGACCTAGGTGTTATTGCGAGTATGGTTAGTTCATAATATTTGCTGAAACTTGAATGCTAGCTTTTCATGTTTACAACAACAAGAGCAAACAGTGTTTGTAAAAGTTTTTCTTTATCACTTTCAGTTTATCAACTAAATTGCTTGAGGACAAGCAAAGGTTTAAGCTTGGGGGAGTTGATACGTCTCCAACGTATCTACTTTTCCAAACACTTTTGCCCTTGTTTTGGACTCTAACTTGCATGATTTGAATGAAACTAACCCGGATTGACGCTGTTTTCAGCAGAACTGCCATGATGTTGTTTTATGTGTAGAAAATAAAAGTTCTCGGAATGTCCTGAAAATCGACAGAGGCACTTTTTGGAATTAATAAGAATTTATGGGCGAAAGAAATACACCAGGGGGCCCACACCCTGTCCACGAGATAGGGGGCGCCCCTCCCTATAGGGCGCGCCCCCTATCTCGTGGGCCCCCAGGACCTCCACCGATCTCAACTCCAACTCCATATATTCACGTTCGGGGAGAAAAATATCAGAGAGAAAGTTACGACACGGAGCCGCCGCCAAGCCCTAATCTCTCTCGGGAGGGCTGATCTGGTGTCCGTTCGGGGCTCCGGAGAGGGGGATTCGTCGCCGTCGTCATCATCAACCATCCTCCATCACCAATTTCATGATGCTCACCCCCGTGCTTGAGTAATTCCATCGTAGGCTTGCTGTACGGTGATGGGTTGGATGAGATTTACCATGTAATCAAGTTAGTTTTGTTAGGGTTTGATCCCTAGTATCCACTATGTTCTGAGATTGATGTTGTTATGACTTTGCTATGCTTAATGCTTGTCACTAGGGCCCGAGTGCCATGATTTCAGATCTGAACCTATTATATTTTCATGAATATATGTGAGTTTTTGATCCTATCTTGCAAGTCTATAGTCACCTATTATGTGTTATGATCTGACAACCCCGAAGTGACAATAATCGGGATACTTCTCGGTGATGACCGTAGTTTGAGGAGTTCATGTATTCACTATGTGCTAATGCTTTGTTCTAGTTCTCTATTAAAAGGAGGCCTTAATATCCCTTAGTTTCCGCTAGGACCCCGCTGCCACGGGAGGGTAGGACAAAAGATGTCATGCAAGTTCTTTTCCATAAGCACGTATGACTATTTACGAAATACATGCCTACATTATATTGATGAACTGGAGCTAGTTCTGTGTCACCCTATGTTATAGCTATTACATGAGGAATCGCATCCGACATAATTATCCATCACTGATCCATTGCCTACGAGCTTTTCATATATTGTTCTTCGCTTATTTACTTTTCCGTTGCTACTGTTATAGTTACTACAAAAACCCAAAAACAATTATCTTTACTTTTGCCACCGTTACCTTTACTATCATACTACTTTGCTACTAAATACCTTGCTGCAGATACTAAGTTATCCAGGTGTGGTTGAATTGACAACTCAACTGCTAATACTCAAGAATATTCTTTGGCTCCCCTTGTGTCGAATCAATAATTTTGGGTTGAATACTTTACCCTCGAAAGCTGTTGAGATCCCCTACACTTGTGGGTTATCAGTGCTAAGCTAACGGAGTGGGTCAAGTCAATCACATCATTCTCCTAATGATGTGATCTCGTTAATCAAATGACAACCCATGTCTATGGTTAGGAAACATAACCATCTTTGATCAACGAGCTAGTCAAGTAGAGGCATACTAGTGACACTCTGTTTGTCTATGTATTCACACAAGTATTATGTTTCCGGTTAATACAATTCTAGCATGAATAATAAACATTTATCATGATATAAGGAAATAAATAATAACTTTATTATTGCCTCTAGGGCATATTTCCTTCACGACCCCCCCCCCCTTTCCTTCTCCTTCTCCCTTCCCCCTTTCCTACTCCGTGTGGGAGGTCGAATCCTACTAGGATTAGGGAGTCCAAGTAGGACTCCACACCTTGGAGCGCCCCCTAGGGCCGGCTGCCTCTCCCTCTCCCTCCTTTATATACGGAGGCAGGGGCACCCCAAAGACACACAAGTTGATCTTTTAGCCGTGTGCGGTGCCCCCTCCACGATTACACACCTCGGTCATATCGTCGTAGTGCTTAGGCGAAGCCTGCTACCGGTAACTTCATCATCACCTTCACCACGCCGTCGTGCTGAGGGAACTCTCTCTCGGCCTCAACTGGATTAAGAGCTTGAGTAACGTCATCGAAATCTGAACGTGTGCAGATCACGGAGGTGCCGTACGTTCGGTACTTGGATTGGTTGTATCGCGAAGACGTACGACTACATCAACCGCGTTACTAAACGCTTCCGCTTATGGTCTACGAGGGTACATGGACACACTCTCCCCGCTCGTTTCTATGCTTGTCCTAGATAGATCTTGCGTGATCGTAGGAATTTTTTTGAAATACTACGTTCCCCAACAGTGGCATCCGAGCCAGGTCTATGCGTAGATGTTATATGCACGAGTAGAACACAAAGAGTTGTGGGCGATAATAGTCATACTGCTTACCAGCATGTCATACTTTGATTTGGCGGTATTGTTGGATGAAGCGGCCCAGACCGACATTACCTGACCGCGTTCATGAGACTGGTTCTACCGTCGTGCTTCGCACACAGGTAGCTAGTGGGTGTCTGTTTCTCCAACTTTAGTTGAATCGAGTTTGAGTACACCCGGTCCTTGTTGAAGGTTAAAACAACACACTTGACGAAAAATCGTTGCGGTTTTGATGCGTAGGTAAGAACGGTTCTTGCTAGAAGCCCGTAGCAGCCACGTAAAACTTGCAAGAACAAAGTAGATGACGTCTAACTTGTTTTTGCAGGGCTTGCTGTAATGTGATATGGTCAAGACGTGATGATATATGAATTGTTGTATGAGATGATCATGTTTTGTAAAAGTTATCGGCAACTGGCAGGAGCCTTATGGTTGTCGCTTTATTGTATGAAATGCAATCGCCATGTAATTGCTTTACTTTATCACTAGGCGTTAGCGATAGTCGTAGAAGCAATAGCTGACGAGACAACAATGATGCTACGATGGAGATCAAGGTGTCAAGCCGGTGACGATGGTGATCATGGCGGTGCTTTGGAGATGGAGGTCAAAGGCACAAGATGATGATGGCCATATCATATCACTTATTTTGATTGTATGTGATGTTTATCTTTTATGCATCTTACTTTGCTTAGTACTGGCGGTAACATTATAAGATGATCTCTCACTAAAATTTCAAGGTATAAGTGTTCTCCCTGAGTATGCACCATTGCGATAGTTCTTCGTGCTGAGACACCACGTGATGATCGGGTGTGATAAGCTCTACGTTCACATACAGTGGATGCAAGCCAGTGTTGCACACGCAGAATACTCGGGTTAAACTTGACGAGCCTAGCATATGCAGATATGGCCTCGGAACACTGAGACCGAAAGGTCGAGCGTGAATCATATAGTAGATATGACCAACATAGTGATGTTCACCATTGAAAACTTCTCCATCTCACGTGATGATCGGACATGGTTTAGTTGATATGGATCGCGTGACCATTTAGATGACTAGAGGGATGTCTATCTAAGTGGGAGTTCTTAAGTAATATGATTAATTGAACTTTAATTTATCATGAACTTAGTATTTTCATAACTATGTTGTAGATCAATAGCTCGCGATGTAGCTCCCCGTTTATTTTTGATATGTTCCTAGAGAAAAACTGTGTTGAAAGATGATAGTAGCAATGATGCGGACTAGGTCCGTGATCTGAGGATTATCCTCATTGCTGCAAAGAAGAATTGTGTCCTTGATGCACCGCTAGGTGACGGACCTATTGCAGGAGCAGAATCTGAGCGTTATGAATGTTTGGCAAGCTCGGTATGATAACTACTTGATAGTTTAGTGCTCCATGCTTTATGGCTTAGAACCGGGACTTCAAAAACTTTTTGAACGCCACGGAGCATGTAAGATGTTCCAAGACCTGAAATTGGTATTGCAGACTCATGCCCGAGTCGAGAGGTATGAGACCTCTGATAAGTACTTTGCCTACAAGATGGAGGAGAATAGCTTAACCAGTGAGCATGTGCTCAGATTGCCTGAGTACTACAATCACTTGAATCAAGCAGGAGTTAATCTTCCAGATAAAATAGTGATTGACAGAGTTCTCTAGTCACTGTCACCAAGTTACTAGAACTTCATGACGAACTATAATATGCAAGGGATGACGAAAACGAATCCCAAGCTCTTCGTGATGCTTTGAAATCGTGAAGGTAGAAATCAAGAAAAGCATCAAATGTTGATGGTTGACAAGACCACTAGTTTCAAGTAAAAGGGCAAGGGAAAGAAAGGGAACTTCAAGAAGAATGGCAAGCAAGTTGTCACTCCCATGAAGAAGCACAAAGCTAGACCCAAGCCTGAAACTGAGTGCTTCTACTCTGAAGGAAATGGTCCTTTGAGCGGAACTGCCCCAAATACTTGGTGGATAAGAAGGATGGCAAAGTGAAGAAAAGTATATATGATATACATGTTATTGATGTGTACTTTACTAATGTTCATAGTAGCCCCTGGGTATTTGATACTGGTTCAGTTGCTATGATTAGTAACTTGAAATAGGAGTTACAAAATGAACAGAGACTAGTTGAGGGCGAGGTGACGATGTGTGTTGGAAGTGATTCCAAGGTTGATAAGATCACCATCGCACACTCCATTTACCGTCGGGATTAGTGTTGAACCTAAAATAAATGTTATTTGATGTTTGCGTTGAGCATAATATGATTGGATCATGTTTATTGCAATACAATTATTCATTTAAGTCAAAGAATAATTGTTATTCTGTTTACATGAATAAAACCTTCTGTGGTCATACACCCAAGGTGAATGATTTATTGGATCTCGATCGTAGTGATACACATATTCATAATACTGATGCCAAAAGATGCAAAGTTGATAATGATAGTGCAACATATTTGTGGCACTGCCGTTTAGGTCATATTGGTGTAAAGCACATGAAGAAACTCCATGCTGATGGGCTTTTGGAATCACTTGATTATGAATCACTTGATGCTTGTGAACCATGCCTCATGGGCAAGATGACTAAGACTCCGTTCTCGGAACAATGGAGCGAGCAAGCGACTTATTGGAAATAATACATCTTGATGTATGCGATCCGATGAGTGTTGAGGCTCGCGGCTGGTATCGTTATTTTTTGACCTTCACAGATGATTTGAGCAGATATGGGTATATCTACTTGATGAAACATAAGTCTGAAACATTTGAAAAGTTCAAAGAATTTCAGAGTGAAGTGGAAAATCATCGTAACAAGAAAATAAAGTTTCTACGAACTGATCGCGGAGACGAATATTTGAGTTACGAGTTTGGTCTTCATTTGAAGCGAAGTGGAATAGTTTCACAACTCACACCATCTGGAACACCATAGCATAATGGTGTGTTCGAACGTCATAACCGTACTTTATTAGATATGGTGCGATCTATGATGTCTCTTACCGATTTATCACTATCATTTTGGGGTTATGCATTAGAGACAACTGCATTCACGTTAAATAGGGCACCATCTAAATCCGTTGAGACAACACCATATGAACTGTGGTTTGGCAAGAAACCTAAGTTGTCGTTTCTTAAAGTTTGGGGCTGCGATGCTTATATGAAAAAGCTTCAACCTGATAAGCTTGAACCCAAATCGGAGAAATGTGTCTTCATAGGATACCCAAAGGAGACTGTTGGGTACACCTTCTATCACAGATCCGAAGGCAAGATATTCGTTGCTAAGAATGGATCCTTTCTAGAGAAGGAGTTTCTCTCGAAAGAAGTGACTGGGAGGAAAGTAGAACTTGATGAGGTAATTGTACCTGCTCCCTTATTGGAAAGTAGTTCATCACATAAATCAGTTCCAGTGATTCCTACACCAATTAGTGAGGAAGCTAATGATGATGATCATGAAACTTTAGATCAAGTTACTACCGAACCGTGTAGGTCAACTAGAGTAAGGTCCGCACCAAAGTGGTACGGCAATTCTGTTCTGGAGGTCATGATACTTGACCATGACGAACCTACGAACTATGAGGAAGCGATGATGAGCCTGGATTCCGCAAAATGTCTTGAGGCCATGAAATCTGAGATAGGATCCATGTATGACAACAAAGTATGAACTTTGGTTGACTTGCCCGATGATCGGCAAGCCATAGAGAATAAAATAGATCTTCAAGTGGAAGACAGACGCTGATAGTAGTGTTACTATCTACAAAGCTCGACTTGTCGAAAAGGGTTTTTGACAAGTTCAAGATGTTGACTACGATGAGATTTTCTTACTCGTATCGATGCTTAAAGTCTGTCCGAATCATCTTAGCAATTGCCACATTTCATGAAATCTGGCAAATGGATGTCAAAAACTACATTCCTTAATGAATTTCTTAAAGAAGAATTGTATATGATGCAACAAGAAGGTTTTGTCAACCCTAAAGGTGCTAACAAAGTGTGCAAGCTCCAGCGATCCATCTATGGACTGGTGCAAGCATCTCGGAGTTGGAATATACGCTTTGATAAGGTGATCAAAGCATATGGTTTTATACAGACTTGCGTGAAGCCTGTATTTACAAGAAAGTGAGTGGGAGCACTACAACATTTCTGATAAGTATATGTGAATGACATATTGTTGATCGGAAATAATGTAGATTTTTTTGGAAACATAAAGAAGTGTTTGAAAGGATTTTTTCAAAGAAAGACCTCGGTGAAGCTGCTTACATGTTGAGCATCAAGATCTAATAGAGATAGAACAAGACACTTGATAAGTTTTTTCAAATGAATACATACTTTGACAAATCTTTGAAGTAGTTCAAAATGGAACAGTCAAAGATGGAGTTCTTGCCTATGTTGCAAGGTGTGAAGTTGAGTAAAGACTCAAAACCCGACCACGGTAGAAAATAGAAGGAGAATGAAAATTCATTCCCTATGCCTCAGTCATAGGTTCTATGAAGTATGCTATGCTGTGTACCAGACCTATTGTGAATGTAACATCCCAAAATTCTAAATTTTGGAATGTTATAAACAAATAGATAGTTTGGTTTGATTGTTTGATTGATTGACTGAAAGTGAGTGAATTCGAAACTTTTGAAAGTTAAATGAGAGGGAATAAAAGGACTTTCCCAAACTTTCATTTTTCTTTTATGAACTTCGGGAATTCAAATTCTTTTCATCACAAAACCACGGAGAGAAGATGACATGACTTCTTCCATTTATTTAAATGACAAGGGGTGTTGAAAATATTTGAATTTCATTTGGAAAACATTTCCAATTCTGAAACTTTATGCAACTCGATGATTTTCACGGCGAAGATAAAATGACTTCTTCAAAACATATGAAATATGAGTTGGGAGTTTCAAGGAATTAAATTCAAAGTTCCTTTGAATTATTTTCAATTGGAGTTATTTGAGTTTTATTCAAATTATTTTTCTCTAAAAATAAAATACATGGAAAATAGGGTAACATGATTCCCTACATCAGAAAATTGGAGAGAAATTAATTTGAAATCATTTTGGTATTTTTAAAATGATTTTCAGTGGATTTTATTAGGGCAGTAGCACTCTTTGCTTTATTTGAATTTGTGTGGATTTTAATTGACATTAGAATAATGTTCATGTTGTAGGAAATTCTTTTCTGAAAATTTTGATATATTATATGCCTATATAATATATTTGGTTTTACTATTTTTCTTTCGTCTGAAGAATTTAAAAAAAAACTGCAGCGCCTTGGGCCAAAGGCCCAAGCCGCTAGCCGTCGGCCGGCCACAAGGCCAACGCCCACGCGCGCACGCACCAAGGGAGGCAGGAAGCCGCTCCTTTTCCCAAGTCCTAGTAGGACTCTTTTCCTACTTCGTTTATTCCGTATCTATTCCTAGATCTATTTCCTAGGATTCCTAATCCTAATCTATTTCTTGTCCCCTACCCCAAGCAAAACCCCTCCCCTCCCCAATATAAATACCCAAGCACCCCCCTCCAACACATCAAATCAACTCTCCTCTCCTCTCCTCCGCAGCAGCAGCAGCAGCACCATAGCCGCCGCCGCCGCCATAGCCGCGCCGCCGCCGCCCCACACCGCCGCCCTACGCCGCCGCCGCCGGAGCCCCTCGCCTCTTCGAGGTACTAGCCCCGCGCCGCTTCCGTTTTCTAGATCGGTTTCCGTTCCGTTTTCTAGATCGGTTTTTCGTTTCGATTTCCTTTCCGAAACCCTAGATCGGTTTTCTCACCGGTTTTTCTTTCCGGTTTTGTTTAGCGAGCGTTTGCTCGATAGATTTTTCTTTTTATTTTTAATTTCCGTCATGGACCTATCCGTAGTCCCTAATTTTCAAACGGCTATAACTTTTTATTCGTAAGTCGGAATCCAACGAAACCAACGCCCACTTCTTCGTTACGATCTCCTCTAACTCAAACATGTTTTTGAAATTTTAAAATTTGAATTAGATCAGATTTGAATTCAAGCTTCGTTTGAGCATAACTTGAGTTTTATAACTCCGATTTAGTTGATTCTTTTTGCTAATCGAAGCTCTTGACCTAAACTTTCTGATAAGGCCAAATTCACATAATTTTGGTACTGTTAGAAATTGTTTTATGCTGCAAGAGTTATTTGATTTGGTTTTGACGTTTTCCGAATTGTTATCTTCGTTCTTTCCGATCTTTTGAGTGATTGCTTATGTGTGGTTACTATTGCTTGATTACGATAGATTGACCGGAGTGTGACGAGTAGATCTATCAAGAGTTTTGAGTGTGAATCATCTTCATCAACTTTGCAGGCAAGTAACACTTTGATCATACTCTTCTCATACCCAGTTTTTATGCATTAGATCTATTCCTCAAACACTTGCATGATTAGGATCTAATTAAATTGTGGGATGGGAAGTAGTTTGATGTAGTACCTATTACCTGTTTTATTATCAAACCCTTGGGAGTTACTTCTACGTTTGCTTATTACGCCATGCTATGCTCGTAGACGTGGATTGGGTTTAAGTGAATATCCATGACAGATGTGAGATTGATAATTAATGGTTTATCTAAGGTGGCAACTTAAACACACATCTGGGTGGATTGAGGCACTGGCTATTCCAGGACTTGCTGTCAAGGCACACAGGTAGACAGGATTTGCCTGTATTTCTTCGGACCGCCACCCAGGCCCAAAGGGATCATGAGATTATTCAAACTAGAAACTTCCGTGTGCAGCCACAAGCCATTATGGGCTCTGGCGTAGTTGACTAAGTTGTGCGAACTCTTACGGGCAGACTAGCAGATGTAGGGGATGTAGGTTGGTACGGTCTACCCACATGTAAGGTGCTAGCGCTACTGAAAGACTATGTCTCGGTCATCCGTTTCTCAAACACCATGTAGTGCGAGAAACCAATCGGAGGCGATCGAGTCTTGTGGGGAAAAGTCATAAACCTCTGCAGAGTGTACAAACTAATCATGGTTAGCCGTGTCCCCGGTTATGGACGTCTTGAGTATCTAGTACTTGAATATCATGTGAATCTCATCATGTTACTTCTAATTAATATTGTTGGGTTTTAATGAGTACTTTTAATTGGGATTGAGAATGCTGTCAACCATTCTCAATGTTTAACAACCACCATGATAGTTAAATAAATTTATTCCTTTGAAGTAGGGAAAAATTGGCTTTTCGCAAAACTGTAACCATAGAGCTTTCCACCAGCCATATATGCATGTAGTATAGGCTTATTCATTTCATTATTCTCTATGTGTTACATTGCCAGCATATTCCATGTGCTGACCCGTTTTCGGGCTGCAACTTTTCATGTTGCAGACTTTTCAGACAACGAGTAAGTGATACGTTAGGGTTACGATTTCCTATACTCAACTTTGCCGTTGGTGTTGATGGGAATCCACAACCTTGTTGCTTCCGCTATATTTTGGGATCGAGGTAATAGTATTTACGTTATTTCATACATGTGATTTACCTCTGTTATAAATCCTTCGAGTACTGTGTGTGTCAGCATACCGATCCAGGGATGACACGAAAGCACAGAGACTTGATCCATTCGGGTCGGGTCGCTACAGTGAACCTCACCATGGCTTTGGCAAGAGGGTACAATAGTGATCCAGGAGTGGATCACTGGATAGCGGTCAAAATTATCCTTAGTTGAATAAGGAAATATTTCTCGGTTATGGAGGTGATAAAGAGTTCGTCGTAAAGAGTTACGTCGATCCACGCTTTGACACCGATCTGGATGACTCTGAGTCTCAATCTGGATATATATTGTAAGTGTGAGCATTTAGCTAGAGTAGCTCCGTGCAGAGCATTGTAGACATAGAAATTAGCAAAATACATACGGATCTGAATGTGGCAGACCCATTGACTAAACCTCTCTCACAAGCGAAACATGATCACACCTTAGTACTCTTTGGGTGTTAATCACATGGCGATGTGAACTAGATTATTGACTTTAGTAAACCCTTTGGGTATTGGTCACATGGCGATGTGAATTATAGTGTTAAATCACATGACGATGTGAACTATTGGTGTTAAATCACACGGCGATGTGAACTAGATTATTGACTCTAGTGCAAGTGGGAGACTGGAGGAAATATGCCCTAGAGGAAATAATAAAGTTATTATTTTATTTCCTTATATCATGATAAATATTTATTATTCATGCTAGAATTGTATTAACCGGAAACTTGGTACATGCGTGAATACATAGACAAAACAAAGTGTCCCTAGTATGCCTCTACTAGACTAGCTCATTAATCAGAGATGGTTAAGTTTCCTGACCATAGACATGTGTTGTCATTTGATGAACGGGATCACATCATTAGAGAATGATGTGATGGACAAGACCCATCCGTTATCTTAGCATTATGATCGTTGAGTTTTATTGCTATTGCTTTCTTCATGACTTATACATGTTCCTCTGACTATGAGATTATGCAACTCCCGAATACCGGAGGAACATCTTGTGTGCTATCAAACATCACAACGTAACTGGGTGATTATAAAGATGCTCTATAGGTGTCGCCGAAGGTGTTTGTTGGGTTGGCATAAATCGATATTAGGATTTGTCACTCCGAGTATCAGAGAGGTATCTCTGGGCCCTCTCGGTAATGCACATCACTATAAGCCTTGCAAGCAATGTGACTAATGAGTTAGTTGCGGGATGATGCATTCTGAGCAGTAAAGAGACTTGCCGATAATGAGATTGAACTAGGTATGATGATACCAACGATCGAATCTCAGGAAAGTAACATACCGATGACAAAGGGAACAACGTATATTGTTATGCGGTTTGACCGATAAAGATCTTCGTAGAATATGTAGGAGCCAATATGAGCATCCAGGTTCCGCTATTGGTTATTGACCTGAGATGTGTCTCGGTCATGTCTACATAGTTCTCGAACCTGTAGGGTCCGCACGCTTAACGTTCGATGACGATTTGTATTATGAGTTATGTGATTTGATGAACCAAAATTTGTTCGGAGTCCCGGATGAGATCATGGACATGATGAGGAGTCTCGAAATGGTCTAGAGGTAAAGTTTCATATATTGGAAGGTTGCATTTGGACATTGGAATGGTTTCCTACTCCGTGTGGGAGGTGGAATCCTACTAGGACTAGGGAGTCCTAGTAGGACTCCACACCTTGGTGCACCCCCTAGGGCCGGCTGCCTCTCCCTCTGCCTCCTTTATATACGGAGGCATGGGCACCCCAAAGACACACAAGTTGATCTTTTCGCCGTGTGTGGTGTCCCCCTCCACAGTTACACACCTCGGTCATATCGTCGTAGTGCTTAGGCGAAGCCCTGCGCCGGTAACTTCATCATCACCGTCACCACGCCGTCGTGCTGATGGAACACTCTCTCGGCCTCAACTGGATCAAGAGTTCGAGGAACGTCACTGAGCTAAACGTGTGCAGATCACGGAGGTGCCGTACGTTCGATACTTGGATCGGTTGGATCGCGAATACGTTCGACTACATCAACCGCGTTACTAAACGCTTCCGCTTACGGTCTACGAGGGTACGTGGACACACTCACCCCGCTCGTTTCGATGCTTCTCCTAGATAGATCTTGCGTGATCGTAGGAATTTTTTTGAAATACTACGTTCCCCAACAAAAAGTATGTATGGTCTAAATTTCTAATTTATGTATGGAACAGTCAGGTTTTTTGTCCACTAATGCTCCTCCATTCATTTATAATATAGTGAACAATAAAGACTTCCAGATTGTGTACCATTCTACTTGTGAGTGTTTCAACATTTTAGGTGTCTTTTGGGTTTATTTACTTGATACAAACTTAATCATTTCATACTATTGAATGCATAAAACTTGATGATCAACTTAATTTGTGGTCATGACAAAGTCTAAATGCTTCTAAAACTAATGACATACATAGTCTTAGTGATTACAAAATTATCAAAGCTTGTAGGGTGCTTCATTTCCTAATAATGCTATATTCCAATGCCTATCATCCTGATTTATGATGTGTTGCATCAAATAGGGCATTATTTCAGCAAAGGCTATGTCCAGTTTTGTCGTAATTTAGCAATACATGATCAACATATAAACTAGAATTTGCTACACGTGTAACATATATGATCAACATATAATATATAAATACAAATTTGATCAATAAACACTCGAATCATTTGAATCATCAAGTTGCAATCATGATTTATCTTGTTACAACATTGGAAGCAATGCAATCTGCAATACAACACTGCAAGCATGTGATTGTCTTCATATGCTCTCCACACACCCAAATGAATTTTAGGAAGATTTTGTGGCTATCACCCCATCGATGCCAAAAGAAATTTAATCGTATGCATGGCCAATGCCACATTGGTTCCACGTGAAGATGCCATTGCCGCCTCCATGGTGGGAGGGGTGAGATGGGTCTGGGAGGTCATAAAAACATATAGGTGTACCGCCGCATCGATTCTCCTGCATTAACCAGGCAAGCTGTGATATTTGCTGCATTTGCACGAGGAAAGTACATGTGCGAGTATGCTAGAGCAAGCGCCCCATCTCTCTGGTTCCTCTACACTTGCCACCAATGCCTTAAACCAACCATTGTTGCCACCATCAATTTGCCTTCATGCACAGAAACATATAAGCTATAGATATGTTGAGCAAACAAGTCAGCATGGCTCGAGCTTGCGTGGGAACAGAGTGGGTGCGTGCGTAGATTGGTGTTCCCAGACCCAACATGTGAGCCCCAGCTGCCAATTTTGGTGTCAGCTAGGCCTCAACTTGTTAGCCCAAAACATGTGACTCGGTGTTGTACAACACAGAACCGGTGGTAGAGCGTTATAAGCCCCCCTGTGGTTTTGAGAAATTTTCGCAATTAAGAATGAATACTAAAATTGTCAAAATCAAAAGGCAACAAACCTAAGTGCCATATTCAAATCCACTTGTGCTTCATCTCTACAAGAATGCTGCCACCTCTAGATATGTTTTTGTTTTCGTAGCAACACACGAGCATCTAACTAGTTTTCTAAAAACATGGTGAGCATTTTTCATCATACATGATAATCATTTTATAACAATTATGAATTTTTTACAAAATCACTATGATCATTTTTAAAAGGGAAACATGACAAACAATTTTAAATATATGCAATGAGTACTTGCACGACGACTATTTTATAAAATACATCGATGAACAACTTTTAAATTCACAATTAAAAATTTGGAAATAGACAATGAACATTTTTTAAATACATGCTAAATATTTGCTAAATGCATTTTGAACATTTTTTATACTAGCTAATTGCTCGTGCCTTGCAACTGGGCATACGTGTTCTAGTGGTTCAAGAACAATCTTGCCCGACATATACCTCACGCCCACCATATTCTAGATTTTTTAAGGTTTGATTTGATTTGAGTATAGATAGGGGAAGGCAAGAAAAATTTGGATTTAGTTGAGGTTTTGATAACACTTGATTAGATTTGGGTATGGGTAGGGAGCAAAAATAAAGTTTTTGTCAGTTTATGTTTTGGTCAGATTTAATTTGATTTGGTTGAATTAATGCAGTGCGTGAGATGAGTGGCGTACATGAGGGGAAAACCAAACGGAGGAAGGGTGGAGGCGAAGGTAAACGTACAACGATCAACTTCCCTTTAATAGGAGAGATACACGTTGACAATTTTTAAATGCATGATAGACCTTTAAAAAAACATGATAATCTTTTATACATGATGAACATTTTCTAAATATTAGGTAAAATACATTTTCTAAATACACAATTAACATTTTCTAAAATCATGATGAACATTTTTAAACTACATGATAAATAATTTTTAAAATACATGAGGGCCATTTAAAAAATACATTATGCATTTTAAATACATAATTAATCATGGGACCAGACTTGTTCTGAGAGTGCTCAAAGCAAAGTACTACCCTAATTGTCATTTTCTTAAGGCGTTTCTTAAAAAGGGTTCTTCTTCACCTACCAAAGCATGTGTGCGAGCATTCAATGTTCTAAGCGGGGCCACATTTGAACAGTTGGAGATGGCAGTAACAATAATATAAACATCTAGTCGGATCCTTGGGTTCCTTCTAGCCCGATCGGGAAGGTAATGATGAACGAGGTATAACTGTCATTCAAAAAGTTTTTGATCATATCGTGTCCGGGACTGCAGCATATGGGACGAAGATCTTGTCCACAGTATATTTACCACGGCCGATGCATGTCACATTCTCTGGATCCCGCTACATACCAAATCCCGCTACATACCAACTCCTTTGAGGATTTCATAGCATGGAAGTTTATGAGAACTGGCACATTTACTGTGAGGTCGGCCTACTAGATGGAGTGGCGCCACCAGTTCAAAGATCCGAAGATGCTTTCGGGTGAACCTGGTTCATCGGTGTTGAACCCTGTTCGGAACAACTTGAAAATACTGAGAATACACCATACACAAAAATGAGTTTTTTTTGCCGGGAGGTGTTACATGGAGCTATTCCTACCAAGGCGATCCTGGCAAATCGTCATATAGGCTCAAATTGCAGATGTCATATTTGTAATGAAGGCTTGGAAGATGTCAAACATCTTCTGTTCTTATGTCAGCCATCAAAAGAAATTTGGAAGTTGCTTCAATAATTCGATGTCATCTACAAAACTTGAACGGTCCATTTGTTAGCTTATGTGGTGCTCGAACACCTCCTCACAAAAACCTGCACCGAGCACGCCATAGGTAATGATCTCTGAGCTTGTTGCGGTGTCAGATTGGTACATCTTGTGGTTGCATCGACAAGTACACGCGGTGAGCATGTCTCACTGGCAGCAAGCGTGCCGTTTCCGATATTTGCTCTTGCATCAAACTATGTGGCGGCGTCTCGTGTAACTTCTACACGAGCTAAGTAGAGATGGAGCAAACCAGATGTGGATTCCCAAATTATGTGGGACTCCTAGACCAGCTAACCATAGATCTTTAGATTTATTCTTGCAAACGTTGTGCATGATGTATGTACATTTACAGATGAACAAAGCTGGCCGTTTTTGTTTGTGTGTGCTCCACACAAGTGTTGACCGCTACAAATCTGATCTCTTTCAGCTCCGCTAATCACCTCATGGATTCTCCTCCCCTTTGCTAGTCATCTGACAACGATAGTGGGGAGGGAAATCCGGATGCCTTGGCTCCGGGTAGTAATTTAGGTTAGGTTATTTTCAGGCGAATGGTGGTGTCTCACCTTTGAGTTGATATTCTGGGCTTCAATCCTTTTTAAACTAGTACATCAGATAGATTCGAGGAGCTCCAGCGTAGCTTCCTGCTGTCTCCTTGGAATAATGATGTTAGGGTTTCCGGTCCCATGTTCGTGATAGTGGCATACGGTGTGAAGCGCTTAAGATCGATTCAAGTGTTTAGCGGTGACGACTACGTTTCTAGAATGCTGGTCCTTAAGGGCACGTGCACGAAAAAAATTTGGCTCGACAAGGCAGGAAGGATGACTAGTAGAGGAGTGGAGGCAACGACACGTATAGTTTTTACTATATTGAGGCTTTATACTTCCGATGGACTAATAGATCTAGATCCTTTTCGAAAATAAAATAAAATAAATGAATAACGTTTGCCATCCGTAAAGAAAAATAATACAGTAATACTGAATCATGAAGTGCATGTCTAGACTAGAGGAAGGATCCAACCGCATAGATTCATCTGCCCTCACGGTTTCACCCCTCTCCAGTCACGGGCCAGGCTCGTCGGCCGCCTCCAAAGCCCCTCGCCGGCGGCCAGGCTCACCGGTCCTGCCTCCTCCGTTCCCTTCCTCGTCAACGGAGGCGCGCTGCTCCTCCTGTGCTTTCAGCTCGGGCGCCGGAGTCTCCTCTTCATCACCGCTGCTGAGCGCGTTCGGCATTGATTGCAATTTGCAACCCGCGGCGGCGGCGGCGACCGGTTCCCCCGAGAGGCAGATTGGTCCGCGCGCTCGCCGAGCGTCGCAGGTGACGCCACTCAAGCGTACAAATGAGGCGGTGGACTTGCTGCTCCACCAGACACCTGAACTGGACTGTGTGCCTAATGTCTTCTCGTACAGCATCGTAATCAACGGCTGTTTTAAACAAGGTGAAGTAGACAAAGCGTGCAATCTCTTCCATGAGATGACCCAACTGGGAGTTCAACCTAATGTGGTGATCTACACCTCAATTATCGATGCACTAAGCAAGTGCGGAGCCATGGACATGGCAGAAGTCGTCCTTCGGCAAATGGTTAATCAAGGCATTGGACCCGATGTCATGACATATACTAGCCTGATCCATGGATATTCTACTTTGGGTCAGTTCAAGGAAGCAGTTAGGGTATTCAAAAAAATGGTAAGTGTTGGTGTTCTACCAAATGCTGTCACATTGAACTCATTTATTGATTCCCTTTGCAAGCACGGAAGGATAAAGCAAGCTAGAGAAATTTTTGACTCCATGGCTGCAAAGGGCCAAAAACCTGATATTGTCTCCTACTCTATTATGCTTAATTGGTATGTGAAAGAAGGATGCTTTGATGATATGACTGGTCTCTTCAATTTGATGCTACAGAATGGTGTTGTACCAAACCACCATATTTTCAACATACTGATCAATGCATATGCTAAACGTGGACTGATGGATGAGGCTATGCACATGTTCGAAGTAATGAGGCAACAAGGAGTAAACCCAGATGTATTTAGCTATCAAATTGTAATGGATTCACTTTGCAAAATGGGTAGGATGGATGCTGCTCTGGACAAATTTAATCAGATGGTCAATCAAGAAGTTTCACCTAACATAGTTGTTTACCGATGCCTGGTTCTGGGTTCTTGTTCTCATGGTGATTTTGTGAAAGCCAAGGAATTGATTTCTGAAGCAGTTCATAGAGGTCTGTGTTCTAACAGTGTGTTCTTCTATCCTGTAATAAACGACCTGTGCAAAGAAGGAAAGGTGAAGGAGGCACAGGATATGTTTGACTTCATTGTAGGTATTGGTCAGCGGCCTGATGTGATTATGTACAATTCACTGATGGATGGATATTGCCTTGTTGGCAAGGTAGAGGAAGCACTGAGAGTACTTGATGCTATGAAGTCTGCTGGCCTCCAACCTACTGGTGTTACGTATGCTATACTTCTTAATGGCTACTGTAAAATTGGAAGGATCGCCAATGGATTGAGTCTTTTCATGGAAATGTCACTCAGCGGAGTTAAGCACACGACTATTATGTACAACATTATACTTGATGGGCTGTTTTGCTCTGGGAGAACAGTTTCTGCAATGGAAAAACTCCATACGATGACTGAAAGTGGCATACCAGTGGGCATTGACACATACAACATAGTTCTTAGTGGACTTTGTAAAAATAATTGCACTGGTGAAGCAATAGAGCTGTTCAAGAAACTACGTGCAATGAATGTGAAGATTGATGTCATAACACTCACTACCATGATTTCTGCAATGTTTAAAAGTAGGAGAATTGAAGAAGCCAAGGATTTGTTTGCTACTATATCAGCCATCGGGTTGGCGCCTTCTGTTGTGACTTACAGTGTAATGATGACGAATTTCATAAAAGAAGGGTTGTTGGCACATGCTGATGATATTTTTTTAGCAATGGAGAAGGCTAGCTGTTCAGGGCGTTGCTGGAAAAAGGTGCAGTTGTGAAGGCTGCAACTTATCTCGCTAAACTTGATGCTAAACAGCTGTCAGTTGAAGCTTCAACGATTTCGTTAATAGTATTTCTCTTCTCAGGGGAAGGGAAACTAAGGGAGCACGTAGAGTTGCTTCCAGTAAAGTACCAGCCTCCTGAGAGTTCGGCTGACAATTGAAAGAGTATACTTGAAACTGCGTACTTAAAAACAAGGTGGTAAATTGAAACAAGAAGCCTGAGAGTCATATGAGTTTCCCCCTTTTTGTGACGAATAAAGTGTAACTCTGATCTGGAATGTTTAGATATCTGCCACACATTACATATTTATCAGCATCCAAGTTTGTGGCAAATCTCGGTGTTTATGCATTCATGCAGCAAGAAGGCGTGACCAAGGAGTGCAACACAAACCAGATATAAAATAGTCTGCTTAATAACTATGAGATGGTTGATGCACTGCTTTTGATCTCTGTTGATGATAGTTACTATTATGTTCACTCTTAAAACTCCAACTAAGCTATGATCTCTCTCTTCATAATGTTACAGAAAGCTAGGTTGCTCTAGATTAAATGCTTGCATTTTCTAAATTTCAGCTACCATTGCATGTAAACCCAATTTGTCAGCAATGGTATCCTGGTTACTTTCAGTTATGCCTCTCTCAACAATAGTGCTAATTTTTTGTGTGAAGCGTTAGTGTGTTGTATTCATGGGCTGCAGACTGGTAAACAGTGTATTGAGCTGTGTTCTCATCTAAAATCCAGTTGCTGCATAGTGCACTTTAGTTAGTATAATGTGATGTTATGTGCTAAGCATGTTTTGAAGATGAGAAGCGTTAAGCTACTCCCAGGAACTGCTGACTGTAAAAATACATTGTAGAGGCCTAGGTCTCTCCGGTAAGAAATATTTACCTTTATTCATTGTATTGTGACTGATCATGAACAGAGCGTGAAGTACGCGTAAAAGTAGCTCCTTTAGTTGAACACAATGCTTGTCTCTGAAACCAAATAAATACTGCATTATTCTCTGGCATTCTGTTGTGGAAATCGCAGGAGTTGATTATTTTGTTAGTCTTGTGACCTTCTGGTCAACCTGTATCTCAAACTGGAAGGGGTAGACAATATCTGGCAACAATGGAGAAGACTCGCTGTGCTCTCAACTCTCAGCTGCAAAAAGAATGTGGTGAGGGTGTTTTTTTTTTGTGAGAAACTTCCAATCTATTCATCTTCAATCATGGCAGTACAAAGAACAACAGAGCTAATAAAAATTACAACCATGTCCGTTGACCATCTAGCGACGACTACAAGCACTGGAGCAAGCGAAGGCGCCCCGCCGTCATCATCCCTCCCTCACCTGAGCCGGGCAAACCTTGTTGTAGTAGACAATCGGGAAGTCGTCGTGCTAAGGCCCTATAGGACCAGCGCACCAGAGTAGCAACCATCGCTGATGAAGAAAGCCGTAGATGAGAAGGATCAAACCTGTAACCACCTAATCAAAGACGAACGAAGACCGGATCCAAATAGATCCACCGAAGACCAGCACCGACCGAATCCCGCAAGATCCAACAGAGACAAACCTCCACACGCCCTCCGACAATGCTAGACGCATTATCGGGACGGGGATAGAACGTGGGAGACATTATTCCTACTAAGAGACATCTCCGCCGCCACAAAACCCCAACCAAGACGTTAACTCTAACAAGAACGAGAACGGGGTCCCTCCCGCCCGGGGGGGCGAGATCCTCCGCACCTCCATGGCCTAGAGGCCATCGGAGATGGGGCGGACCAGCGGCGCCGACGGGAGGAGAAGAGCTTTTTCTTGTGGAGGAGGAAAGAGATCTGACGAATCAATCTCGACTTCCTCAAAATAATAACAGCCACGTGATTCTCTCAAATGTGGTGAGGGTGTTGCTGGAGAAAGGTGAATTAATCAGGGCCAAAGGTTATCTTTCTAAAATTTATTAAAAGAATTTAGTACTTCAAGCTTCAACCGTTGAGCTGCAATTGATGATCTTCCAGAACAGGATCCCCACGGTCAAAGAGTGGTGGTTGGCAGTGGTCCTTAGGCGTGGTCACAGGAGGAAGGCGTTTTCATCACTCATCATGCTTGTTACTTGAGAAGTGTGGAAAGAAAGAAACGCGAGGGTGTTTCAGCATGTATGTAGGTTGCCAAACATGTTGGCCGAGGCTATTAAAGCGGAGGCGAGGCCCTGGACTATCGGAGAGGCGAAGCATTTGGGTTCTTTGATGCCGCGAGAGTAGGCTTATGTTTTCTTTCCATTTGTGTGAGGTGTAATGGCCCTCTACAGACTTTGTTATTTCCCTTTTTAATGAGATGAGGTAAAGCTTTTGCATGTGTTTCAAAAGAAAATGATCTTCCAGAACCAACTCTGAGCAATAATCTTCCAGAAGAATCCTAAGTGGATATACTGGTTTGGGGCGCACTGTGAATGTTTTTCTGGAGCAGGGCAATGTGAATTCGAATTGGGGAAGCTTTTCATCATCATCGTTTGTCGCAACACACTTATTTACAGTTAATATGTAAATATTAATTAATTCTGGCCAAGATTCAATGAGCATAAATACCCAAACCCCTATTTCTGGGCAGTGGCGGAGACAGGGAGGGGCGAGCAGGGGTCAGACCCCTGCCAATCTCTCGCCCCCCTCAACGACTCGCAGTAGGTACTGTTTTACTGTAGATGCCTAATGGCCGCAACTAATTACATAATTATTAATTAGCCCATTTGTTAACAATTAACTCAAACATCACCGAAATAAAGAAGCCCATAACCCAATAACCCATGTTCGGTGGCTGTGTAAGGCTGGCTATTATTTAGCCATGGGCCAGTCTCGAATCAATCAGATCGAAATTGATATGTGCCCTGTGTGCGTGCGTGTGCTACGCATCCGCTAGGGTGTTCGCCGCCGCCGCCGTCGTTTGCCATCAGCGTGTCCTGCCCAGGGGCTAGGGCTTTGCCATCGCCGTTGGCCGCTACTCGCCACGACAAGTACACCATACATTCATCTACTTTCTGATGTTGATGCACAGGGATGGCTAGACGTACGCGGGTCAAATACGGGAGATGCCGGTGAGCAGGATAGATGCAGGTACACGACATACAACTAATAGCTTATATTGGTTACTTTTATTTATTCCCACCATCCTAAAATTATTGTTTTACATTTACCGTAAGTTAAATTTGATCAAATTTATAAATGTTATGATAAGATCTACAAAATTAAATAAATATGTTTTTACAAATTTGAAGAAGTTCGACTTACGATAGACCTAAAATTCAATTATTTTGGAACAATATGAGTAGATTTTTTTTCATAAATTATGATCTTAATCTACATGATACATGTTTCATATAAATAGTAAATTAGTCTAGTAATTAGTTTTTTATTGTACTCCCTCCATTTCAAAATAGGTCTTCAACTTTGTAATGGAGTAGTTAATGATGAAGTAAAAGATAATACCAACTAATTAATGGGGTAAATACTTTTTCAAACCAACTGCTTCAACTTCACACTCCAACAGTTTTGCTAAGAATTACCACCTTTTCAGTTCCAAACCATAATTTTATGCTTTATCAGCATCTTATCATGAGCCTTAATATAATGTGATATTCCATCTTATACATCAACAATAATGTTCGCCCCCCTAATGTTCAAATCTTGGCTCCGCCCCTGTTTCTCTGGGGAAGATTTATTCACCATGTTTCACCATTTGGGTGAAAGTGACTTAAAACCTATGTATAGGTGACACGTGCATTATTTTGGGATGTGACAGGGTAGATACTGCATGTGGATTTAACATGTCACTGTGAATTTTGATAACGTGGTGCATGCCCTCACGTGTGCTCTTATCTATTTTGGATGTTGATCTTGAGGAGGACGTGGGCAAGTCTGTTTCGCTGACTGGATGGATCATGTTGCATGGTTTCCAAATTTGATTTGACTATGTCCGGTTGGGCAGTTCCTGTTTGCATGGATCGGTGATCACGATTCATTGCATGTGTTTGCATGCGGTTGTAGTAGATATTTTTCCTTCCATGTTTGTTGGCTAATAGGGACATTGCCACGGGAGTAGTTGCACCTGGGATGTTAACACGTACAGTATTAATTTAGAACGTGCATTTGATTGGTATCTAGATGATCGGAGAGTCCTCGAGTCTCCCGAAGGATCCCGTCGAATCTTATTTCATCGTTGTTTGTCTCTATAAAAACCTCCACACTCCCAACGCCGTCCTTCGGTCGAACATGGTGTGGGTGTCGCTTGCGGCTCCGACAGAGCGATCCTAGCTAGAGTTGTTCAGGCCATCGTCGGACGCGCTTTGGCGGCGAACCTCCCACAGGAAGGTGCACGGAGGGAGATGCGTGCAGACCATGCCGACGGCCATGAATGCGGTGGTATCGGGCTTGCCCGTGAGTTGCGTCAGGCTGCGGCTGGCGGATATCACTGGTGCCCACAAGCGCCGGCCGTACGTCCTCTCTCCCCCTCTTTCTCTCTTATCTTCCACTACGGCTCCATCCCCTGCACCCCCGTCGAGATCAGCCGCGGGCCTGCCTTCTCCAGTCCTCCTCCTGTTCTCCAAGAAGCACCATGGAGCTTCAGCGAGCGCTGCTGGGCGTCTGTACGCGGTGACAACCTACGTGCACACGCCGGCCAAGGAGGAGGCCCTGGTCACCGTCTAGCGAGTCTGGTGGATTCGTCGAACTCCGTGACCGTGGCCTCCAACGTGGTCTTCATCATGGTCGTGCAAAAACGGCGACGTCGGTCGGCACGGTCGGCTTGGACGCCGCTTCGGAGGTCCTTGCAGGGCTCCGCCCGGACGGCGTGCTCATAGACTGCACGAACTCTTCCCATCCCACGCAGCGCCTGCTGCCACGTTGTTGACTCTGGCAGCGGCATTGGCGCTCGCGATGGCACGCTCACCCTCCCCGATGGTAGCAACGAGGCCGTCCTCTGGCTCGGAGGACCTATCTGCATAGGCCCGCCGGCAGCGGCCAGAGCAGCAAAATTGCCGTGGTAGGCGTGGTGGTTGGCCTCGGGCCCTTAGCGAGTCCTTGGTCTGGTCTTTGCCAGCGCCCCTGGGCTCGAGCGCGGAGGAGGCTCGGGTGAGCGGCGAAATTCGCGTCCGGGGCGCCGTGCGGTACATAAGGACCTTGGCATGGCACTGGAGCCTGGAGGTCACTGACGTCTAGGAGGAGGAGGCCGGTCTGCACCCAGGTTTGTAACAACAGTCCGGCCGGCAGATGTTCTCGGCCATGGAGGCGAACCGCGACGGCAGCGTGTATGGACTGATCATCGTCGTCAAACGCCTGAAGGGCGTCCGCGAGTAAAGTAAGGCATATAGCTGCCGACCAAGGTCGTTGTTAAGGGATCGAGGGCGACGTCCGCGGCACATCCAGTGGTGGCCTCCACCGAGCGGAGCTACCCACGGCGGCTATCACCGCGTAACCCGACACGGCGCGCCACTTCCCGGCGTTGTTGCATTCATCTCGCGTGCTATATATAGAAGGGTGCTGGAGGAGTGATCCATTCACAAAGCTACGCTTCAAAACTTTCTACAGTTCTAATTTGTGTAGTAGCTTGAGTAGAGGATAAAGGCAAGGCAGCTCCTCCTCGGTTCTTCAGAGTAAAGGCATACTGTCTGTATACTGTCATTTGCTGTTCTTGCTGCCAAGTTAGTGTGCATTTACGCCGTATTAGCTGCTGCATTTGCCTCCTCATTATTCGATTAAATCCTGGTTGAGCAGCAGTGGTGGTGAACTAGTGATTACGCCGTCGTCGTTGGTGGGCTAAGAGACACTGGATTAGGCAGATTCGTAGACGTATACTCTGTCAGGTAGCTTTTGTATAGTTGTTTCCGGTTTTGAGAAGTTTCAGACGTTCTGCATTCTAATTCTAAATTCTCAATTGCTAGCTGGGATTTTTTAGGCTTTTCTGAGTTTTTTTTACAGGGATATTCTAGCCAATGGGGTGATGACACATTAATTAGTGGGGATCTGGCCAGATGCACTTTAGGATGGATCTTAAAATTATGGTGGCGAGCAGTTCTTGGTCAACCACGCATCCAATCCAGTCTATCGTGCGCGGTGCTATTCTTTGTCTGCAGCAGGTGGAGCACGCAACATGTGCAGCGATGGGATGGGATTTCTGATGTGACCACGTGCATGCGCCGACTGGCTCTCTGCATGCAGCGGTTTTCAGATTTCTCTTCATTCTTTTCCTCTATCTTAAAAGATCATAACTCCACTGTATATCCCGAGCGCGACGTGTCGCCACTTCGACCTTTCGCGGCCGCGCGCGGTGGCCTTTTGATAAAAAAGGTACCCGTCAACTACATGCAGTGACGGCAGGTAGTTTTCAAAAGAGCGTCGTTACACGCATGGAGTTTCAAGATACAATCAAGTAGAAAAAAAATACTAACCCGCATCC
This sequence comes from Aegilops bicornis, assembly GCA_021605145.1. Classification (NCBI taxonomy): domain Eukaryota; kingdom Viridiplantae; phylum Streptophyta; class Magnoliopsida; order Poales; family Poaceae; genus Aegilops; species Aegilops bicornis. The sequence goes on from CM038670.1 coordinate 839,619,782, forward strand.
AATTGATAAACCTTTTTTATCCACCTAATGCAGTCATAATTGTTCAAAAAAATGCAGTCATAATAAAAAATACTTTCCTCATTTAGCACATAACAAAAAGTCATTAATGTACTTTTTAAAAATTTCCCTTTCATACAAACTAACCGTCGCCTATGTGTCACATGACAACTAGACAACCCATATGTATACTTTCCGAACCACTTTGCAAACCTAGGACGATACAAGCGTGACCCATCCACCCTCACATTACCATGTACTCCCTCCGTCCCAAAACATGTCGCTCAGGCGGGCCACACACAGATAATGCAAGCCACGTGGCAAACCCAAATAAGATAGCGGTGACTCATCCACCTTTCATCAACTATAAATCCACCTAAAAGTCTACAAGGAAAAGCATACGAACAAGCGTCCAGCCTTAAGCGCATAGGCAATCCAAAGAGCATGAACAACCCACGCCCTACAAATTTTTTTCCAAAAGGGAAACAACTTAGAAACAAAAGAAAGAGCCCCGACTTTGGCACATCTCAACACAATGCCCACTCTGACAACAACAATGTGAACGACACGATGCACACTAATTCATATTCACCACTTTAAACTCCCTCTTCCTTTTCATGCAAGGCAAGAACTAACTACAACACATTTGTGTACAATGGGATGAGTTGGTAGTCTACATACCAAGACACATACTTCTTAAAGTAGTCAGCCTGACTGCCAAGCTAGAAAAATACAACGCCACGGCCACTGGAGCCGACCTGGAGTCATGATAGAATCATGCGTCCTAATTGGTCCTAATGACATTACAGCAGAGTAGGCTTAGTCATAAGATGAAGTTGAAGAAAAGGTGGTTTAGTTGTAAGATGAAGTTAAAGAAAAGGCTAGCTGCTCAAGTGGCCCCGGTGTACATTTGTAGTGATACCATCAACAACCATAACTAATATGCACTTGAAGTGGCAAAAGAGATACTGCGTTACAACATAGGAGAAAGCACGAACAAAGAAATGGCAATTCAACATGACGCGCTAACCACCCAACAGAACGAATTTGCAAGGCAAACAAGAATTCTAGCAAAAAAGTAACAACTTCTTTGATGTGATACTGCCCACATTGTGAAGATCCTATCATTACATACAGAGGTGCCAAGCCGCCTATGACCCGGAGGCAATAGTTCGCAAAAGTTCTTTATCACTTCATCAGTAGCACTAATCCTGCAGGAGGCCACACTAGGATGATCAATCTAACAATAATTATCTATATTTCTTTCATCTTACTGCAGTAGAGTCGTGGCACGACAAGAATAAATTAGCTTATTTCTTTTCGGTAATTGCCTTTGGCTCCTAGGTGCATATGCACCCATTGTCGAAATACATATTTCGAAAAGTTGAAAATTTTGGAACAAAAATCCCGCGTGTATATCTGGACATTTTATGTGTGTGCACAAGGTTTCAGTGAAAAACGACGTTTTTTGTGGCTTGTATAAAAAAGACAATTTCTGAGGCTTCATTCTAACTATTCACAAGGCATTTCTTTATCTTTTTTACACAAGCCACAGAAAACGTCGTTTTTCACCGAAACCTTGTGAACGCACATAAAATGTTCTGATATACATGTGGGATTTTTGTTCTGAATTTTTCAACTTTTCGAAATGTGTATTTTGACAATGGGTGCATATGCACCTAGGAGCCAAAACGCCGCTCTCCTTTCTTTCATCTTACTGCAGTAGAGTAGAGTCATTGTGAAGATCCTACCAGAGATGTATGAACATGTCTTTCCGTGTTTAGCAACATGCATGATGCCAATAAATTAGCTTATTTCCTACATTTTTTCCTGCATCCACAATTTTATGTACAATAATCTGCTATATGAGATAGATAACACTAATTGTAAATAGTAAACACAATTGATATGAACACATCGTATCGACGGGCGCGGCATGCCGCCACGCGGGCTATGCTAGTAAATTTGATTTTACAAAACATATCATTTCTTTCCATAGATTGTTACTCATGTGAATTATACATACATTACGAAAAAGTTATATGTAGAGTGTCGGGCTCTTTGGCGAGTGATTTTTCACGGGGTTCTCTGCAAACTGCAAACAATGTCTTTGCTGAGTATCTCATACAAAAGACTCAGGCAAAACAATGCCCAATTACCATTTTATTTTGTACAAAAGAATTAAAAAAATGTAAAAAAGAAAGATTTGCATGATGTATGTAAAGAAAAACAGTATCAAAACATTGTCATCTTATACAAAACATTTTTGCCCCTGGTCTGAATTATGAAAATGTCATGCTACTTTATAAAACTGCCATTACTCTAATTTATAAATTTACAATAAGTATGATAAAAACAAAAGAAGGTCGTGTGATCTAAGAAAAATATAATTGACATCCTAAACTTTAAAACTTCCATCCCGTAGATGAAATATGTATTATTTGGACAATAACAACTTAGAAAAATGCCATCTCATAATATTAAGAATGTCATCACTTAATAGTAAAAAATGTCATATCTTAATAATAAAAATGCAATATCCTAATAAAAAATGCCATCTCTTAATAATAATAAAAAATTATCTTGTAATAATAATAAAACGAATAATAATAATGCCATCTCTTAATAATAAATGCCGTGTACAAAAATAAACTTGACTTGTGAAAAAAAATGTTTAAATTACCGTGTGACGTATTTCAAAAATTTATAAACTGCCATTTTGGTTTTTTCTAGAAAAAATTGGCATGTACCTAAGCCAAAAATAAAATAAAATTCCATCATGGTAAAAAAGAGACGGCAAAAAAGAAGGGCTTGGGATTCGAACCCAAGTCTTCCATGTGCAAGATCACGCCGCGAGCGAGTGCAGTGTGCATGGCCGTCGAGAAAATAAAACATTCGTGTTTATGTACAGACTGAAATGAGTGAACAAACACATTAAAATGTGTCGTGTCTATGTACATTTGATTTTAAAAAAAGTTAGAACATCTTATAGTATTTTGGAAACGGAGGGAGTAGCATATATGGAATGCTAGCTAGCTCCCTCCCTCGCTCCAAATAAGGCAGGCAGTGAGGAATCCAGGGCTAGCCTAGCACACAACCATAGATGGATGGACATGCATGCCTGCCGCCATTGCCATGGAATGGACGCGGCACGACGCGGTTGGCAACTCCACTCCATATAGATGGATCCCACACGCACACACGCACGCACGCACACGGTTTTATATATTAATTTATCTGATTAATTAGCAGTGCGTATATATGGTATATCTCCTGGCTAGCTAAGCTAGCGTGTTCATATGCATAAATGTGCATGCATAAATAAACAGATATAGGTTCAACCAAGCATACATACACAACAGAAAGAGATGGATGGATACCATGCAACATAGTAGTACAAACTCAGTTTAATTTGCTTTTTCTTCTGTTTTGTGTTGGTAGTATGTGAATGCGATCGAAACACACTTGATTCACCGTGAAGTAGCTAGGTACATATGGGCCTTGCTTGTTTGTTTCTTCACCAATCAATATATATACTTACAAAGACGGTGGTTCGCTCGGCTACCTTACCTTGTACGTATATGTGGTGTAATTTGTACTGGCCTGCATGCATGTCTTCACTCTTGTGGCTGGCTGCACCACCGCATGCACCTACCCACCCCACAGTGTATTAGTAGTACAGATAGCAAGCACTAATGCTAGTACTAATCTTGCCCTCAACTGTGCCAATTAGTGCTTTCTGGCTGTCACCAGGCCAATGGCATGCCAAAGTTTATGACCTTCCCCTTTGGGTCGTTCTAATCTAGCCTGGCCCCCAATTGCATGCAATCTATATAATTAGCCTCCACCAATCTATCTATATATGATGCACCTACCAAGATCAGTTTAGCAAAATCCTATATATAATCCAAGCTTTTGAAATAATCAGGAGCAGAAGAAGAAGAGAAGAAGTTCAATCTCTCCCTTGCTCTCTTGTGGAGGAGGAAAGAAGAAGGATGAGGGGAGTGAGCATGTTGACGATGGCGCGCGCGGCGTGGGCGGCGGTGCGGTACGCGGTGGTGGTGCCGCTGCTGCAGCTGGCCGTGTACCTCTGCGCCGCCATGTCGCTCATGCTCTTCGCCGAGCGCCTCTACATGGGGCTCGTCGTCGCGGCGCTATGGCTCCGCCGCCGCCGCCGCCAGCGCCGTAACCCAAGCAGGAACAAGGGGGACGACCACGGCGACGACCTGGAGTCCGGCGTCGCAGAGGACCTGCCCCTGGTCCTGGTCCAGATCCCCATGTTCAACGAGAAGCAGGTCAGTACGCGCGTATTGATCGATCGATTGCTCGTCTACGATGATATGATATGATATGATATGCATGACCAATCTGATGGCTGTTGCTTGCTGCACGCATGATCCATCACTCGTATACTGCACTGCTGCCTGCGATCGAGCAGTGTGCGCTGCTGGTAACGCTAGCTGCATGTGTACTTGATTTTGTTGCCTTCTTCAACGATCAGCATGCAAAAGCTGCTGCTTTACAACTCCATTTCCACAACATATGCATGCATGCACAACTACGTTTGTTGCATTGCTACGTCCATCTAAATTCATCAAGATAATAAACAAGAAGGGAAACAGCTAGCTAGCATTATTCTTACTGCATGCAAAGACAAGAGTCAACTCTCTCTGGTACGTACGGTAGTACTTTGTCCAATATGGGGAGTGACAACATACTTACGAAAGAATAGTGTCGTCTTTGTTTGTTCGCTTTCCAGCCAGCAGTAAAAAGCTACTCGTATCTACTTTGTTCAGTTGTGTGTGTCGGTGTGTGTGCACGAAGCATGCAACTGACTGATGTACAATTATTTGGTGGCATGCAGGTGTACCGTCTGTCCATCGGCGCGGCGTGCGGGCTGTGGTGGCCGGCCGACAAGCTGGTGATCCAGGTGCTGGACGACTCGACGGACGCCGGCATCCGGGCGATGGTGGAGGCGGAGTGCCGGCGGTGGGCGGGCAAGGGGGTGCACATCCGGTACGAGAACCGGAGCAACCGCAGCGGCTACAAGGCGGGCGCCATGAGGGAGGGCCTCAAGAAGGGGTACGCCAGGGACTGCGAGCTGGTGGCGGTGTTCGACGCCGACTTCCAGCCCGACGCCGACTTCCTGCGGCGCACGGTGCCGGTGCTCCAGGCCGACCCGGCGGTGGCGCTGGTGCAGGCGCGGTGGCGGTTCGTGAACGCGGACGAGTGCATCCTGACCCGCATCCAGGAGATGTCGCTGGACTACCACTTCTCGGTGGAGCAGGAGGTGGGTTCGGCCTGCCACGGCTTCTTCGGCTTCAACGGCACGGCGGGGGTGTGGCGCGTGCAGGCCCTGGCGGACGCCGGGGGATGGAAGGACCGCACCACGGTGGAAGACATGGACCTGGCGGTGCGGGCGTCGATGCGGGGGTGGAGGTTCGTCTACGCCGGCGACGTGCAGGTGCGCAACGAGCTGCCCAGCAGCTTCAAGGCGTACCGGTACCAGCAGCACCGGTGGTCGTGCGGGCCGGCGAACCTGATGCGGAAGATGTTCTGGGAGATCGTGGCGAGCCGGCAGGTGTCGGCGTGGAAGAAGCTCCACGTGCTCTACGGCTTCTTCTTCGTGAGGAAGGTGGTGGCGCACCTCGTCACCTTCCTCTTCTACTGCGTGGTGATCCCGGCCTACGTGCTCGTCGGCGGCCAGGACGTGCGGCTGCCCAAGTACGTGGCCATGTACGTGCCCGCCATCATCACCCTGCTCAACGCCGTCTGCACCCCGAGGTCCTGGCACCTGCTCGTCTTCTGGATCCTCTTCGAGAACGTCATGTCCATGCACCGCTCCAAGGCCACCATCATCGGCCTCGTCGAGGCCAGCCGCGCAAACGAGTGGGTCGTCACGGAGAAGCTCGGCTCGGTGACCTCCACCCCTGCTGCGACGACGACGATGAAGAAGAAGAAGAAGAGCCAGAGCAGCATCCTTGCGCCGGAGATCGCCATGGGGCTATGCCTGCTCTACTGCGCCGTCTACGACATCGTCTTCGGCCACGATCACTTCTATGTCTACCTCCTCATGCAGTCCGCCGCCGCCTTCGTCATCGGATTCGGCTATGTCGGCTCCCAATGAAGTGATGCCAACAAAACAAAACAAAAAACGTACCCGCTGGCTGCCTCTACCTAGTTAATAAGCTATCTGCAACTTAATTTGCATTGCATACTAGCTACTCCCTCCGTTCCTAAATAATTGTCTTTCTAGAGATTTCAACAAGCGACTACATACGGAGTAAAATGAGTGAATCTACACTCTAAAACATGTCTACATACATCCGTATGTTGTAGTCCATTTGAGATGGCTAGAAAGACAATTATTTGGGAATGGAGGGAGTAGATAGCTTGTTGTTTTTCAGGACCAACCGAACAATACATACATATACCTGTAGGCACCAGCTTAATTTCCAAGGCAGGACAATTACTTGCTTCATTATATTCATTCATCCATCCATTTTGCATCATGTACAGAACCAAAAATAATCACTTCAGAAAAGCCTTAGTTCGAAGCGGATGAGCATTCTATTCTCAGGCAGCAAAGGCATTCTCAATACATGTTGGTGAATGACAAAACCTACAATTTATTTGTTTGTTGCAAGATGAATGATCCGAAAGAAGATATCAATAGCCTTTAAAGCCACCTAATTGTTTGTATACACAACGTGAATTGCAAAACTTACAGTGTTGAAGATGATCAGAAAGAGGACAAGTCAAACCTTCAAATCGATCAGATCAGGTAACAGCTACTGCAATTCGCCCGCCTTGACCTCGAACTCTTCTCTGGTTGATAGTATCTTCACACGGACCATGCCTCGCTCCCACTCGGATTTCCCAACCAAGATCAGCCTGCTAGCGTTTATCCTCTCAGCATGTTTGAACACCCTGCAGCATAGTAAAAAGTAATTACAGATACACCCACCCACATAAGTATTCAACACAATGAAAAAAATAGTACAAAGTAAGGAAAGGCAATACCATTTCAGACGCTTGTCTTCTACAAGGTCTACAGATCTGCCCTTCTTCCGCAGACAGGATGCAACACTAGATGCTGGCCCCTCAAGCTCCTCGTCCAATGGGAACACAATGTCATCTATTTGACGTGGCAGGTCAGGCAAAAGACCCTTTTCTTTCAGCAGCTGCCAGAAAATGTGTAAATTACAGAGTTGGTATTACTGCCACTCAAACTGCATCACAAATTCATAATGACATGTAAACAACGACAATCTTTTCCACATGAATTTATGTTCTCACCACTACTCAACTTGATAAAATCTTGGCCCAACCTTGTGCAATGCTGGGCTTCTGAATTTACTACTGTTACTTTTTTTTACTTAATATTAGCAGGTATTTCTCATATCTTTATCAAAATATCAATTTTACAGGAACTTTAATCTTCGACCAAGCAGCTTTCTTCGCTCGACACGGGAAAAGGAACCAGAGGAAGGGGGGGAATAGTATCATACCTCCACTATGACAGCATCTCCAAATCCAAAGCCACAGGCTGGTACATCTTCAGTTCCAAATGTTGACAGTAGCCTGTCATACCTCCCCCCACCACAAATCGCTCTCAGTTCCCCTTCCCTATCAAAAGCCTGAAAACATGGATCAAGAGAGTTCGGCATGTAATAAGAGTTGGTGACAAAAAAAACAAAGATGGAAAGGCACTTGATTAGGACCTCAAAAACAATCCCTGTGTAGTATGCAAGGCCACGAACAACAGATGCATCGAAACAGATCCAATCAGCATAACCATATTGCTCAGCAAGCGAGAAGAGCTTCTTCAAGTCAGCAACGGCTTCAACACCTGAGCCTAGCACCTCTGCATGGGAATATCAAAATGAGCGACCCTTTTCTGGATAAAAGGGTCGACTTCGATTTCTTTTTCCAAAAAGTTGCACAAATATGGATGCCATAAGAAAACGAGTTTGGACAGTATCAACAAGAAGTTTAACACGAAGGTACCACAGTACAGCCCAACAGTTTAAGAACATGTCGAATGCTAAAGCCAGTAACAGACCTTCAAGTTTGGACAGTGACTTGAGAGAGAGCACTTCAATGATGCCCTGTACTGCTTCAGATGACAGCCCAGTTGAAATCAATTCCTTCTCAATTTCTTCCCTACTCAGTTTCCCCAGCTGCACAATATTGTAAATTCATGATGCAATAAACAATTACATAGTGCATGCAAATTCATCTAGTAGTTATGAACAGAGTAAATATGCAACACAGAAACAACTATGATATGGTTAACTTTAAAATCAGTAGACAACAGGATTGTGGTTTTGTAATGACTATTTTACTAGTTATTTACAATATAGAGGGTTAGATGAGAACGGATTTTAATCACAAATTGAGAAACAAGCATAGCTAAGAAGAAAGTGCATAGAAATAAATAAGAACATAAAGATCTTACTATGTTCTTTTTAATGAGCAGTGGAAAGAGGTGAACATGAACCTTTTTAACATCAGCATACGAACAAAAGCAGTTTAGGAGCAAACTTCCAAACTATACCGTTATTCAGAATGCCATGGCTGATAAAGTTGGGCTTAAAACAAAGTAGGATGTGCATGAAGGCGTCATGATACAACAAATCGGAAGGTGGAAGCAGGATTTGGATGTACCTTGTCAACAATAACACAAACTTGAGTAAACAAGTGTTGTGGTACGGAGTACATATCCAACACGGCCTGTAGAACCTGGAGAGAAGAGAGAACAGTGAGGCACAACACAGAGAGACTGGTCCTAAAAAACCCATGCATGGGACATATATGCCATCGAATGGAAGGGAACAAAATGATTTGTTTACTTGTAATTAGAGGGCAAATAGTGAAGTGAAAGGCTACCTTTCGGCTGGACAATCTGATCCCCACATCAGAAGATGTAATCCCAAGACGCTCGAACAAGAGAACGATGGCTTGAATGAGCTCAGCCTCAGCCTGAATTTGAACAAGGTGGAGAAGTGAAGTCAGTGTGAATCATACAGGACAAGGTGAATCAGAATGGGCATAGATACATACATACCCGGACTTTAGGCATACCAAAAATGTCCATGTTCCACTGATAATGCTCGCGGCGCCTTCCCCTTGTCATACGCTCGTATCGCCAGCATTGTCCTATGGTGAACCACTTGAGTGGGAGGGAGACTGACTTTCTAGAGAAAGAGAGACATTCACAAGAAGAAGATGAAGAAATGCAATTACTAGGCGTCAATTGGTACAAACTGAATTAAGTGAGATTGGTATCTACCATGCTAGGTTGTGCAAAATCAATCAAATCTAATGGTTGAATGAATTGAGATTGGCATCCAATCCAGCCTTCATGTATCATACATAGACAATTAGACATGGGAGTAGATGCATACATACCCTTGCTTGATGACAAGGCGCGCGAGGGAAGGCGTGATCTCTGGCCTGAGCACGACGCGGCGGCCGCCCTTGTCCTCGAAGTTGTAGAGCTGCTGCGTGATCTCCTCCCCGGCCTTGCGGATGAAGAGCGCCTCGGACTCGAGCACGGGGAAGTCCACCTCCTCGAAGGCCATGGAGCGGGACACCTCCCTGAAGTTGTCGAAGAGCCAGGAGCGGAGCCGCATCTCCTCCGGCGGGAAGTCCCTGGTGCCGCGCGGCGGGTTCACATCCACCACTGTCGGCTGCGCCATGGAAGCAGAAGAAGCAGGGGAGGAGTCGCCGTCGGTGGCCAGCGCGGCCGTGGGGGAGGCGACGCAGAGGAGGCGGCGGCCGGGGCGAAGGGGGGCGAGGCCGATAGGGCGGCGGAGGAGGCGGAGCGACGCCGCCGCCGACGACGCGGAGGCCATCCGCCGTCGCCGAAGAGGGGAGAGAGGGGGGAGGAGCTCTGCTCTGCCTCGCCTCGCCGAAGATGAGATAACTTCCATCCTTCCTCTGGGCCCGCTTCTCCGGCCCGTTCATTCATTAAAGGCCAGGCCCGACTCGACCCGGTCCAGTTCAGTTCACAAGGAAGAGGAAGAAGGGAAGGAGAGGTCGTATGGGAAATCCCTATTTGCCGCGCGTTGCGGCAAATTGTCGCCGTATCGCACAGAGGGAAGCGCACCAGCGAAGCAATTGGGCCGGCCCATTCGACCAGTTCGTTCGTTCCGGTTTGAAACCTTTTTTTTTCTCCTGATGTTAGTTTCTCTTTTTTACTATTTCCTTTTTCTTCTGTTTCCTTTTCGTTTCCTTTTTTCCGTTTTCAAATTTATTTTTATTTTTTCAATTTTTTTGGAAATTTCTAATATTGTCCGGAAACCACAATTTTGTTCCTATTTCCAAATTACGTTCTCAATTTTAAGAAATGTACGCTAATTTGAAAAAATTGCTTGTAATTTCTAAATAAGTTGCGATTTTTGAAGATTTTGTTTGAGATTCACAGAAAATGTTCGAATTTTTAAAAAATGTTTCCATTTCCGAAAATTTTGTTCACAAACTGAAAAAATGTTCATGTTTTCAAAATTTGTTCACAAATTTAAAAAATGTAACTGTTTTCAAAATTTGTTCACGAATTTAAAAAATGTTCCCCTTCTTTTCAGAAAATATTCGCATTTAAAGTATTTGTTCCTTTTCTCACAAATTGTTCATAGATCCAAAAAAATGTTCACTTTATCCCTTTCTCAAGAATTGTTCACAGATCCAAAAGAATGTTTGATTTTCCAAATTTTGTTCATAGTTTCAAAAATTATTTCCATTTTTATAAAATGTTCGTGTTTTCTATTTTCGTTCAGAATTCTATAAAAAAATCTCTGGTTTTCCAAAATTTGTTCATGTTTTCAAAAATTGTTCAAAATGACGAATTTGTTTTGCTGTTTTTCAAAAATTTGTTCACAGGTCAAAACAATGTTCAGCTTTATAAATAATTATTCGCAATTTTGAATATGGCTGCGTTTAGAAAAAGATATAGGTTTTGAAAACAAACTGTGTGCGAACATTAAAAAATGTTTAGACCTGTCTTGGCTTATAGTAATTTGCTTGAGAGCTGCATCATTTTACCTGAGAAGCTGTTGTGGTGCAATGGCAAGCCAGGAGTGGCCTATGCGACAGGTCCTGTGATCGATTACAGAAAACTCGGTTTTTTGTAGAGCACGGTACAGAATGGGCGCTGCTAATGGGCCGGCCCACTAGATCGCGCTCTGTGCGAATTGCCAGCATTCGGTCGCAGAATGCGATACATAGGAGGTCCCGTCGTCATGGTCGGACGCGTCCCTTGAAGGGCATCCAAGCCAAATATGGAGAGCAATAATCGAAGGCAGGGATACTCTTAAACAGGGGCTGATACAACGGATTGGAAACGGTGCATCAACAAGAATCTGGAGTGATAGATGGCTACCTAGACATGAAATGATGCAACCTTATGGCTGCAGGGTGGCGAACCCCCCAACTTTTGTCTCGGAATTGATTGATCATACTTCGGCCTACTGGAATAGACAAAGAGTTGAGGAAGTTTTTATGCCCATGGATGTGAGGGTTATCCGAGGTATACTACTCTGTACCAGGAATGTTGAGGATTTCTAGAGTTGGAGCTACGAGAGAAACGGAATTTTTTCAGTAAAATCAACCTACAGAATGCTGGTGGCAACCCGCCAGAGGAGAGAAGCATGGCTGAAAGGCTCACCCGGTTCATCTAAAGCGTCAAACGAGGAAGGATGTTGGAAGAAGCTATGGAAAACAAAGGTACCAGGCAAAGTCAGGCACTTCTTATGGCGTCTAGCTAAGCAATCAATACTGACAAATGATGTTCAATCACATAGACATATGACTGATAGTACTGCATGCGGTTTCTGTGGATCTGCTGACTCGTGGCAACATTCTCTCATTGAGTGCACGGTGGCACGGTGCACATGGGCACTAGTAGATGAGGAGCTAGCTCAGATGTTGGTTGCAACTTCCGAACCAGATGAAAAAAATTGGCTCTTCATTCTCATGGAATCATGCTCACACACAACATTCATTAAGATCACGGTAACATTGTGGGCGATTTGGTCAGCACGGTGAAAAGCGGTTCACGAGGGAGTGTTTCAAAGCCCTCAAGCTACAAATTCGTTCATAGCCAGGTTTATTCTTGAGCTTGAGATGGTACAAGAGGGCAAACCAGTCTCGAACCAAGCTGGGGGCGAAGCACAAACTATCTATGATCAACGACCCAAAACACCACCACAGGGCCACGCGAAGATCCACGTCGATGCGGGCATCAGGAAAGGGCGCGTGGGAGCCGCAGTGGCAGTATGTGATATGTCTCCAACGTATCTATAATTTTTTATTGTTCCATGCTATATTATATTCTATTTTGGATGTTTAATGGGCTTTATTATACACTTATATATTATTTTTGGGACTAACCTATTAACCGGAGGCCCAACCCAAATTGTTGTTTTTTGCCTATTTCAGTGTTTCGAAGGAAAGGGATATCAAATGGAGTCCAAACAGAATGAAACCTTCGGGAACGTGATTTTCGGAACAAACGTGATCCAGAGGACTTGGAGTGGACGTCAAGCAATCAACGAGGAGGCCACGAGGCAGGGGGCGCGCCTACCCCCTGGGCGCGCCCTCCATCCTCATGGGCCCCTTGTAGCTCCACCGACTTACTTCTTCTTCCTATATATACCTACGTACCCCCAAACCATCAGACGAGGAGCTAAAACCCTATTTCCACCGCTGCAACCTTCTGTACCCGTGAGATCCCATCTTGGGGCCTTTTCCGGCGCTCCACCGGAGGGGGCATCGATCACGGAGGGCTTCTACATCAACACCATAGCCTCTCCGATAATGTGTGAGTAGTTTACCTCAGACCTTCGGGTCCATAGTTATTAGCTAGATGGCTTCTTCTCTCTCTTTGGATCTCAATACAAAGTTCTCCTCGATTCTCTGGGAGATCTATTTGATGTAACTCTTCTTTTTGTGGTGTGTTTGGTGAGATCCGATGAATTGTGGGTTTATGATCAAGATTATCTATGAACAATATTTGAATCTCCTCTGAATTCTTTTATGTATGATTGGTTATCTTTGCAAGTATCTTCGAATTATCAGTTTGGTTTGGCCTACTAGATTGATCTTTCTTGCAATGGGAGAAGTGCTTAGCTTTGGGTTCAATCTTGCGGTGCTCGATCCCAGTGACAGTAGGGGAAACGACACATATTGTATTGTTGCCATCAAGGATAAAAAGATGGGGTTTATATTATATTTCATGAGTTTATCCCTCTACATCATGTCATCTTGCTTAAAGTGTTACTCCGTTCTTATGAACTTAATACTCTAGATGCATGCTAGATAGCGGTCGATGTGTGGAGTAATAGTAGTAGATGCAGGCAGGAGTCGGTCTACTTGTCACGGACGTGATGCCTATATACATGATCATACATAGATATTCTCATAATTATTCTCAATTCTATCAATTGCTCGACAGTAATTCGTTTACCCACCGTAATACTTATGGTATCTTGAGAGAAGCCACTAGTGAAACCTATGGCCCCCGGTCTATCTTCCATCATATTAATCTCCCATCAACAAGCTATTTTTGGCGCCGTTTATTTTGCTTTCTTTACTTTTAGTCTTTACCATAAAAGTACCAAAATATTATCTTATCATCTCTATCGCATCTCACTCTCGTAAGTGACTGTGAAGGGATTGACAACCCCTTTATTGCGTTGGTTGCGAGGTTCTTATTTGTTTGTGTAGGTGCGTGAGACTCGAGCGTGGTCTCCTACTGGATTGATACCTTGGTTCTCAAAAAACTGAGAGAAATACTTACGCTACTTTACTGCATCACCCTTTCCTCTTCAAGGGAAAACCAACGCAGTGCTCAAGAGGTAGCAAGAAGGATTTCTGGCGCCGTTGCCGGGGAGGCTTACGCGAAGTCAAGTCAAGATTTGATTGCCCGACAACGAGCCATTTCTGGCGCCGTTGCCGGGGAGTCTACGCACAAGTCAAGACATACCAAGTACCCATCACAAACTCTTATCCCTCGCATTACATTATTTGTCATTTGCCTCTCATTTTCCTCTCCCCCACTTCACCCTTGCCGTTTTATTCGCCCTCTTTTCCGTTCGCCTCTTTTTCGCTCGCCTTTTCTTGTGTGTTGGATTGTTTGTTTGTCACGATGGCTCAAGATAATACTAAATTTTGTGACTTTGCCAATACCAACAACAATGATTTTCTTAGCACTCCGATTGCTCCTCTTACCGATGCTGAATCTTGTGAAATTAATGCTGCTTTGCTGAATCTTGTCATGAAAGATCAATTCGGCGGCCTTCCTAGTGAAGATGCCGCTACCCATCTAAATAGCTTTGTTGATTTGTGTGACATGCAAAAGAAGAAAGATGTGGACAATGATATTGTTAAATTGAAGCTATTTCCGTTTTCTCTTAGAGATCGCGCTAAAACTTGGTTTTCGTCTTTGCCTAAAAATAGTATTGATTCTTGGAATAAGTGCAAAGATGCTTTTATCTCTAAGTATTTTCCTCCCGCTAAAATCATCTCCCTTAGAAACGATATTATGAATTTTAAGCAACTTGATCATGAACATGTTGCACAAGCTTGGGAGAGGATGAAATTAATGATACGCAATTGCCCTACTCATGGTTTGAATTTGTGGATGATTATACAAAAAAATTATGCCGGATTGAATTTTGCTTCTAGAAATCTTTTAGATTCGGCCGCGGGAGGCACTTTTAAGGAAATCGCCTTAGGAGAAGCTACTAAACTCCTAGATAATATTATGGTTAATTATTCTCAATGGCACACCGAAAGATCTACTAGTAAAAAAGTGCATGCGATAGAAGGAATTAGTGTTTTGAGTGGAAAGATGGATGAACTTATGAAATTGTTTGCTAATAAGAGTGTTACTTCTGATCCTAATGATATGCATTTGTCTACCTTGATTGAGAATAATAATGAATCTATGAATGTGAACTTTGTTGGTAGGAACAATTTTGGTAACAACGCATATAGAGGAAACTTTAATCCTAGGACGTTCCCTAGTAATTTCTCTAATAATTATGGTAATTCCTACAACAATTCTTATGGAAATTTTAATATGATTCCCTCTTATTTTGAGACTAGTGTTAAAGAATTTATGATTGCGCAAAAGAATTTCAATGCCTTGCTTGAAGAAAAATTGCTTAGGATTGATGAGTTGGCTAGGAACGTTGATAGAATTTCTCTTGATGTTGATTCTTTGAAGCTTAGATCTATTCCACCTAGCATGATATCAATGAGTCTCTCAAAGCCATGAGAATTTCCATTGATGAGTGCAAAGAAAGAACCACTAGTATGTGTGCTAAGAAAGATTGCTTTGTGAAAGCGTGTTCTTCTAGTTTCTATGAGAATAAAGATGAAGATCTAAAAGTTATTGATGTGTCCCCTATTAAATCTTTGTTTTGCAATATGAATCTTGATAATTATGGGACTGGAGATGAGTCAACTTTAGTTAGAAGCCGTCCCAAAAATTCGGAGTTTTTTGATCTTGATGAAAAATTTGGTAAGATTGGGATTGAAGAGGTCAAAACTTTAGATATCAATGAACCCACTATTTTGGATTTCAAGAAATTTAATTATGATAATTGCTCTTTGATAGATTGTATTTCCTTGTTGCAATCCGTGCTAAATTATCCTCATGCTTATAGTCAAAATAAAGTCTTTACCAAACATATCGTTGATGCTTTGATGCAATCTTATGAAGAAAAACTTGAGTTGGAAGTTTCTATCCCTAGAAAACTTTATGATGAATGGGAACCTACAATTAAAATTAAATTAAAGATCATGAATGCTATGCTTTGTGTGATTTGGGTGCTAATGTTTCCACGATTCCAAAAACTTTATCTGATTTGCTAGGTTTCCGTGAATTTGATGATTGTTCTTTAAACTTGCACCTTGCGGATTCCACTATTAAGAAACCTATGGGAAGAATTAATGATGTTCTTATTGTTGCAAATAGGAACTATGTGCCCGTAGATTTCATTGTTCTTGATATAGATTGCAATCCTTCATGTCCTATTATTCTTGGTAGACCTTTCCTTAGAACGGTTGGTGCAATTATAGATATGAAGGAAGAAAATATTAGATTCCAATTTCCGTTAAGGAAAGGTATGGAACACTTTCCTAGAATGAAAATAAAATTAACTTATGAATCTATTATGAGAGCCTATGGATTGCCTACCAAAGATGGCAATACCTAGATCTATCCTTGTTTTTATGCCTAGCTAGGGGCGTTAAACGATAGCGCTTGTTGGGAGGCAACCCAAATTTATTTTAATTTTTTTGCTTTTTTCTCCTGTTTAGGAATAAATTTTTGATCTATCCTCTGGTTAGATTTTTGTGTGTGTTTTAATTAGTGTTTGTGCCAAGTTAAACCTATAGGATCTTCTTGGATGATAGTTATTTGATCTTGCTGAAAATTCCAGAAACTTTCTGTTCACGAAAACAATTGTTTAAAATCACCAGAACGTGATAAAATACTGATTCCAATTGCAGAAGATCAATAAACAAATTATTTAGGTCTTCCTATTTTGGTAGATTTTTCTGAATTCCAGAAGTTTGCGTTAGTTACAGATCACTACAGACTGTTCTGTTTTTGACAGATTCTGTTTTTCGTGTGTTGCTTGCTTATTTTGATGAGTCTATGGTTAGTAAAATAGTTTCTAAACCATAGAGAAGTTGGAATACAGTAAGTTTAACACCAATATAAATAAATAATAAGTTCAATACAGTACCTTGAAGTGGTGTTTTAGTTTCTTTCGCTAACGGAGCTCACGAGATTTTCTGTTAAGTTTTGTGTTGTGAAGTTTTCAAGTTTTGGGTAAAGATTTGATGGATTATGGAACAAGGAGTGGAAAGAGCCTAAGCTTGGGGATGCCCAAGGCACCCAAAGGTAAATCTAAGGACACCGGGGCATCCCCTCTTTCGTCTTCGTCCATCGGTAACTTTACTTGGAGCTATACTTTTATTCACCACATGATAAGTGTTTTGCTTGGAGTGTCTTCTATGATTTGAGTCTTTGCTTTTAGTTTACCACAATCATCCTCTCTGAATACACTTTTGAGAGATACACACATGATTCGGAATTTATTAGAATACTTTATGTGCTTCACTTATATCTTTTGAGCTATATAGTTTTTGCTCTAGTGCTTCATTTATATCTTTTAGAGCACGGCGGTGGTTTTGTTTTATAGAAACTATTGTTCTCTCATGCTTCACTTATATCATTTTGAGAGTCCTACAAAACAGCATGGTAATTTGCTTAAATTGAGAAATTAGTCCTAATATGATAGGCATCCAAGATTAGTAAAAACTTTCTTATAAGTGCGTTGAATACTAAGAGAAGTTTGATGCTTGATGATTGTTTTGAGATATGGAGGTAGTAATATTAAAGTTGTGCTAGTTGAGTAGTTGTGAATTTGAGAAATACTTGTGTTGAAGTTTGCAAGTCCCGTAGCATTCACGTATGGTAAACGTTGTGTAACAAATTTGAAACATGAGGTGTTCTTTGATTGTCCTCATTATGAGTGGCGCTAGGGGACAAGCGATGGTCTTTTCCTACCAATCTATCCCCCTAGGAGCATGCGTGTAGTGCTTGGTTTTTGATGACATGTAGATTTTTGTAATAAGTATGTGAGTTCTTTATGACTAATGTTGAGTCCATGGATTATACGCACTCTCACCCTTCCATCATTGCTAGCCTCTTCGGCACCGTGCATTGCCCTTTCTCACCTTGAGAGTTGGTGCAAACTTCACCGGTGCATCCAAACCCCGTGATACGATACGCTCTATCACACATAAACCTCCTTATATCTTCCTCAAAACAGCCACCATAGCTACCTATTATGGCATTTCCATAGCCATTCCAAGATATATTGTGCTACCTCTTGAGCACTGCGTTGGATATCCTTGAAGAGGAAAGGGTGATGCAGCAGAGTAGAGTAAGTATTTCCCTCAGCTTTTTGAGAACCAAGGTATCAATCCAGTAGGAGGCTACGCGCAAGTCCCTCATACCTACACAAAACAAATAGCTCCACGCAACCAACGCGATTAGGGGTTGTCAATCCCTTCACGGTCACTTATGAGAGTGAGATCTGATAGAGATGATAGATAATATTTTTTGTATTTTTGGTATAAAGATGCAAAGTAAAATAAAAGCAAAGTAAAAAGCAAAAAACAATAATAAAGTGTTGGGAGATTAATATGATGAGAATAGTCCCGGGGGCCATAGATTTCACTAGTGGCTTCTCTCAAGAGCATAAGTATTTTACGGTGGGTGAACAAATTACTGTTGAGCAATTGACAGAATTGAGCATAGTTATGAGAATATCTAGGTATGATCATGTATATAGGCATCACGTCCGAGACAAGTAGACCGACTCCTGCTGCATCTACTACTATTACTCCACTCATCGACCGCTATCCAAAGCATGCATCTAGAGTATTAAGTTCAAGAAAACAGAGTAACGCCTTAAGCAAGATGACATGATGTAGAGGGATAAATTCATGCAATATGATAAAACCCCATCTTGTTATCCTCGATGGCAATAATACAATACGTGCCTTGCTGCCCCTCATCACACCGGAAAGGACACCGCAAGATTGAACCCAAAGCTAAACACTTCTCCCATTGCAAGAAAAACCAATCTAGTAGGCCAAACCAAACTGATAATTCGAAGAGACTTGCAAAGATAACCAATCAGACATAAAAGAATTCAGAGAAGATTCAAATATTGTTCATAGATAATCTTGATCATAAACCCAAAATTCATCGGTCTCAACAAACACACCGCAAAAAGAAGATTACATTGAATAGATCTCCACGAGAGAGGGGTAGAACATTGTATTGAGATCCAAAAAGAGAGAAGAAGCCATCTAGCTACTAACTATGGACCCGAAGGTCTGAGGTAAACTACTCACACTTCATCGAAGGGGCTATGATGTTGATGTAGAAGCCCTCCGTGGTGGATTCCTCTTCCGACGGAGCTCCGGAATAGGCCCCAAGATGGGATCTCGTGGATACAGAAAGTTGCGGCGGTGGAATTAGGTTTTTGGCTCCGTATCTGATCATTTGGGGGTACGTAGGTATATATAGGAGGGAGGAGTACGTCGGTGGAGCAACGGGGGGCCCATGAGGCAGGGGGCGCGCCCTAGGGGGGTGGGCGCGCCCCCTACCCTCGTGGCCACCTCCTTTCTTTCTTGACGTGGGGTCCAAGTCTCCTGGATCATATTCGGTGAGGAAATCACGTTCCCGAAGGTTTCATTCCGTTTGGACTCGCTTTGATATTCCGCTTCTTCAAACACCGAAATAGGCAAAAACAAAGCAATTTCGGGCTGGGCCTCCGGTTAATAGGTTAGTCCCAAAAGTAATATAAAAGTGGAAAATAAAGCCCAATATGGTCCAAAACAGTAGATAATATGGCATGGAGCAATCAAAAAATTTATATCGTTGGAGACGATCGTGCATCCCCAAGCTTAATTCCTGCTCGTCCTCGAGTAGGTAAATGATAAACAAAAGAATTTTTGATGCGGAGTGCTACTTGGCATAATTTCAATGTAATTCTTCTTAATTGTGGTATGAATATTCAGATCCGAAAGATCCAAGACAAAAGTTCATATTGACATAAAAATAATAATACTTCAAGCATACTAACAAAGCAATTATGTCTTCTCAAAATAACATGGCCAAAGAAAGTTATCCCTACAAAATCATATTGTCTGGCTATGCTCTATCTTCACCACACAAAGTATTTAAATCATGCACAACCCCGATGAGAAGCCAAGCAATTGTTTCATACTTTTGACATTTTCAAAACTTTTTCAATCTTCACGCAATACATGAGCGTGAGCCATGGATATAGCACTATGGGTGGAATAGAATGGTGGTTGTGGAGAAGAAAAAAAGGGCGAAGATAGTCTCACATCAACTAGGCGTATCAACGGGCTATGGAGATGACCATCAATAAATATCAATCCGAGTGAGTAGGGATTGCCATGCAACGGATGCACTAGAGACATAAGTATATGAAAGCTCAACAAAAGAAACTAAGTGGGTGTGCATCCAACTCGCTTGTTCATGAAGACCTAGGGCATTTGAGGAAGCCCATCATTGGAATATACAAGCCAAGTTCTATAATGAAAAATTCCCACTAGTATAAAAGATAACAAAATGAGAGACTCTCTATCATGAAGATCATGGTGCTACTTTGAAGCACAAGTGTGGTAAAAGGATAGTAACATTGTCCCTTCTCTCTTTTTCTCTCATTTTTTATTTGGGCCTTTTCTCTTTTTTTATGGCCTCTTTTTTTTCGTCCGGAGTCTCACCCCGACTTGTGGGGGAATCATAGTCTCCATCATCCTTTCCTCACTTGGGACAATGCTATAAAAATGATGATCATCACACTTTTATTTTTCTTACAACTCAACAATTACAACTCGATACATAGAACAAAATATGACTCTATATGAATGCCTCCGGCGGTGTACCGGGATATGCAATGAATCAAGAGTGACATGTATGAAAGAATTATGAACGGTGGCTTCGCCACAAATAGTATGTCAACTACATGATCATGCTAGCAATATGACAATGATGGAGCGTGTAATAATAAACGGAACGTTGGAAAGTTGCATGGCAATATATCTCGGAATGGCTATGGAAATGCCATGATAGGTAGGTATGGTGGCTGTTTTGAGGAAGGTATATGGTGGGTGTATGATACCGGTGAAAAGTGCATGGTATTAGAGAGGCTAGCAATGGTGGAAGGATGAGAAAAGTGTGTATAATCCATGGACTCAACATTAGTCATGAAGGACTCATATACTTATTGCAAAAATCTACAAGTTATCAAAGCAAAGTATTACGCGCATGCTCCTAGGAGGATAGATTGGTAGGAAAAGACCATCGCTCGCCCCGACCGCCACTCATAAGGAAGACAATCAATAAATAAATCATGCTCCAACTTCATCACATAACGGTTCACCATACATGCATGCTACGGGAATCACAAACTTTAACACAAGTATTCCTCAAATTCACAACTACTCAACTAGCATGACTCTAATATCACCATCTTCATATCTCAAAACAATTATCAAGCATCAAACTTTTCTTAGTATTTAACGCACTCAAAAGAAAGTTTTACAAATCTTGAATACCAAGCATATTATTATTAATAAGCAAATTACCATGACATTTAAGACTCTCAAAATAATCTAAGTGAATCATGAGAGATCAATAGTTTCTATAAAACAAATCCACCACCGTGCGCTAAAAGATATAAGTGAAGCGCTAGAGCAAAACTATATAGCTCAAAAGATATAACTAAAGCACATAGAGTATTCTAACAAATTCCAATTCATGGACGGCTCTCTCAAAAGGTGTGTAAAGCAAGGATGATTGTGGTAAACTAAAAAGCAAAGACTCAAATCATACAAGACGCTCCAAGCAAACACATATCATGTGGTGAATAAAAATATAGCTCCAAGTAAAGTTACCGATGGAAGTAGACGAAAGAGGGGATGCCTTCCGGGGCATCCCCAAGCTTTGGCTTTTTGGTGTCCTTAGATTATCTTGGGGGTGCCATGGGCATCCCAAAGCTTAGGCTATTGCCACTCCTTGTTCCATAATCCATCAAAAGATTTCACCCAAAATTTGAAAACTTCACAACACAAAACTCAACAGAAATCTCGTGAGCTCCGTTAGCGAAAGAAAACAAAAGACCACTTCAAGGTACTGTAATGAACTCATTATTTATTTATATTGGTGTTAAACCTACTGTATTCCAACTTCTCTATGGTTTATAAACTATTTTACTAGCCATAGATTCATCAAAATAAGCAAACAACACACGAAAAACAGAATCTGTCAAAAACAGAACAGTCTGTAGTAATCTGTACTTAACGCAAACTTCTGGAACTCCAAAAATTCAGCCAAAATAGGAAGACATAGGCAATTTTTTTATTGATCAGCACCAATTAGAATCACTATTTTATCACGTTCTTCTGATTTTTAACAATTGTTTTCGTGAACCGAAAGTTTCTGGAAATTACAGCAAGATCAAATAACTATCATCCAAGAAGATCCTATAGGTTTAACTTGGCACAAACACTAATTAAAACATAAAACCACATCTAAACAGAAGGTAGATGGATTATTTATTCCTAAACAGAAGCAAAAAGCAAAAACTAAAAATAAAATTGGGTTGCCTCCCAACAAAGCGCTATCGCTTAACGCCCTAGCTAGGCATAAAAGCAAGGATAGATCTAGGTATTGCCATCTTTGGTAGGCAATCCATAAGTGGCTCTCATGATAGATTCATATGGTAATTTTATTTTATTTCTAGGGAAGTGTTCCATGCCTTTCTTTAATGGAAATTGGAATCTAATATTCCCTTCCTTCATATCAATAATTGCACCAATCGTTCTAAGGAAAGGTCTACCAAGAATAATAGGACAAGAAGGATTACAATATATATCAAGAACGATAAAATATACGGGCACATAATTCCTATTCGCAACAATAAGAACATCATTTATTCTTCCCATAGGTTTATTAATAGTGGAATCCGCAAGCTGCAAGTTTAGAGAGCAATCGTCAAAATCGCGGAAATCTAGCAAATCACACAAAGTTTTGGGAATAGTGGAAACACTAGCACCCAAATCACATAAAGCATAAAATCCATGATCCTTAATCTTAATTTTAATAGTTGGTTCCCACTCATCATAAAGTTTTCTAGGGATAGAAACTTCCAACTCAAGTTTTTCTTCATAAGATTGCATCAAGGCATCAACGATATGTTTAGTAAAGGCTTTATTTTGACTATAAGCATGAGGAGAATTTAGCACGGATTGTAACAAGGAAATACAATAAATTAAAGGGAAACTTTCATAATTAAATTCCTTGAAATCCAAAATAGTGGGTTTAGCAATGTCTAGGGTTTTGATTTCTTCAATCCCACTTTTATCAAATTTAGCATCATAATCTAAAAACTCCGAATTTTTGGAACGCCTTCTAGGTAAAGGTGGATCATATTCAGTCCCATCATTATCAAGATTCATTTTGCAAAACAAAGATTTAATAGGGGACACATCAATAACTTTTAGATCTTCATCTTTATTTTCATGGAAATCGGAAGAACACGCTTTAATAAAGGCATCTTTCGTAGCACGCATCCTAGCGGTTCTTTCCTTGCATTCATCAATGGAAATTCTCATGGCTTTGAGAGACTCATTGATATCATGCTTAGGAGGAACAGATCTAAGCTTTAAAGAATCAACATCAAGAGAAATTCTATCAACGTTTCTAGCCAATTCATCAACGTTAAGCAATTTCTCTTCAAGCAAAGCATTAAAATTCTTTTGTGAAATCATAAACCCTTTAACACTAGTCTCAAATTCAGAGGGCATCTTATTAAAATTTCCATAAGAGTTGTTGTAGGCATTTCCATAACTAGAAGGATTAGTAGGATAAGGCCTAGGGTTAAAGTTCCCTCTATACGCGCTGTTACCAAAATTATTCCTACCAATAAAATTCACATCCATAGATTCATTATTATTCTCAATCAAAGTAGACAAAGGCATATCATTATGATCAGAAGAAACACTCTTAGTAGCAAATGATTTCATAAGTTCATCCATCTTTCCACTCAAAACGTTAATTTCTTCTATCGCATGCACTCTTTTATTAGTAGATCTTTCAGTGTGCCATTGAGAATAATTAACCATAATATTATCTAGGAGTTTAGTAGCATCTCCTAAAGTGATTTCCATAAAAGTGCCTCCCGCGTCAATCTAAAAGATTTCTAGAAGCAAAATTCAATCCGGCATAATTTTTTTGTATAATCATCCACAAATTCAAACCATGAGTAGGGCAATTACGTATCATTTATTTCATTCTCCCCCAAGCTTGTGCAACGTGTTCATGATCAAGTTGCTTAAAATTCATAATATCGTTTCGAAGAGAGATGATCTTAGCGGGAGGAAAATACTTAGAGATAAAAGCATCTTTGCACTTGTTCCAAGAATCAATACTATTTTTAGACAAAGACGAAAACCAAGCTTTAGCACGATCTCTAAGCGAAAAAGGAAATAGCTTTAATTTAACAATATCATTATCAACATCTTTCTTCTTTTGCATATCACATAAATCAACGAAGCTATTTAGATGAGTAGCGGCATCTTCACTGGGAAGGCCGACGAATTGATCTTTCATAACAAGATACAACAAAGCAGTATTGATTTCACAAGATTCAGTATTGGTAAGAGGAGCAATCAGAGAGCTAAGGAAATCATTATTGTTGGTATTGGTAAAGTCACACAATTTGGTATTATCTTGAGCCATCGTGACGAGCAAGCAATCCAACACACGAGCAAACAAAAAGCAAGCGAGAAAAAGGCAAACGGAAAAGAGAGGGCGAATAAAACGGCAAGGGTGAAGTGGGGGAGAGGAAAACGAGAGGCAAATGGCAAATAATGTAATGCGAGAGATAAGGGATTGTGATGGGTACTTGGTATGTTGACTTTTGCGAAGACCTCCCCGGCAACAGCGCCAGAAATCTTCCTGCTACCTCTTGAGCACTGCGTTGGATTTCCTTGAAGAGGAAAGGGTGATGCAGCAGAGTAGAGTAAGTATTTCCCTCAGTTTTTTGAGAACCAAGGTATCAATCCAGTAGGAGGCTACGCGCAAGTCCCTCGTACCTACACAAAACAAATAGCTACAAGCAACCAACGCGATTAGGGGTTGTCAATCCCTTCACGGTCACTTACGAGAGTGAGATCTGATAGAGATGATAGATAGTATTTTTGGTATTTTTGGTATAAATATGCAAAGTAAAATAAAAGCAAAGTAAAAAGCAAAAAAGCAATAATAAAGTGTTGGGAGATTAATATGATGAGAATAGACCCAGGGGCCATAGATTTCACTAGTGGCTTCTCTCAAGAGCATACGTATTTTACGGTGGGTGAACAAATTACTGTTGAGCAATTGACAGAATTGAGCATAGTTATGAAAATATCTAGGTATGATCATGTATATAGGCATCACGTCCGAGACAAGTAGACCAACTCCTGCATGCATCTACTACTATTACTCCACTCATTGACCGCTATCCAGCATGCATCTAGAGTATTAAGTTCAAGAAAACAGAGTAACGCCTTAAGCAAGATGACATGATGTAGAGGGATAAATTCATGCAATATGATAAAAACCCCATCTTGTTATCCTCGATGGCAACAATACAATACGTGCCTTGTTGCCCCTACTGTCACTAGGAAAGGACACCGAAAGATTGAACCCAAAGCTAAGCACTTCTCCCATTGCAAGAAAAACCAATCTAGTAGGCCAAACCAAACTGATAATTCGAAGAGACTTGCAAAGATAACCAATCATACATAAAAGAATTCCGAGAAGATTCAAATATTATTCATAGATAATCTTGATCATAAACCCACAATTCATCGGTCTCAGCAAACACACCGCAAAAAGAAGATTACATCAAATAGATCTCCACGAGAGAGGGGGAGAACATTGTATTGAGATCCAAAAAGAGAGAAGAAGCCATCTAGCTACTAACTATGGACCCGAAGGTCTGAGGTAAACTACCCACACTTCATCGGAGGGGCTATGATGTTGATGTAGAAGCCCTCCGTGGTGGATTCCTTTTCCGGCGGAGCTCCGGAACAGGCCCCAAGATGGGATCTCGTCGATACAAAAAGTTGCGGCGGTGGAATTAGGTTTTTGGCTCCGTATCTGATGGTTTGGGGGTACGTAGGTATATATAGAAGGAAGGAGTACGTCGATGGAGCAACGGGGGCCCATGAGGCAGGGGGCGCGCCCCCACCCTCGTGGCCACCTCCTTTCTTTCTTGACGTGGGGTCCAAGTCTCCTGGATCATATTCAGTGAGAAAATCACGTTCCCGGAGGTTTCATTCCGTTTGGACTCCGTTTGATATCCCGCTTTCTTGAAACTTGAAATAGGCAAAAAAATAGCAATTCTGGGCTGGGCCTCTGGTTAATAGGTTAGTCCCAAAAGTAATATCAAAGTGGAAAATAAAGCCCAATATGGTCCAAAACAGTAGATAATATAGCATGGAGCAAAAAAAAATATCCAACGTATCATATTGCCATGCAACTTTCCACCGTTCCGTTTATCATGACATGTTTCATCATTGTCATATTGCCTTGCATGATCATGGAGTTGACATCGTATTTGTGGCAAAGCCACCATGCATATTATTCATACATGTCACTCTTGATTCATTTCCCATCCCGGTACACCGCCGGCGGCATTCATATAGAATCATACTTTGTTCTAGTATCGAGTTGTAATTATTGAGTTGTAAATAAATAGAAGAGTGATGATCATCATTCATAGAGCATTCTCCCAAAAAAAGAAAGGCCAAATAAAAAAGGAAAGGCCCAAAAAAAGAAAAAGAAAATAAAGAAGGGACAATGCTACTATCCTTTTTTTCTACACTTGTGCTTCAGAGTAGCACCATGATCTTTATGATAGAGAGTCTCTTGTTTTGTCACTTTCATATACTAGTGGGAATTTTTCATTATAAAACTTGGCTTGTATATTCCAACAATGGGCTTCCTCAAATGCCCTAGGTCTTCGTGAGCAAGCAAGTTGGATGCACACTGATAACCCACAAGTATAGGGGATCGCAACAGTTTTTGAGGGTAGAGTATTCAACCCAAAATTTATTGATTCGACACAAGGGGAGCCAAAGAATATTCTCAAGTATTAGCAGCTGAGTTGTCAATTCAACCACACCTGGAAACTTTGTATCTGCAGCAAAGTGTTTAGTAGAAAAGTAATATGATAGCGGTGGTAACGGTAACAAAAGTAAAGACAGCAAAAATAATGTTTTTGGTATTTTTGTAGTGATTGTAACAGTAGCAACGGAAAAGTAAATAAGCGAGAACCAGTATATGGAAAACTCATAGGCACCGGATTAGTGATGGATAATTATGCCGGATGCGGTTCGTCATGCAACAGTCATAACATAGGGTGACACAGAACTAGCTCCAACTCATCAATATAATGTAGGCATGTATTTCGAATATAGTCATACGTGCTTATGGAAAAGAACTTGCATGACATCTTTTATCCTACCCTCCCGTGGCAGCGGGGTCCTATTGGAAACAAAGGGATATTAAGGCCTCCTTTTAATAGAGAACCGGAACAAAGCATTAGCACATAGTGAGTACATGAACTCCTCAAACTATGGTCATCACCAGGAGTGGTCCCGATTATTGTCACTTCGGGGTTGCCGGATCATAACACATAGTAGGTGACTATAGACTTGCAAGATAGGATCAAGAACACACATATATATTCATGAAAACATAATAGGTTCAGATCTGAATTCATGGCACTCGGGCCCTAGTGACAAGCATTAAGCATAGCAAATTCATAGCAACATCAACCTCAGAACATAGTGGATACTAGGGATCAAACCCTAACAAAGCTAACTCGATTACATGATAAATCTCATCCAACCCATCACCGTCCAGCAAGCCTACGATGGAATTACTCACGCACGGCGGTGAGCATCATGGAATTGGTGATGGATGATGGTTGATGATGACGACGGCGACGAATCCCCCTCTCCGGAGCCCCGAACGGACTCCAGATCAGCCCTCCCGAGAGAGATTAGGGCTTGGCGGCGGCTCCGTATCGTAAAACGCGATGATTTCTTCTCTCTGATTTTTTTCTCCCCGAAAGCCAATAAATAGAGTTGGAGTTGGCGTCGGAAGATTTCCAGGGGGCCCACGAGGGGCGCCCACCCTCGTGGACAGTGGTATGGGCCCCTGGTCTTCATCTTTGGCGAGGATTTTTTACTATTTATTCTAAGATATTCCGTGGAGTTTCAGGTCATTCCGAGAACTTTTGTTTTACGCACATAAACAACATCATGGCAATTCTCTTGAAAACAGCGTCGGTCCGGTTAGTTCCATTCAAATCATACAAGTTAGAGTCCAAAACAAGGGCAAAAGTGTTTGGAAAAGTAGATACGACGGAGACGTATCAACTCCCCCAAGCTTAAACCCTTGCTTGTCCTCAAGCAATTCAGTTGACAAACTGAAAGAGAAAAAGAAGAACTTTTACAAACTCTGTTTGCTCTTGTTGTTGTACCTATGTCAAGCCAGCATTCAAGTTTTCAACAAAGATCATAACTAACCACATTTGCAATAATTCTCAGGTCTCATGTTTACTCATATCAATAACATAATCAGCTAGCAAGCCATAATAATAAATCTCAGATGACAACACTTTCTCAAAACAATCATAATATGATATAACAAGATGGTATCTCGCTAGCCCTTTCTGAGACCGCAAAACATAAATGTAGAGCACCTTCAAAGATCAAGGACTGACTAGACATTGTAATTCATGGTAAAAGAGATCCAATCATAGTCATACCCGATATAAATTAACAGTAATGAATGCAAATGACAGATGTGCTCTCCAGCTAGTGCTTTTTAATAAGAGGGTGCTGACTCAACATAAAAGTAAATAGATAGGCCCTTCGCAGAGGGAAGCAAGGATTTGTAGAGGTGCTAGAGCTTGGTTTTGAAATAGAGATAAATTATATTTTGAGCGGCATACTTTCATTGTCAACATAACAACTAAGAGATGACGATATCTTCCATGCTAAACAAATTATAGGCGGTTCCCAAACAGAATGGTAAAGTTTATACTCCCTCCTCCACAAGCATCAATCCATGGCTTGCTTGAAACAACGAGTGCCTCCAACATTCAACGGGTCCTGTGGGGAGTTTTGTTTGCAATTATTTTGATTTAGTTTGCATAAAGCATGGGACTGGGCATCCCGGTGACCAGCCATTTTCTCATGAGTGAGGAGCGGAGTCCACTCCTCTTGAGAATAACCCGCCTAACATGGAAGATAAGGGCAGCCCTAGTTGATATATGAGCCATTCGAGCATGCAAAACAGAATGTTTATTTGAAGGTTTAGAGTTTGGCACATACAAATTTACTTGGCACGGCAGGTAGATACCGCATATAGGATGGTATGGTGGACTCATATGGAATAACTTTGGGGTTTAAGGGATTGGATGCACAAGCAGTATTCCCGCTTAGTACAAGTGAAGGCTAGCAAAAGATTGGGAAGCGACCAACTAGAGAGCGACAACAGTCATGAACATGCATTAAAATTAATAAACATTGAATACAAGCATGAGTAGGATATAATCCACGATGACTCGTGAAGGCTATGTTGATTTGTTTCAACTACATGCGTGAACATGTGCCAAGTCAAGTCACTTAAATCATTCAAAGGAGGATACCACCCCATCATACCACATCACAACCATTTTAATTAGCATGTTGGCACGCAAGGTAAACCATTATAACTCATAGCTAATCAAGCATGGCACGAGCAACTATGATCTCTAATTGTCATTGCAAACATGTTTATTCATAATAAGCTGAATCAAGAACGATGAACTCATCATATTTACAAAAACAAAAGAGGTCGAGTTCATACCAGCTTTTCCCATCTCAGTCAGTTCATCATATATCATCATAATTGCCTTTCACTTGCACGACCGAACAATGTGAATAATAATAAGAGTGCACATGCATTGGACTAAGCTGGAATTTGCGAGCATTCAATAAACAGGAGAAGACAAGGCAATTTGGGCTCTTGGTTAAATCAACAATGATGCATATAAGAGCCACTTCAACAATTTAATCATGGTCTTCTCCTACTGACCCCCAAAGAAAAGAAAAGAAATAAAAACTATTTACACGGGAAAGCTCCCAATAAGCAAAATAAGAACGGGAAATAATTTTTTTGGTTTTCTTTTTAATTATTACTACTACAGCAGGAAAAAGAAAATAAACTAGCATGGATATTACAGTGAAAGAGTATGAGCACCGACATCTAGGAATGAGTGTGTGTGAACATGAATGTAATGTCGGTGGGAAATACGATTTCCCCAAGCTTAGGCTTTTGGCCTAAGTTGGTCTATTATGAGGATAGCTGGCGGATACCCGTAGGTGTAGCTGGGTCACATCACGATGCATCGGCTATCGCCTCCTGAGCTGCAGCGTGGCGTCGAGCCGCCTCCGCTCTCCTCTCGTACTCATCTGCCTCCTCTCTGGTAATAATATGTCTTCCTCTTGTCTCCTCACAAATGAACTTGTGAGATCATGATACTGGGGGTATTTGTCAGCTTCAAAGTCCTCAAGACCGGCATTACGCAAATATGCGTTAAATTCTTCTTTGATTCCCGCTTGATCCATAAATTTTTCCGAAGGCCATTCACAGGGCCTCACAGGAGCATCTCTTGGTGGTTCCTCATCAGCATCACGCATTGCAAGCCTAGGACCTTGCTTCCTTGAAGAACCACCTTGGAACATCTTCCTAAACATATTGTTTCCTCTGAAAAATTTCTGAAATTTTTAGTAACTTCAAACAAAAGTGAACCAACTTCAATAAAATTGATAGCAACTACTACTACAAGTGCCTAGAGCCTATATCAAGCATTAGAACTACTTGGAACCATATAAATTTGACATGCAAGCTCAAGAACATGGTCACCTATGCAGCACAAATTTGCAATGAATAAAGCACTAGCACAAAAACTAATTGGACCAATGGAGGAGTCACATACCAAGGAACAATCTCCCCAAGCAGTTTTGCGAGAGGTGCTTTGAGCAAGGAGATCGAAAATCACATCAAAAGTGGCTGGAACTCGTGCTTGAGTTGGTTTTTCGGGTATGTGTGAGGCAGAGGAAGAAGATGGGTGCAGGGATAAGTGGAGGAGGGCCACCATGGGCCCACGAGGCAGGGGGGCGCAGGAGGAGGTAGGGCGCGCCCACCCTCGTGGCAGTGTGGCAGCTCCCTCATGTAATTTTACACAAGAATACTCAAATATTCCAAAAAAATCATATTAAATTGGCATGGCATTACGAGGACTTTTATTTTCGGATATTTTTATATTGCACGGATAAATCAGGAAATGCAGAAAAATACTATTTTACTTTATTTGTACTAAATAACAGAAAGTATAAAGAGGGTACAGAAGGTTGTGCTTCTAGTTTCATCCGTCTCATGCTCATCAAAAGGAATCCACTAACAAGGTTGATCAGGTCTTGTTAACAAACTCATTCCGACTGTCATGGGACCAGAGAAATTTCGAATAACACTATGTTACCTCAACGGGGATATGGACATCCCCAATAATAAGTATATCATATTTCTTCTTGACAGTAGGGAGAGGAAATTCAAAACCTCCAAATATAATTGATGGAATTTTTCCAGTAGAGTTGATACTGTGAACTTGAGGTTGTTTCCTCGGAAAGTGTACCGTATGCTCATTACCATTAACATAAAAAGTCACATTGCCTTTGTTGCAATCAATAACAGCCCCTGCAGTATTAAGGAAAGGTCTTCCAAGAATAATAGACATACTATCATCCTCGGGAATATCAAGAATAACAAAGTCCGTTAAAATAGTAACGTTTGCAACCACAACATGCACATCCTCACAATAGCAATTGATTTATTAGCCATTTGCAAAGATATTTCAGTAGGTGTCAACTTATTCAAGTCAAGTCTACGATATAAAGAGAGAGGCATAACACTAACATTGGCTCCAAGATCACATAAAGCAGTTTTAACATAATTTCTCTTAATGGAGCATGGTATAGTAGGTACTCCTGGATCTCCAAGTTTCTTTGGTATTCCACCCTTAAAAGTATAATTGGCAAGCATGGTGGAAATTTCAGCTTCAGGTATCTTTCTTTTATTTGTAATGATATCCTTCATATACTTAGCATAAGGATTTGTTTTGAGCACATCAGTTAATCGCATACGCAAAAAGAAGGGTCTAATCATTTCAGCAAAGCGCTCAAAATCCTCATCATCCTTTTTCTTTGATGGTTTCGGAGGAAAAGGCATGGGTTTCTGAACCCATGGTTCCCTTTCTTTACCATGTTTCCTAGCAACGAAGTCTCTTTTATCATAATGTTGATTCTTTGATTGTGGGTTATCAAGATCAACAGCAGGTTCAACTTCTACATCATTATCATTACTAGGTTGAGCATCATCATGAACATCATCATTAACATTTTCACTAGGTTCATGTTCATTACCAGATTGTGTTTCAGCATCAGACATAGAGATATCATTTGGATTCTCAGGTGGTTCAGCAATAGGTTCACTAGAAGTTTGCAAAGTCCTGTCATTTTTCTTTTTCTTCCTTTTAGAAGAACTAGGCATATCAATATTATTTCTCTGAGAATCTTTCTTGATTCTCTTAGGGTGGCCTTCAGGATACGAAGGTTCCTGAGTCATTCTACCAGTGCTAGTAGCCACTCTAACAGCATAATCATTTTTCTTACTATTCATTTCATCAAGCACTTCTTTCTGAGCTTTAAGTACTTGTTCTACTTGAGTGGTAACCATAGAAGCATGTTTGCTAACAAGTTTAAGTTCACCTCTAATATTAGCCATATAATCACCCAAGCGTTTAATCATAAAGGTATTTTGTTTTAATTGTCTACCAAAAATAAGCATTAAAGTCATCTTGCTTAAACATAAAGTTATCAAACTCATCCAAGCATTGACTAGCAATTTTAGTAGGAGGGACTTCAGCTTTATCATATCTATAGAGAGAATTTACCTTTACTACCTGTCGGGATATCGGGATCGTGGAGGTTCTTGATGAATAAAGAATTGAGATCATACACTTCTTCAACAAAGTGTAAATTAAGACCATGTATTTCTTCAATAGGAGGTAAATTCTTAATATCTTCAGCTTTAATACCTTTTTCTTTCATAGATTTCTTTGCGTGTTGCATATCTTCGTGGATCGAGAAATAGAACACCTCTTCTTCGGAGTTGGTTTAGGAATAGGCTCGAATTGGCTCGTGAGCTGGCTCGGGAGTTGGCTCAGAAGGTGCCCAATCATTTTCATTTGTCAACATATTATTCAATAGAATTTCAGCTTCATCCGGTGTTTTTTCCCTGAAAAGAGAACCAGCACAACTATCCAGGTAATCTCTGGAAGCATCAGTTAGTCCATTATAAAAGATATCAAGTATTTCAGGTTTCTTAAGAGGATGATCAGGCAAAGCATTAAGTAACTTGAGAAGCCTCCCCCAAGCTTGTGGGAGACTCTCTTCTTTAATTTGCACGAAGTTGTATATTTCCCTCAAAGCAACTTGTTTCTTATGAGCAGGGAAATATTTAGAAGAGAAGTAATAAATCATATCCTGGGGACTACGCACACAACCAGGATCAAGAGAATTAAACCATATCTTAGCATCACCCTTTAATGAGAACGGAAATATTTTGAGTATATAAAAGTAGCGTGATCTCTCATCATTAGTAAACAGGGCGGCTATATCATTTAACTTAGTAAATGTGCCACAACAGTTTCAGATTCATAGCCATAAAAACGATAAGATTCAACCAAAGTAATTATATCTGGATCAATAGAAAATTCATAAACCTTATCGGGAACACAAATAGGTGAAGTAGCAAAAGCAGGATCGGGTTTCATTCTGTCTCTAAGAGATTCTTTACTCCATTTAATTAGCAGCCTCTTAAGTTCATACCTATCCTGGCAAGCAAAAATAGCTGCAGAAGATTCCATATCAAAAAGGTAACCCTCAGGAATAGCAGGCATATCTTCATCATCACTTTCATCAACATTATCAGTTTCAATAGTTTCTCTCTCTCTAGACCTAGAAATTTGTTCATCTAGAAATTCACCAAGGGGCACAGTAGTATCAAGCATAGAAGTAGTTTCATCATAAGTATCATGCATAGCAGAAGTGGCATCATCAATAACATGCGACATATCAAAACGAATAGCAGAAGCAGGTTTAGGTGTCGCTAGCTTACTCATAACAGAAGGTGAATCAAGTGAAGAGCTAGATGGCAGTTCCTTACCTCCCCTCGTAGTTGAGGGATAAATTGTTGTCTTAGCATTTTTCAAGTTCTTCATAGTGTCCAACAGATATAAATCCAGCAGATATAAATCCCAAGTGACTCAAAGAATAGAGCTATGCTCCCGGGCAACGGCGCCAGAAAAAGGTCTTGATAACCCACAAGTATAGGGGATCGCAACAGTTTTCGAGGGTAGAGTATTCAACCCAAAATTTATTGATTCGACAAAAGGGGAGCCAAAGAATATTCTCAAGTATTAGCAGCTGAGTTGTCAATTCAACCACACCTGGAAACTTAGTATCTGTAGCAAAGTGTTTAGTAGCAAAGTAATATGATAGTGGTGGTAACGGTAACAAAAGTAAAGACAGCAAAAATAATGTTTTTGGTATTTTTGTAGTGATTGTAACAGTAGCAATGGAAAAGTAAATAAGCGAGAACCAGTATATGGAAAACTCGTAGGCACCGGATTAGTGATGGATAATTATGCCGGATGCGGCTCGTCATGTAATAGTCATAACATAGGGTGACACAGAACTAGCTCCAACTCATCAATATAATGTAGGCATGTATTCCGAATATAGTCATACGTGCTTATGAAAAGAACTTGCATGACATCTTTTGTCCTACCCTCCCGTGGCAGCGGGGTCCTAGTGGAAACTAAGAGATATTAAGGCCTCATTTTAATAGAGAACCAGAACAAAGCATTAGCACATAGTGAATACATGAACTCCTCAAACTATGGTCATCACCAGGAGTGGTCCCGATTATTGTCACTTCGGGGTTGCCGGATCATAACACATAGTAGGTGACTATAGACTTGCAAGATAGGATCAAGAACACAAATATATTCATGAAAACATAATAGGTTCAGATCTGAATTCATGGCACTCGGGCCCTAGTGACAAGCATTAAGCATAGCAAAGCCATAGCAACATCAATCTCAGAACATAGTGGATACTAGGGATCAAACCCTAACAAAGCTAACTCGATTACATGATAAATCTCATCCAACCCATCACCGTCCAGCAAGCTGATACGTCTCCAACGTATCTATAATTTTTTATTGCTCCATGCTACTTTATCTACTGTTTTGGACTATATTGGGCTTTATTTTCCACTTTTATATTATTTTTGGGACTAACCTATTAACCGGAGGCCCAGCCCATAATTGCTGTTTTTTTTGCCTATTTCAGTGTTTCGAAGAAACGGAATATCAAACGGAGTCCAAACGGAATGAAACCTTCGGGAACGTGATTTTCCAACCGAACGTGATCCAGGAGACTTGGACCCTACTCCAAGAAGTGCCAGAGGCGGTCACCAGGTGAGGCGCACCCCCTGGGCGTGCCCCCCTACCTCGTGGGCCCCCTGACGCTTCACCGACGTACTCCTTCCTCCTATATATACCTATGTATCCCCAAACGATCAGAACAGGAGCCAAAAACCTAATTCCACCGCCGCAACTTCCTGTATCCACGAGATCCCATCTTGGGGCCTGTTCCGGAGCTCCGCCGAAGGGGGCATCCACCACGGAGGGCTTCTACATCAACACCATAGCCCCTCCGATAAAGTGTGAGTAGTTTACTTCAGACCTTCAGGTCCATAGCTAGTAGCTAGATGGCTTCTTCTCTCTTTTTGGATCTCAATACAATGTTCTCCCCCTCTCGTGGAGATCTATTCGATGTAATCTTCTTTTTTGCAGTGTGTTTGTTGAGATCGATGAATTGTGGGTTTATGATCCAGCTTATCTATGAATAATATTTGAATCTTCTCTGAATTCTTTTATGTATGATTGAGTTATCTTTGCAAGTCTCTTCGAATTATCCATTTGGTATGGCCAACTAGATTGGTAGTTCTTGCAATGAGAGAAGTGCTTAGCTTTGGGTTCAATCTTGCGGTGTCCTTACCCAAAGGATGTAAAAGGGTTGCAAGGCACGTATTGTATTGTTGCCATCGAGGATAACAAGATGGGGTTTTATCATATTGCATGAATTTATCCCTCTACATCATGTCATCTTGCTTAAGGCGTTACTCTGTTTTAACTTAATACTCTAGATGCATCTTTGGATAGCGGTCCATTTAGTGGAGTAATAGTAGTAGATGCAGAATCGTTTCGATCTACTTGTCACGGACGTGATGCCTATATACATGATCATACCTAGATAACCTCATAACTTGCTCAATTATGTCAATTGCTCAACAGTAATTTGTTCACCCACCGTAGAATACTAGTGAAACCTATGGCCCCCGGGTCTATTCTCATCATATCAATCTCTATCACTTTATTTACTTGCTTTGTTTTTACTTTGCTTTTACTTTGCTTTTACCTTTTACTTTGCATCTTTATACCAAAAATACCAAAAATATTATCTCTATCAGATCTCACTCTCGTAAGTGACCGTGAAGGGATTGACAACCCCTAATCGCGTTGGTTGCGAGTAGCTATCGCTTTGTGCGGTGCACGAGGGACTTGCGCGTGGCCTCCTACTGGATTGATACCTTGGTTCTCAAAAACTGAGGGAAATACTTACGCTATTGTGCTGCATCATCCTCTCCTCTTCGAGGAAAACCAACGCAAGCTCAAGACGTAGCACAAGCCTACGATGGAATTACTCACGCACGGCGGTGAGCATCATGAAATTGGTGATGGAGGATGGTTGTTGATGACGACGGCGACGAATCCCTCTCTCCGTAGCCCCGAACGGACTCCAGATCAGCCCTCGCGAGAGAGATTAGGGCTTGGCGGCGGCTCCGTATCGTAAAACGCGATGATTTCTTCTCTTTGATTTTTTCTCCCCTAAAGCCAATAAATAGAGTTGGAGTTGGCGTCAGAAGGTCTCCAGGGGGCCCACGAGGTAGGGGGCGCGCGCAGGAGGGGGGGTGCGCCCCCCTCCCTCGTGGACAGGGTGTGGGCCCCCTGGTCTTCATCTTTGGCGAGGATTTTTTATTATTTATTCTAAGATATTCCGTGGAGTTTCAGGTCATTCCGAGAACTTTTGTTTTCTGCACATAAAACAACATCATGGCAATTCTGCTGAAAACAACGTCAGTCCGGGTTAGTTCCATTCAAATCATACAAGTTAGAGTCCAAAACAAGGGCAAAAGTGTTTGGAAAAGTAGATACGACAGAGACGTATCACACACCCACTTAGTTTCTTTTGTTGAGCTTTCATGCATGTATAGCTCTAGTGCATCCGTTGCATGGCAATCCTTACTCCTTGCATTGACATCAATCGATGGGCATCTCCCTAGCTCGTTGATTAGCTGCGTCAATGTGAGACTTTCTCCTTTTTGTCTTCTCCACATAACCCCCATCATCATATTCTATTCCATCCATAGTGCTATATCCATGGCTCACGCTCATATACTGCGTGAAAGTTGAAAAAAGTTTGAGATTACTAAAGTATGAAACAATTGCTTGGCTTATCATCGGATTTGTGCATGATGAGAGCATTCTTGTGTGACGAAAATGGAGCATGACCAAACTATATGATTTTGTAGGGATCAACTTTCTTTGGCCATGTTATTTTGAGAAGACATAATTACTTAGTTAGTATGCTTGAAGTATTTTTACTTTTATGTCAATATTAAACTTTTATCTTGAATCTTTCGGATCTGAATATTCATACCACAAATAAGAGAATTACATTGAAAATTATGCTATTAGCATTCCACATCAAAAATTCTGTTTTTATCATTTGCCTACTTGAGGACGAGCAGGAATTAAGCTTGGGGATGCTTGATACGTCTCCAATGTATCTACAATTTTTTATTGTTCCATGCTATATTATATTCTGTTTTGGATGTTTAATGGGCTTTATTATACACTTTTATATTATTTTTGGGACTAACCTATTAACCGGAGGCCCAGCCCAAATTGTTTTTTTTCCTATTTCAGTGTTTCGAAGGAAAAGAATATCAAACGAAGTACAAACGGAATGAACCCTTCGGGAACATGATTTTCAGAACAAACTTGATCTAGAGGATTTAGAGTGGACGTCAAGCAATCAACAAGGAGGCCACGAGGCAGGGGCGCGCCTACCCCCCTAGGCGTGCCCTCCACCCTCGTGGGCCCCTCGTAGCTCCACCGACCTACTTCTTCATTCTATATATACCTACGTACCCCCAAACCATCAGACGAGGAGCCAAAACCCTATTTCCACCGCCGCAACCTTCTGTACCCGTGAGATCCCATCTTGGGGCCTTTTCCGGCGCTTCACCGGAGAGGGCATCGATCACGGAGGGCTTCTACATCAACATCATAGCCTCTCCGATGATGTGTGAGTAGTTTACCTCAGACCTTCGGGTCCATAGTTATTAGCTAGATGGCTTCTTCTCTCTCTTTGGATCTCAATACAAAGTTCTCCTCGATTCTCTTGGAGATCTATTTGATGTAACTCTTCTTTTTGCGGTGTGTTTATCCGGATCCGATGAATTGTGGGTTTATGATCAAGATTATCTATGAACAATATTTGAATCTCCTCTGAATTCTTTTATGTATGATTGGTTATCTTTGCAAGTATCTTCGAATTATCAGTTTGGTTTGGCCTACTAGATTGATCTTTCTTGCAATGGGAGACGTGCTTAGCTTTGGGTTCAATCTTGCGGTGCTCGATCCCAGTGACAGTAGGGGAAACGACACGTATTGTATTATTGCTATCGAGGATAAAAAGATGGGGTTTATATCATATTGCATGAGTTTATCCCTCTACATCATGTCATCTTGCTTAAAGCGTTACTCCGTTCTTATGAACTTAATACTCTAGATGCATGTTGGATAGCGGTCGATGTGTGGAGTAATAGTAGTAGATGCAGGCAGGAGTCGGTCTACTTGTCACGGACGTGATGCCTATATACATGATCATACCTAGATATTCTCATAATTATGCTCAATTCTATCAATTGCTCGACAGTAATTCGTTTACCCACTGTAATACTTATGCTATCTTGAGAGAAGCCACTAGTGAAACCTATGGCCCCCGTGTCTATCTGCCATCATATTAATCTCCCGTCAACAAGCTATTTCTGGCGCCGTTTATTTTTCTTTCTTTACTTTTAGTCTTTACCATAAAAATACCAAAAATATTATTTGATCATCTCTATCAGATCTCACTCTCGTAAGTGACCGTGAACGGATTGACAACCCCTTTATTGCGTTGGTTGCGATGTTCTTATTTGTTTGTGTAGGTGCATGAGACTCGAGCGTGGTCTTCTACTGGATTGATACCTTGGTTCTCAAAAACTAAGGAAAATATTTACGCTACTTTACTGCATCAGTATGCAAGGATACAGATGGCACTTTCTTAGGGAGCTCTGCTCTTGTTATTGGCGGAGTAGATGATCCAGCCACGATGGAGACAATTGCGTGCAGGGAGGCGCTGGCACTAGTGGAGGACCTACACATACAACACTTCATCGTCTCACCGAACTCAAAACAAGTCGTTGCTGACATCAAGGGCGAAGGTAGAGGGAACTACGGAGCTATTATTAGAGAGATCACCACTAGAGCAAGTTCATTTCATTGTAATTTTCAGTTTGAAGGTCGTGCTTTCAATTATAAAGAACATATGTTAGCCAAGTTCGCACTTTCTCTGGGTTCGAGACGCCACGTTTGTTTGGCCAATCCCACAACTTGAATTGTATCCCACATCATGTGGCTTTTGCTGAATAAACTTGGCTTTTCCCCTCAAATTTTTTTGGCTTGCATATTATTGAGTAACGTGATTGTATTGGAAACATAGGTTAGACTAGAAAATATTCTGACTTGCCTTGTACTCCAAATAGAACATGTACTCCTATATATATGCCCACGAGGCTCAAGCAATACAATGAACCTTACACCAATCCCTCTATCCCTCCTAACATGGCATCAGCCTAACCGATCCTAAACCCTAGCCACCGTCGCTTCCGCACCGCGCGCCGCCTCTGGGGTAGTCGGCCTCCATGACCGCCGCCGAGGGCCGAGCCGCCCGTACCTAGGGTTCGTCCGCTGGTCGTGTTGACCGGCTACCCTAGAGAGTCTTTTTTCCGAGCCCTTGCTCCGGGTTTTCTCTCTCCCGCCGGTCATCTTGATCGGTGTTTTCTTTTTTGTTTTCCGATCTATACTTGATCGGTTTGCGTCCCCGCCGCCGTCGTCGACCCTGTGCGCCTCTACTCCAGCACCGACGCGACCGGACGGCTTCTTCATCGACCCAGCGGCCTCACCCGATAGGCAGCTCCCCACGGCCGTGGTCCGCGCTTCTGCCCGCCGTTCGCCCTGACCCGGCGGCCTCGCATCATGCGGCGGCCCTTCACCGCCGCCGTTCGCGCGCCGGCCCGCCCGTCGATCTATGTCGGCCGTCACCCGCACTGCTTCGACCGGGACTCCTGCATCACCCCGAATTGACGGCCTCGCGCCATGCGGCGGCCCATCATAGCCGCCCTACCGCCCGCTGTCGCCGACTTCATCTCGGACTCCGCCCCCACCCCGCCTCCACCGAGCAGCGTCCTGACCTCGCGCGTGATCGGATTGATCACCCGCCCGCCGCCGCGATCCGCCTCAGCTACGCCTTGTGACCGACTTGGCCCGTCGGTTGCGCGCGCCTTCGTAGGCCCCGTGAAGACCGTCCCGAGTTCAGCGCGCCCCTCTATCGATTGAGCAACAGGCTGCCTCTGCGTCGGCCCTCGGGCCACAGCGCCGCCGCCCCGTGGTTCTTCTCCCGGCTGCACCGACCTGCGTCACCGCTGCGTCGCCCCTTCGGGCCATAATGTCGCGGCCCTCCGTCCACCGCCGCCCCGAGGCCGTCCGATCCAGGTCGTCCCCGTGGTTGCACCGACCCTCGCACTGCCGCTGCATCGCCCCGTCGGGCCGTAGCAAGTGTGGCACGCGGTCCACGCCGCCGTCCCGATACCATTCTCGTGGTTGCACCGACCCGAGTTTCGCCGCTGCGCCGCTCCTTCGGGCCGTAGCGCCATGGCCCACGGTCCCCGCGGCCGCACCGAGGTCTTCCCGTCGTCGCCCCGACCTGCATGCGGCCACTGCATCGCCCCTTGGGTCGTAGCGCCGCGGCCCGCGATCCACTCCGCCGTCACCGCGCGCCGACCTCTCGTGGTATGCATCGTGTCGTCTCCCTTGGCGCAGGAACGCCACCGTCCGCGCTGGTCTTCGTCACGCTGTCAGGGTTCTTCACCTACTTCGAGCACCACCGCCGCGCTCCTAACCTAGCCGCCGCTGCCGCCATCAGGCCGCCGCTACCCCCGTAGCCGCCGCCGCCCGTCCAGCTCCTTCGTCTTCGTCCAGCACCAGCCCATCGCCAACGTCTCCGTCATCTACCTCGACCACTTCGTCTACTCCGACAACCGCGGGCGACATCGGCCCCGTGCCAATTGGCGCCGCAACGGTCGTCGAGTTCTTCTCTGCTGGCCCCTCCGAATTCTCCGACATGGCGTACAGCTCGTGCAGGTCCCAGTCTACGCATGCCCGGTGCTGGCAACACCGTCGTGTGCCTTCGTCCACGACGTGTCCCGGGCTTGGCAAGCCTGGTGTGGCGCTTCGTCAACTTCGTCTTCGTCCATCTACGCATGCCCGGTGCTGGCAACACTGGTGCGTGCCTTCGTCTACGATGTGTCCCTGGGCTTGGCAAACCCGCCAGACGCGTCGTCAACAACATCTCCTTTCCGGCGCACCATTACTTCGACACCACTACGCCCATGCTAACTCGATGCCCCCTTGCGCCCGCGGCTCCATAGCGACTTCCTCGACACCGGCCACCCCGACTCAACATCGACCACAGCATTCTTCGCATGACTACCTCGACCACGGCTGCACCACACATGCTCTCGGCTACATCGACAAACGACACAAAGGGCTACCGCCTTGCTTGAGCAACCTCGTCGGTTTCCACTCTAGCCACGACTTCCACGATGCATCAACTGTGGGAGGGGGGGGGGGTGTCCGTCGGCTTGCCTTCGGATTCTTCTCCAGTCTCACGTTCTGTGTCGCTACCGTTGTGACTGCGGGAGGATGTCGAGTAACGTGATTGTATTGGAAACATAGGTTAGACTAGAAAATATTCTGGCTTGCCTTATACTCCAAGTAGATCATGTACTCCTATATATATGCTCATGAGGCTCAAGCAATACAATGAACCATTACACCAATCCCTCTATCCCTTCTAACACATATGCTCCTAATGAAAACGGTTAATTTAAAATAAATACTAGTAAATAAAATTTAAAAATTCTGATTGTTTGGTAGATGTTCTTGTCTGTGTAACAAGCTTGCTTGACAATTTTCACATGAAACGGTATGACAGTGCGCCGTCGGTGAAAAAATAAAAATAGGTGTTAAGATTTGGAGGTAACGTTTGTCGTTTGACTTGTTTTTTTTTTGCACAGATCAAAATACTTAGGGTCCGGATAACTGTCACACGTGTGGCACGATGGACACCCGCTCACACGACCCTGTGTGGCATACCCCGCAGGCAGCCCACACGACTTTGTGTGGGCGAATATAAGAACTGCCCACACGTGTGGCAGGAGGAGCATCCTACCACACGACTCCTAAGGTACAATGGGATCGATCTGAAGTACAAATTCGTTTGACAGGGGAACACACACCCCACATGCCTCCATCAGACCAGATCCCTTTTTCCCTGTGAAAAAAGGGGGAAACAGCCCACTAACAACAAATTAAATGAAAAGGCCCAGTTTTTGGTTTTTTCTGTACAAATAAAAGCCCTGATTTTGCTCAGATACTAAAAACTGCCATCAGCTGCTTTGAAAAAAGCAGAAAATGTCATTCGAGTTTAACCATGAACAAAGGTTTATATTTGTTTTTTAACAATGGCAAAGGTTTATGAACACATATATAATGCCCAAAATGAAATATGGCAAATCTGCCATGACAACAAAAATCAATATTGCCATGTGAAAAAACGCAAAAAGTTGAAAAATTCATGTGAAAAGAACACACAAATTTGACAAGGCAATAAAAGATAAAATGCAATTGCATTTTTAATTAAAATGCCATGAAAGTTTAATCAAAATTGCCATGTTTCAAGGAGAATTTTGCCGTGTGTGAGAAAAACACAAAATGTTGAAAATCAAGTATGAACAAAGAGATTTGCCATGGCAGATTGGTATCAAAGAATTGCCGTGTTTTGTATGATGAATTTAATGTGTGTTGAAAAACACA
The DNA here is from genome assembly GCA_021605145.1 of Aegilops bicornis. Lineage (NCBI taxonomy): Eukaryota > Viridiplantae > Streptophyta > Magnoliopsida > Poales > Poaceae > Aegilops > Aegilops bicornis. Next base: position 839,662,906 of record CM038670.1, read on the forward strand.
AAAGGTTTGGAATTCACCTATGAACAAGAAACGTGTCATGGCAAATTCGTATCAAAACTTGCCACGACGAAATTCATGTAAACTAAATTTTCCATGAACAAGAAACATTGCCATGGCAGATTCATATTGAAACTTGCCATGGCAAAAAAAAATCATTTAAACTAAATTGCCATGATCACTAAAATAAATTTGCCATGAATTGTAAACTAAATTTGCCATGAACCAAAAAACTAAAATTTGCCATGATCAATAAACCAAATTTGTATCAAAACTAGGCACGACAGAGTTATATCAATAATTGCCATGTTCTGGTATGATTTGTAAAAAACAGAAAAGTTAAAAAATCATAAATATGAACAGGAAAATTGGCACGGCAGAAATTCACGTAAACTAATTTTGCCATTACCAAGAAAAATTGCCATGGCAGATTCATATTGAAACTTGCCATGACAGAAAAAATCATGTAAACTAAATTGCCTTGATTTGAAAATGTATCAAAACTTGGCATGGCAGATTTGTATCAAGAATTGCCATGTATTGGTATGATGAATATGCCGCGTGTGTAAAAAATACAAAAGGTTGAAAATCAAAAAATATGAACGAGAAAATTGCCATGGCAAATTCGTATCAAGAATTGCCGCTTGTTTGTATGATGAATTTGCCGTGTGTGAAAAAAACACAAAAAGTTGAAAGTCCAGTATAAACAAGAAAAATGCCATGGTAGATTCGTATCAAAACTTGCCACGGTGAAATTCACGTAAACTAAAATTTGCCACGATTTGAAATTCGCCATGACTAGTAAACTAAATTTGCCATGAACCAAATAAACAAAATTTGACATGATCAAATGAAATCAGTTTGCCATGATCAATAAACTAATTTTGCCATAGCCAACAAACTAAATTTGCCATTATCAACAAACTAAAATTGTCGTGGTTAACTAAGAAACAAAAGCATAAAGATTGTCATGGGCGTGTTAAAAAAACTAAATTTGCCATGACTAGTAAACTAAATTTTCCATGAACCAAATAAACTAAATTTGACATGATCAAATAAAATCAGTTTGCCCATGATCAATAAACTAAATTTGCCTTGGTCAATAAACTAAATTTGCCATTATCAACAAACTAAATTTGCCGTGGTTAAGTAAGAAACAAAAGCATAAACATTGTCGTGGGCGTGTTAAAAAAACGAAATTTGCCATGACTAGTAAACTAAATTGCCATGAACCAAATAAACTATATTTGCCATGAACCAAATAAACTAAATTTGACATGATCAAATAAAATCAATTTTGCCATGATCAATAAACTAAATTTGCCATGGTCAATAAACTAAATTTGCCATGGTGTTTTGCTTATAAATAGAAATATACGTTATAGAATTGCTATCGATAAAAGTTTAACGGCTGCCATGATTTCTGACCTCAATCTAACCACATGTATTCTATAGATAACAACACCAGATAATTAACATGCCTCGTGACCTAGGGTACTACTACAGGTACACATGTTTAAGCTATGTGACCAACTTAAAATGCCATGGGTGTTAAATTTGCCATGCCTCTGAAATTTACCATGGCATCATCAAAAATTGCCATGACTCTAAAGTTGCCATCACTGCATGCTCGAAAACTGCCCGTGGAAACTACAGACTATCCATCCAATTCTAAACAAAGGCTAAATTATCAGATTGAAAACTGTACTAAGATGATTGATCAAACAAAAATCATCTCCCTGCTGCTGTGTGCATGAACACACAACACACGAAACTGAGAGAGGGAAAATCAAACCTCCATGGCATCGGGTGCCGGAGGAGCATGGAACAGGCGGGCTTCCTGAAGATCACATCGAGCACGCGGATGTCGTCGTGATTGCAGTAGTTGCTGGGCTACCGCGACGCCCTGACGAACAAGCTGTTGCCTCCCACGACCACAAGCCCATCGATGTTGACGACGAACATGGGGTGGCGCTTGCCCACCGGGTCGAGTAGCTCCGGCCCGCGCCTGCACCCACCACGGAGGCCGAGCCCCACCAGGGACACCCGCCGGCCCGCCGCCGTCGTTCCCGGGGCAGGAGTTGGCGAGTAGCGCGGCGGCAGCACGCAGATAGACTGGCGCGCGGCGGAGCTCGAACCCCAGAAGTAGCCGCGCGCGCTCGCCTCCTCCGCTTCAGCCATCCGGCCCCCTGGACCTCCCCCTCACAGCCGAGAAAACCACGCAACTCTCCCTCACCGCCATCCAAGCCGCCATGGGAGAAGGGGGATCCACCCGGTGCTCACCACCAACGCGCCCCTCCCCGCCCCTCACGCCTGCCACCACCCATCTCGCCGGCCACCTACTGGTCACCAGAACGATACATATGAGAGGGGATTACTAGCAGAGGGGAAGAAGAGGAGCGGCACGGGGCGGTGGGAAGAAACCTGGCTGTGCTAGTCGGCGTTCGCCGGCCACCGGAGGTGTGGGAGAGGCGCCGGGGTCGCTCGGGGTTGAGCTCCTTGGCGCGTGGCCGCCGTCGATGCGGGGGAAAGGGAGTGGAGTGGGGGTAGGGGGCCTGAGGCGAGAGGATAAGGTGCGCTGCCACACGCGTTCGGGCGAGAAGTGTTTCGCCCGCACAATACCGTTTGCTTACGTGGCTTTTGACCCGGATGGCAATTGCTCTAAAATTCATGCAAACGGATCGAACGGCATCAAGTGCGTGTGGGCGGGTTTCTAAATGCCACACATGTGGGCGTTAACATTTCCGAATACTTAAGCTTTGCTAAATTGGATTTTCGAGGTCGTCAGTCAATGCAAAAAAAGTCAGCCGCCCGCGTGGACGGGCAAGCATCTCATTTTCCTTGCTGCTCTTCTAACTCCGCACTCATCAAGCAGAAAAAAAAACATAGATAATGAATTAATGTAAATGTTTCAGAGATGAGAACCCCAACGGCAGTACAACACTGATCCTTGATGCTCTGTTCATCTTCCCCTTGATAGCTCTAGCTGGAGCAGAAAAAGGAAAACACATACGATGAATTAAGGTAAATATCTCTTACTGGAGAGATTGCAGTGAATTCTTACAGTCAGCAGTTGCTGGGAGGAGCACAAAACATGCTTAATAGCCCTCAAGTAACATCGGATTACTAACTAAAGTGGACTAGCGCTGGCAACTAGATTTTAGATGACAACACAGTGAAGTTCTGTTGACCAGTATGCAGCCCATGAATACAGCGCACTTAACGCTTTCCCAAAAAATTAGCACTACTGTTGAGAGAGGCATTACTGGAAAATATCAGAGTTGTTAAACAACGAGTTTGGGTATTCCCAGAGGTAGGCAGCCAAGTACTTTGCCACAAATTTGGATACTCTGAATAGGCCTAAATGTGTGACATATCCAAACTTTCCAGATCAGAGTTACGCCTTCTTCATCACACAAAAAAGGGAAGCTCATATGACTCTCAGGCCACGGGCTTGTTATTTCATTTAGAACGTGACATCAAACATCAGGCAACAACAGAATGGATGAATTATCTACATTTTCAAAAAGGGCATATGGGGGCAATGGCATTCTGTCAGCTATGACTGAATACCACCTTGCTTTTTTGTACGAAGTACCAAGTAATACTGTATCAATTGTCAGTCCAACATCTCAGGAGGCTGGTACTTTACCGGAAGCAATTTTACATGCTCCCTTAATTTCCCTTTCCTTGAGAAGAGAGATACTATTAACGAAACCGTCGAAGCTTCAACTGACAGCTGTTTTGCATCAAGTTTGGCAAGATAAGTCACAGCCTTTACAACTTCACCATTCTTCAGAAATACCCTGACCACTTGATTTAGCAGTCTGGAGTTGTGAGCACAGCCAGCCTTCTCCATTGCTGAAAACATATCATCAGCATCTGCAAGCAACCCTTCTTTTATGAAATTTGTCATCATTACACTGTAAGTCACAACAGAAGGCACCAACCCAATGGCTGATATAGTAGCAAACAAATCCTTGGCTTCTTCAATTCTCCTAGTTTTAAACATTGCAGAAATCATGGTAGTGAGTGTTATGACATTAATCTTCACGTTCATAGCACGTAATTTCTTGAACAGCTCTATTGCTTCATCAGTGCAATTGTTTTTACAAAGCCCACTAAGAACTATGTTGTATGTGTCAACGCCCACTGGTATGCCACTTTCATTCATCTTATGGAATTTTTCCTTTGCAGGAACTGTTCTCCCAGAGCAAAACAGCCCATCAAGTATAATATTGTACATAATAGTCGTGGGCTTAACCCCACTGAGTGAAATTTCCCTGACAAGACTCAATCCCTCGTCGATCCTTCCAATTTTACAGTAGCCATTAATAAGTATACCATATGTAAAAGCATCAGGTTGGAGGCCAGCAGACTTCATAGCATCAAGTACTCTCAGTGCTTCCTCCACCTTGCCAACAAGGCAATATCCATCCATCGGTGAATTGTACATAATCACATCAGGTCGCTGACCAATACCTACAATGAAGTCAAACATATCCTGTGCCTCCTTCACCTTTCCTTCTTTGCACAGGTGGTTTATTACAGGATAGAAGAACACACTGTTAGAAAACAGACCTCTATTAATTGCTTCAGAGATCAATTCCTTGGCTTTCACAAAATGACCATGAGAGCAAGAACCCAGGACCAGGCATTGGTAAACAGCTTTGTTAGGTGAAACTCCTTGATTGTCCATCTGATTAAATATATCCATAGCAGCAGCGATCTTACCCATTTTGCAAACTGAATCCATTACTACTAGATAGTCAACTACATTTGGGTTTACTCCTTGTTGCCTCATTACTTCGAACATGTGCATAGCCTTATCCATCAGTCCACGTTTAGCATATGCATTGATCAGTATGTTGAAAACATGGTGGTCAGGTACGATACCATTCCGTACCATCGAATTGAAGAGATCAGTCATATCATCGAAGCATCCTTCTTTCGCATACCCATTAAGCATAGTAGAGTAGGAGAAAATATCAGGTTTGTGGCCCTTTGCGGCCATGGAGTCAAAAATATCTCTAGCTTCCTTTGTCTTTCTATGCTTGCAAAGGGAATCAATAAATGAGTTCAACGTGACAGAATTTGGTCGGACAAGAACAATCATAATCATAGGCTAGCTTCTAGGGTTAGCCTCTACGATCTCGTGGTAGATCAACTCTTGGAATACTCATATCATCAAGATTAATCAAGCAGGAAGTAGGGTATTACCTCCATAGAGAGGGCCCCACCTGGGTAAACATCGTGTCCCCCGCCTCCTGTTACCATTAGCCTTAGACGCACAATTCGGGACCCCCTACCCGAGATCCGCCGGTTTTGACACCGACATTGGTGCTTTCATTGAGAGTTCCACTGTCTCGTCATTATAAGGCTTGATGGCTCCTTCAATCATCTACAACAACTCGGTCCAGGGTGAGATCTTTCTCCCTGGACAGGTCTTCGTATTCGGCGGCTTCACACTGCGGGCCAACTCACTTGGCCATCTGGAGCAGATCGACAGCTACACCCCTGGCCATTAGGTCAGGTTTGGAAACTTGAACTACACCGCCGACATCCGCGGAGACTTGATCTTCGACGGATTCGAACCCATGACAGCCGCACCCTGTAGGCACGATGAACATGACTTAAACCTGTCATCGGACTATGCTCAGGAGATAGCGCCTATAACTGTCATGGACCTAGATCCAGAACAGATCGCGCCGTCCGAGGACGGGGGGCTGGACCCCGCCATGGAAGCCACATACTCTACGGTGCTTGAGTTGAACACAGATCTAACCTCTAACGAGGTCTGTGCCATCGGACCCTCGGACTCGTCTCTGGATATAGGTTCCGAACCGCATATATCTGCGCCTGTTGAATCTGATTGGGTGACGATCTTGGAGTTTACCTCCGCGGACATCTTCCGACACTCGCCCTTGGGTGATGTGTTGAACTCTCTAAAATCTCTCTCCTTGTCAGGAGATTCTTGGCCTAACTATGTTCGGCTTGAGTGGGAAGCGGACGACGAAGAACTTCGTTACCCACCCACCACCCACTTGATAGCCATTGTCGACAACTTGACTGACATGCTTGATTTTGACTCCGAAGACATCGACGATATGGACGACGATGCCGGAGAAGAACATGAACCACCACCCACAGGGCGCTGGACAGCCACCTCGTCATGTGACATTTACATGGTGGATACCCCCAAAGAAGACAATGGCAAGGACCAAAAAGATACAGGTGAGGATAAACCTCCCGAGAAGCAGCCGAAGCGCCAACGTCAGCGGCGCCGCTCTAAACCACGCCATGGTAAAAATAGTGATACCGGCACAAGAGACAATAGTACTCTAGACGATGCCGAAGACGAAGACGACCCCACCCAACCAAGCTTCAAACAGGTCGGACTGGCGAGCTACCCCTGATGAACAGGCCACGAATGAAGACTCGGAAAACAATAATTGCATGCCTCCTTCCGAGGATGATGTGAGCCTCGGCTACGACGAATTTACCGTGGCTGAGGATCCCGCCGAGCAGGAGCGCTTCAAGCGCCGGCTTATAGCCACTGCGAAGAGCCTGAAGAAGAAGCAACATCAGCTTCAAGCTGATCAAGATCTGCTGACTGATAGATGGATTGAGGTCCTGGCAGCCGAGGAATACGGACTCGAACGCCCAAACAAAAGTTACCCGTAGCGCAAGTTGTTACCTCAATTCGAGGACGAGGCACTAGAGCCCACACTACCAACGCACGATGCGGCTGACCGACCACCACGTGGTCGAGATAAAGCGGCATACCAGTCTGAACACCAGCTCGCACCCCATCGCCGAACAAATAGAAACACAAAAGCTCGGGGACATACACATGACCTGCGGTACGACTTGGAAAAGAGAGCAGGTCATCCCAGATCGATCTACGGATCGCGAGGGCGCGCCCCAGTGCGTGACAACGGCCGCCACACTGGATATAATAAATACCAACCTGTCCGGGCCGAATACCGCCGACCAGCTCCATCCGAACTGTGTCGCGACGTAGCCCGACATAGAGGCGCCACACACCCCCTATGCTTCACTGATGAAGTAATGGAACGTGAGTTCCCAGAAGGGTTTAAACACGTAAACATCGAATCGTATGATGGGACAACAGATCCTGCGATGTGGATCAAAGACTTCCTTCTCCACATTCATATGGCACGCAGTGATGATCTCCATGCCATCAGGTACCTCCCGCTAAAACTCAAGGGACCAGGTCGGCACTGGTTGAGCAGTCTGCCCGAAAAATCCATTGGCAGTTGGGAGAACCTGGAAGAGGCATTCCTTGACAACTTGCAGGGTACTTATGTACGACCTCCGGACGCTGATGACTTAAGTCATATAACACAACAGACCGGAGAGTCGGCCAGGAAATTCTGGACTCGGTTCTTAACTAAAAAGAACAGAATCATCGACTCTCCGGATGCCGAAGACCTAGCAGCCTTTAAGCATAATATCCGGGACGAATGGCTCACCCGACACCTCGGACAAGAGAAGCCGAGATCCATGGCAGCCCATATGACGCTTATGACCCGCTTCTGTGCGGGCGAGGACAGCTGGCTAGCTCGTAGCAACAGCACCTCAAGTAAACCTAGAACTTCTGAATCCAGAGATGACAACGGCAAGCCCCGACGCAGCAAACACAAACGTCGAAACAACGGCAATAGCACCAAAGACACAGCTTTCAACGCTGGATTCAGCGGCTCTAAGACCGGTCAAAGGAAGAAACCATTCAAAAGAAACAATCCGGGCACGTCCAGTCTGGACTGCATACTCGACCGTCCATGTAAAATTCACGGCACCCCAGGTACACCAGCTAATCATACGAACAGAGAATGTTGGGTCTTCAAACAGGCCGGCAAGTCAAATGCCGAAAGCAAGGAGAAGGGGTCGCAAAGCAATGACGATGACGAGGAGCCCCAGCCACCAAAGACAGCAGGGCAAAAGAAGTTTCCTCCACAAATTAAAACGATGAATATTATATACGCCACCCACATTCCCAAGCGGGAGAGGAGGCACGCACTTAGGGATGTCTACGCGATGGAGCCAGTCGCCCCAAAGTACAACCAATGGTCGTCCGGCTCGATCACCTTTGATCGCAAGGATCATCCGACCAATATCCGTCACGGCGGCTCAGCCGCACTGGTCCTTGACCCAATAATCGACGGATTCCACCTCACGCGAGTCCTTATGGACGGAGGCAGCAGCCTGAACCTGCTTTATCAGGATACAATGCGCAAGATGGGTATAGATCCTTCAAGGATAAAACCCACTAAAACCACCTTTAAAGGCGTTATACCAGGTGTTGAGGCCTGCTGTACGGGCTCAATCACTGTGGAAGTGGTCTTCAGATCCCCGGACAATTTCTGTAACGAAGAGTAAATCTTTGATACCATCCCTTTTTGCAGCGGCTATCACGCACTGCTCAGACGAACCGCATTTGCTCGATTCAATGTGGTGCCACACTATGCTTATCTTAAGCTTAAGATGCCAGGTCCACATGACGTGATAATAGTCAATGGAAACACTGAACGCTCCCTCCGTACCATAGAGCACACCGCCACCCTAGCAGCAGAAGCACAGAGTGGCCTCTTTCAGTCGAACATTCATTCGACGGCCAAGCCCCCGGACACCGTCAAAAGAGTCTGAACTACCTCGCGGCAGGATAGCCCAGCTCGTCAAGAGATCAACTAACCACTTCAGCGATAGACGGAGGCACAACTAGGTTATGTCCCACAATACGGCTGAACCGCTCGGGGACATACAAACATTTTCCGCATTTTCTTTCAGGTTCACTTTTGTCTAGGCCATCACTGGCGACCTGGCGACCGGACCTATGAAGGGACGGACACACCACGGAGGGAAACAACTCGAACGCACGGGGGAAACCATAGATATCCCCCTTGACGATCATCCTACCATTCTCCGGATCCGCACACAGCTCCCCCCGGTCTCAGCAGGTTCCGAAGTCATATTTCTTTTTATCGCACTACTTGTACTCATATGCTTTGACGTATTATTCAATTACAATCTGCGGCTTTATATGACGTTCACTTGCTGTTCTTCCTTATTGATATTGTTTCAAAAAAGCGGTCGTACACTCTGGTTCGCCTTAATATGCCAGGGCTTTGTTGTACCCATAATACGGCAAGAAAGTTCGAACACCTTCACGGTCGTTCGGCACCCCGAACTTATAGCATTATATGCATCAGCTCCGAATCATGTCTTTGGTCAAATGTTGGGTTTGCCTGGCTCCCATGTTACCTTACGTTCTGCTATATCGGCTAAGGTGGCACAGGGAGAACTACTGTGATTGTGTCCCGGTTCTCCCAGACGAGCACCTCAGTAGAGAAAGCCGAAAACCGACTGTCATGATGCGGCGAGAGCTGGTCAGCTGTTCGAGCGGTTACAAAATCTCTAATGATTTCTTCCGCATTATGCGATAACTAATGCAGCGTGCGATGGATCGTTTTTTTTTTCGATCAGGTGCTTATAGAGCCCCTAGTTCGGTCTTCCGAACACTAGGGGTTGCGCCTACCTTTCTTTTATCAAACTCCTATGGCTAAGTGAGGGTGATAAAGCCTTATAGTCCGATTGCCTGGTTTGTTGCGCTGAACATCTCCTTAAAGGACCCAAAATTGGGGTAAAGAGTGTTTAGATTTATCCCGAACACCCCCATTCTTCCTACGTGGGGGCAGATGCCGACGACTGGCCAACTCTCAGAATTAATATAAATAACGGCCGCACAGGAGGTAAATTTTTTAAAATAACAAGCACTACATAGTAACCTTGTTTCATATTACAACACCGGACAACATGAATATATTCATGGGAAAATAATGTCCTTGGCACACTGTTCCGCCGCAAGGCGAGATCTCTCCAGGACACTCTCGTAATACAATTCGGGCTTGCGATGTTCCTTCCCCGTAGGCGGTCTTTCGGTCATTAGCTTCACAGCATCCATCTTCGCCCAGTGTACCTTGGCGCGGGAAAAAGCAATCCGCGCACCTTCAATACAGACCGACCGCTTGATGACGTCAAGTCGAGGGCAGGCACTAACCAGACGCCTCATGAGTTCGAAGTAGCTGCTGGAAATCGCCTCGGTAGGCCATAGCTGGATAATTAAATCCTTCATGGCTAGTTCGGCCACCCTATGTAGCTCGACCAGCTGCTTCAGCTGATCACTAAAGGGCGTTGGATGTTTTGGCGCAAGATATTGCAACCAGAACAGCTTCTACGTAGAGCTCCCCTCTTCGGCTCGATAGAATTGTGCGGCATCAGATATGCTGCACGGCAGATCCGTAAACACCCCTGGAGAATTCCGAATTCGGGTTAGTAACAGGAATATTTCCTTCTCATACTTGCTTTGCATAGAAAAATCCTTACCCGCCATGATCTTCCTGGCCTCCTGGATTTCCTGGAGGGCGCCTTGGTCTTCCCCCTGGTCATCGCGTGCGGCTTGACGAGCCTTGGTGAGTTCGGATTATTTATCCATCAAACTCTACTCCAAGGTCTCGCACCTCTTCACGGCCTCTTGGAGTTCTTATTGAACTTCAGCGACCCTGACCATGCGTTTTTCACGAGTGGCCTGCTCCTTGGCTGCCTTCTTCTCGGCTTCAGCCACCGCCTTCTTAAGAGCCTCGACTTCGGACGTCGCTCCTGGTACACATCATGACATTTTTTCGTCACAATCAATCATTGATTTGTACTGAATACAAACAAGGTTTTACATACCTTGGTTATCCTCCAACTGCTTCTTCACTTGGCCGACCTCTTCTTCGGCTCGCTCCAGATGCTACTTCAGTCCGGAGACTTCCATAGTATGAGAGGTGGCAGTCAATAAAGACGCCTGCTTAAGACAAAAAAAGGGTATTGCATGGTAAGTCTCCTGCGAGCATATATTCGATCCTCTGTCCGGCTTTTCTTTTCGAACACCGAACAGTGTATCAGGGGCTACTATCTATACTATGACACTCCTTAAACCTCACCACTTACCTCAAAGCCTGTTAAGAGGCTGGTGCAGGCTTCAGTCAGCCCGCTTTCCGCATACTGAATCTTCTCAATCACCGCGCCCATAAGGGCACGGTGTTCTTCAACGATGGAAGCATTCTTTAGCGCTGTCGATAAGGTATCCGACACCTCTGGCTGGACAAAGGTCGCCGGTGGAACAGGTGTTGGAAATATGCCCTAGAGGCAATAATAAAATGGTTATTATTATATTTCCTTGTTCATGATAATGGTCTATTGTTCATGCTATAATTGTATTAACTGGAAACCGTAATACATGTGTGAATACATAGACCACAACATGTCCCTAGTGAGCCTCTAGTTGACTAGCTCGTTGATCATTAGATGGTTATGGTTTCCTGACCATGGACATTGGATGTCATTGATAACGGGATCACATCATTAGGAGAATGATGTGATGGACAAGACCCAATCCTAAGCATAGCACAAGACCGTGTAGTTCATTTGCTAAGAGCTTTTCTAATGTCAAGTATCATTTCCTTAGAACATGAGATTGTGTAACTCCCGGATACCATAGGAATGCTTTGGGTGCACCAAACGTCACAACGTAACTGGGTGGCTATAAAGGTGCACTACAGGTATCTCTGAAAGTGTCTGTTGGGTTGGCACGAATCGAGACTGGGATTTGTCACTCCGATGACGGAGAGGTATCTCTGGGCCCACTCGGTAATGCATCATCATAATGAGCTCAATGTGACTAAGTAGTTAGTCATGGGATCATGCATTACGGAATGAGTAAAGTGACTTGCGATGCTTGAGATTGAGCGAGGTATTGGATACCGCAATCGAATCTCGGGCAAGTAACGTACCCGATTGACAAAGGGAATTGTATACGGGATTGCTTGAATCCTTGACATCGTGGGTTCATCCGATGAGATCATCGTGGAACATGTGGGAGCCAACATGGGTATCCAGATCCGCTGTTGGTTATTGGCCGTAGAGCTGTCTCGATCATATGCGCATGATTCCCGAACCCGTAGGGTCTACACATAAGGTTCGGTGGCGCTAGAGTTGTTATGGAAATTAGTGTGCAGTTACGAATGTTGTTCGAGTCCGGATGAGAACCGGACGTCACGAGGAGTTCGAGAATGGTCCGGAGGTAAAGATTTATATATGGGAAGTCCTATTTTGGCCACCGGAAAATGTTCGGGATTTTTTCGGTATTGTACCGGAAGGTTCTAGAAGGTTCGGAGTGGGGCCCACCAGCATGGGGGACCCACATGAACGTGGTAGTGGGGGCAAGGCCCCACACCCCTGGTCAAGCGCACCAAGATCCCCCCTTAGAAGGAATAAGATCATATCCAGAAGGATAAGATCAAGATCCCTAAAGGGGATAACAATCGATGGGGAAGGAAATGATGGGATTTCTTTCCTCCCACCTTGCCAACGCCCCAATGGACTTGGAGGGAAGAAACCAGCCCCCTCCACCCCTATATATAGTGGGGAAGCGCATGGGAGCTTCACCCTTGCCCCTGGCGCAGCCCTCTCCCTCCCCAGCCCCTCCTCCTCCGTAGTAGTGCTTGGCGAAGCCCTGCCGGAGAACTGCAAGCTCCACCACTACGCCGTCGTGCTGCCGGAGCTCTCCCTCAACTTCTCCTCTCCCCTTGCTGGATCAAGAAGGAGGAGACGTCCCCGGGCTGTACGTGTGTTGAACGCGGAGGCGCCGTTGTTTGGCGCTTAGATCGAAATCAACCACGATCTGAATCGCTACGAGTTTGACTCCTTCATCCACGTTCTTGTAACGCTTACGCATGGCAATCTTCAAGGGTATGAAGATGCACTCCCCTCTCTCTCGTTGCTAGTCTCTCCATAGATTGATCTTGGTGATGCGTAGAATTTTTTTTAATTTCTGCAACGATCCCCAACAGTGGCATCATGAGCTAGGTCTATTGCGTAGATTCTATGTGTCGGGGATATAACTATTTGTGTAAGCCGCCCAGGAGGGGCCGGGTTACGCAAAGAAGACTTACCAGAGAGAAGCCCAAGACCAAAGGTGAAGATGGCGGTTCATAGAGGGCTTAAGTCCCACAGGCGACTTAAGGCCCGTTGTAATAAACCGCCATAGTAATATGACTTGTATCATAAGGTAGACTTAACTAGTCACCGAGCCGGACATTGTTTATAAGCCGGCCGGGACTCTGTAAGCCGCATGGCGTCAACCCGTGTATATAAGGGGACGACCCACTGGCGGCTTAGGGCAAGAAACAACTCATCGAGAACCGGGCATAGCGTATCTCGCTCCCTGGTCATCGAAACATCAATACCAACCCAACTAGGCGTAGGCCTTACCTTCACCGTAAGGGGCGAACTAGTATAAACCCTCTCGTGTCCTTTGTCCCGATTAACCCCTTCAAGCTTCCTAGTTGCGATGGCTCCACAACTAAGTCCTTTCACAAGGACATCTAACGTGACAATTCCACGACAGTTGGCGCCCACCGTGGGGCCAGCGCACTGTGGATTTGAGTTCTTGAAGGGCAACTTCGAAGGGCTCAAGGGATACGTAGTGGACCGGATGACCAAGAGTCGTCACGGCAAGATCTACATCGACAACGAAGGCTGGGGCCCCGGCAGCTCAATTGAAATCTGGTACGGGTCCCCTTGGAGGGATCCACGTCTTCATCGGCGGATTGGCGAGCAGGGGCTGAGCGGACAACTGAACCGACCTCGTCGAGACGGCTCAGCATGCGAAACCCGCCCGAGCTCAACCCGGCATGAAGCGTGTCTTTGTGGGCTGCGTCCACAGAGAAGAGCTTTCTGAAGGACCTGAAGATGGTGGTGAGACGGCTGTCCACTCTGATGGTGATTCGTCCGCCGGTTCAACAGATTCACTGTATCAGGTACAAGATGGTGTGCTCGGTGGCTGTTCCGATGGCTTCAGTATTCCGGACCCCTGTGAGTCGCCGAATTGGGCAGGAGTCTTCATGGCTGGGACTCAACCCGGCCAAAACTCTCTGACTCTTCTTTGCGATTCACGTATGGGATAAGGCGGCAGGCGGGGAGGCCTGTCGCCCGCCGGCTCAAATCTTGATAGATCTCATGGATAAACTTACAGCCACATTAGCAGCCACGGTTATCCCTGCGAATAAAGATGAGCATGGCGGAGGTGGCACGAGTGCGTGAGGAGATAGCTCGAGCCAAGGAGGCCTTGGCGGTGAGGATACTAGACTAGCTTCTGAGCGGGCGGCTCTCGGCCTTGAACACGCTGATGCGGTCGAGCTTACCAGCTCACGATGAGCTTAAACCCATCCAATGAGGTTATGAGGAGAAGGCACCAGAAAACTCAGTCCCGTTTGCCTCCTAATTATGACCCTCGGGTTCTGTTTGCTACACCCGGAGCCGGCCCAAGTAACCCGCCCGATGCAAATCAGTTTATGACAGCCGGAGCAGGGACCGGCTCAGCCTCGGGAGATGGTACCTCCTCATGGAAACATGGCGCCGCCATGTTATGTGCCGATACCACCGGGTCACTTTTCCAACCCCATGGAGAACTTAATCGCAGCATCAACGCGTCTGGCGGCTCTCCCAGTGGACGGTGATGATCCGACAGCGGCGGAGACCCGGAGAATCAGGAACTTGTCCAGACGGCCCTGGCTCAGCAAGAGACCTATTCTTATAGCCGGGATAGGATTCATTCAACTCCTCTGCCTTGGTTAGCACTGCCTCGTCAGAACTGGAGTCCGAGTTACAGCAGGCACATGGAATCTGAAGCTTTGTCAAGCAACGCCCAACGCCGTGACCAACATGGTGGCTATAACCCGGTGCAGGACCGAGTACGTCAGGAGAATGAGCGGGCGGCTCAGCTGGCAGCTCAACAGGCGGCACATCAGAATATTCCAGAGTATCCAACGACTTCTATTGAGATTGGAGTAGCCACCAAATCCGGTGGTGTTCCTTGTTTTATACCGGCTTTGCACAACGTGCGCCTGCCCAAGGACTTCAAGGGACCTCGAAAGGTGCCGAATTGCACGGCCGACTTACAGCCTGGAGCATGGATTGAGAGTTATGAGATGGCCATGGAGTTGTTGGAAGTCAGCGATGCGGCAATGGCTAAATATTTCACCAAGATGTTAGATGGAACGGCCCGGTCTTGGTTAAAAAGTTTACCGCCCAATTCCATTGGTTCGTGGGAGGAGTTAAAAGCCCGTTTTATCCAGAACTTCAAGGACACCTGTAAGCAATCTATGTCACTCGTGGACTTGACGAATTGTAAGCAGGGGGAGGGCGAATCCACCACCCATTGGGTACGCCGGGTCAAGGAGATAATTCATTCATCTGATAAGATGAATGCCGGCTCTGCAGTCCTCATGTTGGAGAAAAATTGCAGCTTTGAGCCGCTGAGGCAGAAACTGGGGCGCCTTAAGCGTGACTGTAGGGATATGGGCACGCTAATGGCGGCTTTAGTCAAATATGCCGATTCTGATAGTACCAAGGATCCCGCGTCCGACGACGAGAAGACAGGGAAGGGAAAAAGGAACGACAATGGAAAGGGTCAACAACACAACCCAGTGAATCAAAGTGGCAATAAGAGTAAGGAGGACGGCAACCCAGAGCTTGTAGCCAACGCTAATACACAGGGTAACAATCAGAGATGTAAGGGTAAGTGGCCTCGACCGGCGGGTTAGGCCCATCTCTTGAGCAGCTACTCAATGTGCCCTGCCCGAAACACGGCACCCGGGAGCACCCCGCTACACACCCGTGGAAAGATTGCGCGATCATGAAGGCGTTTAAAAATTCCAATACCTTTGATGGTAGTCATGGATCTGGCGGCGGTTCAGGGGCTGGCGGCTTTCATGGCCCGGGCGGCGGTTCAAATTCTGGTTTTCAGGGACAGCCAGGTGGAAATAATCAGCAGCAATCTGGTCAGGGAGGACAACAGCAGCAACAGTCGGGTTATTAGAGCCATCCGAAACAGTTGAGTGGTGGGCAGTACCATGTGTTTACCACTAGCTTATGCAAACGTGACCAGAAGGTTCTTAAGAGGGCCGTAAATTCGGTTGAGCCGGCAATTCCTCATTATTTGAGATGGTCAGAGCAACCCATCATATGGAGCAGAGAGGATCACCCTCCACGAGTCGATAATCCGGGTCAGTTAGCCTTGGTGGTAGCACCTCAGGTTGGTGGATATAAATTCACTAAGGTACTCATGGACGGAGGTAGCAGCATCAATATCCTCTATTATTATACTTTCCAGCGCATGGGGTTGACTGAGAAGAATCTGAGAACATCCAACAATGTTTTCCATGGGGTGGTTCCAGGCAAGTCGGCTTACCCAGTTGGCAAGATTGAATTGGAGGTGGCCTTTGGAGATGAGTATGATTCCAGGGCTGAGAAATTGACGTTTGAAGTGGTCAAAATCAGGAGTCCATATCACGCTTTGTTTGGGCGACCGGCTTATGCTAAGTTCATGGCACGGCCGTGTTACGTTTACTTACAGCTCAAGATGCCGGGTTACAAGGGCACCATCACGGTGCATGGGAGTCGGAAGGTGGCCTTGGAATTTGAAGAAGGCGATGCGGCTTATCTTTGAGACTGCACATGCCGCAGAGGAGCTTAAATTTTATCAAGACAATGTTGACCCAGTGGATATGACCTCCCTCAAGAAACCAACTCATCGAGCATGACCCGGCGTTGAAGTTTAAATCGGCCCCGAGACAAAGCTTGTTGACTTTACCCAGGAGACACCACTAAGCGATTCGATGCTCGGTGCCAATTTGGATCCTAAATAGGAAAGCACGCTCATCGAGTTCATCCGTGAGAACCGGGACATCTTTGCATGGAAACCTTCTGACATGCCGGGTGTACCGAGGGAACTCGCTGAGCACACTCTCAATATTGATCCAAAGTATAAGCCCGGTCGAGCAGTTTCTCCGACGGTTCAACGAAGAGGCGGAAAGCTATTGGGGAAGAGGTCGCCCGGCTCTTAGCTGCGGGTTTATTGTTGAAGTTTTTCACCGGAGTGGTTGGCTAACCCGGTGTTAGTGCTCAAGAAGAACGGCACTTGGCGGATGTGTGTGGATTACGGACTTAAACAAGACTTGTCCGGCTGATCCCTTTGCTCTCCTGTATTGATCAAATCATTGATGCTCTGACGGGTTGTGAACGTTTGAGCTTCTTGGATGCTTACTCTGGTTATCATCAGATCAAGATGGCAGTTAAGGACCAGGAGAAGACAACTTTCATCACTCCGTTTGGGGCCTTCTGTTATGTATCTATGCCGTTTGGACTCAAGAGTGCCCAGGCGACTTATCAGCGATGTGTACAAAACTGTTTGCACGATCAAATTGGGCGTAATGTTCATGCTTATGTGGATGACATCATGGTGAAATCCAGAGAAAAGGAAACCTTGATATCTGACTTGAGAGAGACCTTTGACAATCTCCGGGTTTACAAGATGATGCTTAACCCGGCCAAGTGTGTGTTTGGTGTGCCTGCAGGCAAGCTCTTGGGTTTTCTGGTATCAAACAGAGGCATTGAAGCTAATCCGGAGAAAATCACGGCGATTACCTCTCTGGCTAAGCCGGCGTGTATCAATGATGTTCAACGCTTGGCGGGTCGTGTTGCCGCTTTAAGCCTTTTCATAAGCCGGTTAGGGGAGAAGGCCTTACCACTATATCAGATGATGAAGAAAACAGACACCTTAAATGCAGGTGATCTTGCTAACACTGCCTTTGAAGATTTGAAGAGACAGTTGTCTGAGCCACCGGTTTTTGCGGCTCCCATTGATAGAGAGACGCTGTTGTTATATGTGGCTGCTAACTCGCGGGCTGTCAGTGTTGCCATTGTGGTGGAGCGTAAGGAGGCAGGCAAGGAGCACCTGGTTCAACGGCCGGTTTACTATGTCAGTGAGGTGCTCATTGAGTCTAAACAAAGATATCCACATTGGCAGAAACTTGTTTATGGTGTGTTCATGGCAAACCGGAAGTTGAAGCAGTACTTCCAAAGTCATCCTATAACGGTGGTAAGTTCAGCCCCTTTGGGAGACATCATTCAGAACAGGGAAGCCACAGGACAAATCGCCAAGTGGGCTATTGAGCTTAGGCCCTATGGTTTGAATTATATGCCCCGTACTTCTATCAAGTCTCAAGCTTTGGTCGACTTTATCAATGACTGGACGGAGTTGCAGGCACCTGAGGAGAAGCCGGATAATACGTATTGGACTATTCACTTTGATGGGTCCAGGCAGTTAGAAGGCTCAGGGGCTGGAGTTGTTTTAACTTCCCCTCGAGGTGACAAATTTCGCTATGTGCTCCGACTCATGTTTCCCTGTACTAACAATGCAGCTGAATACGAGGCATTGCTCCATGGTCTCCGGATGGCCAAGGAGATGAATTTGAGCTGGGTAAGATGTTTGGGCGACTCAGACCTCGTGGCTCAACATGTCTCAGGCAAGTGGGATTCTAAAGATCCTCTTATGGCGGCTTACCGTCGTGAAGTAGATGCTGTAGCTGGGCACTTCAAGGGGTATCAAGTGGAGCACATTGATAGAAGGAAGAATGAGGCGGCTGATGCGTTAAGCTGGTTGGGATCTCAGCGTAAGCCGGTGCCGCCTAACACCTTTCTTGACGTTTTGCATAATCCTTCCGTCAAGGTACCTACAGAGGAAGAGCTAGCAGTGCCAGACCCGGAGGCACAATTGGTGGCCGCGCTTCATGTCATCCCAGATTGGACATTGCCATACTTGGCTTATATGACCAGGGGAGAGCTGCCTGAGGATGAGACCTTGGCGAGACAAATTGTCAGGCGGTCCAAATCCATGACGATTGTTAATGGTGAGTTGCATCGTTGCAGTGTAACAAGGGCATTTCAACGTTGTGTGTCGCCTGCAGAAGGACAAGAGATACTTCGTGAGATTCATGAAGGAGATTGTGGTCATCATGCCGACTCAAAATCTCTTGTGGCCAAAGCTTTCCGTCATGGTTTCTATTGGCTCACTGCTCATCTTGATCACGGAGGATCTGGTCAGTAAATGCGATGGTTGTCAGAAGTTCTCACGACGTGCTCATGTGCCGGCACAAGAATTAAGTATGATCCCAATTACTTGGCCGTTCGCAGTCTGGGGGCTTGACATGGTTGGACCCTTCAAAAGGTCTAAGGATAAAAAGACACATCTCACGGTGGCGGTAGATAAGTTTACAAAGTGGGTTGAGGCGAACCCGATCGGTAAAGTGTGATGCAGCCACATCGGTTCAGTTCATGAAAAAGGTGATCTTTCGGTTTGGTTTCCCACACAGCATTATAACTGATAATGGTACTAATCTTTCCAAGAGAGCAATGGAAGAGTTCTGTCAACGAGAACATATCCGGTTTGATGTTTCGGCTGTTGCTCATCCTCAATCCAATGGTCAAGCAGAAAGAGCTAATCAAGAGATACTGAAGGGTATTAAGCCCCTTCTCTTAGTCCCCTTTAAACGGACTCCGGGTTGTTGCGTGGAGGAGTTACTCTACGTATTATGGAGCATCAACACTACGCCTAATAGATCTCTGGGTTACACACCTTTTTTCATGGTCTATGGAGCAGAGGCATTTCTACCAAGTGACATCAGACACGATTCACCCCGTGTGGCGGCTTATGTTGAGGCGGACAACGAAAAGGCTCGTCAGGAGGCCCTTGACTTGTTGGATGAGGAGCGAGACTTGGCAATAGCCTGCTCGGTGATTTACCAGCAAGACCTGCGCCGTTATCACATCCGCCGGGTCAAGAGCAGAACCTTTCAGAAAGGTGATTTGGTGCTCCGGCTCATCCAGGATCAGTCTGATATGCACAAGCTATCCCCTCCTTGGGAAGGACCCTTTGTGGTCAGCAAGAATCTGAACAATGGGTCATACTACCTCATTGATATTCGAGAGCACAAAGACTCACGTAAGTCGGAGGAGAAGACCCGCCGGCCGTGGAATATCGCCCATCTTCGGCCTTACTATACTTGAGCCACCGGCTCTTAGGATGTATATACTTTTGACAATGTACATATTATATAAAACAATAAAGCAAGACCTCTGTCCTTTTTTCCAATAAAGAATGTTTTTATGTCTTCTTTATCAGGTGGTGGACACTACCAACAGGGAGCGGATCATATCTGAATCCGGCTTTCCCTTTGGTCCGGCTTATGATCCTATCTGAATCTAGCCATGATCACTTGGGGGCTTCCTGTTCAAACATAGGTCGTATTCGAACCAAAGAGAACATAGCTATCGGTACCCGTTTGATCGGCATACTGCCAAACCCACTTGGGGGCTTCTTGATCATATTTGAATCATAGCTTAACCCCTTTGGGTCTGACGTGGATCGTATACGAATTAGCATCATTAAACAAATCTTATGATCACTTGGGGGCTTCCTGTTCAAACATAGGTCGTATTCGAACCAAAGAGAACATAGCTGTCGATACCCATTTGATCGGCATCGCCAAGCCACTGGGGGCTATATGATCGTATCTGAATCTTAGGTTAACCCCTTTGGAACGGTTTACTGATCGTATTCGAATCAGAAGCCTGTAAATTATTTTGACTATCCTGAGACCTTGTGAAAAACATTATGAGATGTTTTTTGTCTTTCCGGTTTAATATTGGTCACACCAGGTTGTTAAGTACCAGGTGAGCATCAAGTCAGCAGGAAAAATTATCAAAGGATCGCAGGTATGCTATTATGCTTATGCTTAGCAAAGTATAGTCATAAACCAGTCTGTTTATGATGTTTTTTTTGTTTGTGTTCCGGGTTATCAATACTTTCCATGACCCCGGACGTGATAAACTGCCAAGGGAATTTTGCTTGTTTTATGTGCAGAATAAGGCAAGCAAAATTAACACGCCAAGGAAATAAAAGCCAAAAATATATGGCAGTGGCGGCTTACGAAAGTGTTAAGCGCTAGGAACATGCACGAAGGCATGACAAACATTGGAAAGTTTTTCTACCCTATTACAAGACTCCCCGAGTCTGAATAAATGAAGCATTGTTTTTTGCAAAACACCTAGCGATTCACTCCTTCGGCGGGCTTGAAGTCTCCGGGTTATCCTTCTCCGCTTCTCCGTCGGCTATTTTGTCCTGGAAAGTTGACAAGGCCCAGTCAATGCCGCTCAAAGCTTCAAATTCAGCTTCATCATCTATTAAACTGGCCGGGTCCACTTCAGGGGCAAAAGTATGCTTACGAGTAGGAGGGATCAGGCTGACGTCATCATATGGAATGTTTGGGATTCTTCGGTTCTCACTATCATAGCCCGGAGAGTACTTAGTGAGATCAGTATCGTTCCCAATGAGGGTCGCCACAGGACGTATGACTTTGACACAGGCGATAAAGTCATGATCATCAAATACAGTGTCGCCCTCCTTTCGACTGGGGTATCCAAGAGCAAGGTCGGCCGGGTCTAGCTCTGGAAGCCATGCTTTTGCCCGGCTCAATGCGGCTACGGCTCCGGCTCTTGCGGATGACAGCCTTAAATCTTGAATTCGCTGAGGTAGCACAGAGAGATGCTTCAGCACGTCTTGTAAGAGGCGGGGAGGGGGATTTGATAAGGCTACAACGGCCAAGGCACGTTGTGACCCGGAGTACAGCTGTTCCACTAAGGTGTAAACTGCTTTAAGCTTGATCAGCATGTTTTGCTTAAGGTTGGTACTCCTGGGGCCTGTGTATGCACAAGCGTAACAATCAGCCGGAAGTAATTATTGCAATAGTCATTGTAAGGTTACAATATTTGCGGTTTTGCACAGTAACTTACCGAAGATGGCTGAGACCATTTGAGATATCTGCCGTTTTAAGTCGGACAGCTCGGTTGTTGCCTCTGCAAGAGAAGCTTCTGCTGTTTCGGCCCGGGTCACCAATGAAGCCTTCTCATCAGCCCAAATTTTCTTCTCCGACTCAAATTTTTTCTTCAACTTCTCATTTTCAAAGACGCTGAATTCAAATTTGGAGCTGGCCTTCTGAGTTTTCAAGTTCTTGAGTTTCCAGACGACTCTTAAGGACAGCAAGCTCCGATTCAAATTGACTTATGGTGGCCTGCATTGACACCACGTTATGGTAAGGATCACGGTAAGGTAACATTCAAGTCCCAAGCACTTTACAAGTAAAGATACTTGGCACTTGGGGGCTAATGTATGCTGAAGAATTTTAAAACTTATCATACCGGGTCACACATATTAAGTCTCAAGCACTTTACAAGTAAAGATACTTGACACTTGGGGGCTAATGTATATTGCAGATTTACAACTATCATGTTATAACCGGGTTAAATATATTCTCTTTGAACCGGCTAAATTAATAAGTAAAGCAGATTTCTAAGTCTACAGCATATTTATTCATAAGCAATAGACTTGGGGGCTGGTACAGTATGTAAGATTCAGGTAAAAAGTATAAGTTATACCTCAGATTTGTGCTGTATTTGTTTTACCATGTCAATTTCCAGGTCACGGCTATTATGCACTTGATTCAGATAGCCCGAGACTATATCACCAATGCTTAAGTGAGTGTAATCAGTAATGTCCTGCTTGGCTTTTCGATTGTTGACAAGTTCTTCCTTGGCGAAACATTTGGCAAGGACGGTAGGCATACAGTTCAACAAACTGAGAC
The DNA here is from genome assembly GCA_021605145.1 of Aegilops bicornis. Lineage (NCBI taxonomy): Eukaryota > Viridiplantae > Streptophyta > Magnoliopsida > Poales > Poaceae > Aegilops > Aegilops bicornis. The sequence continues at coordinate 839,685,510 of CM038670.1, forward strand.
CTCACAATCTCAACTTCCGGTTCATTTGTCTTGACCGGGCTAGGAGTCTCCGGGTCATTTGTGTTGAGAGTATCTTCGGCGGGCGGATCAGAGGTTGGAGCTGGAATTTCAGAAGCCGGATCAGGTGGCGGCTGATGGGTAGAGCTGTCTGGAACAGACGCATTAATCACCGGTTCAGTTACAATTGGGTCTTGGGACGGCTTATTCTTCTTCGCCCTCTTGTTGGGTTTCACTTGCATGCTGTTAACAAAGGCAGAAGGATGAATATGCAAGCATGGGTAAAGTAAAGTTCAAAGTACATAAGGTTACATTACCCGGGAGCAGTTTTGAAAGCCGGCATGTTTGACTGCATGGATTCACCGGAAGAAGGAGAGGTATCCTGATAATTGGAGTCAGACGAATTGAGAGGATGATGAATTAAGCCCGCTAAAGGTAAAACAAAACGTAAATTGGAGATAACCTCAGTCCGACGCTTCCTGGTTACGTCAGGTAAGCCGGAGGAGAGTTCTGCATCCTTGTTGTTCCGGGTCTGCCTCCGGTTCTCAAGCTGTTGTTGCTTCAAAAGAAATTGAGGATCTTGATAAGCAAGAGCATGTGAAAATCTTACTTTCCGGGTCACCCTTCGGATCTTTTGTTTTGGCAAAGGCTCTGAGTCGGAGGAGATTATAGTTACCTCTTCATTGGCTGCTTGACTGTTCCCTGTATCCTCCTGAAGGGATAGAATGTCAGACAGGTAATAACAAGGGAATTAAGAAAATTTAAAGATTACCTCTTCATCATCCGAAGAACTATCATCCAATTTGAATAAGTCGGAGGCGCTGGGTTTCTTCTTCTTTGAGGTTCCCGTCTTGGCGGCTTTCCTTTCGGCTTTCTTGGTTGTCCTGGCTTGTTTGGCAGCCTCATGGTCATATTTGGCCTTCCAGAAGTTATCATCGGCCTGTGGAAAAGGATAAGGAATTATGAGTACCAAAAAAGGTATAATATAGCAAAGAGTATTTATTAAGATTGATAACTTACTGCAGGGGCCGGGTTCTTCTTGCAAAAGGGAAGTAAGCGAAGGCGTTACTTATCCTGATGCCCTCCTTCAGCAGCGACTGGGTCGTAGCATCCACCACATCATCTGGTAAGTCGTCAGGACTATGGCGTAACAGGTCATCCTTTTCGCCTGTATAAGTACACATTAAGCCGGAACAGCGGCTTAATGGAAGTATTCGCCAAGTGACCCAGACTCGGACCAGATCGATGCCGTTTAAACCGTTTCCCAAGAGAGCTTTGATCTTCTTGATGGTGGGATTGAGAGGCAGACGTTCAACGGCCGTCGTTTATGCAGTAGCGGATGGTTGGACTCAAAGGCGGTAGCGAAAGCCGGGCAGAGGCTTCTCATTAGCCGGAGAAGTGTCCTGACAGTAGAACCACGTTTGGTTCCAAGATTTTTGGTGACTCGGCAGCTCAGCATAAGGAAAAAGGCAGTCTCTCCGTCGCTGGATCGAGATGCCGCCAAGCTCAAGACTGGGCCCATTGGCACGTTCATTTTGCCAGTTCATGTAGAAAAGTTCCTTGAACAATAGCATACTTGGCTCCTCTCCCAGGTACACCTCGCAAAAGACTTGGAAATTGCAAATATTTGACACGGAATTGGGTCCGATGTCTTGAGGTCTAAGGTCAAAGAAATTCAAAACCTCCCTGAAGAATTTTGAGCCGGGAGGAGCAAATCCCCGGCTCATATGATCTGTAAAAATTATTACCTCCCCTTCTTTGGGTTGAGGCCTCTCTTGAGACGGGCCGGGGACACGATAATACATGACCTCCTTTTTTGGCGGTGGCAGATTTCACGAACTTCGGCGGTTTACTCTTGGTAACTATGGATGGGACCCAATTGCAGGTCACAGGGGCCTTGGCAGCCTTAGGAGCCATGACAACAATTGGCCTATGACAAAATAAGAAGATCCGGTTCAATTTTAACCCGGAAGAAATATCTTAATTATTCAAGGTGGCGGCTTAATACGGGGCCTAATTATATAAGGATAGCTGTGCAACAATATTTAAGCCGCTACAAGTATCAAGAGCAGTTCAAAATTCTTCAGGTCATGAGGAGCAACTAAGGTTCTGTGTCCTTTATTTAAGCCGGACACCTGGACAGTTGTGTTTAAAGGCATTTAACAGAAGGAATTTTCCGGGTGATAAAAACAGGTTTCATAATCTTCTGCTGATATTTAAGATCAAAGGTCTGTTTTGATAAGAAAATTTTCTAGGCCTAAAAACTGACACAGACGTGTTCATAGGCTCGAATGAGGCTTTTATACAGAGAAAGGGATCTGTTTTTTTATCCAAAACAAGTGTGAAAACAACTACCGTGGCCATGTTATATCATTCTCAGATCATACGAGGAGTCTAAGAGGAAAACTAACAAGGGTTTGGCTCTAATGGTGATGAACTCTGACGAACTCGAAGAAGCCCTAATGCGGATCTAAGCAAGGAATGGAAGGGAACTTACGGATCTGGATGGGCTGTGGAGGTTCGTCGCGTTTCTCTGGTCCAACCAGGTTGATGCAGCGGCCTGAGACGATGAAGACAGGAAGCTCGACAGCGGCGGCGGCGGAGCTCGAGAGGAGGCGAGAGGAACAAGACGACTGCAAGAGGGAAGAATGGAAGACCAGGGTCGCGCTTATTTATAAGGGAAGGATAACTGAGGTGGCGCGAGAAACGAGGAGATAAAATTTATTATCCAGCGGTCCTGACGCCTCGATTCTCGAGATGGTCAATAAAGGCAAAGATCCGTTGGAAGATATGACGGAGTAAAAATAAGTTTTATTGAAGATGACGTCACAGTGATTTAACCCGGATCCAGATAATGACGTCACGGCGGGTTAAAATCTTCGTGCAAAACAAAAGACTGAAGGACAGTTCCATAAGGTATTTTAAGATTGACATGAACAGGTTCAAATCAATCTGGGGCCTAATGTCGGGGATATAACTATTTGTGTAAGCCGCCCAGAAGGGGCCGGGTTATGCAAAGAAGACTTACCAGAGAGAAGCCCAAGACCAAAGGTGAAGATGGCGGTTCATAGAGGGCTTAAGGCCCGCAGGCGACTTAAGGCCCGTTGTAATAAACCGCCATAGTAATATGACTTGTATCATAAGGTAGACTTAACTAGTCACCGAGCCGGACATTGTTTATAAGCCGGCCGGGACTCTGTAAGCCGCAGGGCGTCAACCCGTGTATATAAGGGGACGACCCACTGGCGGCTTAGGGCAAGAAACAACTCATCGAGAACCGGGCATAGCGTATCTCGCTCCCTGGTCATCGAAACATCAATACCAACCCAACTAGACGTAGGCCTTACCTTCACCGTAAGGGGCCGAACTATTATAAACCCTCTCGTGTCCTTTGTCCCGATTAACCCCTTCAAGCTTCCTAGTTGCAATGGCTCCACAACTAAGTCCTTTCACGAGGACATCTGACGTGACAATTCCACGACACTATGCACGAGTAGAACACAAGTGTGGGCGTAGATTTTGTTCAATATGCTTACCGTTACTAGTCCTATCTTGTTTCGACGGTATTGTGGGATGAAGCGGCCCAGACCGACCTTACACGTACGCTTACATGAGACAGGTTCCACCGTCTGACATGCAGTTGTTGCATAAGGTGGCTAGCGGGTGCTAGTCTCTCTCACTTTAGTCGGACCGGATTCGATGAAAAGGGTCCTTATGAAGGGTAAATAGCAATTGGCATATCACGTTGTGGTTTTGGCGTAGGTAAGAAATGTTCTTGCTAGAAACCTATAGCAGCCACGTAAAAACTTGCAACAACAATTAGAGGACGTCTAACTTGTTTTTGCAGCATATGCCGTGTGATGTGATATGGCCAAGAAGGATGTGATGAATGAAATATATGTGATGTATGAGATTGATCATATTCTTGTAATAGGAATCACGACTTGCATGTCGATGAGTATGACAACCTGCAGGAGCCATAGGAGTTGTCTTTAATTATTGTATGACTTGCGTGTCACTGAATAACGCCATGTAATTACTTTAATTCATTGCTAAACCGTTAGTTATAGTAGTAGAAGTAATCAGTTGGCGAGACAACTTCATGAAGACACGATGATGGAGATCATGGTGTCATGCCGGTGACGATGATGATCATGGAGCCCCGAAGATGGAGATCAAAAGGAGCAAAATGATATTGGCCATATCATGTCACTATTTGATTGCATGTGCTGTTTATCATGTTTATGCATCTTATTTGCTTAGAATGACTGTAGTAAATAAGATGATCCCTCATAATAATTTTAAGAAAGTGTTCCCCCTAACTGTGCACCGTTGCGGAAGTTCGTTGTTTCGAAGCACCACGTGATGATCGGGTGTGATAGATTCTAACGTTCACATACAACGGGTGTAAGCCAGATTTACACACGCGAAACACTTAGGTTGACTTGACGAGCCTAGCATGTGCAGACATGGCCTCGGAACACAAGAGACCGAAAGGTCGAACATGAGTCGTATAGTGGATACGATCAACATGAAGATGTTCACCGATGATGACTAGTCCGTCTCACGTGATGATCGGACACGGCCTAGTTGACTCGGATCATGTATCACTTAGATAACTAGAGGGATGTCTATCTGAGTGGGAGTTCATAAGATGAACTTAATTATCCTGAACATAGTCAAAAGGTCTTTGCAAATTATGTTGTAACTTGAGTTTTAGTTCTATTGTTTTAGATATGTTCCTAGAGAAAATTTAGTTGAAAGTTGATAGTAGCAATTATGCGGACTGGGTCCGTAAATTGAGGATTGTCCTCATTGCTGCGTAGAAGGCTTATGTCCTTAATGCACCGCTCGGTGTGCTGAACCTCGAACGTCGTCTGTGGATGTTGTGAACATCTGCCATACACGTTTTGATGACTACATGATAGTTCAGTAATGCTAAACGGTTTAGAATTGTGGCGCCGAAGACGTTTTTGAAACGTCGCAGAACATATGAGATGTTCCAAGGGCTGAAATTGGGATTTCAAGATCATGCCCACGTCAAGAGGTATGAGACCTCCGACGAGTTTCTTAGCCTGCAAACTAAGGGAGAAAAGCTCAATTGTTGAGCATGTGCTCAGATTGTCTGAGTACTACAATCACTTGAATTGAGTGGGAGTTAATCTTCCAGATGAGATAGTGATGGTTCTCCATAGTCACTGCCACCAAGCTATTAGAGCTTCGTGATGAACTATAACATATAAGGGATAGACATGATGATCCTTGAGCAATTCGCGATGTTTGACACCGCAAAAGTAGAAATCAAGTAGGAGCATCAATTGTTGATGGTTGGTGAAACCACTAGTTTCAAGAAGGGCAAAGGCAAGAAGGGATACTTCATGAAATGGCAAATCAGTTGCTGCTCTAGTGAAGAAACCCAAGGTCGAACCCAAACCCGAGACTAAGTGCTTCTGTAATGAGGGAGCGATCCTTTGAAGCAGAACTATCCTAGATACTTGGTAGATGAGAAGGCTGGCAAGGTCGATAGAAGTATATTGGATATACATTATATTAATGTGTACTTTACTAGTACTCCTAGTAGCTCCATGGTAATAGATACCGGTTCAGTTGCTAAGTGTTAGTAACTCGAAATAAAAGGCTACGGAATAAACGGAGACTAGCTAAAGGCGAGGTGACGATATGTGTTGGAAGTATTTCCAAGGTTGATGTGATCAAGCATCGCATGCTCCCTCTACCATGGAGATTGGTGTTAAACCTAAATAATTGTTATTTGGTGTTTGCGTTGAGCATAGACATGATTGGATTATGTCTATACTTAATCTGATTATTCATTTAAGGAGAATAATGGTTACTCTGTTTATTTGAATAATACCTTCAACGGTCTTGCACCTAAAATGAATGGTTTATTGAATCTCGATCGTAGTGATACACATGTTCATGCCAAAAGATATAAGATAGTAATGATAGTACCACCTACTTGTGGCACTGCCATGTAAGTCATATTGGTATAAAACGCATGAAGAAGCTCCATGTTCATGGATCTTTGGACTCACTCGTTTTTGAAAAGTTTGAGACATGCGAACCATGTCTATTGGTATGTACGCATGAAGAAACTCCATGCAGATGGATCGTTTGGACTCACTTGATTATGAATCACTTGAGACATGCAAATCATACCAGATGGGCAAAATGACTGAGAAGCCTCGTTTTCAGTAAGATGGAACAAGAAAGCAACTTGTTGGAAGTAATACATTTTGATGTGTGCATTCCAATGAGTGTTGAGGCACGCAGTGGATATCGTTATGTTCTTACTTCACAGATGATTTGAGTAGATGTTGAGTATATTTACTTGATGAAACACAAGTCTGAATTATTGAAAGGTTCAAGTAGTTTCGGAGTGAAGTTGAAGATCTTCGTGACAAGAGGATAAAATGTCTATGATATGATCATAGAGATGAATATCTGAGTTCTTGAGTTTGGTACACAATTAAGACATTGTGGAAATTGTTTCACAACTAACACCGCTCGGAACACCATAGTGTGATGGTGTGTCCGAACATCATAGATACACCCCATTGGATATGGGGCATACCATGATGTCTCTTATCGAATTACCACTATCGTTCATGGGTTAGGCATTAGAGACAACCGCACTCACTTTAAATAGGGCACCACGTAATTCCATTGAGATGACACCATATGAACTATGGTTTAGAGAAACCTAAGCTGTCGTTTCTTGAAAGTTTGGGGCTGCGACGCTTATGTGAAAAGGTTTCAGGCAGATAAGCTCGAACCCAAAGTGGATAAATGCATCTTCATAGGACACCAAAAACAGTTGGGTATACCTCCTATTTCAGATCCGGAAGCAAAAGTGATTGTTTCTATAAACGGGTCCTTTCTCGAGGAAAAGTTTCTCTCGAAAGAATTGAGTGGGAGGATGGTGGAGACTTGATAAGGTTATTGAACCATCACTTCAACGGTGTGTGGCGGGGCACGGGGAAGTTGTTCTGTGGCACCTACACCAATTGAAGTGGAAGTTGATGATAGTGATCATGAAACTTCGGATCAAGTCACTACCAAACCTCGTGGGGCGACAAGGGCAGTCTTGCTTGAGTGGTATGCAGTAATCCTGTCTTGGAGGTCATGTTGCTAGACAACAATGAACCTACGAGCTATGGAGAAGCGATGGTGGGCTCGGATTCCGACAAATGGCTCGAGGCCATAAAATCCGAGAGAGGATCCATGTATGAAAACAAAGTGTAGACTTTGGAAGAACTACTTGATGGTCGTAAGTGTAACACCCACGATGCGGCTATATCTCTCACGTGTCGAAGCACGACTTAGAGGCATAACCGCATCGTGGTTTTGTCGCAAGAAGGGTCATCTTCACACAATCCCATGTAATGAATAAGAATGGGATAAAGAGTTGGCTTACAATCGCCACTTCACACAATGAGCATATAATTCATACATCATTCAGAGTACATACATAGTCCGACTACGGAATGAAGCCAAAAGAAAAGAAGATAACCCAACTGCTAGATCCCCGATCGTCCCAACTGGCTCCACTCTTGATCAACATGAAGCGAAACATAGCAACGACCAAGATCTTTGTTGAGCTCCCATCTCGAGCTCGGTTGCATCACACTGACCTTTGGTATCATCGGCACCTGCAACTGTTGTGATAGTATCTGGTGAGTCACGAGGACTCAACAATCTCAAAACCCGCGAGATCAAGACTATTTAAGCTTAAGGGTAGGAAGGGGTAAAGTGGTAAGGTCGCAGCAGCGACTAAGCAAGATATGGTGGCTAACATACGCAAATGAGAGCGAGAAGAGAAGCAAAGGAACGGTCGTGAAACTAGCAATGATTAAGAGGTGATCCTGAACTCCTACCTACGTCAAACGTAAACCAAAACCGTGTTCACTTCCCGGACTTCGCCGAAAAGAGACCATCACGGCTACACACACGGTTGATGCGTTTTAATTCGGATCTGGTGTCAAGTTATCTACAACCGGACATTAACAAATTCTCATCTGCCGCATAACCGCGGGCACGGCTTTCGAAAGTTTTATACCCTGCAGTGATGTCCCAACTTAGCCCATCATAAGCTCTCACGGTCAACGAAGGATATTCCTTCTCCCAGGAAGATCCGATCAAACTCGGAATCCTGGTTTACAAGACATTTCGACAATGATAAAACAAGACCAGCAAAGCCGCCCGATGTGCCGACAAATCCCGATAGGAGCTGCACATATCTCGTTCTCAGGGCACACCGGATGAACACTACGTACAACTAAAACCAGCCCTCAAGTTTCCCCGAGGTGGCGCTGCAAGTGGCTCTAGTTCGGACCAACACTCGAAGGAGCACTGGCCCGGGGGGGTTTAAAATGAAGATGACCCTTGAGTCTGCAGAACCCAAGGGAAAAAGGCTTAGGTGGCAAATGGTAAAACTAAGGTTGGGCCTTGCTGGAGGAGTTTTATTCAAAGCGAACTGTCAAGGCGGTCCCATAAATCACCCAACCGCGTAAGGAACGCAAAATTAAGGAACATAACACCGGTATGACGGAAACTAGGGCGGCAAGAGTGGAACAAAACACCAGGCATAAGGCCGAGCCTTCCACCCTTTACCAAGTATATAGATGCATTAATTAAATAAGAGATATTATGATATCCCAACATAATCCTGTCCATCATGGAGCAATCTTCAACTTCACCTGCGACTAGCAACGCTATAAGAGGGGCTGAGCAAAGCGGTCACATAGCCAAGCAATGGTTTGCTAGGTAGGGTGAAAAAGTTAGAGGCTGACATGGTAATATGGGAGGCATGGTAAACAAGTGATAGGTAGCGTGGCATAGCGATAGAACGAAGAAACTAGCAAGCAAAGATAGAAGTGATATCAAGGGTAATGGTCATCTTGGCTGAGATCCCGCAAGGAAGAAGAACGAGTCCAAGAAGAAGACAAACGGACGTAGTCGAACGAAACCTCACAACTCCGGAACGAAACTGAAGCTAACGAGAGAAGCAAACCGGAAAGAAGCAAACAACATGGTAAACAACAAGCATAATCATGGCATGATGCACAATCAAGTATGATGCATGACTGGTTTTAAAAGGCATGGCATGGCAAAGTACACAAACAATACTACAAGTTAAGTGGAGCTCAATATGCAACTCGTTGCATATTGATGAAACACCACAATCAATCATTTAGTTCGCTCTCGTTTATGCTACTCATCAATATTAAATGTTGTTAAACATGGCAAGGGGTGAAGCATAATTAAACTACTTATCTAGGCAAGTTTAAATGAGGCCGGAACAACAAACAACAATTTCGGAAAATCCTCATGTCATTTAGCAATTTAATGCAAACACAAATTTAAACATTTTAAATGTTGTTATCATGATGCGGATGACATAATCAAGGTTTTATGCAATTTTATGAAAATGTTGACATGAGCATGTTATAAAGCATTTGTCACCATGGCGAAACAAAAAGGGTACCACAGCAACTTCAACGGAAATGGTGCCACGGCAACATTCCGGTTAAGAACTTCGATTGAGATCTTTGGTGCAAAGGAACAAGTGTGGGTGTGCGAAACGTGCAAGAGTGACAGAGAGTGGTCCCGGATACGGGGTGTCCCACATGTCGGTGGCATGGCTTACGGCGAACGTGCAAGGAACAATTCGGACACGGTCCAAACATAGGGTGCATCTCATACAACACATGCATTCGGTCCACGGCGGTCGTCTCGGGGTTATACCTTCGAAGCGTGCATTTTCGGGGCGGATCAAGTTCGATGCGGTGTAGGGGAAGTAGTTGTACACGGGTCTTGTCGGATCCACGACGACGGTAATTGTACACTTGACGGTCTTCAGCGACGGTAGTGGTACATCTTGTAGGGAACTTGGGCGTAGTAGTACACGGCGACGGTAGTTGTACACATTACGTAGATGTTCGGGGTCACGACGAGGAACTTGACGTCCACGGAGTCTTCGAGGGTCGACGGTAGTGGTACACACGTTGTTGGGTACTTGTCGATCCGGTCTTGCCGGCGGTAGTTGTACACGGGTCGTAGACATTCTTGGGTCATGGGTAGAGGTACTTGGCGCATCGTCGTGTGTAGTCGTACTCGGTGTCCTCGGGGCAACGACTATAGTCGTGGTACTTGCGTCTCACCGTGTAGTTGTACACAGAGTCGAACAGAGGGCCTTGACGATTCAACGGGTATGAAGCAACGGAAACGCACAGGCCTCCCCTGTACTTGGCGCAACCCGAGACGATCTCGACGATCCAGCGAGGCGACGGTACAGGGCAGTCTTCGTCTTGGCAGGCAGCGGTCCAAGCGAGCAGCAGCTCTGCTCAATGCAGGGCAGCACGTAGCGATGTCGGGGAAGTCAACGCGGGGAAGATGGATTCGCTCATCTCCTGGATGAGGCCGAGGCGAAGGTGGGATATGGCGCTGAGGAAGGAGGTCCGGCGGGGCAGCGACGCTGCTGGTGGAGGAGGGCGTGGACGGAGAAGGCCCGAAACAGGACAGAGACGGCGGGTTCAAGGCGGAGGTCACCGGATCCGGCGAGGAACCTGACCGGAGCGGCGGCTTTGCTGTGGTCGGGGACGAGTCAGGAGACACGAGGACGAGGCGCGGGGCTCCAAGGCAAGGAGGAGGGCGCGACGGTGATGCTTGGCAGTGGGGAAGACAGAAGCGGCGGCCATAGCAGGGGGGCGGACCAGGGAGCTTGAGGGCGTGGCACGCGAGGAGTGGGCGTGAGGATCTGGGGCGAAGGTCAAGGCAGAGCAGGGCGATGAGGAGGTTGGAGGTCGCGGGCGAGGAGGAGTCAGGGAGGAGAAGGGGCGCGTAGCTCGTCGCGGTAGGTGGGTCACGCGGCCGGCTGTTGCACGAGGTGCCATGGGGATCGAGCGCGAGGAGCTCTCGCTCCTCTCTGTGTGTGTGCGTGGCGGCGGAAGGAGGATGGAGGGGATCGAGGAGGGAAGGCAGCGAGCAGGGGGATCGGGAGAAGGGTTCGCTAGGGTTAAGGGGGGCGCGGCTGGGCCTTGGCCCCTGGCCTAGGATTTGGTGGGTCGACTTGGCTGCTGGGCTCTCTTCTCTCTCTCTCTCCCACATTCTTTAGCAGAAATGAAATAAAGAGAAGAAAAAGAAAGAGAGGGTTAGGGAAAGGATTTGCGCATGGGGATAATTTTCCCGGACTCGCATAAATGCGCTTGTTCCAAGAAAAATAGAAAGTGAGCATGGGCGTGAAGTTGAATTCAAACTCATTTGAATTTAATTCAAATGAGTGAGAGAAAGAAGTGGGTATTCAATAGGTCAAAAAATGTTGAGAATTTAGGAGGAGCCTTGATAAATGAGATAAGAATTGTTGGCAAAGTTTGAGGCAAGGAATTGAGGTAGAAAATGCATGGAACTTAAACTGTAAGTGTGTTATGGTTTATTCCTAAAGAATGGAATATTTATCATAGCTCCCTAATAATATTGGGAGGGTAATTGTTATAAAGAGAAATCACCATGTGTGTTTCCCTCGATTTAAATGGATCGAAGATCCATACAATTTATTTAGATGAGTTTTTAAAATTAATGATATGATGGCATGATGACATGATGCAATGCAAGAGATGACATGATGAATGCACAAACAAAACAAATCACACGACAAAACTCGGAATAGCTGGAAGTCTTCTGGAGCGTCGGTCTCTAGGCGTTACAACACTCCACCACTACAAGAGGATCTCGTCCCGAGATCTAGGATGGCACCAGAGAGAAACGGAAAAGAAGAGAAGAGGTAAAACTAAGTTGCTTCTTCGACAAATGAGTGAAACCACGAACCTTGAGAGGTTGAACAAATTGAAAGAAAGAATACAAAGGAGATGAACGAGATTGCAAACAATCCGTTAGAAAAGAGGAAGAATGAACATTACAAGAACTTGAAGGTTGCAAAGACATGAATCAAGAGTTTAATGGACAAGATAGAATTCGAAACCACTCCGGTTAAAACAAGATGAGAGAGGAAGAATTCGGGCAACACTCCGGTTGAAAATGGAAGGGATAGAATACGAACTTGGCAAAATGAAGCACTTGGATGAGGCTCCGATTAAAAGAGGGATGATAGACACAACACTCCGGTTAAATGGATAAGCAAGAAAAGAACACGATCCACACAATTTGAGATGATGAGTGAAGAGAGCAACATTACCATGCCTCCGGAAGAAAGAATAGAAGATAGATCATTGGAATAAAGGAATGGAGAAGAAAATGCCAACTTCTGCCACAAATGAGCTTGGAAAGCACCCTTCCAAGAAGGTTATAACGGGGTTGTTGGAAAACCAACAACAAAACGAATAAGCTTGTAGTGGGCTTATGGAAAACATCTCAAGACTATGAGGTGACAACTGGCCACTAATGGAAACCATTGATTTGATTGAGAGCACCGAAGAGATAAAAACTTCTTCCACCAAGATGATAGAGAGATAACTTGGATCATTGATAAACACCATAATAGTAACATTCCTTAGGGAAGGCTTAAGGTGAAATATAACCCAAGATACTCCAACAAAGAAATTGTTGGGTTGAAAAGATCTCATGATCGAAGAGAAAAACGATGGTTTTTAAAATATCTCATTATTGACAACTTGTGAATCATGAAACATGAATGAAAATTGTCAAGAATGATATAACACCACCTCAAAAGATAAGGTAGAAATAATTGCACTTCGAAAATGCAAGAAGAAGAATACTTGAACACCTACATGTGTTAAGCAACATGTTTATTTTAGAGTATAGCTTGGCTGATCTTAGCTTCAAGAGAAATCTTGAAGAACAAGTCAAGAATGAAAGGAATCCTTGATGAACCACCATGTAAAGCCTCCATGAAGAACTCCGGTAATAAAAGGATGATAAAAAGAAAGAGAAGTTGAAAACACAAGGTGAAGCCTTGCGATGATTTTAGATGGAGCTACGAAATGAGTAAACTTTGAACTCCGGACAAGAAAGATGAATAACTTGGAACTGAGAATTACTTCCTGATGAACAAACTCCGGAAGAAGGAATTAATCACTTGGATGAAACAAGAATAAGAATTATGTCATGCCTATCCTTCACCAATTTAAATTTATGACAAGCAACGAATTTGGCATACTACTTATTCTTCTTGAGGGATTAAGGATAGAGATAGAGCAAACTTGAGAAGGTATTGATGGAACCACCGGTGGGATTTGGAAACAACAAATGAATTGATATGCTAACGAAGGAAGTGAAATGTTGAAAGAACCACCGTAAGAATTGAAAATGAAAGTAACAAAGGCACAAATCACCGGGAAGAATTGGAAAACGAATGAAGATACTTGAGGGGATTTAGATACATGAGAATAAAGAGATCATGAACTGATTAGAGGGTATCTGAACGATGCACTGGTAAGATTTGGAGAATGAGAGCTGAAAGCTAAGAATGAATAATTCTGAGATGATGGGCTCCGGAGAATCAAACTGAAGAGACTCCTGAATTGCTCTGGATGGGTGAAAAGAATTCTCACAATCGAAAGCAATTATGAGAGGATGGCATAACGCTAGAACCATGAATCTCTGGAAGAACGGGTAAGGATTTAAGAGGAACTCTTCTTCAGTCTTCAAAATCCGAGAATGACGACGATAAACACCACCATGAATTGTTGAGACACTCCGGAAGGATTAAAAGAAAAAGGTTGAGCCAAAGATGAAAAGAATTTGAAAACGATCTTGAGAAACATCGGTGATGAAATTCATTCTTCGTCAAACTTGAAAAGAATTTGGGAATGGCTCGGGAAAATTAGAAGAGTCAGGTAAGATCCTGGGAAAGGCCTGTGGGTTAGGGCCCACTCAAAAGAAAACACCGTTGAACGATTTTGAAGAGAGATTGCACCGGTTGAATTAAATGACTAGAATGAGATAATAATCTTCAAATAGCTTGAACGGATCTTGAATGAAAAGACGAGTCTTCTGAGATATATTCAACACTCGAGAACGAAGGAATATAGAGAAGTGAATGATTAAGAGGTGCACCGGCATGAGAAAACATTTGAAACGAGGAAAGGATATGATCGACAAAGCTCGAATTCAATCCACCAGAGAAGAAAAGAGAACGAAGAATGATAAACTTGAAGCTCGTGAGCATCTTCACGAGGGATCACCGAATCAGAACATTGATTGAATAGGGTGAAGTGACTTCACATGAATAAATGGATACATGATTAAAATATATGAGTCCTTGAAGAAAAGGGTGGGAGGGTGAGGAAAACAAAGACAACTTGGGATGAACGAAACAAACACCGTTGAGAAAACTTAGAATTGATCTTGCGGATGGGGAGAATGATGGGATCATCTCGAAGAGAAGCGCACCGGTTGGAAAAGAATTAACATGACGACCTCGATGATCAAGAAGGATTAGTATTCACATAGCAATATGAGCAAACCATTTAGGAAAGGTATGGATTCAACATTTGACTTCGAAGCAACTCGAATACCACAAATAAAACAAAACAAAGGATTTGGCTTGCAGAATAAGCCGGAACAAACATATGATAGAGATTCCGTCCGAAGTTTTCGTGGTGGGGCCCACACGGGCTCGATCTTACTGCACCATCATGTACAAGGCAGTGCACATGACATACGAAGTGTCCCCGAACCAGCATAGCCAAGGGCTCTTTAAGACACAACGAGACCACTGTAAAAATGACCGTGGATAGGCGGACCACTAGACGTCGAACCCCAATCTCATATCATGCATCTGTCGGAAAGAGAGAGAAAAAAAATAGAGCTACTTGAATTCCCACCTATAAAACTTTCGAAACTTTCTGGTTATGCAATCTGGTGTTGGGGATCTGAGGAAGCAATATATATCTCACCCAAAACTAACGATCCCTACATCCAAGCTGTATCCATCCGTCAACACATAACCAAGAAAACTCCGGAAATCGTGTACCTCAACCTTCGAAAAGCATCCGTTATATGAGCTATGGCAATACTCCCGAACTCCCCAGTACTGGGTGGCGTCGAGGTTATCTTACCACTAGCTGCATAAAAGAGATTTTCGATGTCGGCGAAACTCAGGTATTCCAGAACTGCAACGATAAAATTATGACGACAACACCTCGGAGCTCAACTCCCCGGGACACTGCCACAACCCCTAAATGTCAGGAGGCACAAAGAACAATGTTCTCGTCATAAGAATATCGGAACGATCCCAAGATACCCGCGTAATCCTAAATTTTTTTAGTGAAATTTGAGGAGAGGAAAGTCAAAACATCTACGTCAGGAGGCCTCACCAGAGTGACGAAGGGACTGAGGAGTAAAAAAAATCCTACTCTCTGATATATATAATCCTAAGACTCAAAACATTTTTTGTTCTAGACTCAACAACGCCAGCGATTCGATTAAGCAGGGGGCTCCTAAGTCGGGGATGGCTCTGACTACCAACTTGTAACACCCACGATGCAGCTATATCTCCCACGTGTCGCAAGAAGGGTCATCTTCACACAATCCCATGTAATGAATAAGAATCGTGCCCACGTGAGTACTCAGTCCGCTTTTTTCACAAAACAAATCTCTTGGAGTATCAATCGGATCTGCACCACAGCTCTTCCATGCAGCGCCTAGTCAACTCCTTCCTCGCCTGGTCCGCAAGCACAATACGCACACCAGCTAGCCCCGCTGGGCCAGCCCACACCGCGCGCCTCCGAACTGCACCACGAGATCAAGCCGCACACGCTTGCCTGGGTTGCCGCCTTCGCTGCCATGAGTCCACGTGCATCGCCTGTACGCTCGCCCCATCGATGCACCAATCGATCGCCGCACGTCATTGCTGCCACAACGCACAGGCGTAGCCTTCCGCCGATCCAATCTCGTCGAATCTGCTTCCAATTACTTTTTCACAAAACGCCGCTGTTTCAGTCGGCCCTCGTCCGTACATGCCGCTCTGTTGCGACATCCATACGAATAATGTAAATCCACAACGAGCGCTTTTCTCCTCTAGATCGACACAACTGGCCTTCGATCAACCTAGCTCCAATACCACTTGTTAGAATAAATTCAAGACACTCCGTCGATCATCTGAGGATCAAGTAATCACACGAGCACGACACCGAGATTTGTTAACGAGGTTCACCGATATGGCTACATCCCCGGGGCATAACTATGAGCGCTCCTCCCCATGACACCGTCACAATAACGCACTCGGTCGCCCTGGATGCCGGCACATGCCACCGGCTTCCTCTGCGTTCATGTGTTATTATGTTGGCATATGTTACATCATGTGTCTACCCCGCTATATATGATAGGCCTAGGATATAAGTGTCCTATTAGGACACGACTCCATATACTATATAAACATAATACAACTCAGAGTCCAACTATTACCTACCTTGTACCAGTATTCGACACAACTCTAACAGTACGGTCATGCATGACAAGAAAGAAGCTGAAATTTTTGTGGTAGTGGAAAATGAAACCGAAAGGTTGCGAATGCTCCTTATTGGTGGAATCAATGTTTTGGTTTCGGTTTTGTTTCTCCATTAGTACATTGGTTTCTTCATTCTGTGCATGCTAGCATATTTTTGTCATGCAACAAGTTGGAATGCATTTACATTATTGAAAAAATGGAACCTGACATTGTGAGTGTTTTCATTCATCTTTCCATTGATGTCATTAAAGTTTCAGTTTCAGTTTCATCTTCCCATTAGCGTTTTGGTTTCGCATCCACTTCCTAAAGTCTATAAGAGAGGCTTCTCTTTGGTAGAAAAATGCCACTTTGTACTTCTACCTCTGGATCCAAGCTTTGCGCCACCTAACACTTTCCCATCTCGCTTCTTGGCATGCACCGAGGAGTGAGACAGTGGGCCTCGGGAACTCCGCCTCTTGTGATCCAGTACGGGAGAGGGCTAATCAGGTATTTGGGGCGACTATTGGATCTTGGTTCATCGTGGCCGTTAACAGCGATAACATCGACGACAAGTTCCCCAACGATGACTTCTTCCACAACGTGATCATCTCCTTGGCGACTTGACGACTTGCATCCTCCTCCGCTGCGACGTATATCGTCTTATCATCTCCATTAGGGATCGCATCTGATTTACTGCTAGAAGCAATCAATATGAATATGATGTTTGTTGCTTATGATCTTGATTGCATGACTAGTTTCAACCAAATTGTTGCTTGTTTCTATTATCATTGCTATGTTGCTATTCATGTTTTATTCACTATTCTTTTGGATTAAACGTTTCCTCAAATATTCAACACCAACCACCCAAGCATGTGAATTGGGCAGTGAACAAATTATCACCCAACGATCTAAACTTGACTTCACACACAAGTTCCCATGCAATTCTCATGTTCTTAAAGGACCGGTAATCACCATATTATTTTGTTATGTGCAGTGTGAGGATTGCCAGCCGGTGGGTAGCCTCCGCCAGCGGCTCTCCTCTTGTTCAAACACAGCGTCATCGAGATCCTCATCTGCCAACCCTCGCTTCTACATCATCTCTTCTAACTAATCGCTCGATCGATCTGCTGCAGAAAACAAACTAGCCGCCATGGAGCCCTAACACGAAACCATAGCTCGCAAGTTCCACGAACAGGAGAGAAGCCGCCCAAAATCAACATGTACAACCGGAAGGCTAGGCAGTGTCACATGGAGGATGCCTGGGGTAGTCTGTACATCGCTCCTGGTGGTGCAGGGAATAAAACCCTAACAAAAGGGAAGTTGTTATCTGTCTGCCGTACTAAGTTGCTTTTCAGAAACTAGTACATGGGCAAAAATAGCACGGAGGTGATTTAATGGTATACAAACATCTGTATACAAGAAAATTCCTTCTGTGAGACAAAATGGGTTTAAAAAAACATCGGAATATGCCCACGGGGATTTATTTCAAAGACCTAGTCACGAGGAACATACTGTGGAAGCGGGATTTGATTTGGACGGTACATTTGAAAGTAGTGCATTTTTTAAATTTCGTAATAGATATGCATGTCGCCCACATCATCTATTTGGTCTATATGTGTTGATTTTGCTAGTGTCACTGTGTTGTTCGTGTATGCGCCTCGGAAAGTGAAAGCGCATGCATGCTCCTTAGCATTCGGGTTTATCGTAGCCGTGCTTAAATGCTTCCATGCATCACAAAAGTGTATTTCAAAACTTCTAAAGGGAGATGTTTTATTGGATGTGTTTCATGGGAACAGAACTTTCCTCATCCAACAGCAAAGAGAGGGTCCAGCGTTTTTCTCACCCCGAAGATCCTAGTCCTGCCCAATGTTTATACTTGTAACATTACATCACACACGATAGTGTGGAGAACCTTCACAATATTTCTTGCACAGAGCGACTGTGAGATAGCACAAATCTGTCACGTCGCAACAGTAGCACTTTCCATATAAATGGCAGGCGTCAGACGCTTTTTTATGGACGCACAGTCCGTTTGTTAAGCTGATCTTAGAATTCTCGTCCTCGCCGTCCATGATTTGACCTGTGGGAAAAGAGACAAACAATTGACATTACGTACTACGATTTCGGATTGATTAACAAAGAAGCACCAGATGCATGATGTGGAGTGGTTGCTACCACCACCTGCTGGCGGCGGCGTCCGCAACATGGCCGCCTCAGAGGGGGTGCTGAAGAAAGGGTAGACCTCGAACCGGACGGAGCAGGTCCGGAAGATGACCTGGCCACCCCGCCTCCCGGCGCAGCAGGTGGGGATCCTTGAGACGGCAGTGACGAGGCAGCTGTGGCAGTCGTCCTTACCGAGGTCCCGCGTGCACTGCGCCATGCCGTAGATCCTGCCGGAGGACGTCACGTCGGCCGTGCCGACGGCGAACATCCGCGGAGACGCGTACGCCGCCCTCTCGACGAGGCTGCCCATCAGCGGGCCCAGCAGCTACGCGAACCGCTCCGGCTGCGTCGCGTTCTGCGGATTCCGCCGGTACTTGACCCACGACGTGTCGGCGGCGCCGAAGAAGGTCGCGCTGGCGTGGCGCAGCAGGCAGGCGTCGTCGACCAGCATGGAGTCTCTCCGGCCGGGGCACTTGCTGGCCATGTCCCGCGCCGAGGCGTTGAGGCAGGTGAGGCAGTCGGACACGGTGACGTCGGCGCGGCACTGCGCCAGCCCGTACGCCCTGTCGGGCGCCACGCCGGTGGCGTTCATCGCGAATCCGGAGGTCGCGCCCGCCGCGGCGGCGGGGAGGGATGAGAGGAGGGAGTCGAGGTTGGCCTGGAAGACGCCACCGCGCCCGCGCGTGTAGTTCACGTTTGTTGGGCACTCGGAGTGGGAAGGGCCGCCGGCATGGGCTGCGGCGACCAGGAGGAGTAGGGGGAGAAGGGCTCGTGGTGGATACGGCGCCATTGTTGCGGCATGCACTCTGGGGATCGTTTGGGCGGCAATCATAAGGTGGTGGCTCGCTCGTACAGTATATAGTATGCTCGTAGGCCCGCGTTCATCGATTCGGCACATGCAGCATGCCGATGATCATCCATCGACATCGACTTAATTACCTAGAGCGCGCGAGCGTGCACTGACACGCCGACGGTGTCGTCCGTTCCCTCTCACTCTTATTGTCCTTTGCGACGGTGCTACCGCTGCCGTGCTTGGTACGAACCATTGTCACGTCGTTTTGTGTTGCCTTAAAGCAGCTGTAGAAAGTGGCTGTGTCGGCGATTGGCATCCGTGGAGCGAGCTCCAAATAAATAAGGAGGCTGGGGCAGGTAACACGCCCAAACTCAGGGCCCCTGTATCTCAGTCCCCATAACTCAAACACTTCGATTCGCTTCAAATTTAAACATTTAACATCAGGCAAACAGCATGCACATAAGTTTTTGACAAGTTGCATGAACAAAATAATCTCACCGGTGACATGTACGAATCAAATGTTCCGGCCGTGTGTACTGTCTCATCCTCCTCTGACACGTCCACCATTGACCCCTTATTCAGGTGTGCTAAAAGAAATAATCAAATCTTGTTGCTGCACCCAGAAATCTCGCGCCATCGGATCCATCTGGTTCAGATCTAACATGATGAACCGATATTGTGCTGGGCTATGCTTTCATCTGTCGACTGATCCTCCCATCTTTAATTTGGAGGCTACCCACCTCCATCTCCTGCCGAATTTGGAGCCTTTGCTTCTCCATCTCTTCCTGACGCCGTATGCTCTTTTGCATTGAATCCACCTCGTCCTCTTCTCTTGGTTCTTCTTCTCCTCCATCTCTAGCTTTGCTTACTTAATTACTCTTCTCAGTGTACTCGTTTTTGTCCTCGTCAACTCATCTATCTTCTTTACATCGCCTCCACCTTTCATTTTCTCTTGAGCCTCAGCTTTTCTGACTTCCTCCCATCGGGCCAACTAGTGCTAGGCGTCGGATTGGTACTTCTAGACATCTTCGCCTTTTGCTCTCCATCAACATCATTTGCCCCAGTTGCAACGCCATCCATCTCCAGGAGGAATTGGCGCACTTCCCAGCTTTTGGACTGCCGTTATCATTCCTCATCTTCCACTTCTCGTGCTCTTCCAAGAAATCCCAACAATGTTGTCGGCAAATTGCCCTTCGATTTAGACATTTATTTGTACCTCTCTTTGAGCTATGCCATCCTAAAACAAACAAATACACAAATTGATGAGAATGCTCAAAGTAATGGAAATATTGCAATATGAAAACAACAAGATTATACATATTGAGCAATGGTGACACCGCGAGGAGCGTGCTTGGCTCGAACATAGAGTCGGCAAACATCATCACAATGAAAATGGCAATGGCAAATGAATGATTAATGTAACACATATATGAATCCACCGTAAGGTTTGGTATTACAATGCGATGAGCGAGGTGTCGGTGATAAAGATGCGGATGTTGAATGATGAGGATCTTGATCAAGACATGCTTGTGGATTACACCCAAGATGTTTTTGGAGACCTGAATTAATCTCCATAAGTAGTTCATGTCATTTAGCTACTTAAATACTACGAGATGTTATACATTATATAACTATAAGTATAGTAAGTCTTCCAAACTATGTATATTGTATTGTACGTATCAAACATAATGTTGTAAGTATTTATATTTGAGATTTGTGATATATGTACTATGTATGTAATTTGCTGAAAATATTAATAAAAATAATTTATTCTAAAATATTCTAGTTCTATTTCTAGAAAATTTACGGAAACAGATGGAGGAAGAATTATGTTTAGTGGATAGTGCCACCGCTAATATAATTTTAAGGAAACAAAATATTTTTACTCTTGCTAAGAGAAAGAAAGATGTTATGAACATAACTGGAAGTATAAGCTCAGGAAGAGCCACATTCACACTCTCCCTATGGGTACTACTATAGTAATTCAGAATGCGCCCTGGTATCTTAAATAATGTACCCTTATAAGTTTTAAAGATATCTGATATGACAATTTTCATCAAAAAATAGAAGAGGTACACTACTAAGGAAAACGCTATACACATAGGTATAGCAGTAGCGTTGGTCAAAACTCGGCGCTAGCGCTACTTAGTAGTAGCGCTTGTTTCAAAACCACGCTACAATCATTATTTTAGCAGTAGCGCGTCTCCACAGAAAAGCGCTACTACTAAAATTCTCTCACTGATGCCGGTAGGCTAGGAATAGTAGCAGCGCTTCTCGCAGAAGCACGCTACTACTAAAAACATTGTAGCAGCGCGTTTCTTCTTTACAGCGCTACTGCTATGGAAAAGAAAATAAATAGAAAAATAAGTAGAAAAGTAAATGAAAATGAAAGAAATAGAAAAAGGAGAAATGAAAAAAAGAAAATGTAAAGAAAACAAAAGAAAAAGAGAAAGAAAACAGAAAGGGTTAGCTGCAGCGCGTTTCTCTGGAACATGCCATAGCTATCTTAGCTATAGCACGTTTCGTAAAAATGCGTTGCTGCTAGTTTGACTCAAATCCCGGCGGCCCTGGCTCAAAATTTCGCTGAGTCCTTTCCCCTCTCTACTCCCCCTGTCCCCAACTGCTCCATCGCCGTTGCCTGCCGCTCCTTCGACCACACCGCCATCACGAGGCCGCCGACCACACCGCCGCCGCCGCCGCGACCACACCGCCACGCCCGAGGCCGCCTCGACCTCACGGCCGCCGCCCGGGCCGTCGTCGTCGACCTCACTGTCGCCTCCCTTGAGCTCGCCGCTGCCCTCGACCTCACCGCTTGCGAGGCAGGATCCTGCCCTCGCCTTGACCGTAAGGCTATGCCTCTCCTGTCCCTACCCTCCTATTTCTCTCTGCTAGGGCAATTATATATATGTGTTGATCTTGTGTTGATGTTCATATGAACCCTAGGTGTTCATATGAACCCTAGATTTTTTTAGGGCAGTAGGCATTTTATAGCATTTAGGAAAAATGATTTACAATTTTTTTAGGAAATTAGCTAGGGTAATTTTTATGAAAATTCCTAAACAGTAATTCCATTTAGCTTTAAACTAATAGAGGGTATATAAATAATAGTAGCATTTAGATTTAAATTAACAGAGGGTATAAACAAAAAACACTTAGCTATAAAAATATTTTGACTACGGACCTGAATTTGTTCCAAATTTCATTCAAATGAAATTTGAATTATTTGGACTATGGACCTGAATATTTCTGAAGAAATTGGGTGTAGGTACTAAGGTCTTGCTGTGGAAATTCTGATGAGGTCAAAAGGGTTAGAGAAAATGTAGTTCCTAGACTTTTAGCTTTAGACAAAAAACAAAAGTATTTAGCTATAAATAAAAAACAGTAGCTATGTCATTTAGCTATAAACAAAAAACAAAATTGTTTTTCTTTTCAAAAACTTGGTCAAACAGAACAGTAGCTATATGTCATTGATGTTCATTTGCATATTCCATTATTGTTGATTATATCTTTTCATTGAAGTGGCCATGTTATATAGTGTTTGCTTATGTTATATCTTTTCATTGAAGTTGTTCGATTGTGCCCAAGTGGCTTTGTTGTTTCCAGGAAATGATGCTGAGTGGCCTATGTTTTGCCGGAATGTTGATTCATTTCTGTTCCGGAAAATTTCAGGTTCTCGATTTGTCCACTTTTTAGCAAAGGTCATGCCGAAATTTTTCGTGAATTTCGGCATGACTTGTGCTACAAACTAGGACATATCGAGTGCCCGGGATTTGCCGCACCAGGAAGGAGTCAACATTCCTGCAAAACAATAGTCCTTTTTTAGTCATTATTCATTTTATTAGGTCTAGAATTAATTGACTAGATTTAATCATAGGAAACATGGCTAGCAACGATGAAGGACAGGGTTCTGGTGATTATGACAGCGTCTACTGGCGGCAGACGAATATTTTAGCCTTACCGACGATCAACCGATGTTGTTGCTGGGCCCACCGGTGGCATCGGGGACTGAGACCGACACGCAGACCGGTGCTGAGACTGAGACCAGCGTTGAGATTCAGACCGGCATCGAGACCGGCGCTGAGACCGGTGCTGCCTCGGGGAGCGGAGCCAGTGTAGAACCGAAAGCAAAGAGGCAACAGCTTCCTAACAAACTCAGGACTACTAGGCTGGTGGTCACGGAGGTGGACGACGGCATTTTTGAGCCAAAGGCGCCGAGGAAGCTTCGCTCGTGCTACGACAATCAAATAGGCTGCATCGTACGGACAACCGCCACCATCAACGATGAGAAACTACAGAAGATAGAAAATATGAGGAGCTCCCTCCTAAAGAAGTTTCACCAGATATTCTTGTTCCTGGGCCGGAATGAGAAGGATTATGAAGATCCAGACGAGGACCCGACAATGAAGAAGATAAACAAACACGCCATGACCAAGTTCAGCGACGCGTTGGCCTCCTGGAAAACTCGAGTGAAAGCAAGGATCATCGACAAGAAGGAACCCTACTCCGAGATTGTAAAGGATAATCCGACAATCACGGAAGACCAGTTTCAAATATTCAAGGAGGCTTGCGAGGCCGAAGCTGCCAAAAACAAGTCTAAGTACATGAAGGGGCTTCAACAGAGGAACATTGGGAGCCACCACCTCGGAAGCCGTGGTTACGGCGGAAAGAGGTCCAAATGGGCCAAGCAGGACGCGGAAGCCGCGAGTCTGGGCATCCCAGACCCCTTGGCGGATTTCACCGTCCCGCAGGAGCGTGACGTCCTGAGGGCCCGGCACCGTTGTGACCCAGTGAAGAAGGTTTACGAGACAACACCGGTCATTACGGAGTTCATGAGACTGCTGATAATTTTAGTTTCTGATCAATTCGACTGCACACGTTAGTCATATTTGTAAACGATCCTTGTGCCTTTTGCAGAGAGAGCAACACCGGATTGCAGCCGAAAGCGACTCGCCGTCTGAGGCATTGGCGAGGCCCAAGTGGGACACTTCATTCAACCGGGCGTTGAACATATTGAAACAACAACCGGTGGATACTCGACCGTCGTATGGACGCGTGCACGGTGTCAGAGACGGCGCCACGTGGAAGAAGTACTACCGTGAGACCACGGAGGAGAGAAAGGAAAGACGGAGGTTAACTGAAGAAAACATCGACAAGAAGGTTGAGATTGCGGTTGAGAAGAAATCATCTCGAGCCGGTTGCAACAGCGGTAGCTGCCGCAAAACAAAGCGGTTGCAGATTTGTCTACTTCCTTGGTGACGGCGTTATCACTTGGACAAGGAAAAATCCAGAAAAAATGCAGAGGACTTTCCCTTGCTGACTTTTGGGAGCACCTGCTCCCGCACTGCTCCCGCGACCGGACGTGCTCGGCGGTGCTTCGTCTTTTGGCTGAGCTCGGCGCCCTCACGGTATCTGTCACACCGCCCCTTCAATATAAATGTATAATCTCCGTTTTCGTTGCCTTCGGATGTCTCACGTCGCAGACTTTTTCTTTGCAGGCCGGCGAAACCCGTGCACCATATTGTACACCATCGGCGACGGAAGGTGGCCGTGGGGAAGCGGCGATAATGAAGCCGAAGGAACCATTGTTCCATAGCCGCCGATCCCCGAACGTCTTTCAAGGTTTTCATGGCGATGTCGAACCGGCCACGAGAATTTGCCTCCTCCAACACTACTGGTGGATGATGAAGAGACACCGCGGCTTGGTGATTGTTGCAATGGGTGGGTCCTGTTGTGGCCAAAGAGTTCCGCCGTCTCGAGGCGGCGGGAGCACACCCACGAGCACGCAGCCTCAGCAAGGTATGAACATCAATCCCCCACCTACCCAATTAGCGCCGGGTGTCGGGTTGGGTGATAGCGGACGAGGTAAGGAGGAGGCTCCATTAGTCGCTGATGACGTCGCCATGGATGAGGATGAGGATGACGATGGCGCTGAACAATATGTCTATACTGGCGCCTCCTCAGGGTTTGAGCGTCATGAGTCGGTGCCTGAATTACCGTCTCAACGTGTTATTGACGACCTTCCGGTAGTAAAGAAGTCTAGGAAGAGAGCGAGGAAAGGCAAAAAAAGCTGATTCTATGATCCAGCCGCCTCAGCAGCCTCGGCTTCAGGACCGTATAGATATCCCGATGCGGATAAATGGCATATCCCCGGTCAACCAATCCTATCTGCAACAGCGTTCGGGCCAGATTCGGCGATCTAAGGAGACTTCATGACGATGTGCCGCGGGTAGAGAAATGCCTCATCGCCTTGAAAGATCCAAGATACCCACTCTACGTGGTTAACGTTCCGCGGCAAATGTCGTACGTCGACAGCTTCCCTGCGGATAAGTTCTTCCTCCGATTCGGTTACATATTCGACAAGTTTCACGTGAAGAAGCTGGATTTTACGTTTGTCCGCCTTTATGCCTTGCACATGAACTACATCATTGGGGTTGAGCAGATACGTCATATATGTATCGCTGACCCGTACTACATGCACGAGAGCTTCTTGGGAGTCTGTGCAGAGCAGCGTGAATACGCGACGGATTACATCGTCAGTTTCATGCTCGCCAATAAGGACAAGGAGGCGATTCTCGTGCCTTATCATCCCGTGTAAGTCATCCGGCGCTGCTATCCTTCCTTCGATTTCAATAATTCATTTGCACGGTGGAGGCTAATTAATTTGAGGTGTACTTATTTTGCGCATGGCGGCGCGCCGTCCTCATCATCCTCTACCCCCGATTATCCCACGCTCTTTACTTGGACTCGTCGAAGAACATTCACAAAAAGGATTACACCCACATCAAAGATGTTCTCGACAGTGCTATGTTTTACTACCAAGCAAGGGGTGGAGAGGTTAGGGACAAGAAGAGAAGGGGCGGCAGGGCCGCCTTCAGCCATAAGACCGACTTCTGCTGCATCCAGCAACCGAACGATTCTCTTAATGATAGATTCTATGTTCTACACCACATGCTGGAGTACAGACGGGATCACCAGAACCTTCACATGTCACCTAGATCTGGCGATGCCCATATTCTGCAATGGGCAAAGGCCATAGGAGATATCGAGGATCATCGACTTCGAGCTGAGTTCTATAACATCCAACGCGAACTTGCCCAAATCATCATGAAAGAGGTCGTCGGAAAAATAGGGATGTTCTACGAAGGCCAAATGTCGCGGGAAGACGTCCGAACATGCATAGCCTCTCAGCGTCTCAACATGAAGCCTTTCACTAAGCTCGGGGACTATCTCCCTGACCTCGATGGATGGCACGGCATGTTGGAGTGATTGTCGATATATGACAACGTGTCTGTTTAGTCCATACTTTTTGTATGACAAAACTTTGAGTTATGCGCAGTGAAACTTTATTTGTGATGTAATTAAACCGTCCTCCTCCTCGACTAGCGAAGATCACTCTAGTTAGGGCATTTTGGTTATGATGAACTTTGTTATTTATGCTTATGATATGTTGTTTCTATTTTTGTCAAGTCTGTCTCTTTCTGTTGCTCAACTATATATGTTGCATATCATCTACTCATGTGACGATGCAGGTGCATAGATCATCGATGGCGAAGAAGTGTCAGGCCCAGGTGTTGCCGGTTTCCGGTTTCCGAGCGACAGGCAGTAGTTAGTTTAGGTTCACGCTAATGCGAGAGAGGGATACGAACTCATGTACTCAAAGTGATAGCTCTTCTCGCGTATACCATTGTTTAGATGGATGACGATGTATTTGCAAGTAAACAAGGACTTGTATCGCTATTTTCGAGATGATGACGAGAGACCACTTTGTGTTGGATGATGATTATGATGAGACTATTTGTATGTATATGCTATGATTATATTCGTGGTCTCGCAGGCATTTGTATGTGTATCATGATGACATTTCTATGTGCTAAAGATTCTTCTATAAAGCCTGTTCAAATACAAAACAAATATGCCCAAAAAAACAAAAAACCTGTTAAATTAGCAGTAGCGAGTGTATAGAAGTTAGCAGCAGCGCCGCTATAGCAGTAGCGCGTTGCTGCAAAGGGCGCTAGAGCTACTAGCAGTAGCGTGCTCCCAGTAACCGCGCTGCTGCTACACTTGTGTAGCAGTAGCGCCGGTGACCAGGCGCTACTGCTATATGTTAGCTGTAGCGCCTTATTAGTAGCGCCCCACCCCGCGCTACTGATACATCAAAAACCCGCGCTGCTGCTAGCCTTTTCCCTAGTAGTGGGTGGATAAAAAAGAATATTTGATTAACAGATATGAGGAACAAACTCTTGAAAAAATCTCTTCATTTTCATCTAGATTATAATTTACATACATCAAACTCATACCTTATGTTGCGTACAAAATCATTTTTGGAAATCTTGATAAATTCAAGACTTGGCATGATCACCTTGGTCATCCTGGAATAGGTATGATGAGAAAAATTATAAGTAATTCTATTGGGCATAATTTACCAATTAGAAGATTTTCCAAATCATCAGATTTTGTAAGCACCACATATTCTACTTGGAAATTAATTATTAAGCCATCCGACCTCAAAATTAAAAATGGGTCACTTAATTTTCTTGAAATGATACAAGCAGATATATGTGGTCCAATACTATCTTGACCTTTTAGGTACTTGATGGTGCTAATAGATGCATCCGCTAGATGGTCACACTTTGTTTATTATCCACATGTGACCATGCTTTGGCCAAATTAATTTCTTAAATTATCAAACTGCGGGAAAATGATCACGAATACGAGATAAAATAATAAGAATGGACGAAGATAAATTTAGTTCACATGATTTAATGATTATTTTATGGCTTCAGGAATCCATCTAGAACATTCGGTACTATATGTTAATACTCAATATGGACTAGCTCAATCTTTAATCAAAAGTGTAAAATTAATTGCTGGATCACTATTACAGAATTGCAATTTACCAACCTCTTGTTGGGACATGCGATTTTACATGCCGCATACCTGATATAAGTCGGACCAACTGCATATCAATAAACTCCCCCTTTCAAATAGTAGTTGCCATTCAGTCAAGTATTTCCCATATGCGAAAATTTTGTCACGTTGTATATGTATCGGTATTACTGTCCCAATGTACCTCTATCCCCTACCCCCTAGAAAATTAGGAATATATGTGGGATATAATTCTTCATATCTTTACCTAATATTAAAGGAAGGAGCCTTTCATAGTTCCCCATACCTCCATTAGTTGTTTTCTTTGTGCTCTTTTGTTTTCAATGCGGTTGTATATGTAATTGAATGAGTTCTGTGCCTCAAAAATTGTTGGGCCGTTGATTGCTTTCTTATTAGTTGAACTATTTTTTTAAGTTTGAAGGCAGAGCTACTAATGGTGATGCCTTTTTACATTCCTTGGATCAGGGTCGGCATGTATGGTTTGTTGAGCCCCATGACCAATTTTGTATTCCACAACATAATGAAATTTGATCAATAAAACTTGGTTTAACCCCTAAAAAAACCAGACCTGGTGTCCTTGGTCCTTCCTCTCTACAGGAGACGCCCCCGATAGCAACTCCACGCGCTTTCGCACTAAACCAGGTCTCCTTCCTCTTTTTTTATCCAACCCAATCTCCTCTCCCTTCTTTCATCCAATTTTTCAACTTTTTGATCCAGACTTCCCTGCGCCCGAAACCGTATCGTCACAAACTACTTCGTGCGTCCATGGGGTGTCCGGCATGGACTCAGGCAGGGTCTTCTTTGGCCGTTCCAGAGGCCAATATACACAAATATATCGAACCTAATCCACGATATCAAGTCCTCCACACACGATCGATGCAGCATTCTCGGCGCGACGCTTTGAGGAGGCATGCAGTTGAACACATCGGCGACGCCATCGAGCTCGCTCCTGATAAACATCGTCAGGGCGCTCATACGTGTCGTGGTTCTAAGCCTGACAGTAGAAAGGGGGATAGGTATGGAGAGGCAAGATCTTAGCTATGGTAAAGATGTACACACGAGATTTATGAGTTCAGACCCTTCTCTGAGGAAGTAATAGCCCTACGTCTCGGTGCCCGGAGGCGGTCGATTGGATTATGTGTGTTATATTACAAAGAGTGCGAACCCTTGTGCCAGAGGAAGGGGGTGGCTTATATAGAGTGCGCCAGGACCCCAGCTCGCCTCCATTACAAGGGAACTAATGTACATAAAGTAAGGGGCATTACTGGTAACGCCAGTCTTAAGTACTCTTAATGCTCATAAAGAATAAGGAGTAAATATCCGACCGTTGCGTACTCTTCCGACTCCTGGTCTTCGATATGGTCGAGTGACCTTCCTTGTGGTCGACTGACGATAAGTAGCGACCGTCGAGTGATGTGACCGTCGAGTGGATTACACTCGACGTATGAGATTGGTGCTTTTCCGTTGACTCTTGGTCTTTCCATCTTCTAGGATAGTGACCTTGGGTAGGACGTATAGGCCGAGCCCATGACCCTACACCGGGTCTGTATCCTCGTCAGTAGCCCCCGAATGGATTAAGGTATGGAGGAAAGGGAGGCTGTCCTGCGCTTTGTGCCTCCGCGAGTGTTTCCTGCTAGACTGAACGCCGGCGTTGGTACTTCGGAGTCGACTCGGTTACCTTGATCCATTCAGAAAGTTGTCGATTGAACTGGTGGCTTCATGCGTCGAGTGTCGTGCGGGAGTGCGAGATCTCGGGCGCGATTGCCCGCGGGGGATCCCGGATTCCGCGGGATACGAAATTTTGGGGGTGCGCGCGAGCAGGATGGCGCCGAAAAAAGAGGGACCCGGATAAGCAGCGACGCCTCGATCATCGCGCCGCCTTTTTCGCCACGTTCGCTGCGCGCGCAACTGTAGCAGGATTTGACGGCATTGCCCGGCCCCACGCGTCAGTCACTCGGAAGTGAACCTTTATAAGGCGAGGGGGCCGGGGTGCTTGCACTGTGCACGCCTGCCTCTTCTTCTTTCTCCTCTGCTCCTCCGCCGCACCAAGCGCCTCCGCCTCTAACACCGCCGCTCTCCCACCATGGTGAAGGACAAGACGACGGCGCTAGAGCGCGCCAAGAAGGCAACGGGAGCGGCGAAGGGCAAGAAACCAAGCCGTGGATCGTTATCGTGCTCGGGGCTGCCGTCGGGCTGGATCCAAGGCGATTGGATCCGGTCTTCGATCCGGCTGGAAGATCTGACCGATCTAGAGGAGTCTGGGCTGATTGCAGCGGGGACGGCGAGGATCCTCGGCCTTCTCCGCTCGTCGCCTCTCTGCCATGGCTGCTAGAGAGGTCGGAACCGCTTCGTGCCCTGGGAGACACCGCTGCGGACGTTTGGCCTTGGCGGCCCGATGGATGGAACTGAGGGTGTAGTTCCAGCGGCAGAGCCCGGCCTGGTCCTCGAGCACCTCCACGGCGCCCACGCTCACCGCTGCTGTCCACGACGCCTTGCCCGGACCTGCTGCCATATCTCCTCTCCTTTTTTTTTTGTTGCGCTGATGGACACACTGATCGCTGCAAATTAGCTGGTGGGGGTGAAGGGAATTGAGCTGAAGTGATGCTTTGTGCTGTTGAGAGGAGAGTGGAAGAGGAGTGGGTAAATATACACGGGACATAGGCCGGGAGGGACGGGGCGAAACATGTGGCTGCGTACGTTGGTTTTCCAGCAAACAGGGTGATCGTGTAGGCCGCGTGCACCCATCGCTGGCTTTCCTCAACCCGGTGCTGGCTGCCCCCACCTCGCCCTCAGGTTGCGTGCGTACCAATGGACACGTGCCACTGCACTGCTGCAGATCCGATGGAGATGCCGACGCACGCAGCACAAGCGGCTGCTACCCGCATCTTCTGCCCACCCAGCTTTTTATTTTTAGCTTACACCAAACCCGTCTGTAAAATCAAAAGGTTCATGGATATAAGAAAACATTTGTGGATTTGAAAAAGTTTGCAAACTCAAAAAAATTCATGGATTTGAATTAAAACGTGAACTTGAAAAAGTTCATGAGTTTAAAAAAATCACAGGTTTTAGAAAGTTCACATATTCAAAAAAAGTTCGTGATTTGAAAAATGTTCACGCATTCAAGAACGGCAATGATAAATCCCGAATGTTCGGATTTTAAGCATGGCAACCCGAACGTTTTTTATGGCAACTTTAGTCCACGTGAGGTTGGCAAACATTGCAATTTTCTGACAAAAAAACAAACTGAGACAAAGTTGCCATGTCTTAACAACTAAAGTTGCCACCTCGCGTCAACTAAAGTTGCCATGTAAAAACGTTCGGGGTGAAATGCTTAAAATTCGAACGTTCGGATTTTATCGCGGTCCTTAAAGAAATATTCATGTATTTGAAAAAAGTTCATACATTTGAAAAAAGAAATTCCTGGAAATAAAAAAATGACAAAAATAGAAACCGAAAAAACGCCTGAAGCTTCTAGAAGCTTTAGAAAATTGGATGGGGCAATTCGGAAAAACAAAGCAGCGCCCCTTTGCATGGGCTGGCCTATTCAAGTTGCGGACGAGCAAAAAATATGGCCACGAAAGAGAGAGAAAAATGAATGAGCCAAGCCCAAGGTGGAGACGGGGTGTGGGTGTGCGTCGGTTTATCAAATGCACTATAATTGGATGGGACTATTTTCGTTCAGGAAAGGAAACTAGACCGTGCCGACGATGGAACCTAATTTGCTCCGCATCGCACCACCAATGGCTTTAGATATCAACGTTGCAACATATCTAGAGCTTTTTTCAACCTGAGTTGGATGTAAATTATCCGAGTGGCTTTTTTTCTTGAGTTGGATGTAAATATCTGGAGCTTTTCAAAAAGTTGTGTGCTTGCAGTTTGTATTCGTGTAAGATCATGCATCTGATCCATTGTATTGTGATAAATAAATTATTAGCAACAATATGACCTGTAAATTGTGGGCTAATTAACCTTCTGGGATATTTATCACAAACTATCTATTGGTTGCAAATGTTAGTAATATTCCTGCCTTTTTGAAGGTTGTCATTGACGACGACGTTTTTGGTTGCATCGGAGCTTGACTTGCTTAAGCCATGGACCACCTCGTATGGTCGATCCAACAAGTGTTTGAACCATACAATAGTTGGCTACTGAGACACCCATTGCACCATACAAAAAGTCCAAAAAAAACTAGGCAGACGAAAAAACGAAAAATTGAGAGTGACATGACGCCACCAGAGATTGTCATGACATATTGCTACACAAATTTTTATCCAGAATAATTCCTCCAACAAAAAATTTATATCCCAGAAAAACAATCAGTATCCAGCTCATAATGGCGAAGCATAGACAGATGTACGAATCAACAAGGCCTTGGTGGTAGACGTGAACCAATGGGAATACGAACATCGGGAAGTTTGTGGACTGCATAGTGCGTTTGATCTGCGTCGAAGGCACGTCATCTGGAGCGTATGCGGTTATGACTATTGTAATATGTATCTTATTTGTATATCATAAGGATCCTAATACAAGCTATTTACATACCGACCTGATAAAATTAAAAAAATAAATAAAGCACTAACCTTTACACAAATGAACAACGGTGGCTTGTGCATTTGTACACGATGCTCCAAGCTTTGGAGCTTACCTGTACGGATCTGAAAACGTATCTAATTCATTGTTATTTTTTCTCTCATGTCCAAATTGCAATTACCTGGCCCATTGTGCTCTCGATTCGAAGAAGCACTTTAACATCGCATACTCTGCCTATCGCAAGCCAAAAGCAGTGCATGCTAGTTGACCATCAATTTTTTAATTATTATTATGGTTATTATTAGTATTATTTGTTAGTCCTCTAACCTATTAATAATATGCAGAGCCATACAAAGCTCCCTGCAAGTAACAAAAATCACAACTGAGGTCCATTGACCACTTAGCGATGATTATAAGCACTAGAACAAACCTAAGACATGCCACCATCACCATCCTTCCTCGCCGGAGCCGAGCAAACCCTTTTGTAGAAGACAGCTAGGAAGTCGTTGTGCTAAGGCCACAAAGGGCTAGCGCAGGAGAGCAGCAACTGTAAGTCTGTCACTATGACAAGAACGTACTCCCCCCATTCCTAATTAAATATTTGTCTTTTTAGAGATTTTAAATGGACTACTACATACGGATGCATATAGACATATTTTAGGGTGTAGATTCACTCATTTTGCTCCGTATGTAGTCACTTGTTGAAATCTCTAGAAAGACAAATATTCAGGAACGAAGGGAGTAGGAAAGAAGGGCCATGCCTACAACCACACTAATGAACATGCCAACCTAATCCATTGTGATGTATATCTGAATTACGTTTGTTTCTTTATTTCCCTGGTCAAAGATTTGAAATTGTTCTATCCACATTAGATCTCCAGTGTGCTTGTTTGTTCTCTACACACCAAAATGCAGAAATTTGGTTCATATGGTAAAGATCCAAATTGGCTCATCAATGCTTTTGGTTCGTGCCATGATTTTTCAATTATTTGATTTGGATACCACAATTTTGAACTTGTGCTTTTTAATATTATTGGTGACGGGTATAACAAAGGTACAAATTGTTTCAGCTATGAAAAAGATTTGGAATATGAAAGATTTATGAACTTTCGAATGTGAAAAAGATTTAAATGCGAAATATTTTGGACAAATATTTCTGAACGTTGAAGAGGATAATTCTCATGGCGACGAACTATGAACAATGAAATTTAAGAATCTTTGAATGGCGTATATATTCTGTTGTGAAAATATACATGTCTTATTTTCCTCCTCTAAGAACAATTACTATTGTTACAACACAATACTTAAGGTGTAAAGGGGAAATTGACATATTAAGCTAACCATTTGTCTTCTCTTTAACGCTCTCAATAGTACTCATTGGATGATCATCCACCATCCACCGCATGCGAATGAAATGTTGAATTTTTCCAGTAATGCATTTACTTTTTTGCAACATGGTGTTATACAAACCTAAAAAGTTAATCTGGGCGGCTAGGATGGCATGTATGAATGCCTTTGTAGGATCAACAACTTTGTAACACAACATATCTCCCCGCAAAAACAACATATCATTCAACTTGTGCACCGCGAGCAAGTCAAGTTTTCTAAAAGAATTATTTTAACTATGACATAAATAACAATATAAATTACATGGGTGATACATTTGGATTATTACATATTAAAATATCTTAAGCAGTCTTACTTGGGACACATTTTGTTTCTAGTTCAAATCGGTGTTGGTACAATACGAAGAGGCATGACCTTCATTAGTGATAGGCCAAACTTTTCTTCCATATCAATCCCATCCCTTTCAAGATCAACAGGGAAGCTCCACTTAAATTGATTTAACAACAAGGCAAGGACCAAATGCACCATCCTAATAGCCAATGGCATTCCAGGGCAGATCTGACGTCCGACACCAAATGGAAGGAGCTCAAAATCAGCACCCCTAAAGTCAACTGCTGAACCCAAGAACCTCTCTGGCATAAACCTTTCATGTTCAGTCCATACATCTTTATCTCGACCTATCGCCCATACGTTTATGAACACACGTGAATCTTTAGGTATTGTGTAACCGGCTATTTTTAGTGTTCTCTCGGGTTTGCGTGGCAACAAGAGTGGGCCCGAGGGATGAAGTCGAAAAGTCTCTTTTATGACAGCTTGGAGATAGGGCAACCGAACAATATCATCTTCTTCAATGTTTCTTTTGGAGCCAATAACTTCTGCAAGCTCGTTGCAAGCGCTAGACATTGCTGCTGGGTTTTGGAGAAGCTCCGTCATTGCCCATTCCACTGTGCTAGAGCTTGTGTCACTACCATCAGAGAACAAATCCTAACATGCAAATATAATGTCACGTCAATGCTTTAGTAAATATAGCTATTTAGATACACTAACAAGCACCACATAGAGTACAACTGGTTGTTTTCGATAGAAAAACTTACATTTTCTTTGAATTGCACATATATGTACTGTTTGGATGAACTATATAAGAGGCAATTCGTTGATTTGCGACATAAGATTTGATATTAATTTCATTGCAGTTTAGTGGAAGCTATTGTTCCTAACCCAATTTTTCATTCTTCACGCGTTGCATGAACTGCAGTCGTGCGAGGGCTATGGTGGAATTGTTGGAAATGCAGTGAAATACAGTCAGCCTGGTAGAAACAAAGGAAAAATATAGGAATTCTTGTTTTAGATGATTCAGTTCTTATAGTGGAAAATTCCAGTGACACTCTTTCTAACACATGAGTAATCTGTCATGCATGATTTCTGCAAAAGTTATGTGCGACTATTCTGTAGGAATTTTAGAGACATAAACATGAGTATCCAAATGGTACTTTTAATGTTTTCACTGTTAGTGGTTCCGATAGCATCACTACAGTGGATAGTAGTACTACAAAATTTCATAAAAAATTGGTCCGGACATAGGGAAATAAGGAAGAAAAATCTGGTACTACTAGTATCAATAGAGGCAAAATGGCAGCCCTCAATCTATATATATCAAAATCTTATGTTTATTTCTTGATCCAAAAAAAAATGAATATGAAATTTGTGGCATGTTAGATATGTCGATGCTAACATTTAGAAATATAAATTTCAATCAACATGGCTGGCCATGTGCTTTGATCCCCGGCAGGCTCAGATGGCAAGGCTGATCATATACATGTGCGCGCGGAATTTTTAAGTATATCTTTTATGTCCTCGGAGTCAGAAATTAAATTATGCTTACCGTGAAAGGTGATCGTAGCGTCTGGCGGTCCAGCAGGTCCTTGCCGTCCTCACGCGCCGCCACGTCGAGCAGCGCGTCGAGGAAGTCGTTCTTCCTCGGCTGGCCGGCGTCGCGGCCACGCAGCCTCCCGTCCACCTCGGCGTCGAACACCGCGTGCAGCCGCGCGAAGAGCCGCGCCAGCCGCCGGCGCGTGCCCTGCAGGTCGGCCGGCGCGAGCAGCGGGAAGAAGTCCGACACGTTGGGGCTCCCCAGGTCCTGCATGATGGCCGTCACCACCTGCTGGAACTCCTCCGAGCGGCCTCGGTCGTCGAGGCTCGTCAGGTCGGCGGAGAAGATGGTGCGGAGAGGAGGTTCAGGCTCGTCGTGAAGGCCACGCGGCCAACGTTCACGGGCGCGCCCTCGCGCGCCAGCCGCGCGACGTGGTCCACGAGCTCACGCACCTTGTCGCTTCGCAGGTGGCGCAGCGCGTCGAGCCGGTGTGGGGCGAAGAGCTCCGTGGCCATCATCTTGCGCAGCGCGCGCCACCGCGGCGCGGGGGGCAGCCAGGCCACGGAGCCCGCCGCGTGCTCGCCGGTGGCGTCGGACACGGACCGGGCGGCGAACGCGGAGTCGTGCCGCTGCAGGAACTCCCGGGCCATGGCGGGGGAGGAAACGACCACCGTGGTGACCGCACCGAGGCGCAGGGACATGAGCGGGCCGTGGACCTTGGCCAGACGGGCAAGGGAGCGGTGCGGCTTGTCGCCGAGGAGGTGGAGGCTGCCGATGAGCGGCAGCGGGCGGGGGCCCGGCGGGAGGCCGGAGCGCGCGCGAGAGAGGAGGTTGAGGAGGTAGACGGAGAGGAAAGAGACGACGAGCCATGCTAGCCACGGCACAAGCACAGCCACCAGCGCCATTGCTAAGATGCTTCCGGTCTTTTAAATCAGCGCACGGAACAGCTGTCTCTAATGAGATCTTTGTACTGTTCGGGGAACCGGGAATAAAGACCAAATCTAAAGTTGTGTGACCAAATCCATATCCGTCGTGTCACGAACATCACGCGTGACATATTGACATGCATGGCACGATTGCCTTGTGCAAAGGTACGTAGGCTCCTTTTCCATGGCAGCGAACCCGGCTTGCTCTGCTCTGTTCCGTCGGTGTGGTCAAAGGCCACCCCACCTTATTGGGTGGTAGTATTTGTTTGGTATCGTGAACCCTAAACCCTAGGTGCGCGACTGCGGTAGTGCGGCGCATGGCCAAATCATAATTTGCTTTATCGTCGGCCGGTTCGACCACTCGGTGCGGTGCAGTACTACGTCAGGGCATCTTGACCTGCAAAACACCGATATATGTACGATCGAGCACATTACTTCACTTTTGCAATTTAACGGGACGTGTATCAGTTTACGAAACTGAAACTGTTCGGAGTCAAATTCTGGTATTTTGAAGACAAACATGGAAGTTTTGCTGGAGTTCGGACGTCTGACTTGACCAATCACATGCATGTCTCTCTCTTCTCTCTCCTCCCAACTGCACATGCATGATGATCCCCTCTTCTCTATCCTTTCAACGGGACACTAAACCACAAATATTATACCACATGTATGGACACTAAAGACCAAATCTAAAGTTATGTGACCAAATCCTTACCCGTCGTGTCACGAACATTACGCGTGACATATTGACATGCATGGCACGATTGCATTGTACAAAGGTTTTTGAATATGTAATGCGTGATGTTTGTGAAACATACTGTACGAGGGAGTATTTACAACCGGGAGGGAACCAAGTCACACGCTAATTGGGACCCCAGCAGCTGAGGTATATGACGGTCCTCAACCCCTAGAAAGCAGGGTCTTTAGTTCAGGCCAGATAAGTCAATTAGTCACGGTTCAATCACGTTTGGTCCCGGTTCATGAGGCCAGGGGCCTGTCGGGCCTTGTGGGGGCATTGGTCCCGGTTCATCTGGCTGCTTTGGTCCCGGTTGGTGGGATGAACCGGGATCAATGGGCCTCGCTCCTAGCCCACCATCATTTGTCCCGGTTGGTGGCTTAAACGGGGACCAAATGGTGTCCTTTAGTCCCAGTTCAAGCCATGAACCGGAACCAATGATGTGTCTATATATATCCCCTCGCCGGCGAGCAGAGCACTCCACACTGCTCTATTTTTTCTGGCCAGCGAGGGGAGGGCTTTATGGTGCTCTAGCTCACCTCTTATGCACATGAGGTGTTCGATGGAATGTCCGAGCCACAATACTTAAACTTTCTCCTCTCCTAGCTCGATCTTCAAACTTCATTTTCCTAAATATTTGTCTAGGTTTAGCGTTCTGTCACGTCCCGTCCCCGTCTTCACCGCCGTCGATCGCCCGCGCCGATCTCGTCGCCGGCACCATGGTGGTGAGCCTCTTGTTCTTATCTTCTTTCTGAAAGAATTTTTTTTCTTACTTGTATGTTTAGATAGATACTTGTATAATTTTCTTACTTTTACTATTGCTTCTTATTATATAGTGCGATGGTTTTAATATCCGCTTGGTCGGCCCTAAATCATCTATGATTCAGGTGTGGTATATATTATCTTTTATAACTATTTGGTTCATTTATTGTTTATGACAATTATGCTGACCAACGTGACATAGATTTTATTTATCTAGGAGGTATGTGAACCGGAAATTCCAACCGACCCTATTGTCGAGAGGTTAAATTTAGTTGAAGAAGAAAACAATTTCTTGAAGGAAAAAATAAAAAAAATTGAGGAGGAGAAGATGATATTGGAGTTGCATGTTGCGGATGTCGTTGATAATCACAAGATCAAGATGGATGCAATGCGCTTGAAGATTAGAAAGATTAGAAAATATGTCATTCATACCAAGGCTTGATATCATTATGCCGTTGGATCAATTATTACCTTGGTTGCGATTATGATCACATTTTTTTTCGCATTGAAATGTTTTACATAGTTTCAATGTATGGTTTAATTAATTAGATGCTCTGGAGAGCTATATGTTGTTCAATGAGAACTATGTATGTACTTTGGTTTTAATGTAACGATGAACTTCTATTAATTTCGACACTTAATTATCTATTCATGATGTTCTGTAATGGTTTTTAACACTCAATTTTGGCTGGGTCAACAAGATGATGCATTTGTGGTTGCACAAATAGTGGAAATACATATTGTACTATCATATTCATTTGTTTATAGAGTTGAACATTGCTTGATTTTTAGTATCTTGTGTGCAATACATGCTATCCATCCTGCGTCTTTTTCTTGTCTACCATGTTCAATTTTGATCATCCATTGTCAATCATCCTCTATAACACTAAGCTCCTTAATTTTAAAGTGCTCATAATCAATTGAGGTTTCCAATTGAAACATGGTCACCCGATTTTAACCAGGTCAACAATTTCTCAAAGCTCTCTCATTCAATTCTTTTATACAATACAATATGCTGCCTAATTTTTAAGGCCTCTCACAACTAATTGAGGTCATCAATTTAAAATTGAGTCACTCAATTTTGACCGGGTCAACAATTTCTCAAGGAGATCTTCCATTCAATTATTTTAATTCACTATTTCCCCTAATTTTGAAGCTCTTCAATTCAATTGAGGTATTCAATTATAGCTTTGGTTTAAGATTTTTGATCGGGCCAATCATTTTTCAAATCAATCAGCAGCAACTGCCTATAAAACATATCAATCACGCACATCCTCCGACCATCTAGAAAAAAGAAAAACCAGCTCCCTAATTTTAAAGCGCTCACAATCAATTGAGGTCTTCGTTTGAAATTGGGTCACTTGATTTTGATTGGGTCAACAATTTCTCAAAGCTCTCACATTCAATTCGTTTATACTAACAATATGTTTCCTAATTTTAAGGCCTCACAACTAATTGAGGTCTTCAATTTAAAATTGAGTCACTCAATTTTGGCTGGGTCAACAATTTTTCAAGGAGATCTCCCATTCAATTATTTTAATTCACTATTGTTCCATAATTTTGAAGCTCTTCAATTCAATTGAGGGATTCAATTATGGATTTGGCAGATTTTGACTGGGCCAATCATTTTTCAAATTAATTAGCAACAACCGCCTATAAAAACATATCGATCCCACACACCCTCCTACCACCTAGAAAAAGAAACGCCACCATGTGATACTGTAGCACCTATATAGTACATGCAGCTACCGACACAGATATTTGCTGACATAAATATGGGTTTCTTAGCGGATAACACAAAATCACATCGAGAAAGGCCCAACAGGTCATCGAATTATATAAACATAAAACACACTCCATCATCTCCCCGCCCCGCCAAATTAAATATTCCATCGATTCCAAAATATAAGGTTATTAGTTTTTTGGAAAGTCAAATTCCTTTAACTTTGACCAAGTTTAGAGCCAAAAAATGTCAACATCCACAATATTTAACAAAAAATATATGGAAATCCATTTCATGATGAATCTAATAATACCAATTTGGTATTATGGATTTGATATATTTCTCTACAAATTTGATCAAACTTAAAAGTATTTGACTTTTAAAAAATTTAATACACCTTAGATGTGAAACAAAGTGAGTAATGTTTCTAAGAAACCCAACAACACCAATGGCGCTGCAAAGCGCACCAA
Source organism: Aegilops bicornis (assembly GCA_021605145.1). Lineage (NCBI taxonomy): Eukaryota > Viridiplantae > Streptophyta > Magnoliopsida > Poales > Poaceae > Aegilops > Aegilops bicornis. Next base: position 839,726,139 of record CM038670.1, read on the forward strand.
CCCTTCTAGTATATAGTATTATTGCTAGGGCCATCGACAAAATATACATCAATTTGATTATTACATGTGTGAATCTTCTCCAAATGATAGCGTCCAACGGGCTAAGGTTGAGTCATGCATGCATATGAAAGCATGAGCTAGAATATAGTGAAATTATGAAGAAGTAAAAAAAACTATTTAAGAAATATGGTACATACATGCACCAATTTTCTGGATCTGAACTCCAATTTTGAATCACATCAAAGTGGTTAACAATTAGTTTTGCAAATGTTGACGCTCAAAAGTGGCAAGAGAAACAGAACAGGACGGAACACAAACAGTGGCCAAATTAACAGTCGGATGCCACCATTGGATAGCCCTATAATATTAGAATGGATATAAAAATATTAAGGGCCACTCAAATTAGAGCTTAGACCCGAAAGTTATGACAAGTTCAAAGGGGTTTCTGTCAACACGAATGATTTTTTTTACTTTTAATCGTCTCAATCTAAGATTCTATGCTATTTCTAGTGCCAAAATAGTGTGGTGCAGAAAAGTTGCCCCAGAACCTCTGGACTTAACATGAACATTGCAACATTATGCGAGAAATTTTGTCCTGGAACCTCTGGGATACCTCCATGTTTAACATGAGCATTGCAAGTCTGCATGAAGATTGCCTCAGAACGTTCGGGGACTTCTGGGGCTGGAGCCTCCGCGCGCTGGCTCGGAGCTTCTGAACGTATTAATCCGGAATATGACAGATTTAATGATTTGGACAGAAATCTAAGTTGTTTTTTTTGTAAGAAGACTATCCGTCTCATAAATAGATGAGATGTGACAACTTATTGAACAACACACAATCGTCAAACCGATCCATCATTTAGCTTTTACCTTTCTCCCTCATTTTATCCTTCCTCGTTCTTCGTTGTTTTTCGTGTTTAATGACAGTGAACCTCAAGGCCTTAGGGCGGTAAGGCAGACCTAGGGCAGCCCATAGCCACCATGCGTCCTGAGGCACTTCTTATCTTGCTGCAGCCGGGGCGGCACTGTGACGTGTTCGTGTGTAAAGAGCAAATTCTTAGGTTCTCGATATCTTTCATAAATATTTCAAATATACAAGGCTGGGTGTAAGGTGTGCATACATACCAGGCTTCCAGTTCCAGCGGGGTGTATTTAAAGGATGTTTTCTGGAACCGTGACAAAATCGTCTGCTAACTCGTACTACTCGCCTTTTGAACTAGCCAAAACAGCCCAAGTGGACAGCATGCATCTTTGTGTTTCTACAGCGCGTTTCAACGGTTTGTGATTTGTCCCAACACCCTTTGAATTCAGCGAACGATTTGATTCTCGGCGTGGACAATTGCACCATCCAAGCAAGCAACCGTGTGGACGGGATCACGTCCATAATTTTATGTAATTCAAGCTAGGTACGTGTATTAGTTAGCATGTCAATTCCCTGCGCTTTTGTTTCTCTTCGTACGTCCTGCCCTGACCCCGTCAAGGTTCCGGCCAAGATGCACGAGCACGAGGCGGCACCGCGGCAGACAGACCAGAGACCTTGTCAGTCGAGCAGAGCGTTCGCACACTCGCACGCGCGAGGAAGACGGCAGCCCAAACCGAAGTCTATATAAGCAGATGCTTACTACTGGATCATCCATTGCAACCTAGCTAGCAATAGCATTAAGCTATAAGCATCTCGCTCTCTCCTTGCCGGCTTTTTCTGCACCGTGCAGCGATCGCTCTCATCATAAGTCAACCTCTAGGCATGGCGTCCTCCAGCGTCGTCCCTTCTTGCGTTGCACTTGCGCTGCTCCTCTTGGTTGCTCTCGCTGCCACCGCCAATGGCGACGAGCTCTCCGCGGGTTACTACGAGAAGACGTGCCCCAACGTGCAGCGCGTCGTGCGGTCAGTGATGGCGAGCAGCGTCGCCGCCCAGCCGAGGATGGCACCCGCCGTCCTCCGCCTCTTCTTCCACGACTGCTTCATCAACGTATATACGCATCTCTACTTCTATATTCCGTATATTCTTACATATACTATATGGTTCCATTTGCTAATACTCTTATATGGCGTGACAGGGATGTGATGCTTCTGTTCTCCTGGAAGCAACCCCCTTCTCCCCCAGCGAGAAGGATGTAGAGCCGAACGCTTCCCTCACCGGCTACACCGTCATCGACGACATCAAGTCCGCCCTCGAGCACGACTGCCCGGCAACCGTCTCCTGCGCTGATGTTATCGCCCTGGCGTCCCGCGACGCCGTCGCCCTGCTCGGAGGCCCCACCTGGAGCGTGCCCCTCGGCCGCAAGGACTCGCGCTTCGCCGCCGACCCAGAGTCCACCAAGAAGGGCCTCCCCAGCCCGCACGACAACCTCGGCGAGCTCGTCACCATGTTTTCAAGGCTCAACCTCGACGCGCGTGATATGACCGCGCTCTCCGGTGCACACACCGTCGGGATGGCCAACTGCCTGCACTACAGCGACCGCGTCTACGGCACAGACCGCGATGAGGAGATCGACCCATCCTTCGCACAGACCATGCAGCAGATGTGCCAGGGTCCTTCTGGTAAAGCGTCGTTTGACGTGCAGACTCCGATGAGGTTCGACAACGCTTACTACCGGAACCTTATCGCGCGGCGCGGTCTCCTCACCTCCGACCAGACTCTCTACGGCGGTGGAGGTTTGCAGGACAATCTCGTGGAGATGTACAGCACCGACGGTGAGGCGTTCGGGAGGGACTTCGCCAAGGCCATGGTGAAGATGGGAAACGTACCTCCGCCCAAAGGAATGCCCGTGGAGGTGAGGCTCAAGTGCTCCATGCCCAACTATTGATTGATTGCTTGATCCCAAGTGCGTCATGCAACCCGGCCCGTTTATATTGATTCAGTTATTAGATGTGCAAGTTGTAACAGTTCTCGTGTTCAATTTTTTGCCCATATATATCATGCCGTCTCAACAGAATGTTTGACAAAATGTTCCCTTACATGATTGTGTAATAAACGGTGTTTCTCAAGTTTATTTTAATGGGAAATATATAATGAGCTCGCATTCAGTTGTTATATAATGAGCTCGCATTTGATTATCAGCGACGCTTCAACATGCCCAAACGGCTATATTATGTCGAATTGTTGATAACATGGAATCTAATGGACCGTTCTTCAAGCAACGGAGGAATACCGCCGGTCTGTTGGGCTTTTTTTTTTCAGAAGGAGACCGTGACACTGACACTTCAGATGATTGCATATGACACTCCTGCAATATGACACATGGATATCTTTGAAAAATATAACCATAAAGTGCACAAAAGTGTTCATCGATGCTGCAGTTAGGGTTCATGGAGCTCAGTATTTATGAGCACTCAATGCCGATGAAAGAGTCTTTTAGAAATTAATGTGTGAAGTAAGAGGGTGACCACGGATGCTTGAGAGCGTTGACTTTATGCATTGGAGGTGGAATAATTGCCTGTTAGCATGACACGGGCAATTCATCGGGTTTTCATGATTCAACTATTATCTTGTAAGTCATTACCTCCGACGATTTGTGGATTTCGCATTGTTACTTTGGCTTGCCTGAATCTCACAATGACATCATGCTTGCAGATATCTCATAGGAAACATGTGGTACTACTCCAGGATATAACTACAAGGTGAATGGCTATGATTTTGACCAAGGATACTACCTAGTCGATGACATCTATCCATCTTGGTCAACATTTATGAAGAAAATTTCTGATCCCCAAACATAATCATTTTTGCAAAGATGTAAGAAGTAGCAAGGAAGGACATTGATAGGGCATTTGGAATTGTGCAAAGTAGGTTCGCAATTGTCCAGTGTCCTGCTTATTTCTGGAATAAAATTGCCTTGGCAAGGATCATGATATTTTGTGTGATCCTACATGACATGGTCATTGCAGATGAGACGGATACATAGGTGGCCAAAAAGTAGGACAATGTTGGCATAACTATCAAGCCTCGTATGACACACAAACAGCATGGGTGATAGTGTATTTACATTTCTTTAATTCATTAATTTTTACTTGGAAAAATTCATTCATTGGATTATTTGTTGCATTCAGATTGTTTATTGTATTCAAGTGAAAAACGGTTTGTAATAACATTGTTGAATTGTTTGATTTTGATGTCAAATTGAACTAGTTCATGTACAATTTTGCTGCTTCTTTTCTTGCGGGGATGTTACAGTTTCGATTGTCCTCTGTAGAAGCTGGAAAGGAAACACTGCTCGATTCTGTCGCTTCGATCAGAAGATTTGAGGGCCACAATCAGTTATTTTGGTCCCACGATCTTGTTCCGGCCAAAGTGTTCTCCGATTCTGCCCATCGAAGCAGCGAAGGGAGCAACGGGCAGAGCTTAACCGTGAACAACTCGAAGCAATAGTACTCCGGAAGAATCTGAAACGAACAGACAGTTTGGAATTGGAGGGCAATGTAAACCCCTTTCTCAAGCAGGGCACTGTAAACTCAAGCAGGGAAATTTCACCATCATCATCGAGTGATACATACTAGGGAGTATTTACAATCAGGAGGGAACTAACCAGCCAAGTGACACGGCACGGTTGTTGCTACTTGCTAGAGGTTTCTAACAGAGGCTAGAACTAGAAGAAGCTAGGTGGTAGTACTAATTGGGACCCCAGCAGCTGAGGTACATCACCGTTCTCAGCCCCTCCTCGGCCTTCTCCGCTCGCCGCCTCTCCGCCGCCGGCGGAAGCTGCTTGGCGCCCTGCGAGACGCTGCCACTGACGTTGGCCTTGGCCTTGGCTGCTCGGTGGAGGGCGCCCACGCTCATCGCCACCATCCACGGTGCCTTCGCCGCACATGCCATGACCCTTCCCTTCTTCTTGCCTGGGAAAACTGGAAACTGTACTGATCTGCCTGAAGCCCTGAACTGTGTGGTATCCGTATATTTCGCTAGCGGCGAGTCTGGATTTTGTAGCAGCGGAGGAATTGGGCTGAAAACTGACTCGATGGTGGTTATATACGGGAGAGCCGGAGGAAAACGGGTGGCTGGCGGCGCTGGTTTTCTAGGAAACCGGGTGCTTTCTGTTCACTTTGCTTGTCTTCCCCGCACCCTGGCTTTGGTCCCGGTATAGTGGTTGTTCTACCAAGTGTCACACGTATGGCAGAAAGCGATTTTGCCCTGACGTTTTTTTATGACAAGTTTTTTTTAACAATGTAAGCGCTCATACATACGTGCATACACTCATCCCTATGAATGCACACACGCACACCCGTCTCGTCGTCGACGAGAACGTCTCCTCCCACTGAAAGCGCATCGCCGGAAATCCTCAAATAAATCCCGAAATAATGCGAGCACCAAGACTTGAACCCTGATGGACTGGGATACCACTGTCCACCTAACCATCCAATCAAAGATTGGTTCGCAACACGTTTAGTTAGCCAAGGATGACAACGATGAAACATGGCAATTTTCTGTTTGGATGCCAAGTTTTAGTTTTCTTTCGGGGTTTTTTTATGGCAATTTTCATTGTAAAAACGTCAGGGCAAGCGTTGTTACTTAGTGCCACACATGTGACACTTATCATTTGGATTTTATTTTCTTGATTGATGAGTCGGTCATACCGTCTTGTTTATTTCTGACACAAAGTGGTTTTGCACGTTGCGCCCGGAAAAGAGTGGTATAGATCGCTATGGCAAGATTTATGAGCATAACTGAATTAGCTTTTGCAAAATATGCAGTGCATTCTGCCTAGCTTCGTTTTTCTCATGGTGCATATGAAACAAATTAGGAAGTCTGTACAATTTAAGTCATGTGAATTAGCTATAGAGTTTCTTCAGATGAAAGACCTAATTCCACTGTTTATCCACAATGACTAGACGGAGGTATTTATCCAAAACCACCACATTTGAGGCTAGGGTAACAACTTAATATCACATTTATGGCAGGGCACGAGGAACCACCAACTTTGTGCTAGCGAATAACAACGAGCATTGATGGTCCGATAAGTTTGCTAAAACAACATAACTGATAGGACAGATCCATCTGTTGGGCTAACGATAGGGTGATTTGCAGTGGCGGATCACGAGGGGTTGGCACCCAATACAAAAATGCAAAAAAGAAGTTATCTAGTGTTAGTTAGTCTAGCCCAATGTCTATTATAGGGTTAAAATGATACACTGGCTATACATGGCATTTTCTATTGTGAGCGATAAGATTGACACCTCTATGGACAAGTTCTAGATTAAATCCTTTGGTGGATTGGGGAAGAGTGGAAGAGTGGGTGTATATAACCTAGGCCAGGAGGGGCGGGGCGAAATAGTTGGCCGCTGACGTTGCTTAGGAAACCGGGAGCTCGTATAGGCCGTTTGCACCCATCGCTTTCCTCTATCCCTTCTCGTCCTCAGGACACATGCCACTCCACTGCTGCATTTTCTCATTGGGAGCACGTATTGGTCAAGTACCTGAAAAATAAAATAACCTTCAATCACTTTTTTTAGCCACACAATTGAGATCCAACGGCTTAGGATCAGCCTCGACCTCATGCCGTCTTCATCTTCAACCTGACGCCATCCACCCATGTACCTCGGTTGGACTGTTTGCCGCCGCCACCCGCGACCGATCGTGCTCTCGTCATCTCCAAACTGCATTTTTTTGGTGAATGCGCACACCCCAACCCGCACCCATCAAGTTTCGGTCTCGCTCTCGTCGGCTCCTGCTCGTCCACTATTTGGCCCTGTCGTGGATGGCACTCCTCACGCCCTTCAGCCTTTGGCCTTGTCTCAAAATGGTGATTGATGGTTGTAAACATTTCAGGTATATGAGAATTAGCAAACTCATTTTTAAGTATAATTTTCAGAACTGCACCGTTGCAGATCAGAGTTTTTTTTTTAGCAAATGCAGATCAGATGGAGATGTCGACGCATGCATCACAGGGGGAGAGCTCCTAGCTGACGCTCGTTAGCGTCGAACAGCCAAGCTTTCGCGCAGAGCGCGATCTGAATGGGCCGGCCCATGCGGTGGCGAGCAGCTATTAAAATAGGGGGGCAAATTATGCTTGGTTGAGGAATCGACCTCGCAAACCGCTATTACAGTGTATGTGTTCGTTACCAGTTGAGCTACGGAAAGTTAATGATTAATTGACCGCACTAATGTTCAAGACCTAAACGCAGTGGCAGATAAAAAAATATCAAAAACTTTGACCGTTGAACATTTTGTGGTATACCCTGGACAATTTATAAATACACATTGAACATTTTTGTGATATATGTTGAACAGTTTATAGATACACATTGAACATTTTTGTGATATATGTTGAACAGTTTTCAAATACACATTAAACATTTTTATGATATACTCTAAACATTTTCCAATGCATGTTGAACAATTTCATAATATATGGTGAACATTCTCTTAATTAGGTGAACATTTTATTATACATGATGAACTTTTATATAACACACAGAAAAGGAAGAAAAAAGCATAAAAGAAAAATATAAGAAATGTAGAAAAAAAATAAAAATATCATTGAAAACCGCATAAAACATTGAAAGAACCAAAAGGAAAAAATCCACAGAAGAAAAACGAAAAAGAAAACGCAGGAAAGAACGAAGGAAGCAGCAGCGAAACGAAGAGTACGTGAATCCTGTACGTGCGCTGGCCCGAGCAGAGGCTCCCCTCAGCGAAGGCATGCGCTTTTGACGCTAAGGCCTTGTACAATGGGAGGTGCTTAGGAGAGGTACTTAGAGAAATAAATCAGGCTTTTTTAAGCACCGGTGCTTATTTATATAGGATAAACGCTTAACTAAGTGTCTCTTCTATAGAAATAAGCACCGGTACTTCAAAAAAATTCAATTTATTTTTCTAAGCATCTCTCTAAGCACCTTCCATTGTACAAGGCCTAACGAGCGTCAAATAGGATCTACCTCACAGGGGCGGCTACGATCGTGGGCGGTAGCCAACAACCTTTTCATGGCCCTGAATCTTGTGCCCACCTAGCTTACGCAAACCACGTCCTAGCTTTGTCTCGCCCACAGGGAGACAGAAGCATGTCTCGCCTATAGGGACCCTTTAAATAGGCCGGCCCGGTAGAAAGTTGCATATGCGTTTTTTACTCTACTTTCTATCTTTTAACTTCTATTTGTATTTTAAAAATTCTATACCATTTGGAATGCGCAATTTGAAAAAATGTTCAGTGCACAATTAAAAATCTCTTCTCTTATAAAAAACCGAGTTGGTGATGATGGTACGCCTGCCATCTTGCAATATATATCGTCCGATCTATATCTGACGGATAGAAATTAAATTAAAAGATACCCGCACCTCTCTCCACATTTGCAGACAAGGCCTTCTCTCGGTCATCCTTATCTCCCACAACCTCATTGTTGAGCAATTAAAATATGAGTCCTTGGAACAAACTGGCATGGTGGTCGCTGCTGGCGTCGTCCATCCCACTGCCTCCTCTCGGTCCGACCACCAATCACCAGCACGCACCACTCCTCCTCACCTTATCTCTCCTCTTTCTCGAGATATCATTAGTTTTTACATATGGGATTGCTCCCGCATGGGTCAATCAAAATATGTGTTTTATTAAAAAAAAAATGCATCTTGATGTTCCGTGCAATGCACGGGCATCTTGCTATTATTTATACAATGTCACAGTTGTTGATAGCATTCAAAAAAAATGTTCATTACATTTAGAAAATTAATGCATATAAAAAATGTTAGTGAAATATATAAAAAGTGTTTATACAATGTAAACAGCATTCATGTAATTTTTAAAAAAATTCGTCCCATTCAAAGAAATGGTCGTCACGCTTAGAAAATAATGTTCACGTGTTTCACAAAATATGTTCTGGATATATTAAAATTGTTTATACAAGGTAAAAGAATGTTTGTGTAATTGTAAAAAGTGCTTCATACCATTTGCATTTTTTATAAGTATTTGATTAGGATATCAGAAAATTGAAATTGTGCTTTTTCATTGATGACGGCATAACGAAGGTACAAAATGTTTCGACTATGAAAAACGATTTGGATTGTGAAAGATTTATGAACTTTGGAATGTGCAAGAGATTTAAAACGAAATATTGTGGACAATGAAATATTTCCGAATGTTGGAGAGGACAATTTTCATAGTGATGAATTATGAACAATGAAATTTTCGATCTTTGAATGGTGTAGATATTCTGATATGAAACTATATACATTTTATTCGATGCGGTTAAACAGATCGTGAGTTCATGTGAGCTCGGGTGAACAGTAAAATAAATACAAAAATAAAATATCTGATTACTATTTTTGTATGAAACATTGACAAAATTTGGAGCATTGATTTTCTTTATGCTATGTCTTCCATGAATGTCATTTCCTAGTGAAACTTTGAAAGCAATCAAAACATTTGTTAATGTTTGCTGCAAAAGAAAATTCTAATTTTTATTTTATTTTTATTTTACTGTTCACTCGAGCTCATGTGAGCTCAAGCTTTGTAAATCACTTTTGCATTTTATTTTCTTTTTCTAAGAACAATTACTATTGTTCCAACACAATACTTAAGGTATAAAGGTGAAATTGCCATATTAAGTTAACTATTTGTCTTCTCTTTATGGCTCTCAATAATATCTCATCAAATGATCATCCACCATCGATGGCAACTTTGTAACACAACATATCTCCTCGCAAAAACAACATACCATTCAAATTGTACACTGCAAGGAAGTCAAGTTTTATAAAAGAATAGTTTTAACTGTGACATAAATAATGGTACAAATTTCATGGGTGATACATTTGAATTATTACATATTAAAAACATCTAAAGCAGCCTTACTAGGTAAACATTTTGTTTCGAATTCAAATCGGGGTTGGTACAATACGAAGAGGCATGGCCTTCGTTAGTGATAGGCCAAACTTTTCTTCCATATCAATCCCATCCCTTTCAAGCTCAACAGGGAGACTCCACTTAAATTGATTTAACAACGAAGCGAGGACCAGACGCACCATCCTAATAGTCAATGGCATTCCAGGTTAGATCCGACGTCCAGCACCAAATGGAAGGAGCTCGAAATCAGCACCCTTGAAGTCAACTGCGGAACCCAAGAACCTCTACGCATAAACTTCTCGTGTTCAGTCCATCCATCTTTATCTCGACCTATTGCCCATATGTTGATGAACAACGTGAATCTTTAGATATTGTGTAACCTACTATTTTCATTGTTCTCTTGGGTTTGTGTGGCAACAATAGCGAGCCGGGAGGATGAAGTCGAAAAGATTCTTTTATGACAGCTTGGACATCGGGCAACCGAACAATATCATCTTCTTCAATGTTTCTTTTGGAGCCAATAACTTCTGCAAGCTCGCTCCAAGCGCTAGACATTGATGATGGGTTTTGGAAAAGCTTGGGCATTGCCCATTCCACTATGCTAGAGCTGTGTCACTATCAATAGAGAACAAATCCTAACATGCGAATATAATATCACATCAATAGTCTAGTAAATATAGCTATTTAGATACACTAAACAAGCACCACATAGAGTACAACTTATTATTTTCTGTAGATGTAACATCCCCAACATCTCACTACAGTAATCCCCCTCTAATAGGGGCTAGCACAAACTGGGATACAGATCGAAAGAGGCACAGGCCTCCTGCCTGGGAACCTCCTAACTACTCCTGGTCGTCGTCAGCGGGCTGCACGTAGTAGTAGGCACCTCCGGTGTAGTCGTCATCGACGGTGGCGTCTGGCTCCTGGGCTCCAACGTCTGGTCGCAGCAATCGAGTAGAGATAGGGGGGAAAGGGGGAACAAGGCAACCGTGAGTACTCATCCAAAGTACTCGCAAGCAAGGAGCTACACTACATATGCATGGATATATGTGTAAAGGGCCATATCAATGGACTGAACTGCAGAATGCCAGAATAAGAGGGGGATATCTAATCCTGTCGAAGACTACGCTCCTGGCAGCCTCCGTCTTGCAGCATGTAGAAGAGAGTAGACTGAAGTCCTCCAAGTAGCATCGTATAGCACAATCCTACCCGGCGATCCCCTCCTCGTCGCCCTGTTAGAGAGCGATCACCGGGTTGTATCTAGCACTTGGAAAGGTGTGTTTTATTAAGTATCCGGTTCTAGTTGTCATAAGGTCAAGGTACAACTCCAAGTCGTCCTGTTACCGAAGATCACGGCTATTCGAATAGATTAACTTCCAGGGTGCACCACATAACCCAACACGCTTGATCCCATTTGGCCGGACACACTTTTCTGGGTCATGCCCGGCCGCGGAAGATCAACACGTCGCAGCCCGACCTAGGCCAACAGAGCGGTCAGCACGCCGGTCTAAACCTAAGCGCCCAGGGGTCTCGGCCCATCGCCCTTAGCACACCTGCACGTTGCGAACGCGGCCGGAAGCAGACCTAGCAACCTCCATTACAAAGGAAGTCAGGTTACGCGGTCCAATCGCGCGCCGCTTCGATCGTTGACGCCACGAAGGCTTGGCTGATACCACGGCCGGGATACCCATAACTACTCCCACGTAGATGGTTAGTGCGTATAGACCAAATGGCGGACTCAGATCAAATACCAAGAACTTCGTTAAGCGTGTTAAGTATCCGCGAACGCCCGAACAGGCCAGGCCCACCTCTCTCCTAGGCGGTCTCAACCTGCCCTGCCGCCGCCACAAAGTAACGATCGGGGCCGTCGGGAACCCAGGCCCACCTTCACCGGGATGGAGCCACCGTCCTTTCAAATTTCATCTCCTAACGATTATCACGGTAATGTAATAGTGTAAAGTATATAGTATATGCCCGTGATCACCTCAAGTGATCACAACCCAAAGAGTATAGCATGGCAGACGGACAAGAATGTAGGGCCATCGATGGAACACTAGCATCCTATACTAAGCGATGAGGATAGCAGATAAAGGTAACAACAAGAGTAGCAAGGACAGGCTATGCAAAGATAGGATTAACTCGAAAGCGGTAACATGCTACACTACTCTAATGCAAGCAGTATATAGAAGAGTAGGCGATATGTGGTGATCAAAGGGGGGCCTTGCCTGGTTGCTCGGCAAGAGAGAGGGGTCGCCAACTCCGTAGGTCGAACTGGCGGCAAAGCGGCCGGTCTCGTAGTCTAGGGAAGAGAAGAGGGGGAAGAAACAATAAATACAGTGCAAACATAAGCAAGACGACGTAAGACATGACAAAGAGCGGTGCTAGGTGTGTCCTAACGCAGAATGAGGTGATGCTTGGGGTGAAGGGAAAACATCCGGAAAGTATTCCGGTGTTCCGTGTTTCGAGCGGAGGAGCCGGAGGGGAAAGTTGCGAGTTTGATATGTTAGGGGTGTGGCGGATTTAACGGGCTGCGTATCCGGTTCGTCTCCTGCTCGAGCAACTATCATGTAGAAAGTATTTTCATCTGAGCTACGGTTTATTTTATATGATTTTCTAAAGTTTTAAATCATTTTAGGATTTATTTAATTATTTAAAATCAACATTATCCTTAACAGTGCATGCTGACGTCAGCATGACGTCAACATGCCGTCAGCAGTCAACGTTGACCGTTGACCTGGTCAACCTAACGTGTGGGTCCAGTGGGACCCACCTGTCATTCTCTATTTAGTTTAATTAGGGTTTAGGTTAATTAGTTAGCTTAATTAGTTGTTTAGTTTAATTAAACAAAATTAATTAAGTTAATTAGTCCTTTAATTAATTAATTAATTAATTAATATTATTATTTTCAATTCCCTTTTTTTGTAAACGTTCTGGGGGCAGGGCCCCACATGTCATAGGGCCATAGGGGCCCTAGCGGGCGCCGGGTTTGCGGGCGCAGGGGCAGCGCCAGAACGAGTGGGCGGACAGGGCCGCAGCGGGTGGGTACGGGCGCCATAGGGCACCGGCGACCACGAGCCTCGCCCGGGCGGCCACGGCGGGCAGGAGAAGCGGTGGGCGCGAGACGGGTGCGAGGAGGCTGTGACGGGCGCGACGGGCGCGGGCGTGGGCGCTGTAGGCCTCGTGGCTGTGGCGAACGGGTGGCCGCCATAGCAGCAGAGCAACGGGTGCAGGTGCTGTCGGCCAGAGGGGGGGCCAAGACGGCTTGGGCGCCTGGGCGCAAGACAAAGATGCGGCATCTGACAGCGGCGGCGGCAGGGGGGCGGTGGAGGCGAGGCGGTGGCCGTAAGGGCAAGACGGGAGGAAGAGGCCACGGCGGACGAAAGCGACGCGGTGTGGCGAGGCACGAAGGCCTGGCAAGGCGGTGACCGCAGGGAAGGAGGAGAAGAAGAGGAGGGAGCCTCACGGTGGTTCGCGAGGAACGGGCAACGGGGTTGAGGAGGTCGACAGGGACGACGCACGCAGGGGCGGCAGTCCGGCGAGGGCCTGTTCGGACGAGGCGGTCCGGCGGGGAGGTGGCGATGGCGACCGGCGACGGAGTGGGGCGGCGGGGCAGCCCGGCGACGGCGGGCGCTGGCCCCGGGCCTCGGGGCAACGGGATCGGGCGGCGCCGCCGATCTAGATCGAGGGAGGAGAGGGGTGCGAGGGGGGGCCTGCTGGGACGAGGACGGGCGGCCGGCGAGGCGGCTCGGCGAGGCCACGAGGCTATCCCGATCCGATCTGGATCGGGGAAGAGGAGACGTGGGGAGTGGGGAGTCGGCGGTTAGGGTTTCGGGATGGGGGTTATGGGAGGCCGGTTGGGCCAAGGGGAGCTGGGCCGGCTGGTGTCGTGGCTTTGGGCTGGTATTCTTGGGCCGGAGCCCCGGGGGGTTTCTCTTCCCCTTTTTTTGTTGTTTCTTTTTTTTCTTTTCCATTATCTTTTATTATTTGTTTTCTGTTTTAATTCATTTAAAAGTATTTAGGCATTTTATAAAAATGTGTTTTCTGCACTATAATTACCTATGCCATTTTTGGCACAGCCCGAACATTTTAGTTTAATATTTTGAAAACTTTTGTCTTTGATTGATTTAGAATTTAAATTTGAAACGGTTTCGAATTAACCCAAGATTAATTACAGTGATAGAGGTGATGTGTCCTCATTAGTAGGGGATTACTGTAGCTTGATTATCCGGGCGTCACAATTCTCCTCCACTACAAGAAATCTCGTCCCGAGATTTAAGAGGGGAGTAAGGGGAAAGACTAGGTTACGAAATTCTATCGATCCTTCTTGGTCTTGGTTACTCTTCTCGAAGAGGTAGATCCACTATGTTGATGTCTTCATTTCTCTGCTGCAGGTCATCATGATGAAGTCGACGTCCTTTCTTCGGGATCTCCATCGTACTTACGAAAAGGGTAAGGGGTAGCTTCAAAAGGTCAGACCTCTACAAGGTCACGTAGCTGGTAGAGAACATCAGGGAGGGTGACGAATAGTAAGTTAAGCAATTATCGAGAGCAAAGTAAGGAGGTGAAAAATAGAAGTTTTCAAGCACTTAGGCAATTGTTCGTTGCCTAAAATGAAGTGTGAAAGATGATTCAAAGCAATGGGAATAAGTATTGTGTCTGATACCAGAATAGATCACTAGGCAGGTGGCCCGTGAATTACATACAAAGTCAAACATGGGGAATAACTTTGAAAATAGGTTGTACAGGAGAGTCAGGTTTCGATCATGTGGAACTGTGGGTTATGGGCCCACCAAGTGGGTTAAACGTAGAAAGGACGTTGACATCTTACATGGTCATGCAAGAAGGACATGTCAGAGGGTAGCCTGTCGATTATGTCGGCAACAACGTCGATACCAAGGGCGAGGGACGAAGAGAACCATTTTCCCGCTCGCTGAACGAGGTGGACCAATAGGCAAGGTTCTCGTCCATCGGTGGTTACCGAAATGTCATCAACAATGGTAACAGGGTCTTGCTGACAGAGTTGTACACCGAGGTGTTTACATAAGCAGGAGAATATTACTGCTTAGATCATATAGGTCACAAGAAACGTTAAACCAACCAATGGAAGGAAAATTTGATTATCAGTTTAAACAAAACAATGGAAAGGAAAAATGTGTTTAAACACATATTTCAGGGGTATATCCTTCCCAAGGACAAGCGGGGCATGATATCCATGACAAGATAGAAGTAGAAGACCATTAAGGTAAGGGGAGGAATTTCACGATATTACCCATACAACAGTGTTTGGATAATTGAGTGAGAAACATTTAGCATTGGGCTTCAAATGTTCTTGGTGATGAACGGAGTACCACAGACATGCTTCAGGTAGCAATGATATGGTGTTTCAATCAAGGGCCAGACTTCGGATACACCAATGATCCATCAGGAGTAACTTATAAAATAAGTCCTACAATTTCCTCCAGGAGGAATGGTTATCCTTGCAAAAGAAATCATAATGATAGGTCCTCCAGCCAGGGGGGGGGGTGCTAGGCATGACATCATGTTACCGGGTCATCAAAGGACCAACAACATAACTCCTGGAAAGTTGTCCCAACCATCATATCTGACCGAGATTCAGATCCAATTGGTGTCATGATACCTCAGACTCAGGATGTTCGAGAAGAAAAGGCGCAACACAAATTGACGAGAAGACATCGAAGATTCTCGGGAAATGAACTATGGAAGCGAGTTCCGAAACAATAGTTCATCATTAAATCAAGAAGAGGATGAGGAGGTGTCTAGTGAACTCAACGACAATTCATCGAGATTTCCAAAAGATGGATTTCCACAATTAAGTGAACAAGGATATAACATTTGTCAGATCAAATGGTATAAGGAAGTATGCTCGAGGAAAACATACACAATTAAACGTTGGTTGAAAGGTGCGCCCAAAATATGGGTTGGGTTGCACGACCAATGTCAGAATGGTGATTCAATAAGCCATAGTCGTAGAATGAAATCAGAGACCAATAACTTCAAAGCAAGAGGGTTGCTCAAGTTTAGAATTTACACATCACAGACCATTCGTCGGTATTCCGGTTAGAAACATCACGGGGACCAAGAAAAGAATGGTGATGTTAATAAGTATCATTGGTATCAAGAATTCTTAAGGGTGGTGAATTTCTCACAACATTGAGGATATAAGAGATGTTAATGTTCCAAGGTAAAGAAGAACAATTACTGGATAGCAAGGAACTCAAGGTATAACACCAAACATGAACAAGCTTGTGTTGGTGGGAAGGCAATAAAGTGGTCGATGATAATACAATTCATCGAGGGCAAGGATGGTATTTCTCATCATGAATTCAATTGATATCCTGGATGAGCTCGAATGTTGATGATCACGACACCTTTGTCGCGAGAGTTCATGAAGATGTAATCGATCGGCGATTTACATCAAATCAAAGTAATGATGAAGTGAAAGGTTATTGGAACCAAGGGTACGACACAAACTCGAAACCAAGCTTGTTGTTCAAGGCGAAATGATATGACGATGAGGATCGACGTAAGGTTAGTTCATCGTAAAAAATTGTGCTCCGAGAAGAAGGACCGGGTAGCACAGTAAAAATCATCACGACAATGATATAGCCAAACAGGCTAGGAATGGCGTGATCGGGTACAAACTCGTACTTATAGAAGCTTACTGAAGAGTTGTTGAACCGTAGTGCGGACTCGGTTCAGTTATCGGTGTCTTTGAGTGTATAATAACTCCGAGCCCGTGAAAAATTGGAATCAGTGGGAAGGTAGCACTTGATGAAGAACTCATAAGAAGTTATGCAGTTCCATGATAATCTCGAGATACCAGGGGGGTAATACTCGACACAAGATCAAAGTAAAGGTTGGACTGGTGTATTGATCCATATAAGACAATTGTTTTAACTTGTCCGAGAAACGAAATCAAAGAAGAACAATCATGGTCGGAACCACGGTTGCAAGGGATCAATTCACAGATACCATATGTTAGTTATCAAGGAAATAGTTATTATTACAAGAAGCTTCCATGATAGGATATACATCGTCCATGGGCATGAACACAAAGTTCAAGGTCGACTCCCACTTCCTCAATGCATAATCTTCCATTCACCTCTCGTATTTCGAAGATGACATTAGTTGTTGAAAGTATTACCTGGTGCAATACCAGATAAGTATGACTCGTGAAATCTTTCGGGTTCACGCCGATGAGGGAAGGCGTTGGTTCAATCCCCTCGGGGCTTCTTGCGAACATATACCATAAGCTTCAAGAGTAAATACCACCAGCTCGAAAGCAGAGCATGGTTGGCCAAGCAGAGGATACAACTTAACAAAGGCATTTTGTATCAGGGGAAGAACTCGCAAAGTGATCAAATGTGAAGGACACTGTCGGATAACAATCCAACAAAGGACTTGATGGTCCACAAAGGATCTGATGTGAGTATCGATACTCATCTAGAAGAGGAAGGAATGCAAATGCAACAGGTTATGGAATCATCTGAATAATTCAAAGCTTAAATGCAAAGGAATTATGATTTCCAAAACAAAGGATTAGAAGCAGACGTTCTGATCAAGGATGGATCAATTGAATATACCAGAGGCACAATCGATTTACGATAGTTTGGTCAAGAACCAGCTCATGTTCAAAATGACGTCTGAGCCGGAAAGTTAACCCTAGGACTCGACTGATGATTGTGAACTTTCACAACGTATTGAATCAATGGACTCAAAATGATGGTGACAAAGGATGCCAATATGATTACTATACTTATGGAATTAATCATAATGAAAGCAAACAAGAAATTCCAGAGCAATAGGTTGCTGAGGATTTTCGGAAGATCGAATGGTATTTCGAAGACTTTTGTGTAACACATGATCAACTGGGGGATGAGCGGATACTCGATAAGTGCGAGAATTAACCGTAGGGGTAATTAGGTGACAAAGAACAGCAAGGCAGTAAGCTCAAAGGAATATCGAAGCAACGACGATTTTTCAGGGTATCTTGTAATAACAAGACCAATGGGGGATGATCGTATGAATGGCAAGTGTAAGTAGTTATCCATAAGGATTTATCGGTGGTCGGGAATAGCAAAAGTGATGGGTACAAAGTCTCGAGAGAATATCAAAGAGTATCTTCGGAATCTTCTGGTGAAGCAGGCCATCATCTGGAATGAAGGGGCTCTCCGGGAGAAAGTATTTACGAGAACCTAGAGTTAGAGTTAGCAAAACCATTTAACCCGAATAGAAGAGAGATCAGGGTCCCAGAGTAAAGGTGAGGAATAAAAGATCCTAATACCACCCAAATGGCGACGTGGGCCCGTAAGGCACACAGCCAAGTTAGTAAAAGTTTTTGCAATGTCTAGACTCGACTTCGGCCAAGGAGTGTGGAAGGGGGATTCCTATAGGCAATGGCTCGATACCATCTCAGGACGCTTCGATTCAATCGTATACACTAATCATGCATGCAAATGTGTACGATCAAGATCGTGGACTCACGGAAGATATCACAACACAACTCTAAAAATAAAATAAGTCATACAAGCATCATAATACAAGCGGGGCCTCGAGGGCTCGAATACAAGTGCTCGATCATAGACGAGTCAGCGGAAGCAACAATATCCGAGTACGTACATAAGTTAAACAAGTTTGCCTTAAGAAGGCTAGCACAAATCGGGATACAGATCGAAAGAGGCGCATGCCTCCGCTCGAACCTCCTAACTACTCCTGGTCGTCGTCAAGTGGGCTGCACGTAGTAGTAGGCACCTCCGTGTAGTCGCCATCGACGGTGGCGTCGCTCTGGGCTCCAACTTCTGGTCGCGACAACCGAGTAGAGGTAGGGGAAAAGGGGAACAAGGCAACCGTGAGTACTCATCCAAAGTACTGCAAGCAAGGAGCTACACTACATATGCATGGATATATGTGTAAAGGGCCATATCGGTGACCGAATCGCAGAATGCCGTAATAAGAGGGGGATATCTAATCCCGTCAAGACTACGCCTGGCAGCCTCCGTCTTCTTGACAAGATGTAGAAGAGAGTAGATCAAGTCCTCCAAGTAGCATCAGATAGCATAATCCTACCCGGCGATCCCTCCTCGTCGCCTGTTAGAGAGCGATCACCGGGTTGTATCCGCACTTGGAAGGTGTGTTTTATTAAGTATCCGGTTCTAGTTGTCATAAGGTCAAGGTACAACTCCAAGTCGCCCTGTTATCAAGATCACGGCTATTCAATAGATTAACTTCACTGCAGGGTGCACCACATAAACCAACACGCTTGATCCCATTTGGCGGACACACTTTTTCGGGTCATGCCCGCCGCGGAAGATCAACACGCCGCAGCCCGACCTAGGCCAACAGAGCGGTCAGCACGCCGGTCTAAACCTAAGCGCCTGTGGGTCCGGGCCCATCGCCTTAGCACACGACGCTATGTAACGCGGCCGGAAGCAGACCTAGCAACCTCCATTACAAAGGAAGTCATGTTACGTGGTCCAATCCGGCGCGCGCAGCTCAGTCGCTGACGTCACGAAGGCTTCGGCTGATACCACGACGCCGGGATACCCATAACTACTCCCACGTAGATGGTTAGTGCGTATAGACCAAATGGCCAGACTCAGATCAAATGCCAAGAACTCGTTAAGCGTGTTAAGTATCCGCGAACGCCGAACAGGGCCAGACCCACCTCTCTCCTAGGCGGTCTCAACCTGCCCTGTCGCTTCACCACAAAGTAACAGTCGGGGGCCGTCGGGAACCCAGGCCCACCTCTACCGGGATGGAGCCACCTGTCCTTTCAAATTTCATCTCCTAACAAAGATCACTGTAATGTAATAGTGTAAAGTATATAGTATATGCCCGTGATCACCTCCTCAAGTGATCACAGCCCAAAGATTATAGCACGGCAGACGGACAAGAACGAGGGCCACCGATGGAACACTAGCATCCTATACTAAACAAAGAGGATAGCGTATAAAGGTAACAACAAGAGTAGCAAGGACAAAGGCTATGCAAAGAAAGATAGGATTAACTGAAAGCAGTAACATGCTACACTACTCTAATGCAAGCAGTATAGAGAAGAGTAGGCGATATCTGGTGATCAAAGGGGGGCTTGCCTGGTTGCTCTGGCAAGAGAGAGGGGTCGTCAACTCCGTAGTCGAACTGGGCAGCAGCAGCGTCGGTCTCGTAGTCTAGGGAAGAGAAGAGGGGGAAGAAACAATAAATACAGTGCAAACATAAGCAAGACGACGCAAGACATGACAAAGAGCGGTGCTAGGTGTGTCCTAACGCAGTATGAGGTGATGCCGGTGAAGGGGGAAAACATCCGGGAAAGTATTCCCGGTGTTCCGTGTTTTCGGGCAGAGGAGCCGGAGGGGGAAAGTTGCGAGTTTGATATGTTAGGGGTGTGTGGCGGACGAACGGGCTGCGTATCCGGATTCGTCTCGTCGTTCTGAGCAACTATCATGTAGAAAGTATTTTCATCTGAGCTACGGTTTATTTTATATGATTTTCTAAAGTTTTAAATCATTTTTAGGATTTATTTAATTATTTAAAATCAACATTATCCTTAACAGTGCATGCTGACGTCAGCATGACGTCAGCAGTCAACGTTGACCGTTGACCTGGTCAACCTAACGTGTGGGTCCAGTGGGACCCA
The DNA here is from genome assembly GCA_021605145.1 of Aegilops bicornis. Classification (NCBI taxonomy): domain Eukaryota; kingdom Viridiplantae; phylum Streptophyta; class Magnoliopsida; order Poales; family Poaceae; genus Aegilops; species Aegilops bicornis. Next base: position 839,746,560 of record CM038670.1, read on the forward strand.
CCTGTCATTCTCTATTTAGTTTAATTAGGGTTTAGGTTAATTAGTTAGCTTAATTAGTTGTTCAGTTTAATTAAAAAAATTTAATTAAGTTAATTAGTCCTTTAATTAATTAACTAATTAATATTATTATTTTCAATTCCCTTTTTTTTGTAAAAGTTCTGGGGGCAGGGCCCCACATGTCATAGGGCCATAGGGGCCCTAGCGGGCGCCGGGTTTGCGGCGCAGGGCCCTTGAAAGTGACAGGGGGCAGCTGGTGGGTACGGGCGCCATAGGGCACCGGGCGACCACGGCAGGCCTCGGCCGGCCACGGGCGGGAGAAGCAGGTAGCGAGACAGGGGGTGCGGGGAGGCCGGGGCGCGACAGCGGCGTGGCGTGGCGTGGCAGCCTCGTGGGCTGAGGTGCAACGTGTGGCCGGGCCACAGTAAAGCAACGGGTGCAGCGCTGTCAAGCGGCCAGAGGGGCTGCCACGGCTGGCGCCACCAGCGTGCGCCACAGCGTCGAAAGGCACGAGCAGGGCGGCGGGCCATGGTGGAGGCGGCTGGCCGTGCGGGGCAAGACGGGGAGGAAGAGGCCACGGCGGGACGAGCGACGCGTGTGGCAGGGAGGCACGAGCGCCGGTGCGCGGCGGTGACCGCAGGGAAGGAGGAGAAGAAGAGGAGGGAGCCTCACGGTGGTTCGCAGGGAACGGGGCAACGGGGGTTGAGGAGGTCGACAGGGACGACGCACGCAGGGGAGGCAGTCCGGCGAGGGAGTGTTCGGACGAGGCGGTCCGGCGGGGAGGTGGCGATGGCGACCGGCGACGGAGTAGGGAGGCGGGCAGCAGCGGCCGACGGCGGGAGGCTGGCCCGGCCGGGCTCGTGGGCAACGGATCGGGCAAGGCGTCGCCGATCTAGATCCAGGGGAGGAGAGGGGGTGCGAGGGGGGGGGGGCTCGTCGGGGACGAGGACGGCGGCCGGCGAGGCGGCTCCAGGCGAGGGCCACGAGGCCATCGCCGATCCGATCTGGATCAGGGGAAGAGGGAGACGTGGGGAGTGGGAGTGTGCGGTTAGGGTTTCGGGGATGGGGGTTATGGGGAGGCCGGTTGGGCCAAGGGGAGCTGGGCCAGCTGGGTGTCGTGGCCCGATTGGGCCGGGTGGTCTTGGCCGGAGCCCCGGGGGGTTTCTCTTCCCCTTTTTTTTGTTGTTTCTTTTTTTTCTTTTCCATTATCTTTTATTATTTGTTTTCTGTTTTAATTCATTTAAAAGTATTTAGGCATTTTATAAAAATGTGTTTTCTGCACTATAATTACCTATGCCATTTTTGGCACAAATTTCTAACATTTTAGTTTAATATTTTGAAAACTTTTGTCTTTGATTGATTTAGAATTTAAATTTGAAACAGTTTCGAATTAACCCGAGATTAATTACAGTGACAGAGGTGATGTGTCCTCATTAGTAGGGGATTACTGTAGCTTGATTATCCGGGCGTCACAACAGGGCCCTGTGAGCTTCTTCTCCGCTTCCTCCATGCCACGTTCTTCATTTGCCACCATAGTTGCTGTTTCCGTGCCCGCCATGTCCGCCCGAGCTTCGTGGTCACATCCACGCTCGTGGGCGCCCAGCCACACAAGCCCATGCCCCTGCTCGTCCATGTCCTTGTCTTGTGCGCCAGCGTGCTGGCGCCACCCACTCCCTCGCTGAGTTGTGCAGCTCGGCTGCTGCCGTCTGCACCGCGTCGCCTTTCCCTGCAGCCTCACCTCGCTCAATCCCAGGCGCCGTCTCGGCCGCCTCTGCCCAGGCCCGCCTCGCCTCGCCGGGCGCTGGCGCGACCTGCTCCTCCCCTCGCCGGCGGCCACCCGCCCGGGGCCGCCACCGGTCGTGGCCATGGCCTCGCGGGCCCTGCTAGGCGAGCGCCCGACATGGGCATGCGCCTCTTAACCCGCCTCGCTGGGCTAGCCTTGTGCCACTGCCAGCGGGCCCCATGCCCCTGTAGTTTAAAAAAAGGATAAAAAATAATATATTAATAATAAAATAATCAATTAGGTAATTAATTAGTTAATTAACTTAATTAAAATGGTTTAGTTAAACTAACTAATAAGTTAGCCTAATTAATCAAGTAATTAGTTAGGTGAGTCAATGATAGGGGGCCCCACCCCCTGTTCACCAGTCAAACGTTGACTGGTCATCTGGGACCCCCTGGCCCACCTGTCAGCCACTGGGTACAGTTCTGTGTACCCTGTGCTGGGTGCACCTAACATTTACTCATTATTTTCGAATTAAAATAAATTGCAGAATATGTTTAAAACTTTGAAAAATCATAGAAATTAAACCGTAGCTCGGATGAAAAAGTTTTCTACATGAAAGTTTCTTAGAATTTCGAGAAAAATCCGGATACGCAGTCCGTTTGTCTGCCACATGTCCCTAGCATAGAGAACCTGCAAAGTTTCTCCTCCAGTTCATCTGTCTGACAGACGTCCGGGACCGGGAAAACTTTCCCGGATGTTTCCCCCTTCACCAGTATCGCCTAGCGCTGCGTTAGAACACTTCTAGCCCCGCTTCTTGTCTTGCTATGCATATGTTTACGTGTATTTACTGTTTTGTCCCCTCTTCTCTTGGTAGACCCGTGACGGGCCGCCGATGCCAATCGTGGATCGACTACGTCGACGACAACCCTCCTTCTTGTCTGAGCAACCAGGCAAGCCCCCCCCTTTTATCATCCCGATATCGCCTATTCTATTCTCTCATGCTTGCATTAGATTTTTCTACTGTTATTGATTGCTCATATTCTGATGCATAGCCTGCTTTTGTACCTGATGTTGTACCCTACCTGCTTATCTTAAACTGCTTAATATAGGTTGGCTAGTGATCCATCAGTGACCCCCACCTTGTCCTTGTTGCCCCTGCTTCATCATCGACGACTCAATCAGCGTGATCGACGACCAGAGCCCGACACCTCACATCACATCACGCCCCTTTTGTTGCTCGACTCTGCAGAGTTACTATCGAGTGCCGAGGGTGATCCCTCATAACGCACTCCTGATGATAATTCTGTAGTGTAGCTATTCGGTCGTGATAATCGAGGGTGATTTCCTCTTTCACCATTCTCGATGAGGCTCTGTCGTTCAACACCTCAAGTGTGAACCTCGAGGGTGGTCCCTCTTACGTTCTCCTTGATGGTTACATCGAGTGGAATCCTCCATGGGTGATTCCTCGGGTTTTCCCGTTGATGTTTAGACACACGATTACAATTGACTTTACTTGAGACCTTTGGTGAAAGTCGGGCGGGCCCGGAGAGCACCCGCAAGATGGTTACGTGGCACGGCCGGGCATTCTAGGCCCTTCTCGTAAGTCCACGAGACGGGGTGACAGGGCCACTTTCGATCGTGAGTCTCTGCTCGTCTCCGCAAGCTAATAATACATTATGGTTTGGGTATTTGTTCTGAGTTGGCCTCTCTCCTTTACGCACCAACCACCACGCAAGAATAGTTATGGGCCTCGGCGTCGTGGTATCAGCCGAAGCTTTGTCAGACGTCCGGGCCAAAGAAGGCGGCACGGCTGGGCCGACACCATCCATGTAGAGGTGGAGCCTGGACCCGCCCTGCGCGCAACGACCTGGAGTGCAACGGGGATGGGCCTAGACCCCGGAGTGCTTAGGACATAGATCGGTGGGGACCTCTCTACTGAGCCTAGGTCAGGCTGTGACGTGTTGATCTTCCGAGGCCGGGCATTGACCCCAGAAAGGTGTGTCCGGCCAGAGTGATCGAGCGTGTTGGAAGACGTGGTGCACCCCTGCATGGAAGATTATCTATTAAGAGCCGTGTCCACGGTAACGGACGTTTGGACTTATATCCTGATCTTATACAACTACAAATGGATACTTGATATATGTGGCTCCGGGATTGCTTTCTCGCAGGGAGTCGAGGAAGGATCTCTGGGCATTAATGTTACAACATGTTTGTTAAATATTAAACTGATATTCTTTACTCTTCTACATGCTGCAAGATGCTTGGAGCTGCTTGAAGATGCTAGTCTTTGATAGGCTAGGCCTTCCCCTCTATTCTGGCATTCTGTAGTTCAGTCCACAGATTCAACCCTTACATTTGATACCAATGCACTTAGTATAGATCTGATGCTTGCGAGTACTTTGGATGAGTACTCACAGTTTCTTTGCTCCCCCTTTTCCCCCTTCTTTCTTCTTTCCCGTTGATGCAACCAGATGGTGGATCCCTGGAGCCAGATGCCACCACCGACGGATTCTGCTACATGGAGACCGCCGACCACCAGGAGTAGTTAGGAGGTTCCGGGCAGGAGGCCTTGCCTCTTCGATCGTATTGTTTTTGTTCTAGCCTTCTTAAGGCATCCTTGTTTAACTTATGTCTGTACTCAGATATTGTTGCTTCCGCTGACTCTGGTGTATCAAGCTTGTATTCGAGCCCTCCAAGCCCCTGGCTTGTAATATAAAGCTTCTATTTCTTTTATTTGTGTTTAGAGTTGTGTTGTGATATCTTCCCGTGAGTTCCTGATCTTGATCATACACATTTGCGTGTATGATTAGTGTACGATTGAATCGGGGGCATCACAAGTTGGTATCAAAGCCGACTGCCTGTAGGAACCCCCTTTCCAACTCCTTGGCCAAAGTTGAGTCTAGTCTTTTAAAAATTGTTTTACTAACATGGTTGTGTGGCCTACGGGCCCACGTCGCCAATTGGGTGGTATTAGGATCTTTTATTCCTCGTCTATAGTCTGGGAATCTGATCTCTCTTCCATTCGGGTTAAAAGGTTTTGCAAACTATAACTCTAGGTTCTCGTAAATACTTGTCCCAGAGAGCCCCTTCATTCCAAATGGTGGCCCGCTTCAACAGAAGATTTTGAAGATACTCTTCGATGCTTTCTCGAGACCCTTGTGCCCTTCGCCGTTGCAATCCCTACCACCGATAAATCCTTATGTGTAACTACCTACGTTGTCGTTCATACCTTCATCCCCAGTTGCTCTTGTTATTAAGATGTCCTGAAATACTCTTCGGTGTTCCGAGGATCCTTTATGCTTGCCGCCCTGCAGTCCTTGCCGCATGAATACCCCTTCGGATAATTACTCGCTCTTATCAAGTATCCATTCACCCCAGTTATTCTTATGCTTCATAAGATACTTGGTAATACAATCCGAGCTTTCGATGACCTCTGTCGCCTATTGCTCTAGAAAGTCTTACCTGCCTACACTCTGGTTAATTCCATATGCCTAGCAGTATCCATTGACATCCTTTGTCATTATCATCTTGAGTATTTCGATTTGATATGTCTGTGTCGCAATCATCAGTTGATCCTTATAGATTATCTTTCCGGCTCAGACATCTTCCCGAACATGAGCTGGTTCTCAGCCAATCAGATTGCCATCGATTGTGCCCTAAGTCTTTTCAACTTAACCATCCTTGGTCAGAGCGTTTGCTTCTGATCCCTTGATTTTGGAAATCGTAATTCCTTTGCATTTCAACTCTGAATTAGTCGGTTGCTTCTATAATCTGATATCCTTGCATTCTTTCTACTTATGGTTGAGTACTGATGCTCACATTATATCCCTTGTGAACCACTAGATCCTTTGTGGGGTTCTGTCCGACAACGTCCTTCAAATTCAATCACCTTGTGAGCCTTTCCTCGGATACATAATGCCTTTGGTAAATTGTATCCTCTGCTTCCTCAACCATGCTCTACTTTCGAGCTTGAGTTACTTATTCCTAAAGTTGTGGTATATGTTCCTATGATGTCCCTATGGGTTGAACCTACGCCTTCCCTAGTTTGTGTGAACCCGAAGATTATGCGAGTTATATCTACTGGCATTTCTTCGGATAAAATTTTCAATTCTACAACTTTGTCGAAAACGAGAAGTAAATGAAAAGTTGTGCATTAGAGAAGTGGGAGTCGACCTTGAACCTTTGAGTTCATGCCCATGGACCCGATGTGGAACTTATCATGGAAGCTTCTTGTTATAATGATAATCCCCTTGGTATAGATTCATCTTGTATTTTCTTTTGGTCCTTGGCAACCGTGATTCCGACCAGGACTATTATCCTTCGATTGCATTTCTCGGACGAGTTAAAGTACTTGTCTTCTTCAGATCATTTCACCTGTCAAGCCTCTACTTTGATCTACCTTATAGTGTTACCCTCTGGTATCTCGAGAATATCACGGAACGACATAACTTCTTATGAGTTCTTCATCAACTATTATTTCTCGCCGATTCCAATTTTTCCACGGGTTCTGAGTTGTTAGACACTCGAGAATATTGATAACTGATTCGAGTCTACGCTTTCCTTTCCATTGTTTTGTTTAATCTTTCTTGTAACCTATCTTATCTGAGCAGTGATAATTTCCTGCTTATGTAAACACCTCGGTGTACAAGATCTGTCTGTAAGACCTTGTTACTATTGTTGATGACATTCCGGTAGCCACCGATGGACGAGAACTTTGCCTATTGGTCCGCCTCGTCTTAACGAGCAGGAAAATGGTTCTCTTCGTCCCTCTCCCTTGGTACCAACGTTGTTGCCAATATAACTTACAGGCTATCCTCTAAACTGCCTTGCTATCATGACCGTGCAAAATTATTAGCGTCTTCCTGCTTTTAACCCACATGGTGGGACCATAACCCACAGTTCCACAGGATCGAAACCTGACTTTCCTGTACATCCCTGTTTTCCAAAAATTGTTCCTCGCGCTTGGCTTCGTATGTAAATCATGAGCCACCTACCTAGTGATCTATTCTGGTATCAGACGCAATACTTATTCCCATTGCTCTGAACCCCTTTCCACCGTCTGTTTCAGGCTACGAAGGGTTGCCTACCCAGTTGAAGCTTCTTATTGCACCTTCTTACCTTGCTCTCGATGACTTTATTAATATTCAACTCGAGAGATGCCTCTATGCCATGTTCACTAAGATAACCCCCATGTACCTATCCTATGATTTAGCTCCGTCCTTCTCGAGGCTTTCCACCTTACTCCACCCCTTAAATCTCGGGACGAGATTTCTTGAAGTGGAGGAGATTTGTAACATCCCCAACATCTCACTACAGTAATCCCCCACTAATAGTGGCCATGTCATCATGGTCACTTTGCCATCTGACACTTGTCCCAAATCAAAGCCATTTTTCCATTTGCAATGCATGTCAAATATTTGTTTCTTCCGTCATGCAATCAAAATAGTTCATCCTATGGAAAATAATCCCGAAATATTTTTCATGTTGAAACCAACATTTTTGGAATCCCCAAATTGCCCCTGGAAATTATTCCAGTGGTCCAACAACATTATTTCGGCTCTTTGCATTTTCCAAAAATGTTTGCACCATTCAAATTGCCCTCAAATTTTTTGCTGCCCTCTCAGTTTATTGTTAAGTAATTATGTGCCAAGTCTCATGATCAACCAAATCGTTTGCTAGCTCTCTAATTACAGAAGTAGCTATTTCGTTTCTTAAAAAAAGTGCTAACAAGCTCCTGTGCACTTAGGCCTGCTAGCTACAGTACACCACAGCCAAGCCCACCTCCACCAACCCCCACTCCCCCGGTTGTCTCCCTTCCCACTGTTCGAACGACCGGGGCGCTCGCGTTCTTCCCCGACCGCCTCGCCTACCCGCGCCGCTACAGTCCCCGGAGGGGATAAGGTCGCTGACGCCGCGCCCCCTCGATTCCCTCTCCCACTTGCCCCCTCGCTCCCCACTCCTCCTCTCTCCCTCTCCCCAGATCCCTTTCTCTCCCCCACTGAACGCGTTCGCCGTCGGCCACCTCGCCTTGATGTGGCCACCGACCCTCCCCCACCACGCCGACGAGCCCTGGAGGACCGCCGTCGTCTACCTCACCCTCTGCGTCACCGGATTGGATCCGGGAGTCCCCATCTCCGTCGCCCACATCGTCTTCGTCTCGGGTCGTCACCCTCGGTCGTCTTCGATCCGCTCCACCCGGAGCCTCTCCGGCATCCCCGAGCTCGCTTTTGCACGACTACAAGGCCCCGTGAGCTTCTTCTCCGCTTCCTCCACGCCCCGTTCTTCATTTGCCGCCATAGTTGCTGTTTCTGTGCCCGCCATGTCCGCCCGAGCTTCGTGGTCACATCCACGCTCGTGGGCGCCCAGCCACACAAGCCCATGCCCCTGCCCATCCATGTCCTTGTGCGCGCGCGCCCGCGTGCTTGGCGCCACCCCTGCTCGCTGCTGAGTTGCTGCAGCTCCGCTGCTGTTGCCGTGTGCCGGCCTCGCCTTTCCCCTGCAGCCTCACTCAAGGCCGCCGGCCACCGTCTCAAAGATCTGCCTCCGCCGCCAGGGACGCCTTGCCTGCCGGCGCCCATTGCCAAGACGACCTGCTCTTCCTCGCCGGTGGCCACCCGCCTGGGGCCGCCATCGGCGATGGGCTATGGCCTCGCCGACCTGCTAGGCGGCGCTCGATCGGGCCTCGCGCCACCCTGTGGCTCATTAACTCCGCCCATTGGCCGGGCCTTGTGCCACTGCCAGCGGGCCCCATGCCCCTGTAGTTTTAAAAAAGGATAAAAAATAATATCTTTAATAATAAAATAATTAATTAGTTAATTAACTTAATTAAAATGGTTTAGTTAAACTAACTAATAAGTTAGCCTAATTAATCAAGTAATTAGTTAGGTGAGTCAATGACAGGGGGCCCCACCCCCTGTTGACCAGTCAAACGTTGACTGGTCAACTGGGACCCCCTGGCCCACCTGTCAGCCACTAGGTACAGTTCTGTGTACCCTGTGCTGGGTGCACCTAGCATTTACTCATTATTTTCAAATTAAATTAAATTGCAGAATATGTGTAAAACTTTGAAAAATCATAGAAATTAAACCGTAGCTCGGATGAAAAAGTTTTCTACATGAAAGTTGCTCAGAATTTTGAGACGAATCCGGATACGCGTTCCATTCGTCTGCCACACGTCCCTAGCATAGAGAACCTGCAAAGTTTCTCCTCCGGTTCATTTGTCTGACAGACGTCCGGGACCGGGAAAACTTTCCCGGATGTTTCCCCCTTCGCCAGTATCGCCTAGCGATGCGTTAGAAATCTTCTAGCCCCGCTTCTTGTCTTGTTATGCATATGTTTGCGTGTATTTACTATTTTCTCCCCCCCTCTTCTCTTCGGTAGACCCCGTGACGGCTGCCGATGCCACTGTGATCGACTACGTCGACGACGACCCTCCTTCTTGTCTGAGCAACCGGGCAAGCCCCCCCTTTGATCATCCCGATATCACCTATTCTATTCTTTCATGCTTGCATTAGATTTTGCTACTGTTATTGATTGCTCATATTCTGATGCATAGCCTGCTTTTGTACCTGATGTTGTACCCTACCTGCTTATCTTAAACTGCTTAATATAGGTTGGCTAGTGATCCATCAGTGACCCCCACCTTGTCCTTGTTGCCCCTGCTTCATCATCGACGACTCGATCAGCATGATCAATGACTAGGGCCCGACACCTCACATCACATCACGCCCCTTTTGTTGCTCGACTCTGTAGAGTTACTATCGAGTGCCGAGGGTGATCCCTCATAACGCACTACTGATGATAATTCTGTAGTGTAGCTATTCGGTCGTGGTCATCGAGGGTGATTTCCTCTTTCACCATTCTCGATGCGGCTCTGTCGTTCAACACCTCAAGTGTGAACCTCGAGGGTGGTCCCTCTTACGTTCTCCTTGATGGTTACATCGAGTGGAATCCTCCGTGGGTGATTCCTCTGGTTTTCCCCTTGATGTTTAGACACACGGTTACAATTGACTTTACTTGAGACCTTTGGTGAAAGTCGGGCAGGCCCGTAGAGCACCCGCAAGATGGTTACATGGCACGGCCGGGCATTCTAGGCCCTTGTCGTAAGTCCACGAGACGGGGCGACGGGGCCACTTTCGATCGTGAGTCTCTGCTCGTCTCCGCAAGTTAATAATACAATATGGTTTGGTTATTTGTTCTGAGTTGGCCTCTCGCCTTTATGCACCAACCACCATGCAAGAATAGTTATGGGCCTCGGCGTCGTGGTATCAGCCGAAGCTTTGTCAGACGTCCAGTTCAGCAGTGCGGCACGGCTGGTACGACACCATCCATGTAGAGGTGGAGCCTGGACCCGCCCTGCGCGCAATGACCTGGAGTGCAATGGGCGATGGGCCCAGACCCCGGAGTGCTTAGGAGGTAGACCGGCGGGGACCTCTCTGCTGAGCCTAGGTCGGGCTGCGACGTGTTGATCTTCCGAGGCCGGGCATTGACCCCAGAAAGGTGTGTCCGGCTAGAGTGATCGAGCGTGTTGGAAAACATGGTGCACCCCTGCATGGAAGATTATCTAATATAGCCATGTCCACGGTAACGGACGTTCAGACTTATATCCTGATCTTATACAACTACAAATGGATACTTGATATATGTGGCTCCGGGATTGCTTTCTCGCAGGGAGTCGAGGAAGGATCTCTGGGCATTAATGTTACAACATGTTTGTTAAATATTAAACTGCTATTCTTTACTCTTCTACATGCTGCAAGATGCTTGGAGCTGCTTGAAGATGCTAGTCTTCGATAGGCTAGGCCTTCCCCTCTATTATGGCATTCTGCAGTTCAGTCCACAGATTCAACCCTTCCATTTGATACCAATGCATACTTAGTATAGATCTGATGCTTGCGAGTACTTTGGATGAGTACTCACAGTTTCTTTGCTCCCCCTTTTCCCCCTTATTTCTTCTTTTCGGTTGATGCAACCATATGGTGGATCCCTGGAGCAAGATGCCACCGCCGACGGATTCTGCTACGTGGAGACCGCCGACGACCAGGAGTAGTTAGGAGATCCCAGGAAGGAGGCCTTGCCTCTTCGATCGTATTGCTTTTGTGCTAGCCTTCTTAAGGCATCCTTGTTTAACTTATGTCTGTACTCAGATATTGTTGCTTCCGCTGACTCTGGTGTATCAAGCTTGTATTTGAGCCCTCGAGGCCCCTGGCTTGTAATATAAAGCTTGTATTTCTTTTATTTGTGTTTAGAGTTGTGTTGTGATATCTTCCCGTGAGTCCCTGATCTTGATCGTACACATTTGCGTGTATGATTAGTGTATGATTGAATCGGGGGCGTCACAGTAGAAGAACTTAAATTTTCTTTGAACTACACATAGATGTACTCTTTCGGTGAACTATATAAGGAACACCTTGTTGATTTGCGACATAAGATTTGATATTCCATAGCTTTTGAACTACACATAGATGTACACTTTCGATGTACTCTTTCGGTGAACTACACATAGATGGGTCCACTGAAGGTCCCTTTGCAGCAACCCATATGGTTTTGGGGTACTGCTCAGGCTTCCAGTAAGAACCATCAACATTCATTTTCCTCTCGAACCCAACACCCTCTTTCCTAGGGTTTCGGGTCAGAATCTACTTTTTGAGGACATCACATAGTGTCTGATGCCCTTTGAGACTTTTGTACATCCCAGTCTCAAGCAATGTCTTCAAACTAGCATTTTCATCAGCAAAAGTAGTGGTATCCTCAGCAGAGGGGTTAATTACCACATCAGCAATTGAAGATATTGTGACAGTAGTAGCAGTAGAACATTCAGCAACAGAAGTAGCGTTATCACGCTCAAGCCATTTTAGACATGATGGTTCAAATCCTTCCTGAGCGGGACTGATCTGTTGAGCATGAAGTGACTCATTCTCTTTTTGAAGATCTTCATGAACTGCTCTCAATTTCTCAAGTTCTTGCTTCCTTTGAATATAATCATAGGAAAGTTTTTCATGAGTTGTTGAGAGCGTTTCATGATGACTTTCAAGTTCCTTGTACTTAACATGAAGATTTTTGATGTCTTCAATTAAGGACCGAGATCGGGTCATTTCCGCATCCAACAGGTCATCGCTTTTGTCTAACAATTTTTGAATATGTTCCATAGCTTTTTGTTGTTCAGTTGCAATTTTAGCAAGCGTTTCGTAGCTAGGTTTGGATTCACAATCAAAGTCATCTTCACTTGATGTTTGAAAGTAAGCATCGCGTGAGTTTACCTTGGCACCACATGCCATGAAGCAGTAGGTGGGGGTAGAGTCATCCTTGTCATTATCATCAGCGTTGGTGACGGAGTCATTGTCTTCAGCGTTGAAGATGGACTTGGCAACGTAGGCTGTGGCTAAAGCCAGACTTGCAACGCCAGAGTCGGACTCCTCCTCAGATTCCACCTCTGCCTCCTCAGAAGCAGACTCCTCCTCTGAATCCATCTCTTTGCCAACAAAAGCACGTGCCTTGCCATATGAGCTCTTCTTATGTGATGAAGACTTGGAAGAAGACTTTGAGGATTTATTCTTCTTCTTCTTGTCATCAGAATCATATTCCTTGCTCTTCTTCTTCTTCTTGTTCTCATTGTCCCACTGAGGACACTCAGAGATGTAGTGACCAGGTTTCTTGCACTTGTGGCATGTTCTCTTCTTGTGGTCATGAGTAGAAGCTTCATCATTTCTCAAGCTGGATCTTGAAGATTTTAAGAAGCCTTTCTTCTTGGTGAATTTCTGGAACTTCTTCACAAGCGTAGCAAGCTCCTTTCCAATGTCTTCAGGATCCCCAGAACTGCTGTCAGATTCTTCTTCAGATGAGGAAACAACCTTTGCCTTCAAAGCGTGAGTTCGACCATAGTTGGGACCATAGATGTCTCTTTTCTCATATAGCTGAAACTCATGTGTGTTGAGCCTCTCAAGTATGTCAGGCGGATCGAGTGTCTTGAAGTCAGGGCGTTCTTGAATCATCAGGGCTAGGGTGTCAAATGAGCTGTCAAGTGATCTCATGAGTGTCTTGATGATTTCATGCTTCGTGATCTCAGTGGCACCGAGAGCATGAAGCTCATTTGTGATATCAGTGAGGCGATCAAATGTGAGCTGGACGTTCTCATTGTCGTGTCTCTTGAAGCGGTTGAAGAGGTTGCGAAGAACACTAATCCTTGAGTCTCTCTGGGTTGAGACGCCTTCATTGACCTTGGAGAGCTAGTTCCAGACTAGCTTTGACGTTTCCAGAGCACTCACACAGACATATTGTCTTTTGGGCAGATGACCACAGATGATGTTCTTGGCGGTAGAATCCAGTTGAATGAACTTCTCGACATCAGCAGGGGTGACACCTTCACCAGTCTTGGGAACACCATTCTTGACGACATACCATAGATCGACATCAATGGCTTCAAGATGCATGCGCATCTTATTCTTCCAGTAGGGGTAATCAGTGCCATCAAAGACAGGGCACGCAGCGGAGACTTTGATTATCCCTGCAGTCGACATGGCTAAAACTCCAGGTGGTTAAACCGAATTACATAAAACAAGGGAGTACCTTGCTCTGATACCAATTGAAAGTGCTAGTTATCGACTAGAGGGGGGGTGAATAGGCTATTTTTATGAAAGCCTTCAAAACATGGGAGTTATGAAGACAAACAATAGAAATGAACCTATTGATATGCAGCAGAAGGTAGACTACACGAGACAAACCATAGTCAAGAATACAATGAAGTGAAAGCACGAAGACTAATAGCAGCTAGGTAGTATGGATCAAGATGGAAGATGGTATGAAGCCAAACAACAATAGTCGTCACACAGTGAAGTCAAACAGATAAGGCGAGCAAGCAAATGACTTCATGAAGACAAACTGTAAATAAGTGAGGGAAGAGATAGAACTAGTTGCTTGGAGAGGACAAGGATTTGTTGGACAAGTTCCAGTTGCTGTGACAACTGTACGTCTGGTTAGGAAGGCTGAGATTCAACTCAGAAGACCGCGTCTTCACCTTATTCCCCTTGAGCTAAGGACACTTAGTACTTGCCCAATCACTCTGGTAAGTCTTCAAGGTAGATTCCAAACTTTCACAGACTTCGTTCACCGGCAATCCACAATGACTCTTGGATGCTCAAAACGCGACGCCTAACCGGCTGGAGGATTCACAATCCTCAAGTGTAATAAATCTTCAGGTCACGCAGACAGAAAGACTTCAGTGATGCCTAACACTCTTTGGCTCTGGGTGTTTTGGGCTTTGTCCTCACAAGGATTTCTCTCTCAAATGCTTCGGAGGTGGGTTGCTCTCAAACGACAAAATCCGTGCACTAACTCTAAGAAGCCACCAATTTATGGTGTAGGGGGTGGGCTATTTATAGCCACTAGGCAACCCGACCTGATTTGTCCGAAATGACACTGGGTCACTAAGGAACTGACACGTGTTCCAACGGTCAGATTTCAAACACACGCGACAGCTTGACTTGGGCTACAAGTAAAGGTGACTCATCCAGCTCTGGATCAGATATGGTCTCATTGTCTTCACTTGAAGACTTAGGATTTGGTTGAGCATCACTTCAGTCACTCTGACTTTGTTCACTTGGACCCCACTTAACAGTACGGTGGTTCCTATGACTCAACAAAGAAGAAAATGAGACTACGAAACAACTATGTCTTCTCACTCCATAGTCTTCACATGAATGTCTTCTCGAGTCATAATCTTCGTTGTGAATATCTTCACATACCACCATTGTCTTCAATGTCTTCACACATTTTTAGGGGTCATCTCCGGTAGGTAAACCGAATCAATGAGGGACTACTACCTGTGTTATCCTGCAATTCTGACAAACACATTAGTCCCTCAACCAGGTTTGTCGTCAATACTCCAAAACCAACTAGGGGTGGCTCTAGATGCACTTACACATAGCAAAGTCATAGCAATATCAATCTTAGAACATAATGGATACTAGGGATCAAACCCTAATAAAACTAACTCGATTACATGATAAATCTCATCCAACCCATCACCGTCCAACAAGCCAATGATGGAATTACTCACGCACGTCGGTGTGCATCATGAAATTGGTGATGGAGGAAGGTTGATGATGACGACGACGATGGATTCCCCGCTCCGGAGCCCCGAACAAACTCCAGATCAGTCCTCCCAAGAGAGTTTAGGGCTTGGCGGCGGCTCCGTATCGTAAAATGTGATGAATCCTTCTCTCTGATTTTTTTCTCCCCGAACGTGAATATATAGAGTTGGAGTTGAGGTCGGTCAAGCTGCAGGGGGCCCACGAGGCAGGGGGTGCGCCCGGAGGGGCAGGCGCTCCCCCCACACTCGTGGACAGGGTGTGGGCCCCCTGGTCCTGATTCTTTCGCTAGTATTTTTTATAAATTCCAAAAATATGCCCCGTGAAGTTTCAGGTCATTCTGAGAACTTCTATTTCTGCACAAAAATAACACCATGGCAATTCTGCTGAAAACAGCATCAGTCCGGGTTAGTTCCATTCAAATCATGCAAGTTAGAGTCCAAAACAAGGGCAAAAGTGTTTGGAAAATTAGATACGATGGAGACGTATCAGCCTCTGTAGTTCGTCATTTCCTGATATCAACTAATTAATAAATCATTTATTCATTTTCTTTGCCGGCGGGCAGGGCTTGGCAAAAGTTCATCAAAACGGTTCCAGGCGAATGGAAAGAAAAGTTGTATTGTTTTCGACCCAGGGTAAGTAATTAAGTAGTTCTAGCTAGCTACCATCTCTTTAATTCTAGTTTCAATACCATCAATTATCATGCTTTTGATTAATTATTATCTGATTGAATTTTATTCTCGTAAAGGCCGTGAAGCAGGCGCCGGGGACTGATTTATGTGCATACTATGTTTGCGAGAACATTCGCATGATGGCGTCCGAAAGGACCAAATCTGCTAGACAACTATGGGTACGTTTGCCAGAATACTATTCACAATTTTTACATCATTATCGATATCTAATCACAGTACGACTAATACATGCATATTGATCTCCTTAAAAGTTCAATGAGGTGCGGGATAAGCTCCTACCAACGGATCGCGTACGAGCAATTCAAGAGGAAATAGCGGGATTTTTGCTCAACCAGGTCATTGATCCCAAAGGAGAATACTGTTACCCGCTACCGCAATAATGCCTCCATGTAGGAGAAATTGTATATATCAAATTGTATATATATACATGTGTATATGGGAATGGTGGTGCGAGACATTCGATGATAACACCCTTAAGAGTCTTATTGTGCTAACACCCAGCTTATTCTGCTAACAATTTCTGATCCAAGCCCGTTACTGAAACAAAACAGAACTACATCCAACAAAGAAAAAGCCCCCAGCTCCCACCACCCACGACCTCATCCCCTTATCCTCTCCACCTTCCTCTCGCAAGAACCCATGGCCACCCAATCTTCTTCCTCCTACCTCCTTCCACCTTGCACCAGAGCCACTCAAACCTCCCTCTTGGCCCGCTTTGACCATGTGCCTTCGAGCCCGCCTCCCTCACACCTTCTTACCCGACCTACAAGCTTCTGCCACCGGGGGCCAAGGGTCACGCCGCCGGCCACGTGCCCAACGCCTGCCTCCGGCCTCCTACCTCGATGCCGCCCCATCCAGTCTACTCCCCTCGGCGCCGCCCCTCCCTCCCCTCTTTCCTTCTTCCCCGGACGCGCAGAGGTCGCCCTAACCCACTCCAACCTCACCTTCCCCGACTCCCTAGCTTCTGCCACCGGGGGCCAAGGGCTGCACCGCCGGCCGCGTGCGCGGTGCCCTCCAGCCTCCTACCCCGGTGCCTCCCCTCCATCCCCTCTTCCCTTCTTCCCTGGACATGCGCATCCCTCCCCTCCTCTGCTTTCTTTTCAATCGGCATCGATGAGCCCCTCCGCGTGCTACGCCCCCTCCCGGCTAGCCGTGCCGCTTCCCACGAGACTCCAAGTGGGACGCCGGCGCTCCACGGCCCCGGGCCTGCCCAAATCGCCCACCCCCGTGCCGACCTGGCAATGGATCAGTGAGATCCACTCTTGGGTGACCCCCACCTCGCATCGGTGCTCCTCTGCAACGAAAACAATTAGCATCAGCTCTCCCCCAATTGCAGTTCACCCTTGTGTTCATGGATCCGTGGATGGTGAGATCCCGTTGACTTCTTTGCTCAGCGGCGTCCCATTAGCTCGAGGCTGCACATCCGTGGACGCACAGAGACGGTGCTCCCAGGGCGACCCGCCTCTTCTCCTCTGCCTGGAAGCATGGCGATGCCACTAGTGGCACATCCACAACACAGTTTGTGGTTCGCCACCCTTCTGCCCCCCTCTTCCACCTCCCATCCTCCATCGCTGGAGCAGCACGGGCGTGGTCGTGCAGTGCACTGCCACTCCTCATGCAGTGCAGATCGGGCATCATGCAGCATTGCAGTTTCGGTGTGGCGGCTACATGCCAGGATGATTTTTTTTTTTTTGAGTCATTTAGCATTTCACTCGCTTGGGGGAGCGGTTATCGGCCGCGTTCCGTGCAGTGCATTGGCATGTTTTTGCAGTGCGTTCGCATATTCTTTCCAAGAAGCACCATCTATTTTCCTGTGCAGTGCATTGGCATGTTGTTGCAGTGCGTTGGCATGTTATTTCCAAGGAAGCACCATCTATTTTCCTGTGCAGTGCATTGGCATGTTTTTGCAGTGCGTTGGCATGTTATTCGAGGACGCCGACGAGGTGGCCGCAGAGGTCGGGATGGAGGTGGAGGAGAGCCCCGCCTCCCCCGAGGAGGAGGTCATCAGCAACGACAAGACCGGCGCCGACTACTACTTCGACTCCTACTCCCACTTTGATACGCGCGCTCGCTCCGATTTGAGAACACACGCCGTTTCCCCGTGGATTTCTGTTACAGCACTCGGCGTTGGGGATTTTTTCTCCAATCTTTGATTGACTAGTTTATGGGAGAGCATGAGCTGTTGTACCGTCCGGTTGTATTGGCGGCAATATTGGTGCCAAAGATTGATCATTTGCAGGTCTAGTGCAGTTCAGCTGGGCGCTGCAGCTCTGCCTTCGCACCCATGCAATTCACCCCCTGCACGCTGTTGTTTGTTTTTGGTCCACAACGACTCTGTCCACAACACAGTGTAGTGCGCCCGGCAGTGCAGCTCACTTCATCTGGTGTTTCTTTTGTTCAAATGCAGGTCACTTCGTCCACATGGCAGGTGCTTCGACGAGCGACCTGCAGTTCGCCCTCTCCCCTCGTCGGCCTAGCGGCCACCACCACGAGCCCGCGACGCCCTACATGATGTAGTTCATTTTGGGTTGATGTTGAATTGATCGGTGCTGAAGGCCACGTGCGGTCTGGTCTGGCGTAAGCATGCAGTACAGGCGGCGGCAAGGTAGCTCATGTAGTTCCTTAACGCGGCGAGTGCGGTTTGTTTGCAGCCCATGTGCATGATGCATGCATGCCATGTGTGTGTGTGTGTCGATGTTCTATTCGTTGGGAAACTACAGAAGAAAAATGATGAATTTTTTAAGTTCACTTTCTTCTTGAATGTGTGAGAGAAAATGTGAAAATTTATAAAAAAAGATGCACTCCGTTGGTGCACTGCTTGTGGCTCGCGCGGTTCGTGTGTGAAGTTTTGTCTGTATTCTTTTATTTGTAGAAAAGGTGTCTGGTTCCTTTTGTGGTGGTTGGTGCTTCAGTTTATGAAAAAAGAGAAAAAATTAATTCCCATAATAAACAAAAACATCAGAGGCACCACTTGGTAACAGAAAAGTGTCTTGTATGTAAATTTATTATTAAGCTCACTTTGCAATCTCATGCGGCTCACCTCTCGATAGTTTTGCGGTCCACTTATGCCAGATGTGAAGCTCACTTCGTAATCTCATGCGGCCCACATCTTGATAGTTTTGTGGTCCACTTATGCCCGATGTGAAGCTCACTTTGTAATCTCATACGGCCCACCTCTCGATAGTTTTGCGGTCCACTTACGCCAGACTCGATAGTTTTGCGGTCCACTTACGGCCGATGTGAAGCTCATTTTGTAATCTCATGCGGCTCACCTCTCGATAGTTTTTGCGGTCCACTTACGCCAGACATGAAGCTCACTTCGTAATCTCATGCGGCCCACCTCTTGATAGTTTTGCGGTCTACTTACGCCCGGTGTGTAGCTCACTTCGTAATCTCATGCGACTCACCTCTCGATAGTTTGCGGTGCACTTACGCCCGATGTGAAGTGCATTCCACTTTCTTGTCCGTTAAACCTATGCTTGAGAAAAGGAATGATGAAGTTTTCTTGTCCGTCTAATGCGGTGCGGGTTTCAGTCTGAAGCAGTGCTGTTTTCTGTTGGATGAAGTTCACTCATCGATTTAAGTGTCGCGAAAAACAGAGTGTCTGCATTTTGGTAATTTAAAGACTGCTCTTAAACCGTAAATAATTAGAGAGATTGTTCTACATGAAAAAGTTGCATCTCGACGATATCTTTCCAACAGCGTACAATTTGAATCATTTCGACCAGCGGTTTGTAAAAATTTCTCGAAAAACAGTCGCTGCCTCTCGTAGTCAACCACACGATTTTCAAAATTAACTAAAAACATAAGGAATCTCAAAACCATTTCTACATATGAAAGTAGCGCCTTATACATAGCTTTCCAACGAGATATTACACGTCTCGTTTCGACAAACGTTTCAAAAACTAGAGCGAAAACAGTACCGAAAATTGAAAAAAAATCAAAAAAACTTAATTCCGCGATTTAGTAAATTCGAAACTGCTCTTAAACCGTAATGAATTAGAAAAAATAATACATATGAAAAAGATGAGCCTCGATGATATCTTTCCAATGGCGTATCATTTGCTTTATTTTGATGAGCAGTTTAGAAAAAATCACGAAAATACGCTCGCTGCCACTCATCATCCGCCGGACCGTTTTTGAAACTGCTCTTAAACCGCGAGAAATCTCAAAAATTGTTCAACATGGCGAAGTTGCGCCTAATCCATAGCTTTCCAATGGTATATTAGACGTATTGTTACGATAAACGGTTAAAAATTTAGAGCGAAAACAGTACCAAAAAAATACTGCGTGCAGTTTTTTACGACACGAAGGTCACTAGTTTGTATTGCAGCGCTCTTGCTATAGAAAGTGCAGTGCTCTCGTGTTGAGCGTGAAGTGCGGAAGTGTTATCAGAATAACTATTCTGCTAATATTAGCAGAATTGACCAGCTGTATATATATATATATATATATATATATATATATATATATATATATAACATATACAATATGTAGTATCGTAATATACCAGCAAATGAAAAAAAATTAAATTGAAAACACAAAATTAAAAGGAAAAATCATGAACCAAAACCCCCCCAAACCTTTTAGTACCGGTTGGTGTTACCAACCGGTACTAAAGGTGTCCCTGCCTCCGGTGCTGGCTCGTGCCACGTGGTGGCCCTTTAGTGGCGGTTCATGTTGAACCGGTACTAAAGGGGGGGGGGGCTTTAGTCCCCACCATTTAGTGCCGGTTGCAGAACCGGACTAAAGGGCCTTACGAACCGGTGATAAAGCCCGGTTCTGCACTAGTGCTTGAACTACGTCGGTATTTCCCCAAAGAGGAAGGGATGATGCAGCACAGCTACGGTAGGTATTTCCCTCAGTTATCAAACCAAGGTATCAATCCAGTAGGAGAACCAAGCAACACTATGCAAATGGTACCTGCACACAAAGAACAAATGTTGGCAACCCGACGCTTATAAGGGGTTGTCAATCCCTTTTCGGGTAACGGCGCCAGAAATTATCAAGTTGACGGGATAAAAATTGTGATAGATTGGATAAATAACCCTTGATAAAATACGAAACAAAAAGATGCAAATAAAAAGTGCAGCAAGGTATTTTTGGGTTTTTGGAATAATGGATCTGAAAACAAAAGTGGCAAATAATAGATCGGAAAGCAAATAAGATAAAGAATAGACCCAGGGGTCATAGATTTCACTAGTGGCTTCTCTCAAGAAAATAGCACACGGCGGGTAAACAAATTACTGTTGGGCAAATGATAAAACCTCAGATAATTATGACGATATCCAGGTAATGATCAATATATAGGCATCACGTCCAAGATTAGTATACCGACTCCTGCCTGCATCTACTACTATTACTCCGCACATCGACCGCTATCCAGCATGCATCTAGTGTATTAAGTTAATGGAAAAACAGAGTAATGCAATAAGAACGATGACACGAAGTAGATAAGATCTATTCATGTAGGAATAGACCCCATCTTCTTATCCTTAATAGCAATGATACATGCATGTCTTGCTGCCTCTTTTGTCAGTGAGAAAGAACACTGCACGATTGAACCCATCACAAAGAACCTCTTCCCATGTCAAGAAAAATCGATCTAGTCGGCCTAACTAAACCAAAGATTCGAAGAAGAAATACGAGGCTATGAATAATCATGCATATAAGAGATCAAACGAAGACTCAAAAAATATTCATAGATATAGATCTGATCATAAACTCAAAGTTCATCGGATCCCAACAAACACACCGCAAAAAAGAATTACATCAAGTAGATCTCCAAGAGACCATTGTATTGAGAATCAAAAGATAGAGAGGAAGCCATCTAGCTACTGCCTACGGACCCATAGGTCTATGATGAACTACTCACGCATCATCGGAGAGGCACCAATGAGGATGATGAACCCCTCCATGATGGTGTCTAGATTGGATCTCGTGGTTTTGGAACTTGCGGCGACTGGAATTATGTTTCGTCTACTCCCCTAGGGTTTCTGGAATATTAGGGTATTTATAGGGCGAAGAGGCGGTGCGGGAGGCCACCGAGGTGGGCACAACCTACCTGGGCGCGCCTGGACTCTTGGGCACGCCCTGGTGGGTTGTGCTCCCTTCGGAGCCCCCCTTTGGTACTTCTTTGGCCCATAAGGTGGCTTTTGGCCCAGACAAATTCTTCAAAATGTTTCGCTGTGTTTTGACTCCAATTGGTACTGGTATTCTGTGAAGTAAAAAGCAAGCAAAAAACAACAACTGGCACTGGGCACTATGTCAATAGGTTAGTCCCAAAAAAGATATAAAGTTACTATAAAATGATTGTAAAACATCCAAGAATGATAATATAACAGCATGGAACAAACAAAAATTATAGATACGTTGGAGACGTATCAAGCGGCGACTTGCCCGGTGGTGCTGACGAGAGGTGATGCAGATGGTGGGCCTGAGGCGACGACGACAGCGGCGGCTCCCGCGTGAGGAGCTTCTCCACCACCCTTGTCGACATCTCGCAACAGGTGTCGTGGTTCTAAGTCTAACAGTAGTGTAGGGGGGGGTACTAAAGGAGAGGCAAGATCCTAGCTATCGAGTAGTTGTACACGCAAGAGTTTTACGAGTTCAGACCCTTCTCGGAAGAAGTAACAGCCCTACGTCTCGGTGCCCGGAGGCGGTCGACTGGATTATATGCGTGTGAGTTACAGGGGTGCGAACCCTTTACACTGAGGAGGGGGGTGGCTTATATAGAGTTCGCCAGACCCCTCCGGCCCTCAATTATGCAGGGTTTAAAGTACATTAAGTCAGGGGGTTACTGGTAACGCCCTCATAAAGTGCTATGAAGACCATAAAGGCTACTTAATGACAGACCGTTACGTGCAGAGTGACTTTAGATCTCCTGGCTGTCGAGTGGTTAGCTTCATGGTCGAGTGGTTATCTTCATGGTCGAGTGTCCTCGAGTCCGTAGAGTGGATCACCTCTAGGTCCACTGACAGGTAGTTTCTTTTAGAGATGTCCTTGGGTAGGGTAGCTTAGACAGGTCCATGACCCTACCCTAGGTACATAGCTTCATCATTAGCCCCCGAATGGATCGAGGTTTGAGTGGGGAAGGAGTTGAGAATTCTTCCGACCCATTTTTCGTGCTATGAGTATGTCTTGTCTTGGACCAATGAATTTTTAGGTGACGGCATCAACTTCTTTTTCAGTCGCCTTCATCCATTCTTTATTTCTGTCGAGTGAAGTTTTCACCTGGAGAGGTTCGAGTGGCAGAGTGGAGGGGATCTTCTGCCCGACGAGCTGTTCTGCAAACCGTGGATTTTGTGGGATTCGAAATTTGGGAAGCGCGCGGGACGGGGCGTAGCCGCAGCAATTGGACGGGATAAGGCAGGGGCGCCTCGATCTCCGCGCCACCTTTTTCGCCACGTATCACGCGCGCGACTGTTGTGGGATTTAACAGGATCGTCCGGGCCTACATGTCAGCCACTCGGAAGCAGCCTTATATAAAGCGCTGGACGGGGGGTTTTCAACAGTGCGCCCTCATTCTTCCCTCTTCTCCAGATTTCTCCGCCGCATTCGCTTCTGCCTCCGTGCTGCTGCTCCGTGCGTGTTCCGCCGGCGACGATGGTGAAGGAGAAGACGGCGGCCATGGAGCGGGCGAAGAAGGCGACGGCAAAGGCGAAGGGGAGAGGAACTAGTTGGAGTGGCTCTTCATCGAGGACCGGCCTGCCGCCGGGCTGGATCCAGGGCGACTGGATCCGTTCGACAATTAGTCAGGTGGATCTCGACGACCTGGCTGACGGAGGGCTGATCCCCCATGGATCGGTGCGGCTCTCGGGGAGGGAGTCAGAGCCGCAGCCCCAGGAGGGTGAGTGCGTTCTTCTAGCCACCCACGTCGACCGTGGGTTTTCTTTGCCGCCCCACCCTTTCTTCCGGGGATTTTTGAATTTCTTTGGGGCACAATTCCACCACTTCACGCCCAACACCATAGTGTACCTCGCCGCCTATGTGTCTTTGTGCGAGTGCTTCTTGGGTTGCCGGCCTCACTGGGGTCTCTTTAAGCACATCTTCACCTGTCGCTCCCAGACGGTGAAGAAGGCAAATCCGAGTGACGAGAGGACACATGTGATTCAGATGTGTGGGGGCCTTGGGATCTAGTTGAGAGGGAAAAGTTCTTTTCCGACCATGGTTTTGCCCGACTCCGTCCGTGGGTGGCAGTCGACTTGGTTTTACTGCAAGGACCAGCCGATGCCAGGGCAGTCGACCGGGCTCCCTCCCTTTTCCATGGAACGAGTGAGGAAGCCCTCCTCATGGAAGGTGGTCCCGGAGGAGAAGGCGCAGGTGAAGGTGCTGGTCGAGCGTGTTGTGCAGCTCATCCGCGACGGGGTGACTGGTATGGACCTCCTGGAGGTCTTCCTCCGGCGGCGCATCCAGCCGCTCCAGTTTCGAGATCATCCTATGTGGATGTATTCCGGAACCGAGGACACCACTCGGATCCACCCAGAGGAGATCGACGACGCCACGCTAGAGCGGTGGATGGGAAGCATTACGGGGAACAAGGACAACCCTCGAGGAGCCAGGAGGGTCGTTCCACTCGACCAGTCATATGAAGTTGACAAGGTCCAGTTCTGCATTTCCGACTACAATTTTGTTTTTTCCATTCTGTCTGTTTGAAATCAACCGACTGACTTTTGTCTTGTTTGCTGTCTTCTAGGTCACGACTGAAATGTACTCGATGCCCAACGGGGCGCAGGAACAAGCCGAGGAGGGAGAGGCGAGTGGAGGCGAAAGTGAGGAGGAGGAGTGGAAATCTGACGACAAGGGGGAAGAGGATGAAGACGGTTCCAGTGAGGAGGAGGAGGAAATGGAAGTCGATCCTCCTCGCACAGAAAGGCGATCCAAGCTCGCCTATGATTCCGCGAGGGAGCACGGCAAAGCGGTTGCGCCGTTGTGCCGTCGACAAAGCGTCCTCGGACGGACTCTCCGGCGCCGACTGAAAAAGCACCGAAGCATCCGCGGGAGGAGTCATCAAAGCCACTAAAGGCCTTGCCTAAGATGAAATGGCCATTCCCACCATCTCCGGGTAATAGCAGGATTTGTGTTTCCTTGTTCAGCTCGAGCTAACTTCCGGTCGACTCATCGACTGGTTTCTGAAATCTGCAGTGCTGCTACCTCCGAGACCTCTGCCAAGGACGGCGACCAAGAAATGGAAGACACTGTCACCTCCAACCCTGGTATGTTCTGTTGTAGTTTTTGCTTTTGGTCGATCAGATCTTCATTTCCAACTCTGGATTTGTCTTGCAGCTCCTCGTCACGTCATTGATCTCCCCGATGACGATGACAAGGTGCCCCTGAAGGCGAGGAAGAATAGACAGGCCGCGGCTGGCAAGGCCACTCGGACTGCGTCATCACCTGAGGCACTGGTTCAAGAAGGTGGCGACATCACTCGGCATTCTGTGACCTTCGCTGTGCCGCTGATGAGTGCCCGGCCTTCGTCGTCGACTGCTGAACTGCCCTCCCTTTTCGCCACACACTACATCCCAGAGGACCATGCGGGCACAGCTAAGGAGGCTATACGCCAGGCGGGGATTATGATGGAGTAGGTGAAGGCGATCTGGGAAGCTAGCCAAGCGGCTTATGATGCAAGCTCAGCCCTTCAGAGCAATGTCCAGGTTAGTTGGCAACCGCCTGTTCTGTTAGGATATGTTATTTGAAGATTTTCTTTCCAAAAATCTTTGTGTCTGTACACCCACTGGGTGTGTCGATTGGGTTTGTAGACTGGTGGGGGCATGCTGAGTGCACCCACTGGGTGTAGTCCCCGAGACTATGGTGGACTGTTGGCAGTTGACTGTAGTCTTTGTAGTTGAAATTTCTTCACTCAGTCTGGTCGGACCATGTCGAGTGGAACATTAGGACCTGTGGGGGCATGCTGAGTGCACCCATTGGGTGTAGTCCCCGAGACTATGGTGGACTGCTGGCAGTCGACTGTAGTCTGAAGAACTCTATCTTTCCTCTTTTTTTTTGTAGACTATGATGAGACCATAATCTCTTTGTTCCTTTCGGTCGACTGATCGAATCGAGTCGGTAGAACTAGTGGGGGCACGCTGAGTGCACCCACTGGGTGTAGTCCCCGAGACTATTGTTGAATATTTTGATTCGACTGTAGTCTTAGAAACGTTACTGTTTTTCTCTTAGTCACTCGGAAGTAACCTCTCTTTGATGTCTGTCGACTGACTCTTTGCAGAAATCTTGCGAGCTCGTGGCTCGTTATACTGAGTTGGAGAAGAAACATATCCAGCTCGACCTTGACTTAAAACTTGTTCAGGAGAACTTTCAGAAGGCAAAGGACGAGGCAACAGGTACGATTGGTGAGAACTTGACGATTGTTTTTATCTTTCTGCCCATTATTGATTCTGACCTCCTTGCCATTTTGCAGAGAAAACGAAGGTGGCTCTGATCAAGAAGGACCAGGAACTTGCTGAGGTGCAGAAGGCTGCATCGGATAAAACGAAGCTTGTGGAAGAAAAGCTGGCTTCAGTCGGCAAACTCGAAGAAGAGAACGCCAACCTGAAAGCTGCTCTTGACGCGGCCAACAAGGAAGTCAGCCGTCTGAAGAACGACAAGACACTACTAGGAAGAGGGCTATAGATGGAATGCACACTAATGGCGCACCTGTCAGGTAGTGCGCCACTACTATATAGTAATGGCGCACCAGACACACGGTGCACCACTAGTAATATTTTTTTTCCATTTTTCCATACATACTAATGGCGCATCTGAGCGAAGTGCGCCATTACTCACCGGCCACAGAGTGAGCCAGTACTGTATTCTTTTTTTATTTCTTTTTTTTGCAAAACTACTAATGGCGCACCGTGTCACAGTGCACCATTACTAGTTTAAACTAGTAATGGCGCACTATGACTCGGTGCGCCATTAGTATATATATTTATTTATTTTACTTTTTTGCAAAACTACTAATGGCGCACCACCTGCAGGTGCGCCAATAGTAACTAGGGTTACTAATGGAGCATTTGCAGGTGGTGCGCCATTAGTAACCTGGGACCCCAACAAGATATTTTGGACAACCACACCTACCCACTCACTTTCCCCACTTCATTCCCTCCACCTCCTTCTCCAAGCTTTCGGCTGCCTCCTCCTCCTCACCTCATTTGCACCATAGATTCATCAAAATTAAGTGGTGAAATTACCTTTTTGGTAGGTAAGTAAGGGAAAGCTATCTTCATGTTGTAGATCTACTTTTTCTCTCCCTAGCTCGCTCCAACAACGTGCACATGCACCTTTTGTGGCCTAGCTAGATCTATGTATGTTTGTGATGTTGCATATGTTTGTGGTGTTGCATATATGTTTGTGTTTGCAGGTACCGGTATTTGAAATGCGATAGTTGCCAATATTTTGCCGGAATGTTGATTCATTTCCGTTTTCAAGTAGAATTTTGGCACTATGCATTCTTTTTGGTCCTATTTTTAGGGAAGGTCACGCCAAAATTTTTCTTGGTTCTAAAATATCGTTTTGCTCTACTCGCAGCGCATTGATGGTCCGCACGATGACCGAAGGCATCGTGAATAGGTTTTTGAGCTCCGCGAAGGCCGAGATGCTTCAAAAGAACGAGATGGAGATAAGATGTATGTGTCGAAGATGCAAGCTGAAGAGCCTTATTGCGGACCCGAATTCCGGGCAGGTGCGGGACCACCTGCTCTTGCGTGGTTTCATGGATGGCTATCGGTAGCAAGGTGATGAAGATGACTATGAAGTCGTCCATGGGGGCCGGGCAAGAAATGAGGAAGGGCAACAAGACAACCACCATGGCGTAGGGCGGGCGAGAAGACGAAGAATCTCCGTGACATGATCACGACGGTGATGCTGTACACAGTCATCATGTAGAAGATGTCGTACATGATGATGAGGAAGATCAAGACGAAGGGCATGATCATGAAGATGAAGATGCTGGAGCAGACGACGATGGAGGCTGGGTGTAGGACCCTCATATTCAAGAGTTGCTTCTCAAGCAGACAGATAATGCAAGAGCTGCCGCCCGAGAGAAAGCCAAGCTGGATCAACTGTAGATAGACGCGGTTACTCCATTGTATGAAGGATGCAGGCCCGAGGATACCCGCCTGAAAGTAACGCTCATGGCTCTGGAGATGAAGGTAAAACACAAAATGACCGACGCATGCTTCGACGAGAACATGTCATTCTGGCACGAATGTCTTCCCAAGGGGAACAAGTGCTCGACCAGTTTCGAGGAGGCGAAGAAAATCGTGTGTCCTCTGGATTTACCGGACATGAAATACCATGTGTGCATGAACAATTGCATCATTGATCGGGACGAGCACGCAGAGTATACCATATGTCCGGTGTACGGCGTCACTCGATACAAGAAGAGGAAGAAAGCTCCTCTAAAATCGGTGTGGTACTTTCCGATCACTCCTCGTCTGCAGCGGTATTTCGCGGACCCTAAGGTAGCAAAGCTCCTGCGTTGGCACGCGGATAGGGATGAGAAGAAGCGGGAAGATGACGGAAATGATCCGGAGATAAATAATAAAGACACGATGCTGAGTCACCCTAAGGATGCGAGCGGTGGCAAGCGTTGAACTGAATACCCAGAATTTGGTAAGGATCCAAGGAACATCGTGGCCGGGCGCGAGCACCGATGGAGTCAATCCGCTTGGCAGTCAGAGAAGCACACATAGCACCTGGCCTGTGTTTGTGTGGATGCACAACCTTCCCCCTGGTTGTGCATGAAGAGGAAGTACATTCACATGAGTATGCTAATTGAAGGGCCGAAACAACCAGGGAACGACATCAATCTGTATCTGGGGCTGCTAAAGGAGGAGCTAGACACGCTGTGGAAAACGCCAGCCAATACGTGGGATGCTGCAGAGAAATAATATTTCCCTATGAGAGCCGCACTGCTCACGACGGTGCACGACTATCTCGGTTACGGATATCTCGCGGGGAGGTAGTCCACGGATTTTCTGGATGCGTAAGGTGCATGGATGACACAACGTATCGCCAGCTAGATAGAGATCCCGGGTCTTCGAAAACCGTGTTCATGGGACATCGAAGGTGGCTTTGCGATGATGACCCGTGGAGGAAACGCAAGGATCTGTTCGATGGTGAAACCGAACCCCGAAAACGCCCGTGTACGAGGAGCGGCGAGGAAATATACGAGCTGTTGAAAAATTGGAAAGATTGCCCACTGCCGGGAAAGAAGCAAAAGGCGCCAGAGCCGGGAAAGAAGCGAAAGGCGCCAGAGCCGCTGCTGAAGGTATGAAAAACGAGGTCTGTTTTCTGGGACTTGCCGTACTGGAAGATCCACCGTGTGCCTCACAGCCTTGATGCCATGCATATCACGAAGAACGTGTGCGAGAGTCTGCTTGGTACCCTGCTCAACATGCCAGAGAGGACCAAAGATGGGCCGAAAGAAAGGGCAGACTTGAAATCAATGGGCATCATGCAGGAGCTTCACGCTAATGATGATGATGATGATGATGATGAGGCGAAGCAGGACACAGAAAGTCGTCGCAAAGGCAAAAAGGCCAAGAAGACCGGAAATGACTACCCTCCCGCGTGCTTCACTCTAAGTTAGGAGGAGATCGATCAGTTTTTCACCTGCCTCGTATGAGTAAAACTTCCTTAGGTTACGCGGGGAAGATAAGCTGATACCTGGACCCAGCGAAGCAGAAGTTCAGCGGGATGAAGTCTCACGACTGTCACGTGCTGATGACGCAGATACTTCCAGTTGCAATCCGTGGGATCATGGACGCACACGTCCGTGAAAAGCTATTTGGCCTATGCAACTTTTTCGACGTCATCTCTCAGAAGTCGATCGGCGTGAGGCAACTCAGAAGGCTACAGGAAGAGATCATGGTGATACTATGCGAGCTTGAGATGTACTTCCCGCCCACATTCTTCGACGTTGTGGTGCATCTGCTGGTCCATATCGTGGAGGATATCATCCAACTCGGGTCGACGTTCCTGCACAGCATGATGCCGTTCGAAAGGATGAATGGTGTCATCAAAGGATACGTTCGCAACATGTCATGTCCAGAGGGAGGTATAGCCAGGGGCTTTCTGACCGAAGAGTGAATCTCCTACTGCACGAATTATCTAGGCACCGAGAACCCCGTTGGTCTGCCCGACAACAGGCACCTCGGCAGGCTCGCTGGATGGGGTCACCGTGAGGGTCGCCGCGAAATGCATGTCGACTTCAAGGGTCGGCTTGCCGACTTTGAAAGAGCAAACCTAGTCGCGCTACAACACATAGACGTAGTAGATCCTTGGGTGGTAGAGCACAAACCTTTATTGAGAAGACGTGCAATGACCGAGGCCAACAGAGGACGGACGGAGATATAATCAAAGAGCACAACTCATGTTTCACGCGTTGGTTCAAGCAAAAGCTTCGTCAGACTTTTACATGAGGATTCTTCCGCGGAAGAACAACTCATATTCGCCTTGTCACAGGGCGCCGAGCACAACCTGATGACCTATGAGGCGTACGATATCAACGGCTACACATTCTACACCAAGACCAAGGACATGAAGAGCGATGGTTATCAGAACTCCGGGGTAACGATGGAATCATACACCGGTAATGACAAGGACAGATACTACGGAAGGATCGAGGAGATCTGGGAGCTGAGCTACGCTAGAGAGAAGGTCCCGATGTTCTGTGTCAAATGGGCCAAGAGCGTCCTAAAAGAAGACCGGTTTCACCACCATGGTTATACCCGAAGCCAAATCCAAGACCGCGGGCGCAAACGTCACCGTGAAAAATGAGCCATGGGTACTGGCTTCCCAAGTGGACCAATGCTTCTTCATTACCGACCGTCAAAAGCCCGGTCGTGTTGTTGTGAGGAGAGGCAAAGGAAGATCATCGTAATGGATGGAGTAGCCAATGAGCAAGACTTCGACAAGCACGGTAACTCAAGATCGAACATGACGGCATTTACGATGAAGTAGCAGCACACACCACAAGAAGAAGCAGGACCACCCTACCTAAAGGACGTCCGTTCCACAAAAGAACTCCATTTGCGAAAAAGAAGGGCAAGAAGATTGTGAACAGATAGCTAGCTAAGATCGATTGTATTTAAATCGTAGTCTTCATTTCTCGATTGTATTTCATGGGCACTTTTTGATATCATGAATATTTTTATATTTCATGGGCACTTTTTGAATTCATGATCACACTCGATCTCGATCCCCCTCCATCTCGATCCCGGCCCTCCATCTTGATCCCACCCACACCCTCCCCCGCTAGGTCCACCGCCGCTGCCGACCCACCGCAACCCTCCCCCACTCCACCGCCGCCGACGAGCACCCGCCTCAAGACCCTCCCGGCCCGCTCCACCACCGCCAACGGGCACCCCCCGCACCCTCCCCCGCTCCACCGCCGCTGCTGATGATATTTTCAAGTAACAATATTGATGAAATTTTTTTAAAAATTATTACTGTTTTTATAAAAAATTATTACTGTTTCATATTCATATTCATTTTCTAAAAAATGATAATAAGAAAGTGTAGACTACAATTGTTGTTAAACAACAATTATTACTGTTTTTATATAAAAAAATTGCTATTTCATATTCATATTCATATTCATTTTTTAAAAAATAATTAAAAAAATTCTTACTTATGGAGCATGGGTGGCTGGTGCGCCATTGCTATCTAAAAAAAGAATACTTATGGCGCACTGTAGCGTTGGTGCGCCATTGCTATGAAAAAAAACATTCTAATGGCGCACCGCCTGGGGGTGCGCCATTAGTAATCTTCCCCCATCCATACACCACCGCGCCGCTCCTTCCCCCTCCCTCTCGCCAGACTACTTCGATTCGTCCCTCTCCCTCCACCGCGCCGCTCCCTCCCTCGTCCCTCCCTCCACCGCGCCGCCGCCGCCGCTGCCCCGACCCACTGCGCCGCAGCCGCCCACGCGCCCCCGCCGCCTCCCTCTCCCCTTCCTCCCCCTCGAGCGCCGCCTCCCCCCGAGCCCCGCCTCCCCCCTCGAAACCCTAGAAACCTCGGAGCCGCCCCGACCCTCGCCGGACTCCACCCCGCCGCCCGCGCCCCGCGCCCCACCCCGCCGCCCCGCCCCCGCCACAGACGGCCGTTCGCTCCTGCTGGCCCCGGCCTTCCCCTGCGGCGGCGACGAGCAGAGCAGCCGACGACGACGGCCTCCTCCGCTGCGCCCCGGCCCCGTTCTTCCGCCGCCGCGGAGCCACCCGTCCCGGGGCAAGGCCTCCGTGTTTCCGCCTCCGCTGACCGCTGCGGCCTGCTTCCCCTGTGGCGCCTCTCCTCCCGCTGGTATTTTTCTCGTTGGTAGTTTGGTATTACTTGAATTGGTGTATGCGTTGTCTGATCCTTGTTGTATTGCGGTGATAACCCCGAATTGGAAGTTAGACTTGCAATTTCTGTTCCTAGACATACCTGAGACAGACATGTATGCATTGTCTGATTGTTAGTATGACTGAGACAGAGATGTCACGATTGTTGTATGCATTGTCTTAGTTTGGTATTAGTTGAATTAGTGTATGCATTGTCTGATTATTGGTAGTTCGGTATTAGTTGAACATGAATTTAACTAAACAGGTCCAAATGATGTTTAACATGAATTTAACTAAACATGAATTTTATGTTGTTGCTGCTGAAGATGAGTAGTTGTAGGAAGATGATGCATAGTAGTTTTATGTTGTTGTAGTAGTTGTAGGATGTTATTGTAGTTGAAGTTGCAGGAGTAGATAATGGAGTACTGCCAATTTACTATTAGTAAAGATGTTGAACACACAACTGTTGTTTACTCTAGTGATAGGAGTAGTAGTGGTGGCCATCTAGTTGGACTACTACTGCTAGGACTTGCTCCGGATTTTAGGATTTCTTTTCTTTTAGGATTTATTTTCTTCTAGGACTAGGTTTTTATTATTTTTCTGTTGTGATTGTTTTTTGAGCTCTTTATTTTTCATTTCCTACTATCCTTATCCTAATTATCTTAAATTGTTATGATGTGTGTAACAGGATTAGATCTTGAATTTGCTAGTGGACTTTGGGAGTTTCTTAGCCAGCTTGGTGACTCCATATTTTTCACTATTTCAGCAAGTCTTTTGTAAGCATTAAACTTTCAGCACTACATTTTTATCTTATGTGTACATCTGTTTGCTTCCAATTGCTATATATGTATTGTTGTTACTAAAAATGATGAAGCTCCTGTCAATTGCTATATATGTGTATTGATACAGTTCAGATTTGATTAGTTCCATAAATTTGTATGACCAAATATATATTTCAGATTTGTATAGTTTCAGAGATTTGTATGACCAAAGATACAGTTCAGATTTGAATTGTTTCAGAAATTTGTATGACCAGAGATACAGTTCAGATTAGAATTGTTTCAGAAATTGGTATGACCAAAGATGCTATTGTATATAAATGGGATGCTGTAAAACTGTTCTTCATCTTTACAAAGGTTGTTGTATAGAAATATGCTGAATTTTCTGCTCTGATTGTTGCTCAAAGAAATTTAGCAAAAAATGGCGTCCTGGGAGACGCCGCTGCTGCTTGAGGCCCTTGAGAGGCCCTTCGTGTCGTGATGATTTTGCAGGTACCCCGAGGGGCCCTTGAGTTTGCCGGAATGTCGATTAACTTCCGTTCTGGCAAATTCGGGTACTCCATATGTCCTACTTTCAGCAAAGGTCATGCTGAAATTTTCCGTGAATTTTAGCATGACTTTGCTAAAAATCAGACATATGGGGTACTTGCTACTAATGCATGGGCCGGGGTATCTTAGTACTTAATTAAGTAGGATCACATAGGTGGAAATAGAGCCAAGTGATTAGTGCCAAGTGATTAGGCCCAACATAGGGTGCCTCGGCATCGATAAACCCTAAATGATGAAAACTTAACTTAGCATTTAGGGTGCCTCGGCGTCGACAAACCCTAAATGATGAAACCTTGGCTTTTAGGGTGCCTCGGTGTCGATGAGAACCTAAATGATGTACGCTTAGTCTTTTAGGGTGCCTTGGCGTCGACAAACCCTAAATGATAAAAGCTTAGCTTTTAGGATGCCTCGGTGTCGACAAACCCTAAATGATGAGACCATGATCTTGTTCCTTGACAATAACCAACTTTTTGACCAAACTGTTTTCCTATTAAGAGCGAAACATGGCCAACAACGATGAGGCTGGCGGTTCGGGCGGCAAGCAATTCTGGGAGCTGTCCCAGGAGATGGAGGAACAACCTCACCGCTATGGGGACGTCGCGGAAGACACCGATCCTGACTACACAACCCCTAGTGGCGTTGGGGATGACACCACTGATGGTGCCGCCGAGGATGCCACCACTGATGGTGGCGGCGCACACACAGATGGCAGCCAACCGAAGAAGCAAAGGAAGGACCGGCGCCTGAATGCGCTCCGCACCCTCAAGGAGGAATTGACTCAAGTGGACTCCGACGGGCATCCAACGGAGCCCAAACATATAGTCAAGGGGTACTCGCTTCAGCTCGGGTGCATTCTCCGGAGCACCGTCTCGGTCAACACCGAGAACCTTAGGCATAAGGACCGAGGGAATTTGCGCAACCTCCTCTTCACGAAGCTGCACGAATGATACAAGTTCCCCGCCGAATTTGAAAACAAACGCCTCTCAGGGAATAAAGTGAACAGTGCCGCCCTCACGAGGATGAGCACGACCCTGTCTACTTGGAGAAGCGCGGTGAAGAGAATGATTAATAAAGGTGATAGTTATGAGAAGATCAAGGCGAAAAATCCTTCGATCAGCGAAGATGACTACAAGGAGTTCAAGATCAAGTGCGAGAGCAGCGCAACCTCCGAATCAAGTCAGTGGGGGAAAGAAATGCGGGAGTTGAACTTAGGGGAACACAAACTCGGTCCCGGCGGTTACAGAGTGGCGGAGCCTATATGGGACAAGGAGGACGCGGAGCGTGCCGAGCAAGGCCTACCGCCCCGCTTCGAGAAATACAGTGGTGACAAGCAGACCAGGAACTTTGTCAGGGCCCGGTACAAGGAGGACCCGATAACAAAGGAGCTTACCACGGATCCGAAGACCAGGGCGCTTGAGCTTGTTCTGGTAAGGAATACACCCCCGCGTAATTAGCTCCATATGGTTGCACTCTAATTAATCCCCAATATTTCTAAATGGTTCACGTTCCTTCCGCAGGACACTGAAAGCAGTAGTGCGGGGTCATCTTAGAGCTCCCCTTTCGACACCCCTTTAAATAGGGCGTTGAACGTAATGAAAAACAAGGATAAGCTCAGTAAGCCAACGTCAGCTGGTCGTGTGAACGGCAAAGGCTTGTCCACAAAATGGTCGTCATACTATACCGCTGGTGGGCGAAAGGAGAAAAAGACCAGCTCGGAAAGCTAGACGCGCGAGGTTGAAGCACTCAAGGCACAAGTGGCGGATTCCGGAGCTTGTCCAAGAGCAAGTGGAACAACAACTGGGAACGAAGCTCAACGCCATGGTGCCTACGTTGATTCATGGGCTGACGACGTGGATTGCGGGCGGCCAACAGGGGCCTCCCCCGGTTCCCAGCTTCACGGCCAGCAACTCGCACAGCGCGCAGGCGGCGCCATTGGTGTCTCCGGCGGAGGCGGTATTCGTGTCTCCGGCGCCGGCACGGGCATTGGAGCTTAATGCACCCGGGTGTACGCCGGCCGGCACCTCACCAGCAAGCGGCCCCTCTGTCAGTTGCACGCCCACCGTTGGCGGTGTCTCGACATTAGCCGAGCTCGACGGCATCACGGTAACTAAGCCTCTCGGCCGATGACTTCATCTCCTTGCCTTTGACTGGGCATCCCTGACGCCCTACATGTTTTCGCAGGGCACCGCCGACGTTCCTTGCACTCTTCTGCACTTCGTGGGCGGCGAGTTGGTCGATGTCGCCAAGGGCAGAATCGTTCAACCGGGCAACCCCATGTTCCACGGTAATCCGATGCCACCCACAGTGTATAGGGTTGAAGTGGTTCGGGTGCTGCCAGGCTGCGACGAGCTGTTACCTCCGATTCGACCCGCTGGGGCCGACGAAGAAGATGAGATGACCCTCAGCGCCTGCGTAAACTGGCCCCTGCTTTGGCCGAAGAGCCATATTCGTTTGGGGGCGGGGGACACCACCCCATAGACAAGACCGCCAGTCGTGCCGGCGCCAAGCCATGGCAAGAACGCCGCAACGCTACCGGACCTGCCGGACATCCCTATGCCGGACATCCCTATGGCACAGGATCCGGACATCCCTATGGCACAGGATCCGGACGACGACGACAACGACGACGGTACATTTACCAAAGTCGATAAGTACTTTGACGAACATGGGTACGCTGACGAGTTCTGCGGGCCTCTTTCTCAAGAACCCAATCAAGACGACCGCGATCTTGCTGGTACGGCGGAGAAATCCAATTGCAATAGGCGTCGTTTGGCGTTCAGTTCTCAGGAGACGCCTCCTGCTCCCGCCTTCACCGAGCCTCAGATAGCTGAGGTGCGAAATATTATCCGCCCCAACACGCTCAAGAAGGCGGTCTGTGAGCAAAACTCGGTCCCATTACAGGAGATCAAGAAGAAGGGACGGAAAGAAAGACTAACAAGGGCGCCGGTGCGAGCCAGCCGGCACCGAGTTCGATCCGTGCTCAGGACGGGCCACCTTCACCTAAGGATATTTCGAGGAGGGTGCATGTGGCGGGTAGGGCGATGCTACCGCCAAATATGCTCAATGCTGCAACCGGTGCTATGCGGAGTCTGCACGACAGTGTTCTTTCTTTGGAGAAGCGGTGTCTCAGAGAGAATGATGTGGCATACCCAGTTTTCGTGGCCAAGGTGCTAGAGGGCAAGGGCTTTGTGGATGGCGACATCGGGGGTACGATCATCCTATGGTTTGATGACATCTTTGCTATGTTTAACCTTCATCCGCTGCACTACACCTTCGTTCGGCTGTTTTCGCTGAGTATGGAGATGCGGATCATTAGAGACAAGACCCCGGACAACGTGATAGTCGACCCCTTCTACATGTGTTCCAAGCACTTGAGCAGCGCAGGGGACCGCCAAGTTGCGAGTTCACACCTCGAAGGTGTCATTCTGGCAAACCCAGATAAGGATAACTTCCTTGTGGCTTAGTTTCTCGAGTAAGTCATCCCTTAACCGCCCCGTAACATATGATTTCTTAGATTTTGATCGTTCTTTTTTTTCTAACATTCCGTGTTCTGTGAAGTGACACACATTGCACACTCATCCTCTTAAGCCCGAAATATGCCATGGCCACGTATTTCAATTCAACCGTAACTCCAAGATAGACTACACAAATGTCAAGAAAGTTCTTGATGATGTTCTCCCGGCCACGCCTAAATCTGGAGGCACCTTCACTGTGGCAGTTCGTAAGTACGGCAAGCACACCTTCTCACACAATACGAAGTTCTGCTGCGTCAAGCAACCGCCTGGCGGTCAGAAGGATGCCTACTATGCCCTCCATCACATGCGGGCGATCGTAAGGGACCATCATCACCTTCTGCTACCAGATAATCTCAAAGATTGGGCCACGAGCTTGTCGACAATCCAGGATGCGGACCTCAGACAAGAATTCTTTCGCATCCAGTCGGAGTTTGCGGGCATCATCCATCAAGATGTCCTTCATACCTCGGGGCAGTTCTTCCTCAGATATCAACCGTCCAACAGTGAGATAGATGGAATGCTACATATGCAGGGTGACAACAACCGCGATTTCATGACCATCATGACAGACGACGGGTTCATCCATGCTCCTGTCCGATGAGTCGAGTCGAAAGTAGTAATGTGTAGTTCTGAAACATTGATTGGCTCATGTTGTAATTAAACTTTAATGAATTCGTATGTCTCTTTGGTTTGGACAGTCGTTCAACTTAGATGTAATCGATACTATTTATTAGTAGGACCATGAACATGCTATTAATGTCTTGCT
Organism: Aegilops bicornis; assembly: GCA_021605145.1. NCBI lineage: Eukaryota > Viridiplantae > Streptophyta > Magnoliopsida > Poales > Poaceae > Aegilops > Aegilops bicornis. The sequence goes on from CM038670.1 coordinate 839,783,991, forward strand.
TTTCTCTTCTGATCCTTTTGTTGCATACTTACATATTGCTTATGTATTGTCTGTTGTTTGGCTTGTGCATAGATATGCCGTTGTATGTCGTGTACAAGGGTAAGGTTCCCGGAGTCTACAACGACTGGGAGGAGTGTCGGAGACAGGTTCACCGTTTCAGCGGTAACAGTTACAAAGGGTACACCACTAGGGCGGAGGCCGAATCTAGATACGCCCGCTATCTAGCGGGAGAGAGGAGGGAGCGTTGGAGGAACCGGATGAAGACCAGTTTGATCGCGATGATGCTCATCGTGATGACCGCAGCTCTCTTCTATGTGATGGTAGTTTAGATGATCGATATCGACTTGTAATGTGAAGACAAACTCGATACTCGCGGTCTTGAGACTTGTAATGTTTTATCTTTGTTCGGTCTTTTGAATTCGGAGACTAATATGATGAATTGTATTCGGAGACTAATCTTCTATTGTATTCGATGAATCTGCTGTTGCTGTGTGCTGCTGTCTATATTTTGTGCAATAATATATTTTGTAACCTGTGCAAAAATCAGAAAAGTAAAAAAAACAAATATTCATACTAATGGCGCATGACCTCCAGGTGCGCCATTAGTATGCCAAAGGATACTAATGGCGCATCACCACAGAGTGCGCCATTAGTATGACAAAGCACATATTTACATATGGCCCCCGGGAGGCATACTAATGGCGCATGGTGTTACATACTAATGGCGCACTGCTTGGTGCGCCATTAGTATACCAGATACTAATGGCGCACCAGTGGTGCGCCATTAGTAAAAAATACTAGTGGCGTGGTACTAATGGCGCACCGGTAGTGCGCCATTAGTAGGCAAAACCGGTGCGCCATTAGTAGGCCTTTTCCTAGTAGTGAGATTGCTCTGAGTGATAAGGCGAGTGAACTGGTGGGGAAGAAGAATGATCTGGAAGCTTATCTGGGAAGGCTCGCCAAGAAGCTGTTCCTCATGCTTGAAAGTAACCTCTTTCACTCGACTGACTTGTCACCGTTGATTCGTCGCGGAACTGCCGGTTCATGTTTGACTTGCGTTTACAGAATTCTGCCAAAACTTTAAGGAAGAAACCAGTCGAGTGGAGACAGGCTTGGATCCCATCAACTCTCCAATGAAGGATGAAGCTTCCATGAATGTGCTTCGACTGGAGTCTCGCGTCGCTGGTGTGGTGGACTATCTGGCCCGACTGAAGGCAGCAACGTCGCGAATCGACACAACACTCGCCAGGGAGACGCTTGAGCGACCTCGAGTCTTTGATGACTCAACTGAATGAAGTCCCAGGCCGAGTGCAAGAGTGGAAGAAGTCTTCTGCCAGGTGCGGTGCTGATGTAGCTCTGTCTTTAGTCCGTGTTCACTGCAAAGATGCACGACAGGAGAAGCTGGTGTCCCTCAAGGTGGCCAATACTAAGAAGCATGACTTTTGATCCTTCATGGAGACATTCATTGCTGCCGCCACTCGGATTGCTGATGGAATCGACTTGGACGAGTTCGTCGCGCCTTCCAGTCCTCCACCGGAGGAGTAAAAAACTTTTATGCTTGATGCCTTAAATTTGCCTCGGAATGCCGAGTGGTTTTTGTAACCGATAAACTTTAACAGGCTTGATGCCTGAGCACTTATGGATCTGTAGGATGCTATCTGAACTTGATGCCTGAGCTTTGCGGTTGAATATGTTTGCATTCGTCTTCGAACGGCATTGTTCTTTGCTCGGAATATATTTTTGTGCTTGGGACTTGCTCTCGCAGGCTGGAGCACAGATTTCAGTCGACTTGCGTCCTTGTGACCCAGGACGAAGCGCACCTTGTATTTGTGTCGAAGCCCGGAGGAGAAGGTAACAGTCAACCTGCACCTCATTGTCCTTGCGGGTCGGAACGATTTTCGTACTTAGGCGAGTGATGGACTGCCGCTAAGCCTCCGAGTGAGAGGTAGATCCACCACTCGGTAGGATTTCAAACACTTAGGCGAGCACTGGGCTGCAGCTAAGCCCCCGAGTGGGAGGTGGATTCACCACTCGGTAGGATTCTAAACACTTAGGCGAGCACTGGGCTGCAGCTAAGCCCCCGAGTGGGAGGCGGATTCACCACTCGGCAGGATTTTAAACACTTAGGTGAGCACTGGGCTGCAGCTAAGCCCCCGAGTGGGAGGCGGATTCACCACTCGGTAGGATTTTTATTGCTTCTCGTTGTGTTTGTGTCGTAAATCAAAGGAGAAGGTAGAAGTCGACCTGTACCTTGTCGTCCTTGCGGATCGGGACAAATTTCACACTTAGGCGAGTACTGGACTGCAGCTAAGCCCCCAAGTGGGAGGTTTGCTCTCCACTCGGTAGGATTTCAAACACTTAGGCGAGTACTGGACTGCAGCTAAGCCCCCAAGTGGGAGGTTTGCCCACCACTCGGTAGGATTTCAAACACTTAGGCGAGTACTGGACTGCAGCTAAGCCCCCGAGTGGGAGGTTTGCTCACCACTCGGTAGGATTTTAAACACTTAGGCGAGCACTGGGCTGCAGCTAAGCCCCCGAGTGGGAGGTTTGCTCTCCACTCGGTAGGATTTCAAACACTTAGGCGAGTACTGGACTGCAGCTAAGCCCCCGAGTGGGAGGTTTGCTCACCACTCGGTAGGATTTTAAACACTTAGGCGAAACGGATTTGCAGCTAAGCCCTTCGAGTGAGAGGCTTGCTCGTCACTTGACAGGAATTTTTTTTTACAAACTTAGGCGAAACGGATTCGGCTAAGCCACCCACTAGGGGATTTCTTTCATAAGCAAAAGCGGCAACAATTAATGAGAAAATTATAACACTTTTGTCTTTGATAGATAAACTACAGGAGTACTTTTATTACATCTCATCCGAGTGAGTATTTAAGTGTAAAAGGGGCGGAGCAGATCCGCATTCCAAGCTCGTGGCTCGTCAATCTGGCGATCGACGTTGTAAAGACGGTATGCTCCATTGTGGAGAACTTTGGTGACGATGAAGGGGCCTTCCCAAGTAGGGGCGAGTTTATGTGGCTTCTGTTGGTCCACTCGGAGGACCAAGTCTCCTTCTTGGAAGGCTCGGCTCTTCACATTTCTGGCGTAGAATCGGCGCAGGTCTTGCTGGTAGATGGTTGACCTGATCATGGCCATCTCTCTTTCTTCTTCCATAAGGTCGACTGCATCCTGCCGGGCTTGCTCTGCTTCGTATTCAGAGTAGAGTTCGACTCATGGTGCATTGTGAAGCAGGTCACTTGGTAGAACCGCTTCAGCTCCATAGACCAGAAAGAATGGAGTTCTCCCAGTCGACCGATTTGGGGTATCCTCAATCCACAAAGAATTGATGGAAGTTCGTCGACCCACGCGCCTGCTGCGTGCTTGAGATCACGCATCAACCGGGGTTTCAGTCCTTTGAGAATTTGGCTGTTTTCTCTTTCTGCTTTTCCATTCGACTGGGGGTGGGCGACTAACGCGTACTCGACTTGTGTGCCTTAAGAAGCGCAGAAGGCTTTGAATTGATCGGAATCGAAGTTTGACCCATTATCTGTGACGATGCTATGCGGAACTCCATATCTGAATATCAATTCCCTGATGAAGCTGATGGCAGTGCCATCATCAAGATTTTTAATAGGCTTGGCTTCGATCCACTTGGTGAACTTGTCGACTACCACCAGTACATCGGTGAAGCCGCTCCTGCCAGTTCTCAGTGGTCCAACCATATCTAACCCCCAAACAGCGAAAGGCCGGACGATTGGAATGGTCTTCAAGGCTGAGGCGGGCTTGTGTGACATATTGGAGTAGAACTGACATCCTTCGCACTTGTCGACTATCTCTTTCGCCATTTCATTTGCTCTGGGCCAGTAAAAACCCGCTCGGTACGCTTTAGCCATGATGGTCCAAGAGGACGCATGATGGGCACTGGTCCCCGAGTGGATGTCGTTGAGAATCATTCGACCCTCTTCCGGCGTTACGCATTTCTGGCTGACTCCAGTCGCGCTTTCTCGGTACAACTGTCCCTTCATGACAGTAAAGGCCTTGGATTGACGGACGATCTGCCGAGCCTCTTCTTCATTCTCTGGGAGCTCTTTCCTTAGGATATACGTGATGTAAGGCACTGTCCAGTCGGTAGTGATAACCAGAACTTCCATGATTAAGTCGACCACGGCTGGGACCTCAACTTCAGTCGGATTGGCACTTTTTGGATGCGGGGCTTCTTCGGTGAAAGGATCTTCTTGAACTGACGGCACGTGGACATGCTCCAAAAACACGCCACTGGGAATGGCTTCTCTCTTGGAACCTATCTTCGCCAAGTCATCAGCTGCTTGATTTTTCAGTCGGGGTACGTGATGAAGCTCTAACCCCTCGAATTTCTTCTCTAGCTTTCTTATCGCGTTGCGATAACCAGTCATAGCTGGGCTTCTGACGTCCCACTCCTTCATCACTTGGTTAACCACCAAATCCGAGTCGCTGTAGACCATGAGGCGACGGACGCCGAGTGAAATGGCCATACGCAACCCATACAAAAGTGCTCCGTATTCCACTTCGTTGTTGGAGGAGTCAAAGTGAATCTGGAGTACATATCTGAGCTTATCTCCTCGGGGGAAAACCAACACTACCCCAGCACCGGAACCATTCAGCATTTTAGAGCCATCAAAGAACATGGTCCAGTGCTCCGAGCGAACTTGAGTCGGCAATTGCTATTCAGTCCACTCGGCGAGGAAATCTGCTATTACTTGGGACTTGATAGCTTTCTTTGCCTCAAATCTGATATCCAAGGGAAGGAGTTCAATCGCCCATTTTGCCACTCGACCAGTTGCATCTCTGTTGTGCAGAATCTCTGATAATGGGGCGTCGCTGCCGACTGTGATGGTATGGTCAGAGAAATAGTGAGCAACTTTCTTCGTGGTCATATAAATCCCATATACAAGCTTCTCATAGTGAGGGTATCTTTGCTTTGATGGGGTCAGGACTTCAGAAATATAATATACTGGGCGCTGAACTTTGAAGGTTTTCCCTTCTCTTCCCGCTCGACCGTAAGTACTGTACTAACGACTTGTCATGTGGCTGCAATGTAAAGCAACAAAGGCTCTTTGCTGATCGGGGCAGCAAGCACCGGCTGGGTGGAAAGCAGGGTTTTTAACTCTGCAAACGCTGCATCAGCTTCAGGAGTCCACTCGAACTTGTCTGACTTCTTCATCAGTCGGTAAAGAGGTAATGCCTTCTCACCGAGACGAGAGATGAATCGACTTAAAGCGGCCAAGCAACCAGTAAGCTTCTGAACATCGTGCACATGCACATGTCGTTTCATTCGGAGTATAGCGCCCACTTTCTCTGGGTTTGTGTCGATTCCTCGTTCGGAAACGAGAAAACCGAGTAACTTTCCGCCAGGAACTCTGAATGTGCACTTGGATAGATTAAGCTTGGTATCACACCTCCTGAGGTTGGCAAATGTTTCAGCAAGGTCAGTCAGTAGGTCGGAACCTTTTCGTGACTTGACCATAATGTCATCCATGTATGCTTCCACATTCCGACTGATTTGAGTGAGCAAACACTTCTGAATCATCCTCATGAACGTGGCTCTAGCATTCTTGAGGCCGAATGGCATGGTGACATAACAGAAGCACCCGAATGGGGTGATGAAAGTTGTTTTGATCTCATCGGGTCCATACAGACGGATTTGATGGTACCCGGAATAGGCGTCTAAGAAAGACAGTCGCTCACATCCCGCAGTCGAGTCAACTATTTGGTCGATGCGGGGAAGAGGAAAATGATCTTTCGGGCAGGCCCGATTGATATGTTTAAAGTCAATGCACATGCGAAGTGACTTGTCCTTCTTGGGGACCATGACAACATTGGCGAGCCACTCGGAGTGGTAAATCTCTCGGATAAACTCTGCTGCTAAGAGCCGAGCCTCCTCTTCGCCAATAGCCTTCCTTTTCTGGGCGGCGGACCGTCGCAGATGTTCCTTGACAGGTTTTGCCTTTGGATCGACTCGCAGACGGTGCTCAGCCAGCCCCCTGGGTACACCTGGCATGTCAGAAGGTTTCCATGCAAAGATGTCCCAGTTCTCACGGAGGAACTGGATGAGCGCTTCTTCCTATTTGGGGTCGAGTGTTGTGGAGATATTAGTCGGAGCAGCGTTGGGGTCGGTCGGGTGGATGTGAACTGGTTTTGTCTCACCGGATGACTGAAACGCTGATTTCGTAGCGGGCTTCTTGGCTCGCAACATATCACTCGGGTTTGCATTTCTCTGGTGTTCCTGCCACTCTTCTGCCACCATTTGAGCATCGGCGATCTTTGAGCCTTTCTGGAAGCACTCTTCCGCCTTCTTGCGACTACCAGTAACAGCGATCACGCCTTTAGGGCCAGGCTTCTTCAATTTGAGGTACACGTAACATGGTCGAGCCATAAAACGTGCATAAGCTGGCCTACCCAAAATAGTGTGGTAGGCACTCTGGAAATCTACAACCTCAAATGTCAACTTTTCTTTGCGGAAGTTTTTGGAATCACCAAAAACCACATCGAGAGCAATCTGGCCGAGTGATGTGGCCTTCTTGCCAGGAATGACTCCATAGAAACTCATGTTGCTTGTGCTGAGTCTAGACATCGAAATGCCCATCCCTTTCAGCGTCTCAGCGTACAGTATATTCAAACTACTGCCGCCATCCATCAACACTTTAGTCAGTCGAGTGCCCTCGACGACTGGGTCAACCACCAGAGCTTGCCTCCTGTGGGTGGCTATGTGCGTCGGGTGATCGACCGGTCGAATGTGATGGCCGTGCGAGACCACTTCAGATAATTGGGTGTCACGAGCAACCATATTCACCTCTCGATTTATAACTTTCAGTCGACTTTTGCTCTCAACGTCAGCAAAAATCACCAGAGTGGAATTGACCTGAGGGTATTCCTCGTCACTATCCCCCTTGTCCTCAACTTTGTCTGACTCCTTTTCCTTATCCTTGGACTGTTTCCCCTGGAACTGCTGAATCAGAAGTCAACACTGTCGAGTGGTATGCTTCGGGTAAATGAAATTACCCTCTTCATCTTTCTTCGTGTGGATGTGACATGGCAAATCCATCACGTCATTTACTTTTTTATCCTTCACTTTCTTGGGGTTCCAAGGCCCTTTGGGCTTTCCTTTGAACTTTCCTTGAGTCACGGCCAAGGTTTCTCTAGGAGCAGCTGGCTCAGCTTTCCGCTTTTGCTTCCGACTGGAGTTCCCTCCTCCGGTTTCCTGGGCGACTGACTTGTGCTTGCCGCTCCGGAGCCGATCCTCTTCCTCACCATTGGCATATTTGGTGGCTATATCCATCATTCGACTCAGAGACATGTCTCTGATTCGACCGAATTTCAGGTTTAGCTCTCTGTACTTAACGCCTTCCTTGAAGGCGCAGACTGCCTGGTGATCAGATACATTCTCTACTGTGTGATGCAATGTGATCCATCTCTGGATGTAATCACTCAAAGTCTCATTCGACTTCTGCACACAAGATTGCAGCTCTGTCAGTCCTACTGGTCGCTTGCATGTTCCTTCGAACGTTCTGACAAACACTCGGGAAAGATCTTCCCACGTGTAAATGCTGCTGGGTGTCAACTGATTCAACCATGCTCTGGCTGATCCCTCCAACATAAGAGGCAGATGCTTCATGGCCACCTCATCATTTCTGCCGCCGATCTGGACAGCCACTCGGTAGTCTTCGAGCCAAGTATCAGGCTTAGACTCACCATTGAATTTACTGAATCCAGTCGCCAACCTGAAGTTGGGGGGAATCACTGCGGCCCTGATGGCTCTGCTGAAACACTCTGGTCCTGAGACATGCACTCGGCTACTGGTGGGTACATCTCTGTCGTGACCCTCTCTGTGAGCTCTGTTCCGGTCGACCAGACCTTGAACGATGATGGACCTCGCATCAAAGCCTGGTTCCCTGGGGTCGACTGGAATCCTTCGCCCACCACTGTGCTGGCGTCTTTCATCCTGCTGTCGAGGTGCGTAGGATCCACCCCTTGGGGGAGGGGCGGGCACTCGATGTCGATCATCGCGATCGAATCGGTGATCATACTGCTCACTGTTCTTGTACTGATCGTGCCGGTCTCCATGCCCCTCACGCCTCGGGGGTGATCTGGGGCTATGAGCCGACTGGACTGTATTCGCAGCCACGGATCTGCTGTGAATCCTGTTCCGCGACTGTGATACAGCCGAATTCTTATCTCCTGCTGCGCGGAGCAAATCTCTGTTCTGCATCAAGCCTCTGCCAGCCTCTGACTGGGAAGGCTGAATTGACTCTGCTATACGGGCTGCTGCTGCTAGATTCTTAATCGGAGTTCGCTACACCTGAGTCGATGGTGGAAAGAGCTGGCGTTGACTGGAGTCAGGAACCCGTTGCCGTGTGCGCTCGTCGAGTGCTCGCTGAAGGTTCTCCAGTCGAGTGCGCTCAGCCAAGTTGGCCAAGCGCGCGTCCTCTAAGGCGCGAGCCTCAGGGCTTTCTCCAACGATAGGAGTGTGAAGTGCATCCATGTTCCGGCGGCGAAGTTCTTCCCTCTACAGCGAATTGAGGGGCTCGGGAAGGTACTCTTCATGGTCGTGCGACGGGTCGCCTCCACCGTCGCCTCCTCCGGCGCCGGGAAAACCGGGGGGACCATGTGGTCCATTGACCATCAGGACCTCCGCCGCTGGATCACTGATGTCGCACTCGGATGCAGTCTCTGCGGAGCCAGTCGACAGGTCGAACAGGCCGTAGAGAGATTCGTCGGGCTTGATTGCCGCGACTTGGGCGGTGGTCGACTGGCGAGCCACCGCGTGCCTCACCCACCGCTGAAGCCTCGACCGACCGGAGCGCTTGCACCGGCGGGAAGCAGGAGGGAGGATGACACAAAAACCGGTCGATACTGGGTCGACGGTTGCCGCAGGAGGACGCCGCGGACGCACGCGCGAAAGTGCGTTGCTCTGCGGACTGGGAGTGCGTCGACGTCGAGCGGAGCCTCCTGAAGCCAGGAAGAGTCGTCGGCGACGAACGTGAGCGCGCCGAGATGGATCTCGCGGCCCTCAACCAAAACTCCGTCTGAAACCATGATGAAGGGGATCGGAAAGAATTGCAACTTCTCCAATAAGTCGCTAAGAAACCTGCCCCAAGGTGGGCGCCAACTGTCGTGGTTCTAAGTCTGATAGTAGTGTAAGGGGGTACTAAAGGAGAGGCAAGATCCTAGCTATGGAGTAGCTGTACACGCAAGAGTTTTACGAGTTCAGGCCCTTCTCGGAAGAAGTAACAGCCCTACGTCTCGGTGCCCGGAGGCGGTCGACTGGATTATATGCGTGTGAGTTACAGGGGTGCGAGCCCTTTACACTGAGGAGGGGGGTGGCTTATATAGAGTTCGCCAGACCCCTCCGGCCCTCAATTATGCAGGGTTTAAAGTACATTAAGTCAGGGGGTTACTGGTAACGCCCTCATAAAGTGCTATGAAGACCATAAAGGCTACTTAATGACAGACCGTTACGCAGAGAGTGACTTTAGATCTCCTGGCTGTCGAGTGGTTAGCTTCATGGTCGAGTGGTTATCTTCATGGTCGAGTGTCCTCGAGTCCGTCGAGTGGATCACCTCTAGGTCGACTGACAGGTTCTTCTAGAGACGTCCTTGGGTAGGGTAGCTTAGACAGGTCCATGACCCTACCCTAGGTACATAGCTTCATCAACAGGTCCGGTCATAATTTCTTCCCCTGTCTCGTGCAGATTCATCCATGTCAGAATTGGCATCATCCTGGTGTTCCTGATTCCCTATAAGTCCGTAATTGCTCCAATGTTATAATTTGATCAGACCACATATTGGAAATGCTGAAAGTGCTAATGGTTACAGTGTTAGAATTTTTTATGAAAGCACTAATCTGTCTCCCTCACTTCCTCCTCCTATGTCCTATGGTCCATTATTGTTTCACAAAGTGCAAAGTTCACTTACTGTAACCATGTCCTTTTCACCTATTATAATGATATGTACTCACAATTGTAATTATACTTATGTGGCAATTGTGTTATAAATACATTGTGTATTTGTGATTGCTTTATGCTGATATTCCAGATGAATGCAGTTGCACTGGAGTTGTGAAGTGCCTCCACAGGGTCTCGGAGAAGAGGAAAATGGCTCTTCCCTCCCCTCCCCCTCGCGGCGTCTCCGGTGACTGGTGAAGCTCCGGCGGCGCCCTGGCCTCGTGCATCCTCCTCCTCCCCATCCCCTCTGCGCTCTCCTCCAGGCTTCGCTCCAGCACTCCGCGCAACACCCTCTTATTCTCTTGCCTCGACTCCTCGCTCTATCCTCATCGCCCCTCTTCGGGCTAACAAGTTCTGGGCTCTCGATTTGGACGGCTCCGACTCGGATTCTGGGGCTTCCTCTCCCCCACCGTGCTCGTCCCCGGCGTGCTCTCCCCCCGTGGCTGCGGCGGCCGCTCGACGGTGCAAGTTTGCGCCCGGTGGGCGGGGGCGGCCAGTCCGGCCTTCCATGGAGTCGGATGGGTGGCGTCGCGTCTCGCGCGGGCGGCGTCATGCTTCGTGCTGGTCCCCGTGTTTGGATTCACTGCGGTCTGCGCCGGAGTCGGCCTCGCCCTCTCCGGTGGGTTCGCGAGCTGGCGCGCCTGCGAGTTCGTCCTCCGCTGCATTGGCGGCGCCAGCGCCGGTCCCAACCCTAGATCTGGTTGCGGGGGCGGCGCTGTTGCCCCTTCCTGTGGTGCGGGCCCCGGTGTGTGCTGCTGGGCCTGGTGGGCCGGCTTCGGCCTTGGCCCTGGCGTCTCTTTCTGAATTCCCCCCTCTTCCTTACATGGACCACAGGGCTGCAGGCGGCCAGTCCAACCCACGTCTTCTGTTAGGCCGTGTACCGGTTCGGGCCTGGCTCGGTCGGGGTACTTATGGGTGCGGAGAGGTGCGGCTCCCCCATTCCTAGGGTTTCCTGCCTCCTCTTCAGATCTGCTCCGCCACCGTTTCCCAATCCGGCGCTTCGGCAGATCTGCTCCCCCTCCTCCCCTTTCCCTTCCTTTGTTGTGGTGGCGGTGATGGACCGCTCCCGTGCGTCCTCAAGTGAGGCGATCTCCGGGCAGAAGCGGGGCCGTGGTGGATCTTGCGATGTGGATGCGGATCTGGAGTATGAGGCGGCTCTCCGCGCGAAGCTTCAGGCCTCGATCGCTCTGGAGGCGGGGTCGGCGGCGGCGTCCGTTGGTATGTCTCCTCGTGCTTCCGGGTCGGGCCCGTCGGTGCCCCCTCTCCCTGCTTCTGGTGCTCCTTCGGTGGCGGCCGATCCCTGGGGGGTGGCGGTGGCGGCCAGTTGGGAGGGTTCATCGGGGCCAACTCTAGCGCCCCCTCCGCTGGGTGCTGCTCCCCGGGGCGGCGCTCCGGTGCGGGCTCAGGCTGGGGGCGGGCCGTCCCGCTTCTTCCCAAGAGGCGCGTCGGGGGCTCCGGCTCGGCGTCCCGTCGGTCCCGTGGTGGGGCGGGGCTCCGGCTCTGGGCTTTCTTGCGGTGGGATGTCATCCTCCCTCCTCCTCCTTGTGGTCGCATCCCTCCCCAATCCCAAGTCTCCAACCCCATCCTCACTTGCTTTGCGTGTCATCGACCTGGCCACTTCTAATCGCGGTGTGAAAACCCTCCCTTCTGCCTCATCTGCCGGGAAGACGGCCACCTTACGGTGGGCTGCCAGAATCGGGTCAAGCCTCCTTCGTTTGTTCATTATGGCACCGGTCTTCCTGGATGCTCGTTCTTCGCTCTTGATAGGGAGATCCCTGAGGCTGCCCCCATCCCTTCCCTGTCCAATGTTGGCATTATCTCCGTCCAGGATAAACGCATCTCGCCTCTGATCCTTCTCGATGAGCTTAAGTTATGGGACGAGGGTGGATGGGATTGGCAGATCCGCCAACTCTCCGAGTTCGAGTTTGCAGCGACTTTCCCCTCTAAAGAGAGCCTTCGGATGATATCTTCTTGCTCTAGCTTCACTTTGCCTCTGAATCAACTCATGGTCTCGGTAAAAGCGGCCTCTAATGGATCCAAGTCTATCTCTTCCTTGTCTGATGTGTGGGTGCTGGTAGAAGATGTCCCTCCGAGCATGCGTACCACGACTTTCCTGATGGCCTTTGGAGTTCTTATTGGCAAAACCATTGATGTTGACCAAGAATCTTTGGCGATCCTGGGGCCGGGCCGGCTCCGGGTCTGGTGCGTCGACCCCCTGTGCATTCATGGCTACCTCGATGTCTTCCCTGTGGCTGGTGGCTTCCGGCTCCGTGTGAGGGTGGAGGGGGCCTCAGGCCCGGTGTCGCCTCCTCCTCCTCCCCCGCCTCCGGCCTCTGACAATGGCGACAAGAACAAGGAGGGTGATGGCTGCCCCGATGACTCCATGCGCGGGTCTGATCCACGGTTCACCCAGTCGGAGTGGGATGGCCTCTCTCCTGAAGATCAGGACATGCTCAAGTAGAGCACGCCGGCTGGCACGGGGGTCCAGGGCTCGGCACCGGATCTGGGTGGGGAGGAGGTGGCTGCTGGTGGGACCAAGGGCATGCCTTTCTCGGCGATGTGCTCCAACTTCCCTGCTCGCCTACTTCTCCCTCCCTGTCAGGCATTGAAGATCTTCCCCCGACGGGTCCTGCGGCGCTCAAAAAGAAGAAGAAATCCTCAGTCAAGAAGTTATCCGCCAAGAGCTGTGCCTCTGGTGACTCTAGGCAGTCTGCGGCTGGGCTCTGCCGATGGCTGGAGGCTGATTTGGGTATGGCCTCGGGTCCGTCTTCTGCTACGGCTTCTCCCAGTCGCGCGCGGCCAGTGCCTGTGCGTTTGCCTGCGTCCACGGCTCGGAAGAGTGGCCGTGTCTCCAACAGTGGTGAGCGGGTGGTCGATCGGGCTACTCAGCGTGCGGCGGCTCGGGATCTGCCCTCTGCAGGTTTGTCCTTTCCTCCCTTCCCCTCCCCCCCCCCCCCGATTCCCACTCCTGTTCATTTAGTTTCCCTTCTCAATCGGATGATCACTTGCTTAATATTTTAAACGATGTGGGTATCTGTTTAGATTCTAGTTTGGGTTCTCCTTCGTCTATTCTTGGTATCATTAGGGCGAATGAAATCGCCCAGGCGGATATTGCGAAAGCCAAGGAGGCCAGGGAGGGATCGGGCGGCCCATTGGTGGTGGCTGGTGGGGACGAGGGGGGAGATGATAGGAGTCATGCTCCCCCGAAGATCTCTAAACGCGGGGCTGGGAAACGCTCAAAATCCTGCGTAGCCCCGAGCAGGTCGAGTCTACGTATCAAAAACTTGTCGTATAAATGAAGGCATTTTTCTGGAACATTAGAGGTTTCTGTGCTAAGGGGCGCAGAGACCAACTTAAGGACCTAGTTCGATCTGAGAATGTAGATTTTATTGGCCTTGTTGAGACTTTCAAATCTTCCTTTTCTGCTAGTGAATTATCGGCTATTGCTGGGATAGACATATTCCATTGGAATTATGTGGCCTCGGCTGGTCACTCGGGCGGGTTTTTACTTGGTACCAAAAAAGATACTTTTGATTTCGTGGCTTTCGACCATGGCATTTTTTGGGCTAGCACGGTGGTCTCCATTCGATCTCTCAACTCCTTGGTGGAAATTTTGGTGGTTTATGGTCCGGCTGACCATGCTATGTCTTATGCTTTTTTGGATGAGCTTAGTATTAAGATTGAATCTTGCCAGCTCCCTCTGTTGATTGCGGGTGATTTTAATCTGCTTCGATGTCCCTCCGACAAGAGCTCTCCTAACTTCTCGTGGCCCTTGGCTGATGCTTTCAATGCCTTCATTAGGGATATGGCTATTCGTGAGATACCTAGGGTCGGAGCCCGGTACACGTGGTCTAATCATCAACCCCCCCCCCCCCATTCGCTCAGTTCTTGACAGAGTTTTTGTTTGCCCGAGATGGGACCCTCTCTTCCCTAATGCTAGTCTTAAGGCCCTTGCCTGTGTTGGCTCTGATCACACACCTCTGATTCTAGATGATGGTTCACGCCCTATGGGTTTATCGAGATTTCATTTTGATGCTTCCTGGCTTCAAGTCGAGGGTTTCAATGGTTTGGTGGCTCAAAAAAAATTCCTTCCTTTCTTCGAACCGTCGGTCTTTTGGCCCGATGGATGACTGGCATCAATGCTCTTATTTTCTGTGTAGATTCCTTAAAGGTTGGTCCAAAAATCACTTTGCTGAGTCAAGGCGCGACAAAGCAAGGCTGGTGGCTCAGATTGGCGTTCTGGACGAACATGCGGATTTAGTTGGGCTGTCCCCGGATGAATGGCATTCCAGATATGGTCTAGAAGAGGCGTTGTTGGCCATTCATAGGCAGGAGGAAATTTATTGGAAACAACGCGGTACTATCAACTGGACCTCAAGGGGGACTTGCCCACGGTGTATTTCTTTGCTATTGCCAATGGTAGACGGCGTAGGTGCTTTATTGATAGCCTTATTATTGATGGGGTCAGGACTTCTGACCCACCGGTGATTTTGCGGCATGTGGTCTCCTTCTTCTCTAACCTTCTAGCGGCTAAACCTGAGCTAGGCTTTAAGTTGGCTGCGTCCTTTTGGTCCCCGCGTGATCAACTTTTGAGCGCTGATAATGAAAGCCTTCTAATTCCCCCTTCGGAGGACGAAATTTTCGAGAAGATTCGTTCTGCCAATTATAATGCAGCGTCTGGCCCTGATGGCTTCGCCATCCCTTTTTTCCGGCAATTCTGACCTCAATTAAAAGGCCTAATCCTGGCTATTATTCAAGGCTTTTGGTTGGGGACTGTAGACATCTCGAGACTGAACTACGCAGTCCTTACCCTCATTCCTAAAGTCAAAGGCGCTGACCTAATTTCCCTATTCAGGCATATTGCTCTCATTAACAACTTTGCTAAGATCCCAGCCAAGGGTATGGCTGTTAAACTGTCCCCGATCGCTCATCGGGTCATTAGCCCTTTCCAATCCGCGTTCATTAAGGGAAGATACATACTGGACGGGGTGCTTTGCCTCCACGAAATTATCCATGACCTTCGCAGCAAGAACACCAAGGCTCTGGTTCTCAAGCTAGATTTTGAAAAGGCTTATGACTCGGTGAGTTGGAGCTTCCTTCGCCAAGTGTTGTTGGCCAAGGGATTCGATGGCTCGGTGGTCCACCGTCTGATGCAACTTGTCTCTGGGGGTCATACGGCGGTGGCTGTTAACGGGCAGACCAGTAATTTCTTTGCGAATGGTAGGGGTTTGAGACAAGGGGATCCGGCGTCTCCCCTGCTTTTCAACTTTGTGGTTGATGCTCTCTCCCGCATTCTGGCTCGTGCAGCGGCTGCTGGACATATTTCGCCTGTTAGTTCTCATCTCGCTCCTAATGGCATTTCTCACTTACAATATGCGGACGACACCATCATTATGGTGGAGCTTAATGATCATTCCATCACAAATCTGAAATTTATTCTTCTATGCTTTGAAGCTTTGTCGGGCCTTAAAATCAACTTCTCTAAGAGCGAGGCTATTGTGACTGGGGTATCTGATGTGGAGTCGCAGCGGGTGGCACACCTTCTGAATTGTTCTCTCGAGTCTTTCCCTCTGAAATATTTGGGCATGCCCATCTCCCCTCTTAAGTTGTTGGCTAAAGATTTTGCCCCGGTTGTGACTAAAGTTGGCAATAGAGTTCTGCCGTGGCGAGGCCGGTACAATTCCCAGGCGGGCAAGGTTGCCCTCACCAACTCCTGCCTCTCCTCGCTCCCGATGTTCCTTATGGGATTCTACCTGCTGTCCGAAGGGACGCACTCGGGCTTCGATAAGCACAGGGGTGCTTTCTTCTGGAATTCCTCCGATAATAAACGCAAATATAGGATGGTGAAGTGGGATCTCATTTGTAGACCCAAGAGCATGGGGGGTCTTGGCATCATTAACACCAGAATCATGAATAAATGCCTGCTGCTAAAATGGTGGTGGAAGATTATGTTCCTCGACGAACGCCCCGCTTGGCTTAATCTCCTAAAAGCGAAATATTTCCCTTCTTCCAGCCCTATGTTCGCTACCGCCTGTGGTGGCTCTCAATTCTGGCGCCAGCTGGTTAGCATCAGGTCGGCTTTCCAGTCCCTTGTGAAGTTCGTTGTCCGTAACGCTAAGTCCACGCGTTTTTGGTTAGACTGGTGGGTTGGGGACACCACGTTGGCGGTGGCCCACCAGACTCTGTTCTCGTTCTGTGCTGATCCCGAGATCTCTATCTTTGAGCTCTCGGCTCAGGGCTGGGTTCTAGATTTCCGGCGCTCTCTTTCCCCAGTAGAGTTGGAAGATTGGCATCGACTTATTGCCTGCTTCCCCCTGCTCTCGGAGGAAGAGGACTCCGTGGTTTGGCCTCACTCCTCTTCGGGGCGTTTTTCGGTAAAGTCGGTGTATTTGAAACTTATTGTTGGTACCCGCACGGATAAGTTTAAGTATATTTGGTCTGCCCGCATCCCTCCCAAGATCAAGATCTTCCTTTGGCAAGCTCACCGTCGTAAACTTCCTGCGGCTGATCAGATTAAGAATAGGAATGGTCCGGGCTCGGACTCATGTTAGCTTTGCGGTGCCCTTGAAAATACTGAGCATATCTTTTTCCAGTGCTCTTTGGCTAAATTCATTTGGAGTTGCATTAGACTTTGGCTTGGGGTTAATTGGAACCCTTCCTCCTTTGGTGATTTGAGGCAGTGCATCGATTCCCTAGTAGGCCGTTCTAAGAGGGTTTTCATAGTGGGCTGGGCTGCGATTTGTTGGGCGCTCTGGACTACTAGGAACAAGTTCACTATTGAACACATTTTTCCAACTAACCCAGTCAACTGCTTATTTAAAGCCATTATCTTTTTGCAGCAGTGGAGATCATTGATTAAGGATGGGGATCTAGAGGCTTTCGACGATATGCTATCCAGAATGAAATCTACGGCGTCCACCCTGCTGCGGCATTCTAGGCGGGATCTTCCTTAGTGGTTTGGCTGTTGGTTTGGAGGCCTGCGTGCCATTTAGGCTGGATGCCTTGTATCTGCACTTCTTTTTCGGCTTTGTTAAACTTCTGTGGTTTCGTGGTTGGCTGTGACTCTGCCTGGTGGCTTTATTTATAAAGTCGGGCTATCGCCTTTTTTCTATAATAGATTAATGCAGTTGCTGTAGGGCGATGAATTCGAGCCTGGTACTGTTGGTTTTGTGTTGTCCGCTGTGTTGGTTTCTACCTTGCAGCAGATTTTTTTAACCTCCAATGACTAACCAACAGGTTAGTGTCGTATATATTTAGTCCCAAGTTATGTTAGATCTTGCCCCACCTGGAAGTTACAAAGACAGGTACAATTCTCTTGCTGTGTGCCGATATCACATATGGACAAGGTTTCTTGCCATGCTTATACTTTGATATTTGGCAGCTGGAGATGAATGTTACTCTATTTGATTTCTGAAAAAAAATGATGCACCTATTGATTTCTGATTGTGATTGATGATAGTTCCATGTAAGAAGACAAAATTGATCATGAATTCATATGATTTATGTGATAAAATAAGTGCAGTACCAAACTTTTTCTGACTGCAAAATATAATTGTTAGATTGTAGAATAGCATGTGCATATTGTATTGCAACGATCGGATTTCAAAATATTTAGAAGGATTGATGTTCTTTCTTTGTTATCTTACAATGGCGGCCCATTTTTAGGGACATGCTGAACAAACCGTAGAAGTGCATAAAGATGTCAGTGTGTGCTATGACTCGCTTTAGAATGCCTTGGTTCACGCCGTTTTGAAATTTCTTACGCCTCCTCATAAAAGCAGGCGAAATGCAGTATCTAGATATTTGGGGTTATGAACCAGGACAAGAGTTCAAATTTAGTCCGTGAGACCATCCACATAACTAGAGGGAAAAACAGCAGGATGCCAAGTGCTGCTATGAGCCAAGTACAGAGTGCATCGTTTCATTGAAACGGCCAATATATTCAGATATATAGGACATGTCCAATGAAGATGGAATAATTGGGCTTACTACATTGATGTGCAGGACCTTGTAGTGATCAAAAGCTCAACTGTACATTTTCAAATAAAAAATTCAGTTTGTTTAGTAGTGTATAGACGATCATGGCCTGAAGGATGATTATTATTTAGATCATCTAGCTACTGTCTAGGTTACTTACATTTATTTTGCCTGATATTTGAGGTCCATGGTGTTCATGTTGAAATGTTCCAGATGTACTTCTATGTCAAATAAATCTGCATCAATGTTTCCAAGATCAACTTATATGAATAAAAGGCTGCATTGTGCTCGGATTGTGATCACTAACACGGTCATTCTGCAAGTATGCTCCGACACATGACTGAATCCATACCACTGCAACCCCAGCTAATTCCACATACTAATGTATAAACTCCCGTATACTAGCTCACCTCCATAGGAACATAGCAGTCTAATAGTAACCGTCTAATTCTTATACAAAACATATCACTTCAAAAAGTAGTGGCAAATATGTAGATTACTTCATGCCAATTTACTTACAAACTCACATTACTTATATTTCCATACACTTGTATCACTCCCTGCCATTAGCGTTAAAATTAATGGGAGCATCAACGCGCGCCATCAATGATCTAGTGGTAATCACACCAGGGAATAGAGCACAAGGAATTTCACAAAGGATGAAAGTTTCGGCCAAGAATCAATTAGAAAGGCTAAATCTGCACTTCATGAGGAACCTTGCAGATCCAACTGATTCGTCTCTAGAAATTTCACAAATTTGCATGTTTACGACGGACCATGGTTATCACACAATGAACAAATCTCATACACATCTATGCTCCAGAAAATAAACAATCACATGGATCTGACAAGAGAACACATAACTTACGAAGGAATGACCGAATGAGTGTGGTTGGGAACAAACATAACAACTCGAGGTAGTTGGCACCGACGTCACCGAGAACAAGTAGCTCGTCGCCGGTAGAATTGTTTGCACCCGCAACATCTGGGCCTACTCATGGCTACCCTTCCCCTGGTAGCCTCCATGTCACCTTGGAAGAAAAAGCCTCGTGTTGGAGGTTGAGAACCAAAGCTGACACAAAAGGAAATCAATCCCAGCAGCCACAAATGGAAAACAAAGTAACCTAAACTAGCTTGGACATGGCAACAACCTGCTTTTCCCCAAGTCAGATCTAAACTAGGTTGAAAACAAAGTAATCCCAGCAGCATGTATTTTCCAAAATGTTTTCGCTCCCTTTCCTTCTTGTTTTTCCATTTCATTCAATTAGTTTTTTCCTTTTATTCCAATTTCCTTTTTTATTTAGCAACAAACAAACATTTTCCGAGATTTTTTTTTTCAAAAAACACTAATAATTATTATAAGTGCACAAAACACTTAGTAAAAATTGCATTAATATTGTTTAAACTATGTGAATATTTTTGAAAATCACTTGAACATTACCTAAAAGTTCTGAACAATATATAATCAGCACTAACTTTTCTTAAATGCATGTAAACATTTTTCAATACATAACCGGTATTTTCAATTACACGATGAACATTTTAGAAGACATGATGAACATTTTGTTATTATGGAATACTTTTTAATGCACAAGGAATCTTTTTAACATGTGATAATTTTTCTTCAATTACACTATGAATTATTTTTTAAATACATGATGGAAAGTTTTTTAATACACAACAACTAATCTTCAATACATGTTGAGCCTTTTTTGAAAATAAAGTATGCACATTTTTAGTTACACCATGAACATTCTTAAAATACACTATGAACATTTTCTAAATCGCGATGAACAGTTTTTGATATGTGAAAAATATGTTTTTTAATATACGAAGAAAAAATTGACATGATGTACAATTTTTATTACACTAAGAATATCTTATATACATGTTAAACATTTGAAAATACACGACAAACAATTATTTTAATATGTGAGAATATATTTCAATGCATGATGACCATTTTTTGGGAAATACACAATGAACATTTTGAATTTACAAAGATCACTTTTTCAATACACTATGAACATTTTAGATATATGCTTCATAGTACTAGTATCTTTTTTTTTAGACAATCTCGCATGCTTTATTCATCGCCCATAATGTTTACAGGAAGAAAATCAAGGTCTCCTGGTTGTCCTAGCCATACATGACGACCAAAGTCTAAAGACAAAGCATATCTAGCGAGATTGTGAGCCTCGAAATTCGAGCTCCTAAGCTCATGAACTACTTTACATGAAGAGAAAACGTTTGCACGAAGTATTATTTCATGCACTATAGCTCCATAGCCAGCCGCCGAGTTCTTCTGGACATCTTCAACCACCCTCTTGCAATCTGTAGCGATTTGAATGGAGTTCTCATATAGATCCTCAGCCAGAGATTGGCCTTCCCTTACTGCTATTGCCTCTAGTGTGCTCACATCCGTGATGAACTCTAGTTTTAAGAGCGAAGCACCCAAGAGACTTCCCCTGTGGTCTCGGCACACTGCTCCCACGGCACCAAACTCCCCTTGCATGGACACTGCCGCATCCACATTCATCTTTGCATGACCCTCTGACGGAGGCGTCCATGTGTGTTGCCCCAAGCTAGCTCGCTTCGTAACACTGCCAGCTCCTCTATCGATCATCTCCAAGTTCCTCAAAAAGGAGAGTATGAAAGAGTTAGTAGTAAATGGACTATCAAAGATCTCTTCATGTATAGCTCTCCTTCTTGCTCGCCGGACTGCCCAAAGTGTCACCACCATCCGTATGAATTCCCCTTGCGGCAATGATTCATGCAATGTGAAAATCTAGTTTTTTGCATCCAAAGAAAGATTACCGAGCATATGGTCCCACTGTCTCCTCCGAACAAAGTTACCATACGCTCCTGGCCATCACGCAATCTACTAGTGCATGCTTCCAGTCATCTCGCGCAGAACAAAAAGCGCACACACTCATAGTAGACATATTCCGGTGGTGTAGCACCCCGGCTGTTGGAATTGTTTCATGGCATAGTCTCCATAAGAATACCTTGATTTTAGATGGAACCTTAATGTGCCACGGGGACGTCCAAGCTGCTTCTTCTTCTGCCTCGTTTGAGTGTCCTCCGACCGGCTGCAGTAATGCTTCACCTTGCAGTTTCATTTTCACCAAAAATTTGTAGACTGACCTTACTGAAAACACGCCTCGTTTGTCCTCTCCCCAAGCCCAAAAATCATCGACTCTTCTAGTACACAGCGGGATTTTGAGTATCACATTTGCATCAACTGGCAGAAAAGTCGCACGAACCTTGTCCTCCTTCCAATTAGCCGAGCTTGGGTCAACACGTGTTGGTCTATGCACCGCCAAACACGCTATTGGTCTCATTAGGCCCGATCGGGGGAGCCAGTTTTGGTCCCAGATTCGGGTCTCCTCTCCTGTTCCGATCCTCCGAATCAAACCTTGCACTAGAGCTCCTCTCCCTTCTATGATAGATCTCCATATTTGCGAGGGCCTGCTGCCTAGCTCGGCCTCAAGAAAGGACGAGGCAGGGTAATACTTGGCTTGCAAAATCCTGGCACTTAATGTAGAGGGAGTGTGTATAATCCGCCAAGCTTGTCTAGCCAGTAAAGAGAGGTTAAAGAGGTCAATATCTCGAAAGCCAAGTCCTCCCAAATACTCTGGTTTAGTGCATACATCCCAAGATATCCAGCATGGTTTCCTCTTCCCTCTTTTACTTCCCCACCAGAATTACCTGATCAGCGATGTGATACTTTCACAAATACCTCTAGGGAGCCTGAAACATGACATAGAATATACGGGTATAGCCTGCGCCACTGCCTTGATTAACACCTCCTTCCCCTCATATGATAAAAGTTTCTCCATCCATCCTTTAATTTTCTCCCACACCCTGTCCTTTAGATACTTGAAAGTACCATTCTTTGTCTGCCCAACATCCGTTGGCATCCCTAGATACCGATCAGTAAGTTGCTCGTCATAAACCTGCACCAAGCTAGCACCTTAGTCATTTTACGATGGTTGCTAAAACAAGTCATTTTAAGATGCACGGAACGCTTCTATTTGTCCGCCATGCCTTTTTGCAAAACAGCCCCTGCAGTTTATTGAAATCAACCCGCAGTCTACCTTTAGGTCGGGACGAATCATTTTTTCACTTTACATAAAACAACCTGACTTTTATACTAATTGACCCACAATTCAACTTTAAGTCATAGCGAATCGTTTTGAATTTTTATATAAAACCCTCTAGTATTTGCGTTAATAAACCCACAATCCATCTGAAATAAATATTTTTCAAAATAATCATATCTTTAAAACCTAACTCCAATTTCAACATGTTATATATGAAACTTAATTAGAAAAAATATGTAGAATCTTAATATGATGTTATTTTTATCTATTAACTATTAAAAATGATATTTAGGGTGCAACCTACATACATGTCCAATGATCGAAGACCCTACACACGTTTTTTTTGGCTAAATTCACGTGCGTATTTACCAACGGAGTACATAATTCTTTCTTATAGTGAATATACAAATAATTTTTATAGCATATACATACACTTATAAAATTCATGAAGATCAGAAGTACATGAAGATTTATTTTGAAAATATCCAAACAATTCTTCTGATAGCCATGAATAATATTGGAATCGATACATAGGATCTTAGTTTGTATTTTATCCGTTGTATGTGACAGTGACACATATAGAGTTTCTTAAATAGACTTAATTTATAGACGCGGCCTTCTCAGTGTCGAACGGCATCGTCCGGTTGCTATCTGAGTCTGGTCGTAGCTGCACGCCATCAATATTACGGATCAGAACCAAAATTGAATTGAAATAAGAACAGTGGCTCGGATAAAAAATATTTACTCTCCCATTGCAACGCACGAACATGTTGCTTTTTTGAGTAACACTGGCATGTTCCTTTTTTTAGACAACCTCACCAAGCATTATTCAGTCATCAAAAGGTTTACAAGTAGAAAGTGCAGCTCCCCATGTTGGCCCAACCATACATAGCGTCCAAACCCCAAGAGTTAAAGCGTGCTTAGCGAAATTGCGAGGGTCCGTGCTTTTTGGGCAGCCGAGGATAGTTGGAAACATGCTGTGATTGATTGTGTGATGGCGAGGAGTGTTTCTTCTCTATGCTCAGAAGAAACAATGGAAGTTATGTTGGACATGTTTCGGTGATGGAGTAAATTAGCTGTTGGTATAGTTTCATGGCACAGCCTCCACAAGAACACTTTTATCTTCATGTTCCAGAGTGAAGTCCAAGCCCTTTCCTCATCAGTAGTGTTCGACTGCCCACACAACAGGCTGTAAGAAAGCTTCATTCTTTAACTTCAGATCCGCTAGAAATTTGTAGACAGATTTAACCGAAAAAAATGCCTCTGTTATCTTCTCCCCACGCCCAAAAACGCGCCTGGCCCAAAAACAAGCCGTGAGAGCAACTCCAATGGGGCGACCCGTTTCGTCCACGGTCGTCCGTTTGGGTCGGCGCAGACAAAAAGTCGGTCCAACGCGCCGACCCAAACGAACGCGCGTCCGCTTTCGTCCGCCTGGCGACCCATTCCCGGTCCATTTTTGAGCTGGATTTGCGTCGGCGCGGACACAAGACGGACGTGCGCGCGCTCGCCCTCTTTCCTCACCGGGCCCGCTGGTCGGTGGCACATTGGATTGGCCTCTCCACATCAAACAACACACCCTCGGCCGCCTGTTTCGTCGCCGATTCCGTCGGCCATTTTTTTCGATAAAAATGGATACATAGATAGTTCTAGCGTACACAGATAAAAGAAAAGACCAACTACTCGTCGCTTTCTGACTCCGACTCGGTAATGTCCTCCTCCGATGTCTGAATGTAGGCGTCAGCTTGCTGCTCGTCTTCGAAGTCCCAACCCGACGTTTCTCGTAGCTTCAGTTTCAATTGAGTGGCATGCTTCTACGAACGCTTGTCCTCCCGATAGGTGGCTCGCTCCGTCCTCCTCGCGTCCCTCTCTAACCTCCTTTGCTTGTAGAATTGGCGCTCGTCGACGATGTCCTGCAGGAAGCGTTCGCGCCACACCACCATGGCTTCCACGTCCATCTTGGCGATAGCGAGGTGACGCTGCCGCCTCCGGTGGACACGACGACCCCCGTCGATGAAAAGCCGCGGGAGAGGCGCCAGATCCTGCGCCCGCTGGCTCGACACATCGGGAAAATTCATATCCCGACGAGGCCTCAGGAGGCGCCACGCCGCCGCGTCGTGCGCGCGGGCCGCCTCCTCTGCGGTGTCGAAGGTGCCGAGGATGAGGCGTTTCTCGTGAAACCAGATCTCGGAGGAGAAGGCGCCGGAGCGGCGCTCGCGGACTCCGTGAAAATCCAAAGCGCCCAGGCGGCGGATCGACATGGTGGCGCAGAGGCGGCGAGGCTAGTGAGAGGGGGCGAAACGAGTGGGCGGCGGACAGAGTGTGGAGGGAGCGCCTTCTTATAACGCGCCAACACAAGGGCGCTGCCAACCTTTCCCCGCTGAGCACCAAAACCAGAGCCGCTTAGGCCGCTTCCCCACGCGCTTCCAGCTGAGCGCCAAAACCAGGGCGACGGCATGGCCGCTGGCATGATCTAAAGCGCGCACGGTCATGAAATGGGTCGGCCCGTTGGGCGCGCTGCCGACCCAAAACTAAAATAGGGTGGACGGCGGGCGGGCGGCCGACCCAAATGCACAAAAACGGACAAAAACGCCGTCCGTTTGGGTCGGCCCATTGGAGTTGCTCTGAAAGAAAAGGCGTGCTTCGTGGGCCGAGCCCAACAGAAGCTCGAAATTGACGCTTCTCTTATTCAAAGAGACCCAGAGGCGCCGTCCGTCTCCGCCTCTAATGCAAACCGCTCGCAATGCCCCGGCGGCTTCCCCCTCCGGATCCATCTCCGTCGCGTCCTCCTCCTCCTCCTCCTTCGGATCCTTCTCCGGCGCGTCGGCGGCACAGAAAGATGATCCCAGGCCCCACACTCATCATCCCTCAGGGTGGACACGGTCCGAGCCGGTCCGGTCCCGGTCCGAGCCGGCGTTTGGACCGGACGCCGGTGGTCCGGACCGAACTGGACCGAGCAGTGTCTCGGGCCTGTTTGCAGGGACCGGACCGGCAATGGCAGGCCACGAGCCGGACTGAGAGGACCGTCAGGACCGGCCAAGACATGGGCAGAGCGCGCTCTGGAGCTCCGGCGAGAGCAGTTCATCGGGGACGCAATGCTAGAGGAAGCGCAGCTCGTTGAAAAGATGTCTGGGAGCTTCAGAAGAACCAGAGGGAGCTACATGACGAAGAACACCGGAGGGAGCTCATCAGCGACGAATCTGGCACGACGGCCGGTGAACGGAGATAAAAGGGAGACGACCGATGCGGCGATGTAGGACCTCCCAGGTTGATTTCGTTGGCGGGGACGACGGACCCGAGTGTGGCGCGTCTAATGGACATAGTTTCCGGGGCCATTGAGTCCAGTGGCCGCGCGGACGACGGCCCCGTGGCGACGGACGTAGACGACGGCAGTTTCTTGCGCCCCCGCCACGCCTGAGCCGCCACACCCTCGCTACGCACCTGCCACGCCCCCGCCATGCCCCAGCCACGCCCCAGCCATGCCGCCCACTGCCACCTTCGGTCCGCTCGGTCGGCTCGGTCAAAGACCGGACCGGACCGAGATTTTCTCGGGCCTGTTTGCAGGGACCGGACCGGCCATTTAAACTAGCGGGCCAGGACCGAGCCGGCCCGAGCCGAGCGGGCCACGAGCCGGACCGCTGGACCGGACCGTGTCGTCCACCCTGAATCATCCCCCATCTCAATCTCACTCACCCAATCCAACCCAGTTTGGTATGAGAATGAACTCCCAGGCGCGTTCTCTGCGAAATACTACAAGGGAGGGAGGAGGAACCTAGATCTGGCGAGAGGACCTTCGATTCTCGTTCCTAATCCAGCCCGCCTGGTTTGGGTGTGATCGTTCGCAGGTGAGGGCTTTCTGAATAATGTTGGGGCGGTCTCGGTGCTGCTAGAGACGCCATCCGGCTTCCCCGTCTTCTGCTTCTGTGGGCTCTTCCTCTACGCACCAGATGCACTGCAGGTAACTTGATAAGTATTTCTTGCTTCCTTCCGTCCTTTGGTTATTTTATAATCGATCATGTGCTAATTGCTTCCTCTTGTCGTCGATTACTAACCCATATACTCGTACTGTATTTCATCCTTGTCTCCAGAGCGTGTGGGCAAACTTCGCTACTTGTACTAGGGCAAGAAACGTGAGTCTTTATTTTCCTTCCCTTCTCATCGTCACTGCTTCTTATCCCTTTCCTCGTAAGCTTGTCGCCAAATCGTTCCAAGTATTGTCGACCTTGTGTCAATCATTTGTAACTGACATTCTTTCTTTTTCAGTTTGTATTACACAACTGTGATGTACGAACATTACTTGTTTAGTAACTGCTAGCGAGGAATGTTTGAAGCTTTCTGAACTGAACGTGCTCATCCTTTGTTCATTATTTCTGTTATCAGGTTGTTTGGATGAAGGAGTTCCGAACCTTTGATGACAAGTCCAGCACCATTAATGTTGATACTGGTGTTAACAAACAGCTTACGGAGATGATCATGAAATCACCCGAACCTGGGCAGGAGCTACTACTTGGGAAACCGGAATATAAACCTATAATTGAAAAAAGCTTGGTGTGTGTATAACTATATATGTATAAGCTCCTTGTTTTCTTATATTGTTCACAAGTTTGAGCGCCATTTTTCATGTTACCCTTTTTCAGGGAATACCCTGTCGACATGATGAATTTGTGATGGAGGTAATGTGGGGATTAAAGCGTCTCATGCCTAGTTTGGTGCGTAGAGAAAAATCAGAGCTGCCTAAAGAGGACCTGCTCCCTATGAGTCAGGGGCTACAAATGCTGTTGAGTCGTTATGGCTTTGATGTCAAACCAGAGATGGTGAGCAGATTTGGATGCAATAATATTTTGTAGAATATTGCGGTTTCAAAAACCAAAATTATAGAATAAATTGCCACAGCATTTTTATTTAGTGATGAATCAACCTCTTTGCATCCTGCAGGTGAATGAGCAGATTGTTGCGACCGCATCGGTCTTGTTTGACTGATGCTTTTGAGGAGAAACGTTATCCAAGCTGTCGATGTATTGGTCGCCACCTGAAGAAAATTTCTGGCATTGACTGTGAGAACTGGGACCTTCTGAAACTTGCGACAGCTTTTAAGATCATATGCAGCCATGAAATCGGTGATTCTGATGAGGTAAACCATACCTACTATGCAAATGGGTTCGCAGCAGCTCGCCGTGCATTTCATCTACACTTGCGACATCTTTTAATAAAGTCTTGTCTCTTGCAGATGTTTCCGGAAGACGTGCAAACAAAGTTGCTGGATGATGCGGATAAATACGAAAAGAAGATAAATAAGTTAGTTTGCATGTTGCACCACAAACAAATAGAGTCCCTTCAATAGCAACTTTGTTTGCACCTTCCCTTTGATAGCTGAAGATGGTCATGTTACCTCAGCTAACTAGACAAGTAGTACTAGTTGGGTAGCCTTTGCGTCCAGATTTTTGTAAATACTATCATGCTAATTGATGGTGACTATAAAATTTCTGACACTTGAGTTAACAAATTACAATGCCCTTGATCCACAACATCAAGGATTCCCTCAAAAAAACAAGGTAACTATCAAGGATTGACATCTGTAAGAATCAAGAGTGATAAGAGAGTACTCTTTCTGGTGCCTTCGTTTAAACACCTTTTGAACCATGTTCTTCTTCAAGCATAATTGTATACATGAAGAACTCCAATGTCATTTCCTTCCACGCATTCGTCTCTGCAACAAGAAACTACAATATTTTTCAGAGAAAAATCTAGATGATGCAGACCAGAAAAGAAATAGAAAAACAGAATTAATATCAGAGCCAGGTTTCGATCCTGGGACATGTGGGTTATGGGCCCACCACGCTTCCGCTGCGCCACTCTGATTTGCGGCAAAAAACACATATTTGACCTGAGGACGAACAGAATTCACAATCTGAACTCCTTTTGAAAAAATTTCACCGAGCTGACCGTTTCGAGTGGCGCCCGACAGAAAGGCGCCACACTATACTGTGTAGCGCCTGGAGCTTAGGCGCTACACGCTGGTCCAGCGTGGCAGCCCGGGCCCCACTCCTGGTTGTGCAGCGCCTAGATGATGCAGACCAAAAAAGAAATAGAAAAACAGAATTAATATCAGAGCCAGGTTTCGATCCTGGGACCTGTGGGTTATGGGCCCACCACGCTTCCGCTGCGCCACTCTGATTTGCTTGTTTCATTAGCGCAACGGCACTTTATTTAAACGTTCCTGATCAACAGCACGCCTGATCTTGCAACCAAAGGAGCTACTTTTACACCTGCTGGTATTGACTGACTGAATGACTGATCATGACCATGCAGAATATGTGTAAATGTGTGCTTCCATTGGAGGCCTCCGTATTGCACAACTTTTTATCTAAAAATTGTCTAGAATGCAACAGTCAACACCCTAGAATGCACCATGACAAATATTTCTGAGATGAGAATCCCAATGGCAGTACAGCGCTGATCCTTCATGCTCTGTTCATGATTAGTCAGTTAGTCAATACAATGAATAAACGTAAATATTTCTTACCGGAGAGACCTAGGCGTCTGCAGTGTATTTTTACAGTCAGCAGTTCCTGGGAGTAGCTTAACGCTTCTCATCTTCAAAACATGCTTAGCACAGAACATCAGATTACTAACTAAAGTGCACTAGCGCAGGCAACTAGATTTTAGATGAAAACACAGTTCATAACACACCTAACGCTTCACAGAAAAAATTAGCACCACTGTTGAGAGAGGTATAACTGAAAGTAACCAGGATATCACTGGTGACAAAATGGGTTCTGAGCAACGGTTGCTGAAATTTCAAAAATGCAAGCATTTAATCTAGAGCAACCTAACTTTCTGTAAAATTATGAAGAGAGAGAGATCATAGCTTAGTTGGAGTTTTAAGAGTGAACAAAATAGTAAGTATCATCAACGGAGAGCAAAAGCAGTGCATCAACCATCTCACAATTATTAAACAGACTATTTTATATCTGGTTTGTGTTGCACTCCTTGGTCACGCCTTCTTGTTGCATGAATCCATAAACGCCGAGATGAGGTATTCCCAGAGGCAAGTAGGCAAGTACTTTGCCACAAACTTGGATGCTGATAAATATGTAATGTGTGACAGATATCCAAACATTCCAGATCAGAGTTACACTTTCTTCATCACAAAAAGGTGGAAACTCATATGACCCTCAGGAGTCAGGCTTGTTATTTCAATTTACCACCTCGTTTTTCAGTAGGAAGTTTCAACTATGCTCTTCCAATTGTCAGTCGAACTCTCAGGAGGCTGGTACTTTACTGGAAGCAACTCTACATGCTCCCTTAGTTTCCCTTCCCCTGAGAAGAGAGATACTACTAACGAAATTGTTGAAGCTTCAACTGACAGCTGTTTAGCATCAAGTTTAGTGAGATAAGTTGCAGCGTTTACAACTGCACCTTTTTCCAGCAACACCCTGACCACTTGATTTAGCAGACTGGAGTTGGGAGCACATCCAGCCTTCTCCATTACCAAAAAGGTATCATCAGCGTCTGCCAACAACCCTTCTTTTATGAAATTCGTCATCATTAAACTGTAAGTCACAACAGAAGGCACCAATCCGATGGCTGATATAGTAGCAAACAAATCCTTGGCTTCTTCAATTCTCCTAGTTTTAAACATTGCAGAAATCATGGTATTGAGTATTATGACATCAATCTTCACGTTCGTTGCACGTAGTTTCTTGAACAGTTCTATTGCTTCATCAGTGCAATTGTTTCTACAAAGTCCACTAAGAACTATGTTGTATGTGTCAACGCCTACTGGTATGCCACTTTCAGTCATCGTATGGAATTTTTCCTTTGCAGAACCTGTTCTCCCAGAGCAAAACAGCCCATCCAGTATAATGTTGTATATAATAGTCGTGGGCTTAACCCCGCTGAGTGACATTTCCCTGAAAAGGCTCAATCCATCGGCAATCCTTCCAATTTTACAGTAACCGTTAAGAAGTGTACCATATACAACATCATCAGGTTGAAGGCCAGCAAATTTCATAGCATCGAGTACACTCAGTGCTTTCTCCACCTTGCCAACAAGGCAATATCCATCCATCAGTGAAGTGTACATAATCACATCAGGCCGCTGACCAATACCTAGGATGAAGTCAAACATATCCTGTGCCTCCTTTACCTTTCCTTCTTTGCAAAGGTCGTTTATTACAGGATAGAAGAACACACTGTTAGAACACAGACCTCTATTAACCGCTTCAGAAATCAATTCCTTGGCTTTCACAAAATCACCATGAGAGCAAGAACCCAAAACCAGGCATTGGTAAACAGCTTTGTTAGGTGAAACTCCTTGATTGACCATCTGATTAAATTTGTCCAGAGCAGCATCCATCCTACCCATTTTACAAAGTGAATCCATTATGATTTGATAGTCAAATACATCCGGGTTTACTCCTTGTTGCCTCATTACTTCGAACATGTGCATAGCCTCATCCATCAGTCCACGTTTAGCATATGCATTGATCTGTATGTTGAAAATATGGTGGTTAGGTACAACACCATTCTGTAGCATCAAATTGAAGAGACCAGTCATATCATCAAAGCATCCTTCTTTCACATACCCATTAAGCATAATAGAGTAGGAGACAATATCAGGTTTTTGGCCCTTTGCAGCCATGGAGTCAAAAATTTCTCTAGCTTGCTTTATCCTTCCGTGCTTGCAAAGGGAATCAATAAATGAGTTCAATGTGGCAGCATTTGGTAGAACACCAAGAGTTGCCATTTTTTTGAATACCCTAACTGCTTCCTTGAACTGACCCAAAGTAGAATATCCATGGATCAGGCTAGTATATGTCATGACGTTTGGTCCAATGCCTTGATCAACCATTTGCCGAAGGACCACTTCTGCCTTGTCCATTGCTCCGGATTTGCTTAGTGCGTCGATAATTGAGTTGTAGATCACCACATCAGGTTGAACTCCCAGTTGGGGCATCTGATGGAAGAGATTGCACGCTTTGTCTACTTCACCTTGTTTAAAACACCCGTTGATTACGATGCTGTACGAGAAGACATTAGGCACACAGTCCAGTTCAGGTGTCCGGTGGAGCAGCAAGTCCACCGCCTCATTTGTACGCTTGGCCTGGCAGAGCCCCTTGAGGAGATTTTTGAAGGAGATGACATTCAAGCGCAGCCCCAACCTAAGGAGGCGGCCAAAGAAGGCAACCACCAAGTCCGGGCGGCGTGCACGACAGCAGCAGTCCATGAGGATGGAATAGGTACAGAGCGTGGGCGACGCCACCCGTGCACCAGCGCCTCGGGACATGCGGTTGAAGAGGGTGACGGCAAGGGCGGGGCCATTGCCACAGGCAGCTGAGGGCGGTGCACGGGCTAGTGCGGCAAGAAAGTTGTTCAGCCCGCGTACTGGGACGGCGGTGGCTTGGCCTAGCAATTCGTCGAACAGGTGGTGCGCGTCCTCCTGGCTTAGTGTTCCGGCGCGCACACGCTCCGTGGCAGCAGCCAAGGCGGCGAGGGGGGCTCGTGGTTTTCCTGAAGAAGCCTTGAAGGAGGAGGCGGAGACGGCGGACAGGCGGGCGGTTGGCATTGCTGGCCGTCTCCGCTCTCCAGCGGAGCTCGGCGCGCCAGTGCCGCGGATCTCCTGACGAGGGAGGGCGAGAGACCGTGCGTGCGTCCCCTGACGAGGCGCTCCGCGCTCGAGTGGCGTCACCTGCGACGCTCGGCGCGTGCGCGCACCAACCAGCCTCTCGGGGGAACCGGTCACCGCCGCCGCGCCCGCGGGTTGCAATCAATGCCGAGCGCGCTGAGCAGCGGCGACGAAGAGGAGACCCCGGCGCCAAGCGGAAAGCGCGGGAGGGCGGGGGCGCAGGAGGCAGGACCGGTGGGTCTGGCGGCCCCGGAGAGTCTGGAGTCTGGACGGGAGAGGAGGGAGGACTGGGGGAGATGAATCTGTGCCGTTGGATCCTTCCTCTGGTCCAGACAGGCACCTCATGATTCAGTATTTTCTTTTCTTTACGGGAGGATGTACTATAATCAGTAGAGGTGAGTTAGTTCACAAGGTCAGCGGATGGATGTAGAGGTTTTGGCATGCATCAATTAGAGTCTACTCCTATATAAGTAAAGCAGTAAATAGTGCGTGTTGGTCTTGCTTCCAATCTAAATCTACAGAAACTCCATCCGATAATTCATGTGTATTAAAATCCTTAGTATGAAATTGCTATGTTAGTTTGCACAAGACAAGATGAGGCTCAAAACCCACACTGAACTCACACGCTCAGGTTCATGTACCGGGCAGGGCAGGGCAGCCAAGCCCCAAGTCTGCGGCGGTGTCTCGCAGGGCAAGAAGCGGCAGGCATCCGGCCTCTGCCGCTGCCTGGAACCACACGCACGCACACTTGAGCTGAGTTCACAATTACATTGCCTTCATGTGCTTTCAAGTTCACAAATTACTTCACTGCCTCACAAGTTCTGCACTTGGCTCACTCTGCTGTTTCGATGGGCGCTTTTGCTGACCTCTGTAAAAATAAAAAGTCATTATTCTTTTCGGTTCCCCCTGTTAAACCATGTTCTTCTTCCACTTTGTACACACGAAAATCATAACTATGACAAGAGACTGGATCAAGGATTATGCAGCTGGTTTACGAGAAGCACGGAGCTTCTAATTTATTTCAGAGATAATTCCCGGTGATGCAGACGAAAAACCAAGCAAAAAAATATCAGAGCCAGGTTTCGATCCTGGGACCTGTGGGTTATGGGCCCACCACGCTTCCGCTGCGCCACTCTGATTTTCTTGTTTTGTTAGTGCAACATGATATATTATTTATACGTTCCTGATCAACAGCATGACCAATGAACACCACGCCTTACTCCTGTGTCCCAGGAAAATTCTGCTCTTTTAGCACTGGCAACTTGTAAACATGATCTTGTAATTTAGCAAACAGATAAAAACCTGGCTTTATTGCAAGCCAAGCCAAATTATGAAACAAACCAAAACTTACAAGATCACCATGTCAATATGCCACTTGAAAGCTTGCGCTCACGCGAACCGGCACGAATAGCTGTATAATACATAGAGACTTAGGCGTACATGATTGTTCTTTTCTTGAGTTGAGGCGTGCATGAATTAGAGTGTAGCAAAGTAGCTCACAGAAATTTTGCTGGTCTATCTTACAATGTAAAGAAAGCCTATCGGAAAATTCTTATATTTTAAAATTTTATATAAATTCGGAGTTAGTTTGCAAGCTGAAAAAATAACTACTGATAAAAATTTCTGTGAAACTTTAGCCATTTCTTTCTTCTCCCTCTCCATCCCTCTCCATTCTCCTACCAATGGCACAGCCGCGAGTACAACATTCGCATGTGCAGTTTCCATGAAAACAAAATGCCCATTAATGGGCAGCCCTGCGTGTCTTGTCCATCTGCGCCCTATCCCTCTTTGTTTCCCGTTGGAGCGTCCTTTTCGGAACCTTTTTTTCGCCAGAGCGTGGTTATATAAATTGACATTTCTTATAATTAATGACTGGGATGCTAGTGTTCCGTGGGTCAGATTTTTTCAAATCGAGTTCCCCGCTCGCCACCATGCAGCCATGATCATCCATCTTTCTCTTTCCCACCCACTATTTTTCTCCACGACCACCTCGCCTGAGCCATGTAGTGTCTAGGCCCTCCTCGTGAGTCCTCGGGCGAGACGAAATAAGAATGTGCCGAACGGTAAATGCTGACGAACAAACAAAAACACTTACATGTGGGTCCACAAAATATGGAGTTTGAGTTATGAAACTCTGTGTTCGCGCACAACCCTCAAAAAATTATGAAGCCCGGCATAAAATGGTTTTGGAGCCTATGAATACGACACATCCGCTAGAATTTATCTTTCTGTAGTTTTTCAACGCAGAAATGAAGCATGTGGCCTTTGGTATGATGGGAACCGTGTCCCTAGCCTCTGGTTTTCCTTGTTTTCTCCGGTACTTGTAGTTTGTGTTATCATTGTCACCGATCATCGAAGGAGAGCATGGTAAGACTCTTCGGTTAAATTGGTGTAAAAAACTTAAAAGGCCACACCTACATAAACATGGTTATCTAGCATATATCTAAATAGTTTATCTCCATTATTTAGTTATATTTCTTTCGACATGCACACATCCAACATCGCCACACATGCCACCTAGTCGTCCACGCCATCAATTACATGCAATCCTTTCATATACCTTTATGTAGCAGATGAGTCATCCATGTCATCAAGCACATATAAAGCCTTCACATCATTAAGTTTTACTAGCAAAACGGTCAATGCGTTGCAATGGGAGAAAAAAAATCATAATCTCCAACGGCCATGACCACATTTTGTTGCAACACCAAGATACACTATCACTCTCATATTCATGAAATAGAGTATAATTTTTGAAAATCATGAACTTTTTTTAAACTCGTGAACATTTTCCATAGTCATAATTCATGAACATTTTATCCTATTTGCAATCACTTTTTTAATTGTGAACATTTTTTAAAACAATTTTCTTGAACTAACGAGCATTTTTTGGAAATTGGTTGATTTTTTAAAATTCACAAATATTTTTTTATTTAGCAAACATTTTCTGAAATGCATTATCATTTTTTGAATCACCGAACATTTTACGAATCAATAACCTATTTTGTAAGTCACGAACATTTTTTGAATTTTAGGTTATTTTTCACTTCATGAACATTTTTTGAATTGGTGATTGTATTTTTCAATTTTATGAAAAAATTTTAATACACAAACTTTAAAAAATCATGAATATTTTTAAACTTGCCAAACATTTGTTTTCAAAATCGTGAACATTTTTTAAAAATCACCAAAAAAATTGAATCGACAAAAATTTATGTATTATTAAATATTTTATTCAAAATTTTATTTTTTTAGTTTTCGGAACTTTTATGAAGTCCCAAATTTAGAGTAGGAAAAAACAAAGAGGAAAAAATCGAAATTTAAAAAACAGGCCACCCGGACATGGGCCGGCCCAAACAGGCGCGCTTTATTTTTTGCCAGCATGCAGAGCGTAGTATAGAAGGTTCCTACTGCATTGGCCGCCCAGGCGGTGTAAAATGTTTTTATCACTTATAGGTGGCATCGGTTGATAATTTTTTGCAACTTTTGGGGCAATTTTGGCGACATTCGTCCAGAAGCAATAGCCCCCTTTATTATTAGGCATACTTTTTTTCAAAAACAAAACAACCCCCCCCCCCCCCCCCTCCTCCCGCGAAGTCACAAGGTCACGATGTACTACAATGTGCAGCCACCTTCCATTTACTGCTAGGTATGTACCATTCATATATGACGAGAATGTAGAGGGGCATTATTCTCATATATATTCAAATTTTATCGGTGACAAATTTATGGCTGTTAATTTCCAAAACAAGGTGCAGGGATATTATCTAGTTTTCCTCATGGTGAATCTTTTCTCTTAGAGAAATATGAAGAAAAAAAAGGTAAAGACATTTTGAGGACTTGTTTTTTTGGTGTACAATGGAAAAAACATGCATGAAGGTTTTTCAATTAGGATTCCTGTAATTTATGTTAAAAAAAGTACACTGTTTCGAAACCGAGGAAGGTGCAATGCCTTTGTTTTAGGCGGGGAAGGTGCAATGTCTGGTATTCCTTCACGGGTTGGAAGTTTCCTCTCAGGCCTTGTTCGGATACACTCCTCCACAAGAGGATTGGAGGGGATTTGGGGGGTTTTGACTTGTAGGGGTTTAAATCCTTCTCAATCCCTGCCAAACCCCCTTCAAATCCCTGCCAACCGAACACAGCCTCAGGTTGGTATAGCCCCCTACCTTAGCCGGCCCAATTGCCCCCTCCATTCACTGGGCTTCGTTAGGCCGCTGTCGGGCAGTGGAATTTCGTTGGAGTATATGGTATTGGCGGTTCCCCCATTCACGCGCAGCAAATCATTCGCAAAATCGCAATGCCTCCTCCCGTCGTGCGGCGCCGCGGGTCTGCCCCTCCGGCGCCGGACCCACCTCCGGCGGGTCGTCCTCCTCCTCCGGCGCGTCGATGAAAGATTATACCCGGTACTTTCGGGGAGCTAGCCGCCAGTATAGGTGAGCAGCCAGCCCGTCGTCATTATCTTATCCTCTATCGCAATCTGCCACAATGGAAACCGTGGCGGCCAGAAGATTTTTCCGTCTAGGGAACAAATGCATCCGATCCCACATCTTTCCCTCCATAGATCGGCGTGTTAGGGTTCGTGAAGGACCTTTCACCTCGGATCTAGGCTTCACGCTTTTGATATCTGGATGAGGTTTTTGTTTCCCTTCCTTAATCCAGCTTGCTTAATTTTGGTGTGTTGGTATAGGCGATGACTTTGCGAACAACCTTGGGGTGCTCTTGGTGCTGCTAGAGACGCCATCCGGCTTCGGGGTTTTTAATTTCTGTGGGATTTACCTCTACTTGCCAGATGCAATGCAGGTTAATTATTACTGATGTGCTTGGCTTCCTCTAGTCGTCGATACTAACTAACCTATATTTCATCCTTGTCTCCAGAGTGTGTGGGTAAAATTTGCGAACTATTATAGGGCAAGGCGGGTGAGTCTTTCCTTTCCTTCCCTTCTTTATTTGTCATGGCTTCTTATTTCGTTCTTCGTATGCTTATCGCCAAATCGATTCGATTAGGGACCTTGCATCGTTTATGATTGACTTTTTTTTTCTGTTTGTGTTGACGGGGACATATAAACACAATTTCGCTCTTTACAAATTAATAGGATGAGAACTCCCCCGGGTCTGTAATCCACGTAGCACGAGATGCTCCAAAATTGGTTGTGCTAAATGGTCACACGATGGCTGCAAGGTGATTTGTAGATGATATGCACCAACCTGGTGTTGGGTGTCTTTGAGCCAATTTATTGAGCCTCGGCATGGCGCTACTAAGAAGTGAATAAAGCCACTGAGCTTTATTTCCAAAATTACACTGCTTTACCTCGGAACAC
The DNA here is from genome assembly GCA_021605145.1 of Aegilops bicornis. Classification (NCBI taxonomy): domain Eukaryota; kingdom Viridiplantae; phylum Streptophyta; class Magnoliopsida; order Poales; family Poaceae; genus Aegilops; species Aegilops bicornis. The sequence goes on from CM038670.1 coordinate 839,820,981, forward strand.
GACACTTTTCTGAATTACACTGCAGAGTTTTGACAAACGAGGGCTTGAAAAGGGGTACATATTTACAATGGAGATGCACCTACTGCATTTAGTTAGAATGTGTTAAGTTCTCCTAATTAAAACATTGCATGCTTTTTAATTAATTGTTTCTCCTTGCCCCTGAACCTGCTTATCTTTGTTTGTCTCTTTTATCAGGTTGTTTGGCTGAAGGAATTTCAAACTTTTGATGACAAGTCCAGCGCCATTAATGCCGATACTGGTGTTAACAAACAGCTCACAGAGATGATCTTCAAGTGGCGCCGCCCTGGGCAGGAACTTCTTGTTGGAAAACAGGAATATAAATCAGTAATTGAATCAAGCTTGGTAAGTATAAGCCCCTCGTTTCTTCTACTATTTCTGAACAACTTTGAACGCCATTTTTTATATATGTTACTTCTTTTCAGGGAATACCCTGCCGGCATGATGAACTTGTGATGGAGGTAATGTGGGGCATGAAGCGTTTTATGCCTAGTTTGGTGCGCAGAGAAAAATCAGAGCTTCCTAAAGAAGATCTGCTCCCAGTGAGTCAAGGACTACAAATGCTATTGAGTAGTTACGGCTTTGATGTCAAACCAGAGATGGTGAGTTTACCAGCTGCCATGCTTTTGCCTTGTAGCCCCCTGTCATTTGGTGGCACATTTTGTAATAGCTTTGTGCGCAGACTTATTTCTTTTAAAAAGGGGGTTTACCCCAGCCTCTGCATCAGAAAGATGCATACAGCTCATAATATTAAAAATAAAATCCAGTAACAAAGTCTTCAAGTATCGAGGTGCGAAAAGAAGTAAAAGCTCGAAAGAGCTGAAATCCTAAGCCACAACCGGCTGGCAAACACAATAGGAGCACTACATGCCTATCCTATTACATGACCGCCATCCAAACCGGTTGAAAATATCCCGCGCTACCATCTCCCATCGGGTAGACGCAGTAACCAAACGCTCCCTGGCCTCCGTCGGAGTGAGTAGCGACCACATACGGATGAATGCCGTGGCCCTGAAGATAACCTGCAAAAAGTGAATGTTTGTTGATCTGTTAAATACTAAATCATTTCTGCAGTTCCATACTGCCCAAAGTAAAGCACAAACGCCAACACGAATGTGTCTTGCAGTATCGGAATCAACCCCATCAAGCCATGGTCCAAATAACATGTTGATAGAGGTGGGCTGATTAATATAAAAACGCAATATGAATCGACCGCCATAGAATCTTAGCCAACGGACAATCGAGGAAGAGGTGTTTGATGCTTTCGTTATTATCGCAAAAGCTACACCTAGATGAGCCCATCCGATTCGTTTTGCCAGGTTATCCTTAGTCAAAATGACTTGTTTATGCACAAACCACATAAACACTTTGATGCGTAAGGGAACCTTTACTCTCCAAACGTGAATCGAGGAAGGGACAACGCTAGAGTTAATGACATCCAGATACATAGACTTAACCGAGAACGCACCGTTCTTAGTAAGTTTCCAATGCAGCTGATCTGGTTCTTTGGGTCAGCCGAACCTCCATTAAACGTCTAACAAGGTGGAGCCAAGCCTCCCAACGATTTCCGACTAGCGTCCTCCGAAAACTAATATTGAGGGGAGTGGATTGTAGAACAGATGCAACGTAGGCTTCTCTACGTCGCACAATGTTGTACAAAGTAGGATATTGAAGTGCAAGGGGAGTCTCCCCAAGCCACGTATCCTCCCAAAATCTCGTAGTGGCTCCATTCCCGACAATAAATTTTGACTTGTTGAAAAAGAGCTGTTTGAATCTCATCAAACCCTTCCAAAAAGGTGAGTCGGAAGGCCTCACATTTACCTGGGCCAGGGTTTTAGCATAAAGATACTTATTACGCAAAATCTGAGCTCAAGTAGCTTCCGTCTCGGACGAAAGTTTAAAAAGCCATTTGCTAAGGAGACATATGTTTTTAACTTCCAAATTTTCAATGCCTAGACCCCCTTGGTCCTTCGGCCTACATATTATATCCCACTTAGCAAGCCTATACTTTCGTTTGAGGTCGTCAATCTGCCAAAAGAACCGAGATCGGTAGAAATCTAACCTTTTCCTGACTCCCACCGGAACCTGGAAAAAGGATAAGAGAAACATAGGAATACTGGTAAGGACCGAATTAATCAGAATCAATCGTCCTCCGTATGACATGAGATTTCCTTTCCAACAGCTCAGTTTCTTTTCAAAGCGATCCTCGATGCATTTCCACTCCTTTGTTAGTCAGCTACGATGATGAATGGGTATACCTAAATACGTAAACAGTAAGGAACCCAATTCACATCCGAACAATTGTTTATACGTGTCCTGGTCCTCCTTTGCTCTTCCAAAGCAAAACAATTCGCTCTTGTGAAAGTTAATTTTGAGGCCAGATAGTTGTTCAAATAAGCATAACAACAGCTTCATGTTTCTTGCTTTCGCCAAGTCATGCTCCATAAAGATGATTGTATCATCAGCATACTGAAGAATGGAAATCCCTCCGTCAACTAGATGTGGGACCAGGCCACCTACCTGCCCTGCATCCTTTGCCCGACCTGTTAAGATAGTGAGCATATCAGCCACTATATTAAACAGGATCGGTGACATCGGGTCTCCTTGCCTTAGCCCCTTGTGTGTTTGGAAATAGTGACCTATGTCGTCATTCACTTTAATCCCTACACTCCCTTTTTGCGTAAAGGAATCAATCTGGTTTCTCCAGGCCGGATCAAAACCTTTCATACGCAAAGCTTGTTGAAGGAAAGGCCATTTAACTTTATCATATGCTTTTTCAAAATCCACTTCAAAAACTACGCCATAAAGTTTTTTTGAGTGGATTTCATGGAGCGTTTCATGCAAGACAACAACCCCTTCAAGGATGTTTCGATCAGGCATGAAAGCAGTCTGGGACGGATGAACCACAGAGTGCGCAATCTGCGTAAGTCTGTTCGTCCCGACCTTGGTGAAGATTTTGAAACTCACATTAAGCAGACATATAGGTCTGAACTGCTCAATGCGAACCGCGTCTGTCTTCTTAGGAAGAAGAGTTATCGTTCCAAAATTCAGCTTAAACAACTGAAGCTGTCCCTCAAAAAACTCCTGGAACATGGGCATCAAATCACCCTTAATAAAATGCCGGCACTTTTGTAGAACTCACTGAAATCCATCCGGTCCTGGAGCCTTATTATTCTCCATCGTGCAATGGCTTCAAACACCTCTTTCTCGGAGAGAAAGGAGCAGCCAGAGCTCATTCTCGGCAGTCTCAAGTTGAGGAACATCCTCAACCCTAGACTCATCTAAGGACACAAAATTCTCTTCCGGGGGACCAAACAACTGTTTATAATAATTGGTAATATAGACTTTCAAATTGTCTTGACCAACTATCGTCCCTTCATCTTGTTCTAACTGAAAAATTCTCTTTTTACGATGCTTCCCATTAGCGATCATATGAAAGAATTGAGTATTTTCCTCTCCTTGTACTATCTTGCGAACCTTAGCTCGCAACGCCCACTTCAATTCCTCCTCGCGAAGAAGTTGTTTAAGTCGCATCTCCGCCTCTATCTTTGTTTCCAACTCACTGGAATCCAAGATAGAAGTTTCATTTTAACTTCAAGGTTTTGAATAAGTAGAAGAAGTCTCTCCTTCTCCGCCTTATAAATACCATGCGTGTGCTTAGCCCATCCTCGAAGGAACCTTCGGAGATGACGAATCTTACATTGCCATCGCTCGATAGGCGTCCTTCCTCCTGAGTCTTTAGCCCACTCCCGAGCTAACAACTCAAGGAAACCTTCTCTTTCAAACCAGGCAAGTTCAAACGAGAAAATGTTCTTGTTGCCCACAAACGTTTGAACCCCTGAATCAACTAGTAACGGTGTATGGTCGAGACACCCCTTGTCAATGCTGCACGGTTACCGGAGGAAACTTCTGTTCCCATTCGACACTTGCTAAGACACGGTCAAGTTTCTCAAACGTCGGGACCGTAACGAATTAGCCCAAGTGAATTTCCTACCAAAGCTCTATCTCTACGAGATCCAAACTTTCGATAATAGTGTTGAACATAAACGACCATCGGCCGTCAAAATTGTCATTATTCTTCTCCTCCTTCCTACGAATAATGTTGAAATCCCCCCCCCCCCCCACCACTAAGAGGGGTAGCTGTTCGTTACCACAAATACGAACCAGATCCGCCAAGAAGTCTGGCTTGAGCTCTGGTTGCGCAGCTCCATACACCGCCACCAAAGCCCAATCAAACCCATCTGCCTTAGGTCAAACTCGGAACTTGACGGCAAAATCCCCCAAAACTACACTCCGGACTTCCAACCTTTCGCACTTAACCCCAAGTAAAACCCCACCAGATCTTCCTCGAGGGGGGAGGCAATGCCAATCAAAATCTACCCCCCCCCCCCCGGACAAAGTGGCAAGAAATTGTGAAGTGAAGTTACTTCTTCCAGTCTCAGACAAAGCAATAAAATCTAAACGATGTTCAAGAGAAGCCTCCGCTAGAATTTTTTTTAGCCAAGTCTCTAAGACCTCTGCTATTCCAGAAAATGCCTCTCATAATTCATCATAAATTTTTTTTTGCAGTGCGGATCCTAGCACTCCTACGTGCAGCCGAGACTGGATAAACCTTCCGTTTCCACGTCCGCTTTGGCTTATGGTTACCATCAACCTGGTCAGCACAGGCATTCTCAGCTTCTATCGCCTCGGGCTCATCTACATAGACTTGGAATCCTTCATCTCACTGAGCAAAGCTTTGGATGCAATATCCTGTAGTGTAGAATAAATTTCCATTGCATTTTCATTAAATGATGAATCAACATCTTTGTATCCATGTCAACGACCAGATTGTTGCGACTGCATCCTTCTTGTTTGATTGTGATCACTAGTAGAAAAAGGGTCAAATGTGAGACACATTAGTCCCGGTTTGTAACAGAACCGGCACTAATGTGGCCATTAGTGCCGGTTACAACGGCTAGCCGGGAGGAGCTCTTTAGTACCGGTTCGTGGCAAACCTTTAGCACCGGTTCGTGCCACGAACCGGTACTAATGAAAGTGGTGGTAGGATGTTTGTCGAATGGGGCCCTTCGGCATTTTAGTACCGGTTCGTGGCACGAACCGGTACTAAATGTCGTCCTATATAAATCCTTCGTCCACCCGCACTCTGTTCTTCCCCCTTTCCCCTCTCCCTCTCCTCTGTTCTTCCCTTCTTCCTCTCGAGTTCATCACAAAATTTGCCCCAAATTTGTCAAGATTTGAGCCCTCATCCATTCAAATGATCACCAAGGTTAGCAACTTTGTCCTTTCATCTCTCATTGCTAGATTAGCTCTTGCATTGGTTTATATAGTGATTAATTGTGGGTTTTAGTAATTTGGGAGGAATTATATGTGGTAGTATTTGATTTATATGCAATCTGAGGTCAAAATAACACTTAGTTTGCATATGTAGGTGTGGTTTACTTAGTGCCTTCTAAATCTCTGTAGTAACCACCGTCGATCGCCCGCACCGTCCCGTCGCCGGCACCACCTTGTGGTGAGCCTCTTGTTCCATGAAATTTTATATAAAAATTTGATGTTTGTGTGATTTGGATATATAGTTACTCGTATAATAATTATCTTACCCGTACGTTGTTTGTTATACATAGTGCCATGGTTTTGATATCCGTCCCGTCGGCCCTCGTCCTTGTTATGATTCGGATGTGGTATATTCTCTTTTAAAACTATTTGTTGCATTTCGTGTTTATGACAAATTATGCCCATCAAGTTGACATAGATATTTTTATCTAGGAGGTATGTGAACCGGAAATTCCAACCGACCCTATTGTCGAGAGGTTAAATTTAGTTGAAAGAGAAAGCGAGTACTTGAAAGAAAAATTGAAAAGAATTGAGGGGAGAAGATGGAATTGGAGTTGCATGTTGCCGATGTCGTCGATGATCACAAGATCAAGATGGAGAAAATGCGCTTGAAGATTAGAAAGATTAGAAAATATGCCATCGATAGTGAGGCTTGGTATCATTATCTGTTGGATCAATTGTTACCTTAGTTGTGATCTTGATCGCATTTGTTGTTGCATTTAAATGCTTTAGCTAGAGAGTTATTTGTTTGTTGCATTTAAGTGTTGTATGAACTTTATGTATGAACTTGTATTAATTTGGTCTATTCGGTGTTGTGTAATGAAGATGAGCTGGCAATGGATGTCACGATGACCGATGCTCTCCCAGTTCGTTGAGGGCGTGCATACTTTTCTGCTTGGCTGAGGCAAACAAGCGGGCGGATGGTTTTATGCCTTGTCCATGTGCTGGCTGTAAGAATGGTCGCAATTACTCTACGTCAAGAACCATTCACGTCCACTGTTTGAGTCCGGTTTCATGCCCCACTATAATGTTTGGACCAAGCACGGAGAAAGAGGGGTTATGATGGAAGACAATGAAGAAGAAGAGGACGGCGACAGCTATCCTGGCCATGGGTTCCCTGAATACGATGATACAACAATGGGGAAGAAACTGAGCCGTAATGCAGGAAGAAGCTGGGCGGCAATGCGGGAAGAAGCTGAAGAAGAGGCATCGGATGAGCCCGTTGATGATCTAGGTCGGGCCATTGCCGATGCAAAGAGAAATCGCAAGTGATTTGGAGAAGAAGAAGTTGCAGCGCATGTTAGAGGATCACAAAAATTGTTGTACCAATTGCGTGAGGTGACAAGAAAAAGCTGGGCACCACACTGGAATTGCTGCAATGGAAGGAGAGAATGGTGTATCGACAAGGGATTTGGAAAGTTGCTGGTAATGATAAAGGATATGCTTCCAAAGGACAACGAATTGCCCGAGAGTACGTCTGAAGCAAAGAAGGCTGTCCGCCCTCTAGGGTTAGAGGTGCAGAAGATACATGCATGCCCTAATGATTGCATCCTCTACCACGGTGAGTACGAGGATTTGAACGCTTGCCGGTATGTGGTGCATTGCGCTATAAGATCAGCCGCGATGAGCATGGTGATGTCAAGGGCGGCGCCCAGAAGAAGATTCCTGCCAAGGTGATGTGGTATTCTCCTATAATACCACGGTTGAAACGCTTGTTCCAAAACAAAGAGCATGCCAAGGCGATGCGATGGCGCAGAGACGACCGTAAGATAGACGGAAAGTTGAGAGTACCAGCTGACGGGTCGCAGTGGAGAAAAATCGAAAGAAAGTACGGGAAGGAGATTGCAGATGACGCAAGGAGCGTACGGTTTGGTCTAAGCGCAGATGGCATTAATCCTTTTGGGGAGCAGAGCAGCAACCATAGCACGGCCCGTGACTCTATGTTTGTATAACCTTCCTCCTTGGTTGTGCATGAAGCGGAAGTTCATTATGATGCGGTGCTCATCCAAGACCCTAAGCAACCCGGCAACGACATTGATGTGTACCTAAGGCCATTAGTTGAAGAACTCTTACAAGCTGTGGAATGGAACAGTGTAATGCGGCGTGGGATGAGCACATGGGGAAGAATTTGACCTAAAGGCGTTCTTGTTCGTGACCATCAATGATTGGCCTGCTCTCGGTAACCTTTCGGGACAGACAAACAAGGGATACCACGGATGCACGCCTTGTTTGGATGATACCGACGGTATATATTTGAATAGTTGTATGAAGAATGTGTACCTGGGACATCGTCGATTTCTTCCGAGCAGGCATCCCGTAAGAAAGAAAGGCAAGCATTTCAAAGGAGAGGCGGATCACCGGACGAAGCCTCGCCACCGTACTGGTGCTGATCTACATGATATGGTCAAGGATTTGAAGGTGATATTTGGAAAGGGTCCTGGCGGACAACCTGTTCCAGAGGAGCTGACGGACGCGCACCCATGTGGAAGAAGAAATCTATATTTTGAGACCTGCCATATTGGAAAGACCTAGAGGTCCACTCCGCAATCGACGTGATGCACGTGACGAAGAATCTTTGCGTGACCCTGCTTGGCTTCTTGGGCGTGTATGGGAAGACAAAAGATACACACGAGGCACGGGAGGACCAGCAACGTATGCACGGAGAAGACGACATATATCGAGGTCATGCAAGCTACGCTCTTACCAAAGAAGAGAAGGAAATCTTCTTGGAATGCCTGCTCGAGATTAAGGTACCGTCGGCTTCTCGTCGAATATAAAGGGAACAATAAACATGGCAGAGAAAAAGTTCCAGAACCTAAAGTCTCATGATCATCACGTGATTATGACGCAACTGCTTCCGGTTGCATTGAGGGGCTTCTACCGAAAACGTTCGATTAGCCATTGTGAAGCTATGTGCATTTCTCAATGCAATCTCTCGGAAGGTAATGTCGATCCAGAAATCATACCAAGGTTACGTAATGATTTGGTGCAATGTCTTGTCAGTTTGGAGTTTGTGTTCACTCCATCCTTCTTGTTTATCATGACGCACGTCCTATTTCATCTATCTTGAAGAGATTAACGTTTTTGGTCCTGTATTTCTACACAATATGCTCCCCTTTGAGAGGTTCATGGAAGTCTTAAAGAAATATGTTCATAACCGTGCTAGGCCAGAAGGAAGCTGAAGGAAATATGCCCTAGAGGCAATAATAAAGTTATTATTTATTTCCTTACATCATGATAAATGTTTATTATTCATGCTAGAATTGTATTAACCGGAAACATAATACATGTGTGAATATATAGACAAACAGAGTGTCACTAGTATGCCTCTACTTGACTAGCTCGTTAATCGAAGATGGTTATGTTTCCTAACCATAGACATGAGTTGTCATTTGATTAACGGGATCACATCATTAGGAGAATGATCTGATTGACATGACCCATTCTGTTAGCCTAGCACTTGATCGCTTTAGTATGTTGCTATTGCTTTCTTCATGACTTATACATGTTCCTGTAACTATGAGATTATGCAACTCCGTTTACGGAGGAACACTTTGGTGCTACCAAACGTCACAACGTAATCGGGTGATTATAAAGGAGTACTACAGGTGTTTCCAAAGGTACATGTTGGGTTGGCGATTTCGAGATTAGGTTTTGTCACTCCGATTGTCGGAGAGGTATCTCTGGGCCCTCTCGGTAATGCACATCATTATAAGCCTTGCAAGCAATGTGACCAATGAGTTGGTTACGGGATGATGCATTACAGAATGAGTAAAGAGACTTGCCGGTAACGAGATTGAACTAGGTATTGGATACCGACGATCAAATCTCGGGCAAGTAACATACCGATGACAAAGGGAACAAAGTATGTTGTTATGCGGTTTGACCGATAAAGATCTTCGTAGAATATGTAGGAGCCAATATGGGCATCCAGGTTCCGCTTATTGGTTATTGACCGAGAATAGTTCTAGGTCATGTCTACATAGTTCTCGAACCCGTAGGGTCCGCACGCTTAAGGTTTCGGCGATGACGGTTATATTATGAGTTTATGAGTTTTGATGTACCGAAGGAGTTCGGAGTCCCAGATGAGATCGGGGACATGACGAGGAGTCTCGAAATGGTCGAGACGTAAAGATCGATATATTGGACGACTATATTCGGAGTTCGGAAAGGTTCGAATGATTCGGTATTTTTGGAGTACCGGAGAGTTACGGGAATTCGCCGGGAGAAGTATTGGGCCTTATTGGGCCCTTGGGAAAGAGAGAGGGGCTGCCTAGGGCAGGCCGCCCCCATGGCCTAGTCCGAATTGGACTAGGGAGGGGCCGCAGCCCCTCCTTCCTTCCCTTCTCTCTTCCCCTTCCTTGTCTCCTACTCCTAATACATGGAAGGACTCCTAGTTGGACTAGGAAAGGGGGAATCCTACTCCAGGTGGGAGTAGGACTCCCCATGGCGTGCCCCTACTAGGGCCGGCCTCCTCCTCCCTCCCTCCTTTATATACGGGGGCAGGGGGCACCCCATGAACACACAAGTTGATCTACGGATCGTTCCTTAGCCGTGTGCGGTGCCCCCCTCCACCATATTCCACTTCGGTCATATCGTCGCGGAGCTTAGGCGAAGCCCTGCGCCAGAGAAGTCATATCGTCGCGGAGCTTAGGCGAAGCCCTGCGTCGGTGGAGCATCATCATCATCACCACGCCGTCGTCGACGGAACTCATCCCCGACACTTTGCTGTTTAGGAGTCAATGGTTCGTCATCGAGCTGTTCGTGTGCAGAACTTGGAGGTGCCTTACGTTCGGTTCTTGGATAGGTCGGATCGTGAAGACGCATTTACTACATCAACCGCGTTGTTATAACGCTTCCGCCACGGTCTCACGAGGGCACGTGGACATACACTCTCCCTCTCGTTGCTATGCATCACCATGATCTTGCGTGTGCGTGGGAAATTTTTGAAATTACTACGTTCCCCAACAAAGTGGCATCCGAGCCTAGGTTTTTATGGTTTGATGTTTTGCACGAGTAGAACACAAGTGAGTTGTGGGCGATACAAGTCATACTGCCTACCGGCATGTCATACTTTGGTTCAGCGGTATTGTGAGATGAAGCGGCCCGGACCGACATTACGCGTACGCTTACGCGAGACTGGTTTCACCGTTACGAGCACTCGTGCTTAAAGGTGGCTGGCGGGTGTCTGTCTCTCTCACTTTAGTTGAACCGAGTGTGACTACGCCCGGTCCTTGCGAAGGTTAAAACGGAGTCTATTTGACAAACTATCGTTGTGGTTTTGATGCGTAGGGTGAGAACGGTTCTTGCTAAGCCCGTAGCAGCCACGTAAAATTTGCAACAACAAAGTAGAGGGCGTCTAACTTGTTTTTGCAGGGCATGTTGTGATGTGATATGGTCAAGACGTGATGAGATATAAGTTGTTGTATAAGATGATCATGTTTTGTTGAAGTTATCGGCAATCGGCGAAGCCCTATGGTTGTCTCTTTGTTGCATAAGATGCAAGTGCCAAATAATTGCTTTACTTTATCGCTATGCGATAGCAATAGTTGCAAGAGCAATAGTTGGCGAGACAACCATGTGATGACACATTGATATAAATCAAGATGATGAAGATCATGGTGTCGTGCCGGTGACGATAGAGATCATGATGATACTTTGGAGATGGAGATCAAAGGCGCAAGATGATCATGGCCATATCATGTCACATATTTTGATTGCATGTGATGTTTATCTATTATACATCTTATTCTTGCTTTGATTGACGGTAGCATTTTAAGATGATCTCTCACTAATTATCAAGAAGTGTTCTCCACGAGTATGCACCGTTGCCAAAGTTCGTCGTGCCCGGACACCACGTGATGATCGGGTGTGATAAGCTCACGTCCATCTACAACGGGTGCAAGCCAGTTTTGCACACGCGGAATACTCAGGTTAAACTTGACGAGCATAGCATATGCATATTTGGCCTCGTAGCACGGAGACCGAAAGTTCGTGCGTGAATCATATAGTAGATATTATCAACATAGTGATGTTCACCATTGAAAACTACTCCATCTCACGTGATGATCGGTTATGGTTTAGTTGATTTGGATCACGTGATCACTTAGATGACTAGAGAGATGTACGTCTAAGTGGGAGTTCTTAAGTAATATGATTAATTGAACTTAAATTTATCATGAACTTAGTCCTGGTAGTATTTTGCAAATTATGTTGTAGATCAATAGCTCGCGTTGTTGCTTTCATATGTTTATTTTCATATGTTCCTAGAGAAAATTGTGTTGAAAAATGTTAGTAGCAATGATGCGGATTGGATCCACGATCTGAGGTTTATCCTCAATGCTGCCTGGAAGAATTATGTCCTTAATGCACCGCTAGGTGACAGACCTATTGCAGGAAGCAGATGCGGGCGTTATGAACGTTTGGCTAGCTCAATATGATGACTACACGATAGTTTAGTGCACCATACTTAACGGCTTAGAATCGGGAATTCAAAGGCGTTTTGAACGTCATGGACCATATGAGATGTTCCAGGAATTGAAGTTAATATTTCAAGCAAATACCCGAGTTGAGAGATATGAAGTCTCCAACAAGTTCTATAGCTAAAAGATGGAGGAGAATCGCTCAACTAGTAAGCATGTGCTCAGATTATGCGAATACTTCAATCGCTTGAATCAAGTGGGAGTTAATCTTCCAGATAAGATAGTGATTGACAGAATTCTCTAGTCACCATCACTAAGTTACTAGAACCTCGTGATGAACTATAGTATGCAGGGGATGACGAAAACGATTCCCGAGCTCTTCGTGATGTTGAAATCAACGAAGGTAGAAATCAAGAAAGAGCATCAAGTGTTGATGATTGACAAGACCACTAGTCTCAAGGAAAAGGGCAAAGGGAAGAAGGAAACTTCAAAAGGAACGGCAAGCAAGTTGCTGCTCGAGTGAAGAAGCCCAAGTCTGGACCTAAGCACGAGACTAAGTACTTTTGCTGCAATGGAACTGGTCCTTTGGAAGCGGAACTACCCCTGAATATTTGGTGGATAAGAAGGATGGCAAAGTGAACAAAGGTATATTTGATATACAGATTATTGATGTGTATTTTACTAGTGTTCATAGCAACCCCTCGGTATTTGATACTGGTATAGTTGCTAAGAGTAGTAACTTGAAACAGGAGTTGCAGAATGAACAGAAACTAGTTGAAGGGGAAGTGACGATGAGTGTTGGAAGTAATTCCAAGATTGATATGATCATCATCGCACACTCCCTATACTTTCGGGATTAGTGTGGAACCTAAATAAGTGTTATTTGGTGTTGAGCATAAATATGATTTGATCATGTTTATTGCAATACGATTATTCATTTAAGTAAGAGAATAAATTGTTGTTACATTTACATGAATAAAACCTTATATGGTTACACACCCAATGAAAATGGTTCATTGGATCTCGATCATAGTGATACACATATTCATAATATTGAAACCAAAAGATGCAAAGTTAATAATGATAGTGCAACTTATTTGTGGCACTTGCCGTTTAGGTCATATTGGTGTAAAGCGCTTGAAGAAAACTCCATCTTGATGGACTTTTGGAATCACTTGACTATGAATCATTTGATGCTTGCGAACCGTGCCTTTTGGGCAAGATTACTAATACTACGTTATGAGGAACAATGGAACAAGCTAATTAATTTTTGGGAATAATACCTTCCGATGTATGCGATTCAATGAGTGTTGATGCTAGTGGCAAGTATCGTTATTTTCTGACCTTCACAAAATGATTTGAGCAGATATGGGTATATCTACTTGATGAAACATAAGTCTGAAATAATTGAAAAGTTCAAAGAATTTCAGAGTGAAGTGGAAAATCATCGTAACAAGAAAATAAAGTTTCTGCGATCTGATCGTGGAGATAAATATTTGAGTTTCTGAGTTTGGTCTTCATTTGAAACAATGTGAAATAGTTTCGCAACTCACGCCATATGGAACACCACAACATAATGGTGTGTCCGAAAGTCGTAACCGCACTTTATTGGATATGGTGCGATCTATGATGTCTCTTATCAATTTACCACTATCGTTTTGGGGTTATGCATTAGAGACAGCTGCATTCACGTTTAATAGGGCACCGTCTAAATCCGTTGAGGCGACACCGTATGAACTATGGTTTAACGGTAAACCTAAGCTGTCGTTTCTTAAAGTTTGGAAGTTGTGATGCTTATGTGAAAAAGTTTCATCTGATAAGCTCAAACCCAAATCGGAGAAGTGCGTCTTCATAGAATACCCAAAGGAAATTGTTGGGTATACCTTCTATCACAGATCCGAAGGCAAAAACATTCGTTGCTTATAAATGGATCCTTTCTAGAGAAGGAGTTTCTCTCGAAAGAAGTGAGTGGGAGGAAAGTGGAGCTTGATAAGGTAATTTGTACCTTCTCCCGAATTGGAAAGTATTTCATCACGGAAATCAGTTCCAGTGATTCCTACACCAATTAGTGAGGAAGCTAATGATGATGATCATGTAACTTCAGATCAAGTCACTACGAATCCCGTAGGTAAACCAGAGTGAGATCCGCACCAAAGTGGTACGGCAATCCTGTTACGGAAGTCATGCTACTAGATCATGGCGAACCTACAAACTATGAAGAAGCGATGGTGAGCCCAGATTCCGCTAAATGGCTAGAAGCCATGAAATCTGAGATGGGATCCATGTATGAAAACAAAGTGTGGACTTTGGTTGACTTGCCCGAGGGTCGGCAAGCAATAGAAAATAAATGGATCTTCAAGAGGAAGACGGACGTTGATAGTAGTGTTACTATCTACAAAGCTCGACTTGTCGCAAAAAGGTTTTTGACAAGTTCAAGGTGTTAACTACAATGAGATTTTCTCAACTGTAGCGATGCTTAAGTCTGTCCGAATCATGTTAGCAATTGCCACAATTTATGAAATTTGGCAAATGGATGTAAAACTGCATTCCTGAATGGGTTTACGGAGGAAGAGTTGTATATGATGCAACGAGAAGGTTTTATCGATCCAAAGGGAGCTAACAAAGTGTGCAAGCTCCAGCGATCCATCTATGGACTGGTGCAAGCATCTCGGAGTTGGAATATACGCTTTGATAAGTTGATCAAAGCATATAGTTTATACAGACAAAAGTGAAGCCTGTATTTACTAGAAAGTGAGTGGGAGCACTACAGCATTTCTGATAAGTATATGTGAATGACATATTGTTGATCGAAAATAATGTATAATTATTCCGCAAAGCATAAAGGAGTGTTTGAAAGGAGTTTTTCAAACAAAGACCTCGGAGAAGCTGCTTACATATTGAGCATCAAGATCTATAGAGATAGATCAAGACGCTTGATAAGTTTTTTCAATGAGTACATACCTTGACAAGATTTTGAAGTAGTTCAAAATGGAACAGTCAAAGAAAGAGTTCTTGCCTGTGTTACAAGGTGTCAAATTGAGTAAGACTCAAAACCCGACCACGACAGAAGATAGAAAGAGAATGAAAGTCATTCCCTATGCCTTGGCCATAGGTTCTATAAAGTATGCCATGCTGTGTACCAGATCTATTGTATACCCTACCTTCGAGTTTGGCAAGGAGTACAATAGTGATCTAGGAGTAGATCATCGGACAGCGGTCAAAATTATCCTTAGTGGAATAAGGATATGTTTCTCGATTATGGAAGTGACAAAAGGTTACGTAAAGGGTTACGTCGATGCAAGTTTTGACACCGATCTGGATGACTCTAAGTCTCGATCTAGATACATATTGAAAGTGGGAGCAATTAGCTAGAATAGCTCCTTGCGAACATTGTTGACATAGAAATTCGCAAAATACTTACGGATCTGAATGTGACAGACCCGTTGACTAAAAATATCTCACAAGCAAAACATGATCACACCTTAGTACTCTTTGGGTGTTAATCACATAGCGATGTGAACTAGATTACTGACTCTAGTAAACCCTTTGGGTGTTGATCACATATCGATGTGAACTATGGGTGTTAATCACATGGTAATGTGAACTATTGCTGTTAAATCACATGGCGATGTGAACTAGATTATTGACTCTAGTGCAAGTGGGAGACTGAAGGAAATATGCCCTAGAGGCAATAATAAAGTTATTATTTATTTCCTTACATCATGATAAATGTTTATTATTCATGCTAGAATTGTATTAACCGGAAACATAATACATGTGTGAATATATAGACAAACAGAGTGTCACTAGTATGCCTCTACTTGACTAGCTCGTTAATCGAAGATGGTTATGTTTCCTAACCATAGACATGAGTTGTCATTTGATTAACGGGATCACATCATTAGGAGAATGATCTGATTGACATGACCCATTCTGTTAGCCTAGCACTTGATCGTTTAGTATGTTGCTATTGCTTTCTTCATGACTTATACATGTTCCTGTAACTATGAGATTATGCAACTCCGTTTACGGAGGAACACTTTGGTGCTACCAAACGTCACAACGTAATCGGGTGATTATAAAGGAGTACTACAGGTGTTTCCAAAGGTACATGTTGGGTTGGCGTATTTCGAGATTAGGTTTTGTCACTCCGATTGTCGGAGAGGTATCTCTGGGCCCTCTCGGTAATGCACATCATTATAAGCCTTGCAAGCAATGTGACCAATGAGTTGGTTACGGGATGATGCATTCTGAGCGAGTAAAGAGACTTGCCGGTAACGAGATTGAACTAGGTATTGGATACCGACGATCAAATCTCGGGCAAGTAAATATACCGATGACAAAGGGAACAAAGTATGTTGTTATGCGGTTTGACCGATAAAGATCTTCGTAGAATATGTAGGAGCCAATATGGGCATCCAGGTTCCGCTATTGGTTATTGACCGAGAATATTTCTAGGTCATGTCTACATAGTTCTCTAACCCGTAGGGTCAGAACGCAACAAGGTTTCGGCGATGCTTATATTATGAGTTTATGAGTTTTGATGTACCGAAGGAGTTCGGAGTCCCAGATGAGATCGGGGACATGACGAGGAGTCTCGAAATGGTCGAGACGTAAAGATCGATATATTGGACGACTATATTCGGAGTTCGGAAAGGTTCGAATGATTCGGGTATTTTCGGAGTACCGGAGAGTTACGGAATTCGCCGGGAGAAGTATTGGGCCTTATTGGGCCCTGCGGGAAAGAGAGAGGGCTGCCTAGGGCAGGCCGCGCCCCATGGCCTAGTCCGAATTGGACTAGGGAGGGGCCGCACCCTCCTTCCTTCCCTTCTCTCTTCCCCTTCCTTGTCTCCTACTCCTAATACATGGAAGGACTCCTAGTTGGACTAGGAAAGGGGAATCCTACTCGGTGGGAGTAGGACTCCCCATGGCGCCGCCTACTAGGGCCGGCCTCCTCCTCCCTCCCTCCTTTATATCACGGGGCAGGGGCACCCAACACACAAGTTGATCTACGGATCGTTCCTTAGCCGTGTGCGGTGCCCCTCCACCATATTCCACTTCGGTCATATCGTCATGGAGCTTAGGCGAAGCCCTGCGCCGGAGAAGTCATATCGTCGCGGAGCTTAGGCGAAGCCCTGCGTCGGTGGAGCATCATCATCATCACCACGCCGTCGTGCTGACGGAACTCATCCCCGACACTTTGCTGGATCGGAGTCCGGGGATCGTCATCGAGCTGAACGTGTGCAGAACTCGGAGGTGCCGTACGTTCGGTACTTGGATCGGTCGGATCGTGAAGACGTACGACTACATCAACCGCGTTGTTATAACGCTTCCGCTTACGGTCTACGAGGGTACGTGGACATACACTCTCCCCTCTCGTTGCTATGCATCACCATGATCTTGCGTGTGCGTAGGAATTTTTTTGAAATTACTACGTTCCCCAACAGAAGCATCTCCAAGGGCCATCAAAATGAGGAGGTCATTGAGTTTTGTATTGACTTTATTCCTGACCTTAAGCCGATTGGTGTTCCTGACTCGCGACATAAGGGCAGACTGGATGGAAAAGGCACGCTAGAAGGGGAACAAATAATATGTATGGACGGACATTCTCTCACTGAAGCACACTACACAGTTCTACAGAATTCCGCCTTGGTAGCTCCGTATATGGATGAACACAAGAATTTGCTACGCTCCAAACACCCGGAGCGGTCTGATGACTGGATTACACGTGAACAAACCAGGAGTTTTGCCAGCTGGTTGCAGACACGTACCATGCATGAAACCTCTATTGAAGATGACCTGTACTTGCTGTCCCAGTTACCATCTTCGAATATAATGACTTTCAAAGGGTACGAGATAAATGGTAATACATTTTACACGATCGCCCAAGATAAGAAGAGCACCAACCAAAACAGTGGTGTCCGTTTTGATGCAGAAACCAAGACGGGAAAGGAAACATATTATGGTTATATACAGGACATATGGGAACTTGACTATCGACGTGGTTTAAAGGTCCCTTTGTTTCAGTGCAAATGGGTCAATATGACACGAGGCGGGGTAACGGAAGACCCGCAAAGACGGAATGACAACAGTGGATCTCAACAATCTTGTGTATGCAGACGAACCATTCGTCCTAGCCAATGATGTGGCACAGGTTTTCTATGTGAAGGACATGTCTACCAAGCCAAGAAAAAGAAAAGATAAGGAAGCGAATGCATCGTACGATGAGCCAAAGCGGCACATAGTTCTTTCTGGGAAGAGAAACATCGTGGGAGTGGATGACAAGACAGACAAGTCGGAAGATTATGAAAAGTTTGATGAAATGTCTCCACACAGTGAATATTGACCCGAGCATCCCGTTAAATGATGAAGATTTTCCATGGTTACGGCGCAAAGGGACACACGCGAAGAAAAAGTTTCACACCCAAAGATCTGGGATGTGATCGGCTTCACTATCATCACTTTCTTACATGTTTCACACCCGGAGGGGAATCTCTGTAATAGTTAGGGTAGTTATGTGTTTTGGCATTTGAAACACGAAGAAATTTTATGTGCAAACAAATTCTTTCATGCCTTTACTGATTTTTAAAGTTAAATTATTCACAAACTAGTGATTCACACTAATTTCAAATAATTCAAAATTTAAACTATTCAAGAGAGCGACCGCACGGGGTTTATAAACCAGTGTGGTCGCCCCTCGGCTAGCGAGGTGGGACTAAACTTGCCGCACCGCACCTGCCCTTTAGTACCGGGTCGTGGCACAAACCGATACTAAAGGGGGGGCCTTTAGTACCGGTTTTTTCCACCACCAGGTACTAAAGGGGTCGCTTCCGCCGCTTGGGCTGGCCAAAACAGACCTTTAGTACCGGTTGGTGGCTCCAACCGGTAGTAAAGGTGCCTTCTATATATACAACACTTCGAAACATTTCATTCTTCCTCTGTTTCTTCCTCTGTTTCCCCATTGAACCGCCCGCCCGATCGTCGACGCCGTCACCGACCCGTCGCCGTCGCCGCCCGTCCCGTCGCCGCCCGTCGCCGTCGCCGCCCGTCCCGTCGCCGTCGCCGCCCCTATCCTGTCGCCGCCCTCGTCTCCGTCGCCGCCCAGGCCCGTCCCGTCGCGCCGTCCTCGTCGCGCCGCCCCAGCGTCACGCCCGCCCGTCGCTGCCCCCCGTCGCCTTCGCCGTCGCCGTCGCCCGCTATGAGCTCTCCCCTCTAACCCTCTCCCTCGCTTCATGGCCACCATGGGTGCCGCCTCCCCGAGCCCATACACACACACAAGCATGATGAACACACACACACACATACACGTATATATGTATGAATGCATGTATATATTAGTATATACGTATTTTGTATGTTTAATTAGTTTAGATTTTTTAGATTATTGTTTTTTCACTAGTATATATGTATGAATGCATGTTAGATGGATATAATTAGTGTTTAATTAGTATAGAATTTTTTTATATAATGTTGTTTTTCTGTTTTTTAATGGAAGTATAGAAATTGTTTTTTCTGTTTTTAGTGTTAGATTCTTAATTAGTATGAAATAGTATATAGATTTTTTAAATAGTAGAAATGTTAGAAATTATAGTTATCAAAATACAATCATTAAAAAATATTACTTTTGTGGGCATATAGCTAGTATTTGTTCTCGACGATGCCTGCCCGCATCCTCGCCGTCGACCGTCATGACGACGTCCAGCCGACCCATGTCCGGGACTGGGCTCACGGGCTGGCACTGGGAGGTGTTGTTCGGAGGGCGCGCCGCTTGATGAGGAACCCGGCCCCGGGTCCCGTCGTCGACCCTGATCTCGTTTGGTGGCGTTCGCGTGGGCCAGTTTGGTGCGGAGGGACCCGACCCCGCCGGAGGAGAATGCGTCGCCGTGTCGGGGAGGAGGACGAGCACGTCCATCGCTACATGGTTGCGTTAGAGGGCGGCAGGTTCTCCAATACCTGGCAAGATATCTTGAGGATCTCACTTTAGCTATGATCCTGAGGGTTCCTTCTCTTTGGGTGTCCACCGCCATGACGCAGGAACCGCGAGTGTCCTAGATTCTTACGTAGTATTCGATCTTTAATTAGCTAGCCAGTGATGTACTATTCAATATTATATATTATTCGAGGCGATGTATTCGAGATTATATCTATTATTCTAGACGAAGTATTCGAGATTATATCTATTATTCGAGACGATGTAATTTGAATACTAAATTGTTTTATATTTCTTTTGAATTAGTTAAATAAAAGCTATGGTAGACAATACCGACGAGAGAGGGAGAACAGACCATGTTCGATATGATCTGTGAGCGAGATGATAATCAGAATGAAGAAGATTATGACGGCTTCAATTTCTAAAAACACCGGAGAGGGTGATATGATATTCGATGTGACGACCGAATTGATGAAGTCATGAACTACGATTATGGCGATGACGAAGAACATGTTGATCTGAAACAACAAAGACCGGCGAGGTATATATATTTATATAAGCAGGTATCTGGTGATCATCACATGTTTTAAATGATTTGAAGATATATTAACGAATCGATCTTTGTTCTTTCAGCCATCCGGATCGAGCAAATCTTCGTGCAAAAGGACGAAACGAGGCCCGAACAAAAGTTGAAGGAGGGCGTAAAGTACAATATCGAGGCAGTCAGACCTAATGGCGAACCATTAGCGCCTAAGAAGATTGCGGACAAGTTCATTAAATCGGTCGCGGAGTTCTTGTGAAGGACCAACTCCCGATCTCCCTTCAAGAATGGAGAGAGCCAGCAAAGACAAAGGACAAAAGGCAAAGAGGACGCTGCTCCACGTCCGGATGTTACTTTGTTGACAAGAATCAAAAAGATCTGCTTTGGGATACTCTCATGGAACATTTCACCCTACCAGATCATTTCACGAAGCAGATGTGCAGAGAAAGTCAAGGACGCTGCTCTTAGGAAGATGGCGGTTGCATTCAAGAACCACAAGAATCGTGAATGGGACAAGTACGTCAAGGGAGGAAGGAAGACTCCGATTCGAGGGAACACTAGAGAACCAACGTGCTCATTGGGACGATTTCGTGAAATTCAAGGATTCGGAATTAGCTAAGGAACGGTCGAGAATAAACAAGAAGAATGCCGAAAAAAGGATAAGTTCCATAAGCTGGGGCTAGGTGGCTATCGCGGTGGCAATGCCTAAGTGGGATAACTCCGAGAAAGAGATGGAGGACGCAGGTGCCACTCCGGTCACCAAGCGATGGCCCCCCCGGGTCAGGACCTGCTTCCACGCGCAGGGGGGGGGGGGAGTTGGACCCGAAGACAGGCAATGTTTCGACGAGGGCAAGTCTGAAGGGAGCCTACGATGTGATACTTGTTGCAATAGAAGAGGCACGATCGGGGGTGTTCCAGCCCAACAGAGAGAACGGCGAGCTTATGCGTGCCCTGGGAAATCCTGAACACCCGGGAAGAACACGAGGCATGGGCGCTATTCCGTGGTATGAGGGGTTTTAGATGGAACACCGACTACAGAACCCGTGCGAGAAAGAAGATTGCGGAGGAGAAGAAGAGGAAGATGGAGGAGGAGCAGAGGAAGGCGGGACTATGAACGCCTTCAAGGCCTAGAAGCAAGTCAAGCGGAATTGGTAGTCAAATTCCAGCGGCAGCAGGAGCAGATCGACTCACTTACCCGGCAAAGGGGGTCTCAGCAGCTGCAGCAGCTAGCGAATGATCCAGCATTGGATAGCACCGCCCCATCCATGCCGAGAAGCAGCGTGGGTTCCGCCCCGGACGACGCAATGCTGGGTAGATAACCCGTGGATGACATCACGGAGAACACTAGCTGCGAGCTACACGTCAAAATGAAGAACATATCCATGAAGGTGGCGGACGGCGTTGCTTTTCCAGTTACCCCCAAAGCAACCTACCATTGCATCCCGATTCCAGAGGGCTATGCTCGTGTCATGGTTGACCGGTGGTGCACCCATATTCGGGCTAGAGCTTGACATTCACGGAGGTGACGACGGCGCTTTCTCGGAGACGCCAGCCATCGTATCATCCTATGGAAAAAGGATTGCATCATCTTTGAAGGCCACCGACACGCGTCATCCGACTCCTCGTCGAAGTCCGCCACCGAGTCAGCGATCTTCCGCCTGCAAGTCCACCAAGTCCAGCAAAGTGTCGAGCCACTCCTCCTCCTCCAAGTCCGCCACAGCATCGACGTCCACTCCTCCTCCCAGTCCGGCAAAACGTCAGTCCTCTCCTCCTCCAAGTCCGGCACAGATTCATGCGGCCACTCCTCCTCGTCCAACTCAGCCCGTCGGCCAGGCGTCTCGCCGCCCTCAGCAATCGCAGAAGAGACACCCCACAGCTATGGTGCGTAGCGGTACGAGTCGAGGTAGTACAGGAAGTACAGGCGGAGGGAAGCGATATAAATATGGTCCAAGCCTCACGCCTCTTCCGCAGAGGTCTTATGACAGGTCCGAGGAGGAAATCGCAGCCATAACGAAGTCCGAGGTGGAAGCCCATTTTGCAAGAAACCGCCACCGCCGCCAAGGGAGAAAGTGCACGAGGAAGCGATTGACCACTTCATTCGTATGGCTCAACCACCAGCTCCCAAGCCTGTTGACACAGACTATGAGCGCCACATCGGAAGTTAAATCGAGCACGTCTACGTAAGGAGGCGAGCTCGGATCGAGCAAACAAGAAGCAGCTGTCAAAAATGCGGAAAACCATTCCCCAGCTGGGAGAACAGGCGACATAATCGATCCCTCGCTTGTTGTGCCAACAACACGCGTGACAATCTGTAGCCCAATATTATTGTGGGCAAACAGTTTACGTTCCTGAGGTGGGCAATGTGGTAATAACGGAGGACCATATAATGCAGGCTGAAGTTCTCAAAATCACTGTTGGACAACTCCTCGAGATCGAGCCCATGCCTGTCCTTAGAGAGGATGAAATAAAACGGAAATATGTCCGGGGCCAACCTTTGGTCGAGCAGGACAAGGTCAAGAACCTCCCAACGAGAATGTATGAATTGCATCAATGGTACATGAACATTACCAAGATTTCCGATCGATTGTCCCTCATGGTGAATGTCAAGGAGGAGCATTACTTCCATGAGAAAGCTTTGTCCGTTGAGTATTCTGAACTGTTTCAGTTATACAATCAAGACGCACTTTTCGAAAAATCTATCGTCAGTTGCTATTATGCGTAAGTGATTTCTTTCTGTAATTTAAGTCTCAAGCTAGCTGTCTTGATCCTTTTGATCAATCATTACCTGTAATTATCCTCACTATATTCTTTTACGTGGTATTATATGCAGGATGAAGATATATGAAATGAGAAAAGGTGGACGCATTGGCATTGGGTTCATTGACCCAAACACCGTTAATGAATACACATGGAAACTAAATCCACGTTATCAAAAGGACGTAGAGGACAACATGCTAGAGTTCTTGAAGCGTCTCAAATACAATGAAGATATACTACTTCCTTACAACTTCCAGTGAGTCACACTGTCTTGTAATACAAATTTTCTGTTTTTGCCTACTAGCTAGCTACATGTTTTTGCTTTACATATGCCCGCTTAATTAAGACATGCAAACGTGTGTGCATGCAGATTTCACTGGGTCTTGTCTATAATTAAAGTTGGCCTTGGAACAGTTGAAATACGGACTCGTACTCAAAGAAAAAACTGACTATAACATCTTGTTTGAGATAGTCAACAGGTAATTTCAATCATTATTAACTATATATCTCGGCCTATTTAGTTCGTCATTTTTCATGATATGAACTATTTAATAACCCTTTATTCATTTTCTTTGTCGGCGGGCAGGGCTTGGGCAAGGTTCATCAAGCGTGACCCCAGGAGAATGGAAACAAAAGCTTAAATGGTTTTGACCCAAGGTAAGTAATTAAGTAGTACTAGCTAGCTAGCTAGCTGCCATCTCTTTAATTATCATGCTTGATTAATTATTATCTGATCAAATTCCATTCTCGTAAAGGCCCTGAAGTAGGCGCATGGGACTGATCTGTGTGCATTCTCCGTTTGCGAGAACATTCACATGATGACGTCCGAAAGGAGCAGATCTCAAAGACAGGAATAGGTACGCTTGTCAAAACACTATTCACAATTTTTACATTATTATCGATATCTAGTCACACAACTAATACACATGCATATTGATCTCCTTCTTAACAGTTCACAGAGGTGCGGGTAGAAGCTCCTAGAAACGGAGCGCGTAGAAGCACTTCAAGAGGAAATAGCGGGATTTTTTGCTCGACCAGGTCATAAATCCAAAGGGAGAATACTATTACCCGCTACCGCCCCCATCGTTCTCCGAAGGCACCAATTAGGCTAATGCCACTGGCTCCGAAGGCAACATGCATATGTAGGAGAAATTGTATATAGCTATACATGTGTGTATGTGTGAATTAATTAATATGATGGTTTGTGAGACATTGATGATATATATATATGCATGATTGGTTCTACTAGAATTCTATTTATATATATATATATATATATTTATATATATATATATAAATAGAATTTCTAGTAAAACCGTAAAATACCAGCAAACAAAAAGAATTAAATTGATAACACAAATTTAATTGAAAAATAAAAAATAAAACAAAAACCCACAAACATTTAGTACCGGTTGGTGTTACCAACCGGTACTAAAACTCAACCCCGGAGCTGCCTCGTGCCACGTGGTTGGCCTTTAGCATCGGTTCGTGCCGAACCGGTACTTAAAGGGGGGCCTTTAGTGACCACTTTTAGTGCGGTTGTGGAACCGGCACTAAAGGCCTCTGAACAGTGCTATTGCCCGGTTCTGCACTAGTGGATGCTGCTGAGAAGGAACTGTACAGAGCCTTCCATGCTGTTGGTCGCCACCTTAAGAATGTGTCTGGCATAGAGTTTGAGAACTGGGACCTTCTCAAACTTGCGACAGCTTTTAAAATCATATGCAGCCGTGAAATTGGTGATTCTGACGAGGTAAACCATACTTTGCAAATGGGTTCTCAACTGCTCACCGTGCATTTCATATACACTTGGGTTGAGTCATGTCTCTTGCAGATGCTTTCAGAAGACGTGCAAACAAAGTTGCTGGATGATGCGGATAAATACGAAAAGAAGATAAATAAGCTAGTCTGCATGTTGAATCACCATGAAGTAGTTTCTAACTATGAAATCAAGACTCGCCACAAAGATATGTTGGCTGGCTTGGTGAAGAAAGCTAAAGAAGCGCAATATCCCATGAGAAGAAGTAAGATGGCAAATAAAGCCTATGGTCAACGAAGGATGGCGTAAATTCATAGAGGCACAGACATGCATCAATTAGACTGTGGTAAAAGCAGTTCATAGAAATTTACTTGGTCTTGCTTCCTTAATGTAAAGAACTTTTATCAGGAAAATCATAGAGTATGTTTTAAGGTCTTTCAAAATTGCTTAGTTAGTTTGCAAGTTGGGAAAACAACTACTGTACTAATTAAGCAGTTCATAGATGATGACTGGTTTTACTCGCTTCATCTTGATACATGTTCTCCATCCATTACTCCTGTCTTGTCTCGGCCATTTTGGTCTGGTGGGAGTGGACAAAACCGCCTCTTCTGGCCTCTCTCAATGGCCCATCTCAAACTCTCTCAATGGACAAAAATGAACAAAACGGCATGAGGTGGGCAGTTCCACTGCACCTGCACGACGCGGAGTGCTGCGGCGTACACAAGCAAAGTGACCCCAACAGCACCCGGTATCCTGGAAAACCAACGTCCGAGCCTCCTGTTTTCCTCCGGCCCTCCTGTATATAACATCATCCGGCTCCCACTCTTCCTCTCATCAACCCAAGCAGCTAGTTCTTCACTTACTCAACAGATTCTACACTCCACTACTGCCCAATCTTCAGGAACCTCAAAGTTTTGCAAGAAGAAAAAAAAGATCATGGCGGGTGCGGCAAAGGCGTCATGGACGGTGGCGATGAGTGTGGGCGCGGTGGAGGCGCTCAAGGACCAGGCGGGGCTCTGCCGCTGGAACTATGCGCTCAAGTCCATCCACCGAGCTGCCAAGGCCAAGGCCACCGTCCGCGGTGGCGTCTCGCAGGGCAGCAAGCAGCCTCCGGCCTCCGCGTCGGCCGTGGCGGAGAGGCGGCGAGCAGAGAAAGCAGAGGAGGGGCTGAGGACGGCGATGTACCTCAGTTGCTGGGGTCCCAATTAGTGGTAGCTAGCCGGAGGTGTTTCTGCAGTTCTGCTAGCTTCAGCCTCCAGCAACAACCATGCCGTGTGGCTTGGCTGGTTAATTCCCTCCCGATTGTAAATATGTCTCACCATGATGATGATGAAATCTCCCCCCACCTCTGAGTTCACATTACCCTGACTCAGAAAAAGGTTTGCATTGCCCCCTCCAAACAGGTCTATTTGCTCAGGATTCAGTTCGGTCAAGCCTTGCCTGTTGCTCTGTTCTGTTCGCTGCTTCCACAGGCAGAGTAAGCAAGATCGGAGACCCAAAAAATTGATCCCGGTCCTTTTCCTATTTCTTTGGTTCAGTTTCATAAAGATACGAGGGATATGTTTCCACTATTCATTGGTCGACTTTGTTGTGTTGCGTGACTATTAACCAACAAGCGCTCAAACGAAGCATGTGGCACTGGAAACCATGTCCGGCTCCTCTGGTTTTCCCTTGTCAACTCTCATACATGTGGTCTCACTGTCACCTGTCCACAACATCAACGTGAGGCGATACTGATAAGATTCTCCAGTTAAGTTGGTGCAGAAACTTAAAATATTTTGTCACCGCACTGAAAAGGTGATTGCTCTTAAATAATTTTGATACAAATAACATTTCTTGTATTTACATGTCACAAGTGGTTACTTTTTAAAATTTGTAGGGCCAAAGATTTTTATTTCCGAAAAGAACTAAGGTCATATATATTAAGTATCACAAATCCTTATAAACACACTTATACATAAAAAAATACATTCAAATGCTTGGGTGCCGAAGTCTTTTTTCTTCTGAATCCATCCATGACGCGCTATGAGCATAGCCTGATGCCGCCTCTGGATGGAAGCCAACCAAGAAGTCATCGATGCAGACCAGGAGACGCTGGCGGTCGTGATCTGCAAATCAAATCACTGAACGAGAGAAGAAAACGCTAATAATGGTCTGTAGATACTTACTAGAGCACAAAACCGGGCAAATCCAAACGGATCCACCGGAACCTAAACCGACCGGATCCCGAAATACCCATCAAATACATGGATCCGTACTCCCTCTGATGGTGATAACTGCGCCAACGAAAGGTGAAAGAGCGGGGAGAACATTATTCCTACACTGAAACAGCGTTGCCGCCTCATCACCACAAACCAAACTCAAAGAGTGCCTAAAGAATACGTGAAAGAAATCACTCATGTCGATGCACGACAGACTGGGTGTGATGTCAAGCTTGCTGTCGTCTTGGATCATGCATCGACGCCTTATTCTCCAGTCACCTAGCCTGGTCGACCCGTCAATAAAAATTGTCATGCAAGATCACAAATGGCGCCACTGAGCACTGCCCGACAAAGACTGCCACTCAGCCACACATCTCTAGTCGCAGCTCCAACACCTCAACAAGCAGGCCGCCCCCGATCAGGACCTCCCCCTACCGCTGCACTAGTTTTTGCTCGGCGACGCGCCCTGATAGTGGCGAGAGGGGGAGTAGACGGTGCAATGACTAGGGTTTCAGTTGCCCGCCGGTCCTCTCTCCACGAAACATTTTTTTACTTTGTTTTTATATACTTGAGGAAATATATATTTGGGTCCATCAATTGTCAAAGTATAAAACTACAATGTGTGAAATTTCTATCTCCGAAGTGTCAAATTGTCCAGATTGGCATCTTGACCCATTTGTAGTAGTCTTACCATCAAGTTGACGCCACAATTTTGTCCATCAAGTGTCAAAACCATCTAGATTTTGTATTTGCCCCAATGAAAGTGGTATTGACAATGTTATGGCAGTGGTTTTGCATACGAAGTAGCATAGTCACGACAATGTGTTTTTTCTGACAAAGCTCTGGAAAGATGAGAACACAGAAAAGTACAACATTCTAAGAAATTCAGGGCAACTAGAAAGTCAAACTAGGGAAAAAACAGTCAACATTTCAAACATTTGACGAATAATATGGTTATTTTAGGAATTTGTAAGTCTATAAACATAACTTCAGAAATGAAGAGTTACAAGAAAATTTGGTAAAAATGAATTATTTAAACAATCTGGAACATTTCAAAATTTATTAAACAAAAGGGAATTTTAAATGTGAAGAATTGAAATTTAAATGTTTTCAAATTTATCATATTCTGTAGTTTCATGATTATTTATGTTAGCAATCCAATTTCACATTTCCTAAAATGTCACTTGTTTTTTTTTATGTATTTCCTAAAAGTACTTGCATTTCCCCATTTTGTTCTTGTTCCTTTTCAACTTTATTTGCACACTTAGCTACGATATGTGCAAAACCATCTCTATGGCAACTTCAAACAATTCTAACATTTGATGGAAAAAAGGAAATTGGACCATGCATAGTTGAGGGGCCATCGATACTTTTTTTTGGACAACTAGTTTTGAGTAAATTGTATAAAACTACCATTTTAAGGGCTAGGTTTGCGAAAAACACTAGGATACATTTTCGCTGCAGAAAACACCACATCTCGCGTAATGGTCTTGCAAAAACCACTGGTCGGCGGATCAGGCTCGTTTAAGTGCGTTTATGACAGTTGGGTCTCACTTTTCGCTGACGTGGCATTATATTTTACCAAAAAAAAAATGCTAGATGGGTGAAAAAGCGAAAAACCCCTCAACAATTTCACCCTGTGCTGCCAGGGCCTTCCCCTGTCCGGCGACCACAGTCAGTCGCCACCGCACTCCCGCTCTTGCCTGGCCGGCCGTGCGCGCCCCTCCTGGCCTGCCGCGCGCACCCCTCCCCGGCTGGCCGCCTGTGCCCCTGCGCCGCCACGCTCACCTCCTACCCAGATGCCCGCGCTCCTGGCCGGCTGTGCTCGCCTCCCTGCCCGGCCGCACGCTCGCCTCTGCTAGCCTGCGCCCGCTGCCATGCTAGCCGCGCCACCGCCGCCCTGCTTCGCCCGCACCCTCCGCTCTACCAGCCGCGCCACCGCCGCCGCTCAACCCACGCCATCGCCACACTGCTTCCCCCATCTCCCTAGATTGATCTTGAGCTCGGGAGGATGACGCCGTGGAGGGAATACGAGGGGGGTGCTGGAGCTCCGCCGCTGCTGCTTGCTCCGGTGTGTGCCCCGGCTTCCTCCCTACTCGCGCACGTGCACGGCGGCCGCTGCGCTCGCTCCCGTGCACCTTCTGTTGCTCAAGTGCGCGCGTGTGTACCTCCCTGCTCGCGTCTGTGTTCGGCCGCCGTCGCCGCTGCTCGCGCATGTGCACCTGTGCGGCACAGGCTAGTCGACAGGGAGGTTGAAGGGCTAGGTGGGCGGCTGCAGGCCCTCACCGGCGGGGAAAGAGAGAGGAGGGAGGAAGGAGACGGGAAGAAGGGGAGGCACTGTGGAGCTGATTGCTTTTTTCTTTTTGATTTAGGGGTGTCCGTGCAAAATATATGGACTAGTTTGTAAATTTAGACTTAAATTGATCTAGCACGAAATGTTACGCCACATAGGCGAAAAAAAGGCCCATCAGTCATAATCTCACTTAACATAGCCAGATCCGCCGATCAATAGTTTTTGCAAGATCATTACGCGAGATGTGGTGTTTTCTGCAGCGAAAATGTATCCTAGTGTTTTTTAGGAAATCTAGCCCTCAAAGTGATGGTTTTATGCAATCTACTCACTAGTTTTAGTACTTGTAATAAAAATTGATTTTGCTTGGTGGACCTTGATACCGTTATCTATCCAGCATTCCCATGTTATCTGTGTCGGCTAGCGCCAATCCCAATCCGAGGCTCTCGCAATGGCCCAAACCGTCACTTCCTCAGCGAATAAACGAAACGACATGGCAACGATAGGTGTGGCGTGAACAAGCAGAGCAGCAGCAGAGTGACTCCGGAGGCACCAGGTATCCTGGGAAACCAACGTGCGTGACCACTGTTTTGGTCTAGACCTCCCAGCCACCATCCTGTATATAACCTCATCCCAGCCCCGCTCTTCCTCTCATCAACCCAACCCAAGCATCAATCAGCCTTCAGCTCAAAATTCATTCAAAACTCCACACTCGACTTCTAGCTACCAATCTCCAGGCATCACATAGTTCAGACACATCAATCAACAGTTCTGTCTCCACCAACGCAAGAGAGATCATGGCGGGAGCGGCAAGGCGTCATGGATGATGGCGATGAGCCTCGGCGCCGTGGAGGCGCTCAAGGACCAGGCTGGGCTCTGCCGATGGAACTACGCCCTCAGGTCCATCCACGGGGCCGCCAAGGCCAGGGCCAACGTCCGGGGCGGCGTCTCGCAGGGCGCCAAGCAGCTTCTAGCGGCGGCGGATAGGCGGCGAGCGGAGAAGGCCGAGGAGGGGCTGAGGACGGTGATGTACCTCAGCTGCTGGGGTCTCAATTAGAAGCCGCAACTTGCTGCTAGCTGGGGAGGGGCTGAGGACGGTGATGTACCTCAGCTGCTAGGTGTGTCTGTGTTTGCTGCAACAACCATGACCTCAAACAGTTGAATGATAGAATTCTCTCTGTGTATTCATTCCATCACTCTAGTTACAATATATACAAGGAGGAGCCGTTACAACAAGTCCTACAAAGGTGGCACGCAGGCCAGGACGTGGCTCAGATCCTAGATACATGGAATACAAATACATACATTACATCACATGTTAACACCCCCCTCAGCCGGAACTCCATGTGGATGGACGTTGAGGCTGTCGCGAAACTCATGAAAAACTTGTGATGGAAGGCCCTTGGTGAACAAGTCAGCAAACTGAGAGCTAGATGGTACATGCAAGACACGTGCTTCACCGAGAGTCGCGCGATCCCGGACAAAATGCAGATCAATCTCGATGTGCTTAGTGCGTTGGTGCTGAACGGGGTTGGAAGCGATGTACGAGGCGTTGGCGTTGTCACAATAGACGACGGTGGCATGGGAAGGGGGTCGACGCAGCTCATGCAATAACTGGCGCAACCAACAAGACTCAGCGACACAATGAACCACTCCACGGTATTCGGCCTCTGCACTAGACTGGGATACGGTGGCCTGACGCTTGGAAGACTAAGACAGCAGGTTGCGGCCAAGGAAGACACAAAATCCAAAGGTGGATTTGCGGGTGTCCGGGCACCCTGCCCAGTCCGCATCCGTGTAGGCCACAAGATCATGAGTTGTGGATTTGTAGAGCTGCAAGACGTAGTGAGTGGTGCCATGCAAATAACGAAGGATGCGTTTGATGAGCTGCATGTGTGTGTCGCGAGGGGCATGCATGAAGAGGCACACTTGCTGAACCACATAGGACAAGTCCGGGTGAGTGAGTGTGAGGTATTGAAGAGCCCCAGCTAGACTACGTTAGGTGGTTGGATTGTCTAGAAGGCGGCCATCGTGAGCGGACAGCTTGGAGTGTGTGTCGATGGAAGTAGAGACAGGTTTGCAGTTGAGAATCTTGGCACGGTCAAGTATTTCGAGGGCATACTGTTGCTGACACAAGAACAGGCCAGGAGCGTTAGGAGTGACATTGATGCCGAGAAAGTGGTGAAGATCACCAAGGTCGGTCATGGAGAATTCTTGTTTGAGGGAGTAGATGAGGTGGTGAAGTGTTTGTGGAGTGCTAGCGGTGAGGATAATGCCATCTACATACACGAGGAGGTAGGCAATGGAGGCACCTTGGTGGAATATGAAGAGAGAAGAGTCGCTCTTGGATGCATGAAAACCAAGGGACAACAAGAACGACCGAAAACGATGAAACCAGGTGCGTGGAGCTTGCTTGAGCCCATAAAGTGACTTACGGAGGAGACACACGTGATCCAGCCGAGTGGAGTCCACAAACCCAGCTGGTTGAGCACAATACACGGTCTCCTTGAGGTCACCATGAAGAAAAACGTTCTTGACGTCGAGTTGATGGATGGGCCAGTTGCTGGAGGTGGCGATGCTGAGCACGACGTGAATGGTAGCCGGTTTGACAACCGGACTGAATGTTTCATCATAGTAAACGCCCTCCTTTTGAGTGAATCCTCGAACCACCCAACGTGCCTTGTAGCGCGCCAAAGAACCATCGGGGTTGAACTTGTGGCGAAATATCCACTTGCCCGTGACTACATTGACATCTGCAGGCTTGGAAACCAAAGACCAAGTCGAATTATTGATTAAAGCATCATATTCCTCACACATTGCATGTTGCCAATTAGGGTCTTTGAGGGCGGAGCGCTACGTGGGTGGAATGGGAGAGATGGAAGACGTGGTAGTGTGAAATAAACGTTTGGGCTGGCAGAAACCAGATTTGGCGCGAGTGAGCATTTTGTGGGAATTATGGGGTGGTTTTATTGGTTTGGCCCGAGCTGGTAGACGTGGTTGAATAGGAGTGGCTGGCGCGGAAGCTGAGGAAGATGGCATGGGGTCAGGTGGGGGTCTGGTCGACGCGTGATCCGAGGAGGATCCGCTGGCAGAGGTGGCAGGCGCGGGATCCGCGGTAACGGACAGGGTGGGCGCGTGATCCGAGGGGGTTGGCGAGGTGGGTGCGGTAGGCGATGTTCCTGAGGAAGCGCGTGGGGTGGAGTCAGGTGGGGTGCCAGATGCGGTGGAGCCGGGGGAGGTAGTTGGCGAGCGACGCGTGGAGGGGTGGGTCGGGCTGTCGGGTAGCTGGCGAGGTGGGATAGGTGTGCATGGGGGCGTCGCGTCAGGGGATTCTGGCGGGTCCCGGTTCGAGGTAGTTGGCGGCCTGGGCATCAGATCAGCTGTGTCAGGGAGGAGAAAGTGCGTGTGATGCGATGCGGGTGGGGAAGGTGTGGCCGGGGGTGTGGCGGGGGCGTATGGAAAAATAGTTTCGTCAAAAGTAACGTGACGGGAGACGATTACACGCCGTGTTGTGAGATCATAGCAGCGATACCCTTTATGCTCAAGGGGGGTAGCCCAGCAAAACGCAGTGAGTGGAACAGGGGGAAAGTTTGTGGGTGGAGGTGGCATAAAGATTTGGGAAACAGAGACACCCGAACACTCGGAGATGATCGTATGTGGGATGAATGCCATGAAGCATATAGTAGGGAGTGTGGTCGTGGATGGCACGGGAGGGACGTCTGTTGAGAAGGTATGTGGCGGTGTGAAGGGCTTCGACCCAGAAGGGAGGGGGGAGGTGTGCTTGGAGAAGAAGTGTGCGCACAATATCATTCGTGGTACGGAGGAGGCGTTCGGCCTTGCCGTTTTGGGGTGATGTGTGAGGACAGGAGAACCGATAGGTGATGCCGTTGAGGGAGAAGAAAGAACACAAGGTAGAATTGATGAACTCGCTGTCGTTGTCGCATTGAAGGGCCTTGATGATTATGTTGTATTGGGTACAAACAAAAGTGAAAAAGCGAAGAAGAGTGGAGGAGGTGTCCGACTTGTTGCGTAGGGGAAATGACCAAGAAAAATGGGAGTAATCATCAAGTACAACTAAGTAGTATTGATATCCAGAAAAGCTTACAACAGGGCTTGTCCATAAATCACAATGAATAAGCTCAAATGGAGCATACGTACGGATACTAGAAGAAGAAAAAGGAAGACGCGGTTGGCGTCCTAATTGGCACGCAGAGCATGGCTGGTGCGCTGGTTTATTACATGAAGGTAGAAAATCATGGGAAGCTAGTGAGGACATGGTGTGAGGGCTTGGGTGGCCGAGCCGACGATGCCACACATCGGCGGTGGAGATGGTGGCGGAGAGAGCAGGGCGCCAAGTCTTGTTATTCCCAAAAAACGGATAGAGATCGCCGGAGCTAGCGAAGATCATGATGACCATCCTGGTTCGAAGATCCTTCACAAGAAATCCAAAGGGATAAATTTCAATTGAGCAAGAGTTATATTTGGTGGATTGACGTACGGAAATAAGACTCGTGACCACATTAGGAGAAAAGAGAACATCACGTAGGTGAAAGTTGTGGGGAGGTAGAGTGGTAGAACCGATGGCATGAATGGGTAAGTGGTAGACGTTGCCAACAACAATGCTAGAGAAAGGATGCTTTAAAGAAGAATTCGAGAAGGTGAAGTTACCAGGGATGCCGGTGACGTGGGAGGCGGCGCCGCTGTCGAGGTACCAATTGGATGGGGCAGTACCATTGTTGGGGTAGCCGGAAGCGTTGTATGCGGCCTGGAGCATAGAGAGATGGTCCCACAACGGCGGTTGGGAAGTAGGGGGCGCGTGGAAGCCGGAGAGCTGCATCGCGTACGCCTGAGCATGGGAGCCAGACCGCGGACCGAGCACGCCAGCAGAGTTCGGAGGAACCCAGCCAGGCCGCGTGGTGGGCAGAGCCATGCCGTAGGGGGCGAAAACCCCATGTAGGGGTTGTACGCCGCGGGTGGAGGGGTGCCACGACCGCCTTGATCGCCACGGCCACGCCCTCGACCAAGGCCGCGGCCGCGGCCGCGGTGGTCACCATCCGGGCGGTTGCTAGATCCGCGACCCTGCGGGAAACCAGACCCGCGCTCGTTGCTGCGGTCGACGCGGTCGCCCTGGCGAGGGTTGGAGGAGCCGCCGGAGGAGGATGAGGGGCCGCTGTTCCCGGTGACGGCGAGGATGGGGACAGGCTCGTCGGCGACGCGCTGAGCGAGGTTCTCCTCGGCGAGCTTTAGGCGCTAGAAGACCGTCTCTAACGGGGGGAGAGGCACGGTGTCCCCCAGGACGACGCGGATGGTGTCAAGCCGTTTGTCGATGCCGTGGAGAAACTGAGCGGTGAGGTCGACCTCGGTGACGGCATGATCGATGTCGGCGAGGCCAGCAGTGAGAAGTTTCATGCGGCGAGCGTATTCGGAAACGGAGAGATCACCTTGTTTGAGATTGCGGTACTGGCGATTCAGCATCATATACCGAGCCGCACGGTTCGCCAGGAAATAATCGCGGATGCGATGCCACAGATCATAGGTGGTGGTGGCGCCGACGACGTGATCGACGAGGTTGTCCGCAAGGGTGGAGTAGATCCATAGAACAAGGTGGGCGTCGAGCTCGCGGTGGAAGGCAGTGGCGTTGGGGGGGGGGGGGGAGAGGTTGTTTGATGAACTGGGCGACGCCGTAGCGGACCAGCACGAGGAGGAAGAATGACTTCCACTTGTGGTAGTTGTGTTCATCAGGATTGAGGAGGAACTTGATGTGGTTTTGGATACTGTCGCGGAAAATGGGGTGCGGGGAGGTGCGGTGGCGAAGGACAGCGGGGGCGCCGGAGAGGAGAAAAGTGGGGCAAACTGAGATCCGATGGAGGGGGAGGAGTCGCTGTGGGGCGTGGGAGAGGTGCCGAAGACGAAGAGGGAGTGGGTGCTAGCGGCGGCAGTGGTGCCGGCGCTGGTCGACGACGAGGAGAAGACGCCCGGCAAGGTGGCCGAGCTGGTGGCCAGGGAGGAGGAGTGCTCGGCCATGGGGTTCTGGAGTCTGATACCAAGTTGAATGATAAAATTCTCTTTGTGCATTCATTCCATCACTCTGGTTACAATATATACAAGGAGGAGCCGTTACAACAAGTCGTACGAAGGTGGCACGCAGGCCAGGACGTGGCTCATATCCTAGATACATGGAATACAAATACATACATTACATCACATGTTAACACAAACCTGTCAAATTCCCCATTGTAAAATACCACCATGATGATGATGACAACATATTTCTGTTACTTCAGCTCATATTTCTCTCCTTATTATCTGTTTGCCTATCGTTATCTTGATGAGAAATATTAATTGATGCTTTAATTTAGTTTCACCTTACTTGCACGACCCTCAAGGACCAGGCTGGCCTCTACCGCTGGAACTATGCGCTCAGGTCCATTCACCGGAGCGCCAAGGCCAGGGCCAACGTCCGCGGCGGCGCATCGCAAGTCAAGCAGCAGCTGCCTGCGGCAAAATTTCGTGTTTTGACCCTTTTCCAATAGCAATTCAGGATCTGACCCCGGTTTGAAAAAAATATCATGTTTTGACCCTTTTTCTTACCGTCATGGGCTCTGGCAGTAGGATTAGACAGCCTACCGCCATGGCCCCCTGGCGATAGGGTACTTATCCACGTCAGCACGCGGAGACGGCCGCCGTTCCCCTCCGTCGCACCCTACCGCCAGGAGACATGGCGGTAGCCTGTCTAACCCTACCGCCAGGACCCCTGGCGGTAGGGTCCAGGCAATTATTTCGCCCGGGACCCCGCGCCCCTTCCCATCTCCCCACCCCTCCCCCTCCCCCCCCCCCCCGTCGGCAGTTTCTCCTTTCTTTTCCCCCAAGTCGCCCCTCTCTCCCTCTCTCATCTCCTCCACTCCCCCTCGGATCTTCACCGATTCTTCACCGTTTTTGCGGATCGGGATGGCCCCGAAGAGATAAACATAAACTCCTCCAATTCCTGCAATTAGTTTTTGCAAACTTGCTTCCGATTCGACGCATTATTTGCTTGAAATCCCTCATATTTTTGAACTTAGATTGGATTTTTTTCACCTAAGATTGTTTTAGTTTGATTGTAGTTCTAGTTCTTAGTTCTTTAGTAACTAGTGGTATTGAATATGAACTCTAATCAATAGTTCATATGTTAGTGTGAAGATGAACCCTAGTTCATAATTTTTCTTGTTAAAAAATTATGATGTAATGTTGATATGAGGATGAACCCTAGTTTGATGATGCATGTTGATATGATGATATGATGTAGTGTGAAGATGAACCCTAGTTTTATGATGCATGTTGTTATGATGATATGAAGATGTTGTTTGGAAAAAATATTTAAAAATATGATGATATGATGTATGTTGGAGGATTTTTTTTTGATATGATGCATGTTGATATGATTTGATCCATCATGTGTAGTAGATATTGT
Source organism: Aegilops bicornis (assembly GCA_021605145.1). Classification (NCBI taxonomy): domain Eukaryota; kingdom Viridiplantae; phylum Streptophyta; class Magnoliopsida; order Poales; family Poaceae; genus Aegilops; species Aegilops bicornis. The sequence continues at coordinate 839,857,683 of CM038670.1, forward strand.
TGGAGGAATATGCTTAAGATTTTATTTTGATATGATGCATGTTGATATGATTTTTGATACGATGCTTATGCTTATGATGCTTTTGTTTATGAAATTTTATTAAGGCGGACACCTTTTGCGGACAACATCGGCCCATGGTACTGCATGCTGGACTGGGCATTCAACAAGGGTCATCGTGCCCGTTGCATAGAGAACGGAGAGGTAAGTGATATGAATGAAATATTGATCAAAGTTTTCGGATTGATGAAAATAATTTCCTAACTTTTGGCGTTCACTTTTTGACAGATGCTCCAGCCACTGCGCATGAGGGGTCACGGGGTTCATGGGCATATGGACTACGACGAGCGCTACGCGTCGTTCTTCAAGAGAGCCTGTCTGTTGGGTTTTGTGTTGCAGTTCAAGCGTCAGCCGCCGACGCTTATCCACGCGGCTCTGACAGCGTTGATTGACCGGTGGCGACCGGAGACCCATTCTTACCATCTGCCATGCGGGGAGATGACGGTGAACCTCGAGGATTGGGCGATGATTACTGCCATGCCGATTGAGGGTCGTGCACTCATCGGGCGAGTGGAGAGGACCAACTGGCAGCAGAGGGTTGCCACCCTCATCGGCGACTGCCCCGCTGTCAAGGGTAACCGTACATCCGGTGTGCCGTTGACCTGGCTCTCAGAGCACCGGCAGAAACGCCCCGAAGGCGCCGACGAGAAGACTGTGGAGTGGTACGCGGGGGCCTACTTGTGGTATATTCTCACGGAGGTCGTGTTTCCAGACAGCTCCGGGAACTCTTCCAACTGGTCGTATCTCTTCTTCCTAGCGGACTGGGATGCAGGGTATAGTTGGGAGACCACATCTCTCGCCTACCTATACCGTTCGGTAAGAGAGTATCTAATTGCCTACCTACCTACGAAAGTGTGTCCATGACATTTTGTTATATTTGATCCTCATTTGATGTTTTGCAGCTTGAGGACGCAACGCAGAGGATGGGAGACAAGTCCAATATGGGTGGCTTTGTCTGGGCCTTCTCCATTTGGATGTGGGAGTGGCTGCCGGTGGGGCGTCCGGAGAAGATGCCAAGACGCCCATGGGGTGCCTATAGCGAAGAAGGCGACGAGACTCGACATCCCACCGTAGCTTACGAGTGGGACGTTGTCAAACTCTACACGGGCCTAAACAGGACTTCGTAAAAGACCTACACCAACGAGTTGGACGCCTTGACGCATACACAGGTATATGAACTCGCTCAACACCTTTTTCTTTGATTCCACTTTTTATCGAGAGTGGGAACTTACCAACGTATATGTAATAGGTAAACTGGTGGCTGTATCATGACTGAGAGTGGGCCTTCGATCTGAACGTGATGTGCGAGGCGAACAAAGGTCTCTGGCGGTGCATCGTGCCCATGATCTGTGTGTACGCCGTCAAGTGGCACTTGCCACACCACGTGGCCACGCAGTTTGGGGTGTATCAGCATACCCCACCGGGCCAGCCCACCGATACCGGCGGCCATGCGCTCCACCTGTGAGCGCTTTGTTCTCTATGCACATGATTTCATTGCGTGGCATCTTTATTATGATGTTTCTTGTGGTCTATGCCTTGCAGGATGAGCCGTCAGAAGAATCAGTCGATCACAGACTGGGGAGAGGAGCATAAAACTCATATGACGGAGTGGAACCGATGGAGGTAACGGAAAGACGTGGAGAGGAAAGTGACGGAATGTGATGCTTACCTGGACCGACGCATGAGGTGGTACTATGATGGCCAGAAGCACAGTCTTCGTCTCAAGCCTCGGTGGACGGCGGAAGACATCGCGGAGCTGGAGAGGGATGACCCTGAGGAAGAGGCCTACCAGACCGGCATCAGAGACATGCACAGTGGATTTAGGTAGTTTGCACCCCTCATCAATAGAGTGGTAAGTTTGAACCGATGGTTGTATTTAAACTATTTCATTCGTCATCGTGACCGATTTATGCCGTTGCAGTCTGGTGAGCTGAAAAGATGCATCTTTGAATCCTCAGATGCACTAGGTGATATCCCCGGGAGCGTACAATCTGAGAACAAAATGAGGGGGACGATGAAGGTACAATTTCAGCCTCCTCGGAACAGATGCATCTTGTTCACCTGCAATCATAAACCTGATACTTATTATGCCCTTGTTTCATCATGAGTGCAGAAGTTCGTGAAGCGTTGTCGCAAGCTAGTAGGGCTGCTTAGGTGTGCTGGAGCTGGGTCGGTTGAAGCTTATCGGCCTGTAGCCACACAGGGTCACATCGGCTCATCGAGCCAGGTTCCCTCGTCATCTAGGTTGGCTTAGGAGGAGGAGGAGGAGGAGGAGGAGGAGGAGGAGGAGAGCAACGGGGAGGAGGAGTACGATGAAGATTATGGACCTCCACCAACTCAAACATCTCAACCATCTTAGCCGCCAAAGAGGAATCCGAAGAAGAAGGATTTGCTGAGTCTGGACCCTTTCCAGAGACCGGTTCCTCGACGGCCCAAGAAGAAGCCTGAAGAGACTCGTTTAAAGAGTAACGAGGACCGTACCTCCAAGAGGGGAAGGAGCAAATGATTCTGCTCTTCGATAGTTGGCTCTTGTGGTTGGAACTCCGTTTGTGGAACGGTGTGTTTGCTATTTGTGTGTTCGAACTCCATTTGTGGAACTCCGTTTGTAGCTTATTTGTGGAACTTGTGTGCCTATATGGAACTCCGTTTCCTAATTAGTTGAACTCCGTTTGCTATTTGTGGAACTATTTGTGGAACTTCGTTTGCTATTTGTGAAACTATATTATCTTCAAGTTTGTTAATGTGTATGTGATGCCCAAATTTAATTGTTTAAGATATGTGATATTGCTGTCATATTTGTAAAACTTGTTGTGATATTGTTGTTATATTGAATTTGAAAAGAAGCAAGCAAATGAACATAAAACAACAAAACACAGGACCCTACCGCCACGGACCCTGGCGGTAGGGTCACACAGCCTACCGCCGCACCCCCTGGCGCCCCTGCATATTTCGTTACAGAATGTTTGTACGGCAAAACCCAGCCACACCCTACTGCTAGGGGATCTGGCGGTAGGGTTAGACAGCCTACGCCAGGGGGGGCGGCGGTAGGGTACTTATCCACGTCAGCACAGGCAAACGACCGCCGTCCCCCTCCATCGCACCCTACTAACAGAAGCCCTGACGGTAGGCTGGCTAACCCTACCGTCAGAGCCCCTGACCGCCAGAGCCCCTGGCGATAGCAAAAGGGTCAAATCCCGATTTTTTTTTTGAATCGGGATCAGATCCTGAATTTCTATCGAAAAAAGGCCAAAACACGAAATTTTGCCGCTGCCTGCCTCCGCGGCAGCCGTGGCGCAGAGGCGGCGAGCGGAGAAGGCCGATGAGGGGCTGAGGACCGTCATGTACCTCAGCTGCTGGGCCCAAATTAGCAGCTGGCTAGTTTGTACTAGCTAGGCGTGTCAGTGTTTGCTGCAGCAACCATGGCCTATCTGGTTGGCTTCCCGTGGAATCCCCCATTGTAAAATACCACAATGATGATGAAAAATGATCTGATTTGGTCTCTGCTTAGAACCCAGAAAGAACTTATTTATTATCTTGGTGAGAATACGCATACATGCTCTGATTTGGTCTCTGCTCAGAACCCAGAAAGAACTTACAAACTAAATCGTAGCCAATTGTAACGGTCAACGGATCAAGGACCTAGTGGCAGCAACACCGAATAGGTTCAGATTAATTTTTCAGTGTCCAACAAGAGGATTTGGGGATACAGGGACAGCAAGAAGAGGAGAGCATGTGAGTTCTATCTTAGTTCTGAATATCAATCTTCAGTTGTTACTTAAGGGGAAATACCCAATGGTCTATTGAGACATCTGTCCCTTGAATTTCACCATTCATTTTCGGCTTGATCAGCAACCTGCTATATGTATCATGTCTTTTCTGCTTTGTATCTCCTAGTATAAGATGCTCTCTGACCTTTTTGGCAGGCGTGACCCCACAATCTCATTAAATGCTCCTGACAGGTGACAGGTGACAAGTGACAACTGTCTCAGGCACTTACACCGCCAACGTTGACACCTTTTCTTTAATTCATGGATGCATGTATTACATGTCTCGATTAGTGGCTTAACTACAACATGCACGCTCATTCAATTCTCTAAGCACCCAAGTCCTTTTACCACTCCTGTTTTTAGACATTCTTTGCGAGTATTTTTCTAGACATTATTATATACCTGACTTAAAATAATTGGGATCACAAAATATTTTTGCTGGAATAACTTTTCATGATATTCTTAGTGGAACAAAACAAATTTAACACAATATACAAGTTACCATTCACACGTTCTGTACTAGAAATGTCGATGGGAGCTTTTCCTTCGCGAAACTTTTTATACGAGTGAAAGAAGGTCAAGTTTATTTTAAAACAAGTTTCACATTTTTGACTATTTTAAGTTACTAAAAAAATTCCATGTCACATGTATATACACTTTAAATGAACAACGTTTGAATATTTGAATATATACAAGTTACTATTCATACTTTTTTGTCCTTGAATTTTGTTTCACTGAAGTCAATGGTTGTTTTTGCTTCTTCAAACTATTTATGCGAGTATGAAAGAAAGTCAAGATTATTTTCAAAAAGTTTCAGTGTTTTTTTACTTTTTTTTGAAACAAGGCAAATGATTTGCCATTTCATTGAATAAGAAAGAAGTTTTAGAACAAAGCGGCAAAGCGGCGAAACAAGAGAGAACTACTCTCGCGGCATTACAATACCCAACTGCTTCGCACCGGCCAAAGCCCAAAGAGACACCTCCTCTTTAATCTTGGAATGAGAACCATCGAAGCGGCAAACAAGAGAGAACTAAATAGACAACTGCCAACCGTGCCACTAAAAATATAGATAGTTTACATTGTTGGGATCGAATGATAGGCAAGAAATATTAATAAAAATCACATCAACAACTAACCATTTTGATATAGCTTTACTACCAAAAATGATTTAATTGAGCTTTAAAAGTTTGTTTTGTCTTACCAATGTTCAGAATTCCGGAGGGACACGCCCCTCACAGTAGCCACCTTAGAACAGGACGAGGCGTGTGTCAGTAGGGCAGCATTTATGCATCGACATAATGGATTATTGCATGAAAACACTGTACCAGATGCTGTCCAAGCCTGTCCTTCTTGATAAGAAAATAGGCAGTTTTCGACTAAATTAATCCATGAACAAATGATGAGCATGACATGGGCAGCATTGATAACACACTGATTACGATCTAACAGAGCATGTACTACGCATATAGTAGAAACATCTACACATATCGCTAGTACTGCTACAACAGAAAGAAACATGAGAGGGATAAACGATGTATACCCTCCAATCGGCCACGCGGTAGTTGTGGCGGTGGCAGCAGCCGCGACATCCTCGGCGGCCTTCTTGTCGGCCTCGGCCTTCTCAGCGGCGGCACGGTCGGCGTCGGTCGACATGGTGATGACGAAGGTGATGCGGACGTAGATGAATAGAAGCGAGCGATCGGCGTAGTCGCTACCAAAAATTTAATCGCCTCTCCCGCATGTGATCCGGAGAGGGGGTTTCAGAGCCTGCTCTCCCGGCCAACCGTGTACGCGGTGAACGGGAATGAGCGCCGGGCGCAGCAGCAGCAGAGGAATAATGCGGGTGTGGAGGCGGAGATGCGTTCTGTTTCGTGGTGGCTAGGGTTGGCAGCGCCCCACATATATATGTGCGGCCGCGCGTGGAGAGATGTGGGCTGAACCCACGTCCAAGTCTTTAGCCCATGATCCGACGTCTCAGATCGTGGCCCTACCTGTCAAAGACTCTCCGTTCCTGACTGGCAAAAAGAAGCGCATAGGAGTGAGCTCGGCTCAATCCCGCAACCCGCGGCGCGGCGCGTCGTGACGAGAGTGGCGTGGCGAGGCGAGCAGAGGAGGAGGAGTGCGCGAGGGCTTCTTTCCTTCTCAAGCTCCAATAGCATGAGGGAGAGAATCCCTTATAAACCACTCCAACTCTCCTTCCACTTCCGGGGTGGGACTAAACTTCCCACCACCTTGTCATGCCACCTACATGGGCCCTTGGAGATCAAATCTGAAATTGTCATATGGGCTCTAGGCCCATCTCATATTTCAACAATCCCCCACCAGATCTCAGGGGCCCAGTTTGTCCTTTGTTCCAAATGCTGTTTTGATATACCAACATCTCAGTGGAGACCGATTAAGGTTGAGCTCCACCTAGACCAAGTAGTTACACTCCTTCACAACTGAACAATGGACTATGCCTTGAATTGTCAGTTTGGCGTCAAGAAGTTTCACCACAAGTCTCACTGACACGAGGCTACCAAGGCCGACCCCTCGGTTGGAGCATATTAGTCACACTCTGGCCTGTTCATGAGCTTGCTAGAGATCACCCCAATCTCATAGACTGTGACCAGCGATCGGGCTCATATAGGTGTGTTCCTCCAAAGATCGCTCTCAGGATAGCATCTTGCTTATGCATATAAGCCTTGGAACACATTAAGACAGTAGTCATCCTTCCATACAGTTTCCGAGAGTATTGCATCTCCAACGGAGTGGGTTAGTAAAGTTACTCTCCTCGGTTCACCACTGGCTTGTTTTCCCAGGTCCTACTTCACGGGATCTCCGATCACATAGGTTGGGTTACTACCATGGCAACTCATGTGGGTCTCATACCCATCTCACTTGATGCGCTATCTATCACAACACGTGATAGCCCTTTAGTAAAGGGATCTGCCAGATTCTTAGTCGTTTGAATATAATCCAACGGTATCACTCCGGAGTTCCTCAATTTTCTGACAGCTTTCAATCTCATTCTTATGTGTTTGTTGGACTTCATGTTGTCCTTTGAACTCTTCACCTTGACAATAACTGTTTGATTGTCACAGTTCATAAGGACGGCCGAACAGCTTCTCAACCATCGGCAAGTCCATCAACAGATCTCGAAGCCATTCTGCTTCGCCACCCGATGTGTCTAATGATGTTAATTCTGCTTCCATTGTCGATCTTGTTAAGATCGTTTGCTTGCAAGACTTCCAGGAAACAGCACCACCTCCAAGAGTAAACATATACCCATTTGTGGCCTTCATCTCATTAGCACCAGAGATCCAATTCGCATCACTATACCCTTCAAGTACCGTCGGGTATCCAGTATAGTGAAGTCCATAGTTCATAGTACCTTTCAGATAGCGCATAACTCTCTCAAGGGCATGCCAATGTACATCACCCGGTTTGGAAACAAATCGGCTTAGTTTGCTAACAGCAAATGCGATGTCGAGCCTCGTTATGTTGGCTAGAATCGAGTGAACCAACAATCTGAGAGTATCTCAGTTGATCTATAGCTGTGCCTTTAGACTTTCGAATCAGCACACTAGAATCATATGGTGTTTGAGATGGTTTGCAGTCCGAATATCCAAAGCGACTCAACACCTTCTCAACATAATGGGATTGCAGAAGTGTAATCCCACCCTCATCATCTCTCAATAGCTTGATGTTCAAGATAACATCAGCCACTCCAAGGTCCTTCATCTCAAAGTTCTGAGATAGGAAAGACTTAACCTCCTCGATCAACTTGAGATTAGTCCCAAATATCAGTATGTCATCAACGTACAAACACAATATAACTCCTTCGCCCCCACCATAGCGATAGTATACACATTTGTCGGCCTCATTAACAACAAAACCAACAGATGTCAACGTTTCATTAAACTTGTCATGCCATTGCTTAGGCGCTTGTCTCGTGCCATACAAAGATTTCACCAACTTACACACCTTTCCTTCCTGACGATCCATCACAAAGCCATCAGGCTGTTGCATATAGATTTCCTCCTTTAGCTCTCCGTTCAGGAAAGCCGTCTTAACATCCATCTGATGAATGAGAAGACCATGCGAGGCCGCCAACGAGAGTAATACTCGAATGGTGGTCGACCGCCACAGTGAATAAGTGTCGAGGAAATCTTGTTCTTCTTCTGAGGCGTAGCCCTTGGCCACAAGCCTAGCCTTGTACTTTTCTATTGTACCGTCAGCCTAAGCTTCTTCTTGAACACCCACTTGCATCCCAATGGTTTGCAACCATAAGGACGCTCAAGAAGCTCCCAAGTCCCGTTAGCCATGATGGAATCCATCTCGCTCACGGACCGCATCCTTCCAAAGAGTCAGCTTACGGAGATGCATACGCTTACGAAATAGAAGTGGGATTATCCTCCACGAGGTATATGAAGAAATCATCACCAAAGGTCTTCTGATCCTTTGTCTCTTGCCCCTACCAAGGATTCCTCATTATCCTCCTCCGGATTTTCATCATGTGTTTGATTATAATATTCCATCGAATGGCAGGTTCAGAGTCTCCTCCATTCCTGTCCGTAAGTGCTTTGTACATCTCTCATGGGGAAAATGTCCTCAAAGAATGTAGCATCTTTAGACTCCATAATTGTACCGACCTTCATGTCAGGTACCTCAGATTTCACTACTAGAAATCTATAGCCAACACTATTCATAACGTAGCCCAAATTAACACAGTCCACAGTCTTTGGTCCAAGCTTACGCTTTTTGGGGATCGGCACATTAACTTTCGCCAAGTAGCCCCAAGTACGTAAGTACGAGAGTGTTGTCCTTCTCTTGGTCCACTTCACATACGGAGTGATCTCGTTATCCTTTGTCGGAACTTTATTCAGGACATGACATGATGCCATTATAGCCTCCCCCCACCATGCCTTGGATAAACCCGACGTATCTAACATGGCGTTAACCAAATCAGTTAGAGTACAGTTTTTCCGCTCGGCAACCCCATTTGACTGGGGTGAGTAGGGAGGCGTCCTCTCGTGAATAATACTGTGTTCCACACAAAAGGCATCAAACTCTTTCGAGAAGTACTCTCCACCACGATCTGACCGGACTCGTTTAATTTTCTTTTCAAGTTGATTCTCAACTTCTGCCTTATAGATTTTGAAGTAGTGTAGAGCCTCATCTTTAGTATTTAACAGATACACATAGCAATATCTAGTGGAATCATCTATCAAAGTCATGAAATATTTCTTTCCACCTTTAGTCAACACACCATTCATCTCACAAAGATCAGAATGTATGAGTTCGGTGGCGTAAGTGTCTCTCCTCTGCTGCCTTGTGAGGCTTGCGAGGTTGCTTAGATTGCACACACGAATGGCACTTAGAACCTTTGGCTAAAGTGAAACTCGGGATTAAATTCGATTTTGCTAGCCACGTCATAACACCGGAACTAATGTGACAAAGACGTGAATGCCAAATTTCAGATTCATTAACACTCAAATGAATATTGTTCACGACTTTATTACATAGATCTGCAAGAGAAAGGCGGAACATGCCTCCGCATTCATAACCCTTTCCAACAAATAGTCCATATTTCGTAACAACTAATTTATTAGACTCGAATACCAACTTAAACCCTTCTCTACATAGAAGGGAGCCACTAACTAAGTTTTTCTTGATGGAGGGGACATGCTGCACGTTCTTCAGCTGCACGATCCTTCCCGAAGTAAACTTCAGATTGACCGTGCCAACACCAAGAACAGAAGAACTCACGCCATTCCCCATCAGTACGGACCCATGACCTGTGGCCTCGTAAGAAGAAAACAATGAAATGTCAGCACACACATGAACACCTGCACCTGTGTCGACCCACCAATCGGTGGACGACCAAACTGAAAATACAGCAAATAAATTACCGTACCCAGATGCACAACTCTCATTGTTGCTCACAATCATATTGACAGACTTGGAGTCCTGCCCTTGCTTCTTATACTTGTTTGGGCACTTGTTGGCCCAATGTTCAAGCGAACCACAAGTAAAGCTGCCCTCATCCTCCTTGTTCTTCTTGAAGGTCTTCTTACCCTTCTTCTTAAAGTCGGCACTCTGTTGGACACCGTTCTTTCCCTTGGGCTTGTGGGAATTGGAGTTCTTCTGATGCACCATATTGCCCACAGAAGTTCCTTCGACCCCTTTTCCGTGCGAGTCCTTTGCCCTTGAATTCTGCTCAACACTCAGATGGCCAATGACATCCTCCACAGAGAATTCACGCCTCTGATGTTTCAGAGTGGCGGCAAAGTTCCTCCAGGAATTGGGAAGCTTAGCGATTATGCAGCCCGCGACAAACTTGCCCGGTAACTCGCACTTAAGAAGCTCAAGCTCCTTAACAATGCATATTATCTCATGAGCCTGCTCCAATACAGGACGGTTTTCAACCATCTTGTAATCGTGGAACTGCTCTATAATATACATCTTGCTCCTTGCGTCGGCAGCCCGAACTTAGATTCGGCGCCTCCCACAAGTCCTTGGCAGACCACACATGCAAATATCGTCAACCAGGTTATCCCCAATCACGCTCAGAACTGCCCTGAGGAACACGACAGTGGCCTCCTTGAACGCCTTCTCCTGTTCAGGAGCGATCGTTCCTATGGGAGTCACACCGGCGACCCAGAACACGTTCATGGCCGTGAGCCATAAGGTGGTTTTAGTCTGCCAACGCTTAAAGTTCGTCCCCGTAAACGGTGACGGTTTCAGTGCATCAGCAAAACCAGAATTCGAAAAACTCCTACACAAATTAGGTTTTTGGATTGATAAGAAAATAGGCAGTTTTTCGACTAAATTAATCCATGAATAAATCATGAGCATGACATGGGCAGCATTGATAACACACTGATTACGATCTAACAGAGCATGTACTACGCATATAGTAGAAACATCTACGCATATCGCTAGTACTGCTACAACAGAAAGAAACATGAGAGGGATAAACGATGTATACCCTCCAATCGGCCACGCGGTAGTGGTGGCGGTGGCAGCAGCCGCGGCATCCTCGGCGGCCTTCTAAACCTAATCGCCCCTCTTCTCCCGTACAGGATCCGGAGAGGCTGACCGGCAAAAAGAAGCACACAGGAGTGAGCTCGGCTCGGCTCAAACCCACAACCCGCAGCGCGGCGCGACGTGGCGAGGCGAGCGGAGGAGGAGGATTGCGCGAGGGCTTCTTTCCTTCTCAAGCTCTAATAGCATGAGGGAGAGAATCCCTTATAAACCACTCCAACTCTCCTTCCACTTCCGGGGTGGGACTAAACTTCCCACCACCTTGTCATGCTACCTACATGGGCCCTTGGAGATCAAATCTGAAATTGTCATATGGGCTCTAGGCCCATATCATATTTCAACACTTCTGACAGTATACACTTTGGCAGCTGTGTATAACGCGTTTTGGCACAATAGGAGCCTGCGCGTATTTCCTAATTCGCTACTTTAGCTGCGGATCGCAATGCACTTACACACGATGTGGATTCCAGGGACATATGTCCCCATAGATCAAACGTCCGCCTCCGTTACTTAAGCCCATTTTTATTTGATTATTTATTATCTTGGTGAGGAATATGCATACATGCTCTGATTTGGTTTCTGCTTACAACCCAAAAAGAAGTTACAAGTACACTTAACAAATCGTAGCCAATTGTAACGCTCAACATATCAAGGACCTAGTGGCAGCACACTAAATAGGTTCAGATCAATTTTACAGTGTCCAACCAAGAAGATTTGGGGATACAGGGACAGCAAGAAGAGGAGAGCATGTGAGTACTATCTTAGTTCTGAATATCAATCTTCAGTTAATGCCCACGGACTCGACACAAACATGCTTTCTTCAGTCTGCGGCACTTTGTTAAAGTGACATACCCGATGAATCCTCGTATCTGTACTCAAGGTGTCATCAAGCAACCAATCCATTTACAGTACTTATCAGTTTTGTTGGTGGACCTGTCTTCGGTTGCTTTGTTAGTCCAAAACGAGACCAAACGAGAAGTACTTTGAATTGCTTGAAACTTGAAAGTATTTTCTTTCCTCTTCTTTTTTGCGTATAGGTTGAAGAAAGTACTTTATGTGGCTTCAGTCGACGTGATGTGCGACAAGGTCGAGCGAATATATTTTGAATTTCCTTGTTGTATATTCGCTAAACTAACACAGTAATAATTCAATTAAACATGATACAGCTCTAGATTAGACCACATGTCCACATTAATAAGTAAACATGCTTTTTGATCGCATCTATCACAGAGGGGAAAATATCATATGGAAACAAACATTCGGTGGAAACCGATAAGAACCATGTGAAAATGATGTTTTGAAATATTGAAAAAATCTCAAAAAATTACGGGATGTTAACAGAGTGATGTTCTTTTTTCGATAAAGGAAATATATTAATATCAAGAAGATATCACATACACCCGGCCTCTGCAACAATAAAATGCCTAGAGCTAGTCTAGACATGAAGGAAGCACACAGCCGAAAAGAAAAAAGAAAAAGAATGAGAAAATGAAAGAAACCCTGCTGGAGTGATGTTCTATTGCCTTGCAAACTTTCAAGTTCAAACACATTACGAGATATGAGCTCTGAAAAAAACAAAATCAGCATTGAATACTGTCGAATAGTAACGTCACTATTCATTGCTGAATTTGTCTTTTTCATAGCTCGCACACCATAATGTGTTTTAACTTGAAATTGCACATGCCAATAGAACATCATCCTCTTAACATATCACATTTTTTCAGAATTTTTGAAACCATCACAGAGTGACGCACATCAAAGTTACTCTGTATCTTTCTAGGTTCCACTGAAAGACCAACAATTTGGATTTTGCCCTAGGGCCATGAAACCCAAAGAGAAGAAAAACAAATAAAATCAGGCATTCAGTTAATAGGTACAATCGGGTGCACAGTAGTTCCTTCCAATTAATACGCTGATCGATATAAGATAAAGAATACTTAAAACTAAGATAAACGAATTGTCCTCCACAAACGTGTACTAAGATATTTGTTAGCCACTTATATTATAGAAATCTGTAGCAAAATATTCCAAGGCAATAAAATTGACGCATAAATAAAATTATTTTGTATATGAATGCTCATCTAATTTTTCTCTTATATGGATGGAATTTAACTTACTTAAATATCCCAAACATATTTGAAAAAATAATATAAGTTTTACAAAATATTGGAGTTGGTTTGTCATTATAGTATAATCTCACTAGTTTTTTAATAATATCTAACTCTAAGTTACTACTGGGGTCATGTTGTTAGGTATAGTAAACAAAAAATATTATTTTTCTATCTAAATGGTGTACGCTCTCTGATAAAAAATAAGTGTCTTAAAATAAAACTACAACACTTATTTTGAATTATAATTTTAAAACAAAATTATGCTTAGTAAATTTGATATATAAAATAAATAAAAGTGTTTGGTATAAATAAGTTATCCGACGGACGACGAGGATGCCAGCCATGGCGGCTGCGTCTCGACGGACGACGAGGTTGGTGCTGCCCATGATGGCTGCATCAAGGTGAGCGACGAGCTGGTGTCGCCCATGGCGGCGGTTCGAGCGAAACTGGAGGCCGACCAGACGGATGGGGTGGCGGTGTCGCGCCGTGCACCAGCATTGGGTGATTGAAAAGACCCGAAGACGAAGACGGTGGTGCCGGACCGTGCGAAATCATAGGCATTGTGGCACACGTCAGCGCTGCATGATGATCGTGATTGTGCGTCTGTAGCAACGGTGATGGCATGTCGTAGGGATGGTCATTCGGCGCGGGGGCTATCTAGCCTTGGTGGTTAACCTGCAGTGTTTTGCCAGGGTGGTGCTGTGTTGGTCTTCCCGTCTGGATGTGGTGTTTGAGGTGCTGAGAGTTGGGGGTAACGACTGATCATGATGGTGGAGGAGGCCATGGTCCTGACCAACTGAAAGCGCAAGGCATGTTGAATCTGTGGTGGGGGAAGAGAATGTGGCGACAAAAGGATTTGGTCCTGAAAGTGCCGATGTCTACTACGCAACCATCTTTTTGTAGACGTTGTTGGGCCTCCAAGTGCAGAGGTTTGTAGGACAGTAGCAAATTTCCCTCAAGTGGATGACCTAAGGTTTATCAATCCGTGGGAGGTGTAGGATGAAGATGGTCTCTCTCAAACAACCCTGCAACCAAATAACAAAGAGTCTCTTGTGTCCCCAACACACCCAATACAATGGTAAATTGTATAGGTGCACTAGTTCGGTGAAGAGATGGTGATACAAGTGCAATATGGATGGTAGATATAAGTTTTTGTAATCTGAAAATATAAAAACAGAAAGGTAACTAATGATAAAAGTGAGCGAAAACAGTATTGCAATGCTAGGAAACAAGGCTCAAGGTTCATACTTTCACTAGTGCAAGTTCTCTCAACAATAATAACATAATTGGATCATATAACTATCCCTCAACATGCAACAAAGAGTCACTCCAAAGTCACTAATAGCGGAGAACAAACGAAGAGATTATGGTAGGGTACGAAACCACCTCAAAGTTATCCTTTCTGATCGATCTATTCAAGAGTCCGTAGTAAAATAACACAAAGCTATTCATTCCGCTCGATCTATCCTAGAGTTCGTACTAGAATAACACCTTAAGACACAAATCAACCAAAACCCTAATGTCACCTAGATACTCCAATGTCACCACAAGTATCCGTGGGTATGATTATACGATATGCATCACACAATATCAGATTCATCTATTCAACCAACACAAAGAACTTCAAAGAGTGCCCCAAAGTTTCTACCGGAGAGTCAGAACGAAAACGTGTGCCAACTCCTATGCATAAGTTCACAAGGTCACTGAACCCGCAAGTTGATCACCAAAACATACATCAAGTAGATCACGTGAATATCCCATTGTCAGCACAGATAAGCACATGCAAGACATGCATCAAGTGTTCTCAAATCCTTAAAGACTCAATCCGATAAGATAACTTCAAAGGGAAAACACAATCCATTACAAAAGAGCAGAGGGGGAGAAACATCATAAGATCCAACTATAATAGCAAAGCTCGCGATACATCAAGATCGTGCCAAATCAAGAACACGAGAGAGAGAGAGAGAGAGAGAGAGAGATCAAACACATAGCTACTGGTACATACCCTCGGCACTGAGGGTGAACTACTCCCTCCTCGTCATGGAGAACGCCGGGATGATGAAGATGGCCACCGGAGAGGGATTCCCCTCAGTGAGTGCTTGAGCAGGTCTAGATTGGTTTTTGGTGGCTACAGAGGCTTGCGGCGGCGGAACTCCTGATCTAGGTTTCTTTCTGGAAGTTTGGGTATATATGAGAGGTATTGGTGCCGGGAACAAGTCAGGGGGGGTCTTCGGGCTATCCACGAGGCAGGGGGCGCGCCCAGGGGGGTGGGCGCGCCCCCCACCCTCGTGGGCAGCCCGAGACTCTTCTGATCCATCTCCGATGCTCCGTGGGCTTCTTCTGGTCCAAAAATAATCTCCGTCAAATTTTAGGTCAATTGGACTCCGTTTGGTTTTCCTTTTCTGCGATACTCAAAAATAAGGAAAAAACATAAACTGGCACTGGGCTCTGGGTTAATAGGTTAGTCCCAAAAATCATATAAAATAGCATATAAATGCATATAAAACATCCTAGATGGATAATATAATAGCATGGAACAATAAAAAATTATAGATACGTTGGAGATGTATCAAGCATCCCCAAGCTTAATTCCTGCTCGTCCTCGAGTAGGTAAATGATAAAAACAGAATTTTTGATGTGGAATGCTACCTAACATAGTTATCAATGTAATTTTCTTTATTGTGGCATGAATGTTCAGATCCGAAAGATTTAAGATAAAAGTTTAATATTGACATAAAATAATAACACTTCAAGCATACTAACAAAGTAATCATGTCTTCTCAAAATAAAATAGCCAAAGAAAGTTCATCCCTACAAAATCATATAGTTTGGCTATGCTCCATCTTCGTCACACAAAATACTCAAATCATGCACAACCCTGGTTTCAGCCAAGCAATTGTTTCATACTTGAGCCTTTTCAAACTTTTTTCAACTTTCACGCAATACATGAGCGTGAGCCATGGACATAACACTATAGGTGGAATAGAATATGATAATGGGGGTTGTGTGGAGAAGACAAAAAAGGAGAAAGTCTCACATTGACGCGGCTGATACGTCTCTAACGTATCTATACTTTTTGATTGCTCCATGCTATATTATCTATTGTTTTGGACTATATTGGGCTTTATTTTCCACTTTTATATTACTTTTGGGACTAACCTATTAACCGGAGGCCCAACCCAGAATTGCTGTTTTTTGCCTATTTCAGTATTTTGAAGAAACGGAATATCAAACGGAGTCCAAACGGAATGAAACCTTCGGAAACGTGATTTTCTCATCAGATAAGATCCAGGAGACTTGGACCCTCGGTCAAGAAAGGAGGGAGGCGGCCACGAGGGTGGAGGGCGCCCCCCCTAGGGCGCGCCCCCTGCCTCGTGGGCCCCCTGAAGCTCCACCGACGTACTCCTTCCTCCTATATATACCTACGTACCCCCAACAGATCAGATACGGAGCCAAAAACCTAATTCCACCACCGCAACTTTTTGTATCCACGAGATCCCATCTTGGGGCCTGTTTCGGAGCTCCGCCGGAAGGGGAATCCACCATGGAGGGCTTCTACATCATCATCATAGCCTCTCCGATGAAGTGTGAGTAGTTTACCTCAGACCTTCGGGTCCATAGTTAGTAGCTAGATGGCTTCTTCTCTCTTTTTGGATTTCAATACAATGTTCTCCCCCTCTCTCGTGGAGATCTATTCGATGTAATCTTCTTTTTGCGGTGTGTTTGTTCAGACCGATGAATTGTGGGTTTATGATCAAGATTATCTATGAGCAATATTTGAATCTTCTATGAATTCTTTTATGTATGATTGAGTTATCTTTGCAAGTCTCTTCGAATTATCCGTTTGGTTTGGCCAACTAGATTGGTAGTTCTTGCAATGGGAGAAGTTCTTAGCTTTGGGTTCAATCTTGCGGTGTCCTTTCCCAAAGGATGAGGGGGCAGCAAGGCACGTATTGTATTGTAGCCATCGAGGATAACAAGATGGGGTATTTATCATATTGCATGAATTTACTCCTCTACATCATGTCATCTTGCTTAAGGCGTTACTCTATTTTCATTAACTTAATACTCTAAATGCATGCTGGATAGCGGTCGATGAGTGGAGTAATAGTAGTAGATGCAGGCAGGAGTCAGTCTACTTGTCTCGGACGTGATGCCTATATACATGATCATACCTAGATACTCTCATAACTATGCTCAATTCTGTCAATTGCTCAAGAGTAATTCGTTCACCCACCGTGAAATATTTATGCTCTTGAGAGAAGCCACTAGTGAAATCTATAGCCGTCGGGTCTATTCTCATCATATTAATCTTACTACGCTTTATTATTGCTTTGCTTTTTTACTTTGCCTTTTATTTTACTTTGCCTTTTATTTTACTTTGCATCTTTATACCAAAAAATACCAAAAATATTATCTATCATCTCTATCAGATCTCACTCTCGTAAGTGATCGTGAAGGGATTGACAACCCCTATTCGCATTGGTTGTGAGGATTTATTTGTTTTGTGTAGGTACGAGGGACTCGCGCGTGGCCTCCTACTGGATTGATACCTTGGTTCTCAAAAACTGAGGGAAATACTTACGCTACTCTGCTGCATCATCCTCTCCTCTTCGGGGAAAACCAACGCAAGCTCGGGGACGTAGCAAGAAGGATTTACGCGCCGTTGTCGGGAGTCTATGCAAAAGTCAACATACCAAGTACCCATCACAATCCCTTATCTCTCGCATTACATTATTTGCCATTTGCCTCTCATTTTCCTCTCCCTCACTTCACCCTTGCCGTTTTATTCGCCCTCTCTTTTTCGTTCGCCTTCTTCCCGTATGTATCTTTGTTTGTGTTTCCTTGTGCCTTCTATATGCTTGCATCTTTGCTTGCTAAAATCTATTGATATGGATCCACTTAAAGTGTTCTACTTGGATCATCTTGATCCTTATCTTTCGTCTTTGAAACCCCAACTAGCCTAGTTGATGGGAAATCTTTAGATAAGCTTGCTCATTTTGTGCGTCATCGTTTGTCTGAAAAAGGGAGACTCTTACGGTATCATATAAATAGTTTGCTATGCTATGCTTGGAATCTCTGTGAAATGTGTGATTTTACTTGTTGCTCTAAGAACCCTAAAAAACACCTTCCCTACCTATGTGAGTTCAATGATAATGAAATCTTATCTTCTTATGCAAAGGGTGTTTATAGTTACTATGATATCGAACAAATTAAAGAATTTGTCATTTTTAAGGGTGCTCATGAAGTTGCTTCTTTGATTGAAAAGTATGATTTTACTCTCAACAAATCTGAAAATTCCGTCATACTTAAATATTGCAATGAAAACTTGGCTCATAATGTCTATGTCCAAGAATTTATTGAAAGAATGACCGTTGCTTTGCGACGAAATAATGATATGCATGAATCTATAGATAATGATGATTCCGATGATTTGATTGAAATATCCCTTGATGAACATGATGCTTGCTATTCTTGTGGCCATGATGCCAATATTAATGAAGATGAATTTGCTATAGTTCCTTATGTTAAACATGAGATTGTTGCTATTGCACCCATACTTGGTAATTCCTTCGATGAAAAGCATGATTGCAATGATTTTACTATAAACTCTCTTGATGTCAATTATGCTAATAATATGCAAAACCCTAAGCTTGGGGATGCTAGTTTTGCTATGTCTACTACTTGTTGCAATGATCATGATTGGGGTGATTCTTCTTTTGATATTGAAAATTTATTTAAGCCCCATGATGAATATGAGATTGATAATAGTGTTTGCAATAATATTGAAAGTGGGTGTGGAAGAGTGTCAAATTTAGATCCCACATATTTGGAGAATATTCAATCTTATGAAATTTTTGATAAAAGTGGGTTTGGAGAGGTCATGACTTTAGTTAATGATAATCCCACTATTTTGGAAGAGTGTCAACTTCGCATGCATGTGGATCGTGTTGAGAATCTGTTATTTGATAGCTATATTGTTGAATTTTCTTATGATCCTACATGTAATTATTATGAGAGAGGAAAATAAGGTTATAGAAATTTTTATGTTACTAAATTACCTCTCGTTATGTTGAGATTGCTGTTGTTCCTTTCCGCTTCCTTGCATATGCTAGTTTTTGCTTGCTACGATAATTTGTTTGCCTATAATATACCTATGCATAGTAAGTATGTTAGACTTAAATGTGTTTGTCACATGTTTTATGATGCTCTCTTTGTGCCTCAATTCTTGTCTTTCCTGTGAGCATCATTGAAATCTCAATGCCTAGCTAGGGGCGTTAAACGATAGCGCTTGTTGGGAGGCAACCCAATTTTATTTTTAGTTTTTGTTTTTGTTTCTGTTTAGGAATAAATAATCCATCTACATTCTGTTTAGATGTGATTTTATGTTTTAATTAGTGTTTGTGCCAAGTTAAACCCATAGGATCTTCTTGGATGATAGTTATTTTGAACTTGCTGTAATTTCCAGAAACTTTTGGTTCCCGAAAACAATTGTTAAAAATCACCAGAAAGTGATAAAATAGTTATTCCAATTTCTTCTGATCAATAAACAAATTGCATAGGTCTTCCTATTTTTTCTGAATTTTTTGAGTTCCAGAAGTTTGCGTTAGTTACAGATTAGTACAGACTGTTCTGTTTTTGACAGATTCTGTTTTTCGTGTGTTGTTTGCTTATTTTGATGAATCTATGGCTAGTAAAATAGTTTATAATCCATAGAGAAGTTGGAATACAGTAGGTTTAACACCAAAATAAATAAAGAACGAGTTCATTACAGTACCTTGAAGTGGTCTTTTGTTTTCTTCGCTAACGGAGACTTACGAGATTTACATTGAGTTTTGTGTTGTGAAGTTTTCAAGTTTTGGGTGAAATCTTTTGATGGATTATGGAACAAGGAGTGGCGAGAGCCTAAGCTTGGGGATGCCCATGGCACCCCAAGATAATCCAAGGACACCAAAAAGTCAAAGCTTGGGGATGCCGGAAGGCTTCCCTCTTCGGCCCACTTCCATCGGTAAATTTACTTGGAGCTATATTTTTATTCACCACATGATATGTGTTTTGCTTGGAGCGTCTTGTATTATTTGTGTCTTTGCTTGTTATTTTACCACAATCATCCTTGCTGTACACACCTTTTGAGAGAGCCATAAATGAATTGAATTTGTTAGAATACTCTATGTGCTTCACCTATATCTTTTGAGCTTTATAGTTTTGCTCTATGTGCTTCACTTATATCTTTTGAGCTTTATAGTTTTTCTCTAGTACTTCACTTATATCTTTTAGAGCACGGTGGTGGATTTGTTTTAAAGAAACTATTGATCTCTCATGCTTCACTTTGATTATTTTGAGAGTCTTAAATAGCATGGTAATTTGCTTAAATTAATAATATGCTTGGTATTCAAGATTTGTAAGACTTTCTTTTGAGTGTGTTGAATACTAAGAAAAGTTTGATGTTTGATAATTGTTCTGAGATATGAAGGTGGTAATATTAGAGTCATGCTAGTTGAGTAGTTGTGAATTTGAGAAATACTTGTGTTAAAGTTTGTGATTCCCGTAGCATGCACGTATGGTGAACCGTTATGTGATGAAGTCGGAGCATGATTTATTTATTGATTGTCTTCCTTATGAGTGGCGGTCGGGAAGAGCGATGGTCTTTTCCTACCAATCTATCCCCCTAGGAGCATGCGTGTAATACTTTGCTTTGATAACTTGTAGATTTTTGCAATAAGTATATGAGTTCTTTATGACTAATGTTGAGTCCATGGATTATACGCATTTTTCTCACCCTTCCACCATTGCTAGCCTCTCTAATACCGCACACTTTTCGCCGGTATCATACACCCACCATAAACCTTCCTCAAAACAGCCACCATACCTACCTATCATGGCATTTTCATAGCCATTCCGAGATATATTGCCATGCAACTTTCCACCGTTCCGTTTATTATGACACGCTCCATCATTGTCATATTGCTTAGCATGATCATTTAGTTGACATCGTATATGTGGCAAAGCCACCGTTCATAATTCTTTCATTGTAACATCCCAAATTTTCAATTTGGAATGTTATACATAGATCATCATTGCATATCATATTTTTGTTGCATTGTTGGCTCGATCCTAGAAATTCTACGCAACTCAAGGACCCACGGAGAGAGTTGGGGATTTCGTTATTTTCATATTTGAGTTTTCTCAAATTTTGAAAATAGGATCATTTGATTTTAATTATTTTATCTTCAATTATTTCTATTACAAAAATATGAGAGAGGGAATAAAATGACTTTCCCAAAATAAAGAAATAATGAGGATTTAATAATAAAATCAAATAAGATTTTATTTTGGAGTTCGCCATTTTATCTGAATTTAGGAAAAACGCGCGTTTTTCAAAATTGCATTTAGGCCCCAAATAAATGTCCATCTAGTCCGGCTTGATTTTAGAAGCCGGGGAAAATTTATTTTGGGATTTTAGGAGTCCGTTTACTATTTCTTTGTTTGTTTTTCTGCGCGTAATTATTAAAAAAAACGAACCGACCTACGGGCCGTGTCCGCCCGGGACTCCGGCCTGCTAGGCTTTATAAGCCGGGGGGGAGCCCAGCCAGCCTTGACCGCCGCGCCGAACCTAAGCGCCGCCCGCGCCCGCCGCCGCCGCCGGCCGCGCCGCCCGGCTGGAGCCGCCGCCACCGTCGCCCGAGGTTGCCTCGTAATCCGTGCCGCTGTTTTTTTAGAAAAACCATTCGGTTTTCCGTCGGTTTTCGTCGTTTTTTTTAGTTTCCGTTTTTTATTTAGATCGGTTTATTTATTTTCGGTTCGGTTAAATAGCGAGCGTTCGCTCGTTCGTTCGTTTTAACGAAGGTGTTCGTTAGATTAGATCCAGTTAACGAACGCTCGTTCGTTAACCTGTTCGTCGTTTTTATTTTTCTCGGATTTAATCCGCGATTTTTCTGATCGCGATTTCTGATCCGCTTTTCGTTTTAGTATAATTTTTCGCTCGTTTATTGGAACCAGGCGATTCAAGCGCCTGGAGTTTCGTCTCAAAACCCTCTTTCCGAATAACCAACTTAATCAAGTTTTTGCCTCTGTAAAATTTGACTTAGATCCAGATTGGTGAAACGGAGTTGTTTTCTGTCGGGGAGGCTGATCGTACCCGCGAACACCTATGGGGCCGGCGGACCGGGCCCCTTTTGGTTCGGAGGGGGGCGGAGATCGCTCGAAGAGCGGATCGAGGCGAGGCACACGAGCAGTTTACCCAGCTTCAGAGCTCTCCGGAGAGATAAAACTCCCTCGCTGCTTGTTTTGATCTATTACTGTTCTTGCTAGGGAGCAATGCGAGCTACAAAACCTAGTGTGAGTCTATCCGGTCTCGAGTGGGTCGAATGAACCGAACGAGCCGAACCTCGAACCGAACCCTTTCACGTTGCACTCGGGCCTCCTTTTATATGCTCAAAGGGTCTCCGGCGGTGGCAACATATGCGAGGGTACAAATGTAAAACAGGAGTTGGTACACCTACTTGAACAAAGGTACGATTGCAAAATACCTAACTCTGACGGCAAGGGACAAAAGCAATAAATGCCCGTCATTGTCGCCCAAACAGTGCAACAGAGGCCGTCAGGTGCGCCTCCGCTCGCCACGATGGCGAGCCTGTCAGCGCCGCTTATCGCTGCTCTCCGCTGGCTACACAGCCGCTCGACACGCGCCCATGGAACGGTCCCATGGCGACACGTCGCTGGGTGAGCTGGAGCGGGGACGGAGAGAGGTTGCATGCCGCGGCAAGCGCCTTGCCGCGGCCGAATCCTTGTCACGCCCGGAGACTTGTCGCGCTCCGAGTCTTCCCGGCAAGCTCCTCTTGCCGGGGCCTTGCTTCCTTCGTGCCTCAAGTGGCCTTCCCGGCAAGCTCCTCTTGCCGGGGCCTTCTTCGTGCCTAGAGAGGCCTTCCCGGCAAGCTCCTCTTGCCGGGTCTTGTCTTCTGAAAGGCTGCGGAGGGTCTTGGCGGACGCCTTGGCGAGGCTTGCCACGGGACGCCGCGACTGCCCGTGCACAAGTTCGGGGTACTAAGGTACCCCTGCTTTAGTACACCGACAGGAGCCCCCGGGTCTGGGCCATACACGGTGCCGAGCGCTGTTGGGCCAGGCCCAAAACAGGGCACGGGCACGCGCGACCTGGGTCCAAACCAAACCCACTCCGTATCCGCCGTGTTCCCCCGTAACGGCACGCGTCAATTGCGGCGTCGTGGGGAAAGTGGGCGGCGTGCGAATCAGCGGCATGCGAGTCCGTGTTGTATTCCCAGCCCCTAATGTGATGTATCTCGATCGTGGGTGGAAGACGTTCACTCGCAGCCACAGCCTGATGGCGGGGTCTACCCTCCATTTTAAGTTAATGGAGGGTGATCTCCTCTCCGTCAAGGTCTTCGGGATCTCGCATTTCGGGCGAAGTGCTGCGTGGATAGCTCCTCCGACGGCGAAGATTCCCTCGAGCGAGAGTGACGAGGAGGAGAGCGGCAGTGAAGACGAGGGTAGCGGGCCCGATTAGTTGTCGGGCGCCGCAGGCATCACCGGCGACCCCATCATCCGCGTCGCCCGGCTCCTTGAACTCCACAGGGTCGTCTCCTTGGGGCGTGGCGTAGGGAGGCTGCGGAAGGGGAAGAGGGATGGCGACAAGGCCGTCCGGTCGAGCACGAGGCGTAGTGCCCTCGACAGCGTGGCCGACGCCCTGCCGCCTGCCTCGAGCCCCGCTTCAAGGCTGCCATCTCCGTCAAGCCCTCGGGGAGCTCCCGGGATGTTCCCTTGGTGCCTTCTGGCACCTGTAGCTCGCCTAGGCGTTTCTTTTGCCCTTCTCGCCTCCTTGACCTACCTCCTGAAGAGAGGGACAGAAAAAGGATTACGGGCATCTTATCTTTTTAATTTGTAAGCCTTCGGGCCTTATCCGCATTTAAAACTTGTAATCTTCTCTTTCACGTTTTTCATTCCCCACGGATTGTATCCGAGTAGAATGTTTTTAATGAAAAAGGGATGCTTGAAAAGGGACAAAAGGCTTATCTGATATCGCAGCCCCCGGCAACTCTGGCTTGCCGCGGCCCCCGACAACTCTGGCTTGCCGCAGCCCCTGGCAACTCTGGCTGGCCGCAGCCCCCGGCAACTCTGGCTTGCCGGGGCTTGGGTGCCGCGCCTTCTTCTTCTCCTCTTCGCTGTTATTTCAGTTCGAGAACAATTTAGCCATGCCGCAATAAGTTATTTTTGTAATATAACTTTATTCTGGGCAACATTTGCTACGTTACTTCCTTTACTCGACTCTTGGCTTTGTATGTTATTACCCTACGCTTTTCAGGGAAACTTGCCGGTGCAGGCACCCTTGCCGCGAGCGCCGAGTGCGGAACTTCAGCAGCCTGCTGGCGGGGTCGCTACCGACAAGCAACCTTGTCGTGGACTAGCCGCAGCTCACTTAAGTTGTTGAGCGGACTCGAAACAAAGTAAGGGCGCGACCAGTCACGATTTGGTTCCTCCGCGCACGGGTTTTTCATACAAAGCGCGGTCGTTCAAGGAAGATAACTTTTAAAAATTTATTACTGATTGTTGAAACTTAGCAACTTAGCTTTTCGGTCTCTTGCTTCCCGATGAGGTGAATCGTCCTCGAGCGGTGTCTGGTCCATAGTATTATCTCCTCCTTCCCCGGGTTAACTTGTGCGCGAGGGAGCTTTCCTTTCTTTGAGAAAAGAAAAAGAAGAGTAAATAACGTTATGGAGCCCAGCGGCTCGATTCTGCTTACCGGGTGTGGTTGCTGCACAAAGTGTTAGGCAAAGGATGCAATAAATTGATGAAAGCATGAACTTGACAAGTTGTGCGCAACACATGAGCTTTTACTGATGCACGGGTCTGCTACCGCTTTGTACAAAGGATTACATGCAATCGCGGCAAGACTTGTACAAAAGGTGGTTGCCGGAACGGGTTCCGACAACCGCGCCCTATGGATAAAACTTACGAAGATGCTCAATGTTCCGTGGAGTTGCTCACCGAACGCCATCTTCGGTCTCAAGGCGGACAGCGCCAGGCCTAGTGACTCGCTTTCACCCGATAAGGGCCTTCCCACTTCAAGGCGTCAACTTGTTTGAATTCTTGGCGGATCGAACGCGCCAAGAACAAGGTCGCCTTTCCTCGAGACTTACGGCATTAACCCTGCGGCTATGGTAGCGACGCAGAGCTTCTTGAAGTAGCAGCTCGCACAGCGGCCTGAAGACGATCCTCCTCGAGGAGCAGCGTGTCATCTTGTCGCAGCTGCTCTTGCTCAAGCTCATCATAAGCGAGTACTCGAGGCGACCCGTATACGAGTTCCGTGGGGAGAACTGCCTCTGCTCCATAGACTAGAGCAAAGGGTGTGCGGCGATGGCTCGATTTGGCGTCGTCTGATCGACCAAAGAACCACCGGCAGCTCCTCGATCCGGTTTCTTCCGCACTTGTGCAGCCCGTCGAAAGTTCGGTCTTGAGCCCGCGCAGCACTTCAGCATTTGCCCTCTTCGCTTGACCGTTGCTTCTCGGGTGAGCAGCGAAGCAAAGCAGACCTTGGCGCCAAGGTCTTGGACGTCTTGCATGAAGGTGCGACTTCGTGGAATTGTGTGCCGTTGTCGGTGATGATCCGGTTAGGGATTCCAAACGGCAAACAATTGACCTGAAGAACTTGACCGCCGACCGTGCTGCCACCTTCCTCATCGCTTCCACTTCCGCCACTTTGTGAACTTGTCGATGGCGACGAACAAGTACTCAAAGCCCCGACAGCTCGGGGAAGGGGCCGAGGATGTCGAGCCCCTGCATCAAAAATGGCCAGGATAAAGGGATCGTCACGGAGAGCTTGAGCTGGCTGGTGTATCTGTTTGGAATGGAACTGCACGCTTCACACTTGGTTACTTGTGCGGTTACATTACGGAGGGCTGTCGGCGGAAGAAACCTTGCCGGAAAGCTTTGCCGGCAAGTGCTCTTGGCGCCAATGTGGTGACCACATATGCCTCCATGTATCTCTCGCCAACAGCTTACATCCATCTTCCCGGAATACACTTCAATTTCACACCGTTGAGTCTTCTTCGCATAAAGTATGCTGTCGATAAACTGGTACATACTTGACTGCCGGGCTACTCTTTCCGCTTCTTCTTGCTCTTCGGGAAGTTCTCCTGTCTGAAGGAAATGGACAATCTGCTGCGCCCATGCTGGAGCTTGTGGCTCGACAACAAGGACTAAAGGCACATCTGCTGCTGCGGGAACATCAGCTTCCACGGCGAGGACCTAAGGTCCTGCCGGAGCTTGATGGTCCCCGACAAGCTTGCCGGAGCAAGACTTGTCGGGAGCGTCTGCTTCAACGAAACAAACCCCGGGGTCTGTCGGAGCAGACTGCTCCTCAGCACTGTTGTTGTTGATCTTGGGGACCTTTGCAACGACGGCTTCGGGAAGCTCTGTCGGAAAGTAGTCACCAGAGGCCAACTTCCTCTTCTTGCTCTGTCCAGTTGATGGTGTTACGGTTATCGAGTCAGCTTGAGCACGAAAATCCTCGGTTCCACAGGTAACTTAAGCACAGCACTTTGACAGCCGTCAAGAATATCATTTTGAGCTCTTGGAACATGTTCCATTTGCAGGCCGTCAAAGTGCTCTTCCAGCTTCCTCACTTCATCAACGTAGGCTTCCATCAATGGACTCTGGTAATCTTTGTTAACTTGCCGGACGACAAGTTGTGAGTCACCCCTGATAATAAGCTTCTTGATCCCAAGGTCTACGGCGATCCTGAGACCGGCAATCAAACCTTCATATTCTGCAGAATTGTTTGTCGCTTGCTCCTTGGGAAAGTGCATCTGGACGACGTACTTGAGGTGCTCTCCGGTGGGTGCGATAAGCAGCACGCCGGCACCGGTGCCTTGCAGCGAGAAGGCACCATCAAAGTACATCAGCCACTCTTTGCTTGCTTCTTTGACGGGAATGCTCGTCTCCGGAATCTCTTCATCTGGTGTTGGCGTCCATTCTGCTATGAACTCTGCCAATGCTCGCTTTGGATAGTTGATGTGCTTTCAAACTTGAGACCAAAGCTTGACAGCTCCAAAGGCCCACTCGACAATCCCGCCTGCCGCACGGATTCTGCAGATCCTCTTCAGGGGAAAGCGAGTGACAACTGTGATCTCATGTGCTTGGAAGTAATGGCGCAGCTTTCTCGAGGCCATGAGGAGGCCGAAAAGCAATTTCTGCACGCCAGAGTACCTCGATCTAGCCCCCTGCAGGAGAGAACTGACAAAGTAGACTGGGCGCTGCACCATCCTTTTCTGTATCTGGTCATGCGTCTTCGCGGACTCGTCCTTGTCGGGACCAGAGCTTGTCGGCGAAGCCCCCTGCTTGTCGTTGGATGTGCTTGCCGTGGTTGCTGGCTCGTCATCCGCCTCCCTCTCCGCTACTAACACAGCACTAACCACTTGATTGGTTGCCGCTATGTATAGCAAAGAACTTCTCTTGTGGCTTAGGTGCGATAAGTGTTGGAGTGGAGGACAGTATCTCTTCAAGTCCTGCAGCGCAGCCTCCGCTTCGGAGTCCATTTCATTGGACCTGCCTTTTTCAAAATCTTGAAAAATGGCAGGGCGCTACCAGCAGACCTAGAAATAAACTCGCCGAGAGCAGCCACGCAACCGCAAGTCTTCGTACATCCTTGACGCGCTTTGGTGCTTCAATCTGCTCAATGGCCTTGATCTTGTCGGGATTAGCTTCAATCCCTCGCCGAGACCACGAAGAACCCGAGAAGCTTGCGGAAGGGACTCCAAACACGCACTTCTCGGGGTTGAGCTTGAGGTTGATCTTGTGCAGATTCGCAAAGGTCTCGTCCAAATCTTGAACCAGAGTTGCTTTGTCCTTGCTCTTGACCACTATGTCATCCATGTAGGCTTCTACATTTCTGTGCATCTGCGGCTCAAAAGCTTCATGGACTACCCTTGCAAATGTTGAACCAGCATTCTTCAAACCGAAAGGCATCCGTATGAAACAAGATATGTGCCACATGGTGTGATGAATGCGGTCTTCTCTTCATCTTCTTCAGCCATGAAGACCTGATGGTATCCTGAGTATGCATCAAGAAACGAAAGCAAATCACATCCAGCCGTGGAGTCAATACAAAGTCTCCATTTCCCATTTGATTTGCGCACGACTACAGGATTGGCCAACCACGTAGGATGGAGCACTCCTCTGACAAGGCCAGCTGCTTCCAGTTTCTTGATCTCCTCTGCTATGAATTCTGGGCGCTCCACTTCTTGCTTCCTGACTTTTTGCTTGACGGGCCGCGCATGAGGACAAACGGCCAGGCGGTGCTCAATCACTTTCCTGGGAACACCGGGGATATCAGACGGTTGCCATGCAAACACGTCGACATTCACCCGCAGAAAGCAACAAGCGCGCCTTCCTATTTAGGGTTGAGAGGCAATCGATGGTGAAGGTACCACCGTGCCGTCCTCCTTGGCGGGTACCTTCTTGGTCTTCGGCGGAGCCACCATCTTCTTGCACTTGCCGGTGGAGCTCGATGGCGCGTCCTCGACGGTAGCGCAGCACTCCGAAGAGGTGCGCTTGCCGGAGTGAGCATCAGAGCCCTTGCCGGACTTGGACTTGGTCTTCTTCCCCCCGGGAGCTTCAGCGGCAAGTGTTGGGCAGTCCGTCGCGGCTGCTGCATCCCGGTAGATCTTGTCGGCACAGATAAGGGCATCCTTCTTGTCGCCATGGACAGAGATGACGCTTATCGGGCCTGGCATCTTGAGTAGGTTGTAGGCGAGTGAGAGGCTGCCATGAACTTGGCGAGTGCCGGATTTGCCAAGTATCCCATTGTAAGGCAATGGGAAATCGGCAACGCCGAACGTAACCCTCTCGATCCTGAAGTTCAGCTCGCTGCCAAATGTGACCGCAACGTAATCTTCCCTTTGGCTTGCTCCTTCCCGGATTGATTCCTTGGAAGGTACCGGTCTCTTCGAGCTCGCCGTCAGGATTTGAAGCTTCGAGCACCGCGAGGAGATCAGATTCAAGCCGCCCCGTCATTAACTAACATTTTGTGACCTTGAGGTTGCGGATGGTTGGTGAGACCAACATCGGCAAGCACCCGACCGCAGTTATGCGATCAGGGTGGTCCTCAATATCAAAAATGATAGGCGTGCTGGACCACTTCAGAGGCTTGCGTGACTCTACGGATGGCTCCGCTGCATTGACCTCCCGCATCCATTGCTTGAGTTGGCGGTGGGAGGTATGCAGAGAAGCACCTCCGTCAACACAGAGAACCTCTGTAGCTTTCTGAAACTCCTGCTCGTCGGGCGCTGCGTCTTCCATATCTTCGTCGTCGTCATCATCTTCATCCTTGTCACGGCCGCGGGGAGGTCGATCTCCTTGCCGCTGCTTGGCCTTGCCGCGGCGCCCTCCCCGGCCGGGACGTTTCTTGCTTGCTCCCCCAACACCCTCCTGGGCCTTCTCCTTGTCGCGCCGCTCGCACTCAGGTCTCTGCTGTTCGACGAGCTGCTCGACCTTCTTGCAGCTCTGGAGGTCGTGGCCCTTGGTGCGGTGGATCTTGCAATACTGCTTGCCGGAGTTGTCCTGCTTATCGGCGGCCGCCACCGGCTGGTGGTTGGCGTCAGCGGCAACCTCCTTGCCGGAGCCACCAGCCTTGGCGTTCTTGTCGCCACCTCCATTGCCGCATCGCCGATCGCTAGCACTTCTCCGGCTTTCTTCTTTCTGTTGCCTCGCCACCGCCCTTCTTTGCCGGGTGGTGTCATCACCGCCGATCCTGCTTCGCATTCTTTCCGTGGAGTCTCCTCCTTCCTCGGGCGATGCACACTTATCGCCAAGGTGTACAGCTCATCGACGTCCTTGACTTTGCACATCGCCATCTCCTCCCTCATCCTGCGGTTCCGCACATTCTCGATGAAATGCGCCGATCACCGCGGCAGGTGGACGTCTGGGATGTTGTAGTGCACACGGCTGAATCTCTGAATGAACTTGGCGCAGGACTCTCCTTCCTTCCGGGCGAGCAAGTGAAGGTCGCTCTGTTATTATGAGGTTTGTGGCCGCTGTGAAGGCGCCAACAAACTGATGGCACAGATCTGCCCAAGAGGATATGGAGCTGTCCGGCAAGTGCATGAGCCAAGATCTCGACGTTGGGCTTGAGGACGAGCGGAAGTAGTTGGCGAGGATCTTGTCGTCCCGCCCCCGCAGCCTGCACCGCGATGGTGTAGATGCCGAGGAACTCGACGGATGCGTCCGGCCATCATACTTCTCCGCACGCCGGGTTTAAAGTTTTTCTGGCTGGGCCATCGGACTTGCCGCAGCTCACGAGTGAACGCAGGGCAACCTACCGCCAGACGGCAAGTCGCCTGCCCCTCCGGGCGCGTGCATGTCAATAGAAGGCCCAGCGCTTGTCGGACCGACGTCGCGCTTCTTCGGCGCCGATGCGAGTTCGAGCATCCACTTGTTGTCGCTCATGAAGAACTTGGCGCTGATCGCTGGCGAAGCTTCATGGATCCGACGACGCAGCGGAGTCGCTGTCGAGGTGGATCCGGTGAGTCGGCGATCTTGGTCTTCTTGGCGGAGAGTGCACGGTGGTTGCACCTCCGACAGCCTCGCCGCCACCGGCTCGTGCCTTTGTCGTCTCGCCGCGGCAATGATGGCGTTGGTTGCCGCGAGCGCCGCCGTTGGCAAAGCCGATGAGGCTCGATAGTGGCCTCCACTCGTCGACCTTTGTCGGCCGTTGGAGGGTAGTCGAGGAGCACCCGAGCTCTCGCCAGAGCTTCGCTGGAGTAGTAGGCGGCATTGGAGAACGGTGCGAGGAGTGGACACGCCGGACTTCTAACTATGTTAGAAGGAGCCGCACCCGTCCGGCGCATCAGATCTCACTCGTGCCAGCATGTTGGCGCGCATGCTGGTCTTGAGGGTCTCGATCCAACGAACGTATGGCGTTGTGAACGCCGTGACGTTGTTGGTCCCGCGGCTCCTGAGATGGGCGCGGGGGATGCGCGCACGCCGAGGTTTGCGGTGCCTTGTCCTTGACTTGGCAACGTCGCGAGCACCTTCGCCGGGCGCCGTCCCTTCCGCCAGCGTCGCCCCACCACCCGCTTGCAGCGGTGAGGGTGGGTACGACGCGGACGGCTCGCTGCCGCCGAAGCCTTCTTCTTCGGTGGCATGTCGAGGAAGATGTTGATGAAACTGCTCGTGAACGCCGGATCAGATTCACACGGCCTCGACGCCTTCTACCGGGCGCGCCAAAGATGTCGGGAGGCTGATCGTACCCGCGAACACCTATGGGGCCGGCGGACCAGGCCCCTTGTGGTTCGGAGGGGGGCGGAGATCGCGCGAAGAGCGGATCGAGGCGAGGCACACGAGCAGTTTACCCAGCTTCGGAGCTCTCCGGAGAGATAAAACTCCTACTGCTGCTTGTTTTGATCTATTCTGTTCTTGCTAGGGAGCAATGCGAGCTACAAAACCTAGTGTGAGTCTATCTGGTCTCGAGTGGGTCGAATGAACCGAACGAGCCGAACCTCCCGAACCGAACCCTTTCTACGTTGCACTCGGGCCTCCTTTTATATGCTCAAAGGGTCTCCGACAGGTGGCAACATATGCGAGGGTACAAATGTAAAAACAGGAGTTGGTACACCTACTTGAACAAAGGTACAAAGGTAAAAATACCTAACTCGACGGCAAGGGACAAAAGCAATAAATGCCCGTCATTGTCGCCCCAAAGCAGTGCAACAGAGGCCGTCAGTGCGCCTCCGCCGCCACGATGGCGAGCCTGTCGGCCGCTTATCGCTGCTCTCCGCTGGCTGCACAGCCGCCGACACGCCGCCCATGGAACGGTCCCATGGCGACACGTCGCTGGGTGAGCTGGAGCGGGGACGGAGAGAGGTTGCATGCCGCGGCAAGCGCCATGCCGCGGCCGAATCCTTGTCGCGCCCGGAGACTTGTCGCGCTCCGAGTCTTCCCGGCAAGCTCCTCTTGCCGGAGCCTTGCTTCCTTCGTGCCTCAAGTGGCCTTCCCGGCAAGCTCCTCTTGCCGGGGCCTTCTTCGTGCCTAGAGAGGCCTTCCCGGCAAGCTCCTCTTGCCGGGGTCTTGTCTTCTGAAAGGCTGCGGAGGGTCTTGGCGGACGCCCGGCGAGGCTTGCCACGGGGACGCTGCGACTGCCCGTGCACAAGTTCGGGGTACTAAGGTACCCCTGCTTTAGTACACCGACATTTTCTTTCGCCGTTTGATTTTCGTTGCTTTGTTTGATTTGATTCTTTTTGCAAACCGAAGTTCTTAAGTTGAACTTTCTGGTTAGATCTTTTGTTTGAGTTTTACATATGCATTAGATGAGTACTTATTGTATGCTTGTTTGTTTGTCTGCGATAGAATACCCGGAGTGCGCCGCATATTACTTCGAGTCTCTAGGTTTCGCGGATCATCAACAACGCAAGTAACACTTTGATCATACCTTTTCTACTACCCAGTTTTATTGCATTAGATCAATCCTCAAACATTGCATGATTAGGATCTAATTAAATTGTGGGATGGGAAGTAGATGAGGTATAACCTATTTCCTGTTTATTACCAAACCTTTGGGAGTTACTTCTACGTTTGCTTATTATGCCATGCTATGCTAGTAGACGTGGATTGGGTGAGTGTATCCATGACAGATGTGAGATTGTTAAATTAATGGTTTATTTAAGGTGGCAACTTAAACACACATCTGGGTGGATTGAGGTACCTGGTTTCCAGGATTTGCCTGCTTTTTTTCTTGGACCGCCAGGCTCAAAGGGATCATGAGATTATTCATGCTAGAAACTTCCGTGTGCAGCCACATGCTACTATGGGCTCTAGCATAGTTGACTAAGTCGTGCGAACTCTTACGGGTAGACTAGCAGTACGGGTTGTAGGTTGGTACAGTCTACCCATACGTAAGGTGCAAGCGCTTCTGAAAAACTATGTCTCGGTCATCCGTTTCTCAAACACCATGTAGTGCGAGAAATCAAACGGAGGAGACCGAGTCTTGTGGGGAAAAGTGCACAAACCTCTGCAGAGTGTATAAACTAATCATGGTTAGCCATGTCCCCTGTTATGGACATCTTGAGTATCTAGTACTTGGATATCATGTGAATCTCATCATGTTACTTTAATTAATACTGTTGGGTTCTGTTAATGATCACTTTATTTAGGATTGAGGATGCTTTCAACCATTCTCAATGTTTAACAACCACCATGATAGTTAAATAAATTTATTCCTTTGCAGTAGGGAAAAATTGGCTTTACGCAAAACTGTAACCATAGAGCTTTCCACCAGCCAGATATGCATGTAGAATAGTTATTTCCATTATTATTCTCTATGTGTTACTTTGCCAGCATATTCCATGTGTCAATTGTTTTCGGGCTGCAACGCTTTCATGTTGCGTACATTTTAGACGCATTTAGTAAGGTGCTTAGGTCGTGGTTCTATACTCAGTGATGCCATTGGAGTTGATGGACTCACTTATTCTTCCAAGCCTTCCGCTGTTATCGTTATTAGATGGCCTTAAGCCATGTTTATTTCGTTAAGTTCTCTCTCGAGACATTCGATGTAATAAGTGTGTGATTGCTACTCTGTTATAAATCCTTCGAGTACTGTGTGGTGTCAGCATTACTGATCCAGGGATGACACTTGAGCACAGAGATCAGAGTGTTTGAGGTCTGGTTGCTACAAAGATGGTATCAGAGCACATGCTGACTATAGGACGACCACTAGGCTAAAGCCCTAGATCACTACTCTCTTCTCATTTCTGGCTCCTCATCTTTTCTACTCTTTTAGGATGACGGAAGCGAGGATCAAGTTCACCCAGCCGGATGAAGATACACCCTTTGGACGACACCTGAAGGAAGTCACTAAGTACCTGAACATCCGAATACCAAGCTTCACCGGGACCTACAATTCCACTTTACCCGAAGAGGAGCGCTGGAAGATTCAAGCTCAAGTTCCCGGAAGGACGTTCGCGCCAGTCACGGAGCCCATAGAGTGTGTTTTTAATGCACCAACCTGGAGTCTGGGAAAGAGCATGGCAGCTCACATAACCATGGGACGCATTGGAGAAGTTTACCAAGAAGACCTCAAGGATACTATCTACCAGATTTGCGGACGCCGAGATGAACAATGGGAGATAGTTAGCACTAAGAAGGATCGATCCATTGCAGCTTTCATCCAAGAGTTAAATCAGCACATTAGACGCCAGGAAAACCAGATGTGCGCAGACATGATGGAGTTGAAGAAAGCAAAATCCAAGATTATCGAACTAGAAGGAGAACTGAAGGCCACTCGCAAGGACTACATGGAGGAGATTGTAGCTCTAGTGAGACAAAACGGCGATCTTAAGGAGAAGATTGAAGAACTCATGGGGAATTCAGCACCCGGAGGAGAAGATGAAGATTGCACCTGTCCAGAGAACTATATCATCATCGACGACACTGAATCGGATCCTGACGATAGTGATGATGACTATGTTGATGAAGCTGGAGCAAATATCATGGAGTCTTCATCGGAGCAGTTTTTCTAGTTGACCACCATAACAGTAGTAGAATTTCCCCCATTAAAAAAATTAGTTTTAGTCCCAGCACCTTGTAACAATAGTTAGACTGTTGTATGCCCTTGTTTGATTTGATTGGAGTGATTTTGTGTTCTCTCACTAGACCTCATTCTATTCTTAACTCTCGTCTTTTCTATAAACCCTCAGATGCCTCCGAGACGCGACCCCAAATTTGTTTTCCCGCCGGAGGTCACTCAGTTGATTCAGCAGCAGAATGCCTTGATTCAAACATTGGTACAGAACCAAGGCAACAACAACAACAACAACAACAACAACAACAACAACAACAACAACAACAACAACAACCCACCACCACCACCACCTGTTGACCATTTGACCCGTTTCTTAAGGCTGAATCCGCCGGTGTTTTCCAGTAGCACCGAGCCGATTGTTGCAGATGATTGGCTCCGCAAGATAGGGAGGGAGTTGACAACTGCAGTATGTACAGATGGTGAAAAGGTGAAATTTGCCGCACATCAGCTTGAAGGACCCGCAGCAGCATGGTGAGAGAATTTTATAGCCACTTACCTCAGAGACAACATCACATGGGATCAGTTTCAGCAAGCTTTCCGTACTGCCCATGTTTCAGCAGGAGCTATGGCCATGAAGAAGCGTGAGTTTCGCAACTTGCGCCAAGGAGGACGGACAGTTGGCCAGTATGTGGATGACTTCAGTAAACTAGCACGTTATGCCCCAGATGACGCTATACGCATTTAACTAAGCAGGAGAAGTTTCTAGAAGGACTGAACGATGAGCTGAGCATGCAGTTGATGGTAGCCACCTTCAATAACTACCAGGAGTTAGTAGACCGTGCTCTTATGATTGAAGGGAAGCAGCAGCAGATTGACAATCGCAAGAGAAAGTATGGACATGGGAAGTATAACTCGAGCTCGGCGAAACTACGCTTTACCCGAAGCCAGGAGGGCAGTTTCAGCATACTCATGGAGGAGGTAGCTCACACAATCATAATGGCACAAAGAATGGAAACGGGAATGGAGGAAGCAATGGACAAAACCGCACCAACCCGTCAACACCATCCAAGGTAGACCTGAGCCATATCACTTGTTATAAGTGCCGTAAGACTGGGCATTATGCAAATGAATGTCCAGAAGCCCAAAATGGTAACGGCAATGGAAGCTCAGGAAAGAAGCCGAACCCTTTCAACAGGGGACAGGTGAACCACGTTACCGTGGAGGAGGTTGAAGCTCAGCCAGACGCAGTAATAGGTAAGTTTTTGGTTAAGACATTTACTGCAGTTGTTCTTTTTGATACTGGTGCATCGCATTCATACATATCAAGGGGATTTGTGGATCAGTATAAATTACCAACCCAAGCCCTTAGGTCACCCATGCTAGTAACCTCACCCGGAGCGGAATATATGGCAAGTATATGGTGCGATCGACTGCCATTAAGGATTGGAAACTATGTATTTCCCTCGGACCTAATAGTTTTGGAGTCCCAAGGATTGGATGTGATATTAGGCATGGATTGGTTATCAAAGTACGGAGGGAATATTGATTGCGCCAGTAAGTCAATTTTGCTTACCACCCCAGAAGGTAGGAGAATCAAGTATGTATCACGGCATGAGCCGAGGAGAGCACATGTAAATTCCTTATCAGGAGTTGTGCAGGAGGAAGTACCAGTGGTAAGGGATTATCGGACGTGTTTCGGAAGAGTTGCTGTGCATGCCGCGGACGGAGACATCGAGTTTCGATTGAACTCTATCGCCAGCACTGGGCCGATATCTAAGAGACTGTATAGGATGCCAGCCCAAGATTTGGAGAAAATTAAGAAGCAGATTAAAGAGTTACTGGATAAAGGTTTTATTCGCCCAAGTTCTTCGTCTTGGGGATCACCAGTACTTCTAGTGGAGAAGAAGGATGGATCATTAAGAATGGTTATTGATTATCGAGGATTGAATGAAGTGACCATTAAGAACAAATACCCGTTGCCGATGATCAACGACTTGTTTGACCAATCGCAAGGAGCTAAGGTATTTTCCAAGATCGATTTGCGATCAGGATACCATCAGTTGAAGATTCGGGAGCAGGATATACCTAAGACAGCTTTTACCACTGTGCATGCATCGTATGAGTATACCGTTATGTCATTTCGTCGACTAACGCCCAGCCTATTTTATGAACATGATGAACAAGGTGTTTATGGAGTTTTTGGATAAGTTCGTCGTGGTATTCATTGGCGATATTTTGGTCTACTCAAAGAATGAAGAAGAACATAAGGAGCACTTGCGTTTGGTACTCAAGAAGCTCGAGTACATCGGTTGTATGCCAAGTTCAGCAAGTGTGAGTTTTGGTTGAAGGAAGTTGGATTTCTCGGACATGTTATATCCGGAGAAGGTATAGCGATGAGACCCCACTAAAGTTGCCACGGTGACAAACTAGGAAGCGCCAACAACAGTTGGAGAGATTCGGAGTTTCCTTGGACTCGCAGGATACTACCGGAGATTCATTGAGAATTTCTCGAAGATTGCGAAGCCTATGATAGAATTATTGATGAAGGATACCAAGTTCATATGGACTGGGGAGTGTGAGGCTAGTTTCCAAGAGTTGAAGAAGCGTTTGGTTACCTCACCAGTATTAATCCTGCCAGACCAAAGCAAGGATTACAAAGTTTATTGCGATGCTTCATGTCGAGGACTTGGAGCAGTGCTTATGCAGGAGGGAAGAGTTGTTTCGTATGCTTCACGACAGCTGAAACCTCACGAATTAAACTATGCCACGCACGATTTGGAGTTAGCAGCCGTAGTGCATGCCTTGAAAACGTGGAGACATTTCCTCATTGGAAATCATTGTGAGGTGTATACGGATCACAAGAGTTTGAAGTACATCTTCACGCAGAAGGAGTTAAACCTCAGACAAAGGAGATGGTTGGAGCTCATCAAGGATTATGATATGATATCTCATTACCACCCCGGAAAGGCTAACGTGGTAGCAGACGCGTTGAGCCGTAAGAGTCATGTCAACATCCTAATGACCGGAGGTTTACCAAAAGAATTAGCCGAGGAATTACGGGAGCTATGTTTGGAAATAGTTCCGCGAGGCTATGTAGCAGCGTTGGAGATTCAGTCTACTTTGATGGATAAAATCGAGAAGCTCAAAGGATGATAAGGAAGTTGCTTCTATTAAGGAGAAGATGAGCAAGGGAAAAGCAAAGGGATTTCGTGAGGATGAGCACGATACCTTATGGTTTGAGGACCCGTTTACGTACCAAGTGATCCGGAGATTCGGAAGTTGATTTTGCAAGAGGCACATGATTCGGCCGTATTCGATCCACCGGAAATACCAAGATGTATTTGGATTTGAAGGATACTTTCCGGTGGACCGAATGAAGAAAGATATCGCAGAGTATGTAGCAGTTTGTGATGTGTGTCAGAAAGTGAAAGCAGAACATCAGAAGCCAGCGGGATTGTTACAACCATTGCCTATACCCGAATGGAAGTGGGATAAACTAGGCATGGATTTCATCACGGATTGCCAGGACCCATTCAGGCTATGACTCGATTTGGGTTTTAGTCGATCGTTTGTGAAGGTAGCTCATTTCATTCCAAAGAAAGACTACCTCTGAAGCGAAATTGGCTAAGAAATACATGACAAGGATTGTATGCTTGCTTGGAGTTCTGAGGAGTATCGTATCAGATAGAGGAACCCAATTCACCTCACAGTTCTGGAAGCAGTTGCACGAAACTTTGGGAACCAGACTGGAGTTTAGTACAACTTTTCATCCACAGACAGATGGACAAACCGAGAGAGTCAACCAGATTTTGAGGATATGCTGAGAGCATGTGCTTTGGATTATGGATCAACTTGGGATGACAACTTGCCATATGCGGAGTTTTATTTATAACAACAGCTACCAAACCAGTTTGAAGATGGCACCCTTCGAAGCCTTGTACGGAAGGAGGTGCAGAACCCCGCTATTGTGGGATGAAGTTGGAGACCGCCAGTTGTTTGGACCGGATTTGATTAAGGAGTCTGAACGGAAAGTAAAGTTGATTCGCGATAGACTCAAGGTAGCCCAGTCAAGGCAGAAGAGCTATGCGGATTCAAAATGCAAAGAGACAGAATATGAAGTCGGAGACAGAGTTTATCTTCGAGTATCTCCG
Source organism: Aegilops bicornis (assembly GCA_021605145.1). Classification (NCBI taxonomy): domain Eukaryota; kingdom Viridiplantae; phylum Streptophyta; class Magnoliopsida; order Poales; family Poaceae; genus Aegilops; species Aegilops bicornis. The sequence goes on from CM038670.1 coordinate 839,896,324, forward strand.
CTTCGAGGAGTTAAGCGTTTTGGTGTTAAAGGAAAATTAGCGCCATGTTTTGTGGGACCATACAAAGTTTTGGAGCGCATGGGAGAAGTTGCGTACAAGTTGGAATTACCCGAGGGTTTGTCAGGTGTTCACGATGTGTTCCATGTTTCTCAGTTGAAGAAGTGTCACGCAGAGATGGCAGATATACCACTGAGAGATACTGTGCCACTAGAGGCGATTCAGTTGAATAACGATTTAACCTATGAGGAGAAGCCAGTTAAGGTTCTGGAGTATGCCAGCCGAGTCACCCGCACCAAGGTCATTAAGTTTTGCAAAGTTCAGTGGAGCCACCACACTGAGGATGAAGCCACCTGGGAGCGAGAGGAAGATCTTCTTAAGGACCACCCTCACCTATTTTCTGGCCAGCCCGAATCTCGAGGGCGAGATTCATCTTAAGGGGGTAGGTTTGTAACATCCCAAATTTTCAATTTGGAATGTTATACATAGATCATCATTGCATATCATATTTTTGTTGCATTGTTGGCTCGATCCTAGAAATTCTACGCCACTCAAGGACCCATGGAGAGAGTTGGAGATTTTGTTATTTTCATATTTGAGTTTCTCAAATTTTGAAAATAGGATCATTTGATTTTAAATATTTTATCTTCAATTATTTCTATTACAAAAATATGAGAGAGGGAATAAAATGACTTTCCCAAAATAAAGAAATAATGAGGATTTAATAATAAAATCAAATAAGATTTTATTTTGGAGTTTTTCGCCATTTTATCTGAATTTAGGAAAAACGCGCGTTTTTCAAAATTGCATTTAGGCCCCAAATAAATGTCCATCTAGTCCGGCTTGATTTTAGAAGCCGGGGAAAATTTATTTCGGGATTTTTGGAGTCCGTTTACTATTTCTTTCGTTTGTTTTTTTGCGTGTAATTATTAAAAAAAACGAACCGACCTACGGGCCGTGTCCGCCCGGGACTTCGGCCCGCTAGGCTTTATAAGCCGGGGGGAGCCCAGCCACCCCGCCGCCGCCGCCGCCGCCGTCGCTGCCGACCGCCGTCCAAGGTTGCCTCGTAATCTGTGCCGCCTTTTTTTAGAAAAACCGTTCGGTTTTCCCTTGGTTTTCGTCGGTTTTTTTAGTTTCTGTTATTTTATTTAGATCGGTTTATTTATTTTCGGTTCAGTTAAATAGCGAGCGTTCGCTTGTTCGTTCATTCTAACGAACGTGTTCGTCAGATTAGATCCAGTTAACGAACGTTCGTTCGTTAACCTGTTCGTCGTTTTTCTTTTTCTCGGATTTAATCCGCGATTTTTCTGATCGCGATTTCCAATCCACTTTTCGTTTTAGTATAACTTTTCGATCGTTTATCGGAATCAGGCGATTCAAGCGCCTGGAGTTTCGTCTCGAAACCCTCTTTCCGAATAACCAAATTAAACAAGTTTTTGCTTCTGTAAAATTTGACTTAGATCCAGATTGGTAAAACGGAGCTGTTTTCTTTCGCCGTTTGACTTTCGTTGCTTTGTTTGATTTGATTCTTTTTGCAAACCAAAGTTCTTAAGTTGAACTTTCTGGTTAGATCTTTTGTTTGAGTTTTACCTGTACATTAGATGAGTACTTATTGTATGCTTGTTTGTTTGTCTGCGATAGAATACCGGAGTGCGCCGCCTGTTACTTCGAGTCTCTAGGTTTCGCGGATCATCAGCAAGGCAAGTAACACTCTGATCATACCTTTTCTACTACCCAGTTTTATTGCATTAGATCGATCCTCAAACATTGCATGATTAGGATCTAATTAAATTGTGGGATGGGAACTAGATGAGGTAGAACCTATTTCTTGTTCATTATCAAACCTTTGGGAGTTACTTCTACGTTTGCTTATTATGCCATGCTATGCTAGTAGACGTGGATTGGGTGAGTGTATCCATGACACATGTGAGATTGTTAAATTAATGGTTTATTTAAGGTGGCAACTTAAACACACATCTGGGTGGATTGAGGTACCTGGTTTCCAGGATTTGCCTGTTTTTCTTCGGACCGCCAGCCAGGCTCAAAGGGATCATGAGATTATTCATGCTAGAAACTTCCGTGTGCAGCCACATGCTACTATGGGCTCTAACATAGTTTACTAAGTCATGCGAACTCTTACGGGTAGACTAGCAGATGTAGGGGTTGTAGGTTGGTACGGTCTACCCATACGTAAGGTGCAAGCGCTTCTGAAAAACTATGTCTCGGTCATCCGTTTCTCAAACGCCATGTAGTGCGAGAAATCAAGCGGAGGAGATCGAGTCTTGTGGGGAAAAGTGCACAAACCTCTGCAGAGTGTATAAACTAATCATGGTTAGTCGTGTCCCCGGTTATGGACATCTTGAGTATCTAGTACTTGGATATCATGTGAATCTCATCATGTTACTTTAATTAATACTGTTGGGTTCTGTTAATGATCACTTTATTTGGGATTGAGGATGCTTACAACCATTCTGAATGTTTAACAACCACCATGATAGTTAAATAAATTTATTCCTTTGCAGTAGGGAAAAATTGGCTTTACGCAAAACTGTAACCATAGAGCTTTCCACCAGCGGATATGCATGTAGAATAGTTATTTCCATTATTATTCTCTATGTGTTACTTTTGCCAAAGCATATTCCATGTCTTGACCCGTTTTCGGGCTGCAACGTTTCATGTTGCAGACTTTTGAACGAAACGATAAGTGCGTGCGAGGTCGTGGTTCTATACTTTCGGTGATGCCGTTGGAGTTGATGGACTCGCTTATTCTTCCAAGCCTTCCGCTGTTATCGTTATTAGATGGCCTTAAGCCATGTTTATTTTGTTAAGTTCTCTCTCGAGACATTCGATGTAATAAGTGTGTGATTGCTACTCTGTTATAAATCCTTCGAGTACTGTGTGGTGTCAGCATTACTGATCCAGGGATGACACTTGAGCACAGAGATCAGAGTGTTTGAGGTCTGGTCGCTACATTCATACATGTCACTTATGAATCATTGCATATCCCGGTACACCGCCCGGAGGCATTCACATAGAGTCATATTTTGTTCTAAGTATTGAGTTGTAATTGTTGAGTTGTAAGAAAAATAAAAGTGTGATGATCATCATTTTTAGAGCATTGTCCCAAGTGAGGAAAGGATGATGGAGGCTATGATTCCCCCATAAGTCGGGATGAGACTCCGGACGAAAAAAAGAGGCCCTAAAAAAAGGAAAAGGCCCGAATAAAAAAAAGAGAGAAAAAGAGAGAAGGGACAATGTTACTATCCTTTTACCACACTTGTGCTTCAAAGTAGCACCATGATATTTATAATAGAGAGTCTCTCGTTTTGTCACTTTCATATACTAGTGGGAATTTTTCATTATAGAACTTGGCTTGTATATTCCAATGATGGGCTTCCTCAAATTGCCCTAGGTCTTCGTGAGCAAGCGAGTTGGATGCACACCCACTTAGTTTCGTTTGTTGAGCTTTCATATACTTATAGCTCTAGTGCATCCGTTGCATGGCAATCCCTACTCACTCACATTGATATCTATTGATGGGCATCTCCACAGCCCTTTGATACGCCTAGTTGATGTGAGACTATCTTCCCTCCTTTTGTCTTCTCCACAACCACCATTCTATTCCACATATAATGCTATATCCATGGCTCACGCTCATGTATTGCGTGAAGATTGAAAAAGTTTTGAGAATGTCAAAAGTATGAAACAGTTGCTTGGCTTGTCATCGGGGTTGTGCATGATTTAAACATTTTGTGTGGTGAAGATAGAGCATAGCCAGACTATATGATTTTGTAGGGATAACTTTCTTTGGACATGTTATTTTTAGAAGACATAATTGCTTTGTTAGTATGCTTGAAGTATTATTATTTTTATGTCAATCTGAACTTTTGTCTTGAATCTTTCGGATCTGAATATTCATACCACAATTAAGAAGAATTACATTGAATTTATGCCAAGTAGCACTCCGCATCAAAAATTCTCTTTTTATCATTTACCTACTCGAGGACAAGCAGGAATTAAGCTTGGGGATGCCTTACGTCTCCAACGTATCTATAATTTTTGATTGCTCCATGCTATATTATCTATTGTTTTGGACTATATTGGGCTTTATTTTCCACTTTTATATTACTTTGGGAACTAACCTATTAACCGGAGGCCCAGCCCAGAATTGATGTTTTTTTGCCTATTCCAGTATTTCGAAGAAATGGAATATCAAACGGAGTCCAAACGGAATGAAACCTTCGGGAACGTGATTTTCTCATCAGATAAGATCCAGGAGACTTGCACTCTCGGTGAAGAAAGGAGGGAGGCGGCCACGAGGGTGGAGGGCGCGCCCCCCTAGGGCGCGCCCCCTGCCTCGTGGGCCCCCCGAAGCTCCACCAACGTACTCCTTCCTCCTATATATACCTACGTACCTCCGACAGATCAGATAAGGAGCCAAAACCCTAATTCCACCGCCGAAACTTTCTGTATCCATGAGATCCTATCTTGGGGCCTGTTCCGGAGCTCCGCCGGAAGGGGAATCCACCACGGAGGGCTTCTACATCATCATCATAACCTATCCGATGAAGTGTGAGTAGTTTACCTCAGACCTTCGGGTCCATAGTTAGTAGCTAGATGGCTTCTTCTCTCTTATTGGATCTCAATACAATGTTCTCCCCCTCTCTCGTGGAGATCTATTCGATGTAATCTTCTTTTTGCGGTGTGTTTGTTGAGATCAATGAATTGTGGGTTTATGATCAAGATTATCTATGAGCAATATTTGAATCTTCTATGAATTCTTTTATGTATGATTGAGTTATCTTTGCAAGTCTCTTCGAATTATCCGTTTGGTTTGGCCAACTAGATTGGTAGTTCTTGCAATGGGAGAAGTGCTTAGCTTTGGGTTCAATCTTGTGGTGTCCTTTCCCGATGTGATGAGGCGAGAAAGGCATGTATTGTATTGTTGCCATCAAGGATAACAAGATGGGGTATTTACCATATTGCATGAATTTATTCCTCTACATCATGTCATCTTGCTTAAGGCGTTACTCTGTTTTCATTAACTTAATACTCTAGATGCATCTTTGGATAGCGGTCGATGAGTGGAGTAATAGTAGTAGATGCAGGCAGGAGTCGGTCTACTTGTCTCGGACGTGATGCCTATATACATGATCATACCTAGGTACTCTCACAACTACGCTCAATTCTGTCAATTGCTCAACAGTAATTTGTTCACCCACCGGGAAATACTTATGCTCTTGAGAGAAGCCACTAGTGAAATCTATGGCCCCCGGGTCTATTCTCATCATATTAATCTTTCTACGCTTTATTATTGCTTTGCTTTTTTACTTTGCCTTTTATTTTACTTTGCATCTTTATACCCAAAAAATACCAAAAATATTATCTATCATCTCTATCAGATCTCACTCTCGTAAGTGACCGTGAAGGGATTGACAACCCCTATTCGCATTGGTTGCGAGGAGTTATTTGTTTTGTGTAGGTACAAGGGACTCGCGCGTGGCCTCCTACTGGATTGATACCTTGGTTCTCAAAAACTGAGGGAAATACTTACGCTACTCTGCGGCATCATCTTCTCCTCTTCGGGGAAAACCAACGCAACCTCAAGACGTAGTAGCGGCTAATAAACGGACTAGGGAGATGCCCATCAATTGATGTCAATGCAAGGAGTAGGGATTGCCATGCAACGGATGCACTAGAGCTATAAATGTATGAAAGCTCAACAAAAGAAACTAAGTGGGTGTGCATCCAACTTGCTTGCTCACGAAGACCTAGGGCATTTGAGGAAGCCTATTGTTGGAATATACAAGCCAAGTTCTATAATGAAAAATTCCCACTAGTATATGAAAGTGACAAAATAAGAGACTCTCTATCATAAAGATCATGGTGCTACTTTGAAGCACAAGTGTGGAAAAAGGATAGTAACATTGTCCCTCTTTTTTTTGGCCTTTCCTTTTTATTTGGCCTTTCTCTTTTTTTGGGATAATGCTCTAATAATGATGATAATCACACTTCTATTCATTTACAACTCAATGATTATAACTCGATACGAGAATAAAATATGACTCTATATGAATGCCTCCGGCGGTGTACCGGGATATGCGATGAATCAAGAGTGACATGTATTAAAAATTATGAACGGTGGCTTTGCCACAAATACGATGTCAACTACATGATCATGCAAGGCAATATGACAATGATGAAGCGTGTCATAATAAATGAAACGGTGGAAAGTTGCATGGCAATATATCTCGGAATGGCTATGGAAATGCCATAATAGGTAGGTATGGTGGCTGTTTTGAGGAAGATATAAGGAGGTTTATGTGTGATAGAGTGTATCATATCACGGGGTTTGGATGCACCGGCGAGGTTTGCACCAACCCTCAAGGTGAGAAAGGGCAATGCACGGTACTGAAGAGGCTAGCAATGATGGAAAGGTGAGAGTGCGTATAATCCATGGACTCAACATTAGTCATAAAGAACTCACATACTTATTGCAAAAATCTACAAGTCATCAAAACCAAGCACTACACGCATGCTCCTAGGGGAAGGGTTGGTAGGAGTTAACCATCGCGTGATCCTGACCTCCACACAAAGGATGACAATCAAAGAAATACCTCATGCTTCAAATTTGTCACACAACGGTTACCATCCGTGCATGCTACGGGACTTGCAAACTCCAACACAAGTATTTCTCAAATTCACAATTACTCTACTAGCATGACTCTAATATCACCATCTTCATATCTCAAAACAATCATAAAGAATCCAACTTCTCTTAGTATTCAATGCACTTTATATGAAAGTTTTTATTATATCCCTCTTGGATGCCCATCATATTAGGACTAAATTCATAACCAAAGCAAATTACCATGCTGTTCTAAAAGACTCTCAAAATAATATAAGTGAAGCATGAGAGTTCATATATTTCTTCAAAATAAAACCACCGCCGTGCTCTAAAAAGATATAAGTGAAGTGCTACCTCTTGAGCACTGCGTTGGTTTTCCCTTGAAGAGGAAAGGGTGATGCAGTAAAGCAGCGTAAGTATTTCCCCCAGTTTTTGAGAACAAAGGTATCAATCTAGTAGGAGGCCACGCACGAGTCCCTCGCACCTACACAAACAAACAAGAACCTCGCAACCAACGCGATAAAGGGGTTGTCAATCCCTTCACGGTCACTTACGAGAGTGAGATCTGATAGAGATGATAAGATAATATTTTTGGTATTTTTGTGATAAAGTTGCAAAGTAAACTAAAAGGTAATAAAAATAGCAAAGTGGTGGAAGATTAATATGATGGTAAATAGACCAGGGGGCCATAGGTTTCACTAGTGGCTTCTCTCAAGATAGCATGAGTATTTGCGATGGGTAAACAAATTACTGTCGAGCAATTGATAGAATTGAGCATAGTTATGAGAGTATCTATGTATGATCATGTATATAGGCATCACGTTCGAGACAAGTAGACCGACTCCTGCCTGCATCTACTACTATTACTCCACACATCGACCGCTATCCAGCATGCATCTAGAGTATTAAGTTGATGAAGAACAGAGTAACACATTAAGAAAGATGACATGATGTAGAGGGATAAACTCATGCAATATGATATAAACCCCATCTTTTTATCCTCGATGGCAACAATACAATACATGCTTTGCTGTCCCCATCACATCATGAAAGGACACCACAAGATTGAACCCAAAGCTAAGCACTTCTCCCATTGCAAGAAAGATCAATCTAGTAGGCCAAACCAAACTGATAATTTGAAGAGACTTGCAAAGAAAACCAATCATACATAAAAGAATTCAGAGGAGATTCAAATATTGTTCATAGATAATCTTGATCATAAAGCCACAATTCATCGGATCTCGACAAACACACCGCAAAAGAAGATTACATCGAATAGATCTCCACAAGAGAGGGGAGAACATTGTATTGAGATCCAAAAAGAGAGAAGAAGCCATCTAGCTAATAACTATGGACCCGAAGGTCTGAGGTAAACTACTCACACTTCATCGAAGAGGCCTTGGAGATGATGTAGAGGCCCTCCGTGATCAATGCCCCCTCCGGCGGAGCTCCGGAAAAGGCCCCAAGATGGGATCTCTCAGGTACAGAAAGTTGCGGCGGTGGAAATAGGGTTATGGCTCCGTATCTGGTAGTTTAGGGGTACGTAGGTATATATAGGAGGAAGAAATATGTCGGTGGAGCAACAAGGGGCCCACGAGGGTCGAGGGCGCGCCCAGAGGGGTAGGCGCGCCCCCTACCTCGTGCCTTCCTCGTTCATTGCTTTGCGTAGACTCCAAGTCCTCTGGATCACGTTCGTTTCGAAAATCACGTTCCCGAAGGTTTCATTCCGTTTGGACTCCGTTTGATATTCTTTTTCTGCGAAACACTGAAACGGACAAAAAACAACAAATTTGGGCTGGGCCTCCGGTTAATAGGTTAGTCCCAAAAATGATATAAAAGTGTATAATAAAGCCCAATAATGTCCAAAACAGAATATAGTATAGCATGGAACAATAAAAAATTGTATATACGTTGGAGACGTATCATGAAGCACTAGAGCAAATGACAAACTACTCCAAAATATATAAGTGAAGATCAATGACTAGTCGAATAATTATGCAACTATGTGAAGACTCTCTAACATTTAAGAATTTCAGATCTTGGTATTTTATTCAAACAACAAACAAAACAAAACAAAATGACATTTCAAGGATAGCACTCATCATGTGAAGAAGCAAAAACTTAGGTTCAACCGATACTAACCGATAATTGTTGAAGAAGAAAGGTGGGATGCCTACCGGGGCATCCCCAAGCTTAGATGCTTGAGACTTCTTGAAATATTATCTTGGGATGCCTTGGGAATCCCCAAGATTGAGCTTTTGTGTCTCCTTAATTCCTTTTATATCTCGGTTTCCCTAAATCTCAAATACTTCATCCACACAAAACTCAACAAGAACTCGTGAGATAAGTTAGTATAAACCAATGCAAAAACCTTATCATTCTCTACTGTAGCAAATCACAAAAATTATTATTCAACATTACATACTAAATGCCTCTGCATATTTAATACTCCTATCCTCAAATAGAATCATTAAAGAAGCAAACATATGCAAACAATGCAAACATAACAGCAATCTGCCAAAACAGTACAGTCTGTAAAGAATGCAAGAGTATCAATACTTCCCGAACTCCAAACATTATGAAATTCTACCACACTGTAGAAAATTTGTCAGAGCTTATTATGCAAAAAGTTTCAACATTTTATCCAAGGGAATTTTTGCAACAGCGATGAACTTTCTGTTTTGAAACAACTACATGTATACTTGCAATATAAGCATGGTAAAGGCTACCCTTGAAATTATTATTGAAAATAGAGATGCAAAACATTGTTCTAAATAACAGCAAGTAAATACTAACAAAATAAAATGACGCTCCAAGCAAAACACATATCATGTGGTGAATAAAAATATAGCTCCAAGTAAAGTTACCGATGAACGAAGACGAAAGAGGGGATACCATCCGGGGCATCCCCAAGCTTAGGCTCTTGGTTGTCCTTGAATATTACCTTAGGGGGTGCCTTCGGCATACCCAAGCTTAGGCTCTTTCCACTCTTTATTCCATAGTCCATCGAATCTTTACCCAAAATTTGAAAACTTCACAACACAAAACTCAACAGAAAATCTTATGAGCTCCGTTAGTATAAGAAAATAAATCACCACTTAGATACTGTTATGAACTCATTCTAAATTCATATTGGTGTAATATCTACTGTATTCCAACTTCTCTATGGTTCATACCCTCTGATACTACTCATAGATTCATCAAAATAAGCAAACAACACATAGAAAACAGAATCTATCAAAAACAGAACAGTCTTTAGTAATCTGTAACTCTCGAATACTTATGTAACTCCCAAAATCCTACAAAATTAGGAAAACCTGAGAAATTTGTGTACCAATCCAGATAAAAAAGAATCAGATCAATAGCACGCTTCTGTGAATTATGAAAACTAATTTACTGGGTGCAAAAGTTTCTGATTTTCAGCAGGATCAACACAACTATCACTGTAAGCTATCCTAAAGGTCTTACTTGGCACAAACACTAATTAAAACACAAAACCACATCTAACCAGAGTCTAGATGAATTATTTATTACTAAACAGGAAAAAAAAGTAAGGAACAAAAGTAAAATTGGGTTGCCTCCCAATAAGCGCTATCGTTTAACGCCCCTAGCTAGGCATAATGATTTCAATGATGCTCACATAAAAGATAAGATTTGAAACATAAAGAGAGCATCATGAAGAATATTACTAACACATTTAAGTCTAACCCACTTCCTATGCATAGGATTTTGTGAGCAAACAACTTATGGGAACAATAATCAACTAGCATAGGAAGGCAAAACAAGCATAACTTCAAGATTTTCAACACATAGAGAGGAAACTTGATATTATTGCAATTCATACAAGCATATGTTCCTCCCTTATAATAAATTTCAGTAGCATCATGAATGAATTAAACAATATAACCATCACATAAAGCATTCTTTTCATGATCTACATGCATATAAATTTTATTACTCTCCACATAAGAAAACTTCTTCTCATGAATAGTAGTGGGAGCAAACTTAACAAAATAATTATCATGTGAAGCATAATCCAATTGAAAATTAAAATCATGATGTCAAGTTTCATGGTTATCTTTATTCTTTATAGCATACGTGTCATCACAGTAATCATCATAAATAGGAGGCACGCTTTCATCATAATAAATTTGCTCATCAAAACATGGGGGACTAAACATATCATCTTCATCAAACATAGCATCCCCAAGCTTGTGGCTTTGCATATCATTAGCATCATAGGTATTCAAATAATTCATACTAACAACATTGCAATCATGCTCATCATTCACATATTTTATGCCAAGCATTCTATGTAATTCTTCTTCTAGTACTTGGGCACAATTTTCCTTCCCATCATTTTTACGGAAGACATTAAAAAGATGAAGCATATGAGGCACCCTTAATTCCATTTTTTGTAGTTTTCTTTTATAAACCAAACTAGTGATAAAACAAGAAACTAAAAGATTCGATTGCAAGATCTAAAGATATACCTTCAAGCCCTCACCTCGCCGGCAACGGCGCCAGAAAAGTGCTTGATGTCTACTGCGCAACCTTCTTCTTGTAGATGTTGTTGGGCCTCCAAGTGCAGAGGTTTGTTGGACAGTAGCAAATTTCCCTCAAGTGGATGACCTAAGGTTTATCAACCCGTGGGAGGTGTAGGATGAAGATGGTCTCTCTCAAACAACCCTGCAACCAAATAACAAAGAGTCTCTTGTGTCCCCAACACACCCAATACAATGGTAAATTGTATAGGTGCACTAGTTTGGCGAAGAGATGGTGATACAAGTGCAATATGGATGGTAGATATAGGTTTTTGTAATCTGAAAATATAAAAACAGCAAGGTAACTAATGATAAAAGTGAGCGAAAACGGTATTGCAATGCTAGGAAACAAGGCTCAAGGTTCATACTTTCACTAGTGCAAGTTCTCTCTACAATAATAACATAATTGGATCATATAACTATCCCTCAACATGCAACAAAGAGTCACTCCAAAGTCACTAATAGTGGAGAACAAACGAAGAGATTATGGTAGGGTACGAAACCACCTCAAAGTTATCCTTTCAGATTGATCTATTCAAGAGTCCGTAGTAAAATAACACGAAGCTATTCTTTCTGTTCGATCTATCCTAGAGTTCATACTAGAATAACACCTTAAGACACAAATCAACCAATACCCTAATGTCACCTAGATATTCCAATTTCACCACAAGTATCCGTGGGTATGATTATACGATATGCATCACACAATCTCAGATTCATCTACTCAACCAACACAAAGAACTTCAAAGAGTGCCCCAAAGTTTCTACTGGAGAGTCAAGACGAAAACGTGTGCCAACCCCTATGCATAAGTTCACAAGGTCACTGAACCCGCAAGTTGATCACCAAAACATACATCAAGTAGATCACGTGAATATCCCATTGTCGTACAGATAAGCACATGCAAGACATACATCAAGTGTTCTCAAATCCTTAAAGACTCAATCCGATAAGATAACTTCAAAGGGAAAACTCAATCCATTACATGAGAGTAGAGGGGGAGAAACATCATATGATCCAACTATAATAGCAAAGCTTGCGATACATCAAGATCGTGCCAAATCAAGAACACGAGAGAGAGAGAGAGAGATCAAACACATAGCTACTGGTACATACCCTTAGCCCCGAGGGTGAACTACTTCCTCCTCGTCATGGAGAACGCCGGGATGATGAATATGGCCACCGGAGAGGGATTCCCCCATCCAGCAGGGTGCCGGAACGGTTCTAGATTGGTTTTCGGTGGCTATAGAGTCTTGCGGCGGCGGAACTCCCGATCTAGGTTTTTTTCTGGAAGTTTGTGTATATATGAGAGGTATTGGCGTCAGGAATAAGTCAGGGGGGGTCTCCGGGCTGTCCACGAGGCAGCGGGGCGCGCCCGGGGGGGTGGGCGCGCCCCCCACCCTCGTGGGCAGCCCGAGACTCTTCTAGTCCATCTCCGATGCTCTGTGGGTTTCTTCTGGTCCAAAAATAATCTCCGTCAAATTTTAGGTCAATTGGACTCCGTTTGGTTTTCCTTTTCTGCGATACTCAAAAACAAGGAAACAACAGAAACTGGCACTGGGCTCTGGGTTAATAGGTTAGTCCCAAAAATCATATAAAATAGCATATAAATGCATATAAAACATCCTAGATGGATAATATAATAGCATGAAACAATCAAAAATCATAAATACGTTGGGGACGTATCAAGTGCTGGGCTAGGAGAATTGACGGCGGGGGCAGGAAGCCGGGACGAAGGTGATCAGGGTGGAGGCATGGGGACGTGATAGCGGCATAGGACTGGCCAATGGCCGCCATATGGCTGCCGATGTTGGAGGGAAAGCTCTGAGCTTTGCAAGATTTTGGAATGGGGTTTTGTGAATGGATCCCCACGCCGCAAGGATGGAGGCGTCTTTGAAGTGTCTGGGGTACGGGTGCGCGGAGCCAGACAGTGTAGTGAGCGAGCTGCGAGGTGAAAAGGCTGCCTACTTTTTCCTTTGCTATTGGGGAGGATAAAAACGTTGCTAATAGTGGATGGTATATTCTTCTACCACTTTGTATATACCCGGCTTTTACCGTACAACCTTCAAAGTACATTCCTTTATATAACCTCCTCCCAGTCCCACTCTTTCTCTCATCAACACAAGCATCAATCAGCATTCAGCTCAGTTCATTCACAACCACAAAGTTTGTGCTCTACACTCGACTAGTAGCTAGTAATCTTTGGTCATCACCTAGTTCAGAATCAACAGATCAGTCAGCGGTGCTGTCTCCACCAACATAGAGAGAGGGATCACATCGGGAGAGGCAAAACGCCTTGGATGGTGATGAGCATCGGTGCGGGAGAGGCGCTCAAGGACCAGACCGGCCTCTCCTGATGGAACTACGAGCCCAGGTCCATCCACCGGGTAGCCAAGGCCAGGGCCAACATCCGCGGCAGCGTCTCCCAGGGCGGCAAGCAACTTCCAGTCTCTGCGGCGGCGGTGGTGAAGAGGCGGCAAACGGAGAAGGCTGAGGAGGGGTTGAGGACGCTGATGTACCTTAGTTGCTGGGGTCCCAATTAGCAGCTGCATCTTGGTACTTGCTACTAGCTAGGCATGTCTGTGTTTGCTGCAACAACCATGGCCTACCTGGTTGGCTTCCTGTGGAATCCCCCATTGTAAAAATACCACGATGATCATGATGAAAAATGATGTTACTTGAGCCCATGTCTATTTGCTTATTTATTATCTTGGTGAGGAATATGCATACATGCTCTGATTTGGTGTCTGCTTACAACCCAGAAAGAACTTACAGTGCACTTAACAACAAACCGTAGCAAATTGTAACGGTCAACGGGTTAGGGACCTAGTGGCAGCACACTGAATAGGTTTAGATCAATTTTTCAGTGTCCAACAAGATGATTTGGGGTTGGAGATATAGGGACAACAAGAAGAGGAGAGGAGAGCAGGTGCGCACTATCTCAGTTCTGAATTGGTTTTGTTAAAGTGACACACACGATGAATCCTCGTTTCTGCACAAATTGTAGAATCAATGTTATATAGGGAAGAAAAGTTTTTGTGGTGTCAAATAAGGAAAGATATTTTAAGACGGTGTTAAATAAGGAATTCTCTCGCTATTATTAGCTCGCCACCCAAATCGGCTGAAGATAGCCCGTGCTACCGTCTCGCAACGGTTGCACCCAATAACCAAAGGCTCCCTGAAGTCCGCATGAGTGAGTAAGTGCCACATACGGATCCAAGTTGTAGCTCTGTAGATAACCTGAAAAAAATTGGTGAATTGTGTGCCATTAAAAATCATATCATTTCTAGTGTTCCATATAGTCCAAAATAATGCACATACTCCTATCTGAATATGTTTAGCTAAGTGTACGTCCACTCCATTTAGCCACGTCCCAAATAACGTGTTTATGCTCCTTGGAGGTTGAACGTTAAAGGCTATATGAATTGATCGCCATAATAATTGTGCAAGAGGACATTCGAGAAAGAGGTGTTTAATTGTTTCATTTTTCTCACAAAAACAACACCTAGAGTTACCAACCCAATTTCTTTTTGCCAAGTTATCTTTTGTTAGAATAACCTCTTTATGGACAAACCACATAAATATTTTAATACGAAGCAGAACTTTAATCTTCCAAATATGCAACGACCTCGACAATGGCCCGGATTCAATTAGGTTTGAATACATGGATTTCACTGAGAAGATGCCATCCGTGGTTAACTTCCAGCGAATTGTATCTGCCCGATCAGATAGGTGAACCTCCATCAACCTACGAACCAGGTGCAACCAATCATTCCAACGTTCCCCCACTAGGGATCTCCTAAATTGGATATTAAGCGGTATCAAATTTAATATTGTGGCAACATAATGCTCCTTACGTTGCACAATATTATATAAGGATGGATATTGCAAAGCCAAAGACGTCTCCCCTAGCCATGTATCCTCCCAAAATCGAGTAGTATTACCATTACCAACTAGGAATTTCACTCAGTGGAAGAAAGTTGCTTTCGTCCTCATTAATCCCTTCGAGAATGGTGAGTCCATTGGCCTAGCGGTTACTTGGGCCAAAGTCTTAGAATGTAAGTATTTATTCTGCAAGATTTGTATCCACATACCATCAGTCTCAGTAGATATTATGTATAGCCACTTGCTAAGCAGACATCTATTTTTCACCCCTCAAATTTTGATCCCTAACCCACCCTCATCTTTTGGTCTGCAAATAATATCCCAGCTAGCCAATCTGTACTTCTTCCTGGCTTCATCACTTTGCCAAAAGAATCGGGATCTATAAAAGTCAAGTCTTTTCCGTACCCCAACCAGTACCTCAAAGAAAGATAGAAGGAACATCGGCAGGCTCGTCAAGATAGAATTTATCAAAACCAACCGACCTCCATATGACATGAGCTTGTCCTTCCAGCAGCTTAGTTTCTTTTCAAATCGATCTTCTATATATTTCCATTCCTTGTTCGTTAAACGTCTATGATGAATTGGAATCCCTAGATAACTAAAAGGTAAGGATCCCATTTCACAACTGAACAAATTTATATAGTCATCTTGTTCCTCTTTGGCTCTCCCAAAATAGAACAATTCGCTTTTATTGAAGTTGATTTTGACCCCAGACAGTTGCTCAAAAAGACACAATACAAGCTTCATATTCCTAGCTTTTGCAAGATCATGTTCCATGAATATAATAGTGTCATACGCGTATTGTAGGAGGGAGACTCCCCCCCTCCCCCTCTACAAGATGTGTAATGAGTCCTCCTACTTGGCCACTCTGAAAGTGCTAGTTATCGACTAGAGGGGGGGGGGTGAATAGGCGATTTCTAGGAAAGTCTTCAAAACACGGATGTTTCAAAGACAAACAACAGAAATGACCTAGTTGATATGCAGCGGAAGATAACTACAACAAGCAGGCCATAGTCAAGTATGCAATAATGTGAACGGACAAGACTAATAACAGCTATGTAGTAAGGATCAGGATGGAAGATAGTATGAAGCCAAACAACAATAGAAGTCAAGCAGTGAAGTCAAACAGATAAGACATATAAGCAATGACTTCACGAAGACAAACTTAGGGTAAAGGAGGAAGGGATAAAACCGGTCACTAGTTGAAGACACAGATTTGTTGGACCAGTTCGATTCTTTGTGACAAGCTGTACATCTAGTTAGGGAGGCTGAGATTCAACTCGAAGACCGCGTCTTCACCTTATTCCCCTTGAGCTAAGGACACACAGTCCTCGCCCAATCACTCTGTAAGTCTTCAAGGTAGACTTCCGAACCTTCACAGACGACGTTCACCGCCAATCCACAATGACTCTTGGATGCTCAGTACGCGATGCCTAACCGGCTGGAGGATTCACAGTCCTCAAGTGTAATAAGTCTTCAGGTCACATAGACAGGAAAAGTTCAGTGATGCCTAACACTCTTTGGCTCTGGGTGTTTTGGGCTTTGTCCTTGCAAGGATTTCTCTCTCTCAAAGGCTTCGAGGTGGGTTGCTCTCAAACGACAAAAGCCGTGCACTAACTCTGAGCAGCCACCAATTTATGGTGTAGGGGGTGGGCTATTTATAGCCACTAGGCAACCCGACCTGTTATGTCCGAAATGACCCTGGGTCACTAAGGAACTGACACGTGTTCCAACGGTCAGATTTCAAACACACACGACAACTTTACTTGGGCTACAAGCAAAGCTGACTTATCCAGCTCTGGATAAGTTTTGCTCTCATTGTCTTCGCTCGAAGACATAGGATTTGGGTTAAGCATCACTTCAGTCATTCTGACTATGATCACTTGGACCCCACTTAACAGTACGGTGGTTCCTACGACACAACAAAGAAGAAAAGGAAACAACGAAACAACATAGTCTTCGTGCTCCATAGGCTTCACTCAATGTCTTCTCATGTCATAGTCTTCAATGTGAATATCTTCACATACCACCATTGTCTTCAATGTCTTCATACATTTTTAGGGGTCATCTCCGGTAGGTAAACCGAATCAATGAGGGACACTACCCGCGTTATCCTGCAATTCTCACAAACGCATTAGTCCCTCAACCACATTTGTCGTCAATACTCCAAAACCAACTAGGGGTGGCACTCGATGCACTTACAATCTCCCCTTTTTGGTGATTGATGACAAACTAGTTGAAGTTTTCAAGGGGATAAAATATGTGAAATTGTAAAGGATAGGGAATTGTCTTCATAAGTGGCAAAGGCTTCCCACGAAGATGTGCATATAAGTAGTTTGCTTTTGGAATGCAAATGCACATGGCAGTAGTACTTGTGGAGATCCTCTTCAATCGATGAAGTTAATTCATCATGCATGAAATGATATAGCTAAGAGAATGACATGCATAATGAAAATGGACGTCTGCAGAATGATCTAAGTGCGGAAGTTATCGCCGCACATGCGGAATTTGTCATCGCACGAGTAAAGCAAATAAGTAGCATTTAGGCGACCATCGAGTTTAAGTGTTACAACTCAAAGAACCAAATGTTTCAAAAACGAGAGTTGTAAACACTAGGCAAGATATAGTGCAACCGCCCTTATGAACCCGCTTGAAGACTATCAAACTCATATGCTTCTCCCCCTTTTATCAGTAAGGACCAAAAAGGTTTGAAGACATAGAGCATCTACTCGTCCTCTTCTGAAGAAGATGATGCAGCAGGGTTGTCGTTGTTGGTTGGCGGTGCAGACGAGCTTGGCAGACGATGAATGCCCTTTGAGGATGTAGAAGACCAATGTCTTCATTGCTCCTTCAAGCTTTGCAGACGATGAATGCCCTTTGATTGGCCATAGAGTTCACCTGATGATGTGATATATGGTGTGAGGCAGATACTAAAGGTCATCAACAAGGAAGTGCTGAGGGTATTCTGCATCGTGTGGTAGTGGCTTCATCATGCTCAGCATCTGACTCATGTCTGGTTCTGGCTTATGAAATATGCTCTCCAAGGCATCGCGATGGAGTTGACATCCAGGTTCAAACAGCTCTCTGGGAGTGGGTAGGCCTGTGAGCTCAATGATGTCAAGAGCTTTGGCTTCATCATGGATATTTCCAGTCATCCACTCGAGAAGCCATGTCTTCGTATCTCTGTTGAAGCCGCGGATGTGGAGTGTGGCAAAGAATTGAAGCACTAATTCTTCGTTCCAGTGCTCTTTGTCTGTTACGAAGCCAAGCAGACCTGCATCATGAAAGCAATCAAGTGCTTCTTCTAAGCACGGCAGTCCGGCAATGGCTTCAGTGTCGAGGCGCATATGAGGGAAAATGCGGCCTTGGTCATACGAACACGGGGAGTAATAGCTTCTTTGGGATAGCTCGAGAACCGGTCGATGAGATCCTTGGCCTTCAGAGGGGTTCTTTGCACTGTCAAAGAAAGTATTGTGGGCTTTGAAGCCATTTGCATTGAAAGAACCAGTTGAGGTGGCAGTGCCTGGAAACCTTGGCAGTCTTGGCTTCGGCTTCTGGACCGGAGGCCTATGCGCAATATGATAGTCGAATTGAGGACCAGAGGCATGAGGCGGAGGGACGGAAGGGACCATCTTCTTGTGACTAGCTTCGCCATAGTCGTATGCTTGCTCGATTGTGTGGGGCCTTGGTGGCGGAACTGGGCGATGGCAAGAATCGAGGCTTGTGGTGCTCAGCAGATGCTTCGGGAGCAGTTGCCTCATTGGCTTGAGCACAGTTCCTTCATTGGCTTCGAGGCGGTTGGGACAGGCTCCACATTGTCTTGACCATGACCATGTCATTGGCTTCATTGGTGTTGGAGGTGGCAGCCTCATTGTTTTCAACCTCCACTTGAGGAGCTGGAGGGTCAGGCACTGGCACGTTGATATCGGGAATAACTTCTTCACTTACAGGGGGTGTAGGGACACGTTCTTCTTCTTCTTCTTGGGTGTCAGCGGCTGATCCAGCCGGATTGTCTTCAGCAGCTTTAGCTTCAGACTCAGAGACGTTCACAGTCGGAGTGGCTTCTGAAAACACTTGACGTGCAACAGGTTGGTGGTGCACTTCTCCTTCTGGAACGCTCGGAAGAGGCACTTGAGGCCTTTGCCCTCTGTGAAGCCTGCGAAATGCTGGCGACGCCTTTGAGATGGGGTTGCCTGGGCCTCAAAGTCTTCCTCTTCTTCTTGGTGTTGCTGTTGGGGAGTGACTTGTTGTTGCGGAGTGACTTGTTGTTGGGGAGTACTGGGGGAGTCTTGTTGTTGCGAGCGATCAGCCCATGAAGCATCCTGTGCAGTGGCGTCAGAGGACGACCAATGCTGATGAGTTCGCTGTTCGTACGAACAGGCGATGATACCACATTGTACCCGATTTGAGGAAGAACTTCATCATCTTCAACATTGTCATGGTGACCAATGTCTTCAACAGTGAGAGGATCAGCTGCTGGAATATCTTCAGCTTCAGGAGCCTCTGTGGAAGCAGGCGCATGAACTGTCATTCGAAGTTCTTGGGTTGCAGACGCGGGACGAACCACAGTAATGGATTCAACAATCAAGGGCTCTGTGAGAGCAGCCCGATTCTTCCTGGTCTTTAGCTTCTTCTTGGAGGGAGCAACATCAGAGGCGTCAGGATTTTTCCTTTTTCTCGCTTCAGCCTCGGCAGCCCTCGTCTTTTTACATTGAAGCGATTGACCGTACCTTTGGCTTCGAGCAGTCATGCTGCTTGGGAAGACTATGCGGGCTCTTCCTGCCTTGAAGGTGCAGCTTGGTCAGCTGAAGACTTCTTTTTCTTTGCAGCCATCCTGGGGTCGATGCCAGGACGGCCAAGTGCCTTGCGCTTCTCAGCCTCCTTGTAGGCAAGCACACACTTGTCAGCCAGAGCGTTCATGCGCTCATGAGAGCCTCTGGCTTCTTCACGCTTCTTGCGAAAGTTTTCTTTGAGGTCGTGCAGCATGACCTTGAAGTTTTTCACGTCTTGCACGCTGAGTGCAGCCATATGCTTCTTGAACTGAGCCTTCTCATAGTCAATCTTGTGCTTCAGTTCAACAATCCGCTGAGCTAGAGCTAGCTCAGAAGCAATGGCGCCGTTGAAAGAGACGCTGAGGCCAATTGGAAGTTGCAGATCTTCAAAGCTGATGTTTGGTGTGTCAAACCACTCATCAATGAAGTGATGGATGATTGCCACATCAAAGAGAAGCAAGTTGTTGAAGATTTTTGCTTCTTCTTTGCTCTTGATAAGCTGCTCAAGAGCATCATCTGCAAGATCGTCATCACTTGACAGATCAATATGCTCTTCACGCAGAATAGCAGCAGGGGTTAGTGTTAGTTCAATATTCTTGACACTTTTCTTTCTCTTCTCCGTCTTCTTGGAGATGCGGGATTGATCCTCAGACTGTGCACTGGCTTCAGGAGGTGCAGTGGCCAGTGGCTTCACACGAGAAGCTTTTGGAGGAGCAGCTGACTTTGGAGCCTTGGCTTTCTTAAGCTTCTGCGGCTTTGGAGCAGGAGCAGGAGCTGGAGCTGGGGCTTCATCAGAGTCATCATTGTCATCAGAGTGATCCACTTTCGCACCTTGGACCAAAATATAAGTGATGATGCCTTCAAGGTTTGAAAACGGACCGATGACATTGGGTTCAGCGTCACGTGAGCCGTCGGCCACGGGGAAGCGAGAGGACCAGGGTTGAAGTCTAATCCCAATGACTTCTTGTTTTCCTTTGCGAAGCTTTTGCATCTTTGGAAGTTGCGCTTGAAGAGATTGTCATCGCGACACGGAGCAAAAGGCGTCGAATTCGGCATTTTCAGGCTGAGGTCCACGGACCATGCAAGGATAGAAACCTTGTGCAATAGCTTCAGCCATGTTCTTCGGAGGAAGGCCTCGAAACAGAATATCACCCCAAGGGCTTCTGATGGCACTCTTCTTAGCATATTCTTGTGTGACGAAATTATACTTGAACCACTGTTCAGCCCAATAGCGTCGAATCCATTGGATTCGTGTCTTGCGCTGATTCTAGGTCTCTTCAGGGTCTGTCTTGTACAACTCTGTGAGGTCATCAGGCAGATCTTTTGAGGTTCCCTCACGACGCTGTCTGCCGCCCTTCCTGACTGATTTATCTGTAGCCATGAGCTTCAAACTGAATGGCTTCACAATCAAAGGCTTCAAGGGCTTGCGTTTGGTTGTGACGAGCTGGCCGGGAGAGTTGGTTTGATCTTTGTAAGAATTCTGCAAGCGATTGCAGACTATGAGAACCAAAGGGATTCTCCCACGGACATGTACCTGTGACGGCATTCGAGATGCGTGGGAAGGGGAAGAGGTCATATGCATTCTCTGAAGATTTTGAAGATAATTCGGTTTGAAGTCATTGACCTCATGATGCGAAGACATTCACTTTTACGTTTGAGAGTTGGTTCCAGATTTATGCGAATCCGTGAATAAGTACAAGTGAGGAATCTAACTAGTTGTGAAGCTTAAGTGAATATACTAAGCGATCTGAGATGCGCATGAATAGATCTAACTTTGTATGGGCAGAAACCATATTTGGCAAGTAGGATGAATCTTTGAAGATCAAAAAGTTGGTAAAAATAGAGATATATTTACCGCTTCGAAGAACTGCTAGACGGAAGGAAGGAGGCCGAGCAGTTCAGTCCACCGTGCCCTAACTTGGCGACGGAGGACACCTACGGTGGCGGCGGAGATGAAGATGTTCGCGGCCGGCGTGAGGACGGCGTCGGAGAAGTCGCGGCAGCTAAGCGCTTCTTCGCCGGCGTCGTCGAGAGCTAGCGGTGGTGCTAGGGTTTTGACGAGGTGGAGAGGTGGAAGAAGAGTTTCTTTACCGCAGGAGACATGTATTTATAACGAGGTGTGCGGCGCAGCGCAATTCTGTGAGTGCCTGGCGGTTCACATCTCGAGGGGCACGTGGCACGCATGCAACATACGATGAGATGTCCCACGTTTCCACGCCCGCCAGTTTGTTTGAGGGTCGTTCCGGCTTCTCCGGAGTTCAACGATAATGATGAATCATTTAAAAGCGGACTTAAAGTTTGTCTCTTTGTCTTCACGACAAGGACGCTGAGAAGACATTCGGCAGTTTCAATAGAATGCATATGATTTGGACAGATAGAGTTTGAGATAGAAAGCATAGAGAGATTGGGGTCCGATCACATTCACTTAGTTCAAAAGATTCAACTTGAAGACATAGCTATAAGTGAATGCTGTAGAGGACAGAAATATATATATATATATATATATATATATATATATATATATATATATATCAGACAGCAACCAGAAAATCATGAAAATAGGTTGAAGTTGAAGTCAAATCAAATGCGAATAGCTTCAAGAAGTAACGCCATGAGTGAAACACTTCAAACAAAGAAATTTGGTGGTGGCGTTACCCACCGTATAGGAAGTATTAGACCCAGACACGGCGCACAATTATCGTGGCGCTCGAAGTCAAATTCCACGTTAATGTATTCACACTTAGAATGTAAGTCTTCTTGATTGAAGATATCGTTACTTCGTGTGTTGCACACCTAAGTCATCAACATGCATAAGTGTTAGGATATGTGCTTGATCACAGGGACATTTGAGGATTCCAAGATATTTAGCTCACACCGTAACTTGCAAAACCTTTTCTCATCCAAGGGCTTTGTGAAGATATCCGCGATTGCTCTTCGGTGTTGGCGTGAATGATGTCAATATCTTTCTTCATGACATGATCCACGAGAAAATGATGACGAATTTCAATGTTCTTTGTCTTCGAGTGCCTGGACTGGATTGTTGGCAATCTAGATGGCGCTTTCGTTGTCACTGTAAAAGAGGTACTTGTGTCGATTGATGCCATAGTCCTTGAGAGTTTGCTTCATCCATAGAAGCTGAGCACAACAAGATCCGGCAGCAATGTATTCAGATTCTGCAGCTTGAGAGTGACACACAGTTACGCTTCTTTGAAGACCAGCAGACGAGTGATCGTCCCAGAAAGTGACATGTGCCTGATGTAGACTTGCGATCCACTTTGTCACCAGCATAATCAGCATCCGAAAATCCAACTAAATCAAATTTTGAGCACTTTGGATACCATAATCGAGTGTTGGGGTGTGAGCCAAATATCGAGGAATTCGCTTCACAGCTAAGTGATGCGATTCCTTTGGTGCCGCTTGGAATCGAGCACACATGCAAACACTAAGCATAATATCTGGCCTAGATGCACATAGGTAAAGTAAGGAACCAATCATGGAGTGGTATACCTTTTGATCGAACTCTTTACCATTGTCGTCGGCGTCGGGACCCAAGTGGTGTTTGGCTGGCATTGGCGTCGTGTATCCTTTGCATTCTTGCATTCCAAACTTCTTCAGACAATCTTGGAGGTATTTTTCTTGAGATATAAAGATGCTGTGGTGGTTAGCATAGGCTAGTAGTATGCGAATAGCTTCAAGCCTAGCTACAGTAGCAAATGTTTCATCGAAGTCAATTCCTTCAACTTGAGTATATCCTTGAGCCACAAGCCTTGCTTTGTTTACGGCGACTTGACCATGCTCATCTTGCTTGTTTCGATATATCCATTTGGTGCCAATAATGTTATGCTTGAGAGGGTCGGACGCTTGACAAGTTCCCAAACATTATTCAGCTTGAACTGTTGAAGTTCTTCTTGCATAGCTTGAATCCATTCTGGTTCCATAAAAGCTTGACAACTTTCTTGGGTTCTGATATTGATACAAAGGAAAAGTGCCCACAGAAATTTGCTAGCTGTGTTGCTCTTGAGCGAGTAAGCGGACCAGGTGCGTTGATGCTATCGATTATCTTCTCAATCTGTACTTCATTTGCAACTCGAGGATGAACTGGACGAAGACTTTGCTCATGCTGATCATTGTCATCATTGGGAGGATTGTCTTCAGGCTGAGCATTGTCTTCAGGTTGGTTAGGTGCAGAAATGATAAGTTCCTCTTCAAGTTGTGCTTCATTTGGCATGATTTCATCCGTTCCCATCAGCTTGATAGATTCGCTGGGCGGAGCTTCATCCAGTGTGCTTGGCAGGAACTCTCTTTGTGAACCATTGGTTTCATCAAATCGCACATCTACAGTTTCGACGATTTTGTAGAGATAGAGATTGAAGACTCTGTAAGAGTGTGAGTCCTTTCCGTAACCGAGCATGAAGCCTTCGTGAGCCTTGGGTTCAAATTTTGACTTGTGATGACGATCCTTGATCCAGCACTTAGCTCCAAATACTCTGAAGTAACTGACATTTGGCTTCTTGCCAGTAAGGAGCTCATAGGATGTTTTGTTCAGAATCTTATGGATATAAACACGGTTGATGACGTGACAAGCTGTATCAATGGCTTCGTGCCGAACTTTCTTGGTGTCTTGTACTCGTCGAGCATTGTTCGAGCCATCTCAATGAGGGTTCTGTTCTTGCGCTCCACGATGCCATTTCTTTGGGGTGTGTATGGAGCGAGAACTCATGAGTGATTCCCATGGTATCCAGATAAAGATCAAGTCCGGTGTTCTTGAATTCGGTGCCGTTATCACTTGATATGCTTGATCTTGGCGCCATAATTGTTCATTGCTCGATTGGCGAATAAATCGAAGACATCTTGCACTTCAGTCTTGTAGAGAATTATGTGCACCCATCTGTATCTTGAGTAGTCATCAACAATGACGAAGCCATAGAGACATGCAGTTGTTGTGAGGGTAGAGTAATGTGTAGGGCCAAACAAATCCATGTGAAGCAGCTCGAAGGGTTGAGATGTCGTCATGATTGTCTTCGAGGGGTGCTTTGCCCTAGTCATCTTTCTAGCTTCGCAGGCACCACACAAATGATCCTTCTTGAACTTGACACCTTCGATGCCTATGACATGCTTCTTCTTGGCGAGTGTGTGTAAGTTCCTCATTCCAGCATGCCCCAGCCTCCGATGCCAGCCAAAGATTGAAGCTTTTGCAAGAATACATACGGCTAGCTGTGGACCTCTTTGAGAAATCTACCATGTATAGATCATCTTTCCTATACCCTTGAAGACTAGAGACTTGTCGATTCCATTAGTACAAGGCAACGATATTTTCTGAATATCACAATCATGTTCAAGTCACAAAGCATTGAGGCAGACATTAAGTTGAAACCAAAGGGATTCAACAAGCATCACTTTGTCCATGTGTTGATCCTTTGATATTGCAACTCTACCTAGACCCAATACCTTGCTTTTACCAAAGTGTCCAAATGTGATGTGACTCTTGTCCGATGGGCGTAAGGTTGAGTCCATGAGAAGACTTGATCACCAGTCATATGATTAGTGCATCCACTTGTCCATTATCCATTCTCAAGCATGAGGTGTCATACCCTACAAGATGCAGTTAGGGGATAGGCTTCACCAAGAGCATTGTGAAGCATAAACATTTGACGGTCAAGTGGATTATTGAAGCTTAAATCAAGATTAGGACTGATAGGATGAATGGCAAACGATTCAGGAACAAATTACATAGTGAGACCATTTGGGCATTTGATCTTGTGCCCTACAAGATGTTTTAGGTCCCCAACAATAGCATGAGACGCCTTTGATTTTCGGCTGGAGACCCTTTCCTGCAAAAGAGAGTTAATTCTTCTTAACCACCCACGTCTTCAGGGGTGGCTTAGAAGCAATGAGTCTAAGTGCAGACATCCGAGAATTTCGCTTTGGAACCCTAGCAAATAGCCTTGCAGGAGATGAGTGATACTCATATGAATAAGCAGAAAAGTTCTTAGTTCTGTGAACATAGCGGTTTGAGGACACACACTCATATTCATAAATTTGAGTACTGTTTCCCTGCAAAACATTGGCGTTAGGGTGACTCAACTGAGTCCTCTATCTGTATGAAGCCTTTGGACCATATGACGCCTTTGGTCTGGGGTTTGTCTTCTTCCCAGGTGTTGTCATGATGACATTCACTGGAAGATTCTCAAGATAGCTTTTGGGAACCCAGATCTTCTTCATAGACGGTCCATTCCTGCAGTTAGTACCAATATACCTGGCAAACATTTCACCATTCTGATTCTTGAACAGCTTATAGTTTGCATCTAAGGATTCATCAATGATAATAGGATTAGCACAGGTAAAGCCAGATAAGGTGGATGGATCCATCGAAGGTCCCTTTGCAGCAACCCACGTGGTTTTGGGATACTGCTCGGGCTTCGATGGGAACCATCAACATTCATTTTCCTCTCGAACCCAACACCCTCTTTCCTAGGGTTTACATTCAGAATACGCTTTTTGAGGACATCGCAAAGTGTCGATGTCCTTTCAGACTTTTATACATCCTGTTTCAAGCAATGTCTTCAACCTAGCATTTTCATCGGCAATGGCGGTGGTATCCTCCGCAGAGGGGTTAGTTACCACATTGGTAGTTGAAGACAATGCAACGATAGCGACAGTTGAACATTCAAAGAAGAGGTAGTGATATCACGCTCAAGACATTTTAGACATGGTGGTTCAAATCCATCTGGCGGAACTGATCTGTTGAGCGAAGTGACTCATTCTCTTTTGAAGATCTTCATGAGCCGCTCTCAATTTCTCAAGCTCTTGCTTCCTTTGAAGATAATCATAGGAGAGCCTTTCATGAGTAGTTGATAGCGTTTCATGACGACTTTCAAGTTCTTGGTACTTAGCATGAAGATTTTTAATGTCTTCAACTAAGGACTGTGAACGGGTCATTTCCGCGTCCAACAGGTCATCACTTTTGTCTAACAGTTTTTGAGTATGTTCCGTAGCTCTTTGTTGTTCAGTTGCCATTTTAGCAAGTGTTTTGTAGCTAGGTTTGGATTCACAATCAGAGTCATCTTCACTTGATGTTTGAAAGTAGGCATCACGTGATTTTACCTTGGCACCGCGTGCCATGAAGCAGTAGGTGGGAGCAGGGTCGTCCTTGGCATCATCTTCAGCGTTGGTGTAGAAGTCATTGTCTTCAGTGTTGAAGATGGACTTGGCAACATAGGCTGTGGCTAAAGCCAGACATGCAACGCCCGGGTCGGACTCCTCTTCAGATTCCACCTCCACTTCCTCAGAAGCAGACTCCTCCTCTGAATCCATTTCTTTGCCAAAAAAAGCACGAGCCTTGCGGATGAGCTCTTCTTATGCGATGAAGACTTTGATGAAGACTTGGAAGAAGACTTTGAAGATTTCTTCTTTTTCTTGTCATCAGAATCATATTCCTTGCTCTTCTTCTTCTACTTCTCATTGTCCCACTGTGGACACTCAGAGATATAGTGTCCAGTTTTCTTGCACTTGTGAGAGGTTCTCTTCTTGTAGTCTTGAGTGGAAGCTTCATCATGTCTTGAGCTGGATCGCGAAGACTTTCTGAAGCCTTTCTTCCTAGTGAACTTATGGAACTTCTTCACAAGCATGGCAAGTTCCTTTCCAATGTCTTCAGGATCATCAGAACCGCAGTCAGATTCTTCTTCAGATGAGGAAACAACTTTTGCCTTCAAAGCGCGAGTTCGGGCATAGTTTGGACCATAGATATCTCTTTTCTCAGATAGCTGGAACTCATGTGTGTTGAGCCTCTCAAGTATATCAGACGGATCGAGTGTCTTGAAGTCAGGACGTTCTTGTATCATGAGGGCAAGGGTGTCAAAAGAGTTGTCAAGAGATCTTAGTAGTGTCTTGACGATTTCATGCTTGGTGACCTCAGTGGCGCCGAGAGCATGAAGCTCATTTGTGATGTCAGTGAGGCGATCAAACGTGAGCTGGACATTTTCATTGTCGTTTCTCTTGAAGCGGTTGAAGAGGTTCACGAAGAACACTGATTCTTTGATCTCTCTGGGTTGAGACACCTTCGTTGACCTTGGATAGCCAGTCCCAGACCAGCTTCGACGTATCCAGAGCACTCACACGGCCATACTATCCTTTGGTCAGATTACCACAGATGATGTTCTTTGAAGTGGAGTCCAGTTGAATGAACTTCTTGACATCAGCAGGGGTGACACCTTCACCAGATTTAGGAACGCCGTTCTTGACGACATACCAGAGGTCGACATCAATGGCTTCAAGATGCATGTGCATCTTATTCTTCCAGTAGGGATAGTCAGTTCCATCGAACACGGGGCAAGCAGCGGAGACCTTGATTATCCCTACATTCGACATAGCTAAAACTCCAGGTGGTTAAACCGAATCACACAGAACAAGGGAGTACCTTGTTCTGATACCAATTGAAAGTGCTAGTTATCGACTAGAGGGGGGGTGAATAGGCGATTTTTAGGAAAGTCTTCAAAACACGGATGTTTCGAAGACAAACAACAGAAATGACCTAGTTGATATGCAGCGGAAGATAACTACAACAAGCAGGCCATAGTCAAGTATGCAATAATGTGAACGGACAAGACTAATAGCAGCTATGTAGTAAGGATCAGGATGGAAGATAGTATGAAGCCAAACAACAATAGAAGTCAAGCAGTGAAGTCAAACAGATAAGACATATAGGCAATGACTTCACGAAGACAAACTTAGGGTAAAGGAGGGAAGGGATAGAACCGGTCACTAGTTGAAGACACAAGATTTGTTGGACCAGTTCGATTCTTGTGACAAGCTGTACATCCGGTTAGGGAGGCTGAGATTCAACTCGAAGACCGCGTCTTCACCTTATTCCCTTGAGCTAAGGACACACGGTCCTCGCCCGATCACTCTGGTAAGTCTTCAAGGTAGACTTCCGAACCTTCACAGACGACGCGTTCACCGGCAATCCACAATGACTCTTGGATGCTCGAGCGACGCCTAACCGGCTGGAGGATTCACAGTCCTCAAGTGTAATAAGTCTTCAGGTCACACAGGCCAGGAAACTTGATGATGCCTAACACTCTTTGGCTCTGGGTGTTTTGGGCTTTGTCCTCGCAAGGATTTCTCTCTCTCAAAGGCTTTGAGGTGGGTTGCTCTCAAGCGACAAAAGCCGTGCACTAACTCTGAGCAGCCACCAATTTATGGTGTAGGGGTGGGCTATTTATAGCCACTAGGCAACCCGACCTGTTATGTCTGAAATGACCACAGGTCACTAAGGAACCGACACGTGTTCCAGCAGTCGATTTCAAACACACACGGCAACTTTACTTGGGCTACAAGCAGAGCTGACTCATCCAGCTCTGGATAAGTTTTGCTCTCATTGTCTTCGGCTCGAAGACATAGGATTTGGGTTGAGCATCACTTGATCATTCGACTATGATCACTTGGACCCCACTTAACAAAGACGGTGGTTCCTCGACTCAACAAAGAAGAAAAGGAAACAACGAAACAACACGATCTTCAGCGCTCCATAGTCTTCACTCAATGTCTTCTCATGTCATAGTCTTCAATGTGAATATCTTCACATACCACCATTGTCTTCAATGTCTTCATACATTTTAGGGGTCATCTCCGGTAGGTAAACCCGAATCAATGAGGGACACTACCTGCGTTATCCTGCAATTCTCACAAACGCATTAGTCCCTCAACCACATTTGTCGTCAATACTCCAAAACCAACTAGGGGTGGCATTAGATGCACTTACACACTCTCTTTGGCCCGGCCAATTAGTACTGCCAACATATTCGCTACAATGTTAAATAGCACCGGAGACATGAAATCTCCCTGTCGTAACCCCTTACATGTCTGGAAAAAATTTCCTATGTCGTCGTTGACTTTTATTCCGACACTACCTTTCTGTATGAATGTATCCACCTGAGATCTCCAAGTCTCATTACCCCTTCATACGTAAGGCTTGTTGCAAAAAGGGCCATTTGACCTTGTCATATGCTTTTTCAAAATCCACTTTGAAGATAACACCATCTAATTTCTTCATATGGATTTCATGCAGTGTTTCATGTAAGACCACAACCCCTTCAAGGATGTGTCGTCCTGGCATGAAAGCAGTTTGTGTTGGTTGCACAACCGAATGGGCTATCTGTGTCAACCTGTTCGTGCCAACCTTTGTAAAAATCTTACAACATACATTGAGAAGACAGATCGGTCTGATTGCCCTCAATGCAAATAGCCTCAACCTTCTTTGGCAAAACCGTTATCGTTCCAAAATTGAGGTGAAAGAGGTTTAAGTGGCCATCGAACAAATCATGGAACATAGGCATAAGATCTCCCTTTATGATATGCCAGCATTTCTGATAAAATTCCGCCGGGAACCCATCCGGCCCAGGGGCTTTATTATACTTCATTTGCATTATTGCATCAAACACCTCTTTCTCAGTGAGCGGAGCAGACAACATCTCATTCTCTTCTAAGTTAAGCTGAGATATGTCCCCGATCGAACTCTCATCTAGAGCTACAAAACTGTCTTCTGGTGCTCCAAAAAGCTGAAGGAAATATGCCCTAGAGGCAATAATAAAGATGTTATTAGATATTTCCTTATTCATGATAAATATCTATTGTTCATGCTAGAATTGTATTAAACGGAAACTTGATACATGTGTGAGTACATAGACAAAACAGAGTGTCCCTAGTATGCCTCTAGCTACTAGACTAGCTCGTTAATCAAAGATGGTTAAGTTTCCTGACCATAGACATGTGTTGTCATTTGATGAACGGGATCACATCATTAGGAGAATGATGTGATGGACAAGACCCATCCATTAGCTTAGCATAATGATCGTTAAGTTTTATTGCTATTACTTTCTTCATGACTTATACATAATCCTCTGACTATGAGATTATGCAACTCCAGAATACTGGAGGAAAACCTTTTGTGCTATCAAACGTCACAACGTAACTAGGTGATTATAAAAATGCTCTACAGGTGTCTTCGAAGGTGTTTGTGGGTTGGCATAGATCAAGATTAGGATTTCTCACTCCGAGTATCGGAGAGGTATCTCTAGGCCCTCTCGGTAATGCACATCACGATAAGCCTTGCAAGAAATGTGACTAATGAGTTAATTACGGGATGATGCATTACGGAACGAGTAAAGAGACTTGCCGGTAACGAGATTGAACTAGGTATGAGGATACCGACGATTGAATCTCGGGCAAGTAACATACCGATGACAAAGGGAATGACGTATGTTGTCATTACGGTTTGACCGATAAAGATCTTCATAGAATATGCAGGAACTAATATGAGAATCCAGGTTCCGCTGTTAGTTATTGATCAGAGATGTGTCTCGATCATGTATACATAGTTCTCGAACCCGTAGGGTCCGCACGCTTAACGTTCGATGACTATTTGTATTATGAGTTATGTGTTTTGGTGACCGAAGTTTTCTCAGAGTCCCGGATGAGATCATGGACATGACGAGGAGTCTCGAAATGGTAGAGAGGTAAAGATTGATATATTGGAAGGTGGCATTCGGACACCGGAATAGTTCCGGAGTGTATCGGGTACATCTGAGTACTGGGAGGGTTACGAAACCCCGATTGGAAGATATGGGCCATATGGGCCATAAGAGGGAGGCACACCAGCCCACAAGGGGCTGGCGCGCCCCCCACAAAGGGGAAACCGAATTGGAGTAGGGGAAGGGGGCGGCGCCGCCTTTCCTTATCCTTCTCCCTCTCTTTCCCCCCTTCCCTCTCCGGTAAAAGGAAAAGGGGGGGGGGCGAATCCTACTAGGTTTGGAGTCCTAGTAGGACGTCCCCCCCCCCCCCCAATGGCGCATCCCTTGTGGCCGGCCTTCTCCCCTCCTCCTTTGTATACGTGGGCAAGGGGGCACCCCGAAGCACATCAATCGTTTCTTAGCCGTGTGCGGTGCCCCCCCTCCACAGTTTACTCCTCCGGTCATATTGTTGTAGTGCTTAGACGAAGCCCTGCGCGATCAACTTCACCATCACCGTCACCACGCCGTTGTGCTGACGGAACTCTTCCCCAACACTCTGCTGGATCAAGAATTCGAGGGACGTCATCGAGCTGAACGTGTGCAGAACTCGGAGGTGCCGTACGTTCGGTGCTTGATCGGTTGAATTGAGAGGACGTTTGACTACATCAACCGCGTTAAGCTAACGCTTCCGCTTTTGGTATACGAGGGTACGTGGGCACACTCTCCCCCTCTCGTTGCTATGCATCTCCTAGATAGATCTTGCGTGAGCGTAGGATTTTTTTAAATTGCATGCTATGTTCCCAACAGTGGCATCATGAGCCAGGTCTATGCGTAGATGATATGCACGAGTAGAACACAAGGAGTTGTGGGCGGTGATGTTCATACTCACTAGTAGAAAACGGAGCTTTATTACCGGTTCGTAAGGGCCTTTAGTTCCGGTTCTACAACCGGCACTAAAGGGTGGAGACTAAAGGCCCCCCCTTTAGTACCGGTTCGGCACGAACCGCCACTAAAGGCCCACCACGTGGCGTGAGCTCGCGCCGTGGTATGGGGGACCTTTAGTACCGGTTGGTAACACGAACCGGTACTAAAGGTTTTTTTTAATTTGTTTTCGAAAATTTTGTAAAAAAATTGATTTTTTTATTTTCAATTTTCAGAATTATTTGATGATTTAGTCACTAATCACCCCTCTTAACTGATCAAGTGTGGATCACTCATTGCAAATAGTCTAACTTCCCGGTCAGTCACCCATCCTCTCACTACCCCAGCCTGAGCACGCTTAACTTCGGAGTTCTATTCCCCCTACTTTCCAAGTCTGCACTTGTTGTTTTCCTGACAAATGTAAGGTGTCAATCCTATTAACCCTCAGGAGTTTAGCTTGAGCATTAGGTCAGACGTTTCACCGTTTGAGTTTGAAACTATTATTCTAAAAAATAGTAATTATTTACTAATACTAATATTTCTTGAATAAGTAGTTTGACCAGATTTGACCAAAATTCAAAAAACTGAAATAATTATTTTGTAACACTAATATTCTTGAATAATTATTTAGTAACACTAATATTTCTTGAATAAGTATTTTGACCACAGTTTGACCACAATTCAAAAAAACTGAAATTTGAGCATATCTTTTTTTTCCTTTTAGAATTTGAGGATTCTAAAAATTTGCAAACAGGCCGTAGGCCATCAAAATCGGATGTGGATTTTCGTGCTGAACATTTCGATATATTATACGTTTTTTCCGACATCGTATGCAAAAGTTATAGCCGTTTTACTTTTTCATAACAGTTTTTTGCAAAACATGTTCAAATTGAAGTTTTTTAATTTTCCTAACTAGTAGATGTAGTAATATAAATACATCTCGAATAATTTTATTTTTTGAATCATTTATCATTTTGTTTTATTTTTTTCAAAACTGAAATGGCGATACACAGGGGGGGGGGGGTAGAGTTTGAAAATTGCCCTATAGTTCCGGTTTGTGTCTCCAACCGAGACTATAGGTAAAATCCCTTTAGTCCCGACTCGTGGCATGAACCGGTACTAAAGGTTAGCCCTTTAGTACCGGTTTGTGCCACGAACCGGGACTAAAGGGGCTCGTGGGGCCCCGGCCTGACGCCAACCTGCCACCACCCCTTTAATACCGGTTCGTGGCATGAACCGGTACTAAAGGTTCAACACGAACCGGCATTAATGCATAGGCGCTCGAACCAGGACTAATGGTACCATTAGTACCGGGTGATAACCCACAAGTATAGGGGATCGCAACAGTTTTCGAGGGTAGAGTATTCAACCCAAATTTATTGATTCTACACAAGGGGAGCCAAAGAATATTCTCAAGTATTAGCAGTTGAGTTGTCAATTCAACCACACCTGGATGACTTAGTATCTGCAGCAAAGTATTTAGTAGCAAAGTAGTATGATAGTAACGGTAATGGTAACAAAACTAATATTTTTGGGTTTTGTAGTGATTGTAACAGTAGCAGCGGTAAAGTAAATAAGCAAAGCTCAATATGTGAAAAGCTCGTAGGCATTGGATCAGTGATGGATAATTATGTCGGACACGGTTCATCATGCAACAGTTATAACATAGGGTAACACAGAACTAGCTCCAATTCATCAATGTAATGTAGGCATGTATTCCGAATATAGTCATACGTGCTTATGGAAAAGAACTTGCATGACATCTTTTGTCCTACCTCCCGTGGCAGCAGGGTCCTACTAGAAACTAAGGGATATTAAGGCCTCCTTTTAATAGAGTATCGGAACAAAGCATTAACACATAGTGAATACATGAACTCCTCAAACTACGGTCATCACCGAGAGTGGTCCCGATTATTGTCACTTGAGGTTGCGGATCATAACACATAGTAGGTGACTATTGACTTGCAAGATAGGATCAAGAACTCACATATATTCATGAAAACATAATAGGTTCAGATCTGAAATCATGGCACTCGGGCCCTAGTGACAAACATTAAGCATAGCAAAGTCATAGCAACATCAATCTCAGAACATAGTGGATACTAGGGATCAAGCCCTAACAAAACTAACTCGATTACATGATAAATCTCATCCAACCCATCGCCGTCCAGCAAGCCTACGATGGAATTACTCACGCACGGCGGTGAGCATCATGAAATTGGTGATGGAGGATGGTGGATGATGACGACGACGATGGATTCCCCTCCCCGGAGCCCTGAACAGACTCCAGATCAGCCCTCCCGAGAGAGATTAGAGCTTGGCGGCGGCTCTGTATCATAAAACGCGATGAATCCTTCTCTCTGGTTTTTTTCTCCCTGAACGTGAATATATAGTGTTGGAGTTGAGGTCGATGGAGCTCCAGGGGGCCCATGAGGCAGGGAGGCGCGCACAAGGGGGTGGGCACGCCCCCACCCTCATGGACAGGGTGTGGGCCCCTTGGTCTTGATTCTTTCGCCATTATTTTTTTTATTTTCCAAAAATAATATCCGTTGATTTTCAGGTCATTCCGAGAACTTTTGTTTCTGCACAAAGATAACACCGTGGCAATTCTGCTGAAAACATCGTCAATCCGGGTTAGTTCCATTCAAATCATGCAAGTTAGAGTCCAAAACAAGGGCAAAAGTGGTTGGAAAAGTGGATACGACGGAGACGTATCACTGGGCCAAAATTGAACCGAGACTAATGTGTCTCAGATTAGGTCCTTTTTCTACTAGTGACTGCTTACCACCAACGTTTTATTTTGATTCGGCGATATTGTAAGATGAAGCGGCCGGGACCAACATTACATGACCGCGTTCATGAGACCGGTTCCACCATTACATGCAACTTGTTTGCATAAAGGTGGCTGGCGGGTGTCTGTCTCTCTTGCTTTAGTTGAATCCAATTATACTACGGTCGATCCATGTTGAAGGTTAAAACAGCAAACTTGATAAATCACCATTGTGGTTTTGTGCCGTAGGTAAGAACGGTTGTTGCTAGAAGGCCGTAGCAGCCACGTAAAACTTGCAACAACAAAGTAGAGGACATCTAACTTGTTTTTTCTGGGCATGTTGTGATGTGATATGGTTAAGACGTGATGAGTTATACGTTATTGTATGAGATGATCATGTTTTGTAAAAGTTATCGGCAACTGGTAGGAGCCTTATGGTTGTCGCTTTATGGTATGAGATGCACACGCCATGTAATTGCTTTACTTTATCACTATGCGTTAGCAATAGTTGTAGAAGCAATAGTTGGCGAGACGACCACAATGCTACGATGGAGATCAAGCCGGTGACAATGGAGATCATGACGATGCTTTGGAGATGGAGATGAAAAGCACAAGATGATGATGGCCATATCATGTCACATATTGTGATTGCATGTGATGTTTATCCTTTATGCATCTTAGTTTGCTTAGAACGGCGGTAGCATTATAAGATAGGGTCTTTTACATCTATGTCCCTAACTCGAACCCACTACTCACATTTACCCATAATTTGAAAGCCTACTAAAAAATGCCCCTCCGCCGTTAGGTACCCTTACAGAAATGCCATTCTGCGCTGTTACCGTCCAGTCAAAGCCGGTCAAAGGGCTTTGACCGTTCTGAAAAAAATAGCAAAAATTATCTTAAAAATCTGAAATTTTGTGGGATCAAAGATACTCAGGTTCTCAAGATGCGTGCAAATTTTCGTACTGTTTGGACATTCCAGGAGGTCGTGGCAAAGAAAAAACAGTAAATATATATGTGTATGAAAAGTAAATTCAAAAAAATTGCAAGAAAATTCAAAAAAATATGAAACTTTTTGGCATCAAAGAGGCTCGGGTCTGCAAGGTGCATGCAAATTTTTGTTGTGTTCGGACACTGTAGGAGCTCGTGGGGAAAAAAACAAAATTTGTCTCGGGATTTTTTTTGAAAAAATGACTATTTTGTTTTTTGCTAGAGCTCCTCGCATGTCATTTGATCACAAAAACTTGCAAGAACATTGTCCACCCAAGCCTCTTTGATGCCAAAAAATTTCATATTTTTTTGAATTTTCTTGCTATTTTATTTCAAATTTACTATTCACAAGAGTACAGATTAACTGTTTTTCCTCGCCACGAGCTCCTAGAATGTTCAAATAGCAAGAAAATTTGCATGCACCTTGCGCACATGAGTAATTTCGATCTCACTTAAATTTAAGATTTTTTATATTTTTTTGCTATTTTTTATGACGGTCAAAGCTCTTTGACCGGACGGTAACGACGCAGAAGGGCATTTCTGTAAGGGCACCTAACGGCGGAGGGGCATTTTTGAGCAGGCTTCCGAATTAGGGGTATATCTGATTAGGTCGAGTTAGGGACAGAAACGCAAATGGCCCTATAAGATAATCCCTTACTAAAATTTCAAGGTGTAAGTGTTCTCCCTGAGTATGCACCATTACGACAGTTCGTCGTGCCGAGACACCACGTGATGATCGAGTGTGATAAGCTCTACGTTCACATACAACGGGTCAAGACAGTTTTGCACATGCGGAATACTTGGGTTAAACTTGATGAGCCTAGCATTTACAGACATGGCCTCGGAACACTTGAGACCGAAAGGTCGAACATGAATCATATAATAGATATGATCAACATACAGATGTTCACCATTGAAAACTACTCCATATCACGTGATGATCGGACATGGTTTAGTTGATTTGGATCACGTGATCATTTAGATGACTCGAGGGTTGTCTATCTAAGTGGGATTTCTTTAGTAATATGATTAATTAAACTTAATTTATCATGAACTTAGTCCTAATAGTTTTTGCATATCTATGTTGTAGATCAATGGCCCGTGCTACCGTTCCCTTGAATTTTAATGCGTTCCTAGAGAAAGCTAAGTTGAAAGATGATGGTAGCAACTACACGGACTGGGTCTGTAACTTGAGGATTATCCTCATTGCTGCACAGAAGAATTATGTCCTTGATGCACCGCTAGGTAACAAGCCCTCTCCCGCTAATGTGGACGCTTTGAATGTGTGGAAGACGAGGTCTAATGACTACTCTATAGTTCAGTGTGACATGCTTTACGGCTTAGAATCGGGACATCAAAGACGTTTTGAACATCATGGAGCATATGAGATGTTCCAAGAGTTGAAGTTAATATTTCAAGCAAATGCCCGAGTTGAGAGATATGAAGTCTCCAACAAGTTCTATAGCTTCAAGATGGAGGAGAATGGTTCTGTCAGTGAACACATACTCAGAATGTCTGGATATCATAATCACTTGACTCAGCTGGGAGTTAATCTTCCAGATGATAGTGTTATTGACAGAGTTCTCCAATCACTGCCACCTAGCTAAAAAGGCTTCGTGATGAACTATAATATGCAAGGGATGGAGAAGACAATTCCTGAGCTCTTTGCAATGCTCAAAGCTGCGGAGGTAGAAATCAAAAAGGAGCATCAAGTGTTGATGGTTAACAAGACCGCTAGTTTCAAGAAAAAGGGCAAGGGAAAGAAGGGGAACTTCAAGAAGAATGGCAAGCAAGTTGCCGCTCCTGGGAAGAAGCCCAAGTCTAGACCCAAGCCTGAAACTGAGTGCTTCTACTACAAAGGGACTGGTCACTGGAAGCGGAACTGCCCCAAGTATTTAGCGGATAAGAAGGATGGCAAAGTGAACAAAGGTATATGTGATATACATGTTATTGATGTGTAACTTACTAATGCTCGTAGTAAGCGCTGGGTATTTGTTACAGGTTCGGTTGCTTATATTTGTAACTCGAAACAGGGGCTACGGATTAAACGAAGATTGGCTAAGGATGAGGTGACGATGCGCGTGGGAAATGGTTCCAAAGTCGATGTGATCGCCGTCGGCACGCTACCTCTACATATACCTTCGGGATTTGTTTTAGACCTTAATAATTGTTATTTGGTGCCAGCGTTGAGCATGAACACTATATCTGGATCTTGTTTAATGCGAGATGGTTTTTCATTTAAATTAGAGAATAATGGTTGTTCTATTTATATGAGTAATATCTTTTATGGTCATGCACCCTTAAAGAGTGGTCTATTTTTGTTGAATCTCGATTGTGGTGATACACATATTCATAATATTGATGCCAAAAGATGCAAAGTTGATAATGATGGTGCAACATGTTTGTGGCACTGCCATTTAGGTCGTATTTGTGTAAAGCGCATG
Organism: Aegilops bicornis; assembly: GCA_021605145.1. Taxonomy (NCBI): domain Eukaryota; kingdom Viridiplantae; phylum Streptophyta; class Magnoliopsida; order Poales; family Poaceae; genus Aegilops; species Aegilops bicornis. Next base: position 839,934,780 of record CM038670.1, read on the forward strand.
AAGAAACTCCATGCAGATGGACTTTTGGAATCACTTGATTATGAATCATTTGATACTTGCGAACCATGCCTCATGGGCAAGATGACTAAGACTCCGTTCTCCGGAACAATGGAGCGAGCCACTGAATTATTGGAAATAATACATACCGATGTATGCAGTCCGATGAGGGTTGAGGCTCATGGCGGGTATCGTTATTTTCTGACCTTTACAGATGATTTGAGCAGATATGGGTATATCTACTTAATGAAACACAAGTCTGAAACATTTGAAAAGTTCAAACAATTTCAAAGTGAAGTAGAGAATCATCATAACAAGAAAATAAAGTTTCTACGATCTGATCGCAGAGGCGAATATTTGAGTTACGAGTTTGGCCTTCATTTAAAACAATGTGGAACAGTTTCACAACTCACGCCACCTTGAACACGACAACGAAATGTTGTGTCCGAACGTCGTAACCGTACTTTATTATGGTGCGATCTATGACGTCTCTTACCGATTTACCACTATCGTTTTGGGGTTATGCATTAGAGACAGCTGCATTCACTTCAAATAGGGCACCGTCTAAATCCGTTGAGACGACACCGTATGAATTGTTGTTTGGCAAGAAACCTAAGCTGCCGTTTCTTAAAGTTTGGGGTTGCGATGCTTATGTGAAAAAGCTTCAGCCTGATAAGCTCGAACCCAAATCGGAGAAGTGCATCTTCATAGGATACCCAAAAGAAACTATTGGGTACACTTTCTATCACAGATCCGAAGGCAAGATCTTTGTTGCTAAGAATGGATCCTTTCTAGGGAAGGAGTTTCTCTCGAAAGAAGTGAGTGGGAGGAAAGTAGAACTTGATGAGGTAATTGTACCTTCTCTCGAATTGGAAAGTATCTCATCATAGAAAATCATTCCCGTGATGCCTACGCCAACAAGTGAGGAAGCTAATGATAATGATCATGCAACTTCAGATCAAGTTACTACTGAACCTTCTAAGTCAACCAGAGCATGTTCCGCACTAGAGTGGTACGGTGATCCTGTTCTGGAAGTCATGTTACTAGACCATGACAAACCTACGAACTATGAGGAAGCGATGCTGAGCCTAGATTCCGCAAAATGGCTTGAGGCTATGAAATCTGAGATATGATCCATGTATGAGAACAAAGTGTGGACTTTGGTGGACTTGCCCGATGATCGGTGAGCCATAGAGAATAAATGGATCTTCAAGAATAAGACTGACGCTGATGGTAATGTTATTGTCTACAAAGCTCGACTTGTCGCTAAAGATTTTCGACAAGTTCAAGGAGTTGACTACGATGAGACTTTCTCACCCGTAGCGATGCTTAAGTCTGTCAGAATCATGTTAGCAATTCTCGCATTTTATGATTATAAAATCTGGGAAATGGACGTCAAAACTGCATTCCTCAATGGATTTCTTAAAGAAGAGTTGTATATGATGCAACCAGAAGGTTTTGTCGATCCTAAAGGTGCTAACGTAGTGTGCAAGCTCCAGCGATCCATCTATGGACTGGTGCAAGCATCTCCGAGTTGGAACATACGCTTTGATGAGGTGATCAAAGCATATGGTTTTATACATACTTTCAGTGAAGCCTGTATTTACAAGAAAGTGAGTGGGAGCTCTATGGCATTTCTGATATTATATGTGGATGACATATTATTGATCGGAAATGATGTATAATTTCTGGATAGCATAAAAGGATACTTGAATAAGAATTTTTCAATGAAAAATCTTGGAGAAGTTGCTTATATATTGGGCATCAAGATCTATAGAGATAGATCAAGACGCTTAATTGGACTTTCACAAAGCACATACCTTGATAAAGTTTTGAATAAGTTCAAAATGGATAAGTCAAAGAAAGGGTTCTTGCCTGTGTTACAAGCATGGCCGGCCCTATGTTTCGAAGGGCCCTTGGGCGAACTCTACAAGGTGGGCCCCTAATACTATATGTATATGTTTGTGTTTGCACACTATATATAAACATGTATATGCCTAACTTCATTGGCAAAATATTAAGCATAAATTTTCAGCCATACATCCTCAGTTTGAAATGTCTAATAATAATTGTTAGGAATGTCATATTATGATAGAAAAATAAAAAAAAGGAAAATGAAATTGCCATGATTACCTCAAATGAGAACCAAATTCTAGTGACTCCTGGCTGGGATTAGTTTCTTGCCCCCCTTCTTCATTGACATCAACATTTCCTAAAGATGAAAAACTTTTCTAAAGAACCCTTTTGTCTTTCAATTAAGAGATTGTTCCTATCTTTTTCTCAGTTTTGCAGCACCCGTCAAATGCTTGGGAGGCAACATTCTAAGACTAATGATCTAAAATTATGAAGAAAAAAAAGTAAATAGAAATAGAAATTTGAGTTCAACACCTTAACAACCTTATACTATAATTGAGGATTAGATGAATCATGTACGTATTTTTGAAAGACTGGGAGGACGATGATAGATGAACTCACGCCATAGCACCATCGCAGCCTCACAGACGCTCGGGCAGCAAGAGCAAGGGGGGCCAACGGCAGCACGACGCAAGACGGCGAGAGCAGTCAACAGCCTGCTGCAGCAGCGGCAACCTGCAGGTCCTTGAGCGGCGGAAAGAATAGGGAGCGGCGGCTGAGAGACGAAGTAGAGATCGTGATGGGTTTTAACGCGATCTCCGTGGAGCAATGAGTACGAGATGCGGCCGTCGTAAGAGAGCAACGCTTGATTCTTAAATCTACCAATCAATTGGGCCAGCCCATCACATTGTCCGTTCCTTCTTTTTTTTCTCTATTTTTCTGGGCTATACACATAGATAGATACCAGATCATGGGCCCCCTGCAGGGCTGGGCCCTAGGCCGCCGCCCCTCTGGCCATACCCCAGGGCCGCCCCTGGTTACAAGGTGTGAAGCTGAGTCAGACTCAATGTCCGACACTGCAGATGATAGAGAGAAAATGAAGGTCATTCCCTACACCTCAGCCATAGGTTCTATCATGTATGCAATGTTGTGTACCAGACCTGATGTGTGCCTTGCTATAAGTCTAGCAGGGAGGTACGAAAGTAATCCAGGAGTTGATCACTGGACATCGGTCAAGAACATCCTGAAGTACCTGAAAAGGACCAAGGATATGTTTCTCGTTTATGGAGGTGACAAAGAGCTCGTCGTAAAAGGTTACGTTGATGCTAGCTTTGACACTGATCCGGATGACTCTAAGTCACAAACCGGATACGTATTTTCATTAAATGGTGGAGCTGTCAGTTGGTGCAGTTCCAAGCAGAGTGTTGTGGCGTGATCTACGTGTGAAGCGGAGTACATAGCTGCTTTGGAAGCAGCAAATGAAGGAGTCTGGATGAAGGAGTTCATATCCGATCTAGGTGTAATACCTAATGCACCGGGTCCAGTGAAAATCTTTTGTGACAACACTGGTGTAATTTCCTAGGCGAAGGAATCCAGGTTTCACAAGAGAACCAAACACATCAAGAGACGCTTCAACTCCATCCGCGATCAAGTCAAGGAGGGAGACATGGAGATTTGCAAATTACATGCGGATCTGAATGTGGCAGACACGTTGACTAAGCCTCTTCCACGAGCAAAACATGATCATCACCAAGACTCCATGGGTGTTAGAATCATTACTATGTAATCTAGATTATTGACTCTAGTGCAAGTGGGAGACTGAAGGAAGTATTCCCTAGAGGCAATAATAAAGTTGTTATTTTATATTTCCTTATTCATGATAAATATCTATTATTCATGCTAGAATTGTATTAACCGGAAACTTGATACATGTGTGAGTACATAGACAAAACAGAGTGTCCCTAGTATGCCTCTACTTGACTAGCTCGTTAATCAAAGACGGTTAAGTTTCACGACCATAGACATGTGTTGTCATTTGATGAGCAGGATCACATCATTAGGAGAATGATGTGATGGACAAGACCCATCGATTAGCTTAGCATAATGATCGTTAAGTTTTATTGCTATTGCTTTCTTCATGACTTATACATAATCCTCTGACTATGAGATTATGCAACTCCCGAATACCGGAGGAACACCTTGTGTGCTATCAAACGTCATGACGTAACTGGGTGATTATAAAAATGCTCTACGGGTGTCTTCGAAGGTGTTTGTGGGTTGGCATAGATCAAGATTAGGATTTGTCACTCCGAGTATCGGAGAGGTATCTCTGGGCCCTCTCGGTAATGCACATCACGATAAGCCTTGCAAGCAATGTGACTAATGAGTTAGTTACGGGATGATGCATTACAGAACGAGTAAAGAGACTTGCCGGTAACGAGATTGAACTAGGTACGAGGATACGGATGATCGAATCTCGGGCAAGTAACATACCACTGACAAAGGGAAGGACTTATGCTGTCATTACGGTTTGACCGATAAAGATCTTCATAGAATATGCAGGAACCAATATGAGCATCCAGGTTACGCTGTTGGTTATTGATCAGAGATGTGTCTCGATCATGTCTACATAGTTCTCGAACCCGTAGGGTCCACACGCTTAACGTTCGATGACGATTTGTATTATGAGTTATGTGTTTCGGTGACCGAAGTTTGTTCGGAGTCCTAGATGAGATCACGGAAATGACGAGGAGTCTCGAAATGGTTGAGAGGTAAAGATTGATATATTGGAAGGTGCCATTCGGACACCGGAATAGTTCCGGAGTGTATCGGGTACATCTTTGGAATCTTGGAGGGTTACGAAACCCCGGTGGAAGATATGGGCCATATGGGCCATCTGAGGGAGGCATGCTACGTCTTGAGCTTGTGTTGGTTTCCCCGAAGAAGAGAGGATGATGCGTGAGTGGCGTAAGTATTTCCCTCAGTTTTTGAGAACCAAGGTATCAATCCAAGAGGAGACCACGCCAAGTCCCTCGTACCTACACAAAGCAAATAGCTCCTCGCAACCAACGCGAATAGGGGTTGTCAATCCCTTCACGGTCACTTACGAGAGTGAGATCTGATAGAGATGATAAATAATATTTTTGGTATTTTTTGGTATAAAGATGCAAAGTAAAATAAAAAGGCAAAGTAAAAAAGCAAAGCAATAATAAAGCGTAGGAAGATTAATATGATGAGAATAGACCCGGGGGCCATAGATTTCACTAGTGGCTTCTCTCTAGAGCATAAGTATTTTACGGTGGGCGAGCAATTCTTTGTTGAGCAATTGACAAAATTGAGCATAGTTATGAGAATATCTAGGTATGATCATGTATATAGGCATCACGTCCGAGACAAGTAGACCGACTCCTGCCTGCATCTACTACTATTACTCCACTCATCGACCGCTATCCAGCATGCATCTAGAGTATTAAGTTAATGAAAACAGAGTAACACTTTAAGCGAGATGACATGATGTACAGGAATAAATTCATGCAATATGATAAATACCCCATCTTTTTATCCTCGATGGCAACAATACAATACGTGCCTTGCAACCCTTTACATCCTTTGGGTAAGGACACCGCAAGATTGAACCCAAAGCTAAACACTTCTCCCATTGCAAGAACTACCAATGTAGTTGGCCAAACCAAACGGATAATTCGAAGAGACTTGCAAAGATAACTCAATCATACATAAAAGAATTCAGAAAAGATTCAAATATTGCTCATAGATAATCTTGATCATAAACCCACAATTCATCGGTCTCAACAAACACACCGCAAAAAGAAGATTACATCGAATAGATCTCCACGAGAGAGGGGGAGAACATTGTATAGAGAGCAAAAAAGAGAGAAGAAGCCATCTAGCTACTAACTATGGACCCGAAGGTCTGAGGTAAACTACTCACACTTCATTGGAGAGGCTATGATGATGATGTAGAAGCCCTCCATGGTGGGATTCCTTCCGTGAACTCGGAACAGGCCCCAAGATGGGATCTTGTGGATCTGAGAAAGTTCTTGGCGGTGGAATTAGGTTTTGGCTCCGTGTCGATCTGTTGAAGTGCGTGAGGTATATATAGGAGGAAGGAGTACGTCGGTGGAGCTTCGAGGGGCCCACAAGGCAGGGGGCGCGCCCTAGGGGGGGGCCCTCCACCCTCGTGGCCGCCTCGTGGCTTTCTTGATGGAGGGTCCAAGTCTCCTGGGTCTTATCCGATGAGAAAATCACGTTTCCGAAGATTTCATTCCGTTTGGACTCCGTTTGATATTCCGTTTCTTGAAACACGAAATAGGCAAAAAACAGCAATTACAGGTTGGGCCTCCGGTTAATAGGTTAGTCCCAAAAGTAATATAAAAGTGGAAAATAAAGCCCAATATAGTCCAAAACAATAGATAATATAGCATGGAGCAATCAAAAATTATAGATACATTGGAGACGGATCAGGCATCCCCAAGCTTAATTCCTGCTCGTCCTCGAGTATGTAAATGATAAAAAGAGAATTTTTGATGCGGAGTGCTACTTGGCATAATTTCAATGTAACTCTTCTTAATTGTGGTATGAATATTCAGATCCGAAAGATGCAAGACAAAAGTTCATATTGACATAAAAATAATAATACTTCAAGCATACTAACTAAGCAATTATGTCTTCTCAAAATAACATGGCCAAAGAAAGTTCATCCCTACAAAATCATATAGTTTAGTCATGCTCCATTTTCGTCACACAAGAATGCTCTCTTCATGCACAACCCCGATGACAAGCCAAGCAATTGTTTCATACTCTAGTAATCTCAAACTTATAAACCTTCACGCAATATATGAGCGCGAGCCATGGACATAGCACTATGGGTGGAATAGAATATAATGATGGGGGTTATGTGGAGAAGACAAAAAAGGAGAAGGTCTCACATCAACGAGGCTAATCAACGGGCTATGTAGATACCCATTAATTGATGTTAATGCAAGGAATAGGGATTGCCATGCAACGGATGCACTAGAGCTATAAATGTATGAAAGCTCAACAAAAGAAACTAAGTGGGTGCATCCAACTTGCTTGCTCACGAAGACCTAGGGCATTTGAGGAAGCCCATCGTTGGAATATACAAGCCAAGTTCTATAATGAAAAATTCCCACTAGTATATGAAAGTGACAACATATGAAACTCTCTATATGAAAAACATGGTGCTACTTTGAAGCACAATATATGAGACTCGCTATATGAAGAACATGGTGCTACTTTGAAGCACAAGTGTGGTAAAAGAGATAGTAACATTGCCCCTTTTTATTTTATTTCTTTTTTTGGTCCTTTCTTTTTTTCTTTGGCCTTTCTCTTTTGTGCGGGGAGGGGGGGGGGAGGGGGGGGGCGGGGGGGGGGGTGGGACAATGCTCTAGAAAATGATGATCATCACACTTCTATTTATTTACAACTCAATGATTACAACTCGATACTAGAACAAAGTATGACTCTATATGAATGCCTCCGTGATGTACCAGGATATGCTATGAATAAAGAGTGACATGTATGAAAGAATTATGAACGGTGGCTTTTCCACAAATACTATGTCAACTACATGATCATGCTAAGCAATATGACAATGATGAATGTGTCATGAAGAACGGTATGGTGGAAAGTTGCATGGCAATATATCTCGGAATGGCTATGGAAATGCCATAATAGGTAGATATGGTGGCTGTTTTGAGGAAGATATAAGGAGGTTTATGTGTGAAAGAGCGTATCATATCACGGGGTTTGGATTCACCGACGAAGTTTGCACCAACTCTCAATGTGAGAAAGGGCAGTGCACGGTACCGAAGAGGCTAGCAATGATGGAAGGGTGAGAGTGCGTATAATCCATGGACTCAACATTAGTCATAAAGAACTCACATACTTATTGCAAAAATGTACAAGCCATCAAAAACCAAAGCACTACACGCATGCTCCTAGGGGGATAGATTGGTAGGAAAAGACCATCGCTCGTCCCCGACCGCCACTCATAAGGAGGACAATCAAATAATACCTCATGTTTCAAATTTGTTACATAACGTTTACCATACGTGCATGCTACGGGACTTGCAAACTTCAACACAAGCATTTATCAAATTCACAACTACTCAACTAGCACGACTTTGATATTATCACCTCCATATCTCAAAACAATTATCAAGCATCAAACTTTTCTTAGTATTCAACGCACTCAAAAGAAAGTTTTACAAATCTTGAATACCAAGCATATTATTATTAAGCAAATTGCCATGCTATTTAAGACTCTCAAAATAATCTAAGTGAAGCATGAGAGATCAATAGTTTCTTTAAAACAAATCCACCACCATGCTCTAAAAGATATAAGTGAAGCACATAGAGCAAAATTATAAAGCTCAAAAGATATAAGTGAAGCACATAGAGCAAAACTATCAAGCACAAAAGATATAAGTGAAGCACATAGAGTATTCTAACAAATTCCAATTCATGTATGGATCTCTCAAAAGGTGTGTACAGAAAGGATGATTGTGGTAAACTAAAAAGCAAAGACTCAAATAATACAAGACGCTCCAAGCAAAACACATATCATGTGGTGAATAAAAATATAGCTTCAAGTAAAGTTACCGATGGAAGTGGACGAAAGAGGGGATGCCTTCCGGGGCATCCCCAAGCTTTGACTTTTTGGTGTCCTTGTATTATCTTGGGGGTGCCATGGGCATCCCAAGGATTAGGCTCTTTCCACTCCTTGTTCCATAATCCATCAAAAAAATTCACCCAAAACTTGAAAACTTCACAACACAAAACTCAACAGAAATCTCGTGAGCTCCGTTAGCGAAAGAAAACAAAAGATCACTTTAAGGTACTGTAATTAACTCATTCTTTATTTATATTGGTGTTAAACCTACTGTATTCCAACTTCTCTATGGATCATAAACTATTTTACTTGCCACAGATTCATCAAAATAAGCAAACAACACACGAAAAACAGAATCTGTCAAAAACAGAACAGTCTATAGTAATCTATAACTAACACAAACTTCTGGAACTCCAAAAATTCAGAAAAAATATGAAGACTTAGGAAATTTGTTTATTGATCAGAAGAAATTGGAAACACTATTTTATCTCGTTCTGGTGATTTTTAACAATTATTTTCGTGAACCAATAGTTTCTGGAAATTACAGCAAGATCAAATAACTATTATCCAAGAAGATCATATAGGTTTAACTTGGCACAAACACTAATTAAAACAAAAAACCACATCTAAACAGAAGGTAGATGGATTATTTATTACTAAGGAGCAAGGAAAAATATTGGGTTGTCTCCCAACAAGCGCCTTTCTTTAAAGCCTTTTTAGCTAGGCATTGAGATTCAATGATGCTCACAAGAAAGATAAGAATTGAGGCACAAAGAGAGCATCATATAGCATGTGACAAACAGATCTAAGTCTAACATACTTCCTATGCATAGGCATCTTATAGGCAAACAAATTTGCAAGGCAAGCAAAAACTACCATATGCAAGGAAGCGGAAAGAGACAATAGCAATCTCAACATAACGAGAGGTAATTTAGTAGCATGAAAGTTCCTACAACCATATTTTCCTCCCTCATAATAATTAGATGTAGGTTCATAGGAAAATTCAACAAAATATCTATCACAAAATATATTCTCAACACGATCCACATGCATGCCAAGTTGACACTCTTTCAAAAGAGTGGGATTATCATTAACTAAAGTCATGATCTCTCCAAACCCACTTTTATCAAAAACTTCATAAGATTGAACATTCTCCAAATATGTGGGATCTAAAGTTGACACTCTTCCGAACCCACTTTCAATATTATTGCAAGCAATATTATCAATCTCATATTCATCATGGGGCTTAAATAAATTTTCAAGATCATAAGAAGAATCACCCCAATCATGATCATTGCAACAAGTAGTAGACATATCAAAACTAGCATCCCCAAGCTTAGGGTTTTGCATATTATTAGCATAATTTACATCAATAGAATTTATAATAAAATCATTGCAATAATGCTTTTTATTCAAAGAACTATCGTGAATCACTTCGTGAAGCACTTCATCACAATTTTCAGATTTACGGATTTCAGGCAAAACCTTATAAAGATAATCTAGTGCATCCAAATCACTAGGAATTGGTTCATCATAATTGGATCTCTTAAAAAGATTCGCAAGTTGATGAGGATCCATAGATATTAGCTTCTCTGTTTAGGAATAAATACTCAATTATTTCAACCAAACGAGCAAACGAGCCAAGTAAGACATCAAGGCAAACAAAAAGACGAACGAAAAAGAGAGGGCGAATAAAACGGCAAGGGTGAAGTGGGGGAGAGGAAAACGAGAGGAAAATGGCAAATAATATAATGCGAGAGATAAGGGATTGTGATGGGTACTTGGTATGTTGACTTTTGCATAGACTCCCCGGCAACGGCGCCAGAAATCCTTCTTGCTACGTCTTGAGCTTGCGTTGGTTTTCTCCGAAGAGGAGAGGATGATGCAGCAGAGTAGCGTAAGTATTTCCCTCAGTTTTTGAGAACCAAGGTATCAATCCAGTAGGAGACCACGCGCAAGTCCCTCGTACCTACACAAAGCAAATAGCTCCTCGCAACCAACGCGAATAGGGGTTGTCAATCCCTTCACGGTCACTTACGAGAGTGAGATCTGATAGAGATGATAAATAATATTTTTGGTATTTTTGGTATAAAGATGCAAAGTAAAATAAAAAGGCAAAGTAAAAAATCAAAGCAATAATAAAGCGTAGGAAGATTAATATGATGAGAATAGACCCGGGGGCCATAGATTTCACTAGTGGCTTCTCTCTAGAGCATAAGTATTTTACGGTGGGCGAACGAATTACTGTTGAGCAATTGACAAAATTGAGCATAGTTATGAGAATATCTAGGTATGATCATGTATATAGGCATCACGTCCGAGACAAGTAGACCGACTCCTGCCTGCATCTACTACTATTACTCCACTCATCGACCGCTATCCAGGATGCATCTAGAGTATTAAGTTAATGAAAACAGAGTAACGCTTTCATCAAGATGACATGATGTAGAGGAATAAATTCATGCAATATGATAAATACCCCATCTTTCTATCCTCGATGGCAACAATACAATACGTGCCTTGCAACCCTTTCTGTCACTGGGTAAGGACACCGCAAGATTGAACCCAAAGCTAAACACTTCTCCCATTGCAAGAACTACCAATATAGGTGGCCAAACCAGACGGATAATTCGAAGAGACTTGCAAAGATAACTCAATCATACATAAAAGAATTCAGAAAAGATTCAAATATTGCTCATAGATAATCTTGATCATAAACCCACAATTCATCGGTCTCAACAAACACACCGCAAAAAGAAGATTACATCGAATAGATCTCCACGAGGGGGAGAACATTGTATAGAGATCCAAAAAGAGAGAAGAAGCCATCTAGCTACTAACTACGGACCCGAAGGTCTGAGGTAAACTACTCACACTTCATCGGAGAGGCTATGATGATGATGTAGAAGCCCTCCATGGTGGGATCCCCTTCCGGAGGAGCTCCGGAACAGGCCCCAAGATGGTATCTCATGGATACAGAAAGTTGCGGCGGTGGAATTAGGTTTTTGGCTCCAAATCGATCTGTTGAGAATGCGAGGTATATATCGGAGGAAGGAGTACGTCGGTGGAGCTTCGAGGGTCCCACGCGGCAGGGGGTGCGCCCTAGGGGGGCGCCCTCCACCCTCGTGACCGCCTCGTGGCTTTCTTGATGAAGGGTCCAAGTCTCCTGGGTCTTATCCGATGAGAAAATCACGTTTCCGAAGATTTTATTCCGTTTGGACTCCGTTTGATATTCTGTTTCTTCAAATCACTGAAATAGGCAAAAAACAGCAATTCTGGGCTGGGCCTCCGGTTAATAGGTTAGTCCCAAAAGTAATATAAAAGTGGAAAATAAAGACCAATATAGTCCAAAACAATAGATAATATAGCATGGAGCAATCAAAAATTATAGATACATTGGAGACGTATCAAGGCACACTAGCCCATAAGGGGCTGGCGCGCCCCCCACAAAGGGGAAGCCGAATTGGAGTAGGGGAAGGAGGCGGCGCCCCCCTTTCCTTCTCCTTCTCCCTCTCTTTCCCCCCTTCCCTCTCCGGTAAAAGGAAAAAAGGGGGGCGAATCCTACTATGTTTGGAGTCCTAGTAGGACTCCCCCCATGGCGTGCCCCTTGTGGTCGGCCTCCTCCCTCCTCCTTTATTTACGTGGGCAAGGGGGCACCCCAAAGCACATCAATTGTTTCTTAGCCGTGTGCGGTGCCACCCTCGACAGTTTACTCCTCCGGTCATATTGTCGTAGTGCTTAGGGGAAGCCCTGCGTGATCAACTTCACCATCACCGTCACCACGCCGTCGTGCTGCCGGAACTCTTCCCAGACACTCTGCTGGATGAAGAGTTCGAGGGACGTCATCGAGCTGAACCTGTGCAGAACTCGGAGGTGCCGTATGTTCGGTGCTTGATGGGTTGAATCGAGAGGATGTTTGACTACATCAACCGCGTAAGCTAACGCTTCCGCTTTCGGTCTATGAGGGTACGTGGACACACTCTCCCCCTCTCGTTGCTATGCTTCTCCTAGATAGATCTTGCATGAGCGTAGGAATTTTTTTGAATTTGCATGCTATGTTCCCAACAAAAGCTTCTTATGATATTCAGAGATGTACAATTTTAGGTGCTCGTGTCCTACAATTGTACCCTCATCTTGTTCAAGATTTATTATCTTCTTCTTTCTATGTTTCCCATTAGCTATCATATGAAAAAACTGTGTATTATCATCTCCTTGGACGATCTTAGACACCTTTACTCTAAGCGCCCATTTCATTTCCTCCTCTCTCATAAGGGTTTGTAACTTCTTCTCGGCCTCATTCTTAATATCTCGCTCCGACATATTAAGAAGGGTGGATTTTGCTTTCACATCAAGTTTTTTAATAATTTGTGTTAGCCTCTCCTTTTCAACTTTGTAAATACCACTTTGGTTTTGGCCCACCCCCTCAAGAATTGGCGCAAATGTCTAATTTTGTTCTGCCATATTTCCACATGAGAAGTCCCACTAGACTCCCTGGCCCATTCTGTGGCAATAAGGTTTAGGAAGCCCTCCCTCTTGAACCATCCTAGTTCGAAAGAAAACGTATTTCTGTTGCCCACATGGGTCGATTCCCCGGAATCAACCAGCAATGGGGCATGGTCAGAAATGGCCCTCTGTAGGGCTCAAACCGTTAGCAGTGGAAATTTCTGTTCCCACTCAACACTAGTAAGGACCCTGTCCAATTTCTCATAGGTAGGGATTGGTAAGGAATTAGCCCACGTGAATTGTCTACCAGAAAGTTCAATCTCCCTCAAGTCGAGACTCTCAATGATCATACTCAACATGAATGACCACCTTCCATCGAAACTGTTATTATTTTTTCCTCTTGTCTTCTAATGATGTTGAAATCTCCTCCAACCATAATGGGAAGCCTTTCATCCCCACAAACTCTAACTAAATCTGCAAGGAAGTCAAGGCTTAAGTTCTGGCTGCGCCGCACCATATACGGCCACCAAAGCCCACCTGAATCCATCAATTTTCGATCTCACTCGAAATTTGACAGCAAATTCGCCGTGAACCACATTTAGCACTTCTAAAGTTTCACACTTCACCCAAGTAGGATCCCTCCAGATCGCCCCCTTGGAGGAATACAGTGCCAATCAAAATCAACACCTCCCGAAATGGTGTTGAGAAACTGGGGAGTAAAATTATCCCTACCCGTCTCTAATAAAGCCATGAAATCCAATTTTCCCTCTACCGATGTATCACCAAGGAATCTTCTTTTAGCCTTCTTTTTTGCCCATAGGTTGAAGAAAGTACTTTCTGTGGCTCCAGTCGACCTGATGTGCAACCTGAAAGTACTTTATTTGTTGTGTATTCGCTAAACTAACACAGTAGTAATTCAAGTAAACATGATACAACTCCAAATTATACCACATGTCCACATTAATAAGTAAACGTGCTTCCTGATCACAGCTATCACACATCATCGAGTGAAGCACATCAAAGTTACTCCTTATCTTTCTAGTTCCACTGAAAGACCAACAACTTGGATTTTCCCCTAGCACTACTAGGAAAAACCTTATACACAGAACTTTAGCAGTAGCACGGGTCAGAAAAGCATGCTGGTGTTAAATAGCAGTAGCGCGCTTGTGCAAACCGCACTGCAAATAAAGTTCTAGCAGTAGCGCGTCTTGTTCTAAACACGTTACTACTAAAATTCCCACGGCTTAGCCGATAGGCTACACATAGTAGTAGCGACCTATATCGAACCGCGCTACCGCTACTTCCTTTGTAGCAGCGCGTTTTAATCTAAACTAGCTGCTACTAAAGGATATAAAATCAAATGGAAAGCAAATAGAAAGGTAATTGAAAATGAAAGAAATAAAATAAGGTGAAAGAAAAAAATGTGAAGAAAACTAAATGAAAAAGGGAAAAAAGAGAAAGGAGTAGCAGTAGCGCGTATCCCAGAACGCGCTGTAGCTAACGTAGCAGTAGCGCGCTTTCTGGAACGCGCTACTGCTACTTCTGACTTAACCACGGGGTTCGTCCTTCCCCACGGCCACTTCCCCCAAATCCAACTCTCCACTCTCGCCGCCGCCGTCCGCCGCACGCTCTCCGCACACCCTCTACGCTGCCCCGACCCCAGATTCAACGCCGCCCCCGCCTCGACCTCAACGCCGCCCCGGACGCCGCCCCCGACCCCGACCTCGACGCCGCCATCCGCCGCGCGCCCGAGCCCCGACCCCGACCTCGACGCCGCCTGCCCCTCCCTCGTCGCAGGCACCCGAGGTGAGCACGCCTGCTCCTCCCTCTCCCCTACCTCTGCCTAAGGTTTCTTTATATTTTAGTTGCATCAAATTAGTTAGGGTTCATGTAAGGGTGGAAACGAATCGGATGCGGATGCGGCTCAAATGAGTTAGGGTTCATGTAAGGGTGGAAACAAATCAAATTTCTAAGATGAATCATAAAACGAGTAAAATTTGAAGGGCGATTTCACTTTATAGTTGGATAATTGGAATATCCGCTACCACTTTCCACCCCTAGGTTCATCAAATTAGATGGTAATTAGGGCAGTAGTTACTAGGTACTAATTAGTTAGTAAGAACTAGGTACTAATTAGGTACTAGTTTATTTTTAGTAAGAACTAGTTGAATTAATAGAACTAGTTAGTAAGAACTTGTTGCTATTTTTTTAGTTAAAGCAATTTTTCCCGCATCGACGTGGACGATGCCTATCCCGCATCCTCGTCGTCGAGTCGGCGGAGGACGACACCTGCTTGACCAGATGGGCCATGTCCAGGACTGGGCTCCGCCGGGTGGTACTGGGAGGCGCTACCACTACTAGAATCTGGCACTTTGCCATTTGCCATGGCAGATGGCAAAGGCATGGTCGGCGGATGGCAAAGGCTTTGCCATCTGCCAGCAGATGGCAAACAGTTTGTCTGAAACCCTGCCGGCAAACGCTTCTTTGTCGTCTGCTGGCTGATGGCAAAGAGCCTGTGCCTTTGCCATCAGCCGGCAGATGGCAAAGCCTCTTAACGGGGTTAGCCCCGTTAAAGGCTAACGGCATACTTTGCCGTCTGCCAGCAGATGGCAAAGGTTGCATGCTTTGCCGTCTGCCAGCAGATGGCAAAGGGCCCAAATAGGCCAGCCCAAATTTTACATGTAGATGACACGTGGCCTCTTTGCCATCTGCCAGCTGATGGCAAAGTGCCTATATTGCCCCATTTAATTTTGTTTTTTCTTATATCAATTCATTTTCACAGAAAATCAAACACAAATATATTTATATGACCAATATAGCATATTCAACACATATTACCAATGGTCATGAACACATATATATCGAACACATATCCAACACATGTTACCAATAGTAGCAAGTTTCATCCATACATATACATAGTTTCATCAATATTACACAGTTTCATCATAGGTAGCAAGTTTCACAAAGTCAAAACAAAAACTAAAGACAAGCACTCCATCAACCCAAGCTTCCGTGATCTGAAGCAAATCTACAAAATGGGAAAGAAGAAAGTTAGAAGAAGAAGACTAGAAGAAGAAGATTATTATGATGCAACTTATATCTGTAAAATAGGTCATTTTGGAGCTAAGTATGGTTATTATGTCATTTTTTAGCTAACTAAGCATACTAAGTCATTTTGGTGTAAAAAATGCTAAGTTATGTTGCACCAAATTAAAGATCATTTGCAATGTCTCGTTAGCATGAACACATGGGGAGGTTGTCGAACACCAGACCCTCATAGCGACGAAACAACTGCACATTTAAATCCTACTAAAAGTAAATACCATATACTTATTTGATCCATAAGGTATGAAATACAATAGGAATACCCGGTTTGTGGTTTTGTGGAAGTAAATTGAAAAACAACATATAGGCATCTTCATATATAATTGAACTTATAACACACATGTATACATGTTGTAATTAGAAGAAGAAAAATACAGTGGTAACTCATCTCAGTTAGTTATTGTAGACCATTTAGTGAAAGCAAGAAAGTTGACCCAAGGGAGTATCGAGACGTAAGATTATATTCAGACTACATTTGCTCTATCTATACCTATACTAATTACAGACTTCCAAAAAATTACCATGTTAATCAGTAATTAGGAGCCGTCAATTTGGTGGGACCAAATTATTACGGTTTAGATCAACTCATAGGAAAAACTTATGGTTTAGATTGATTCACACGAAAAAAACTCAGTTATCTCTCCCGTGACCCAACTCTCTCAATCTCTCCAAAATAATAAACTCTCTCAATCTCTCACGTCTCATTTATTTCTCCAGTTAGAAAAAACTGAATTATCTCGCTCATGTGTCCCAAGCGCTCACGTATCTCTATGAAACACTCCGACGTAAAGAAAACTCTTCTTGGAGGCACCAATGAACCATCCATGTCAATATATCTTATGACTCCATAGCCCTATCAATCTGTGCAAGCATATGTCGCTGCTGCTAGCACGAGTTGAGTGTAATTTTCTTGGGATGAACTAGACAATGCCAAGCACATCTGGCTTCCAGAGACGAGGAATATTTAGTCAGCGACTAATCCTGGTACCCATGCCCTCTTGGTGGAAATAATAGAAACAACAATAGTCGACTCAGGTTAGTGCTCAAATCTTCAAAGATTTACAACTGTATCTCCTTAAA
The DNA here is from genome assembly GCA_021605145.1 of Aegilops bicornis. Classification (NCBI taxonomy): domain Eukaryota; kingdom Viridiplantae; phylum Streptophyta; class Magnoliopsida; order Poales; family Poaceae; genus Aegilops; species Aegilops bicornis. The sequence goes on from CM038670.1 coordinate 839,951,914, forward strand.
GATTTACAATTGTATCTATAATTCTTTATGATCAATTTGGTGATCATGTATTATAGACAAGCAGAGAAGACCTCATGGTTATTTTGGAGTACGCGGTTTATTTAAACAGTCAACGTCTCTCATTACTGATTCTTCAGCTCAATTCACGGCAACTATGACGATGGTGACGTACGTGTGCAGTCATTTTCTTTTATGCGGGTTTTAGTTGATCAACCAACTAATCCGACCGGTTGTAAGCTGTGTGCTATACGCCGAGTGCAACACTTGGCCTATAGTTCGCCGAGTTTGAAACAGCTTTTGCCGTGTATGAAACATACACGGCTTACAAAGTTTTTCCTGTAGTGAGATTGTTGTAATGTATATCCATGTAGTTGCATGAAGCAAACACAATTTCGATGTGCATGTCACTTATTTTCAAATACTTTATTGAATGCGCCATACTGTAGTTGACTTCTTATATAGGGAAAAGATGTGGAAGATCCTCCACGTGATTCCACTGTATGTTTTAACACTAGGTTGAAGATGTTAGTTTGGCTGCTTCAGCACATGCACTGACAGGCATAAGCATCACGTGTGTAAACTGAAAATTCAGTGTATCCTCATGCTAAATTAGCATAAGCTTCTAACTTATTAGGACAATGATACTATGCTTCAACTCGAAAGGTATACGTATAAAGGGTATTTTAATTTTATTGCACCTTGCTGAAATCGATGTTTTATATACTTCGGTGTCAGGTGGTATCAAGCTTGATCATGAAATCTTGGAAAGTATAAACACCATTCTTGCATGTGTGTGAACTTACATGCAAACTCACCCAAGGTGCCAGGTACAATGATTTTTCACCAACCAGTTCAACGTCGTCTTCTTGACTGTTATTGGGAGTTTGGGACATATTCAGTACTGAAATCTAGATGAGTTCACATCCAGGTTTTTCTTTCAGGTTGCTTTGTATGTGTTGACTTCTACCCAGCTGCTGAGATGAACTTCCATCCAAGACATTTCAACTTTTTATAAAGATGGATCAAATATATTTTCCCAAAAAGGTCTACCATCTGCTGCTATGCATGCATTAGTAGTAGTCGTAATTTAGTTCACCAACTTACAGGATTTGTGAAGCATTCTAACTAATTCACGAGTGCTCAGCCTTGCTCCGTTTCAATTTTCAAATCAAAAGTGTGTTAAATTTCCATTCCAATTAAGAGATATTTGCATGGATATGAATAACCAATTGGTATATGTATGACAAGAGAAAAACAAATCATATTGTTTGATTCATATAGCTGAATTGTTTTGGAGGGAAGTATTCTGGTGACTCTGTAATCTGCCTGTGAACATGTTGTTTAGTTATGGATATTTACTCAGATGCGGTAGTACCCTAGGAGATAAAAAAGGGAAGAGATCATGCCATATGCTGCATTCTTTGATGGATTTGACATTAAGTTGGGCCTATAAAGATGAAGTAATCGTTGAACTATCACACATGTTGCAAGGTGCTATATTATCCTAGGGAGTCAGGTACGCAAGCTATAGGCAGAGGACATAGACTCATAATGAAATAATCTTCGTGATAACATTATTTGAGAGAGAGAACAAAGTTTAGTCAACAATAACAGGGCGCAATCATCAAGTGTGCTTATGCACCGCTCTGCATGCAGCAATAAAATATATTGATTATTCAGCTCAATCGATTATTGGTTTGTTACGGAACAATAACAATAGCTGCGAAGGATCCTAATTTGTATGTACCTCTGGATTTCATATACTGTTGTTGACATTGACACTGAACTATGTTCTGTGACAGGGTTTTTTATATTCTTTTGCTACATGAGTTGGTATAAATTCTAAATCAGAACAGTCAGAAGTTAGCAGATGGAGGCAATAAGGTTATTTCTTTCGAGCATGGAGTTTTGCACAAGAATTTAAATGCTCCCTCATGTACAGTAAAATCAAAATAAATAGTACTAAAAAACAGGAAAAACATAATTATGCACGCCGTGTTCTACTAAACTCTAGAATCTCTCTTATATGAAAAACTATATGAGAAGAAATGGCATGAAACTTATGGATTAATTTTCTTTTTGCATACATGCTGAGCTGGGAGATCATAGGGTATTAAACAGTATAATCCCTCTTATAAGAAAAAATATGAGCTGAAATGTCATGAACCAAATGGATTAATTTTCCTTTTGCATACATGGTGAGCTGAGAGATCATAGGGTCTTATAGGCCATTGATTGTTTGTCTTCAGTCTAACTAGGACATATTTTTGCCATGTTATGGCCACTACTCACCTCGCTAGCTCCTTCAAGGATGTTTTGACTTATACTCCTTTGTTATCTACAAGGGGGAACTAATCGATCAGAGGCCATTCACTTTCCTTTCAATAAATTAAAAGGTGGATCTCACCTTATTTTCAACACATGTCAAAACAGAGAATCTAAAAATAACTTGGTCAACATGAAAAAAATGAGAAAGTGCCTTATTCAGGTTTAACTATACTTTGTTGATATTCAAACTGAACATTGTTGCCATTTACTTACTTCCTAAACCATCTGAATGATTTGTTGTTGTTGTTGTTCCTAAACTATGGCAAGCAGAATTAAATTAGAAAGGTGCAGACATGAAGACCAAAAAAGTGTACATATGGCATCCCCATTCTCTAATAGTGAAAATAGAACAGACATCCAAAGTAAAAAATCAATTCCTATGTGTTAAGGTTGGAAGAAATATTCTAATATAAGCGATAATTCAGCGATGCAAAACCAATTTAAAATTTCCATTCCTACAAATGTAGATGAAATAATAAAGCTACACATTCAGTATGCTATTTTATTTGGATATACTAATGAGAAAATTAGGGAAGTGGGAAACCACTTCAGACCACCTTTAATTACAGGTGAGCTTGTCGAAAAAACACTTATGCACTTTACCTTTTCAAAAGAAGGAAACATTTATGCAACTCTTCGATAACTGAATCAACTTTCAGGTGTATATACGCTATAAGAAGAACAAAGTCAGTCGTTCCATTCTTCGCTACATGAGGGAGGATGAAGATGGAGGATTGAAGCAACAAGCTCTAAATTGGAAGATAAAGGTTGACTGGAGATATAATCTGTGTGTTGCTTACCTTGGCATCTTGGTATCAGGTGCGCCCGCTGTCACTTGACGTCTTGACCACCACTGCTACCATCTATCCCAGCTACTGCAGCATGCACTGCCATTTAGAAGAAAAAGACTATTCATGCATAGAAAAATCATTGCTGCAACTTGGAACGGCATGTTCTAGTAGCAATCCTAGATATACAAAGAGAGGCTTAGTCAGAAATTAGTTGGGTGTCACACTACTATCGGGTGTTGCAAACAGATGTCAATGATATGCAAGTTTCTCTTCGTTAAGAGCGGTATCCATTTAGGTGTCCCCTTTGCATCATACTATGGAAATTCAGTTCTGATTCACCATCTACCCAGACTAATGACTACACATATCATTTATAATTAATCTAAAATCATCATGAGAATACTCTATAGTGGAAATTACTTTGAAGGTTATTATTGTGCAACCCAAAATTTCTGCAATGAAATGGGGGAAGCAACTTTTTACTAAAAAAATGAGCCTATCTGAACAAATCTGAGCATCACAAAATTATTATAAGCAGATTTACAGCATTATCCACAATCAGATTGTTTGTCGAAATTTTTCCACACACACACACGTACATTGACACCGCCATGGGAGGGCTCCTTCGCCTAGCGCCGCATACTGGCCCGCCTGGGCGTCGGGGAATCGTCGGATCCGCCCGGATCCAGGCGCAACGAGGGTCACCGGAGGAGCAGCGAGGCGAGCTCGGGACGGGCCTCCATGGCGGCCTCCTGGCCTTCTGGCGGCGGGGTACGTCTGCGGGGGAGAGAGATGGGTGAGGGAGTAGGGGAGGAGAGGAGAGAGGGCGGTGGCGCAGGGGCTCACCATAGCTTGGGAGCGTCGCTCAGGCATCAATGGCGTCGGGGCTAGCTCCTCTGAGACATATGGGATCACAGCTCCTTGAAGAAGGCGCGTCGGACGGCGGTGAAGATGGGATCTGGTGGGAAATAGACCGGGCTGGCGGGGGGCGGGGCGGTGGGCGACCTGGATCCGGAGCAGCGACCGACGGGGACCGACGCGGCCGGCCTTGATCCTTGGGGTGGCGGGCGACGGCCGGCGGGGAGGCACAACTGGTCGGTCTCCTCCCTTGCGGTGGGGCGGGAATGGACCGGCGGGATGGCCTATCCTCCGGCCATGTAGGGGAAACCGACGGCGGCGGCGACCGGTGAGGGTGGCGGGGAACCCTATCCAGCACGCATGGGAGTGGGCTGAGACTGATTCGGGGTGGCTGGGGTTTTTTTAGGGAGGCTGGGGGTTTTCTTTTCTTTAATTTTTCACTCTTTGCTTTTTTGTAGCAAGGAGAGAGATAGTTCCATCTCTTTGCCATCTGCCATCAGATGGCAAAGAATCTTTGCCATCTGCTGGCAGATGGCAAAGAGGTGGGGCTGGTATGCCGTTACACTCTTGACGGCCACAGGATTTGCCAACCTCTTTGCCATCAGCTGGCAGATGGCAAAGATTATTTGCCATCCACTAGCAGATGGCAAAGAATTGGCTGATGGCAACCATGTTCTTTGCCGTCTGTCAGTTCTTTGCCATTTGTTTTTTATAAGCAGATGGCAAAGACGTTCTTTGCCATCAGCTGGCAGATGGCAAAGAGCTGGCTGATGGCAAATTCCCTGTTTCCAGTAGTGTACCTACCGGGAGGCGCAGGTTGATGAGGTGCCAGCATGTCGTTGACCCGAACCTTCTTTGGTGGCGGTCGCGTGGGCCAGTGACGGTCCAGAGGCTCGAGGGCCCCGCGGAGGTGGTGCGTCACCGTGTCAGTGAGGAGGACGCGCACGTCCATCGCTACTTGTTTGCGTTGGAGCACAGGTTCTCCAATACCTGGCAGGTTCTCCAGGGATCTCACTGGAGCTATGATCCCGTGATGGTTCCTTCTCTGTGGGTGTCCACCGCCCGCGCCGATACCCGTCTTGTGCTAGGGTTTTAGTTGTATTAGTGATGTTATATGTATGACACTACTATTCGAGATGTATTAGTGATAATATTCGACGATGTACTGACACATGAGATGATTTACTTTTGCTTATTGAATGCATGCTAATTTGAGTCCTATAAGATATTTTGAAATGTATATCTTGTGTTGCTCAAATAGGATATGTGCTTGCCCAAGTGGCCGGTCATGTTTGGTTACACCTTCGAGTGGCCTATGTTTTGCCGGAGTGTTGATTCATTTCCGTTCCGGCAAATTTCAGGCACTCGATATGTCCTATTTTAGCAAAGGTCATGCCAGATTTTTCCGTGAATTTTGGCATGACTTGTGCCAGAATATGTAGGAAATATCGAGTGCCCAGGATTTGTGTGTTGAGTATCCTGGTAGTTGTCTTCGATCGATTTTCAATTAATGTTTTAACTATGAACATAGGAAATGTCTGACGATGAAAAGGATTACGGTATTTGCAAATACTGCAAAGACGAAGCGCTGACCTGTGCGACAGAATCTTCCTAGATGATGATAGGCGCTTCAGCATCAAGCTGGACGAGAACTTCGAAGTGGATATAGTAAGTCACAATGACAAGTCTTTTTTCGTAATTAAGCATGACATCTGCTTCATTTGCTTCAACTTATATTTTTTTTACTATTCTACTAGCGTATCCCCTGCAATGCAAGAGTTTTTGTATTGGATAAGATAGGTTTCGGTCATACTATGGAGGTAAAGAAAGTTTACTTGAAGACCGAGCATAGTTATATTTTCCACGCAAAATTATACAATTCAGACGACTACAGCTATTTTGGATGCAAAACATGGCGAGCACTATGCAAGACTTATGCATTTGAGCCTGATATGGTTATCACCTTTGATATTCGTCCGGAAGATGATATTGAAGGTAATACCGACATCTGGGTCGATGTGCAGACGCCTCCAGTTATACCATTATGTAAGTTTCTCAACCATATTTATGTCTTTTATATTGTTTATTTAAAAATAGTTGATAACTAATTTGTATTGTCAGCTTATTTCGGTGCAAGTAAACATGTCCAGCGCTTGATAGACAGGACCGTATACTGTGCCGGGGCTGAACTCAACTGCGAGGAGCTCAGTCATTATGTTTCATGGCTTGCGGATCTTGATACTGTCAAGGCAAATTTTCTTCCTGCATTTAGAAATGTTAGTACTGAAAATGTGCAACCAATAGTGTTCGTAATGAACTACGGTCACATCTATTTAGGAAGGATGGTAAGATTTTTACTATTTGTCCTCAGTGCATCTTTTCCATACATTATTTTTTAAGCTAAACTTCATTGCTAAGTATGTTACCATACGATGTTCTTCAACAGGGACTATCGATGAATGTTGTGCCTTATGGGATCGAGACTAAAGGTACCATGAGTATTATTAGCTTACGGCCAAGATATCCTACAGATTACTCTAGTGCATTCAAGATTAGCGACGGATTCTTAATAGTGCAAGACTGGACCAAATATGTGATGGGGGAGCGCAGAGAAGTACTAGGGGGCAGCAAACAGATGCGCTGCCCACGATTAGGAGACAGGTTTATCTGCATGCTCCAACTTGATCAAGGAGGAGAGATATACATGTTTTATTTTATTTTACCTAAGAGAGAGCAGCAGGAGTGATTAGCTAGCTAGAAATGAGTTTGAAGATGATGATGTGCTACACTATTACTATGATGATAAAATAGCTAGTGTTGGTGGTAATGACTATAATGATTATTATTAGCTACTGTTAGTGGTGATTAAATAAATACTGTTGGTGGTAATGACTATGATGATGATTAAATAGCTTGTGCTGGTGGATTAGATTCAAGTGGAGGCAACATGTGGTGCACATCGAAAGTACTACTAGTCCAAACTAGATCAAGTTTGGATTAGTAGTATACTTTTGACATGCACCACATATTGCCTCCACTTGAACCTAATCCACCTTCATTTGACATACTGTTATGGACATAATGATGTAAACCTCATAACTGGTATTGTACCAATATTTGTACGATGGAGCGATGGAGATAAATACACTAAAAATAAAAAAATAAAAAAATGAATACTGGTAGCGATGGAGAGAAAACACGCTGCCACTAGTTACATTAGCAGTAGCGTGGGAGCGAACAAACGCTGCAGCTATTTGTCCTAGTAGTAGCGCTGCGATGGCACACTGCGTTACTGCTAAGCAATAGCTGTAGCGCCTTATTAGTAGCCCTCCCGCGATACTAGTGAGTACAAAACCAGCGCTACTGCTAGAGTTTTCCCTACTAGTGTAGAGCCATGAAACCAAAAGAGAAGAAAAATAAATAAAATCAAACATTCGGTTAATAGGTACAATCGGGTGCACAGTAGTTCCTTACAATTAATATGTCGATCGATATATGATAAGAAAAATATTACAACTAAGATAAACAAATTGTCCTCCACAAACTTGTACGAAGATATTTGTTAGCCGCGTATGTTATAGAACTCTATAGCAAAATATTCAAATGTAATAAAAATAGACACATAAATAAAATTATTTTGTATATGAATGTTCATCTATTTTTTCTCTTATATGGATGGAATTTAACTTACTTAAATGTCCCAAACATATTTGGAAAAAATAATATAATTTTTACAACAAATAGGAGTTGGTTTGTCATTATAGTAATATTAATGTTTTTTAATAATATTTAACTCTAAGTTACTACTTGGGGTTCATGTTGTTAGGTAAACAATTTTTTTTCTAAATGTTGTACTCTCTCCTATCAAATAAGTGTCTTAAGTAAAACTACGACAATAATTTTGGATCGGAAGGAGTATCAATGTAAAACAAAATTATGGATAGTAAATTTGATATATAATAAATAAAAGTGTTTGCTATAAATAAGTTATAACCATTGGTGGAACCAGATATCGAGGTTTACTGGAGTGACGGGCAACGACATTCCTACATTAGTTTGTTCCCATTGGTCACTATGTACGGGTTGTATGGATCGCTAGCGAAGACCCGAGGCGATTGACTATGCTCAACCCAATGGTTGATTCTTCCACTGGTGATAACCATATTTCTAAACTGCATGCACAATTAAAATTGATCATTTTAACCAATTGTTTATGCTTTTATGATGTTTTGTGATTTCCCTTTTCCGATGCCTTAGTTATATCATCATAGTTATCTTCAACATTATCTAAAAAGGCGTAATATTCCTTCTTTAGTCTTACATCTTCTATTTCATGCAACCTCCCACATCCCTGTAGACCCACATCGTTTGCCCTTCTTTTGTGTATCTCTGGTTTATTTTTGTGTGACTCCCTTTCCTGGTTCGATAGAAAACAACCCACACACCATAATCAATCACTGTCAACGCCTCCCATACTCTTCTCACTTTTCCCAACCTAGGGTTCCCAGCCCCCACTACTATAGAACCAAATAACACCGGCAAATCATAACATCATTGATGCGCCAACAGTCTGTCATTGGTTTCGAGTCGGTAATGACTTTATCATCACTAACGATCCTGATGGACAGTTGGTGATGATAACTACCGCTAAATGGTTGGTTGAAAAGCCTAAAAGTTGGGATACACCAGCTGCCAAAAATGAACCGGTGGAAACCTCAGCTTTTAAAGAAGTGTTGGTTGTTTAGAATACCCCTTTGGTTTAGGTTCCGGTTTTTTAGCCAAAAATTGGCATCTCAAACAGAAACTAACCACCAGTTGCCAAAAAGGTACTCGGGAAACCTCATCTTTTAAAGAAGTGTTGGTTTAAAAAACCCTTTGGTTCAGATTCTATTTTCTTTTTGCCAAAAGTTGGCAGCACAAACTGAAACAAACAACAATTGCCAAAAAAGAACTAGGGAAAACCTCATCTTTTAAAGAGTGTTAGTTGTTTAGAATACCACTTTGGTTCAAATTCCAACTTTTTTAGCCAAAAGTTGGCAGCTCAAACTGAAACAAACTCAGACATGTGGTCTCACTACTATCACAGGCTTGAGGCGTCCGTCGTCGGGCATGTGCTTTTCTTGGAGTCTACGTCGCCGCAGCTTGTCTGAACGCGGATGCCGGGCATGGAGCAACATGTTGCTTGCATATTGTATGCCCCTCAAGTGGGCGAGCCATCACATGACAGACAAATGTTGGAGATAAGCAACGAATCCATTTTGTACTTATAAGTTTTGTTGATGGACAGCCTTCGGTTGCTTTAGTCCAAAATGAGACCAGACGAGAAGTACTTCGAATTGGTTGAAAGTATCGGCCCGATGACAAGTATGTTTAAATTTCTTTGTTGTATATTCGCTAAACTGGCACAATAGTAAGTCAAATAAACATGATACAATTTTAGGTTAGACCACATTAAAAAGCAAACGTGCTTTCTTATCACAGCTATCACAGTGAGGTACATCAAAGTTGCTCCATCCGTTCCATAATATAGAATCGTTTTGCAAGCTAAAACAGTTTGCAAAATGATTTTATATGTGGGACGGAGGGGTACTCTGTATCTTTCTAGTTTCCACTAAAAGATTGGCAATTTGTTTTTTCCCCTAGATGAAACCAAAAGAGATGAAAAATAAATAAAATCAGTCATTCAAATAATAGGTACAATTTCCCTTCCAATTAAAAAGCTGATCGATATATGATCAAAAAAATACTTGCAACTAAGATAAACAAATTGTCCTCGACAAATTTGTACTAAGACATTTGTTAGACGTTTATATTATAGAACTCTATAGCAAAATATTCAAAGGTAATAAAATAGACGCATAAATAAAATCATTTTGTATATGATTGCTATTTCTGAATTTTTCTCTGATATGGATGGAATTTAACTTACTTAAATGTCCCGAACATATTTGGAAAAAATAAGATAAGTTTTGCAACAAAATGGAGTTGGTTTATCCATATAGCATTGTCAATGGTAATGTTTTGTGGATAAATGTGAACTATAAGTTAGTAATTGGGATTTATGTTGTTAGTTATAGTAGACACAAATTCTTGTTTTTAAAAATCAATTAAAACAAAATAATGTATAGAAAACTTGATATAAAATAGAAAGTAAAAATGTTTGGTATAAATAAGTTATAACCCATTGGTGAAACCAAATCGAGTTTTGTCGAGGCGACGCACAACGACATTCCTTGACTAGTTTATTCCCATTGGCCACTATGTACTGGAGGTATAATCACCATCGCAAACCTGAGGCAACCGACCATGCTTACCCAAGAGGTGAATCTGCCGCTAGTGATAATCATATTTCTAAACTGCATGGACAAACTGACCATTCTAATCGGTCCTCTATGCTTTCACCATGTTTTGCGATTTTCGTCTTAATATGTGTTGACCTTAGTTATGTCATCATTGTTATCTTCAACACTATATAGAAAGACGTAATATTCCGTCTCATGTCTTATATCTTCTCTTTCGTCCGACCTCCCACATTCGTGCACCCCCACATCGTCTCCCTTTTTTGTCCATGTACGCTTTATTTTCATGTGCCTCCGGTTCTTGGTTTGCTATGACACAACCCACACACAACAATCAATCGCTACCGATGCCTCCCTCGTCCGACCTCGATCATCTAGGGTTTCCAGCCCCCACTACTACATAACTGAATAGCACTGACCAGACAAATAATATCATCACTGATGCGCCAACGACCTGTCAGTAGTTCCTGGATGGTGATGACTTTATCATCACAAACAAGCCCGGTGGCCGGTCAGTGATGATGACTACCAGCTGAATGGTTGGTTGAGAGGCCAAAAAGTTGGGGTACACCAACTGCCAAAAATGAACTAGGGGGAAACCACAACTTTGAAAGGAATGTTGATTGTTTAGAATATCCCTCTCGTTCAGATTTTAACTTTTTTAGCCAAAAGTTGGCAGGTCAAAGTGAAACAACCACCAGTTGCCAAAAATGAACTAGGGGAAATCCAGCTTTTAAAGAAGTGCTCGTTGTTTAGAACACCCCGGCCCATTGGTTCAGGTTCTAGCTTTTTTAGCCAAAAGTTGGCGGCTCAAACTAAAACGAACACAAGCTTGTGGTCTCACTATCATAACAAGAGCGTGTGGTATTGTGGTAAAACTCTCCAGTTCAGTTTTTTATTGTCGTGACCCTTGCATAATACCAAAACAGTCCAAATTTAGTATTTGCCACACCGAAAGAGATTTGAACAATGAGGAGACGACAATTTTGCGTACGTGACAACATAGCTGCCACAAACAATTGACAAAACTCAGAAATAGAGGAAACAAAGAAATAAATAATTCATTTTATGGAAACTCGGTAAAATTCAGTAATATCTCAAGTAAATTTATTATCTTTGAGTATTAAGAAAATAAATAGAAATCCAGGATTTCATTTTGATAAAACTTAAAAAAGATCATTTAGAAGGAATCATAAGAAGGAAACAAATAAAAATAACCAAAAACTCCATGATATTCTAGAAAACATTGAAAATATGGGGATATTAAAATGAAAATAGGAGAAAACTGCTACCACTTGATCTCGACCAAATAACTGTGAGGGGGTTCATTGTGACTTGCCTCCCAGGGAATGCCAGCCAGTTAACATAATGCTTCTAATTTTGATCTATCTCTATGTTTTTCATAAAAAAAATTGCATATTTAAATTCCTTAAATATTTTATAACAGTTTCTCTTCATATATTTCCTGACCGATTCAAATTTATTTACTCACCGGGCTGCCAAGGAATTGCCCATGTTTGCATTGAAATCACTTTCCAGTGAAGCAACATGCTAAATTGGGTCGGTTCTCGTACTACGACTCTGTGTCATATACTTCTTTAAAAGCTGGATCATATACTCCCTCTGTAAACGATCATATACTTCCTCTGTAAACGATCATATACTTCTTTACAAAGAGAGTACTACACATGCTTCGGAGATGGAACGGAAATATTTCACCAGTAAAGAAAAATGTTTTCTAATTTGTTCATGAACTAAAATTCTATTAAATTCTTAATTTCTTTTCACGCTGAGAACAAAACAGGTAGCAGTATGAAGGAGATGATGATCGTTTCTTATTTGAAAAATAGAAGTCGTTATATTTTTCATGTGCCTGAGAAACAATGAGAGGGCTATTTGAATTATTGGTGCTAATTCCAGTGCGACTAGTTTCAGTGACCCGAAATTGAAATTCGATTCTGCTTGCTTGATCTTGACACAGATTATCAATGCGTCGTTCCGATCTTATCTCTGTCGGCTTGCGCCGATCCTAAACTGTGGCAATGGACAAAACCGCTACTTCTTCCGCCGGGAATAAACAAAACGACATGAGGTGAGTAGCCCACTGCATCGAACGACAGCGAGAGGTGAGCACCCGCCACCCGGTATCCTGGAAAACCAACGTCCGCTGCGTGGAAAGCATATCTACATATCCATGCATGTGCTGGCCGTTGATTTTGTTGGAGATTCATCTTCATGCATGCATACTTTATTATTATTGCTCAATCCATCTGCCGTATCCCATCAATGTGGTCATACCAATCAGGCACTCACAATAAAACAAGTCGTTGATGGTTGCATAATGTTTCATCAGGTTTCATAATCTTTTTTGGGTTATAGTTTAATAATGTTTATAATGTTTGAAAACTCAAATTTCAAATCTTGTCAAAATATATTCAAGAATGTTTATGTTTCAAAGGCCACGTCATCAGGAACATTAATGAACTTTTCCCATGGAATTAAATTTCAATGAAGAAAGTTTGAAGCCTGGTGATTTAGTTGTCAAAAAAATTTAATTTCAAAAAACATATTCAATATTGGTCTTGTTTTAAAGATCTTGCCAGGAAAAAAACACATTTGTGTAAACGGAAAGTAAAACAGATTTTTATTTCTAAATGTATCAGGCATCTAGTATTTGTTTGAATGAAACTTAATGACTAGAGAATAACACATGTTAGGGGATAGAGAGAACACTATAAATGATATCAGTGGGCCCATAGAAAAAAATAAGAAAAATGTGCATGCATGCACGGGAGGTCCCGTGCATGGTAGAAATTCCACTCTCCGTCCGCTGCCGCCTGTTTTTCTCTGGCCCTCCTGTATATAACACCATCGGCTCCCACTCTTCTTATCATCAACACAAACAAGCATCGATCAGCTTGCAGTTCAGTTCCTTCACCACCGCAAAATTCACACTCCACTGCTATCAATCTTCAAGCACCACAGAGTTCAGGCAGAGTTCAAGCATCACAGACTTCAAGGCATCGTGGATGGTGGCGATGAGCGTGGGCGCCACGGAGGCGCTCAAGGACCAGGCCGGCCTCTGCCGCTGGAACTACGCGCTCCGGTCCATCCACCGGACTGCCAAGGCCAGGGCCAACGTCTGGGGCGGCGTCTCGCAGGGCGCAAAGCAGCTTCCGGCCTCCGCAGCGGCGGTGGCTGAGAGGCGGCGAGCGGAGAAGGCCGAGGAGGGGCTGAGGACCGTCATGTACCTCAGCTGCTGGGGTGATTTCTCCTAGCTCCAGGCTCTAGCCTCTGTTAGAAACCTCTAGCAACAACTTAGGCTGGTTAATTCCGTACCGATTGTAAATACATATCACGAAGATGCTGATGATGAAACCTTTCCCCACTTCGAGTTCACATGATCCTGCTTCAGAAAAAGGTTTGAATTGCCTTTCAAACTGATCTGTTTGTTTCAAATTCTTTGGGAAGATTATTGTTTCGAGTTGGGCACAAGCTTTGCCCGTTGCTCTGTTCGATGGGCAGAGCATTGATCCTGGTCCGCATTTTTCCGCCAGCTTGTACAGATGATAACCAAAACCTTTTATTTTTTGCGAATGAGTCTCGTAGGTTCAATATGATAGTACAGTATGTATCTTTCTACTATTCGTGCAGGTGCAACCTCACATGCGTCTTCTTTGTTGTGTTCGTCCATCAGACGTACGCGTGACTGTTACCAATCAAGCACAGAAACGAAGCATGTGGCGGTGAAAGTAGAAACCATGTGTTGCTCCTCTGGTTTCCCTCCTGCCAGCTCTTATACTCGTACGTGGTCTCACTGTCACATGTCCACAACATGAGCCTGAGCCCGGAGGTGGTAAGTTTCTCCAGTTGAGTCGGTGCAGAAACTTAAAATATTTGGCTGCTGCACCGAAAAGGAAAATTCTAAGAAATCTTACGATCTATTCTTCAACTGTAAGGTAGTATAGAGAACACTAAAAGTAAAATTTACATTCAGATCCGTACACCACCTAACGACGACTACAAGCACTGGAGCGAGCGAGCCGAAGGTGCGTTGCCGTAATCACCCTTCCCTGGTCAGAGTTGGGCAAACATTATGGTAATAGACAGTCAGAAAGTCGTTGTGCTAAGAGCATCTCCAACAGCCGCGCTTCGCGCCGCGCGCTAAAAACTAGTTTGCCGCGCGCCGTTCGCCTGGTTTTGCGCGGCCGCCAGCGCTGGCTCCAACAGCCGCGCTAAAATGCAGCGCGCGCGCCGCTCCAGCAGCGCGCAAAAAATGCAGCGCGCGCGACTCGCACAAACAACATATACATTTCAAATAGAAGCAAAAATGATCAAACTAACAAAATAAATTGAAAATAAATAGTTCAATTTCGTTATTACAACCCAAACAAATAGTTTATCGTTCAGTACAACAAATAGTGCAATAAACACAACAAATAGTTCATGAACAATACAATGTCGAACGCAGAAATCATGCTTTTGTCATCCATGCCATGCCCACCACTCCTCAATGAGATCCTTCTGAAGATCATTATGTGCTGCGGGACGCCGAATGGCATGATAGGAGGCAACAAAACGGGCCACCCTTTCAGCCCTCCATCGCACTCGCACAGGATGTCTCAAGAGCTCATACTATGAGTAGTCTAAACCTTGGCCACGCTCATTCTCGATGATCATATTGTGCATGATCACACAAGCGTGCATGATGTACCAAAGTATTTTTTATCCCAAAATCTAGCCGGTCCTCTCAGAATAGCAAATTGGGCTTGCAAAATCCTAAAAGCTCTCTCCACATCTTTTCTAGCCGCCGCCTGAGCATTGTGGAAATCAAGATTTTTCTTACCTTCCGGCTTTTTCAACGGCTTCACGAAGGTTTTCCACTTTGGATAGATGCCATCTGCTAGATAATAGCCATAGTTGTATGTACGGCCATTTGCTACAAACTGCATCGGTGGCAACACACCATTTGCAATCTTATTCATCAGTGATGACTGGTTGACAACATTGATGTCATTCAAAGATCCAGGCATTCCAAAGAATGCATGCCAAATCCAAGTCTCTTGATCGGCCACCGCTTCAAGGATTATAGTTGAACCCTTTTTTTGGCCGTGGAATTGACCATGCCATGCCTTTGGACAATTCTTCCAACTCCAATGCATGAAAACTATTGAGCCCATCATGCCAGGAAAGCCGCGAGCTTTGTTCATCGCCAATAGCCTTGCGGCGTCTTCAGCATTGGGAGATCTCAAATACTCCTCGCCAAACACTTGCACAATTCCGACTGCGAAGCGCTTGACACACATGATGCCTTGGCTCTCACCCATAGCCAAGTGATCATCAACTAGATCAGCCGGGATACCGTATGCCAACATACGCAAAGCGGCTGTCACCTTCTGAAAGGTGCTATGCCCGAGCTCTCTGGCGGCATTCCTCCTTTGCTGAAAAAAGCGGTCATGGCTCGCTAGTTTCTCTGCAATGCGCCTGAACAACTCGGTGCTCATCCTAAACCGGCGACGACAATATGACTCGGGGTATGTGGGATTCTCCACAAAATAATGCCTGATCAACTGTTGTGGGCATCGATCCTATCCCTCCAAATTTTCCGCCAACCCATAACCGAACCACCGTGCTTCGGTTTTTTATTGATGTGCATAGCTAGGATCATTGCAAGATCCTCCTCCTTTTCCATATCAAATTCTTCTTCGGAAGAATCATATGACGAACTCATCTACAATGTTCAATACTATGCTATAAAAACTACAATCAACATGCACCAAATTCATGAAGTTTGAGCAATACATACCTTGTAGGCGTTTTGTCGAACACCTTGCGGGCGCCGAGCGGCAGCGGGCGCCGAGCGGCAGCGAGCGCTCAGGCGTTGTTCGTCGGAGGACGGACGCGCGCGAGGGGCGGCGGGACTAGAGGGGGGGCGGAGAAGCCGCCGCGGCGCGGGGATAGGCCGGGGAAGCGCCGGAACGGTCGCCGGGTGGCGCGGGCGGCGGCGGCGGCGCGGCTGGATGGGGGGTGGGAGTTGCGAGCGAGCGCGCGAGAGTCCAGCGCGCGGGAGCGGGCGCAGCAAATAAGCGGCGCGCGATTGAGTTTCGGCCCGCGCGCTGAACTACATATGCCGCGCGCGCTGTTTTTGCGCGCCCGCTGGAGCAACTATACCGGTTGCGCGCGCGCTAAAACGGGCAATTTTGCGGCGCGGCGCTAGTTTGGCGCGGCTGTTGGAGATGCTCTAAGGCCCCATAGGACTAGTGCACTAGACCCGTTGATGAAGAGAAGTGTAGATCGGAAAGATCCAACCTGCAGAACACAGACGTAGACGAACAAAGATCGGATCCAGACGGATCCATCGAAGACAAACGCCGACCGGATCCCACGAGATCCACCAGAAACACACATCCACACATCCTTCGACAATGCTTGAAGCATCAATGGGAAGGGGGCTAGGCGGGGAGAACCTTATTCCATCAAGAAGAAGCCGCCGCCTCTTCATCTTCTTGAGCATGGCACAAACCCTAACAAAACTCTGAAAAGCACGTAAAAACGGACCCCTCCCATCCGCAAGGGACGGTATCCACCACGCCTCCATGGTCCAAGGACTAAAGGAGATGAGGCGGACCGGCGGCGGCGCTAGCGAGAGGCAGGGAAACCCTAGATGGGAGTTTGCACGAGAGCAGAGCGAAGAAAAAAAGTTGTACAGCTTTACATGTCACCAGTGGTTATACTCCCTCCGTCCCAAAATATAAGAACGTTTTTTACACTATGCTAATGTCAAAAACATTCTTATATTTTGGGACAGAGGGAGTACCAGTTATTAATTTGCACGGGCATATATTATGTCTTTTTGTATATTGTAATAAATATGTATTTTGCTCCATCAATTGTCAAAGTATAGAACTACAATGTGGGAAATTTCTGGTCTCCCAAGTGTCAAACGTCTAGATTTGCATCTTGACATATTTATAGTTGTCTTGCCATCAAGTTGACGCGATGATTTTGAATATACCGAATTCATATTATTCCTTAGGGGTGAAAATGATTCCGCAACTATTGTCAAATCTTAAACATCAAAAAATTCTTTGTCAATCAATCAAGTATAAAAAACATCTAGATTTAGTATTTTGCCCCATTGAAAGTGGTTTTGCATACATTGCAGCATAATCACCACAACGCTTTTTTTACAAAGCATGGGAAAGATGAGAAAATAGAACAATAAAAATTCCAGACATTTGCTGAACAATATATGTTTATTTCAGGAATTTGTTTTTTTTTTTGAAAAGGGGGTAATCCCCGGCCTCTGCATCAGATCGATACATACGGCCTCTCTTATCTAACCAAATAAAGAGGTTCTGAACAGAAGTCTTACAAACAAAGGAATAAAGGCAGCTTAAAGCTCACATAGAGCCTCGACTGAAAGGCAAAAATGAGATAAGCCACAAACCGGCTGGCATAATATAGGAAGGTAAACTAGATGCCTATCCTATTACATGATCGCCATCCAAACCGGTTGAAGATATCCCGCTACCGTCTCCCACCGGACAGATCCAAGATAACCAAACGCTCCACGGCCTCCGGCCGGAGTGAGTAAGGACCAAGTACGGATCAGTGCCGTAGCTTGGAACAACACCTGCAAAAATGAGTATTTGTTGTCCTGTTAAAACCAAATCATTCCTGCAATTCCAAATTGCCCATAATAACGCACATCCTCCTACACGAATGTGTCTGGCCGTTTCGGTCTCCATCCCAAGCAGCCACGCCCCAAATAACGTGTTTACCGATCTCGGTGGAGTAATATTAAAGGCAATTTGCACGGTGTGCCACAACCCTTGTGCCAACGAGCAATCAAAGAATAAATGCTTGATAGTCTCATCCCGATCACAGAAGCTACACCTAGTAGATCCTGTCGATTGCGCTTAACTAGGTTGTCCTTTGTAAGAATAACTTGTTTATGCACAAACCACATAAACACTTTAATCTTCAAAGGAACCTTAACGTTCAGACTTCCTTGGACGTAGGTATCACGGAAGAATTAATAATATCAATATACATCGACTTGACCGTGAAGACCCCAGTTTTAGTTAGTTTCAACACAACTGGTCGGGCTGAGGATTTAGCTGCACATCCATCAGCCTACGGACCAAGTGAAGCCATGCTTCCCATCTAGGTCCAACAAGCACTCTCCTAAACTGTATATTGAGGGGAACAGACTGCATCACTGTAGCCACAAGAGCATCCCTATGCTGAACAATACGATATAGTGTTGGATATTGTGAAGCCAAAGGCGTGTCACCCAGCCACGTATCCTCCCGTAATCGCGTGTCATCTCCATTACCAACAATACATTTCGATTCTGTTAAAGAAAGCGGCTTTAACCCTCATTAGCCCTTTCCGTAACGGCGAATCTGTAGGTCTCATAGTGACTTGGGATAAAGTCTTTGAGTACAGATATTTACTATGTAAAATCTGCGCCCAAGTTGCCTCTGTCTCGGAAGACAACTTAAACAGCCACTTACTCAGAGGCATTTATTTTTGACTTCAAGATTTTCAATACCAAGTCCTCCTTGGTCCTTTGGTCTGCAGATAATATCCCATTTGGCCAATCTGTACTTCCTCTTAGACTCATCACTCTGCGGAAAGAAGCGAGAATGATAAAATTCTAGTCTTTTCCTCACCCCAACCGGTACTTCAAGAAAGATAGCGTAAACATAGGTAAACTCGTGAGCACCGAGTTAATCGTAATCAACCGCCTCCATAAGACATGAGTTTTCCTTTCCAACAGCTTAGTTTCTTCTCAAATCTATCCTCGATGCACTTCCACTCAGCATTCGTTAACTTACGATGGTGTATTGGAATACCGAGATAAGTGAAAGGAAGAGACCCACTCTCACACCGAACAATTGTGTATAAGCTTCCTGTTCGTCTTTGGCTCTACCAAAACAGAACAACTCGCTTTTATGGAAATTAATCTTCAGCCCAGACAATTGTTCAAAAAGGCATAATACTAGCTTCATGTTCCTCGCTTTGGCCATGTTCCATAAAAATGATTGTATCATCAGCATATTGCAGGATGGATAAACCACCATCAACGGATGAGGCACCACTCCCTCCACCGACCGCCTCTTTGGCCCTCCCAATCAGGATCGCTAACATATCAACCACAATATTGAGCAGAATAGGCGACATAGGATCGCCTGTCTCGCAACCCTTGTGCGCTCGGAAATAGTGGCCTATGTCATCATTGACTTTAATGCCAACACTCCCTTTTTGCGTGAACGTTTCCACTGTTGTCTCCAGCGCTCATCAAATCCCTTCATTCGTAAAGCTTTGTCGGAGGAACGGCCATTTGACTTTATCATAGGCCTTCTCGAAATCGACTTTGAAAATAACCCCATCTAGTTTTTTTCGTATGAATTTCATGAAGCGTTTCATGTAGGACCACAACCCCCTCGAGGAGGTTCCTATCCGGCATGAAAGCCGCTTATGCGAAGGTTGAACTACAGCGCGCTATCTCGAGTGAGCCTGATCGTGCCAACCTTGGTAAATATTTTGAACCGACGTTGAGTAGGCAGATAAGCGGAATTGTTCAATTTTCACGGCATCTGTTTTCTTAGGCAACAACGTTATCGTTCCAAAATTAAGTTGGAACAGCTGCAAGTGTCCCGAGAACAAATCATGGAACATCGGCATCAGGTCCCCTTTGATAATATGCCAACACTTCTTGTAAAACTCAGCGGGACACCATCCGCCCCGGAGCCTTATTGCATTTCATCTTGGCAATAGCCTCGAAAACTTCCTTCTTCGAGAAAGGGCAGTTAACACATCGTTCTCCATGTAAGAAAGCCGAGGGATATCACTAACCCTAGACTCATCCAGGATACACAGCTCTCCTCCGGTGGTCCAAACAACCTTTTGTAATATTCAGTAATGTATGTTTTCAGGTTGTCCTGGCCAACTATTGTACCCTCATCTTGCTCCGGTGGAAGATCCTCTTCTTCCTGTGCTTGCCATTAGCAATCATGTGGAAGAACTGGGTGTTCGCATCCCCCTGGACAACTTTTCTCACCTTTGCCCGCAATGCCCACTTTAATTCTTCCTCACAGAGCAGTTCCTTCAGCCTCATCTCAGCCTCATGCTTAGTATGAAGCTCAAGGGTAACAGAACCGTAGTTTCGCTTTTACATCTAATGTTTGTATAAGTGAAAGGAGTCGTTCCTTCTCGACCTTATACACTCCACCTAGATGTTTAGCCCACCCACGAAGGAAGCTACGGAGATGCCTAATCTTGTTCTGCCACCGCTCAATGGCACTTCTTCCTCCTACATCTTTAGCCCATTCTCCGCAACAAGATCCAAAAATCCTTCTCGTTCAAACCACGCCATCTCAAAAGAGAAAACATTTTTGTTACCCGAGTAGGTAGCCCCACCAGAATCGAGCAACAAAGGCGTGTGATCAGAGATCCCGCGAGAGAGCGCCTGAACAGTTACCACGAGAAACTTCGTTCCCAAGCAACACTAGCTGTAACCCGATCCAACTTCTCGTGACGTTGGATTTGGCATCGATTAGCCCATGTGAACTTCCCACCGAAAGCTCAATTTCTCTCAAATCTAAGCTTTCAATAATGGTATTAAACATAAATGACCATCTCCCATCGAAATTGTCATTATTCTTTTCATCGCGTCTTCTAATTATGTTGAAATCACCCCCAACCAGAATTGGTAACTGCTCGCACCCACAGACTCTAACAAGGTCTGCCACTTGCTGCCAGACACCGCTACCAAAGCCCAGTCCAAAACCATCCTGTTTGGACCGCACTGAACTTAACAACAAAATCCCCCATGACCACACTTCTAACTTCAAGAGAGTCACATCTAACACCCAAGAAGATTCCCCGACCTGCCTCGGCGGCAGATAATGCCACCAAACTCAATCCCTCCCGACAAGGTATTGAGAAATTGAGGTGAGAAATTTGCTCTACCCGCTTCCGACAGGCAATAAAGTCCAAGCTATGCTCAATAGATGCCTCCGCAAGGAACCTCCTTTAGCCAAGTCCTTAAGACCTCTGCTATTCCCAAAGATCCCTCTCATATGTCATCATGAAATTTTTTAGTCATATAATCCTAGCACTCCTACGGACTGCGGACATCGGGTAAGTTTTGCGCTTCCACTTGCGCTTAGGGCTGGTCGTGCCTCCCGGTCCAAAGTGCCCGTGAATCGATGGATTATGAACTTCCATCCCGATATTCTCATCCTCCTCCTCCGGCTCCTGGAGGGGCGGTGCTAGATCATCACAAAAATTATCAAGAACTCGAACTCCCAAGGTATCAATCTCAGAGTCATTCATAGGTTTGACCGCAGCTAAATTACTTAATTACTTCTAAAGCCCTCTCGCTTCTAGATCTAGCAAATCGTTAACAGAATTAGTAACTTCACCCTCATCTCTACCAAGTGAAATTCCTAATTGTTGTGCCTTATCCATAATTTGATCATGCGAGAAATGCATAATAGTATTGGAAGTATTAACGGACATACCAGTAGTGACTTGGACTTCACGAAGCTTGGCCGCCCTCACGGCACAACGCTGCTGCATGTCGTCCACCTCCGGATGGCTCTGAAGCCGACAACTCATACGTTGACCCGCAGCTGCCTGATCCGGGATCCCGCCAAACATAATGACCTCCTCCCGCGAGAAATTATCCGGAGAGCGACCGCCTGTCACTCCCCGAACATCCACCCGGTCGCCATTACCAGGTGAGAGCGCCGAGTCCAGCACTGGGGAGGCGAAGGCCACCTGCCCCCTCCCCCCATCCACCCCGGACCGCCTGTCCGGAGTGCACGCCATGATCCCGATCAGGCGCCCCCTCGGGCACCGAGGCAGACGGGAGCGTTGAGGCCACCTGCCCCACGCCCTCCCGAACTCACAGATCCGGAGACCGAGGGGGCCTCAAAGAACCCAGATCCGGACCCCAGATGAGATCGGACCCCAGCACCACAGCCCCGTCACCACACGCCGATGTAGTCAAGTCAATATCCAACCTCGCTCCCCACCAAGCCTCCACACCCGCAACCTCAAAATCCAGCGGGTAAAGAATACTCAAACTCCTCAATAGACTCCACCCGGCCACTCCACAGCCTCGGAGGAGCGGACGCAGACCAAAGGAACCAAATCGCAAAGTGGTCGACGGCACAGACGCTCCAGGCGCCGTCCCTCCTCCCCGCAGCCTTACTCGTCGGCTCCGCCTCTTGGCCATCTCACTCACAGAATCATCGGCCATTTTTTCCTTACCAGCTGTATCATCGTCACCTTCACTCATGTCATCACCAAGTGGCAGCTGGAGCCTCGCCAAGAGGCTATCATCCTCAAACTGAAACTCAAGAGTGTATACCTGCCCTCGATAAGCCCACTTAACCATGTCGGGCACATAGTCGATGTCTAGAATATCGACCAACAAAGTAGCAATCCCATGAGCTCGAGTAAAATCCATATCGACTCGCTCGGTCTTACCCACCATAATACCGAGACTAGCAACCACCCGCGTCCCAAGAATCTCGAGACGGAGCCCCCGAAAAGCGCAACCAGGCCTGGATGAGGGGTGTACCCTGGGGCTCAACCAGCTTCCACTCCTGGAACTCAAGTATGGCCTCTGTACCTAGGACCTTACACATCCCAAAGCTCAGCAACCTCTGTAAGTCCTCCACAGTTGGGAACTGAACCACGAAAATGTTGGTCTCGGCTGACAAGCTCCCAATGGAAGTCACCTGGTGCCAGCCTCCCGAGACGCTGAATAATCTGAGCCTCGGACACTTGCCCTTTAGTCACTTTCACTATCCCAGCCGTCGTAGTGTGCTCCTCCCGAGGAACCTCCCTCTCGGTCGGTGACTCAAAAAGTTAGTTCAGTAACAAAAGACACCATATGTCATGAGGCTTGGTCTCTGCTCCCGCACCATCGGACACACTCCGGACTTCGTGTGCAGGGCTTACCACAAGAATCACAAAGAACAGCCACGCACTCAGCAATAAAATGACCCTTATCGCCACATCTATAACAAAGCATTCTCTCCTTTTTCTTAGCAAACTTTGCAGCCCTGTCGACCTCAGACCTGTCGGAGCCGTTCACGACATAACCTGAGTCTCGGCGTCGACCGGAGCCTCCACAGCCGGTTCCACAAGACCTCCATCTCCGGCAACCCAAGTCGGTCTCCTCGGCAATAGCCTCGACTACCATCTCAACCGTAGTATGATGTTGTCTTGGGCCAGTACCGACCCCTCGGCCTCCTCGGCCACGATAGCCACGGAACCCGCCTCGGTTACGATTAGCTTGTGATCGCCCTTCGACAAAACCACCAGACGGCCCCAAGAAAGGCCTCTCACCGAACCATCACTCTGCCAGCATATCCCCGTCCGCCACCAGAGACGAGGATCCCGGTGATGTCCATCACCATATGCATTGTAACCGTCGTCACCCCACTGTCCTCGAGGTACCGCTCGAACCTCCGCCTTAGCCGGAACCGGAGGTGGCTGAGCCTGCTGCAAAGACCGGGCGCCGCCAAGATCGCTGACTTGCCTAGCCACAAAGTGCGGCGGTCTAGCTCCCACCTGCACCACAGGGGGCAGGCCATGGGCACCCAGAGGCGGCCTTGCCAGTGCACCTCGGCCCGCAGCTACTCCAGTCGTCGGCACCGTCGGCCTAGGGCCACCACGCCCCGCCGCGGTGATCACCGGCGCGGCCGGGCGGAACCCAGCCGTAGCAGCCACACCACGGCCTGCTGAAGCGACCTTAGCCCCGCCCACTGCAGCTCGTTGGCCGTCGGCAACACGCCCCGCAGCAGGATCCGATCGCTGGGTGGAGGCGCGCCACCACGGCCGGCGACCAGCGGCACGCGCCGGCCGCCGCCACCAGTGCTCGCAGGGCGCGCTGCCGCTGCGACCAGGAGCCGGCGCCTGCGAAGGCCCTCCGCGGCCCGCCGCTCCCGGAGGAACCCCAGTAGCCGCGCCCGAAAGAACACCACGTCCCGCCATCGCCAGTAGGGGAGGTATTCGAGCAGCCCTCCCTCCGCCGCGATCGACAAAGCACGGTCGTCCGCCTCGCGTGCGAACCCTAGCTTCGAACCGGACGTGTGCATGGGGTGTAGATGTTGGCTGTGGACCAGACCGGGCCTCATACCCAGCTTCCAGAAGCCCAAACTCTAACTCGGCCGGTTCACACAGAACCGGCCCACCCACCACACGACCGAATTCACGGCCCAGCAATTCATTCAAACGAGCGATCCTGTGATCGCGGATCTGAGCGCTACGGTCGATCGCCGGCGCCGGCACCGACGACGGCCGAGCCTTCTTTCTCCTCACTACCTTCCATGAATTATCAGTGATGAAATCGGAAAGAACAGGTTTAGGAAGACACACCTTCGGAATCGGGCCTTTCCACGGCCGGCTCGCCGCCGAGGTTCGTCGGTGTACAACGCTACCAAGAATCTCGTGGTTCTGTCCTCCGATCGAAGCCCTTGCCGCGCCGGATCGCCGAGTGGCACCACCCCATCCACGATCGCCGCAACCTCATCTTCCGAGTACCACGGATCGAATTCATCACAGATGATCGACGAAGGCGTCGGCGAGTACTCCGGCGAGTCACCGGCATCGTCGTCGTCGTCCCCATCGGGATCAGCGAGGGCCCAGAACCTTCCGCCTACGCGCCCCGCACCGGAGTCAGCCACCGGCGACGCAACCGCGGTGGACGCCGTAGTCACCACCCGAGTCGCCTGGGGCTGCCTCGCCTGGGGCTGCCTCATTATTCCCCGTAGTCACGGGCGCGCCACCACGTATCTCTTCATTTTTTGAGACAATTTTATCAGATTACATGGTTATTGAATATTTAGGATAAATATCCAATTTTAAAATTCATGAAATCTTGCCTGTTTTTTTGTTTTTCCTGAAATGTATTTTCATTTA
Organism: Aegilops bicornis; assembly: GCA_021605145.1. Taxonomy (NCBI): domain Eukaryota; kingdom Viridiplantae; phylum Streptophyta; class Magnoliopsida; order Poales; family Poaceae; genus Aegilops; species Aegilops bicornis. The sequence goes on from CM038670.1 coordinate 839,977,142, forward strand.
CCCATTTTATTCATGTTCTTTTCCCATTTCATTTGCACACTTAGTTACAACATGTGCAAAACCACCTCTATGGTACAAAACTGCTTTCTGTGAAGCACTAATTTCGACAATTCTGATGTTTTAGCTAGAACTGTCTAACAATAGTTCTACGGTATTTCGTGGATGCTATTTCTAGTCTAGACAACTAATGTTAGTACTCGCAAGTCGCAATAGAATTTGATTCTGCTTGCTGGATGTTGCCACACATTTTATCTATCAGTCATTGATCTTATCTCTGTCGGCTTGTTCCAATCCCAGACTGTACCAATGGCCAAAACCGCCACTTCCACGGCGAATAAACAAAACTACACAGCAGCGATAGTTGCGGCGTGAAGAAGCAGAGTAGCAGCAGAGTGATGACTCCGGAAGCACCCGGTTTGGTGGAAAAACCAACGTCCGCGACCACTGTTTTGCTCCGGACCTCCCAGCCCCCCTCCTGTATATAGCCTCATCCCAGCCCCGCTCTCCATCTCATCAACACAAGCATCAATCAGCCTTCATCTCAGTTCATTCACAACCAGAAATTCCGCACTATACACTCGACAACGAGCTACTCTACCTCTCTTCACCCATCACCTACTTCAGAGTTTCAGATCATGGCGGTTGCGGCTAAGGTGTCTTGGATGGTGGCGATGAGCGTCGGCGCCGTGGAGGCGCTCAAGGACCAGGCCGGGCTCTGCCGCTGGAACTACGCTCTCAAATCCATCCATCGAGCTGCCAAGGCCAAGGCCAATGCCCGCGGCGGTGTCTCCCAGAGCACGAAGCACCTTCCGGCTTCTGCGGTAGCCGTGGCGGAGAGGCGACCAGTGCAGAAGGCTGAGGAGGGGCTGAGGACGGTCATGTATCTCAGTTGTTGGGGGCCAAATTAGGTGCACTGGTAGCTTGGGTCTAGGGGTGCTTGTGCTCGTTGCAGCAAGAGTTAGGTAGGCATGTCCTGAGACTAGGCTGGTTGTCCCCTCATCCCTTGTAAATATACCACCATGATGATGATGATGATGAAAATTTCGCCTATGAGTTTACATCACCGTCCTTGTTAATGTGCTTCTTTGAGAGGAAGAAAGTTCAGACTTGCTCGGGAGAGACTCAGCATAGCGAGCTGAGAGGCATACAGAAAACAGAGCCGGTTCAGCTGCTTGTATATTAGTACAACCCAACTCTGCACAAACGAACAAAGGATAGAACAGATCTCAGTGATACACCCAGCTGCCCTCCAAGATCTCCATCCTCTCTGATCAATTCGAACACCTCCAGGTCGCTGCAATAGTGGCTATTAGAGATTATGGTGTCGCGTTCTTTCCAACAAATTCTTCTCTCATTGTTTTGACGGGGAATAAGAATAACATGTAATATATGCTTTGCGTTGGTTGCAAGTACTTTTCTGTTGCGCGAGTCAACCTGGCTTACAGCAAGTGGAGGGTTCAAGGGATAGGGATGGCACTGAGGCCAGTCGCCACTAAGGCAGAGTCGTTCATTCGCTAAAAATGTGTTTTTTTATTAGAACGAGCGCAATAACATAGTGAAGCTGGAGGAGTTGGGCGCCGTTGAAATGCAAAATCCATGTTCGGCTCACTGTCTAGCATCGGATCTGGACCTCCGATCAGCGAGCGCGACATGGTCTACAAGATCACCCTTCGGCCTGTTTCACGTGCATGCAGAATCCATGTTCGGCTCACTGTCTAGCATCGGATCTGGACCTCCGATCGGCGAGCGCGACATGGTCTACAGGATCACCCCTCGGCCTGTTTCACGTGCCTGCAAGAGGAGGACAATGCGAAACACATACACTTACAATGCTCATACGCTAGACAGGTGTGGCACAAGTGCATCGTCGGACTAAACTTGGAGGTGACTCACCCGCTTGGACAGGATAGCCTGTTGGACTGGTGGCTACAAGCTAGAAGAAACTTCACGCGGGCTGAAAGAAGAGGATTCGACACGTTCGTAGTCGCAGTGACTTGGTCCCTATGAAAACAGAGAAAAGCGAGGGTGTTCAATCGGATTAATCAACAAAAAAACGTGGATGATCTACACAACCACATCATGAACGAGATCAAAGACTGGAAGGAGGCCGGATTAGGTGTAGGAGGGTTAGACCGATTTGTGAGAGAGTGGGCTTTGGATTAGGTGTGGGTGTAGGTGTCTTGGTTCACTTGTGTTGATGTTCGCATCACTCGCAAGTTCTTGTAATTATAACTTCTGCCTTCTACAAAAATATGACATGCCATTGACGTACTCTCGAAAAAAAAAGCACATCCCAACCCGTTTCCAGTTTCTACTGAATGACCATCTAATTTTATTTTGGCCTAGCTCCATGGAAGCAAAAGAAGAAAAATAATCAAGTTTTTTTTTGGAAAAAAATCGAGTTTCTAAAGAGAAGTATTACTTACGAGTACACAGTCCCTCTCAAGAAATTAAGCAGATAGATGATATCATAATGATTACTATTCCCATAAACAATTGTGCTCCACAAATCTCTACTGAGATACTCATTATCTCACACCGTGCCAAAATAAATGTCTCAACTTTGTAGTATTAAATTTAATACAAAGTTGAGACACTTATTTTGAGCCGCGGGGAGTATTTCCTGGGCACGTATATTACAGTACTCTTATCAAGATATTTGAAGATACCACTAAACCAAACACATAACATAACTATGCATCTAAGTGGCACACAAATTAATCTATACTAGATGATGCCCCCTGCGTTGTTGCGGGATATTAGAAGAATTTCAGATTTTTTTTTTGATTCATATATGGGCTCGACGTAAATGAAAAAGATATATCTAGCATAAAGTAAAATCTTGTTTGCTTTAGTGCAATATCATAAAAAGAATCAATGAATTTTAATAGGCCATTCAGTCATGAGCCCGCCGCAACGTGAAATGAAATAATGTAAATTTCATAAAGAAGGTTCATGATGAATTGTTGTAGAGGGCAGAGAAACCACAGGGCATCACATTGAAATGTACAATGCAAGATTCCATTATCATACTTAGAAAATTTGCAAGTAAAAAAATCCGACGTGTACCTTATTCAATTTTGTTAAGGTGCAACAAAGGGAATGGAAGCCAAACTTAATAGAATTTAATTATAGTGTTTCAACCAATAATAAACACCTTCAAAATATGCAAAGAAGATCCCCTTTTGGAGCTATACAAACACTAGAGGAGAACCATAGCATTCAGAACCTAAAAATTACTTCTCAAATGTGCTAACATAAAAGACAGATGAATAAGGACCATATCAATAAACAAAACATGAGATTAACACTCTACGAACTATAGCAAAATCTGAAGGATAATGACAAATCATACCTAAGCACCCCCTCCAAACATCTATGTTTTCAAGCGTAATGAACAATACCATGTATTTTCCAGAGGATAATATAATCTAGTTACAACTGGGGTACCATTTCTATCAAGATGGAGATTATAATATAACTAGTTCAGCCTGCACGGTACATATGCGCCCACCATACTAAGTTAAACTATGCATAACTTACCCAATTGATCACTAAATACGAACTGTCATATTCCAAAGGAGGATACAAAAAACAACAATCTCTAGAGCAGTGCACAACCTGGCTAAATGAGAAATAAGCGTAAAATAAATGATGTAAAACAGAGGCGGCATAACTTTATGTAGTTTCTGTATTATACAATGAGTTTAAGATCTGAAAGAAAGAGAAGTTGTTACTTCAACTGAAAACAAAAGAGAATAAATAGACATGGAAAAGCGTACAGGTACATGTAGCGAAGGGAAAGATTGATTGTCTTCAGGAAAATGCAATGGTTGGCAATCCACGAAGTACTCAATTAATCACATGTGCAACTACATACCCATTTTTTGCAAAACAAAATCGACAAAATGATACAGGAAGATGTATTACGCATAGGATAATTTTTTATGAGAGAGATTAACATATAAAATGAATAATGCTCCCTTTTTTAGTGTTTTGTACGCTACTCAACCTTAACATTGTCTAACAAAGTGCCTATATAGTCAATCTAGCTAATAATGTGATGATGCATTAAGCTAGGGAAAATGGGCAACACATGTGTGTGACTCATAATATGGGCATTGGCTCGACTTTGAACATACTCAAGGAAGGCAGAGCATAAATAATCAACATGCTAAGTGACAGTAGAGTAGCGAAGTGGAGGAAAACTTGGAACAGAGGAATTAATTAAGAAGAACCTAGTACGGACAAGGGGTTGAAACGGTTGCAGGTGACAACTGCGTAGCAGATGTATCCCAGCCATTACGCACAACACAAGCAGACAATGGGTTTTGACAACGACATTGAATTCGTCCCATCATGCTTGCTGACTTTCCGAGGACGAAACATGACCCTTTTTTGTCGTGAGCGCTAGAGGGAGTTGCGGAGTTGATGGAATAGAGTAGCACCAGCAATTAAAAAGGAGATCAAGTGCATTGGTTTCTCCTGCTGTCCCGCATGAGGAAGACGGAAATCAATCAGCTCTACTGGAAAACAATGGGAATGGGAATTGATTGACAAGGTGAAGAGTGATAGGAGAATAAATATGCATGAGAGCAAATGAGAACACTACCTTGGTAGTCCGTGGGATAGGAGGCACTGCTGGGAGGGAGGAGGACACCTTCGTGGGATGTAGTTTTTGGAAAAAAAGTAAAACAAAAGGATGATGTAAGCAGATGACATGGCTTCACTGTATGGTAGGAAAATTCACTAGTGGGAGGCAGCTATTTGGTAATAGCGGGTATGAATGTTATTTTTCATTTTCTCGGATCCCGATGAATTTAAATTACCGAAATGTCCTGACAGAATTCTAAGAATAACATAAGGTTTACAACAAAATGAATCTAGTTTACACTTTTAGTAATTTTAGTGGTAATATAGTTAAATGTAAATAGTTAATTTTAAGTTGGTAGTTTATGTTGCTAGGTATAGTTAAAAATAGTAGAAATCGTGTGGTAAAGGTTGTATTAATAAACAACTATTTTATTTATAGTGAATATTATATGAAAAGAAATAAAAATATTTACTACAAATAAATGACAACAATAGTTGTAAATTACATGACTATCTAAAAATGGGAACCCTAAGCCTATCATCTATGTTTTCATTGAGTTTTGTTTTTTTATTGTTTGTGAGCTCTAGTTATGGCATCGATGTTGTTTGCCCACAAAACAATAAGTGCCCCTGCAAAATTAAGGGCCTAGTCAAAATCAAATGCCCAAATCGAAAATTGAAAGCCTGGATTTAATGTAGGGCCTTAAAAATTAGGAGCATCGTGATATAGAAGATACGTATAGTCTCACTATCACCACAAGAGCGCGTGGTATTGTCGTTATACTCATTTAGGCCACCGTGTTAAAAAAGTGAGTATTTCATTCCAAATCTATACTATAATATTATTTTACATTTCTTGTCTTTTACATGTCAAAAATGATTGCCATTTCTATAAAACTTTGTAGGTTCAGACATTTATGTTCTTTCTAGTTAAAAAGACTAATTTGGTCCATCGACTCTTGCCAAAGTAAAAACTCTAATGATATATTTGTGATGGTCTCCAAATGCGTAAAAAGTATATATTAATTATTATTTTTCACACTTAAAGATACTTCAACAATGAGTGGCGTGCGTTTTGTGCACATGACGGCCCGCAACACACAATTGTCAAAATTCAGAAAATGGGGGAGCTGAAAAGATAACATTTAATTTTCTGGAAACTCAATTAATTTAAATAGGAACTCCAATAAATTATATTATTTTGGAGTATTAAACTCTAATAACAATTTTTAAGGACTCTAAGATTGTATTGAGATAATTCTTTCTCAAAATGAAGATTTACAATGTAATCATAAAAATGGAAAGGAAAATAAGAGAAATATTAGAAAAAAATATAAGAGTGCCGAACATTCTACAAATCAACAAAAATATGGCAATTTTAAACTAAAAATTGGAAAACTGAAAGACAAATTTGACTGAATTATATGCTTTTCATAATCTTTTAAGTGTTATGCTTCTTTAAATTTATATAATATCTTGTAATGGTATTCGAATGTTTATGTTCTCTCCAAAAAAATTATATTTCTCCATATTTTCTGTACTGGTTTAATTTTTTTCCAACTGGACTGCCAAGAGTTGGAAACCGCTACCACATCAATATAAAATCACTTTTAGTGAAGCAACATGCTAAATTCTAATGGTTCTTGTATTGATAAAAAATGAGCTTAGCTTTTGACAATACACATCAGACCCAAAAAAGTCAATGTTCTCGAGGAACCTTTTGGTGCTCAAAATAGTAAAGGTGTGTATTTTTTTGTAGGTAATTAGAGAGCATACTTCGTTTCATGTAGATGTTTAGAATTCTGCAAAAGCTTTCCCAGGGTCAACTGTCACCAAAAGTTATATGAAATTAGTGTAGTAAAGTGATTTTTGAAAAAAAAAGTCTTAGCCCTTTGATCTGAAGCAACTCTATAGATGATTCATATGAAGAAAGATCTAAAAAAATTCTAATTTGTTCTGGCACTAAGAACAAAAGAATCAATACTATGAAGGAAATCAATGTTAATGATTGTTTTTCATTTGAATTTCTTTTAGTTTCTCGAACATCTAAGAAAGATTAAGATGGACATCAATGCTATTTCTAAGACGGCTAGTTTCTTTCACGAGTAGTAAAAACCCGATTACACTTTGTAGATCTTGACACAGTTATCCACCCACTGTTCTGATCTTATCAAGCTAGATAATGGTTGTTTTCATGTTGTAAATATTAATGAGGGCGAGAATAAACTATGTGTTGACACCTCACACCTTATTGCTTATAACTAAGTTACACAATTTTTCTATACATATCTCGAATAGATATTTGTTAGACTAAAAAGCCTTGTCTCAAGACATTTAAAGATAATAAATTAGACACAAACACATTATAGTATACCCATATGGACCATGTTATTCCATAGATGAATGTGAATTCCATTAGCTTGGTTCTAGCTAGATTTTACGTTGCTGAAATGTCCCAAAATAATATTAAAAATAACATAAATTTAATGACCAAATGGAGTTATCTTACCATGGTTGTATTTTAATGATAAACAATAAAGATTATCACAATGATTTTTACGTTATTACATGGGTTGGTAAAAATAATTAAGAGTGTATGTTAAAGTTTTATAAAGAAAAATATTATGAGAAAATTATCTATGAAAAGTAAAATGGTTTAGTATAAGTAAATGAGAACAATTAGTAATCTCATGATCACACTGAACAACGTAGTCAACCCTATCTGATTGTGTATGCAATTGTAAACTCAAATGATATGTCGAGCCTCAAATGTGATAACACTTAACCCCTGCATCGACAAGTTCTAACCCCCTATTGTAGTTACTTATACCATATTTGGATTAAGTCAACTAAGACATGCAGAGTCTATGTGGCCATTTTGAGGAACTAGTGGCAGGGGCACGCCTCCTCTGCGTTACTGTGTGCACTAATCTTGCCAGTGTATTTATTAACGTGTAATGAGCAGCAGTTGTTGAGAAAATAAAATATAGTAAGTGAGAAGTGCAGCAACATGGTATTCATTCATAAAGCACATCCAGATAATAGATAAATTCGGGTGCATAGTAGTTCCTTCCAATTAATAAGCTGGTCGATAATAGATAAAAAAAACTTGCAACTAATAAAAACAAAATCTTCATCTCCCATGGATAAATAATTATCTCCTCCGCTTTTCCTCAACCTCGAAAGATGAAGCAATCAAGAGCAGAGTTACTGAATCCTCGTCGATTCATCCCCAACCGAGGCGCCCCGCTGCTCTCCAAAATGCATCTTCAAATCAATTCTTCATCTCCCATAGTTCTACTTAAACTCCCAATCCTTTCCCACTTTCCCAGTCCCTTAGTGCTGAGTGCTCTCTACTCTGGCCATCATCGTCCAGTTTTGCCGTCGCCTAGGGGCAGCTCACTGGCGGGCCTTCCTTGCTGCCGGCTAGGGCTGCTGCCTGGCCGCCCTTCCTTCCGCCGGCTAGGGCCTATGCCTGGCCGCCCTTCCTTGTTGTTGGCTAGGTCAGCTCGCTAGCCATCCATCCTTACCGCCGGTCGCGACTCTTTGCTGCTCCTCTAGAGATCTCTCCTCCTCTAGCGATCATGGCTGGCAAAGGTCAAAGACAACGGAGATCACTTTGAATGGAGAAGCAGAGCAACATTAGTTCGAGGGAAGAGGTGAGTATTTTTCTAGTCCTGAACATATGTACACATAAATTTTCAGTTTTAGTTCTCTGAATTCGTCTTTCTGTAAGTTTCAGTTCTCTGCATATATGTCTTTCAGTATCATATGACATACAGTAAGCACAAATTGTCCTCAATTTTTTGCCTATTTTTTAAGGTTTCTGGAATGGTGTCTACTAACACGGGCTCATCACCATCACTGGCAGCAGAGAGGCCAGCTGCAAATATGTCAGCAATACAAGAAGGTAATGGTACTGAAAGTGAGGTGGTGATTGGTGGTATACAATCTGGTTCTAAGAGAAAACGTAGATCTGTGGTTTGGAATGATTTCTAGGAAGTAATTGCTAATGGGAAATTGAAAGTTGAATGTGTGTTCTGTCACAAGAAACTTAGTGGGGAACAATCTCATGGGACACCACATTTAAGGTCTCATTTGGAAATGTATGATGCTAAGAAATCTGTAGATTCAAAACAACAAAAATTGAGGTTGACAAAAGGTGATGCTGGTAAAGTCAATTTAGAGAACTATGTGTTGGACCAAAATGTTGCTAGGAAAGAACTTGCTATTATGATATGTGTGCATGAGTATCCTCTGTCCATGTTGACCATGCTAGTTTCAGATCTTTTTGTCCATCCTTACAACCTATGTTCAAGATGGTCAGTAGAAACACAATCAAGAATGATATAATTGGTCTCCATCAAACACAAAAGAACACTATGATCCAGCATTTCGCAAAATTCAATCATCGAGTGGCTGTGACTAGTGACTTGTGGACTTCTGGACATCAAAGAAAGGCTATATGATTGTTACTGCACATTTCATTGATGAAGACTGGGAATTAAAGAGTTTTCTCTTAAGGTAAAAACTATTTTATCTACTTGTAAATCTGAAACTTTTTTATCTACTCCCTGTTTGAAACTGATTTATGTATATGTTCTAGGTTCAGGTATGTGCCATGCCCTCATAACTCTGAAGTTATATGCGAAGCACTACATCAAGTCCTTGTCGAGCGGCATCTTGAGAGGAAGATATCTACAGTGACTCTTGACAATTGCGCATCAAATGATAAAGCTATTTGGAATATGGAAGATAAGTTGGATTCTAACTCTCTTATGTTGCAAGGCAAGCTGGTCCATATGCGTTGTTATGCACATATATTAAATTTTATTGTTCAAGATGGAATGAGTGTCTTGAAAGAAGGTATAGAGAGAGTCTGTGATAGTGTTGCTTATTGGTCTGCCACACCAGAGGCATGAAAGGTTTGAAAAGATGGCACACACTCTGAACATTCCATCCACTAAAAAGATCGGACTCGATTGTAAAACATGATGGAACTCAACTTATGTCATGCTTAGCACTACATTGCCAGATCAAGAGATTTTGTATCGTCTAAGTCGACAAGTCAAACAGTTTGATTGTTGTCCAACAATAGAAGATTGGAATTTTGCGAAGGAGGTTTGTGATAAGCTAAAGATCTTTTATGATATCACAGGGTTATTGTCGGGCACTAAATATCTGACAGCTCATATTTTTTTTCCAAATATATGTTGTATTCGTTTGGCAATAAGGAAATGGTTAGATAGTAATAATGAATTGATGCAAAAGATGTCCGCGGAAATGAAGGAAAAGTTTGATAAGTATTGGCTTGATGTGCATGGTCTTATGGCCATGGCAACTATTCTTGATCCTAGGTATAAAACTCACATGTTGAAGGCTTTATTTGGATCTCTTTATGGATATGAACATGCAGCCAATAAAGTTGATGAAATAAAAAAACTTATGGTTGAATTGTTGCTAGAATACAAAGAATCCGACGAGCCCTCTGCTTCTATCCAAGTTGTTGTCGAAGTTGACAAAGATCAGGAGGATGAAGTAGCCAAATTATTTGATCAATATATGATGCATCAACCCGTTGTTTCTTCTCAGCTGCGCATAGAACTGGACTTGTACTTAGAGGAGCCTACTCTCCCTAGAACACAAGAGGTTGACATCATTACTTGGTGGAAGGTTAGAGGTATGAAGTATCCCACCTTGCAAAGGATTGCTCATGATATATTACCCATTCCAGTTACAACCGTGGCATCCGAATCTGCATTTGGTACCCGTGGCAGAATACTTAGTTCGCATCAAAGTCGCCTTGCACCCAAAACTGCTGAAGCTCTTATGTGCATGCAAGCATGGAGTCGTGCTGATATATTTGGTGATAACCCGTCTATTTCAGTCGTGAATAATTATGAATTATACTTCGTTTTCTTTGGCTATCTTCTTACTAAATGTTGGATAACTTTGCTTTAGATAATGTCACTTCCGACCACTTTGTGATTCAATATGTTCTTGAAGATGAACAAGAAGCTATGGTAACAATATGTCGCCTTCATTTACAACTTATCATGTACATACATGTGATGTTACTGTATACATCCTTATGCTTTGTATTTTTTTTTGTAGGAGGAATGTGAATCTGAAATCACCATTGAAGACTAAAATGAGCAAGTGGCTCTGGGGACGTGCTGTTAGCATTGAAGCATGGGTGTGCATTGCAGTTATTCATGCCATGTTGTTTGGCTGATTGTTCTTAGCATTGCAAGTTTGCAAATTATTATTTTGCTCAATGTTAGTTTGTAATGGAGATTAAGACCTTTAATTGTGTGTCAGTTTTCATTGTGAACTTTTGATGTGAGTGCAAACCTGATTGTGATGGATGGATACCTCAATTTAGACCCTTTTCTCATCTTACTTTTGTCATGTCAATGCTATATATTGTACCCACCGGATACCCATTGGGTATAGGATACCCGATGGGTATGGGCATGGGTACCAATTTGTGCCCATGGATAGTGAAGTGGGTGGGTATAGAAAAAAGATTTGGGTATGGGTTTGGGTAGAAAAGGGTCGTACCCGCCCATACCCTACCCATTGCCATCCCTAGATGTATGAAACACCATCGAGACCGGAGTCGACTTACCATGCTTACCCAAGTGGTGAATCTGCCACTAGTAATAATCACATTTCTAAACTACATGGATAATTAAAATTGACCATTCTAATCGATCGTGTATGTTTCACTATGTTTTACGATTTTTCTCTTAATATGTGTTGAACTTAGTTATGTCATCATTGTTATCTTCCACACTACAAATAAGACGTAATATTCCGTCTCACGTCTTATATCTTCTCTTTTGTCTGACCTCCCACATCCCTGCACCCCCACATCGTCTTCCTTTTCTTTTCATGTCCGCTTTATTTTCATGTGCCTCCCATTCTTGGTTTGCTAGGACGCAACCCACACACCATAATCGATTGCTACCGATGGCTCCCTAACCCTTCTTACTTCCTCCCAACCTAGGGTTCCCATCCCCCACTACTACAGAACTGAATAGCACTGACCGACCAAATCATATTATCACTGATGCGCCAACCACCCGTCAATAGTTCCTAGCTGGTGATGACTTTATCATCACTAACAAGGCCGGTGAACGGGGTAATGATGACTACCAGCTGAATGGTTGGTTGAGAAGCCAAAAGGTTGGGGTATACCAGCTGCCAAAAATGAACCAGGGGGAAACCTCGGCTTTTAAAGAAATGTTGGTTGTTTAGAATACCCTTTGGTTCTGATTCCAACTTTTTTAGCCAAAAGTTAGCAGCTCAAAATGAAACAAACACCCCTTGGAAAAAATGAACTAGCGGAAATCACTTGTTTGCGTGCGGCCATGGACCATGTGGGGCCCTACAGTCAGCCTCTCCACTTACATCCCTCTTCCGATGCTTTATAATACTTTACAACCCATTTGCTAATTCTTAAGGATTTTTTTAGCCAATATTCTTTTTTTTAGCATTACAACCAACTTTTAAAGAAGTGTTGGTTGTTTAGAACACCCAGACCCTTTAGTTTAGATTCTAGCTTTTTTAGCCAAAAATTGGGAGCTCAAACTGAAATGAACACAACCTTGTGATCTCACTATCATCACAAGAGCGTGTGGTATTGTTGTAACACTCTCCATTGGAATTTGTGATTGTTGTGACCCTTGCGAAATGTCAAAACAGCCTAGATTTAGTATTTGCCACAATGAAAGAGATTTGAACAATGAGGAAACGACAGTTATGCGTACGTGACAACATAACTGCCATAAACAATTGACAAAACTCAGAAATAGAGGAAATAAAGAAAATATATATTTCATTTTATTGGAACTCGGCAAATTTCAATAATACTCTAGTAAATTTATTATCTTTGAGCATTAAGAAAACAAATAGAAATCCAGGATTTCATTTAGATAAAACTTAAAAAAGAATGTTCGGAAGGAACCACAAGAAGGAAATAAAAATAATCAAAAACTCCATGATATTCTAGAAAACATTAAGAATATGGGGATATTAAAATGAAAATAGGAGAAAACTGCCACCGCTTGATCTCGACCAAACGGCTGTGAGGGTGTTCATTGTGACCTGCCTCCCAGGAAATGCCAGCTAGTTAACATAACTGGAACAAAAAGCTTCTATTTTTTATCTATCTATATGTTTTTCATAACATTTTTAATTTTTTGCATATTTAAATTCCTTAAATATTTTATAATGGTTTTTCTCTTCATATATTTCTTGACTGATTCAAATTTATTTTCTCATCGTGCTGCCAAGGAATTGCCCATGTTAGCGTTAAAAACACTTTCAGTGAAGCAACATGCTAAATTGGGACGGTTCTCGTATTATGACTCTATGTCAATAGATGTTCAGTACCCCTTGTATAAACGATTGTATATTTCTTTATAGAGGGAGTATTACACATGCTTGGGAGATGGAACGAAAATATTTCAGCAGGGCTATCCTGGTGCCAAAATTTATAAGTAGCTATGTAGTAAAGAAATTTGTTTTCTAATTTATGCATGATTTAAAGTTTTATTACATTCTTAATTTCTTTTCATGCCGAGAACAAAATAGGTAGCAGTATGAAGGAGTCAAAACTAGATGATGATCGTTTCTTATTGAAAAATAATAGGTTGTTCTATTGTTCAAATATCTGAGGAACAATGAGAGGGCCGCTGAATTATTGGTGCTAATTCCAGTGCGACTAGTTTCACTGACCCGAAATTGAAATTCGATTCTGCTCGTCGGATCTTGACACAGGTTATTATAATTGCGTCGTTCCGATCTTATCTCTATCGGTTTGCGCCGATCCCAAACTGTTGCAATGGACAAAACCGCTACTTCTTCCGCCGGGAATAAACAAAACGACATGTCGTGCGCAGCCCACTGCACCGGAACGACACCGAGAGGTGAGCAAACTGACCATGAATTCTGAAAGCACCCGGTATCCTGGAAAACCAACGTCCGCTGCCGCCTGTTTTCCTCTGGCCCTCCCGTATATATAACACCATCGGCTCCCACTCTTGTTCTCATCAAAACAAACAAGCATCGATCAGCTTGCAGCTCAGTTCCTTCACCACCACAAAATCCACACTCCACTGCTGTCAATCTCCAAGCATCACAGAGTTCAGGCAGGCCATTCAGCGGCATCGTCTCCTCCAAGGCGGCGAGAAGAACAGAGTTGCAGAGAGATCATGGCGGGTGCGGCGAAGGCATCTTGGATGGTGGCGATGAGCGTGGGCGCCGTGGAGGCGCTCAAGGACCAGGCCGGCCTCTGCCGCTGGAACTACACGCTTAGGTCCATCCACCGGGCTGCCAAGGCCAAGGCCAACGTCCGTGGCGGCGTATCGCAGGGCGCAAAGCAGCTTTCGGCTTCCCCAGTGGTTGCGGAGAAGCGAGGAGCGGAGAAGGCCGAGGAGGGGCTGAGGACCGTCATGTACCTCAGTTGCTGGGGTCCGAACTAGTACCAGCTACCAGGAGGTGTCTTCTCCTAGCTCCAGCCTCTGTTGGAAACCTCTAGCATGCAGCAACCACGCTGTGTGACTTGGCTGGTTAATTCCCTCCCGACTGTAAATATGTGTCACCATGACGATGATGATGATGAAACCTTTCCTCATTTCGAATTCACATTATCCTGCTTTAGAAAAAAGTTTGAATTGCCTTCCAACTAAGCTGTTTGTTTCGAATTTCTCGGGGAGATTATTGTTTCGAGTTGGGCACAAGCTTTGCCTGTTGCTCTGTTGGCAGAGCAAGATCAGGACCCAAAAATTGATCCTCGTCCACATTTTTCCGCCAGCTTCCACAGATGATAATCAAAACCTTCTCTTTTTTTTTGCGAATTTGTCTCGTAGGTTCAGTTTTGTAAACATATGAATATGATAGTACAGTATGCATCTTTCCAGTATTCGTGCAACCTCACATGCGTCTTTTTCCTTGTTGTGTTCGTCCATCAGACGTACGCGTGACTGTTACTACCAAACAAGCGCAGAAACGACGCATCTGGCGCTGAAACTGGAAACCATGTGTTACTCCTCTGGTTTCCCCCCTGCCGGTTCTCATACTCGTACGTGGTACTCCTCACTGTCACATGTCCACAACATGAGCCTGAGCCCTGAGGTGATAAGTTTCTCCAGTTAAGTCTGGTGCAGAAACTTAAAATATTTGTCCACTGCACTGAAAACGTGATTGCTTGCTTAAAAAAGTTGTATGATTTTTTTTTTGAGAAAATTTTCGATCTATTCATGAACTGTCAAGGTAGTACAGAGAATAGTAGAAGTAAAATTTATATCCAGGTCTATAGATCACCTAGGCACGCGGCACAGGCGTGCTGTAGTCGTCGCCCCTCCCTTGTCCGGGTAATTGAAAACAATAAGGTGTGCATCAAAGGGGCTATTTGAGCTATGCCACGTTGGATCGCTAGGAGACAAAGAGAGATCGCTGGGAGAGAAAAAAGATCCCGATTGGCAGCGGCTAGCGCGAGTCAATGACGCCTCCTCGCACGTTCCACATCCGCAGAGGCTTTCCACCCCGACTGGCGCGGCTAGGGTTGCTGCCGCAGCCGCCGCCCCGCCTCCTCTCCTCCTCCCCTATTCTCCCGCCGCCGCCACCCCCGTCCTTCCTCCTTGCCTCTTCCCACAACCCCTCTGCCCCGTTCTGGTCCGAACTTCGTCGCTGGCCTCGTGGAATCCTCGAATCTTTCGGTGGTTAGCGAGCGATGCGGAAAAGCGATGTCGTGTCGTCACCGTGATGGGTTGGATGGCCGGCGCCGCAGAGCTCTGGTTCGACGAGGTCGTCGGCGACGCGCTGCGGGAGCGGGATCTGCTCCGGGCAGCAGCATGGTTGGTGGAGCGGTGGATGCGGGCGGGGACGTCAGTCGAGGGAGGCTGGCCGGCTGGAGCGGCAGGAGCAGTACGGGATGATATACGCACAATCTACTGACCGATTGAATCCTGAGGCCCCTAGATGGACAAAAAGGTGAATTTATCTGTTCCTCTGTTCTGCATTTTTGATGTGTTCATAGCTGGTCTGCTCTCCATACTCCAGCATGGAGGCAGTAGAATGAGTGAAATACTTTGAGATTCATAGTTCTTGGTAGTGAACCAAAAAAATGAGTATGGCGAACTAAAGGTAATCTTGGACTAAAAAAATACGTATGGACATGAGATTGTCAGGTAGAGGTGGATACTCTTCTAGGAAACTGATGAAGTAGAAAGGAAATAGAGACCGGTAACTTTTGAAATGAAATATGATTAGAATAATTGTGGCTTATACTCCGTAGCATAAATTCTTCCTTTTTTGGTGTTGCAGCCATGGACAAGGTGCTCTAGCCCAGATGATGCAGCCATGAACAATATGGATTCGTATTGGAACCAGGTACTCCATGTGATTCTTTACTCCCATCTATGCTTTCTTGATCTATATGCATTGAGTAAAAGTTCTTCGTCTTTCATTGATCCTTCATTAATATTAATTATCCATAGTTCGATAGAACTTGCTGTGGTTACTTTATTGGGGTTCTAAAAATAATTCCTCCGAAACTAAATCATTCAGTCATACCTTCAGTAGAGTAAATAATGGCTCTGAAACTGGGATCTCTCATCTTGGTTACCTTTACCTACTGCACTGCAAAACCTGAAGCTTAAGCTCAAGCTAGGCTAGACTCACAAAATAATGGTGATGATTAGTTAGCTAAAATCAAACCCTTTGTCCATTTACTCTAGCTAACAGCAAGAATAATTAATAGCAAGCACTATGCCTGATTGTGTCCTGAATGCCTAATCAAGTTCCATCTGAATATAATTTCATTGTGTTTAACTTGTGAAATCGATGCAGATGTGGGCATTGCAGTTTTGTATGGCAGCCAAGAGATGCCTGGAGTTCCATTACAGTACATGCAATCTCAGGTATGACGAACTGTCACATTGCTGATATGACTCTGAATCTCCACTGCACTTGACTGCACCCTCTATCTTGATCTGCTAGACGACTTATAATTTCCACATTCCCCTGCATAATTTGTCCTTGGTCTGAAAGAACAATTCCTGATGATATATTTCAAATCAGGTTGTTGCCAGGATCATATGGCCAATATGTACAGTCATGCTGCCGTTATCCGTTTTCCTTCCAGTAAGTTTTCACTACATTTTGTTTCTGTTCCATTTGAGAATCCTTAAACCATGTAGACTGTAGAGCAAAGATAGATGATGGACATCGTCACGAATCACCAGGGCTGATTACTACTACCTGCAGTTGATGACTTCAAATTATTCAAGGAGAGCATGGCGTACAAGGATGTAAGGTCTGTGCTTGCATCCATGTAAATCTGGGGGTCGGTCAATTCTGTTTTGAATTGAGGGGAACTTTGTTTTTCATCAAGGACAAGCCAATAATAAGATATTTACAAAAGTAAAATATTCTCAGCAAACTCGCTTTGCTTTTGTGCCACTTTAGTCCAGTAAGTTGGATCATTCTTACCCAACGAAATTAGATAATTTATACCTTCAGCTCAGAACCTATTGCGGTTACTTTCCTGGGGCTCTGAAAACAATTACTCTGTATTTTGATCATTTAGTCATCACTTCAGTTCAGTAACCGTACAATTGCTCCGAAAACTGGGATTTTCTAGAAAAGTTTACACGCCTAATATAGTGGGAAGGAGGGAGTATTATTGTTGATCATTGTTTAGGCTGTAGCTGCTCCGTATTCATTTTTCACGGATGCTAATGACTAATTTGGCTATTAAATGGCAGATCTTTCAGGAGAAATTCGGCGCCTCAAATCTTGAAGATTACTTCTGATTAGGTACATCGTCCAGTTTTTATCTACTACATGCATGGTAATTTTAGAAATTGCAAATTAAATCATATCATGGATAGATTACAAAAGGATTTCCTTTCGGATTGGTGAGCGATTGAGAACTTTAGAAGTCAAATGTTGTGGATGTTTCTAACAAGAAGATGCTTGGACTAACTTAGTGTCACAACTTATTCAGTATTGGGTTCTACCATCAATTATAATAAGAGGTTCATTATTCGCGAAATCTTCTTGAAGCCACATATTTTTATTTTGGATGTTATTTTCAATCAACCTACTACAATATATGTAAGAGTTTACTAAGGTTTGTCTCACCAGCACATGATAGCCAAAGAATTACTAATCGTTAGCATCTTAATAGTATGTGATAAGCAAGCTAGCACAGGATTGTATGGTTTTATTTTCTGGGTCAAAAGCTTAATTTTTGATGGAGTGATGCAGCTGGTGGAGTATTATTTTTCTGTGTTTTCTCCATGTGGATTTAACCTTACATCTCCAGCGGCCAACCTTTTGATGGAGTGAACATCTACAACATTGTTGTGCCTTGTCATTTTCTTATCTGGCTCTTTCCATTATTTGTTCATTTTACAGGCTGCATAATTGTGCCTAACTGACTAATACAGTTCTCTGGTACGCGCAACCACGCTCCCTCGCCGCCACCTGCTACTTCAAGTCTGCCAAAGGCCATGCTGGAAACTGGGCTTCTCGACAGCACAACTCAATCTCCACCTCACCCTCCTCATCATCGCCGGTATACATGCATCTCGTTCAGTCTGTTTGTGGTACAACTTGTAGTCTCCTCAATCCAGAAGTAGGAGTTTACAGAATAATTACTTCTCTGAATCACTCATAATCCAGTTTCGTTTTCTTGGGGTTAACTCAAAGATCTATTGTCAAAAGTGTGAATATGAGTGCAAGTATGCTCTATTTTTTTAACTCCTAAACTATTTCCTATACATGGATATTATTGCTGAATATGATGGAAATCTGGATGTTCACTTTGGTATTCATCAGGCACTTAACATATGAGTTCCAGTAAGCAGGAAGTTTCCTATAATTTCCCTGGATGCAATAGGATGAACTTTCATTTTATTGGAAGGTGCTATAGTATAAATTTCAAAGATCTCAGTTTCTGTTGTTATGGATTTATAAATTTTAAACATCAGTCTTGTGGTGAATACAATAGTCTATTGTATTTTGGTTAATAAAATGCGTCAGGCAGATCCCCACTCTTCAACAGAGCTTATATAACATTCAGATTGTCTATTAGGTCAGTTTCTCACTGCACTTCGTTTCATTATTTGTTTCGATCAAGTGTAAATGTAAGGAAGATATTGTTGTCCCTTAGTAATAATCCATCTATGAATTAGGAGGTAGGTTCTGCATGTTGATTGTGCTTCAAGGCACAATTGCTTGTGGCTTAGTCCCTCTGTAAAGAAATATAAGAGTGTTTAAATCACTACTACTTTAGATTTCTTTACGGAGGGAGTACAAAATTAGTGTTTTGTATAAGTTATGCATCCTAGGAGCAAAGTTTGATTCAGAGGTAGCTTAAGAAGTGAACATTTTTTGTTCTTTGTCATTGTAGGTTTCCTTCCAAAGATGTGTATTCAGGCTTGCTATGTGACGCGTTGGGAGAATATGATGCAAGGGGACTCAACACTCCACTTCACTTCCTGTCGTTGCCATCACGTTGTCACCGTACTTCGGCTGGTTCTATTGTGCATGCTTCTTTCTATTTGGAATGCATTGTTCTTATTTTTTTAGGTTAGCTCTCATTTCAATTAGTAACATGACAAGGTATGCAATGCATGCAAATATATTTAACAATGTCGACAGGTCGTTTGTGACTGTAGACATGTCGTTTCTATCTTGAGAAGCTGCAGTTCACCGCCTGTAGACATGTCGTTTGCGAATGCCACTGTATATACTCAATGTAGCGTGTGCTTCTTAAGCCCGTCGGCGCGGTTAACTCTGTGAGGAATTGCCACTGTACATTTGAATAGTTTGTGCGACATGTATGCCATGATCACAATTGCGTCCCCTTCCTTTTGAGCTACCTAGCATATGTGTAATGCATAGTTTAACCAGCTACACAACTGATTGTTAATTGTCCAAATTTAATCTGCTTTCAGCTCTTAAGGATTTGGATGTGTGGCAGCAAGTAGAGAAAAAGCAGCCGAAGGGGCGCTTGCAACCCTGGCACGACAGAGGCATCGTTCAGGCGGCGCACTGGTGGCGCGCCCCACCCACTAGTCGTTGTTATAGTAGACAGTTGGAAAATCATCGTGTTAAGACCCCATAGGACCAGCGTACCAGATCAGCAATCACCGTCGATGAAGAGAAGTGTAGATTGGAAGGTTCCAACCTATAGACACACAGACGTAGACGAATGAAGACCGGATCCAAACGGATCCATCAAAGACAAACGCTGACCGGATCCTACGAGATCCGCCGGAACACATCTCCACACGCCCTCTGACGATGCTTGAAGAATCACCAGGATGCGGGCTAGGCGGGAGAACCTTATTTCATCTACAAGAAGCCGCCGCCGCCTCGTCTTTTTGAGCGTGACACAAACCATAAAAAAACTCTGAAAAGCACCTAAAAACGGAGCCCCCGCCAGCCAAGAAGGGCCGATATCCACAAGACATCCATGGCCCAAGGACCATAGGAGACTGGCGGCGGCGCCGGTCAGAGGCAGAGAAACCTTAGATGGGGGTTCTCACGAGAGCAAGAGTGAAAAAGAGTTGTAACAGTTCAAATTTATTGGCTTTAGAGCATCTCCAATAGAAGATGTATATACAAACATAACTAACTTTCACATCACGAATGCTCAAAAACGCTACTCCAACAGATAATGTAAAATACAACACTTGGGAGATGCAAATTTACATCTCCCACCTCCTAGGTGATGTAAAACTCGAGTCACGCGCCAACCGCCGAGCGCCGCTTCATTTCACTTCCTCCGCCCGCCTTCGCCGCAAGCGATTTCTGATCAGAAACATTGCCGCCGCCATCCCCGCTGCCCGTCGCGCCGCGTCGCTGCCGAGCACCGCTGCTTTGAGTATGTATTGTCGTACTTTCACCGCCACGCCACTCGCCCATCGCACCACGCCCCCCCCCCTCCACCGCTGCTAGATCCGACCGTTCCACCGCCCCGCCTCTAGATCCATTGCTGCTTCGCCGCCGCCCGCCACCAAATTGGCTGAATTGGCCGCTTCTCCGCCGTCGAATCATTGATGTGCAGCCACATGATTGAAGCCCTCCCCGCCGCTAGTTCCGACAGTTCCATCGCCCCGCCTCTAGATCCATTGCTGCTTCGCCGCCGCCTACCACCAAATTGGTTGAATTGGCCGCTTCTCCGCCGCCGAATCACTGTCGTACAGCCACCTGATTGAAGCCCCCCCCCCGCTCCCCCCCCCCCCCCAACCGCCAGATTCAAGCCGCACACCTCCCGCCAGACTCGACCTTCTCGCGTCGCACAACTGTCGCCCCGCTACCCCGTCGGGACCAATCCGCCGCTCGATTCATAGTCGCGCCGCCGACCATTTGAGCTCCCGCCGCGCACATTCGACCTCTCGGCTCTTGTCGCTCGGCCGCCGACACACCTGTTGCCGCCGCTCCTTTCGGCTCTCGGCGCTCATGCCGATTATTTTTACATCTTCAAATACATCATCTATTGGAGTTGGACTTTTACATCACAAATATACATCATCTGTTGGAGTTGCCTCTTTTTTGGAGATGTAAAATGCACTTTTTTGTGATGTAAATTATACAACACCTATTTTTACATCCCCAAATTTGCATCATCTATTGGAGATGCTCTTACATGTCACAAGTGGTTATACCTTTTTATCAATTTACAGGGCCATGTATTATATACCTTTTCTTTGTATATTTTAAGAAATATATATTTTGCTCCATCAGTTGTCAAAGTATAAAAATACAATATGGGAAATTTCTGGTCTCCCAAGTGTCAAACATCTACATTTGCATCTTGACACATTTATAGTTGTCTTACCATCAAGTTGACACGATGATTTTGAATACACCGAATTCATATTGTTCCTTAGGAGGGAGGGTGGAATGATTCTCCAACTATTGTCAAATCTTAAATTTGGCTGCGGACGCAAAATATTCTTTGTCAATCAAGTATAAGAAACATCTAAATTCGGTATTTTGCCCCATTGAAGTGGTTTTGCATAAATGGTAGCATAATAACTAAGATACATTTTTTTGACAAATCATGGGAAAGATGAGAAAATAGAACAATAAAAGTTTCAGACATTTTCTGAACTATATATACTTATTTTAGGATTTTCTTTGTCTATACAAAAAACTTTGGTAATGAAGAGCTACATAAAAAAATTGGTCATAAGGAAGAAATTTGTGAACAATTTTTTATATTTCAAAATGTTTTACAACTAAGATAATTTTAAATTCGAAAAATGAAAATTGAGGAAATGAAATCTTTTGAATTTTATCAGATTACATGGTTCCTGAATATTTCTGATAATTATCCAATTTTAAAATTCATGAAATCCTACGTGATTTTTTTGTTTTTCCTAAAATGTATTTTTATTTGCCCATTTTATTCATGTTCTCTTCCAATTTTGTTTGCACACTTGGTTACGACATGTGCAAATCCACCTCTATGGCAACTATAAAACTGCTCTCTGTGAAGCAGTAATTTCGAGAATTTTAGCCGTCTAGATAATTAATGTTAGTACTCGCAAGTCGCAATAGAATTTGATTCTGCTTGCTGGATGTTGGCACACTTTATCTATTAGTCATTGATCTTATCTCTGTCGGCTTGTTCCATCAATTGTCAAAGTATAAAACCACAATGTGGGAAATTTCTGGTCTCTCAAGTGTCAAACGTCTAGATTTGCATCTTGGTACATTAATAGTTGTCTTACCATCAAGTTGACGTGATGATTTTGAATACACCAAATTCATATTATTCCTTAGGGGTAATCTTATATTTGCCTCCGAATGCAAAAAAATATTTGTCCATCAAGTGTCAAAATCATCTAGATTTGGTATTTTGCCCCATTAAAAGTGGTTTTGCATAGTACATGGCAGCATAATCACCACAATGCTTTTTTAAAAAAGCATGGGAGTTTTCTGAACAATATATGTTTATTATAGGAATTTGTTTGTCTATACAAAAAAAAACTTGGAAATTAAGAGCTACAGAAAAAAAATTGGTCAAAATGGTCGAATTTGCGAACAACCTTTTATATTTCAAAGTGTATTAAAACTAAGAGAATTATAACTGTGAAGATTTAAATTTGAGGAAATTAAATCTTTTGGATTTTATAATTACATGGCTCCTGAATATTTATGATAATTATCAAATCTTAAAATTCATGAAATCTTACCTGATTTTTTTGTTTTTCCTAAAAAGTATTTTCATTTACCCATTTTATTCATGTTCTCTTCCAGTTTTATATGCACGCTTAGTTAAGACAGGTGCAAAACCACCCCTATGGCAACTAAAAAAATTGCTTTCTATGAAGCAGTAATTTCGACAATTCTGACATTTTTTAGCGTGCGGACAATAGTTCTACAGTATTTTCATGGATGCTATTTCTAAGACAACTAATGTTTGTACTCACCCGAAAAAAAAAAACAATAATGTTAGTACTCGCAAGTCGCAATAAATTTTGATTCTGCTTACTGAACATTGACACATTTATCTATCCGTCATTTCGATCTTATCTATGTCAGCTTGTGCCAATTCCAGACTCTCTCACAATGGCCAAAACCACCACTTCGACGGGGAATAAATAAAGAAAAGGACACGACAGCGATAGTTGCGGCGTGAAGAAGCAGAGTAGCAGCAGAGTGAAGACTCCGGGAGCACCCGGTTTTGTGGAAAAACCAACGTCCCCGTCCACTGTTTTGCTCCGGACCTCCCAGCCTCCCTCCCTCATATAACCTCGTTCCAGCCCCACTCTTCTCTCATCAACACAAGCATCAATCAGCCTCCATCTCAGTTGATTCACAACCACAAAGTCCGCACTCTACAACGAGCAACTCTACTACTCTTCAGTCATCACCTACTTCAGAGTTTAAGAACCGACACATGAAGGTGTCCTCTGCAGGTGTTGAAAAGAGACACATGATAAATTCCCATATCTGAAGCAACCGATTTAGTTTCAGTTTTGCTCGTTGACATTAAAAAGTTAACTGATCCTATCCTTACCATCGGCAGGTTCTCTGATCAGAGCTATACTATAGGAAGAGCCAAAGGCAGGCCACACGTTTTTCTTTCTAAGTTTCATAGGGTCATGCAAGCAAATGAATTGGCTTTTCAACAAGAGGAATCCCCATACCTTTCTGAGTAGCACAAGTTTTTCTTTTTAACCCCTTTCCATTAATAGCATGACACTAATACAAGAGCGTCAGTATCAGCATAGTATCAGTACCACGAGTTTCTTGGAATTAATCAAGATGTATTTATATTATTAATAATCTAGATATTTTGCCTGAGGTGCACACATGGATGACTCCGGTGTCTCCTCCATCTGACGTTGACACGGAGCTCACACGGCCCCTGGTATGGTGGAAACCATGTCCTCTATCTTATCTTATCTTTCTGCCTTTGTCTAGTCGTAACCGACAAAACCATGGCCCACTGTACGGGAACGAGAGCGAGATCTGGGGCGCAAGCAAGCAAAAGCGAGCTCTCCAGAAAGTGAAAGCACCCGGTATCCTGGAAAACCAGCGCCCACAGCCGTCTGTTTTGCTCCGGCTCTGGACGTATATAACCGCGTCCCACTCCCACTCTTCTTCCCATCAACACAAACCAGCATCAATTCAGTGAGACCGTTCAAGAGAATCAGCTCTGTTTTTTCAGAACCGCAACTTCGCAAGTCCACTACTACTATACACAAGGATCACAATTCAGTATCCTTGCCAGCAGCGAAGCAAGAACAAGGAGGAGGAAAGATGGCTGCTCCGGCGAAGGCTTCGTGGATGGTGGCCATGAGCGTGGGCGCTGTGGAGGCCCTTAAGGACCAGGCTGGGCTCTGCCGCTGGAACTATGTCCTCAGGTCCATCCATCGGGCAGCCAAGGCCAACGTCCGCGGCGGCGCCTCGCAGGGCACCAAGCAGCTTCCGGCCTCCGCGTCGGCGGTGGCGGAGAGGCGGCGAGCGGAGAAGGCCGAGGAGGGGCTGAGGACTGTGATGTACCTCAGCTGCTGGGGCCCAAATTAGGAGTACTAGTAGCGTAGGGGTGTTGTGTTCATTGCAGCTTGTGCTTATGCTTATGTGACAACCCCATGATCTTAGGATTGTAAATACAACACGATGATGATGATGATGAAAATATCGGCTATGAGTTTATTTCACCCTCCTTGTCCATGTGCTTCCATGACTATTTTTTGGAAGGCATAATGTTGACGTTTGTCAAGAGAGGAACAATGTTCAGAGTTGCATGGGGAGAGCAACTCAGCAAAACGAAGCATACAGAAAGCAGAGGAACTTCAGCTGCATGCACCGAACAGCCAAACTCTGAAGAAAGGATAGAACAGGGGAGTTGGATCTCAGCGATACACCCGGCTGCCCTCCAAGATTTCACATCTTCTTTGATCAAATTCGAACACCTCCAGGTCGCTGCAAGCGGTGGCCGTTGGAAATTATAGCTTTGCGTGCTTTGATGGAGTCAGACCTGCTGGATGTGCTACTTGTGGCTCGACTCGACCGGCTGTGCATGCGACGAGATCGTGGCGAACATGTTCTGAATTTCTTTGCTCTGCAATCTGCTTAAGGGACACGAGATATAATTAAAGTGAGCCTGATCAGAGTGATGACGTTAATAAGACAGTATTAATAAGTTAACTAAACGTGTAGAATATGCGCACGATGCTTTTGCATGAGCAGACGGTCATGGAGTTACTAATTTGACGATTTTTCTGAATGATTTCGGGGAGAGGATGGATACAAGTTGAAGAGAACAAGTTTGGGTGGGCGGGGCGGCGTGGCGGCACGGGAGCGCCGCCGGCGAGGCGGGTGGGGCAAAGGCGTCTTGGATGGTGGTGATGACTGATGAGCGTAGGCGCGGTGGAGGCGCTCAAGGAGCAGGCGCGCCTCTGCTTGCTAGGCGAGTTTGTGTTTTCTGCTGCAACCATCCCGTGGAATTCCACAATGTAAAATATCACGATTTTTAGAAGAAGAAAAAATATCATGATGATGATGACGATGAAAAATGACGTTACTTGAGTTTATATTACTCTCCTTGTGTATTTGTTTTTTGATTATCTTGATGAGGATTGTGCATAGGTGCTTTGGTTTGGTTTCAACTTACAATTCACATGTTGTTCTGTTATCTCTCATAGCCCACCTTTTGGTCGTATGGAGAAAAAGAACTAACAACTTGTAAGTACTCCATGTTTGCCGATCTGTTGCGTGACAAGTTCGTGGCAAATATGCTGGATTTCTTCAGTCTGTGGCACATTGTTAAAGTGAAACACATGATAACTTCTGATGTCTGTAATTCTGTATTGATGGTGTCATCAGGCAATCCATTTAGTTTCAGTTTTGGTTAGTCCACATTAAATACTTAAACTAGTTCTGATCATCTGCAGGTTCTCTGGTCAGAGTGATAGGAAGAGTTAAAAAGCCGCGGTGACAGGAACACGATGCCATCAGACGCTGACACGAAGAAGCACACGCCAAAAAAAACACACACACACGGCTGGCCCTGGTATCGCGGAAACCATGTCCCTCCTCCAGCATATGTTTCAATCTTAATCTCTCTGCCTTGTCTGGTCGTAACGGACAAAACCATGGCCCTTTGTACGGGAACGAGAGCGAGAGCTAGAGCTGCGGGGCAAGCAAGCAAAACCAAAAATGAGCTCTCCTGGAGCACCCGGTATCTAGAAAACCAGGGCCGGCGGCAGCCTGTTTTGCTCCGGCAGTCCGGCTCTCCTGTATCCACTCCCACTCTTCAACCCATCAACACAAACGAGCATCCGTCCAGTGAGACAGTTCAAGAGAATCGGCTCTGTTCTTTGAGTATTGCTACTTCGCAAGTCCACTAATCTAGTACCATACACAAGACGAGCATCACAAGTCAGCCTCCAATCTCCAGCAGCGCAGCAGGAACAAGAGGTACGAGAAGCGATGGCTGGTCCGGGGAAGGCATCGTGGATGGTGGCGATGAGCGTGGGCGCTGTGGAGGCGCTCAAGGACCAGGCGGGGCTTTGCCGCTGGAACTATGCCCTCAGGTCCATCCACCGGGCAGCCAAGGCCAACATCCGCGGCGGCGTCTCGCAGGGAACCAAGCAGCTTCCGGCCTCTATGGTGGAGAGGCGGCGAGCGGTGAAGGCGGAAGAGGGGATGAGGACCGTCATGTACCTTAGCTGCTGGGGCCCAAATTAGGAGCACTGTTACTAGTAGCTAGGGGTGTTGAGTTTGTTGCAGCTTGTGCTTATGTGACAACCACATGCTCGAGTGTAAAACTGTAAATACAGCACGATGATGATGATGAAAATTTCGGCCATGAGTTTACATCACCCTCCTTGTCCATGTGCTTCTGTGACTTTTTCTGAAAGGCCAAATGCCAATCTTTATCAAGAGAGGAAGAAAGTTCAGAGTTACACAGGGAGAGGAGTAGCTTCAACTACTTGTAGTCTTGTACAGAACAGCCCTACTCTAAACACAGGATAGAACATCGGGCTGTCCTCCAAGATCTCACGTCTCCTGTGTTCAAATCAAATCGGATATCTCCATGTCGCTGCGACGGAGGCCATTAGAGATTACGGCGTCGCGTCCCTTCCAACCAAATTCTTCTCTGATTACTTTGACGGGGAACATGGATATGCTTTGTTGCTGGAGTCGACATGGCTCACAGCAGGTGAAGCTTCTGGGCATGCAAGAGAGGGATAAAGTTATCCCGCAAGAGAGAGAGCGAGAGCGAGAGAGAGAGAGAGAAAGAGACTCAGCAAAGCGAGCCGTTCTACAGAAAACAGAGCAGCCTCAGGTGCCTGTACAAAACAGCCAAAGCCAAACTATGAACAAAGGTTGCCAGACTAAAAACAAAGGAGTTCGATCTCAGCGGTACACTCGGCCGCCCGCCAAGATCTCAGATCTTGTCTGATCGATTCGGACACCTCAAGGTCGCTGCAATGGAGGCCGTTCGAGAGTCTGAGATTGTGTTTCTTCCAACATATCTTCCACTGGTTATCTTGACGCTCTATGCTTTGAATTGATTGCAACTACTTTCCGTTGCTCGGAGTTGACCCACGGATCCGATCCAGGTCGCACCGAAGGCGTAGGTGAGGTAGCAGGAGAGGATGGTGAGACTTGGAGGAGAAGAAGGTGAGGAGCAGAGAAAGGATATGTGAATTCAGAGAGTTAATTGCAAGACACTACCATACTTCAGCACGTTGTGACGAGTCAGTACCACTAGTCACTATTTTTGCCATGCAGTGCCAACTCTAAGCCTAAGTGTTGGAAAACGGTCTCATAACCGTATAAGCTCGTATTGACCACGTATCTGACCGACCGGGCCCATTTGTCAGGTGCCACGGTGGCCTACCCGCCACAGCTCCTCGGTAACTCTCGCACCTCTCGGTCGCTTCCATGTAGCCGGGTCGGTCCGAACCCAACCGGAGCTACGCTCTGTCCCTCTCCTCGCCATCGCCTCGTCTCTCCGGCCGCCGCCGCCTCCTCACATGAGCGCGCCACCGCCGCCGCGCCATGGTCTTCGAGGATGAGAGCAGCAACGACATGTCCGGCCTGCAGATCTCCTCCTCCGACGACGGGATGCATTATCAGGTCAGTGGTAGAGCTAGGGTTAGGGTTAGGTGATTTGGGGATTTGCTCTGGTTTTCTGATTTGAGGATTTGCTCTCTGTAGATTCCTGCTAGCATTGAAGACCAAGACTATAATGGCTTGGAGAATGCACCAGAGGGGCTCTGCGTGGAGCATCGGCTGCCAACTGAGCGCCATGTAGCTTTTGAATCATTTGAGACGGGCAGGAGGTTTCTAGTTTGTGCTCAGCCTGTAAGATTCATGCTTTCTTTATGTTCACTGTAATATAGTTACTAGCACTGGATATGTTCACTGTAATATATTTATGGTTTAGTTATTTATTAGTAGTTTTGATGATCATGGTTTTGATGCTTATGTTCACTGTAATATGTATAGTTTGAGGCAGTGTAGTTGATTGAGGCAGTGTAGTTGATAAATTATAATTAAGGCAGTATAGGTTGCAGTTGAAGTAGCATTGTTTAGTTGGCCACATGTATAGTTTGTAGTTCTGCAGTTGTTAGTTCATTTTTTAAAAGTGTCCTTTCATAATGGTAATTCTTCAGAGATTAACAATATAATTGTTTGATATATTGAAGGAAGCTGTCAATTGTGGTTTCCTTGCTTGGGTTGACCCAGAGTGGCCTCCCACAATGCAAAATGCATTATTGAAGCTTTGGGAAATGTTTGAAGACAGCAGGACTGCTAGGAGGAAAGATAACTGAAAGTTCACTTACTATCCACCACCTTAAAGAAGAGAAAAGGAATCTGGATGCCAACTATAACAAACTAGTTGAAGATGTCCATCAACTTCTCAAAGTGCTCAGGAGGACAGGGTGTTGGATTTCAGCTCTGCAAGCTAAGGAGAAGAGAGATGAGAGAGCCAAAGGCATCAGTTGTGGCTGCCATGAAGAATGAGATGGAGAAGAAAGAGGCAGAGAACTTCAAGATGAAACAGAAGTACAAAGTGTTGATGAACCTGGTAGAATCTCAAGGCACTGTCATTAGGAACATGAAGATGAATCATTTGAAAGAGAAGGAAAAGCTAGCTGAAGGCAACAACAATTTAAAGATCCAGGTTGATGAGCTCACCAAGTCTTTGGAAAAAGTCAAAGAAGAGAATGTGCAGTTGAACCTTCACATGTCTGATCTCAAGAGGGGACATGAGAATCTGATAAAACGCAGGGATGAGGTAAAGCTCCTGCTTGCTGTCCAGTTGAAGTCACTAGAGAAGAGCAAAGAGAAGTTGAAGTTGATCCATGACATCTTGAAGGAATGAGGTAGATGAAGATGACGTGGGTAGATGGAGCAGAGCATACCTATCATGATATAAGTTGCTTTGATAGAAGGCTTTGCTAATCTTTTGTGAAGGGTGGTTTAGTTAAGTGTAATGTATGGATGTAGTAGTTGTGAACAATGTTGAACTCCACTATGCTATGGTCTTTAGCTAATGTTGTAAGAATCTAGTAATTATGGCTGTAAGAATGTATGATCTACGGTTATTTAGCTAATGTTGTAAGAATCAATGTTGAACTCCAGTATGTATGCTATGTTATTTAGCTAATGCTCAAATTATATCTCCTCTTGAACCTCTGGCCAAATGCTCAAGTTTGATGGCCAAATGCTCAAAAAAATCGCACATTAGAGCAACACAAAAGCTGACTTGGCCACTGTCAACAGGGATTACACTGAGTGGTGGCCCTGGTTATTAAAGCAATGCACGGGGCAAACAGGAAACAGTTGAGTGAAACAGTTTGTGCATTTGGGGGAAAAACTAGGGTTACTCGATGGCATAGGCGATTCCTGAGCGGGCCCGTGGCGGAGGCGATCTCGCAGGCGGCGGTGGCGGCGGCGGCGGAGTGAATGTCGATGTCGTGGTCTTCTGGTCGTTCTCAGGCTTCCAGCTTCCGTCGAGCCTCTGGAAGGAGAGGGGGTGAATCGAGGTCGCCGGTGCCCTACCGTGAGAGCCCGATGGCGTATGAGCCGGAGAAGCTCACAGGCAGCTGCGAGGAAGGCGCCGAGATGGATCTCATGGAGCCGCCAGAACCCAGGCAGGCGGTACTACGCCTGCGTGGATGCCATGGTAAGCTCTCTCCATTTTAGTTATACTTTTCTGTTCATTAGATCTTCTCCCCCCTATCAAACCCTGATTTCTGTTGGTACAGCATGGTGGTTGTGGCTTCCTTGAATGGCATGATGATCCTTTGCCTAAGTTTTTGAGTGATCTGATTGGAGATTTGCGAGGTGAAGTGCGTAGGCTGAGAGGTGAATCAAGTCTTGGTGTGTTTGAAGATGACAGTGCAGTTGTGGCTCTGCCTGAAGCTCAAAGAGGAAGAGAGGTGGTGGCTTTGGAAGATCAGCTCAGGGAGAAAAATGCAGAGCTAGATGCAGTGAAGGCCAAATATCAGAATGTTGTCTTTCTTTTTATTGTCTTTGTGGTAGGTTTGGTGACAGCCAAGATGCTGCTTCAGAGCTAGATGCTGGTGCAGTAAGATGCTGCTGCAGTTAGTGTCAGTGGTTTAGGCTCAAGCTTGTTTTGGCACTGAAGATGCTACTAGTGCTCAGGTTCATCCTTGTAAGTTAGTGTCAGGTTGATCCTTGTTAAGGAGAGATGCAAGTTAGTGTCAGTTGTGGTTAGGTTGATCTTTGCAACTAAGTGTCAGGTGTTGCAAGTTAGTGTCAGGTGTTACTAGTCAGTGTCTTTGTAAACAATATTTGGTATGTGGCCATTGTGGCAGTATCATCTTAGTAATGAATTATGTGGCCATTGTGGCAGTATCATCCAGTAGATGCATGGTTTCTTGAGCATGGTTCTGCACTGTGTTGTGTTGTTTCACAGAAATCACATGCATGGTTTCTTGAGGAATGAAATATGTGGCCATTGTGCATTGTGTTGTTTCACAAAAATCACATGAGCATGGGTTCTTGACATAATATTGAGATGTTCACAAGTGGCAAATGAGCATTGAGTTGTTTCAGAAATGCCAAATGAACAACACAAAAAGCAAAGAGTTGTTCACAAAAGCAAAGAGTTGTTCACAATTGCCAAATGCCAAACTTAGTTCACAACAGACTCAACTTAGCAATCCATTAGAGCATACATCAGTTTTGTAGCACCACTCAGACTAAAGTAGCAACATTCATTCACTACTTGTTACCACTAGTAGTAAAGAATGACATCAAACGAGTATAATTCCCTGTGGCACTTGAAGGAGCACCAGAAGTAGAAGGACCAGAAGTTGAAGCTCCTTCAGCAAATCTTGGGGCAGTGAAAGGCCTTGCAAATCTTGCACTTGCACTGGCTGGCCCTCTAGCAGTTCTAGAAGCAGTTCTTGCACTAGCAGAAGTAGTTCTTGCACTGGCAGACCTTGCAGAAGTAGTTCTTGCAGAAGCAGACCTTGCTGGTGGCTGTTGTGATCCTGATGGAGTATCTTCATTCCTTGATCTTGCGGGTGCCTTGCAAACATACAAGGAAACATGATATTTTAGGGTTTAGGTTTAGTACAAAAAACATAGTAGGAAAGAAGACCAAATAGCAAGTACAATTGACAAGGGTTTACCACATGCTTGTTTTTTCCTCAAAGCCAACTCTGGTCTCAACTGTTGCTAGCAGTTGGTGTACCTATGGCCTTGGAGCCCACAGTTGCTGCATGTTATAGTGGCCATTCTTGAACTATCCTTGGGTTTTGGAACCTCAAATTTGCCCTTTATTCTCTTCTCTTTCCTTCTTCCCTTCTTCACATGAAATTTGGGTGGCTCTATGTCTGGTCCACTTGTCCTTGTCCAATCATGTTCACCAGGAACTGGATATATCATTGGTTCATATGCAGCAAGGTAAAAAGGTTTTTTGAAGAATTTGCGGACATAGTCCTCTAGAAATCTTTTTGCATTGTTAATTGCTGATATTGCATGGTTGCATGGTATGCCAGACAGGTCCCACTTTCTGCAGCCACATGTATAGATTTCCAAGTTTACAACATGTGTTTGCTGCCCACTGGTCA
Organism: Aegilops bicornis; assembly: GCA_021605145.1. Classification (NCBI taxonomy): domain Eukaryota; kingdom Viridiplantae; phylum Streptophyta; class Magnoliopsida; order Poales; family Poaceae; genus Aegilops; species Aegilops bicornis. Next base: position 840,009,340 of record CM038670.1, read on the forward strand.
CTTGCCAAAGATTCACACCAGCTTGAATAGGTTTGCAGAATCTGGCCCTTTCCTTTTCCACCTCAAGCTTCTCAGCATAATGTGGTGTGATCTCCCACAAAGATGCCTTTCCCCTCTCTCTGTTATTATGCCACCTCACCATCTGCTTGTCTTTGATACCATCAATCATAGTCCTAATAGGTTTTTTCCTAAAATCTAGGATGTACTTGTTGAACACCTCAGACAGGTTGTTAACAACCAAGTCTGTCTTGCAGTTAGTGTCAAAAGCATGCCTAGCCCATGTGTGCTTAGGTATTCCACTTAGCCACTTCCAAGCTTCCACACTCTCATTTTTTAAGTCATTCATGGCAATGTTAAACTTGTGCTGGTTGTAAGCATAGCTGGCATTATCCATGCATTTCTTAAGTTCTTCCCCCCTAAACCCAGCATTCTAGAAATTTGCATAGAGGTGTCTAAGGCAAAATCTTTGATGACAGTTTGGAAAAACTTGGCTTACTGCATTTAGTAACACATGTTCACATAGCATCCTAGTCTTACCTGAAGTACTATTACATATTAAACATAACATGCTAATGCAGAAGAACAGAAAAGCAATAACATAACAGAAAGATGCATGCATACCTTCTGTCTATCAGACATGATAGTATAAGGCCCAAATTTGCCAACTTCTCCTCCTAGACATATCTTCAGTTGGTGTAGAAACCAACACCAGTTAGCTGTGTCCTCTTGTCCAACAACAGCAAATGCAAGTGGGAAAATATTATTATTCCCATCTCTTCCAGTGGCAGCTAGGATTTGAGCACCAGTGGTGAGCTTACTAAAGCATCCATCAACACCTGTTGTTGCAACCAAAGAACAATTTAAACTTCTAGAAAGCATTACTAAACTATATATTTAAGTATAAAGAACTATAAAGCACCACTACATCCATTAAGAAAGAAGTATAAAGCATTACTAACCAATGAATGGTCTGCATCCATTGAGAAATCCCTCCCTTGCTCCATTTATGCAGAAGAACATAGCATGAAACCTTGGTCCTGGATGTGGTATTTTTGTTGTTGGTCTTGGAGTAACTGTTGCAACTATAACTCTACTACCAGGGTTTGTTTCCATGATGGCCTGAGCATAATCCCTAAGTCTGGGATACTGAATCTCGTGCTCTCCTAGCACAACTTCTACATCAAGGTTTTTGGCCCTATAGGCCATGTGCCTTGGCACATCAACACCATACTTCTCATTGCAGTTGTCAATTAGAGCGTGTATGCTGGTGGTTGGATCAGACCTGAACAATGACTCATAGGTCTTTGCAAGCCGCTTGGCACTGATCCTTGATGACTCAAGGTCGGTAGGGCAAGTGTGCTCCAGCCTCATCTTCTTAATAGCAAAGGTCTTCTCCTTTGATAAGCTGCAGCAACTATGCAAAACTGGCGGTGCTCTTGCTTACAACAGTAATGATCCTTTGGTCTGAATTCTGTGATACACAAGTCTCTGGCCTGTGTGATGTGCAATCTCAACAAAGCATCTCTGAATTGCTGCTGATTCTTGAAGCACATGTACATACATAACTGCTGATGTGGTTGCTCAAGTTTGTCATTGTACCAGATACTTGGTTCCCTTTTCTTGGCCCTACTCTTCCTCCCTTTTGGTAGAACAAAGGACATTGGCTCATGTCCATCATCATCATCCTCAAACAGCAACCCATCATCTTCTTCATCTGATGAAGGAATGAAATCAGGTTGCATCTCCTCCAACACACTTGAATGTGTCCTAGTAGTAGGGCCTCTCCTAACTGCCAGCTTCTTCCTCTTTTTTGGAGGTTTTTGCATTGGTGCTTCTTCTGTTGCAACAACATTGACCTCATCCTCTTTCTCCTTCTCCTGCTCCTCCTCCTCCATCTCAAACAAGTCCTCAAACTCAGTGTCACCCTCATAATGTAATGGTTCCTCTTCTGAATCCTCATCATCTTCATTTGAATCTTCATCTTCAACTTCTTGCTCTGCTAGTCTATTCCCCTCAATTATCTCTGTATCTTCAATTATCCTGTACTTCTTCATGCAGAAAGGATTGTTATCACTGTCATATGCAGCAGGCTCAGAGTCATCACTGTTATTATGTTCCTCCTCTAGCACTGCCTCTTCCTCCATTACAGCTTTGAGCTTCTCCTTACTTAAACTTATGCTCTCTTGTGTGCACTGACTATGAAAAACAACACCTTGTTAATCAACAGCAAGAACTGCAGGCTCACTAAGATCATACACAACAGGTGGTCTATACAATATAGTTGCTAAATTTTCTTCTCTCCGTGAGACATTGCTTTGTAGTTTGATCTCACTAAATCTGCTTCCATCTGACATACAAAAGGTGTTGTTGCCCTCACTAGCAAATTCAGAACTAAACTATGCTCATATTCCTTCTTAAGTTGCTGCAGTTTGATGTTTGTGTCAATTAACTCTAACCCATGCTCTCTTTCCTCTCCTCTGCCTAAATTCTTCATGTGATACAGTTCATCAAAGTAAGAATAACCTTGTGTGTGCATCAGTGCATATAAGTTCAGAAATGTAACATCTGAACTGCATATCTTCCTTTCCAGATTGTGTTGTGCATCAAATTGAAGACGAACATCCCAAACAGCATCATCCAAACTACAATTGACAGCACAAATTTATACTGTCATGAGCAACACTAACCCTAGCCCCCTTGTTTTGGAATTTACAGAAAGAAGCAGAAGCAGAGAAGAGAAGGACTTACAGCACGCCGCCAGCAGCTCCACTGGTCCACTGATGGCTACTGGTAGGGTTGGCCACCCATATCTCTGCCAGCTTCAACCTGTCCTCCATGGACAGCGCGGGCTCCTCATCCAAATCCTCGTAAATGCTTATAGTAGTAAGAACTGGAGCCGTCGACGTCGTCCAGACCTAAGTGGTCATCGGGCCGAGGCAGGAAGGTCCGTACCGCCAAGCGCCGGCCGACGCCGACGGGAGTCGACGCCGCCATTGCCTGAGAGGGGGGAGGAAGACGAGGGCGGGGGGGGGGGGGGAGGTGGAAACTAGGGTTCGTCGCGTATGGGTTCGACCGGACCGGACCAAGCTACTTGGTGCGACCGAGCGGGTGCGGGTGCGGGTGCCCGCGGGTAGGCCACCGTGGCACCTGACAAATGGGCCCGGTCGGTCAGATACGTGGTCAATACGAGCTTATATGGCTGTCAGACCGTTTTGCAACACTTAGGCTTAGAGTTGGCACTGCATGGCAAAAAAATTGACTAGTGGTACTGATTCGTCACAACGTGCTGAATTGTGGTAGTGTCTTGCAATTAACTCGAATTCAGATGTCACTCGTCGCACGGCTCAACGTTTACACCCTTCTGTATCGCTGTGGTGATCACGCGCGGCATTGACCTGCTGTGCGACTGAGATCGTTCGTGGCGAACGTGCTCAGAATTTCTTCGATCTGCACTCTCATGAGCCGACAAGAAGATATGTAAAACTAAATGTGATGAGACTGATGACGTTCACATAAGTTAAGTAAACGTGTTTTCTGATCGGAGTGATGACAGAGTGAGAGTGAGAATGAGACAGAGAGCAGCCCGCTACCCAGTTGCAGAATGAGACTGACACGAAGGAGACGGCCGGCGGCCTCTTGTATCATGGAAACCATGGCCTCCGGCCTCTGGTATTCCCTGCCTGTCCACGTCTCCCGTACCTCCGCTCTCACCGCGACCCCAAGAGCATGTAGTTTAGAGCATGTGGCCAAAAGGTGTAGTTTACTTACATGTGAGTACGAGTAAACCGCGTTGCAGAAAGGAGGATTGTTTAGTATAATCACTTGCTGATCCTAAGAGGGGGGAGAAGATGCCCGGACGCTGCGTGCCTGGAGTGGACAGAACGAACTCTAGGTTGGCAGATTTGCAAGATGGAGCGATCTTTATCTTGCTGTGTGCTAAAACTAAAAGCGACACATTTCATGGGCCACCACGAAGCCTCATCTGATGTACTCGCAGCAAGTGGATAACACACTGACATTAGCACAGTGAGAGGCTGACAGCAGCGCACAACTTGCGACACAAGCATTTCCCAACCTCGGCGTGCGTCCGACAGTAACCTGAGGCACCCGGTTTCCGCCCACCAGTCCACAAACCATGCGCGCGCCCGTACGTACGAGGCAGCGACGGCCGGCACGTACGGTTACCCATGCCGACATCGGCATCTCCTATAAAACTACCAAGAGGAGCACCGCCGTTTGGCAGGCAGCTGAGCACGCTCACACACACACAGCAACAAACGAAGCACTCACTCGAGCACGGTTATACCTGGAATCCTGCAATTAGTCAGATGGCGAGCGGCGGCGGCAAGGCGACGGCCTCGTCCTGGGCGACGGCGATGAGCATCGGCGCAGGCACGGTCGAGGCGCTCAAGGATCGGCATGCTGGGCTGTGCCTCTGGAACCAACACACGCTCCCGTGCGTCTTCCAGCAGCGCGCCCGCACGTCGGCCGCCGGGAACGGCGCCTGCGGCGAGGGCAAGGCGGCGACCACTGCCGGTGGGCCGGCGGCGAGGAGGAAGGCGAGGCAGGAGCAGGAGGAGGAGCTCCGGACTGTGATGTACCTCAGCAACTGGGGACCCAACAACTAACTAGCTGATTAGTCAACAGTTACAGTGCTCTAGATCTTCTTATCACTTATCAGATGGCTAGATTGGTTTGTCCTAGCTGCAAGAGTTCGTGTGGCAGTGGCTGGATGATGTTAGCTCAGCATGCAGACTCACTCTCGAGCTCGTGCAAGACACGGCGCCGTACGTAGTACTTCCATGATCTGGAAGGATTTCAGAAAAGCATAAAACGACGTCCCTTCCGGCCTCCTCCTGGCTCAACTAACTGCAATGTCCAAACGGTCGCTCTGAATTTCCAGCATCGAGCGTCTAGGCTTTCGTACAGTTCATCGCCGTTACAAGTTAGTCAGTCATATGACCCAGGGAAAAGTGTCAATTCTGCTGCAAAAAAAAGGGCATATCCGGACTATTGCAGTCGATGCTGCGTGAACCTGCTAATCCAGCCTGAATTATTGTTGCGGACAGAGTACCCGTCCTTGCTCGATTGCTCCCATATTAAACTTTACCTGAATTGGTTCAGAAGTGGCGATCCGTTTCCTCGGCATTTTCCCAAGCAATGAGCCTGAGGCACGCGAGCAGGGTGTGAGATGGACTTCTTGTAAGACACGAATCCTAGTTCGTATTCCGAGCGTGAGGCACCAGTTTCACGTACCAAACCATAATAACTGGTCCATTCCTTCATTTCGAGCCGAGGGATGTTAGTCCTGAATTGCGACACCTCCGGTACCCACTCTGGTAGTTCTGCATACACTTGCCAATTCCTGGGATCTTTCTCGGATGTCAACTTCACGCAAGTTTGGAAGGCCAAGGTTGAGCCTAAGTGTCGGTTTTCCTTCTGGTTGTGGCTCAAGGGCAGAATTCAGACCACCCACAACCTTTTTTTTTATCAAAGAAAAGCTTGCCCCTTTTGATTTTCATTACTGAAAACCACCACAATATCCAACAAAGTTCAGAACAGCGAACCAGCCTACGACGAAACTAGAGCTACCAGATACGAAACCGAAAACCAAAAGGCCACACTGAGAACCAGCACTAGCCGGCACCCATACTGAAACCAGCATCCAAAGCATCCAGGGAACCAGTCTAGACCACCCAAGATAACAAAATAGAGAAAACGCGGAACTAAAAGAAGCCTAGCAGCCACTAGAACTAACAGCAGCGCCCGGATCCACAGCAGCAAGAGTTCCTGCATACTCCAGCCTAGTGACGTTGATTCTCCACCCCTGCCTGGCTGTGAACACCTCACTTGCTGCCCGTTCTAGCACTCTTGCTCCCAGCTCCAACATTTTTTTTGACGGCTCCTTTATCTGCAAAATAGACCAATCAATCAACCATCTGCACAGTAATTTGATGATGCATAAAGGATCATTGATCCTTTTTTTCTTAAATATAATCGCATTTCTGCTTTTCCAAATAGCCCAAAACAGGGCAGAAACCCCTACCATAACCATTTTCTTATCCTATTTATTGAATCTTTTTATCCAAACTCCAAAAGCAATTTTTTACATTTAGCGGGATAGTTTTTAAACCACACACACATCTAACCAAACTCCACAGCAAAGAAGCTGCGGAACAAAAAAAGAGAAGGTGATCAATTGATTCATTTTTTCCACAGAAAACACAATCCTTCCCTACTTTCCATCCTCTTTTTAACAGAACATCTCTAGTTAAGATACTTTTTTTATTGACTAACCAAAGAAAAACTTTTAACTTTGCAGGCACCTTAATTTTCCATAAGTACTTCTGTGGGAAATTCACCCCTATAGTAATAATTTTCCTATATAGGGACCCCACAGAAAACTTGTGATCAACAGTGAGGGTCCAGGAAATTTTATCTGCCCCTCCCTGCATAGGAATTTCTTCACATCTTTTCTTCAGGCTTTTCCATAGCCCAAGAGTCTCACCATGCAGGGTTCTTCTGAATCTGAACCCATGCCACCCCTTTTGAATAGCTTCCTCCACAGTAATGTTGTGGTCAAAGCATATGTCATATAATCTGGGATAAGCATCTCTCAATGGTTTATCATCTACCCAAGTGTCTTCCCAAAACCGAGTGTTCTTTCCATTTCCCAATTCTTTTTTAACAAACTTATAAAAGATCTCTTTAATTGTTAGCCAACTTGTCCAGAACTGGGAGTCTCCAGGTTTCTTACATACTGATGCTAAACAGCCGCTCTTTTTATATTTTTCATCTAGTACATCCTGCCAAAGCCCTTTTTCTGTCTCCAACTTCCAATACCCCTTAGCAAGCAGTGCTATGTTCATAACTTCCAAATTAAGTATCCCTAAACCACCTACATCTTTAGGCAGACAACATTTTCCCCACTTAACTAGGTGATATTTTTTCATATTTTCATCTTCCTGCCAAACCAACCTAGCCCTGAAGAAATCTGTTTTTTTTATAATCCCTTTGGGAACTGCATAAAAGGACATCATAAATAAGGGGATATTAGTCAGGCATGCTCGCACCAGAGTAATTCTCCCAGCTATGGACCCCAACAACTTTCCTTGCCAGCAGCCACATCTTTTTTCAATTTTATCAGTCACACAATTCCAATGTATGTTTCTAATTATATTTTCTGACACAGACATCCCCAAGTATCTAATAGGTAATTCCCCCATTTTACATGTCAGAATCTCCTGATATATCATCTGTTTTTCTTTGGCCTTGCCAAACAGCAGTAATTCACTTTTATGGAAATTAATTTTGAGCCCAGACATCTGCTCAAAAGCCCCTAAAATGAATTTGAGGTTCTTCACACTTTCTACTTCATCTTTGATTAGAAAGATGGTATCATCAGCATATTGTAACATATTTATTCCCTTATTATTCCCTGTCTTCAATACCCCTTTGACTATGTCCTGTTCCAGGGCATTGTTCATTAAAATGGCCAAGGCATCAGCAGCCAAATCAAAAAGGAGAGGTGACATAGCATCCCCCTGTCTCAGCCCTTTAAAGGTTTTAAAATATGGGCCAATCTCATAATTCACCCTAATTCCTACATGTCCCCCTCATAGTCTCCATCACCCAATCACACCATTTATCTGGAAAGCCTTTCAGTTTCAGCATCTGAAGCACAAAGGGCCATTTGATTTTATCATATGCCTTCTCAAAATCTACTTTGAAAATCAAAGCATCTTCTTTATTTTTGTGGAAAGAATTCAAAGCTTCATGTAGTATAACCACCCCTTCCATTATATATCTACCCTTAATAAAGGTTGTTTGGGTTTTGGAAATCACAGGTGCCACACACCTGGTCAACCTATTCATCAACACTTTAGTGATGATCTTAAAGCTAACATTCAACAGACAGATAGGTCTGAATTTTTGAATTTGTTTGGCATCCTTGGTTTTAGGCACCAAAGAAATAATGCCATAATTGAGCCTAGCAATATTAATATCCCCTTTTGCAAAACTATCCACTAAAGCTTTTCAAGTCCCACTTGACCAAATCCCAAAAATCCTGATAAAAGTCAGCAGGGAACCCATCAGGGCCTGGACTCTTATTCCTCTTCATCCCAAAAACCACCTGATGAATTTCATTTAAGGAGAAAGGGGCTAACAGCTCCTCTTTGTCTTTGTGTGCTAATTTTCATCATCTCTATCTCCCTTAAAGAAATATTAGACTCCTCAGGATGTCCAAATAATTCTTTATAAAATTTGGTTATATACTCCATCAGCCTGTCTTCTCCCTCTATAATCCCATCTTCCTGTTCCAGCGAGACAATCTTATTCTTCCTTCTTCTCTCATTCACTTTTGCATGATAGTATCTAGTATTTCCATCTCCATCTCTAATTTCTGTGTCTTTATATCTCTGTAACCATTTCATTTCCTCTTGTAACATAATTCTTTTTAGTTGAGCTCTAAGTTCTTTCTGCTCAGTTCTATCCACCGTAGATAGCCGCATTATCTCAGCTCTCTTGTCCAACTCATCTAATTTTCTGATGAATTCTATTTTGATTTTCTTATACCAGGCATCCACATTCTTGTTCCAGCCTTTGGCCTTCTTTCTCATATTTCTCAATCTTAATTGCCATCTTTCCAGAATATCTTCTTTATATCTCTCATTCCATGTTTTATATACTAGCTCTTTGAACCCCTCTCTTAGGATCCAAGCATTTTCATATCTAAATATATATTTGTGTTTGTGTTCCTCCCCCGTATCTAGGAACAATGGGGTGTGATCAAATATTTTTCTGGCAAATGCTTGTAATATGGTTAGAGGATATTTCTCTTCCCAAGCTGGGCACATTAGAACCCTATCTAGTTTCTCAAAAGTAGGATCTTCCTGGTTATTGGCCCAGGTATATCGTCTCCCATTCAAAGGCAATTCTCTTAACCCAGCTTGTTCATGAAGGAAATATGCCCTAGAGGCAATAATAAAGTTATTATTTATTTCCTCATATCATGATAAATGTTTATTATTCATGCTATAATTGTATTAACCGGAAACATGATACATGTGTGAATACATAGACAAACTAAGTCACTAGTATGCCTCTACTTGACTAGCTCATTAATCAAAGATGGTTATGTTTCCTAACCATAGACATGTGTTGTCATTTGATTAACGGGATCACATCATTAGGAGAATGATGTGATTGACATGACCCATTCCGTTAGCTTAGCACTTGATCGTTTAGTATGTTGCTATTGCTTTCTTCATGACTTATACATGTTCCTACAACTATGAGATTATGCAACTCCCGTTTACCGGACGAACACTTTGTGTGCTACCAAACGTCACAACGTAACTGGGTGATTATAAAGGAGCTCTCTGGTGTCTCCAAAGGTACATGTTGAGTTGGCGTATTTCAAGATTAGGTTTTTTCACTCCGATTGTCGGAGAGGTATCTCTGGGCCCTCTCGGTAATGCACATCACTATAAGCCTTGCAAGCAATGTAGCTAATCAGTTAGTTACGGAATGATGCATTATGTAACGAGTAAAGAGACTGCCAGTAACGAGATTGAACTAGGTATTGGATACCGACGATCGACTCTCAAGCAAGTAACATACCGATGACAAAAGGAACAACATATGTTGTTATGCGGTTTGACCAATAAAGATCTCCGTAGAATATGTAGGAGCCAATATGAGCATCCAGGTTCCGCTATTGGTTATTGACCGGAAACAGTTCTAGGTCATGTCTACATTGTTCTCGAACCCGTAGGGTCCGCACGCTTAACGTTACGATGACAGTTTTATTATGAGTTTATAGTTTTTGATGTACCGAAGTTTTTTCGGTGTCCCGGATGTGATTACGGACATAACGAGGAGTCTCGAAATGGTCGAGACATGAAGATTGATATATTGTACGACTATATTCGGACACCGGAATGGTTCCGAGAGTTATCGGGTATATACTGAGTACCGGGGTTACGGAACCCCCGGAGGTTAATGGGCCTCATGGGCCCAAGAGGAGGAAGAGGAGAGGTGGCTAAGGGCACCCGCCGCCTCCCCAAGTCCGAATTGGACAAGGAGGGGGGGGGGGGCGCCCCCCCCTTTCCTTTCCCCTCTCTCTCCTTGCCTCTCCTCTCCTACTCCAACAAGGAAGGAAGGGAGTCCTACTCCCGGTGGGAGTAGGACTCCTCCTGGCGCACCTCCTCCTGGCCGGCCGCACCTCCCCCCTTTGCTCCTTTATATACGGGGGCAGGGGGGCACCCTAGAGACACAACAAATTGATCCTTGAGATCTCTTAGCCGTGTGCGGTGCCCCCCTCCACCATAGTTCTCCTCGATAATATTGCAGTGGTGCTTAGGCGAAGCCCTGCGACGGTAGAACATCAAGATCGTCACCACGCCGTCGTCTTGTGGAACTCATCCCCGACACTTTGCTGGATTGGAGTCCGGGATCGTCATCGAGCTGAACGTGTGCTAAAACTTCGGAGGTGCTGTAGTTTCGGTGCTTGATCGGTCGGGCCGTGAAGACGCACGACTACATCAACCGCGTTGTTATAACGCCCGCTTTCGGTCTATGAGGGTACATGGACAACACTCTCCTCTCGTTGCTATGCATCACCATGATCTTGGCGTGCGCAGGAAATTTTTGAAATTACTACGTTCCCCAACAGTGGCATCCGAGCCAGGTTTTATGCGTAGATGTTATATGCACGAGTAGAACACAAGTGAGTTGTGGGCGATACAAGTCATACTGCTTACCAGCATGTCATACTTTGGTTCGGCGGTATTGTTGGATGAAGCGGCCAGACCGACATTACGCCAGACGCCACGCGAGACTGGTTCTACCGACGTGCTTTGCACACAGGTGGCTGGCGGGTGTCAGTTTCTCCAACTTTTGTTGAACCGAGTGTGGCTACGCCCGGTCCTTGCGAAGGTTAAAACAACACTAACTTGACGAACTATCGTTGTGGTTTTGATGCGTAGGTTAGAACGGTTCTTGCTAAGCCCGTAGCAGCCACGTAAAACTTGCAACAACAAAGTAGAGGATGTCTAACTTGTTTTTGCAGGGCATGTTGTGATGTGATATGGTCAAGACGTGATGCTATATTTTATTGTATGAGATGATCATGTTTTGTAACCGAAGTTATCGGCTACTGGCAGGAGCCATATGGTTGTCGCTTTATTGTGTGAAATGCAACCGCACTGTAATTGCTTTACTTTATCACTAAGCGGTAGCGATAGTCGTAGAAGCAATAGACGGCGTAAACGACAACGATGCTACGATGGAGATCAAGGTGTCACACCGGTGACGATGGTGATCACGACGGTGCTTCAGAGATGGAGATCACAAGCACAAGACGATGATGGCCATATCATATCACTTATATTGATTGCATGTGATGTTTATCCATTATGCATCGTATCTTGCTTTGATTGACGGTACCATTTTAAGATGATCTCTCACTAATTATCAAGAAGTGTTCTCCCTGAGTATGCACCGTTGCGAAAGTTCTTCGTGCTGAGACACCACGTGATGATCGGGTGTGATAGGCTCTACGTTCAAATACAACGGGTGCAAAACAGTTGCACACGCGGAATACTCAGGTTAAACTTGACGAGCCTAGCATATACAGATATGGCCTCGAACATGGAGACCGAAGGTCGAACGTGAATCATATAGTAGATATGATCAACATAGTGATGTTCACCATTGAAACTACTCCATCTCACGTGATGATCGGACATGGTTTAGTTGATTTGGATCACGTGATCACTTAGATGACTAGAGAGATGTACATCTAAGTGGGAGTTCTTAAGTAATATGATTAATTGAACTTAAATTTATCATGAACTTAGTACCTGATAGTATTTTGCTTATCTATGTTTGTTGTAGATAGATGGCTCGTGCTGTTGTTCCGTTGAATTTTAATGCGTTCCTTGAGAAAGCTAAGTTGAAAGATGATGGTAGCAACTACACGGACTGGGTCCGTAACTTGAGGATTATCCTCATTGCTGCACAGAAAATTACATCCTGGAAGCATCGCTGGGTGCCAGGCCTGCTGCAGATGCAACTGACGACGTTAAGAATGTCTGGCAGAGCAAAGCTGATGACTACTCAATAGTTCAGTGTGCCATGCTTTACGGTTTAGAACCGGGTCTTCAACGACGTTTTGAACGTCATGGAGCATATGAGATGTTCCAGGAGTTGAAGTTAATATTTCAAGCAAATGCCCGGATTGAGAGATATGAAGTCTCCAATAAGTTCTATAGATGTAAGATGGAGGAGAATAGTTCTGTCAGTGAACATATACTCGAAATGTCTGGGTATAATAATCACTTGATTCAACTGGGAGTTAATCTTCCTGATGATAGTGTCATTGACAGAATTCTTCAATCACTGCCACCAAGCTACAAGAGCTTCGTGATGAACAATAATATGCAAGGGATGGACAAGACTATTCCCGAGCTCTTCGCCATGCTAAAGGCTGCGGAGGTAGAAATCAAGAAGGAGCATCAAGTGTTGATGGTCAATAAGACCACCAATTTCAAGAAGAAGGGCAAAGGGAAGAAGAAGGGGAACTTCAAGAAGAACAGCAAGCAAGTTGCTGCTCAGGAGAAGAAACCCAAGTCGGGACCTAAGCTCGAAATCGAGTGCTTCTACTGCAAGCAGACTGGACACTAGAAGCGGAACTGCCCCAAGTATTTGGTGGATAAGAAGGATGGAAAGGTGAACAAAGGTATATGTGATATACATGTTATTGATGTGTACCTTACTAATGCTCGCAGTAGCACTGGTATTTGATAATCGATTACATTGCTAATATTTGCAACTCGAAACAGGGACTACGGATTAAGCGAAGATTGGCTAAGGACGAGGTGACGATGCGCATGGGAAATGGTTCCAAAGTCGATGTGATCGCGATCGGCACGCTACCTCTCATCTACCATCGGGATTAGTTTTAGACCTAAATAATTGTTATTTGGTGCCAGCATTAAGCATGAACATTATATCTGGATCTTGTTTGATGCGAGACGGTTATTCATTTAAATCAGAGAATAATGGTTGTTCTATTTATATGAATAATATCTTTTATGGTCATACACCCTTGAAGAGTGGTCTATTTTTATTGAATCTCGATAGTAGTGATACACATGTTCATAATGTTGAAGCCAAAAGATGCAGAGTTGATAATGATAGTGCAACTTATTTGTGGCACTGCCGTTTAGGTCATATCGGTGTAAAACGCATGAAGAAACTCCATACTGATGGACTTCTGGAATCACTTGATTATGAATCACTTGGTACTTGCGAACCGTGCCTCATGGGCAAGATGACTAAAACGCCGTTCTCAAGAACTATGGAGCGAGCAACTGATTTATTGGAAATCATACATACTGATGTATGTGGTCCAATGAATATTGAGGCTCGCAGCGGGTATCGTTATTTTCTCACCTTCACAGATGATTTGAGCAGATATGGGTATATCTACTTAATGAAACACAAATCTGAAACATTTGAAAAGTTCAAAGAATTTCAGAGTGAAGTAGAAAATCATCGTAACAAGAAAATAAAATTTCTACGATCTGATCGTGGAGGAGAATATTTGAGTTACGAGTTTGGTTTACATTTGAAGCAATGCAGAATAGTTTCGCAACTCACGCCACCCGGAACACCACAACGAAATGGTGTGTCCGAACGTCGTAATCGTACTTTACTAGATATGGTGCGATCTATGATGTTTCTTACTGATTTACCGCTATCATTTTGGGATTATGCTTTAGAGACGGCCGCATTCACGTTAAATAGGGCACCATCAAAATCCGTTGAGACGATGCCTTATGAACTATGGTTTGGCAAGAAACCAAAGTTGTCGTTTCTTAAAGTTTGGGGCTGCGATGCTTATGTGAAGAAACTTCAACCAGATAAGCTCGAACCCAAATCAGAGAAATGTGTGTTCATAAGATACCCAAAAGGGACTATTGGGTACACCTTCTATCACAGATCTGAGGGCAAGATATTTGTTGCTAAAATCGGATCCTTTCTAGAGAAGGAGTTTCTCTCGAAAGAAGTGAGTGGGAGGAAAGTAGAACTTGATGAGGTAACTGTACCTGCTCCCTTATTGGAAAGTAGTTCATCACAAGAACCGGTTCCTGTGACAACCGCACCAATCGGTGAGGAAGCTAATGATACCGATCATGAAACTTCAGATCAAGTTACTACCGAACTTCAGAGGGTCTACTAGAGTAAGATCCGCATCGAGTGGTACGGTAATCCTATTCGAAGTCATGTTACTTGACCATGGCGAACCCACAAACTATGAGGAAGCGATGATGAGCCCAGATTCCATGAAATGGCTTGAGGCCATGAAATCTGAGATGGGATCCATGTATGAGAACAAAGTATGGACTTTGGTTGACTTGCCCGATGATCGGCAAGCCATAGAAAATAAATGGATCTTCAAGAAGAAGACTGACGCTGATGGTAATGTAACTGTCTACAAAGCTCGACTTGTTGCGAAAGGTTTTTGACAAGTTCAAGGGGTTGACTATGATGAGACTTTCTCACCAGTAGCGATGCTTAAGTCTGTCCGAATCATGTTAGCAATTGCCGCATTTTATGATTATGAAATTTGGCAAATGGATGTCAAAACTGCATTCCTGAATGGATTTCTAGAAGAAGAGTTGTATATGATGCAACCGGAAGGTTTTGTTGATCCAAAAGGTGCTAACAAAGTGTGCAAGCTCCAGTAATCCATTTATGGACTGGTGCAAGCCTCTCGGAGTTGGAATAAACGCTTTGATAGTGTGATCAAAGCATATGATTTTATACAGACTTTTGGAAAAGCCTGTATTTACAAGAAAGTGAGTGGGAGCTCTGTAGCATTTCTGATATTATATGTAGATGACATATTGTTAATTGGAAATGATATATAATTTCTGGATGGCATAAAGGGATACTTGAATAAAAGTTTTTCAATGAAAGACCTCGGTAAAGCTGCTTACATATTGGGCATCAAGATCTATAGAGATAGATCAAGACGCTTAATTGGACTTTCACAAAGCACATGCCTTGATAAAGTTTTGAAGAAGTTCAAAATGGATCAGGCAAAGAAAGGGTTCTTGCCTGTATTACAAGGTGTGAAGTTGAGTCAGACTCAATGCCCGACCACAGCAGAAGATAGCGAGAAAATGAAAGATGTTCCCTATGCTTCAGCCATAGGCTCTATCATGTATGCAATGTTGTGTACCAGACCTGACGTGTGCTTAGCGATAAGCTTGGTGGAGGTACCAAAGTGATCCAGAGTGGATCATCGGATGTGGGTCAAGAATATCCTGAAATACCTGAAAAGGACTAAGGATATGTTTCTTGTTTATGGAGATGACAAAGAGCTAGTCGTAAATGGTTACGTCGATGCAAGCTTTGACACTGATCCGGACGATTCTAAATCGCAAACCGGATACATGTTTATATTGAACGGTGGAGCTGTCAGTTGGTGCAGTTCTAAACAAAGCGTCGTGGCGGGATCTACATGCGAAGCGGAGTACATAGTTGCTTCGAAAGCAGCAAATGAAGGAGTCTGGATAAAAGAGTTCATTACCGATCTAGGTGTCATACCTAGTGCATCAGGACCAAGGAAGATCTTCTGTGACAATACTGGTGCAATTGCCTTGGCAAAGGAATCCAGATTTCACAAGAGGACCAAGCACATCAAGAGACGCTTCAATTCCATCCGGGACCAAGTCCAGGTGGGAGACATAGAGATTTGCAAGATACATACGGATCTAAATGTTGCAGACCCGTTGACTAAGCCTCTTCCTCGAGCAAAACATGATCAGCATCAAGACTCCATGGGTGTTAGAATCATTACTGTGTAATCTAGATTATTGACTCTAGTGCAAGTGGGAGACTGAAGGAAATATGCCCTAGAGGCAATAATAAAGTTATTATTTATTTCCTCATATCATGATAAATGTTTATTATTCATGCTATAATTGTATTAACTGGAAACATAATACATGTGTGAATACATAGACAAACTTAAAGTCACTAGTATGCCTCTACTTGACTAGCTCATTAATCAAAGATGGTTATGTTTCCTAACCATAGACATGTGTTGTCATTTGATTAACGAGATCACATAATTAGGAGAATGATGTGATTGACATGACCGATTCCGTTAGCTTAGCACTTGATCGTTTAGTATGTTGCTATTGCTTTCTTCATGACTTATACATGTTCCTACAACTATGAGATTATGCAACTCCCGTTTACCGGACGAACACTTTGTGTGCTACCAAACGTCACAACGTAACTGGGTGATTATAAAGGAGCTCTAGAGGTGTCTCCAAAGGTACATGTTGAGTTAGCGTATTTCGAGATTAGGTTTTGTCACTCCGATTGTCGGAGAGGTATCTCTGGGCCCTCTCGGTAATGCACATCACTATAAGCCTTGCAAGCAATGTAGCTAATGAGTTAGTTACGGAATGATGCATTATGTAACGAGTAAAGAGACTTGCCAAGAACTAGATTGAACTAGGTATTGGATACCGACGATCGAATCTCGGGCAAGTAACATACCGATGACAAAAGGAACAACATATGTTGTTATGCGGTTTGACCGATAAAGATCTTCGTAGAATATGTAGGAGCCAATATGAGTATCCAGGTTCCGCTATTGGTTATTGACCGGAAATAGTTCTAGGTCATGTCTACATTGTTCTCGAACCCGTAGGGTCCGCACGCTTAACGTTACGATGACAGTTTTCTTATGAGTTTATAGTTTTTGATGTACCGAAGTTTGTTCTGTGTCCCGGATGTGATTATGGACATAACGAGGAGTCTCGAAATGGCCGAGACATGAAGATTGATATATTGGACGACTATATTCGGACACCGGAATGGTTCCGGGAGTTATCGGGTATATACCGAGATGGGGGTTACACGAACCCCGAGGTTAATGGGCCTCATGGGCCCAAGAAGAGGAAGAGGATGTTGGGGAACGTAGTAATTTCAAAAATTTCCTACGCACACGCAAGATCATGGTGATGCATAGCAACGAGAGGGGAGAGTGTTGTCTACATACCTTTGTAGACCGTAAGCGGAAGCGTTAGCACAACGCGGTTGATGTAGTCGTACGTCTTCACGGCCCGACCGATCAAGCACCGAAACTACGGCACCTTCAAGTTCTAGCACACGTTCAGCTCGATGACGTCCCTCGAACTCCGATCCAGCCGAGTGTTGAGGGAGAGTTTCGTCAGCACGACGGCGTGGTGAAGATCTTGATGTTCTACCGTCATAGGGCTTCGCCTAAGCACCGCCACGATATTATCGAGGTGGACTATGGTGGAGGGGGGCACCGCACACGGCTAAGAGATCCAAGGGATCAATTGTTGTTGTGCCTAGAGGTGCCCCCTGCCCCTGAGATATAAAGGAGCAAGGGGAGGGTCGGCCGGGCCAGAGGGGCGCGGCCAGAGGAGTCCTCCTCCCACCGGAGTAGGACTCTCCCCCTTCCTTGTTGGAGTATGAGTGAAGGAATGAGGGGGAGAGGAGGAAGGAAAAGGGGGCTGCACCCCTTGTCCAATTCGGACCAGAGGGGGGCTGCGCGCCTCCTTCCTTTCTGCCTCTCTCCTCTATTCCCGTATGGCCCAATAAGGCCCATATACTCCCCGTCGAATTCCCGTAACTCTCCGGTACTCCGAAAAATACCCGAATCACTCGGAACCTTTCCGAAGTCCGAATATAGTCGTCCAATATATCGATTTTTACGTCTCGACCATTTCGAGACTCCTCGTCATGTCCCCGATCTCATCCGGGACTCCGAACTCCTTCGGTACATCAAAACTCATAAACTCATAATATAACTGTGATCGAAACCTTGTTGCATGCGGACCCTACGGGTTCGAGAACAATGTAGACATGACCGAGACACGCCTCCGGGTCAATAACCAATAGCGGAATCTGGATGCTCATATTGGCTCCCACATATTCTACGAAGATCTTTATCGGTCAAACCGCATAACAACATACGTTGTTTCCTTTGTCATCGGTATGTTACTTGCCCGAGATTCGATCGTCGGTATCTCAATACCTAGTTCAATCTCGTTATCGGCAAGTCTGTTTACTCGTTCCGTAATACATCATCCCGCAACTAACTCATTAGTTGCAATGCTTGCAAGGCTTAAGTGATGTGTATTACCGAGAGGGCCCAGAGATACCTCTCCGACAATCGGAGTGACAAATCTTAATCTCAAAATACGCCAACCTAACATGTACCTTCGGAGACACCTGTAGAGCACCTTTATAATCACCCAGTTACGCCAGGACGCTTTGGTAGCACACAAAGTGTTCCTCCGGTAAACGGGAGTTGCATAATCTCATAGTCATAGGAACATGTATAAGTCATGAAAAAAGCAACAACAACATACTAAACGATCGTGTGCTAAGCTAACGGAATGGGTCACGTGAATCACATCATTCTCCTAATGATGTGATCTCGTTAATCAAATGACAACTCATGTCTATGGCTAGGAAACATAACCATCTTTGATCAACGAGCTAGTCAAGTAGAGGCATACTAGTGACAATCTGTTTGTCTATGTATTCACACATGTATTATGTTTCCGGTTAATACAATTCTAGCATGAATAATAAACATTTATCATGATATAAGGAAATAAATAATAACTTTATTATTGCCTCTAGGGCATATTTCCTTCAGTCTCCCACTTGCACTAGAGTCAATAATCTAGTTCACATCATCATGTGATTCAAAACCAATATTCACATATATATGTGATTAATACTCATAGTTCACATCGTCATGTGATCAACACCCAAAGGGTTTACTAGAGTCAATAATCTAGTTCACATTGCTATGTGATTAACACCCAAAAGAGTACTAAGGTATGATCATGTTTTGCTCGTGAGAGAAGTTTAGTCAATGGGTCTGTCACATACAGAGCCGTATGTATTTTGCAAATATTCTATGTCTTCAATGCTCTGCGTGGAGCTACTCTAGCTAATTGCTCCCACTTTCAATATGTATCCAGATTGAGACTTAGAGTCATCTGGACCAGTGTAAAAGTTTGCACCGATGTAACTTTTACAACGAACTCTTTTATCACCTCCATAATCGAGAAACATCTCCTTAGTCCTCACTAAGGATATTCTTGACCGTTGTCCAGTGATCTACTATTAGATCAAAATTGTATTCCTTTGCCAAACTCAGAGCAAGGTATACAATAGGTCTGGTTCACAGCATAGCATACTTTATAGAACCTATGACTGAGGCATAGGGAATGACTTTTCATTCTCTTTCTATTTTCTGCCATGGTTGGGTCTTGAGTCTTATTCAACTTCACACCTTGCAACACAGGCAAGAACTCCTTCTTTGACTGTTCCATTTTGAACTATTTCAAAAAATTTATCAAGGTATGTACTCATTGAAAAATCTTATCAAGCGTCTTGATCTATCTATGTAGATCTTGATGCTCAATGTGTAAGAAGCTTCACCGAGGTCTTGCTTTGAAAAACTCTTATTCAAATATCCTTTCATGCTATCCAGAATTTCTATATCATTTCCAATCAACAATATGTCATCCACATATAATATTAGAAATGCTACAGAGCTCCCACTCACTTTCTTGTAAATACAGGCTTCTCAAAAAGTCTGTATGAAACCATATGCTTTGATCAACTCATCAAAGCGTATATTCCAACTCCGAGAGGCTTGCACCAGTCCATAAATGGATCGCTGGAGCTTGCACACTTTGTTAGCACCTTTAGGATTGACAAAACCTTCTGGTTGCATCATATACAACTCTTCTTTAATAAATCCATTAAGGAATGCAGTTTTGACATCCTTTTGCCAGATTTCATAAAATGTGGCAATTGCTAACATGATTCGGACAGACTTAAGCATCGATACGAGTGAGAAAATCTCATCGTATTGAACATCTTGAACTTGTCGAAAAACCTTTCACAACAAGTCGAGCTTTGTAGATAGTAACACTACTATCAGTGTCCGTCTTCCTCTTGAAGATCCATTTATTTTCTATGGCTTGCCGATCATCGGGCAATTCGACCAAAGTCCATACTTTGTTCTCATACATGGATCCCATCTCAGATTTCATGGCCCTCAAGCCATTTTGTGGAATCTGGGCTCATCACCGCTTCCTCATAGTTCGTAGGTTTGTCATGGTCAAGTAACATGACTTCCAGAATAGGATTATCGTACCACTCTGGTGCGGATCTTCTCTGGTTGACCTACGAGGTTTGGTAGTAACTTGATCTGAAGTTTCATGATCAATATCATTAGCTTCCTCACTAATTGGTGTAGTTGTCACAGGAACGGTTTCTTGTGATGAACTACTTTCCAATAAGGGAACATGTACAGTTACGTCATCAAGTTCTACTTTCCTCCCACTCACTTCTTTCGAGAGAAACTCCTTCTCTAGAAAGGATCTGAATTTAGCAACAAAAATCTTGCCCTCAGATCTTTGATAGAAGGTGTACCCATTAGTCTCTTTTGGGTATCCTATGAAGACACCGATTTGGGTTCGAGTTTATCAGGTTGAAATTTTTTCACATAAGCATCGCAGCCCCAAACTTTAAGAAACGACAACTTTGGTTTCTTGCCAAACCACAGTTCATAAGGCGTCGTCTCAACGGATTTCGATGGTGCCCTATTTAAAGTGAATGCAATTGTCTCTAATGCATAACCCCAAAACGATAATGGTAAATCGGTAAGAGACATCATAGATCGCACCATATCTAATAAAGTGTGGTTACAATGTTCGGACACACCATTACGCTGTGGTGTTCCAGGTGGCATGAGTTTGTGAAACTATTCCACATTGTTTTAATTGAAGACCAAACTCGTAACTCAAATATTCGTCTCCGCGATCAGATAGCAGAAACTTTATTTTCTTGTTACGATGATTTTCCACTTTACTCTGAAATTCTTTGAACTTTTCAAATATTTCAGACTTATGTTTCATCAAGTAGATATACTCATATCTGCTCAAATCATCTGCGGAGGTCAGAAAATAACAATACCTGCCACGAGCATCAACACTCATTGGACTGTATACATCGGTATGTATTATTTCCAACAAGTCAGTAGCTCGTTCCATTGTTCCGAAGAACGGAGTTTTAGTCATCTTGCCCAAAAGGCATGGTTCGCAAGCATCAAATGATTCATAACCAAGTGATTCCAAAAGTCCATCTTTATGGAGTTTCTTTATGCGCTTTACACCGATATGGCCCAAACGGCAGTGCCACAAATAAGTTGCACTATCATTATTAACTTTGCATCTTTTGGCATCAATATTATGAATATGTGTATCACTATGATCGAGATCTAATAAACCATCAACATTGGGTGTATGACCATAGAAGGTTTTATTAATGTAAACAGAATAACAATTTATTCTCTGTCTTAGATGAATAATCGTATTGCAATAAACATGATCTAATCATATTTATGCTCAACGCAAACACCAAATAACAATTATTTAGTTTCAACACTAATCTCGAAAATATAGGGAGTCACTAGTATCTGTTACTAATGGCGCACAACATAGAAGTGCGCCATTAGTAACAATATTTTTTCAAATTTTTTTCATATTTTTTTAATTTTTTTTCAATTTTTTTTTCAATTTTTTTTGTTTTTTTCTTAATCTCAGTTCACTATGGCTTAATCTCGGGTCAAACTTCCCAAAAGGTCACCCATCCTCACACTACTCCAGCCCAAGCACGCTTAACTTCAGAGTTCTATCCAACACCAGCAATAGCTCACTTCACAGGCACTTGTTGATATATCTAGCATATCAATCCTATTATACCTTGTTGATGTCTAGGACTTTGTTCATGTTCATGACTATGATGAAATTTTGAAAAATATTTCAAACTTCCCGGTCATATTACGTATCATTTTTTGAAAAAAAAATTCAAAACCAATTTTTTTTCTGTTACTAGTGGCGCACCACATCCACGGTGCGCCACTAGTAAGTTTGAATTTTTTTGAATTTTTTTGCCTCTAGATCTTGAAAGCCCCGTAACTTTTTTCTGTTAGGTTTTTGGGGATTTTGAAAATGTTTAACGGGGTTCCCCAGTTAAATTTGGATGTAACTTTTCGAGTAGATGATTTTTCATATAAAAAACTTTTTCATCCGAGTTCGTATGCAAAAGTTATGCCCATTTTACAAATTTCCAGAGAGATTTTGCAAATAAAGTCGAAATTCATATTTGTAAATTTTCCCAACAACTAGACCACATATATCACATGGGAAACTTATTTTCTTTTATTTTTTTGACATTTCCATCATTTTCTTTTATTTTTTTTAAAACTGAAAAGGCGATCCACTTGGGGTGCATTCGGTGTTGGGGCAAGTTAGTAATGGCACACCGAGACATGGTGCGCCATTAGTAACAAATATTTTTTTTATTTTTTTACTATTTTTTCAAAACTACTAATGGCGCACGGTGGATGTGGTGCGCCATTACTATGTCAACTACTAATGGCGCACCGCACCCACGGTGCGCCATTAGTAGTTTTGAAAAAATTAAATTTTTTTTTACTAATGGCGGTGCGCCAATAGTATTTGCACACTAGTGGCGCACCGACACATGGTGTGCCATTAGTATTTAGTAATGGCGCACCACATGTACAATGCGCCATTAGTGTCCATCCTATCTATAGCCCTTTTCCTAGTAGTGAGTGTACGATGATGATCATATCAATCTTGGAATCACTTCCAACACACATCGTTACTTCACCCTCAACTAGTCTCTGTTTATTCTGTAACTCCTGTTTCGAGTTACTAATCTTAGCAATCGAATAAGTATCAAATACTTAGGGGCTACTATAAACACTAGTAAGGTACACATCAATAACCTGTATATCAAATATACCCTTGTTCACTTTGCCATCCTTCTTATCCACCAAATATTCAGGGCATTTTCGCTTCCAGTGACCATTTCCTTTGCAGTAGAAGCACTTAGTTTCAGGCTTTGGTCCAACTTTGGGCTTCTTTACGGGAGTGACAACTTGCTTGCCATTCTACTTGAAGTTCCCTTTCTTTTTCTTTGCCCTTTTCTTGAAACTAGTGGTCTTGTCAATCATCAACACTTGATGCTCTTTTCTTGATTTCTACCTTCACGATTTCAGCATCACGAAGAGCTCGGGAATCGCTTTTCGTCATCCCTTGCATTATAGTTCATCACGAAGTTCCAAAGTAACTTGGTGATGGTGACTAGAGAACTCTGCCAATCACTATCTTATCTGGAAGATTAACTCCCACTTGATTCAAGCGATTGTAGTACTCAGACAATTTAAGTACTTGCTCACTAGTTGAGCAATTCTCCTCCATCTTTTAGGCGAAGTATTTGTCAGAGGTCTCATACCTCTTGACACGGGCATGAGTCTGAAATACCAATTTCATCTCTTGAAACATCTTATATGTTCCATGACGTTTAAAAAACGTTTTTGTAGTCCCGGTTCTAAGCGATAAAGCATGGTGCACAAAACTATCAAGTAGTCATCATATTGAGCTAGCCAAACGTTCATAACGTCTGCATCTGCTCCTGCAATAGGTCTGTCACCTAGCGGTGCATCAGGACATAATTCTTCTGTGCAGCAATGAGGATGAACCTCAGATCACGGACCAAGTCCGCATCATTGCTACTAACATTTTTCAACTTAGTTTTTTCTGTAGGAACATATCAAAAACATAGGGAAGCAAATGAAGGAAATATGCCCTAGAGGCAATAATAAAGTTATTATTTATTTCCTTATATCATGATAAATGTTTATTATTCATGCTAGAATTGTATTAACCGGAAACATAATACATGTGTGAATACATAGACAAACAGAGTGTCACTAGTATGCCTCTACTTGACTAGCTCGTTAATCGAAGATGGTTATGTTTCCTAACCATAGACATGAGTTGTCATTTGATTAATGGGATCACCTCATTAGGAGAATGATGTGATTGACATGACCCATTCCATTAGCTTAGCACTTGATCGCTTAGTATATTGCTATTGCTTTCTTCATGACCTATACATGTTCCTCGTAACTATGAGATTATGCAACTCCTGCCACCGGAGGAACACTTTGGGTACTACCAAACGTCACAACGTAACTGGGTGATTATAAAGGAGTACTACAGGTGTCTCCAAAGGTACTTGTTGGGTTGGCGATTTCGAGATTAGGTTTTGTCACTCCGATTGTCGGAGAGGTATCTCTGGGCCTTCTCGGTAATACACATCACATAAGCCTTGCAAGCATTACAACTAATGAGTTAGTTGTGAGATGATGTATTACGGAACGAGTAAAGAGACTTACCAAGAATCTAGATTGAACTAGGTATTGGATACCGACGATCGAATCTCGTAAGTAACATACCGATGACAAAGGGAACAACGATATCGTTATGCGGTTTGACCGATAAAGATCTTCAGAGAATATGTAGGAACCAATATGGGCATCCAGGTTCCGCTTATTGGTTATTGACCGAGAATGGTTCTAGGTCATGTCTACATAGTTCTCGAACCCGTAGGGTCCGCACGCTTAAGGTTTCGGCGATGCTTATATTATGAGTTTATGAGTTTTGATGTACCGAAGGAGTTCGAGTCCCGGATGAGATCGGGGACATGACGAGGAGTCTCGAAATGGTCGAGACGTAAAGATCGATATATTGGACGACTATATTCGGAGTTCGGAAAGGTTCGAATGATTCGGTATTTTCGGAGTACCGGTAGTTACGGGAGAAGCAATGGGCCTTGATGGGCTTTAGTGGAAAGAGGAGAAAGGGCCAAGGGCTGCTGCGCCCCCTCCCTCTGGTCCGAATTGGACTAGGGAAAAGGGGCCGGCCACCTTTCCTTCTCCTCCACTTCCTTCTCCCTTCCTCCCTCTTGGTGGACTCCTACTAGGACTTGGAATCCTAGTAGGACTCCACATCTTGGTGCGCCTCCTCCCTTGGCCGGCCACCTCCTCCTTGCTCCTTTATATACGGGGGCAGGGGGGCACCCCATAACACACAAGTTGATCTACGGATCTTTCCTTAGCCGTGTGCGGTGCCCCCTTCCACCATATTCCACTTCGGTCATATCGTTGTAGAGCTTAGGCGAAGCCCTGCCACGGAGAAGTCATATCGTCGCAGTGCTTAGGCGAAGCCCTCGTCCGGTGGAGCATCAACATCGTCATCACACCGTGCGTCGACGGAACTCATCCCGACACTTTGCTGGATCGGAGTCCGGGATCGCCATCGAGCTGAACGTGTGCAGTAACTCGGAGGTGCCGTGACGCTCGGTGCTTGGATCGGTCGGATCGTGAAGACGCACGACTACATCAACCGCGTTGTTATAACGCTTCCGCTTTCGGTCTACGAGTGCGTGGGCGGACACTCTTCCCTCTCGTTGCTATACCATCACCATGGTCTTGCGTGATCGTAGGAAAATTTTTGAAATTACTACGTTGCCCAACAGTGGCATCCGAGCCTAGGTTTTTATGGTTTGATGTTATTTGCACGAGTAGAACACAAATGAGTTGTGGACGATACAAGTCATACTGCCTACCAGCATGTCATACTTTGGTTCAGCGGTATTGTTGGACGAGACGATCCGGACCAACCTTACGCGTGCATTTTACGCGAGACCGGTTCCCTCGACGTGCTTTGCACATAGATGGCTTGCGGAAGACTGTCTCTCCAACTTTAGTTGAACTGAAAAGGCTACGCCCGGTCCTTGAGAAGGTTAAAACGGAGTCTATTTGACAAACTATCGTTGTGGTTTTGATGTGTAGGTAAGATGAGTTCTTGCTTAAGCCCGTAGCAGCCACGTAAAACTTGCAACAACAAAGTAGAGGACGTCTAACTTGTTTTTGCAGGGCATGTTGTGATGTGATATGGTCAAGACATGATGCTAAATTTTATTGTATGAGATGATCATGTTTTGTAACCGAAGTTATCGGCAATCGGCAGGAGCCATATGGTTGTCGCTTTATTGTATGCAATGCAATCGCGATGTAATGCTTTACTTTATTACTAAGCGGTAGTGATAGTCGTGGAAGCATAAGATTGGCGAGACGACAACGATGCTACGATGGAGATCAAGGTGTCGCTACCGGTGACGATGGTGATCATGATTGCTTGGCGATGGAGATCACAAGCACAAGATGATGATGACCATATCATATCACTTATATTGATTGCATGTGATGTTTATCCTTTATGCATCTTATCTTGCTTTGATTGACGGTAGCATTATAAGATGATCTCTCACTAAAAATTATCAAGAAGTGTTCTCCTCGAGTATGCACCGCTGCCAAAGTTCGTAGTACCCAGACACCACGTGATGATCGGGTGTGATAAGTTCTACGTCCATCTACAACGGGTGCAAAACAGTTGCACACGCAGAATACTCATGTTAAACTTGACGAGCCTAGCATATAACAGATATGGCCTCGGAACACGGAGACCGAAAGGTCGAGCGTGAATCATATAGTAGATATGATCAACATAGTGATGTTCACCATTGAAACTACTCCATCTCACGTGATGATCGGACATGGTTTAGTTGATTTGGATCACGTAATCACTTAGATGACTAGAGAGATGTCTATCTAAGTGGGAGTTCTTAAGTAATATGATTAATTGAACTTTAATTTATCATGAACTTAGTCCTGGTAGTATTTTGCAAATTATGTTGTAGATCAATAGCTCGCGTTGTTGCTTCCCTATGTTTTTATATGTGTTCCTAGAGAAATTTGTATTGAAAAATGTTAGTAGCAATGATGCGGATTGGATCCGTGATCTGAGGTTTATCCTCATTGCTGCACGTAAGAATTATGTCCTTAATGCACCGCTAGGTGATGACCTATTGCAGGAGCAAATGCGCACGTTATGAACGTTTGGCTAGCTCAATATGATGACTACTTGATAGTTTAGTGCACCATACTTAACGGCTTAGAATCGGGACTTCAAAGACGTTTTGAACGTCATGGACCATATGAGATGTTCCAGAACTGAAGTTAATATTTCAAGCAAATACCCGAGTTGAGAGATATGAAGTCTCCAACAAGTTCTATAGCTAAAAGATGGAAGGGAATCGCTCAACTAGTGAGCATGTTCTCAGATTGTCTGGGTACTTCAATCGCTTGAATCAAGTGGGAGTTAATCTTCCAGATAAGATAGTGATTGACAGAATTCTCTAGTCACCATCACTAAGTTACTAGAACTTCGTGATGAACTATAGTATGCAAGGGATGACGAAAACGATTCCCAAGCTCTTCGTGATGCTGAAATCGACGAAGGTAGAAATCAAGAAAAGAGCATCAAGTGTTGATGATTGACAAGACCACTAGTTTCAAGGAAAAGGGCAAAGGGAAGAAGGGGAACTTCAAGAAGAACGGCAAGCAAGTTGTTGTTCGAGTGAAGAAGCCCAAGTTCAGACCTAAGCACGAGACTAAGTGCTTTTTCTGCAATGGAACTAGTCACCGGAAGCGGAACTACCCCAATTATTTGGTGGATAAGAAGGATGGCAAAGTGAACAAGAGTATATTTGATATACAGGTTATTGATGTGTGCTTTACTAGTGTTTATAGTAGCCCCGAGTATTTGATACTTGTTCGGTTGCTAAGATTAGTAACTCGAAAAAGGAGTTACAGAATAAACAGAAACTAGTTGAAGGGGAAGTAACGATGAGTGTTGGAAGTAGTTCCAAGATTGATATGATCATCATCGCACACTCCCTAAACTTTCGGGATTAGTGTGGAACCTAAATAAGTGTTATTTGGTGTTGAACATAAATATGATTTGATCATATTTATTGCAATACGGTTATTCATTTAAGTAAGAATTGTTGTTCTGTTTACATGAATAAAACCTTATATGGTTACACACCCAATGAAAACGGTTCATTGGATCACGATCATAGTGATACACATATTCATAATATTGAAACCAAAAGATGCAAAGTTAATAATGATAGTGCAACTTATTTGTGGTAATTGCCGTTTAGGTCATATTTGTGTAAAGCGCATGAAGAAAACTCCATGTCGATGGACTTTTGGAATCACTTGATTATGAATCATTTGATGCTTGCGAACCGTGCCTTTTGGGCAAGATGACTAAAACTCCGCTTCTCCGGAACAATGGAACAAGCTACTGATTTATTGGAAATAATACATACCGATGTATGCGATTCAATGAGTGTTGATGCTCGTGGCAAGTATCATTATTTTCTGACCTTCACAGATGATTTGAGCAGATATGCGTATATCTTCTTAATGAAGCACAAGTCTGAAACATTTGAAAAGTTCAAAGAATTTCAGAGTGAAGTGGAGAATCATCGTAACAAGAAAATAAGATTTCTACGATCTGATCGTGGAGGAGAATATTTGAGTTACGAGTTTGGCCTTCATATAAAACAATGTGGAATAGTTTCACAGCTCACGCCACATGGAACACCATAACGTAATGGTGTGTCCGAACGTCGTAAACGCACTTTATTGGATATGGTGCGATCTATGATGTATCTTACCGATTTACCACTATCGCTTTGGGGTTATGCATTAGAGACAGCTGCATTCACGTTTAATAGGGCACCATCCAAATCCGTTGAGGCGACACTGTATATGGTTTAACAATAAACCTAAGCTGTCGTTTCTTAAAGTTTGGAGTTGTGATGCTTATGTGAAAAAGGTTTCACCTGATAAGCTCGAACCCAAATCGGAGGAGTGCATCTTCATAGAATACCCAAAGGCAACTATTGGGTACACCTTCTATCACAGATCCGAAGGGCAAGTTATTCGTTGCTAAGGTGGATCCTTTCTAGAGAAGAAGTTTCTCTCGAAAGAAGTGAGTGGGAGGAAAGTAGAACTTGATGAGGTAATTGTACCTTCTCCCTTATTGGAAAGTAGTTCATCACAGGAATCAGTTCCAGTGATTCCTACACCAATTAGTGAGGAAGTTAATGATGATGATCATGAAAACTTCAGATCAAGTTGCTACCTAACCTCGTAGGTCTTCCAGAGTAAGATCCGCACCAGAGTGGTACGGTAATCATGTTCTGGAAGTCATGTTACTAGACCATGATGAAACTACGAACTATGAGGAAGCGATGATGAGCCCAGATTCCGCAAAATGGTTTGAGACCATGAAATCTGAGATGGGATCCATGTATGAGAACAAAGTATGGACTTTGATTGACTTGCTCTATGATCAGCAAGCCATGTTAAATAAATGGATCTTCAAGAGGAAGATGGACACTGATAGTAGTGTTACTATCTACAAAGCTAGACTTGTAAAAAAGGTTTTAGACAAAGTTCAAGATGTTGAATACAATGAGATTTTCTCACTTGTATCGATGCTTAAGTCTGTCCGAATCATGTTAGCAATTGCCACATTTTATGAAATCTGGCAAATGGATGTAAAAACTACATGCTTTAATGGATTTATTAAAGAAGAGTTGTATATGATGCAACCAGAAGATTTTGTCAATCCTAAAGGAGCTAACAAAATGTGCAAGCTCCAAATGATCCATCAATGGACTGGTGCAAGCATCTCGAGTTGGAATATACGCTTTGATGTGTTGATCAAAGCATATGATTTTATACAGACTTTTGGAAAGGCCTGTATTTACAAGAAAGTGAGTGGGAGCACTACAGCCTTTTACGATAAATATATGTGATTGACATATTGTTGATCAGAAATAATGTAGAATTATTCTGCAAAGCATAAAGGAGTGTTTGAAAGGAGTTTTTTCAAAGAAAGACCTCGTTGAAGCTACTTACATATTGAGCATCAAGATCTATAGAGATAGATCAAGACGCTTGATAAGTTTTTCAATGAATACATACCTTGACAAGATTTTGAAGTAGTTCAAAATGGAACAGTCAAAGAAAGAGTTCTTGCCTGTGTTACAAGGTGTGAGATTGAGTAAGACTCAAAACCCGACCACGATGTAAGATAGAAAGAGAATGAAAGTCATTCCCTATGCATCAGCCATAGGTTCTATAAAGTATGTCATGCTTGTGTACCAGATCTATTACATACCCTACCACTAAGCTTGGCAAGAGAGTGCAATAGTGATCTAGGAGTAGATCAATGGACAGCGGTCAAAATTATCCTTAGTAGAATAAGGATATGTTTCTCGATAATGGAAGTGAAAAAAGGTTCGTCGTAAAGGGTTACGTCGATACAAGTTTTTACACTAATCTAGATGACTCTGAGTCTTAATCTGGATACATATTGAAAGTGGGAGCAATTAGCTAGAGTAGCTCCGCAAGAGCATTGTAGACATAGAAATTTGCAAAATACTTACGGCTCTGAATGTGATGTAACCCGCTGACTAAAATTATCTCACAAGCAAAACATAATCACACCTTAGTACTCTTTGGGTGTTAATCACATAGCGATGTGAACTAGATTATCGACTCTAGTAAACCCTTTGGGTGTTGGTCACATGTCGATGTGAACTATGGGTGTTAACCACATATAGATGTGAAACTATTAATGTTAAATCACATGGCGATGTGAACTAGATTATTGACTCTAGTGCAAGTGGGAGACTGAAGGAAATATGCCCTAGAGGCAATAATAAAGTTATTATTTATTTCCTTATATCATGATAAATGTTTATTATTCATGCTAGAATTGTATTAACCGGAAACATAATACATGTGTGAATACATAGACAAACAGAGTGTCACTAGTATGCCTCTACTTGACTAGCTCGTTAATCGAAGATGGTTATGTTTCCTAACCATAGACATGAGTTGTCATTTGATTAATGGGATCACCTCATTAGTAGAAAGATGAGATTTACATGACACATTCCATTAGCTTAGAACTTGATCGGTTAGTATATTGCTATTGCTTTCTTCATGACCTATACAAGTACCAGTAACTATGAGATTATGCAACTCCCGTTTACGGAGGAACACTTTGGGTACTACCAAACGTCACAACGTAATCGGGTGATTATAAAGGAGTACTACAGGTGTCTCCAAAGGTACTTGTTGGGTTGGCGATTTCGAGATTAGGTTTTGTCACTCCGATTGTCGGAGAGGTATCTCTGGGCCTTCTCGGTAATACACATCACATAAGCCTTGCAAGCATTACAACTAATGAGTTAGTTGTGAGATGATGTATTACGGAACGAGTAAAGAGACTTACCAAGAACGAGATTGAACTAGGTATTGGATACCGACGATCGAATCTCGTAAGTAACATACCGATGACAAAGGGAACAACGATATCGTTATGCGGTTTGACCGATAAAGATCTTCAGAGAATATGTAGGAACCAATATGGGCATCCAGGTTCCGCTTATTGGTTATTGACCGAGAATGGTTCTAGGTCATGTCTACATAGTTCTCGAACCCGTAGGGTCCGCACGCCAAGGTTTCGGCGATGCTTATATTATGAGTTTATGAGTTTTGATGTACCGAAGGAGTTCGGAGTCCCGGATGAGATCGGGGACATGACGAGGAGTCTCGAAATGGTCGAGACGTAAAGATCGATATATTGACGACTATATTCGGAGTTCGGAAAGGTTCGAATGATTCGGTATTTTTCGGAGTACCGGTAGTTACGGGAGAAGCAATGGGCCTTGATGGGCTTTAGTGGAAAGAGGAGAAAGGGCCAAGGGGCTGCTGCGCCCCTCCCCTCTGGTCCGAATTGACTAGGGAAAAGGGGCCGCCACCTTTCCTTCTCCTCCACTTCCTTCTCCCTTCCTCCCTCTTGGTGGACTCCTACTAGGACTTGGAATCCTAGTAGGACTCCACATCTTGCGCGCCTCCCTTGGCCGGCCACCTCCTCCTTGCTCCTTTATATACGGGGCAGGGGGGCACCCCATGACACAGAAGTTGATCTACGGATCTTTCCTTAGCCGTGTGCGGTGCCCCCTTCCACCATATTCCACTTCGGTCATATCGTCGTAGAGCTTAGGCGAAGCCCTGCGCCGGAGAAGTCATATCGTCGCAGTGCTTAGGCGAAGCCCTGCGTCGGTGGAGCATCAACATCGTCATCACACCGTCAGGTTGACGGAACTCATCCCCGACACTTTGCTGGATCGGAGTCCGGGGATCGCCATCGAGCTGAACGTGTGCGTAACTCGGAGGTGCCGTGACGCTCGGTGCTTGGATCGGTCGGATCGTGAAGACGCATTTACGACTACATCAACCGCGTTGTTATAACGCTTCCGCTTTCGGTCTACGAGGGTACGTGGACGGACACTCTTCCCTCTCGTTGCTATACCATCACCATGGTCTTGCGTGATCGTAGGAAATTTTTTGAAATTACTACGTTCCCCAACAGCAAAAACATAGGGAAGCAACGACGCGAGCTATTGATCTACAACATAATTTTCAAAATACTACCAGGACTAAGTTCATGATAAATTAAAGTTCAATTAATCATATTACTTAAGAACTCCCACT
The DNA here is from genome assembly GCA_021605145.1 of Aegilops bicornis. Classification (NCBI taxonomy): domain Eukaryota; kingdom Viridiplantae; phylum Streptophyta; class Magnoliopsida; order Poales; family Poaceae; genus Aegilops; species Aegilops bicornis. The sequence continues at coordinate 840,041,798 of CM038670.1, forward strand.
TAGACAGACATCTCTCTAGTCATCTAAGTGATCACGTGATCCAAATCAACTGAACCATGTCCGATCATCATGTGAGATGGAGTAGTTTTCAATGGTGAACATCACTATGTTGATCATATCTACTATATGATTCACGTTCGACCTTTCGGTCTCTGTGTTCCGAGGCCATATCTGTATATGCTAGGCTCACAAGTTTAACTCGAGTATTCCGCGTGTGCAACTGTTTTGCACCCATTGTATTTGAACGTAGAGCCTATCACACCCGATCATCACGTGGTGTCTCAGCACGAAGAACTTTCGCAACGGTGCATACTCAGGGATAACACTTCTTAATAATTAGTGAGAGATCATCTTAAAATGCTACCGTCAAACAAAACAGAATAAGATGTATAACAGATAAACATCATATGCAATCAAAATATGTGACATGATATGGCCATGATCATCTTGCGCCTTTGATCTCCATCTACAAAGTACTGTCATGATCTCTATCGTCACCGGCACGACACCATGATCTTCATCATCTTGATCTATATCAATGTGTCATCACATGGTCGTCTCACCAACTATTGCTCTTGCAACTATTGATATCGCATAACGATAAAGTAAAGCAATTATTTGTCACTTGCATCTTATGCAACAAAGAGACAACCATAGGGCTTCTGCCAGTTGCCGATAACTTCAACAAAATATGATCATCTCATACAACAACTTATATCTCATCACGTCTTGACATATCACATCACAACATGCCCTGCAAAAACAAGTTAGACGTCCTCTACTTTGTTGTTGCAAGTTTTATGTGGCTGCTATGGGCTGAGCAAGAACCGTTCTTACCTACGCATCAAAAGGCACAACGATATTTCATCAAGTTAGTGTTGTTTTAACCTTCACAAGGACCGGGCGTAGCCACACTCGGTTTAACTAAAGTTGGAGAAACTGACACCCGCCAGCCACCTGTGTGCAAAGCACGTCGGTAGAACCAGTCTCGCGTAAGCGTACGCGTAATGTCAGTCCGGGCCGCTTCGTCCAACAATACCGCCGAACCAAAGTATGACATGCTGGCAAGCAGTATGACTTGTATCGCCTACAACTCACTTGTGTTCTACTCGTACAAATAACATCTATGCATAAAAGCAGGCTCGGATGCCACTGTTGGGGAACGTAGTAATTTCAAAATTTTCCTACGCACACGCAAGATCATGGTGATGCATAGCAACGAGATGGGAGAGTGTTGTCTACATACCCTTGTAGACCGTAAGCGGAAGCGTTAGCACAACACAGTTGATGTAGTCGTACGTCTTCATGGCCCGGCCGATCAAGCACCGAAACTACGGCACCTCCGAGTTCTAGCACACGTTCAGCTCGATGACATCCCTCGAACTCCAATCCAGCCGAGTGTTGAGGGAGAGTTTCGTCAGCACGACGGCGTGGTGAAGATCTTGATGTTCTACCGTCTTAGGGCTTCGCCTAAGCACCGCTACGATATTATCGAGGTGGACTATGGTGGAGGGGGGCACCGCAGACGGCTAAGAGATCCAAGGGATCAATTGTTGTTGTGCCTAGAGGTGGCCCCCTGCCCCCGTATATAAAGGAGCCAGGGGGAGGGGGTCGGCCGGCCAGGAGGGGCGCGCCAGGAGGAGTCCTCCTCCCACCGAGTAGGACTCCCCCTTCCTTGTTGGAGTAGGAGAGAAGGAAAGAGGGGAGAGGAGGAAGGAAAAGGGGCTGCACCCTTGTCCAATTCGGACCAGAGGGGGCTGCGCGCCTCCCTCCTTTTGGCCTCTCTCCTCTATTCCCGTATGGCCCAATAAGGCCCATATACTCCCCGGCGAATTCCCGTAACTCTCCGGTACTCCGAAAAATACCCGAATCACTCGAAACCTTTCCGAAGCCCGAATATAGTCGTCCAATATATCGATCTTTACGTCTCGACCATTTCGAGACTCCTCGTCATGTCCCCGATCTCATCCGGGAGTCCGAACTCCTTCGGTACATCAAAACTCATGATATAACTGTCATCAAAACCTTAAGCGTGCGGACCCTACGGGTTCGAGAACAATGTAGACATGACCGAGACACGTCTCCGGTCAATAACCAATAGTGGAACCTGGATGCTCATATTGGCTCTCACATATTCTACAAAGATCTTTATCGGTCAAACCGCATAACAACATAGTTGTTTCCTTTGTCATCGGTATGTTACTTGCCCGAGATTCGATCGCGGTATCTCAATACCTAGTTCAGTCTGCTATCGCAAGTCTCTTTACTGCTCCGTAATACATCATCCCGCAACTAACTCATTAGTTGCAATGCTTGCAAGGCTTAAGTGATGTGTATTACCGAGAGGGCCCAGAGATACCTCTCCGACAATCGGAGTGACAAATCCTAATCTCAAAATACGCCAACCCAACATGTACCTTCGGAGACACCTGTAGAGCACCTTTATAATCACCCAGTTACGTTGTGACGTTTGGTAGCACACAAAGTGTTCCTCCGGTAAATGGGAGTTGCATAATCTCATAATCATAGGAACATGTATAAGTCATGAAAAAAGCAACAGCAACATACTAAAAGATCGTGTGCTAAGCTAACGGAATGGGTCATGTCAATCACATCATTCTCCTAATGATGTGATCCCGTTAATCAAATGACAACTCATGTCTATGGCTAGGAAACATAACCATCTTTGATCAACGAGCTAGTCAAGTAGAGGCATACTAGTGACAATCTGTTTGTCTTTGTATTCACACATGTATTATGTTTCCGGTTAATACAATTCTAGCATGAATAATAAACATTTATCATGAAATAAGGAAATAAATAATAACTTTATTATTGCCTCTAGGGCATATTTCCTTCAGAGGAGAGGCGGCCAAGGGGCAGCCGCGCGCCCCTCCCCCCCCCCCCCAGTCCGAATTGGACAAGGAGGGGGCGCGGCGCCCCCTTTCCTTTCCCCTCTCTCTCCTTCCCTCTCCTCTCCTACTCCAACAAAGAAGGGACTCCTCCTGGGCAGCCGCACCTCCCCCCTTGCTCCTTTATATACGGGGGCAGGGGGGCACCCTAGAGACACAACAATTGATCCTTGAGATCTCTTAGCCGTGTGCGGTGGCCCCCTCCACCATAGTTCTCCTTGATAATATTGCAGCGGTGCTTAGGCGAAGCCCTGCGACAGTAGAACATCAAGATCGTCACCACGCCGTCGTGCTGACGGAACTCATCCCCACTGTCGGTGTCAAAACCGGCGGATCTCGGGTAGGGGGTCCCGAACTGTGCGTCTAGGAGGATGGTAACAGGAGACAAGGATACGATGTTTTTACCTAGGTTCGGGCCCTCTCGATGGAGGTAATACCCTACTCCTGCTTGATTAATATTGATGATATGGGTAGTACAAGAGTTGATCTACCACGAGATCAAGGAGGCTAAACCCTAGAAGCTAGCCTATGGTATGATTGTTGTTCGTCCTACGGACTAAAATGCTCTGGTTTATATAGACACCGGATAGGTTAGGGTTACACAGAGTCGGTTATAATGGTAGGAGATCTACATATCCAGACGCCAAGCTTGCCTTCCACGCCAAGGAAAGTCCCATCCGGACACGGGACGAAGTCTTCAATCTTGTATCTTCATAGTCTTGGAGTCCGGCCGTGATGATAGTTCGGCTATCTGGACACCCCCTAGTCCAGGAATCCCTCAATAGCCCCTGAACCAGGCTTCAATGACGACGAGTCCGGCGCGCATATTGTCTTCGGCATTGCAAGGCGGGTTCCTCCTCCGAATACTTCATGGAAGGTGTTGAACACCAGGATAGTGTCCGCTCGCAAAACAAGTTCCACATACCACCATAGAGAGAATAACTTTTGCACAGATTCTGCCGACGTATTCCGCGGGCGTGACATCACACCACGCCAGGCCTTCACATGAATCGCTTTTTTACTGTTCCACCTCAAGCGTTTAGCGAGGCGGTTTCCTTGGCACGCCTTATCAAAGCATAGATCGTGCCCCTTATTCCGGGATTCCCATCAATACGGACGTGGGTAACCCAACCGTGCTTGGCACGCCTCCTCTATCGAGGCGAGTCCTAATCGACCACGGAGGGGCTCTTGGTATTCAACCTCCTTATAATGAGACCAAGGCCCCTTCTTTTTACACCCTGCATCGAAGTTCGCCTCGGCCGAAGTTCTAACACCCAAAGCTTCAGATTTAGGCGCTTCGGACCTTCGACGATGTCCGGCTCCGACCAGCTTGGCTGATGGATGGCTTCTTCCATCACAGAAGAAGATGTGCTAAAGTTGCTAGACGCCGGGTATTTAACCGGCGTGATTTCGCATAGGCTGCCTGCTTCAGGGCAGGTCATTCCCACTCCCGAGCCCAGCGAGAGCGTGGTGTTCGTGTCACACTTCCTTCGGGGTTTAGGCTTCTCGACGGATCCCTTTGTGCGGGGGCTCATGTTTTATTATGGGCTGGATTTCCATGACTTGAATCCAGAGTCCATCCTCCATATCTCGTCATTCATTGTCGTATGTGAGGCCTTCCTCCATATTACCCCTCACTTCGGATTGTGGCTCAAGACCTTCAAGGTGGAACCGAAGATGATCGAGGGGCAACAAGCAGAGTGCGGAGGGGCGATCATAAGCAAGTGTGCTGATGCTCCGTGGCCCGAGGGCTCTTCTCAAGAGGAGCTTGGTTTGTGGCAATGGGAGTGGTTTTATATCACCGCTCCCAGGGGCACCAAATGGGCGGCTCTTCCCGCCTTCCGCTCAGGTCCACCACAGCGGCTGTCGTCATGGGTCAACAAGGGGCTCGACTGGGGGCCGTCCAAGGACGTTCCTTTGTTGCAGGGCCGTATTCGAGACCTCCAAGAAAGAGAGATCAATCTAGTTGCAGTGGCGCAGGTTATGTTGATTCGGCGCCTTCTGCCCTGCAAAGTCGCCCCCTCCTCCTGTGGGAATTTAATCCGGAGGGACCACGAGCTCTCCAAAATTTTATGGGTACGACGCCCGTGGAGATGTATAAACTGTTCTTCGGATCACAAGAGAAGTGTCCGGACCTGACTGAGGACGCAGGACTGAGCTGCAATCGCCCAGATACTCAAGTAAGTAGTCCTGTAACCGGACAGGCTGTTCATTCATTTATCATATACATGCCCTTTAAAGGAGCCGTTTCTTGAACAGGAGTGGATAGCCAAGGCCAAATTAATAAGGTGTCCGGCTCCCCTCCCAGAGACCACGCCGGATCCCGTGCTGACCAAGATGTTGAAGGCCGCACCTTTTAAAGCAGGCGAAGGGGGGGCAGGGAAGCAACTGCCTCCACAAAGGAGGCTTCTGAGGAAGGAGGGATCAAAAGTCCCGCCCTTCAAGGAGAGAAGAGGACCGCCGAAGAACCGGAGGTCAAGGCCTCAAAGAGGGGAAAGAAATCTTCGTCGAGAGAGTCCGCGCAGGGAAGTATCCCAGCCGCACTGCTTTCCCCAAGGGGATCAGCCCTCCAAATGAGCCGTAAGTAAAAAGAAGGGGTCTTGTAAATAAGGAACATCCTGCATTTATTTCTAAAGATAACCGAAATTGTACCTTGTAGTTCGGATCTCAGCCCTTCTCAGCAGAGCTCGTCTTCGGGGGATCTTCTTCCGGAGATGATGGAGAGCGAAACGCCTCCACCTGTCGCACCCTCATGCGAGGCGGACGACCCTGAGGTGTCGTCGCAGAGGGTTTCCCCAAGTCCGGCGGGACCGAAAGGTCCGGCGCCAACTGGCGTGCGGTCGGAGGACCTGAAGGCTCTGCTCGGGCGAGCGGCTATCTCAGAAGATCACCGTGCTCTAATGGGTACGATGATTGAAAGAATTGCATCCGCTGAGAGCGGATTGCATGAAGCCGCCAGAAGTTTACTGACGGGGTTTGAGGTACGCAAAAATGATGTACCTTCTGACAGTTATGCATATAGAATGCACCGCTTATAGATAGTAGCCCCTGAGACTCGGTATGTTGTCAAAATTGTCAGCGTGCCGAGGATCATAATCTCAGTTATAACATATCTTCACTCGTAAATAGGTGGCGGGGCGTCCGGTGGCCAGCCGGACTGATGAATATGCCGAACTAAGCGGCAACTTGACGAGGCGGATGCGGACATCGCACTGGTCAATAAACGGTTTGACGAGTCACAAGGTATGTGACTTCTATGCGGACACCTGGTAAGGGAGCTTGACACCTATGCCTTACTACTTGTATGCTTAATGCAGGTGGTGTCGCTGCTGTGGAGGAGCTGCGGGCGGAACTTGCCCGAGCGAAAGAGCAAGCCAGAAATAGTAATGCGGCCGCTTTAAGGGCGGCCGAAGAGCTAAAAGCCAAACGGGCTGCTCACCGAAGAAGAGGAAATGGCCGATATGGCCATAAAGTTGAAGAATACTACCGACCGCTGCGAGGTTCTTGAAAAGAACGTCAAGCGGAGCAAGAGGGCCTGAAAAAGGCCACCGCCAATTCAAGGATGCCTGTTCCGCTTTGAGAGCTGCCAAGGAGGAGCTGAGTCAGCCGGGCTATTGCGGCTGGAAAACCGCTTTCTGCTGGAGGAAATATACATATCCGAAGTATGCTCAGTTGGACAAGTTGTGGAGTTCGGAGGATGCTTATCTGGACTTAGCGGCGAGCGCCGCGGACGCGATTGAGCACTTCCGAGGCCAGAAGGGGCACAATAGGGAAGAGCTGTATTGGTCGCAATTCCATAGTCCGGAGCGTCCTCTTCCGTTGACCGATCGGTTGGCCGAATGGGCGAGCTGAATCGATTATCCGGACTTGCCATGAAGCATGTCATGACTCATTTGTGGCCAGGCGGACCCCAACCGAAGAGTTATTCTGGTTTAGTGCAGCAGTTCCTTGGTGCGGTGCCGCGTATCGAAGCAATGAAGCGGTCGGCGTGTATTGAGGGAGCGCGGATGGCTCTGGCCCGTGTCAAGACATACTGGTCAGAGATGAAGGCCACCGACGTTGCATCCGAAGATTCGGACAGAAGTCGAGTACCTGCCGAGCACTATTTTGAGGAAGTCCTGTAGGGCGCTCGTTTAATAGAGACGCAGTGCTCGAAGGATATTATGTTTAAATGACATGTTGATGTATATGTATATATAACCTGAAAGATGGCAATCCTTGGCTTCAGCCCCCACGCACATAGTGCGGGGGGGGTTTGCAAAGAAGGCGCTTTTTCACACTTAATCCAACGTCTTGGTCCTATTAAGGAGGTGGTAGCGTAGCAAACTAGGCAACCGGACTATAATGCTTTATCACTTTCACTTAGCCATAGGAGTTCGAGGGTGGGGCTACTATATAGTCTCTGGGGGCACCGCACTCTCCCGAATTCGGGGTGCGTATGTGCCTGACCAAAAAACGGTCCTTCGTTAATGCGGAGGAATTCTAAACATTCCGGTGAGTCATCGAGTGGTTGACCAGTCTCTCGCTATATCATGATAGTCGGTTTTCGGCTTTCTCTACTGAGGTGCTCGCCCGGCCGAACCGGGGCACAATCGCAGTAGTTCTCCTGGTGCCGTGTTAGCCGATAAAACGGAACGTAAGGCAGCAAAACACAGGAGCCGGGCAAACCCAACATTTGACCAAAGACATGATTCGGAGCTGATGCATATACGGCCTAACTCGAGACGCCGAACACTCCCTAAGGTATTCGGTCTTTATAAAAATGGGAGAATAATGCCCTAAGCCCCTGGTGTCCAGGTACGCGCAAAAATTCTGGTGCGACCAATGCCAAAACGCCAGCCTCCTCCTCGGTTATAGTAAGAAACCGGGGGATGTATATCACCAAGAGACAGTAAAAAAGGTTTACGCAGGGTCTTAATCTGAAAAGAATCCTTGCAACGGGTCCTCATCGCACACGTCTGCGCTGTGGTTCCGCGCAGCCGTATCCTGAACGGGTGTAGCACGTTGTTCATCTGTAAAAGAGAGGAACTTAGTTTAAAAGAAAAAGATCGTGTGAAAGATGTACTTTATATTAAATAAACAGAGTACGATTCGAAGAAGTGAATAAAATTGAGCTTTATTGTCTCTTGTTGTACATGCATGCAGCCCCTTGTATGGGAGTATGCCGCTAGTAGGCGCCGGACTCGTCTAGCCATGTCCGGGGTTTGAATGACCTATTCAGGTTCTTTGACTAGCGGAGCCGGATAGGTGTGGGGCTGTCAAGGCAGTCTCACGTTCTTCCGTGTTTCGAGTAACACTTAATACTCCCTTTTAATGAGATGATGTCGCGTGGACCGGGCATTTTAAGTGTAAGAGATGCATAATGCGGTATTGCGTTAAAGCGGGTGAAAGCTTCATGCCCCAGTAGTGCTTGATAGCTACTGTCGAATGGGGCGATGTGGAAGGTTAACTTTTCGCGGCGGAAGTTGTCGGATGAGCCGAACACAACTTCTAGTGGAAGGGAGCCCGTACAATGGGCATACGGGCCGGGCATTACCCCTTTGAAGGAGGTGTTGCTATGACGAATTTTGGTTGGGTCTATCCCCATGCTGCGGATTGTGTCCTGATATATCAGGTTTATATCGCTGCCGCCATCCATGAGGACTTGTGTAAATTGGAATCCGTCAATTATAGGATCCAATATCAAGGCAGTCCATCCTGCGTTCCGGATACTTTCGGAATAGTCCTGATGGTCGAAGGTGATTGGTTTTGACAACCAGTGTTGGTACTCCGCTAGGGTAGTTTGTGCGGCGCGCATTTTAGTGGGCGCCGCTCTATTTTTCCCTTTGATCACGTGAAGTGAGTTTACTGTTTTAACCTCTTGTGGGAAATTCTTTTGTTTTCCGGGGCTCTGCTTGTGGTGCTCGGCCATCATCTTCACTTGGTGTGTCGAGCCCCTTGTGTTCGGCGTTGAGTCTGCCGGACTGTTTGAAGACCCAACAATCTCTGTGGGTATGGTTTGCAGGCCTTCCGGGAGTACTGTAGATTTGACATATCTTGTCCAAGATTCTGTTTAAGTTGGATAGCTCATCGCTATTGTCCTTAAGGGGCAGTTTTTTATTATTCTGTCGTGAGCTTTTGAATCCAGCGTTGACTGCCGCGCTCTTTGGACCGTTCCCCTTAATACGGCGCTGGTCCTTGTTGCGCCGTGGTTTCCCATTTCCATCCCTGACTTCGGATGTACTTGGGTCGCTGGTGCTGCATCTTGCTAGCCAGCTATCCTCTCCCGCGCAAAAGCGGGTCATGAGGCTAGATAAAGCGGCCATGGTTCTCGGCTTCTCTTGGCCGAGGTGTCCGGCGAGCCATTCGTCTCGGACGTTGTGTTTGAAAGCTGCTAAGGCTTCGGCGTCCGGACAGTCGACTATTTGGTTCTTTTTGGTGAGGAACCTGTTCCAGAATTTGCGGGCTGACTCTCCGGGTTGTTGAGTTATATGAATTAAATCGTCTTCAACCGGAGGACGGACATAAGTCCCTTGAAAATTTGCCCGAAAAGCATCCTCGAGCTCTTCCCAACTTCCAATGGTATTTTCTGGGAGGCCTTTGAGCCAATGCCGGGCTGGCCCTTTGAGCTTGAGGGGTAAGTATTTTATGGCGTGGAGATCATCTCCTCTAGCCATGTGTATGTGGAGGATATAGTCCTCAATCCAGACTCCAGAGTCTGTTGTTCCGTCGTATGCCTCTATGTTTACGGGTTTGAATCCCGCCGGAAATTCTTGATCCAGCACCACATCGGTGAAACATAGGGGATGTGCGGCGCCCCTGTATTTGGGTGTGCCGTGATGTTCGGATATTTGGCGTGTTGCATTGCTTTGAAGAGCTTGCTTTCTCGGCCCATAGATGGACCTAACTGGGCCATCCTTTTGATGTGAATACTTATGCGGATCGCGTATCGGCTTGTGTGCGGCGCCATTTGCCGCTCTCTTTTTGCCGTGGGGTTGTCCGTCCGACCGGGTGGCCTTCTTACTTTTTGATTGTGGGGGCTCTATGGCCTCCTCATCAAATTCGGGCAGTAGTTTTCTCTTTGGGTAGTTTCTTGTTCGGCGATCGTCCGCCAGATTTGTCTCGCGGTGTTGAATACTTTGCTCCATCTGATTCTCGAGTGCATCTTCCGCTGTTTTGAGCTTCCGCTTCGCTTTTTCAGGCTACGCCGCAAAGGGCGATGCAGCCTTTTGTGGAGGTTATTCTGCTCCAACAATTTGTCCGTTGTGAGATCGTCCGGACTGTTATCTTCGCCGGGGACGGGTTGTTTATCCAAGTTGTCTTGTTCGTACGATTGCTCTATAGCATGTCCGTCGTCCACCGGTTCGCCCTGCTTTATGGCTGGGTCTTTGTTGAGGCGGGACTTGGTGCGGCACTTACGTTGCCGTTTTGACTGCTTTTCGAGGGATTTATCCTTCGTAGCGTCCCGTTGTTCCTCGTCGTCGCTTCCTTTAGGTGTATCCACCATGTATACATCATGGGATGAGGTGGTTGTCCAGCATCCTATAGGTGCTGGTTCATGGTTGTCTCCTACATCGTCGTCCATACCGTCGATGTCTTTGGAGTCGAAATCGAGCACGTGGTGTAAGCTTTCGACAGTGGCTACGAAGTGGGTGGTGGGTGGGCGTTTAATTTCTTCGTCGTCCGCGTCCCAACCTTCCTGACCGTAGTCCGGCCAGGGCTCTCCGGATAAAGAGAGAGACTTTAGTGAATTCAGGATGTCGCCAAAGGGCAGTGCTGAAAGATGTCCGCGGCAGTGAACTCCATGACCGGCGCCCAATCGGATTCGATTGGCAGGGGCGCGGAGGGTTCGGAGTCCGGAGAGGAGTCCGGCACCTGGGAGTCACGGTCTTTGCAAAGGACAGTGATTGTGTTCGGCTTAATCGCCGTACAGATTTCTGCCCCCGAGGTGGTGTCCAACCAACCATCCTCGATCGGCGAGATCGGCTCCGAATCAATGTTCGGAGCGGACACTAGTGCTGACCTCCGTGACACTGCTGGCGGCAGAGTTAGATCATGCCCATCGAGACAGTGCGGCGCGCTTGGCTGTGGCTCGAATCCGTCGAAGATCAAGTCTCCGCGGATGTCGGCCGTATAATTCAAGCTTCCAAATCTGACCTGATGGCCAGGGGCGTAGCTTTCGATCTGCTCCAGATGGCCAAGTGAATTAGCCCGCAGTGCAAAGCCGCGAATACGTAAGATCTGTCCGAGGAGAAAAGTCTCACCACGGACCGCGTCGTTGTTGATGATCGAAGGAGCCATCGGGCCCATAGGTGACGCATACGCAGGAACTCTCAATGAAAGCACCAATGTCGGTGTCAAAACCGCGGATCTCGGTAGGGGGTCCCGAACTGTGCGTCTAGGCGGATGGTAACAGGAGACAAGGGACACGATGTTTTTACCCAGGTTCGGGCCCTCTCGATGGAGGTAATACCCTACTCCTGCTTGATTAATATTGATGATATGAACGTGTGCTAAAACTCTAAGGTGTCGTAGTTTCGGTGCTTGATCGGTCGGGCCGTGAAGACGTACGACTACATCAACCGCGTTGTTATAACGCTTCCGCTTTCGGTCTATGAGGGTACGTGGACAACACTCTCCCCTCTCGTTGCTATGCATCACCATGATCTTGCGTGTGCGTAGGATTTTTTTTGAAATTACTACGTTCCCCAACAGTTCAATAATAGCATTAAACATAAAGGGCCACTGATCATTTGACATAGGTTTTTTTCTCTTTATCATTCCTAATTATGTTAAACCCCCCCCCCCCCCACCAAACAGGGCAAAGGGTTATCATGATATAATCTTGCCAACTCAGCTAGAAAGCTAGCTTTTCCTTCCTTCTGAGCATCCCCATATACAGTCATCAGATTCCAGTGCATTTTGATTTTTTTTATCAAAAACCAGCACTCTCAGAAAATATTGTCCCTTCTCAATCCCCTCAATATCAAACATATATTTGTTGATCCCAACTAGGATCCCTCCAGACATTCCTCTAGGAGGGTTCCAGCACCACTGGTAGTTTTTCCCTCCACATAAATTGTGCAACTCATTTTTAGTAAAGTCTTGCTTTATTGTCTCAGAGATCCCAATAAAGTCCAGCTTCTGATCTATGATCATTTCTCTAATATATCTTTTTTTGTGGTCTTGTCCTATACCTCCGACATTCCAAAAAAAACCCTCTCATTTTATTGTTATTTTTATTTATTTCTATCTCCCCCTTTTTTTCCTTTGCAAAACCCCAATCCCAACTGTTTGCTTCACACAGTCTAATGCTGGTGAGCTTTTTTTGTTACTTTTCTTCTCTGAGAGCATTCCTCTCAATTTCCTGATTTGTTTTTCCTCTATATCAGCATCTGAATGTTCAAAATCAGAACATGTTTCCTCAAGTTCCACATCTCCAGCATGTATATATACTGGTGTGTCTTTTTCCCCCTCTCCTTTTCCCTTAGAGACTTCTTTTTCCCTGTCACTATTTTCTTTTTTTAATATTCTGGAAGTAAATGTCTCTTCTTGCTCTCTCCATCTTATCAATGATATCTAAGTTTTTGTCAATCATCTCAATAGAACATCCTAGATCAATCCCTACCAAAGAACTAATTTGCAATAAGGAAGCATCAGCAAATGTGGAATCAAAATTCTTACCATAATTATCTCTTTCCTAAGCTCTAATTTTTGCCATCTCTTCAACTTTCTGATCTTCCCTCCCTTTGTTTCTGAGACTTCTTTTGATCTCAACTTCTTTTTCCTCCCCATCTTTCTCCAAAACCTCACTCCCATGAAGTTCAACCATTTTCCCCCCAAGGTCCCAATTGACTCTTGGCTAGCATTATAATCAGTGGGCTCATTATATTTCCCAGAGTCAGTCTCCTCCTTTTTCTGCTGATTACCTTTCTCATAGTCCTCTATATCCATGTTGGCCAATTCCATTTCATATTGCTCCCTGTTGGCAGCCTCTTGCACTAGCTTTTGTATTTCTTCTTGTTGTTCTCTACTCAACTCTTGCAGTTCTAATTGGTTATTTTCCAGCTCCTTGATCCTTTTTTCACTCTTGGCCCAAAGAGCATTGTTTCTGACTTTGTCTTCCTCCAGGGTTTTAATCTTACTGAACATGATTTCACTTTCTTTCTGCCATTTCCTCCTTTCTACAACCATTTCATTTTGCCACTGACTCATACTCTCTTCCATTTGAGATCTCATTTTCTCAATTCTACCATCTATCTCCTCACTTTGTTTTAGAGACAAACACCCCAAAGCAACCCCTTTGTGTTCTGTATCTTCCAGCTTTGTTCTTTTTCTTGTTTCCCCCTCTTCCACTTCACCTTCCAAGATATTACTATTGTCATTTTTTCTTTTCTCTTCCTTGTACCAACCAATTTCTACCACCTTCTCAGTTTCAGTTCCAATTCTAAACATAAGAATGTCAGGGGAAGTAATTTCCACTTGAGATGGAATTTTTTCCACATCTCTAACTCCACACTAAACTCTGATTTTTTCCTCATTGACAGTGTCCATATCAATCTCCAGCACCGGCCCAACTGCAGCAGCAACCTCACAAACTCCTAAGAAATGTCTAAAACAATCAGGGACCTTTGTCAATTTAATCCAAATTGTGTGCATTTTCCCAACAGCTTGATGGTCCAGGGACCAGGATTGGACTTTGATCACAACCCCAGTCCCCAACAGATTGAAGTCATTTAACTTGGCCAACTCCACTAGTTTTGCTTTATTGGGAAATCTCATCATGTAGCCATTTTTCCCAAACTCTTTCACTCTCCATTGCCAGCCCCAATCAAACATTTCTCCCAAGGCTCTTGTAAGCTCAGTCTCATTTATCTGTCCTTCTCTTATGACCACCACACCCAGGGGATTTGTGTGTTCAGCCACCAGAATATCCTTATAACTCTGTACCAATAGGATTCCCAGGCCCTTAGCAGCATATCCCACATACTTGGGTACATGCTTCATTTGTTTCAGCAGATTGCAATCTCCAGTAATGTGATTATCACGGCCACAAATCAAAAAGTGTCCCACCCTACACTCTTTGGTATTATGTCTAGGGTCCTTGCATTTCCCACAGACTTGCTTGCTAAATCTATCCAGTCCTCTCTTGTTATCCTCAATGTTCTGTTGCCAACTGTTTCTCCCTCCCTGTTTCTTCAGATCCAATCCTGAATTCTGTTCAAAACTTTTGTCAACTATTTGTCGTCCTTCTCTACTTCTCTCTTCTTTCTTTTGGTAGTCCTTCCCAAGCTGATTTCCAGAATACTTCACAAACTTCTCTTCTATTTGGTCGTTCTCATTGCTTTTCATCCCCTGCACTAATTGAGAGAGCAGGGAGGTCAGAAGCTTCTGTTGCTGATTCTGTTTTGCCTGCATCACATGTTCCTCATTCCCCTCCTTTTCAGGTCCAGAAACCCCTGAATCTCCCATAGTTCTTTTGATGATCTCTCCCCCTGTCTCTTTCTTCCCCGTCTTGGCTTCCGAGATAAGATTTTCTCCACTCCCTCCAACAGTAAGATCCTCTTCTTCTTCAAAACCCCTGCCTACTTCATTTCCTCTCCCAAATCGACCACCACCTCTCCCAAATCCACCAGCTCTCCCTGAGAAGGCATGTCTACCCCCATTCCACCCTCCTCCTCAGTCAGCAGGGTTGAATTTCCCCCCTGTATATCCATCCCCACCCCCTCGATTGAATCTGGAGGCGCCAAACCCTCTCCCAAAGTTTCCAGACATCTCTTCTCCTACTGGCGGCGATGGGAGGAGAGGGGGAAACCCTATGTGGTGAGATTTCTCTCCTCCCACCTCTGTCCCCTCTTTTATACTAGCCAGGGCCCAGCCTTCTTTTTGGGTTGGGCTGGAATTTGGCCCACAAAGCCTCCACCAAGGCAGGCTCACTTCCACATCAGTACTGACATTCTTTCCAATTGAGCCCCCAAAAAAGATTAGGGGTCCCAGACTCTCCTCAACATCAATTTGTTTAAGTTCTCCCTCTTTTGGAGCCAAATAGGCTGCAATTGGGGTCATTTGTAAATCAATTTCACCAAAGTCAACATCCTCTCCCCCAAACCAAGGAGTGATGGGATGCACATTATTTTTTCTCATGTGTTTTTGCACAATTTGAGCATCTACACCAGTAGGCTTAAAGTTATCTCTCAATTTGTAATTCCCCTCATCCCCATCCTTATTTTCTTTATACAAACTACCATAGCCAAAGGAAACCCTATCGCCAACATCTAAATCCCAAGATCTAGGTCCTTTTTGGACTCTGCTAATAGCACGATTCCCTTTTTTCCCCTTGTTGCTCCTAATTCCAGTATCATATACCTCAATTGAAGTAGTAGATACAAAATACTTAGCGAAATTGCACACACCTGCTTTAACGATATCCTCCCCCTCTGAGGGAGGCCTGGATTAGGGGGTGTCCGGATAGCCGAACTATCACCGTTGGCCGGACTCCTGGAATATGAAGATACAAGATTGAAGACTTCGTCCCGTGTCCGGATGGGACTTTCCTTGGCGTGGAAGGCAAGGTTGGCGATACGGATATGTAGATCTCCTACCATTGTAACCGACTCTGTGTAACCCTAACCCTATTCGGTGCCTACATAAACCGGAGGGTTTTAGTCCAGAGGATCTAACAACAACAATCATACCATAGGCTAGCTTCTTGGGTTTAGCCTCTCTGATCTCGTGGTAGATCCACTCTTGTACTACCCATATCATCAATATTAATCAAGCAGGAGTAGGGTTTTACCTCCATCGAGAGGGCCTCAACCTGGGTAAAAACATCATGTCCCTTGTCTCCTGTTACCATCCGCCTAGACGCACAGTTCGGGACCCCTACCCGAGATCTGCCGGTTTTGACACCGACATTGGTGCTTTCATTGAGAGTTCCTCTGTGCCATCGCTGTCAGGAAGGATGCCTCATCCCGTCTTTAAAGACGTCACCGTTGCTAAAGGAGCTTTGGCCACCGACCAAACTCTCCGGCTAGGCGGTTTTCTTATGACCACCTGTTCGGCCGCCGCGCAGACGATGACTTCTCAGGTCATCGAAAGCAATCTTCATGTTAACTCGGAACTCGCCGAGCAGTTAGATCCGATGGAGCTCTCTTCCTTAAACGAGCTCTTCGATCGCATCGCCGCCCTGGGAGTCGCCACAGACTACGATCAGATTGGGCCTAAAGCCGATCTGAGAGAGATCAACCCTCCCCAGGCTACCAACCACGTTGCTGTGGTAGAGGAACAATACGGAGACTCTTCTCCTACCTTAAGGACTAGCTATGTCCGGATTCCTGACCCCTCCATGCCGGATTCCCGCGGAGGAGAGGACCCCACTCAAGCCCTGAACTTAAAGTCAGGCAGCGGGCTAGATTCATTGGACAACCTCCAAGAACCCAAACTTCCAAGTTCGGAAACTTCTTGGCCCCTGAGTCTTAGATCGGACGGGGTTCGGAATTTAATTCCACCCGCCCACCCAAACATAAGCGATCTATCCCAAATCCGGCAGGAGCCCGGTGAAACAACACATCATTACTGGGCCAAATTCCTCCTGGTTATGGACAGGATAAAGGATTGCCGTGAGGAGGACGCAATCTCATTCTTCTGCAATAATTGCACGGACAAGGGAATCCTAAACGCCATAAGTCGTCAGGAAATTACACGCCGCTGACTTGGCGTCCATAGTACGAAAGTATTGCGATGGAGAGCACTCAGAAACCGAAATCAAATTTTGGGATAATCCGGCCCCGAATACGACCCTAGTCCGAAATAAAAGGGTGCATCATCACCATGCACCTGGGTTACATACCAAAAAGCAAAAAAAACCCAAGGGGCATGGAACCGTACTAGAGGGATGGCTCAATGGACCCTGCAAAATTCATAGCACAGAGGGCGCCACTCCAACTCATAGCCTTAGAGCATGTTGGATACTACGGCAGGTGGCCAAAAGTGGCAAAGAGCTCTTAGCTCCAGAGCACCAGCCCAGCAATACCAGTACGGTATTAACAGTCTTCGAGACTTTCGCATCAAATAATATGCAGAAACGAACACTCCGCAGCCTTGCCGAAGTCTACTAGATAGCAACAATAAATCCATGGAGTGACACGGCTATTACCTTTAACGCCAGTGATTTAACCTAAATTCGAACAGCCCGAGCACCAGCCACATTGATCCTCGGTCCAATAGTGGATTTGCCGCTTTTGCCAAGGTACTCATGGACGGCGGCAGCGGATTAAACCTCATCTACAAGGAAACCCTTCGAAAAATGGAAATAGACTGGAGCCGCATTGAGCAAAGCAGCACAACCTTTAGAGGACTAATCCCCAATCGGAAGCATGTCAGACAGGAAAGATCACACTAGATGTGGTGTTCGGCACGCTGGACAATTATAGGCCCGAGGAGGTCACATTCCAAGTGGCCCCGTTCAGCAGCGGTTACCACGCTCTATTAGGGCGAGAGGCATTCACAATTTTTCAAGCTATACCCCATTACGGGTACATGAAGCTCAAAATGCCCGGACCCAACGGAATTATCACTCTCGCTAGTGACCCGGACATAGCACTCCGCACCGAAAATAGAACAGCCGCACTTGCCCTTGAGGCACTATCCGAAGCCCTAGCGGCAGAGGAACTCATCACAAGCGCTCCACGGTGAACGAGGACGATGTGATACTCGATAAGAGATCCAAGCCCACCTCTTTTAAACCGGGCGGATTTAAATAGTCAAATTCCAAGTCCATCCAACGGACCCTACAAAACGGCCTCCATCGGGCAAAATTAAACCTCGATGTGGACGCCAGACTACGAGAATTCCTATGCGAAAATTGGGATATTTTTGCCCGGCACCCTTCAGATATGCCAGAATCCCACGCCTACCGGGCAGAGCACAGCCTAAATATCCTAAAAGGATTCAAGCCACCAAACAAGCTCTTCGCGCTTTCTCCAAACCCAAGAGACAGGCCATGGGAGAGGAGCTAGCTAAACTATTGGAGGCCGGATTCATCGAGATATTAAACATCCGGACTGGCTAGCAAACCTGGTAATGGTACCAAAGAAGGACAAATCTCGGCGCCTATGTGTCGATTTTAAGGACCTTAACAAGGCTTGCCCAAAGGATCCCTTCCCCCTCCCCCGCATCGATCAAATTATCGACGCTATCGCAGGACACGATTCATTGTGTTTCCTCAACGCATACTCCGGCTACCACCAAATTAAGATGGTAGAGCCAGACCAAGCCGCAACGGCATTCATCACTCCATACGGCCCATTCTGCTTCAACACAATGCCCTTTGGGCTAAAAAATGCCGGCGCAACATATCAGCGCATGATTCAGACATGTCTGGCAAACCAGATCGGCAAAACAATGGAGGCATACGAGACGATGTGGTCGTCAAATCCAAGAATGTCGAAACCCTAGTCGACGACTTGAGGCTCACATTCGATAATCTCCGAACATATGACATCAAGCTCAACCCGGAAAAATGCGTTTTGGCGTGCAGTACCGGAAAGCTCTTGGGCTTCATTGTATCCGGTAGAGGAATTGAAGCAAACCCAGCCAAGATCCGAGCTCTGTCACAATTGGATATCCCCAAAGACCTCGGACAAATACAAAAATTGATCGGATGCGTATGCTCTAAGCCGCTTTATCTCCCGCTAAGGAGAAAAGGCATTACCCTTTATCACCTCCTCCGCGCATCAACACTTCGAGTGGACGGATGCTACCACGGCCGGACTCAAAGAAATCAAAGCCATATTAGCAACAAATCCGGTCCTGGCCGCGCCCAACATGGGCGAACCAATGCTATTATACATCGCAGCAACCCATCAAGTTGTAAGCGCGGTGCTCATTGTCGAACGAGAAACGGAAGGACACAAGTTCCCTCTACAAAAACCAGTTTACTACGTGTCCACTGTCCTAACTCCATGCAAGTCATGGTACCCGCATTATCAAAATATAGCATACGCGGTGTTCATGGCATCCGGAAGCTGCGACACTACTTCCAAGAGTGTTCGATAACAGTAGCCTCCAAAGTACCTCTTAATGACATTATAAACAACCGCGACGCAACGGGCCGGATTGCTAAATGGGCCATTGAGCTCCTCCCGTTCGACATAACCTACAAGCCACGGCGAGCTATTAAGTCGCAAGTTTTGGCTGACTTCATCGCCGAATGGACTGAAGCTGAACTCCCTAAGGAGGACGGCGCATATTCCAACTGGATCATGCACTTCGACGGCTCCAAAATGTTGGCCGGCCTGGGGGCTGGCATCATTCTGACGTCCCCAACCGGAGATACAGTCCAATACGTACTTCAAATAATGTACACGGACTCCAACAACGCAGCGAATACGAGGCCCTTCTACATGGTCTCCGGATGGCAGTCTCCATGGGCATTCAACGCCTAGAGGTGCGCGATTCAACCTCGCGATATCCCAAATAAATGGGGACTTTGATGCCAAGGATCCGAAAATGGCAGCTTATCGCAATGCCGTCCTAAAAATGTCAGCTCGGTTTGAGGGGGCTCGAATTCCACCATATAGCCCGGGATAACAACCAGGCAGCAGACGTGTTGGCACGCATTGGCAAAGCGCCGGCGTCAGCCCCCCCAACATCTTCCTAGAGAGGCTTTTCAAGCCATCCGTACTATGGGAGGGAGAGTCCGGAAATAACAACCCGGACCCAACCACACTGGCCCACACCAAACATTCCGACATAGTGGGTGGTCCCGCCAACGAAATAACACCGTCAGCCCACACAATAATGGCAGTCATTGCCCCGTGGACAGAACCATTCCTAGCCTACCTAACTAGGCAGGAACTTCCCGAGGACCAAAACGAGGCCCGCTGCATAGTGCGGCGGTCTAAAGCCTATAAGGTCCATGAGGGAGAGCTTTATAAGAAAAGCACAACCGAAGTCCTTCAAAGGTGTATCTCCGAAGAGGAAGGGCGGAATCTCCTGGCTGAAATTCATGCCGGACTCGGTGGGCACCATGCCGTAGCCTGGGCCCTTGTAGGCAAGTCCTTCCGTACAGGATTTTATTGGCCGACGGCCCGGGCAGATGCTCAGGACTTAGTCCAACAATGCGTCGGTTGCCAGCTCTTTGCTAATCAAAGCCACATGCCACCCACCACCCTCAAAACTATACCCATCACCTGGCCCTTCGCGGTCTGGGGGCTTGACATGGTTGGACCCCTTAAAGGAGGAACCCACAAGCAAAAATACCTATTGGTCATGGTGGATAAATTCACCAAATGGATAGAGGCCAAGCTTGTAAAGACGGCCGAATCCAGACCGGTGATAGACTTCATATCAGGGGTAGTACACCGTTACGGCGTCCCCCATAGCATCATCACTGATAACAGCACAAACTTCATGGCCGACGAGGTCAAACTCTGGTGCAAAAACATGGGCATCAAGCTCGACTACGCTCAAAGATATCACCCCCAAACTAACGGTCAAGTCGAGCGAGCAAACGGTCTAATCATGAGTGGCATTAAACCCAGACTAGTGCGGTCCCTCAAGGAATCTAACACGCACTGGGTAGAGGAGCTCGACTCCGTACTCTGGGGGCTGCGGACCACGCCGAATCGCACTACCGGATTCACACCATTTTTTATGGTATACGGCGCAGAGGCAGTTTTGCCCTGCGACATAATTCATGACTCGCCTCGCGTGTGCATGTAATGAAGAAAGAGAAGCCGAGCTCGATCGGCAGGACAGTTTGGATGCCTTGGAGGAGGAGCGTGACGTGGCAAAAGCTCGTTCCGCATTTTATCAACAGCAGGCTCGAAGATATCAAAGCAGGGAAGTACGGGCCAAAGCTTACAATGTTGGCGAACTAGTTCTACACCTGCCGGACAAGAAAAAGGACAAACTCAAGCCCAAATGGGAGGGTCCCTTCATCATCGACCAAGCCCTGACCGGCGGAGCGTACCGTCTGCGAAACGCATCGGATAACCGACTCGAGACGAACCCATGGAACGCAGCCCGTCTCCGAAGATTCTACGCCTAGCGCAGGATTCTGAGTTCGTCTCCTTCCTCCGTCTATATTTATACTTTAAGCTGTCTTTTATTTCTCTCCTTCTCCCTCCCTTTTTCCGAAGCCGTTAAAGGCCTGCTTTGTGCATTGTTCGACACACTTGACGCGCTTATCCGCTCATTATACCTGGGGCTTCTCTAATGAAGCTTATTTATACGGGCTTTATGCCCAACACATGTGTCACACTTCCGCATGTGCCTTTTATTCACCATTATATGCATCGATATGACTTAAGTTTTGGTCAAGCTGGGTTGCCTGGCTCCTGTGCTTACCCCTACGTTCCCGATTGTTCGGCTAGGTGGTAAAGGGAGCACCTCTGCGATTGTTACCGTCGGGTCAGCCGGACGTGTACCTCAGACTGGGTGAAGCCGAAAGCTAGCGTTCTTAAGGGAATATTCGGTCGGTGAACTAAAAGATGATTTTTTTTATTTATCTGCCCCGAGATGCTTTTCTGCTTTTTTCGAAGTCCGGACATGCACTTTAGGGCATGCCTCCTAGGGAAAGGAACCCCTAACGAAACTATTCTCCCTGGAAGATGTTTCTTGCTAACCATGTAATCTAACATAACTAGTTGGGCACTTGTCTGATAAAGCAATCATGACCCCTACGCCTGGTCTCCACGCATGCCCTGGTTTTTACATAACCGTGAGGGTATTTAGACACACTCTGGACTATTGGGTCCCGAGGTTGAAGCGAAAAGGTCCGCTACGACAAATGATCTACAATCCGGCTAGAAGGCATTTTACATGTCATCTTAAATTACATAGTCAAATTGACTGATTGTATTCCTCTTCAATGCCATTTAATAGGCTGTCTAGTTTACAGTCCTGCTGGGAATACTTTGCGGCCAACTCTACTTGGCCATACACTAAGCTCACAGGGATCTCCTTCCCGTCGGGCCCCTCAGATCCGACCTCGGCCATGTGGTTTGGGTCCGCCGTGTACCGCTGTCTTCACCATGGCCTGTGCCTCCTCGGGCGCCTTTGACGACATGCCGATATCTTCCATAGTCGGAGCGCCGCCGTGCTCCTGAAGCTTCTCCGCAAGCTCTCCAAGGCCTTGAGGCGGGGAGATAGATGGCCACAAGGCCTGGCCAACGCTTTTCATCACCTGCCGAACTCGTTCGATGCAGCTTGCAATAGCTTCGGGAAGAAGGTCACCATAGAACTGGCATTTCTCTGCAGACGCACCCGTGAGCATACCTACAGACATAACTCTATTAATTGACTTCCTTGCCGAACTCTTTTTCAAAGTTCGCTCAAGCACTTACTATAAATGCCGCGACGAAGTCGCCGATTCTCCTTCACGGAGTCGCATACCGGGCACGAACATCCTTTAGTTCCTCACCCAGCTGGGTGTTGGCATCTTGGATATTATTTTTCTTGCCTCACCCTTGTAAGCACATTGTCGCCGCCTTCAACCGCGCAAGAGCTGTTGCTTGTCCGGATCTAGTCCGGCGCCATCTGCAATATTATTGTCGATTTACACACACGCCGCACTTCACAAACTACTTATCTTTTGAAGCATATATTACCGTAAAGGGTCTCGTGGCTCTCAGAGCGGCTAGTGCGGCCTTAAGTTGGGCCTTGCATTCTTCAAGCTCCTGGGACAGTCGGGTATTCTTTTTTGTAAGATCCTCCATAACAAATGATCCTTAAATCAGTTATTCTAACTATTTTACGTCTCGGGGGCTACTGGCATATATAACCATCAAATTTCCTCACCCGTATGTCCTTTACATACTGCTTCATGGCTCTGGCTAGACCATCTTGAGCGGCACGGAGGTGCGCATCTCCTGAATTGAAGGCATTCAATGCCTCTTGGGAGAAACATGCGTCACAAAGAACTGTCCAGCGGCGCCTGTGATTCATGGCACTCTCCACCTCGGAGTTGGTGGCGGACAATCTGTCGGCATCCTCTGTCGGAGGAGCATCCGACGCACGCCTCGTGCTCGCCTCCGCTTCTGGACCCGGCTTTGGAGCCTGGCTGGCGGAGGCTCGATTGGCAACCTCTCCGGACACAGTCCGGCGAGCGCTCTTTTTCCTGAAAAGAGCACCAGCGTTAGTACGCCTTCCAGGAATCAATCCTGGGAATATGGTGACGCGCCATACCGTTGCGGCGGCGTTTCGATCCGGACCGCACTTCTTCTTAGCCTGCGGGGCCGTTCTGCCCCTTGTTGGCTAGCCGCGGCGGGCTCGGCCTCCTGCCTCGAAGGCACCCCCTGCGAAACACCATTGGTATACTGTGATCAAAAATAAGCACGAATGAGTCATTATTAGAATATTGGGACCTCGGTCTCAGTTACCTGTGAGGCTGGAAGTATTCCGGGGTAATCGGCTGTAATGGCAACCAAGGCATTGTCGATGCTCAGTTGGTGAAATACCCCATCAATCAGCTCCACCAACATGTCCGTATCCTCTTGGGAGGCCGGATCGAGGAGCCGTTCCGGATCCTCGGGTTGTGGAGGCGGGCTGTTTATGTCTTTTACGGCCTGGCGCAGTTCCTGCGTCAAAATCACAAAATGAGATACCTAACCATGGGAATACGGATCGGATGTGCAAAAAGAAATGTCCGCTTACCCAGCTTTGAGGATTGTTCATAGAAAATCCGCTCAATGGACCGACGCGAGAAAATCCTCCTCTTCTCCCTTGTACAGCGCGGACAAGATCTTCACCAGATCGGTGACCGATCCCGGCCCCTTACGGCCATGACGGGTGGTATCGTCCTCCCCATTGAAATCCCACATGGGGTGGCCCCTATACTGGAGTGGCTGCACCCCCCGCATAATACATGTGGCCATGACACCGATCATCGTCAGTCCGGAATGAGCTAACTATCTTATTCGGCTCATCAGGTAAAGGATGTCCCTGTCGTCTTCCCTCTGGGGGCTCCACGGGCGCCAACTCATGCGTTTCTTCAACGGAGCATTGCTGAACTCCGGGAGACCGATCCGAACGAGATCCGGCAGCGGGATGTCTTCTACGTAAAACCATTTAGAAGGCCAGTCTTCGGACGCCTTCTTCGGGGTTCCGGATAAATATCCGGTCCCGGCAATGCGCCACAGCTCGGCTCCGCCCACTTGATATATTGACCCCGCATGAGAACGGGGTACAAGGCAGAATAATCTCTTCCACAGCGCAAAATGAGCCTCGACGCAAGAACAGTTCGCAAAGGGCCACGAAGCCCGCGATGTGCAAAATGGATGCAGGCGTAAGGTGGTGCAACTGGAGGCCGTAGAACTCCAAGAGCCCCCGGAGAAACGGATGAATTGGAAATCCGAGTCCTCTTACTAGATAAGAGACAAAGCATACCCGCTCTCCTTTGGAGGGATCGGGACACTCTCCGCTTGCTTTCCGCCCTTATAGGTGGTGAGTCCGGCTCGAACCGGAACCATGAAGGCCGGGGGAAGAAATCCCTTGGTTTGGAGTGTCACTAGCTCGCTATGCGGGACTGAGCATCTCTCCCAATTGCCAGGCCGAGGGCTGGGAGCGTGAGAGGAGGAGCCGCGTCGAATGTCCATGATGGAATGGATTTTGTCGAGGCGCCCGATGAAAGCTCGCGGAGGGAGGATGGTGTGACTCGGATCTAGATCCTCGTCCCTTTTGTAAACAGCTCATTTGCGCAGCTAGGGGGATAAGTGTAAAAATACCCTGGCTTTTCGCATTCATTCAACACGTGGAAGATGGCCATTATTGGGCGTGAAAGCCAAGGAGCGCAGCATTTATCAGAAGCCGGACACTATTCGACAAGTATATGGAATTTGGAGAAGAACCCGCCTCGCAATGTCGAAGACAATCTACGCGCCGGACTCATCGCCATTGAAGCCTGGTTCGGGGGCTACTGAGGGAGTCCTGGATTAGGGGGTGTCCGGATAGCCGAACTATCACCGTTGGCCGGACTCCTGGACTATGAAGATACAAGATTGAAGACTTCGTCCCGTGTCCGGATGGGACTTTCCTTGGCGTGGAAGGCAAGGTTGGCGATACGGATATGTAGATCTCCTACCATTGTAACCGACTCTGTGTAACCCTAACCCTATTCGGTGCCTATATAAACCAGAGGGTTTTAGTCCGTAGGACGAACAACAATCATACCATAGACTAGCTTTTAGGGTTTAGCCTCTCTGATCTCGTGGTAGATCCACTCTTGTACTACCCATATCATCAATATTAATCAAGCAGGAGTAGGGTTTTACCTCCATCGAGAGGGCCCGAACCTGGGTAAAAACATCGTGTCCCTTGTCTCCTGTTACCATCCACCTAGACGCACAGTTCGGGACCACCTACCCGAGATCCGCCGGTTTTGACACCGACACCCTCCTCCTCAGAGCCCTCGCCGGCCAGCAACCAGAAGCGATTACCGGCCGGTGAGAGCCCTACTGGCGACGGGAGAGAGCAAGGAGGCGAGGCGGGCGCCTCGGGAAGCGCGGGGAGCGACGCGGAAGCGCGGTCGGGGTCGCAGGCGCCCTGGCCCTCCGTCGTGGCGGCACGGCCGCCTGCTCGGCCACCACCACGTCCTCCTGATCTCGATCGGAAGCCACCTGGACCCCGGGGCTGGGATCCCCATTACCACCTCCTGTGGCGGCGCCTGCGGCTGGATCAGGCGGAAGCGGAGGGAGCGGAACACCTTCCACTTCTCCCTCTGCTCCAGAATCAGCGATTCCGCCTCGAGCATCGCCCAGAGGATCACCCCCATCGCCGGCTGCCGGTCGTAGTTGGGGAAGCACCTGAGGATCTCCTCGCCCCGCAGCTTGTCCCTCACCATTCCATACGCATCGTTGAGGGCCTTCGCCGTCGGAAACCACCGATCTATCTCCTGTAGTCGTCCCATCAGCACCTCGTCGCCGGCGGACAGCGCCCACATTTGCTGCTCGCGAGTCGTCATGGAACCCTAATCCTCGAAGCAGCGGGGCGCGGTTGTTTTCGTGGATGAGATTTGTGAGGAGATGGGCGGTGGAGAGACGAGTCGACGGCCTAATAACCTCTCCCTCCTCCCCCAACTCGCCATTACTCACCTCGATAACCGCCCTAAGGTCGCCCCACCGGTCAGCCGCTGCAAGTCTCTCGACGTGGCAAGGCAACGGAACTCTTTTACCCACCCGCAACTCTGCGTCGTCGCACCAACTGCACGTATCCACCACCATCCCCTCCGCGTCGAGGAGCTCCACCCGCTGCCCGCGCCGACGAACTGTGCCGGGACGGGGCACCAGCAGCACCGTGCCAAAATCAGGCACGTAGTCGCAGGGGAGGCGTGCATCGCACGCGGTGCAAGGGTCGCACGGGAGGCGCGTGTCAGGTGCCATCCCTCAACTTATGTCATTTGTAGCTTTGTACGTGCCGGCAACCGCAACTCTGCTGATGCAATGTGCCACCACCTGCCGCCGCGATCGTGCGCTGGGTACTTATGTGCAGAACAAAACACTTGGGGCGAATCTCTTTGTTCGACCACCTACAACCTGGCAAAGCGAGGAATCATCCACGACCCCTGCTACTGCACCTTATGTGATCAGGTCAACGAAACGCCTCTGCACCTTATGTGATCGATATTCCTTCTCTTGGAGGCAATACTATGGCCGATACTTCAACCAAGGCTTGGTGGAATTATCTGACTTGTCACCTTGGGCATAGGGCAATCAAGGCAGGAATTCAAACTGAATCACGTACTTTCTGAAGTATGGAGTATACATCAGCCCGAATTTATGGAAGGAAAGGAACCGAAGGGCGTTCGAGCATAAATTCCTTTCCGGGCATTCCCTCTTGGATCTCATTAAGTTGGACATCATGCAACCTGCACTCTCCTTGCGCGAAAATGATCCAGAACCGGAGCCTGACTAGCTCCTTGTGTTTTTGCCCACTGTTTCGGGCCTTCCCTTGTCCTTTAATCTGTAAGACCTGTGTATTTGATTTTTCTCCTGCTTAATATATAGGCAGACTAAGCTGCCATTCCCTCAAAAAAAGAAGAAGTCTTTTGTCTTGGTAGTTGCTGTGATTTCCTTCCTCCTCCCTGACCTCTTTCTCCTTTCCTTTGACACTTGAGGCCCTGCTTTCGCTAAAAGTCCGCCAACTGATCTCATCATTGAAAACATGCAAATAAGAAAATGTATAGAATTTCTATGGAAATCTGGAGGTCAAAGATGCATATCCGAGCTAATTTTGTGGAAGGATCTCTCGTTGGCCCTGCTTTCGCTAAGTCCGGCAACTGATCTCATCATTGAAAGCATGCAAATAAGAAATGTATAGAATTCCTATGGAAATCTAGAGGTCGAAGATGCATATCTGAGCTAATTTTGTGGAAGGATCTCTCGTTGAAGCGGATACAGTAAATGGCCGGACCATTAAGGCACACTTAATTGAAAGTAACGAGGGATCGATTTGCGAGCCACCGAGCCACTGACGACTTTGTGATATATAATAGTAGAGTGTGACTTGCTTGAGGGTAAAAAAGCTGCACTAGTAGAAAAATGGCCTATAGTCCCGGTTCATAAGGGCCTTTAGTCCCGGTTCATGAACCGGGACTAAAGGGTCGGTACTAATACCCTCACCTTCTAGTCCCGGTTCTATCCAGAACCGGGACAGATGGGCCTCCACGTGGCCTGTCCGCTGAGCTCAGTAGGGAGTTTGGTCCCGTTGGTGGCACCAACCCACCAATAATAGGCATCCACGCCACATTTCTTTGGCTCTGGTTTTGTTTTTTTTTTTCAAAAGAGGGGGGTTGGGGATTTTGGGGGTTAATTTAGGTGTTTCATATATTGTGCTATAGCTAGCTAATTAATAGAGAAAAGTGTCCTTTCTTTTGTCCGTGCTTGGTCGACGCTACGCACTATACATACGTATAGAGAGGACTAACTAGACATGCTAGCTAGCTAGTAATTAAGCAAACAGAAGATCGTCATGAACATATATATGCATACAGAGAGAAGTGATATCGACCACCTCTCCTTCTCCGAGATTGGTCGAACAACAAGTTCTCGATATCTATCCGACACTACCGGCTACATATATACAATAATTATCTTTACAATACGGACGCTGCGGGTCCACATGGTATTCCCCTGCCTTCAGCGATCACATAGTCAAGAAAGAATGCCGCCAATTCCTCTTGAATTGCTCGCATGCGATCTGGTGCTAGGAGTTCATCCCACTGTCAAACATCTAATTTTAAGAAAGGGGTCAATACATACATATATATATATATATATATATATATATATATATATATTTATGTATTAAACACAAAACAAAATATGTTAATAAAAAAAAATAGTGAATATTTTTATTTACGCACTTCAAATTGTTTGTCGAAGTAGCCCCTCTCACAGGTTGCCTAGTGTCAAAGGATTCAACAAAACCATGTCTTCATCATTAGGCGAACGTAACAGGTGCATGATGGTACGAAGCTCTCCAAAGTTGTTTTGGAACGGAGTCCCAGATAGGATAATTCGCTTTTTGGTACAAAGTTCAGCAAAAAGGCAAATTATCCTATCCGAGACTCCATTCCAGAACAACTTTGGAGGACTTCGTACCATCATGCCATGGTTACTTCCGCTAATGATGAAGCCATGGATTTCTTCAATACTTTGACACTATAGGAACCTCGACCTGAAACCTTCGACCCTTGACCCCTTAATGACCCTCGACCCTCTACCCTAGTTCCCGACCCTAGACCCCTCGGCGATCCTCGACACCCTCGTTATATCGACAACGACGCAACATACATATACATGGAAAAATAATATTATCGGGGAGGGGGTATCGGTACCCCCCCCCCCTCGTGTCAAAGTTTTTCTTTCTCCTCTATTCCTTTCTTTCTTCTTCTCCTCTTCTTTTTCTTCTTATCCCTCGAGAATGGAAAAGAAGGACAAGGAAGAAAAGGCGAAGAAGGAAGAAGGAAGAAGAAGAAGAAAAAGAGAAAAAAAAGGAGAAGAAGAAAGGAATAGGAGAAGAAGAAAAATAGAATATTTTTCATTTTTCTTCTTCTCCTCATTCCTTTCTTCTTCTCCTCTTCTTTTCTTCTTTTCCTCTCATTCTTTTCTTCTTCTTCTTCCTTCTTCCTTCTTCCTCTTTTCTTCCTTTTCCTTATTTTACTTTTTCCTCTACACTAACCTAATTAAAATGCACTAACCTAATTAAAATTGTAACTTTCTATATATGAACAAAAACTAAACTAATAAAAATAAAAACATATACATTATAGCCACATACACATATACATCCCATATGAACAAAAATAAATAAACTAATAAAAATAAAAAAACGGGGGCGGCTCGACGGCGGCGGCTCACAACGGGGGCGGCAGGCGAGGGCGATGGCGGCGGCGGCGAGGGCGCTGGCGACGGCGACGACGGGCTCGGGCGGGCAAGGCAGGGGGGGCGACGACGGGTTTCGGGCGGCAAGGGCGGGCGACGAGGACGGCGGGTTTTGGTATAGGGCGACGACGGCTCGAGGCGGGTCGGGGCGGGCGTGGCGACGACGGGCGCGGGCGACGACGACAAGGCTGGCGGGCGGGCGGGCGGCGTTAAGGCTCAAGCGGCGACGGGAGGGCGACGACGGGCAGGGCGACGACGGGCGGACGGCGGGCGGCGGCGGGCAGCTGGACGGCGCCGATCTGGCAGCTCGGGCGGCGTCGATGAGCTCGGCGTCGTCGGGGGGGAACTGGCGAGGGAGATGTGAAATTTTCACAAGTCCTGGTTATATAGCAAGGGCATTGGTCCCGGTTGGTGCTGCTGAAAATTGGCCTTTGGTCCTGGTTGATGGCACCAACCGGGACTAAAGGGGGGGCATTAGCCCCGGTTGGAGCCCCGAACCGGGACCAATGCCCCCTTTAGTCCCGGTTGTTGCCACCAACCGGGACCACAGGCCCGTGGCCGCCTGCCGCCAAATGTTTAGTCCCACCTCGCTAGTTGAAGGGCGCGGCACTTTGGTTTATAAGCTGGTGTGCGGCCCCTTCGAGCTCCTCTCAAATGCAGGCTTCGGGCCTAATCATGCTCACGCTGTGGGCCTATTGGGCCTCTGCGGGCTGAATCTCGCCCATGTAGGGTTTCTAGTCGTATTCAGCCGTGGGGCCTAGTAGGTGGTAGTTTTTTGCTTTATATTTTATTTCTTTTTGCTTTTAGTATTAGAAAAAATATAAACTTTATATTAGTTCGATTAGTTTTAAATTATTAAAACACTTTTTTTGTTTTATTTGTTGCTTTATTTATTTTATTTTGTTTCTACTTACAACAAAATACTTATTGTTGCTATTTTTATTTTTTTCAAGTTTTTTTGTTTTGTTTTCTGCATTATTTTTTTTTTTGGTTTTTTGCTTTATTTTTTAATTCTTTTTGCTTTTAGGTCAGCAAAATTATAAACTTTCTGTTAGTGCTTTTAGTTTTAGAAAAAATATAAACTTTCTGTTTGTGCCATTAGTTTTAAAATTCAAAAACACTTTTTTTGTTTTCTTTGTTGCTTTATTTATTTTATTTTGTTTCTACTTACAACAAAATGCTTGTTTGCCATGGACAACACATAAAACCATTCTGCTTGTTTGCCTCAGCCACTTCGAGAAAAGCAAAAAAAAAAATATAGCAGAAAAGAAAAAAATCTATATAAAAAACTACTCATAAATGAACATAGATGCGCTTATAGAGAAAATTCAACCTAAATTCATAATAAATTTCTACTAACTTCAGAGAAATTCAGTATGAATTTAGGTTAAATTTCCTGTATAAGGGCATCTATTTTCATTTTGAGAAGAGCTCAATATGGCAGAAAGGGAGGTGCTTATAAACTGGTTTGATTCCTCTTCGATTGGCGAGGTGGGACTAAACTCGGGCTTAACGAGGACCAACCCTTTAGTCCCGGTTGGTAGGACGAACCGACTAAAGTGCTTTTGGTCCCGTTCAAGCCGCCAACCGAGACCAATGATTGTGGGCCAGAGCGAGGGCCAATGGTCCCGTTCGTCCCACCAACCGGGACCAAAAGGTCCGGACGAACCGGACCAATGGCCCACGTGGTCTGCCGGCCCCTCGGCTCACGAACCGATAATGTTACATTAGTCCCGGTTCTGGATTGAACCGGGACTAATGGGCAAAACAGGCCTCAACGATAGCCCCTTTTTCTACTAGTGCTGGGTTTCACTTGTTTTTTCTCTGTTTCGTTGTTTTTCTTTTTCTTTGTATTTTTCATCGATTTTTCTTCGTTTCTTTCTTTATTTTCACTAGAGATCTTTTATTTTTTTTCTTTCCCAGTTTTCATTGGTTTTTCCCTATTGTTTCTTTTTCCTTCTTTTCTTTTTTTGTTCTTTTTGTTTCTTTCTCATTTTCATCAGGTTTTTTTCTCTTGAGGTTTACTATTTTATACACATTTTGGTACATATTTCATACATTTTTCTACCATAAAATTAATATTTTTCAAATGTAAGTTTATTTTTGAACACATGGTCAACATTTTTAATACACTTTTAATATTTTTTAAATGCTTGATTTTTTTTCAAATAGACGCTTAATTTGTATTCAAATGATTGGACTAACATTCTTTATACACATTTTAACATTTCTTAAATTCTTGATCAAAATTTTTCCAAATACCTGTTAACATTTTTTGAATACATGATAATTTTATATACACATTTTTTAAATGCTTGATTAAATAATTTCAAATATCAAATTAACATTTCTTGAATACATGATCAACATTATTTAATACACATACATATTTCAAATGCTTGATTAACTTTTTAAAATACCAGATTAACATTTTTTAATACATGGTCAACATTTTTCATACAGATTTAAAACATTCAAATTGTTGATTAATTTTTTTATTTACATAGCCAACTTTTTAAGACACATTGTATATGTTTTATACATTTTACGTATACATTAGAAATATTTTTATACAACTAATATTTTTAAATGCTTGATTAACATCTGTTGAATTTTTTATGTAAAGTATTTTTTGTAATATAGAATATCTTGAAATGTAAATAAAGTAAAAGAATACAAAAACAAAAACAAAAAAGTAAAAAAAAAAAAGAAAAAAAACGAGAATATGGCATGTGGCCTATGGCGCGATGGGTCGGCCTAATATGGAGCTCGCCTTCAGCAGACTTCCTCTCGTCTTGCTTGCTGTAGACGAGACATATCAGCGTCCACGTCAATCAAATAGATGACGCCACGCACAGGAGGCTAGCCAACTGGGTCGGCCAATTGTCGCATGAGGAAACACGGATAATTTCACTGAAAAAGAAATGGCAGTGCGAGGGATTGAACCTTGTGACTCCCACTGCTGATCACTCATCACTAGCCATGCGAGCTAATAAGCTTGAGTGTCTAACTAGCTAAACGTGAACTACAAGAACTATCCCTTAGCAACCGTTTTACTATACCGAACCGTTCTTTTTCTCACTATTTCTTTCTTTTTCATTTTTCATTTCTTTTCTAATTTTTCATTTTCCCAACGGAGGCCAATAAATGGTCGGACGTGTCACAACTTGCATACGACATCGGAAAATTGTCCAAATCTGACTTGGATGCCTACCATGGGCATGCCCACCTGCTTGTAAAAGTTGGGGTCATTTGACTTTTGAAGTATGTCCAAAAATAGATCATGTTGTACGGAGGGTGTTTAGGTAGGTCAGAAGCCTCTCTGTGAGAGCATGTTGTTTTTCGACATCCTTGAGATGATCCCAATTTATATTTACGACGTGTATGAGCAATTCAATGCACCATGCCTAGTTGTTTGGATTTTCTACAAGTTTTGCATTTTTGCAATTTTCCCGGTAAAAAAGGCTGATAAATAGTCAGACGTGCCGCAACGTGCAAATGGTGTCGAAATAAATTAAACATGTATGGCCTACCATGGTCATGCCGACCAGCTTGAAAAAGGTGTGGTCATTCCAAGGGTGTCCAAAAATAGACCATGTTGAATAGAGAGTGTTCGGATAGGACAGAAGGCTCTTTTTTAAGAGTGCATTATTTCTCGACATCCTTGAAATGGCCCAATTTTTTCATGGCCCTGTATAACCAATTCAAGGCACCATTGTCAAGTTTTTTGGGTTTTCGACAAGTTTCGCATTTTCTGAAGTTTTCACAGTGAAAAAATGCCAATAAATGGCTAGACATGTCGCAACATGCAAATGATATCAAAATCCGTTCAAACCTGGCACTCATGCCTACCATAGGCATGCCCACCTTCTTGAAAAAGTTCAAGATTGTTCAAAAATAGACCATGTTCAATAGAGAGTGTTCGGGTAAGGCAGAAGGGTCCATTTGGGAGCACATTGTTTCTCGACAACCCTTAAATGGCCTCAATTTTTATTTCAGAGCTTATATGACCAATTCGAGGCACCATGCCAAGTTATTTCAGTTTTCCTTAAGTTTTTGCATTATTCGATGTTTTCTCGGTTAAAAAAGGCCGATAAATGATAGGACGTGTAGCAGCTTGTATACGGTGTTGAAATTCATTCAAACCAGACATGGATGCTTACCAGGCATCCCCGCATGCTTGAAAAGGTTGGGGTCATTTTAAGGATGTGCAAAAATAGATCATGTTCAATGGAGTATGTTTTTCTACATCCGTCAAATGATACCAAAGTTTCCCCCTCATCTTTTATGAGAAATTCAAGGCTCCAAAGCCAAGTTGTTTGGATTTTTGACAATTTTTGTGTTTTCTGGAGTTTTCGGTGAAAAATGCCAATAAATGGCTAATTGTGTTGCAATGTGCAAACAATGTCGGAACTCTTTCAAACCTACCATGGATGCCTCATATGTTCCTGCCAGGCTGCTGCAAAAAGATAGGGTCATTTATCTATATCTATATCTATATCTATACCAATATAAAAAGACCCAAAGGGGCAGATCCAACAAATCCCGACCGTCAAATCAGGTCAATCCAATGACTCAGGCTGCTCCAATGGTGAGCGCTCAACACGTTTAGTGTGCAGTTAATATCATATCAAATATTAATGCCAATGCTAATCACATACTTCATACGCAAATAATATCCTCCCTAATATTTACGTGTGATTAATATATTACCTAATATCAACGTGCATTACACGTACACATTTACTAGCCCATAGTAAAACAAGCCATCAGTTAAGAGGAGTGTGCTAGACTAGGTCAGACGGGTGCATCCATGAGCATATTGTTTTTCCTAATTTGAATGCTTCCATTATTTTGGAATTTCCTTCGATATCAATCAGCATGAACATTTTCTTATAGCCTAACCATTTCTTGAAATTTGTCAACAATTTTGAAATTTCAAATTGTGTATGAAAATTTTACAAACTTGAACAATTTTTCTAAAATTGTTAGCAAATTTCCAACAATTCATGAAAACTTGGAACATAAATGGCAAGCCACATACTTTTAGAAAAAAATATCAACTATTTTTGAAACACAAACATTTCTTAAATTTGTGAATAAAACAAATCGAAAATGGGAACATTTTTTGAAATTTCACAGCATTTTTTAAATTCTAAACAATATATGAAATCAAGAATTTTTTATCATACCAAACAATTTTTCACATTTTTAAACATGTTTTGGAAAGAATAATAAAGTTTAAAAAGGAGAAAAATGAATTAACATCCAGTTCCCCACTAAGCAGGCTGCCGCCCGGATGGATATATATGGACCAGGCCCACAGAAAATACTACCCAATGAGGGCCCAGGTTATATGTCAAGTTGGGCCCGGTACCCATCTACCCGGCGGAACGCGGCGGCCGCCGAGATTCGCACCGCGCCGCCTCGCCGCCGCGTTCGACGAGGGAGCGATTCGGGGATGTTTGGGATGCGGGCCAGCGGCGCGGCGACGCCGCGGGGTGGTGGGGTGGACGCGCACCTCCACGACGACCTGTCACACCCCCACCTACTGACAAGGCGGTGTATGACAGGGCAGGCCCATCGGCGTGTGTGAGTCCCGGTGGAGCCCAGCTGTAAGGGTAATGCTTAAGTACTCCTGTAACCTCCCAGCAAGCACTATCGAATTAAGAATGAACTGAGCTGCTCAACCTCCTTCGTTCTCGGTCAATCCCCTTCCCATTACCTCACTTCGTCCTGTGATTCTTGTGTTGCTGCTCGGGACATCACAATTGGTATCAGACTCAGTTTGTTCCACTCCACACAACGCCGCCGCGTCCCCCACCAACCCCAAACGCCCAGACCCGATTCGTATTGCTAGGGATGGAGACGATGCAGCAATCCCTGCAGGAATTCTTCACCAAAGCACTCGAGGATAAGCTGGCTCCGGTGACGGCCGAGCTCCGTGAGTTGCGCGCGGATCTGGACGAGGTCAAGCGAGCCACTCACTGAATTATGGAATCATAGCCAAGCCACTCACTGAATTGCTTAGGAAAAAGGGCTTTGTTTGGTCAGAGCAAGCTACGAAGGCCTTTAACATGCTGAAGCAGGCTATGGAAAGTACACCTGTATTGGCCCTTCCAAATTTCCAATTACCTTTTGTTGTTGAGACCGACGCCTGTAACACGGGCATTGGCGCGGAATTGGTTCAACAGGCATCCAAAGGGCCTATATGAGCAAAGCACTAGGTGTCAAGAATAGCAAGTTGTCAATCTATGAAAAGGAATTCATGGCGTTGATCATGGCAATTGATAAGTGGCGATGTTATCTACAGAGAGGGCCTTTCACCATTTTGACTGATCACCAGAGCCTTTGTTCCTTAACCGATCAACATCTCACCACCGAACTCCAAAAGAAGGCAATGTCTAAGCTCCTAGGGTTGCAATTCACAATTAAGTATCGCAAGGGCAGTGAGAATAATGCTGCAGATTCCTTGTCAAGGGTAGCTCATCTCCTCCACTCGATGCCTTATCCATTTGCAGACCAGATTGGGCACAAGAAATTCTCAATTCTTATGAGGCGGATTCGAAGCAATGGACTTACTCGCTCAATTAGCGTGAAGAGTCCGGATTCCAGAGGTTATTCCTTGGATAAGGGGCTTATTCGTTACAATGGACGCCTCTATATTGGCAATTAGTTGGCCTTACGCACCAAATTGATAAGTGCTTTACACGACAGCCCGGTGGGAGGACATTCTAGTATTCATGCTACGCATCAGCGATTGCATAAGGTTTTCTTTTGGCATGGGCTTAAGATGGCAGTGGAGGACTTCACAAACAATGTCCAACTTGTCGAAGTCCAAGAACGAGCATATACACCCAGCCGGTAAACCATGACCACTCCCTATTCCTACCAAACCTTGGAATGATATTACCATGGACTTTGTAGAAGGCTTACCATTGTCTGATGGTATGAATGTGATACTGGTGGTGGTTGATCGTTTGACCAAGTATGTTCATTTTATACCCCTACGTCACCCTTACACCGCAGCTTCCGTGGCCAAACTGTTCCTCGACCAAGTTGTCAAATTGCATGGAGTTCCGGAAACAATTGTTTCTGATCGGGATCCTATATTCACAAGCAACTTCTGGAGAAATTTGCTTACTGCAGTGGGCTCTAAGCTCAGTTATAGCACTGCAAATCATCCTGCCACTGATGGCCAAACAGAGAGGGTGAACCAATGCCTCGAGCAGTACCTTCGTTGTGCCATGCATGATGCCCCGGGCAAATGGCGGCAATGGCTTCCCATGGCGGAATTCTGGTATAATTCTTCCTATCATTCTTCCATCAAATGCTCCCCCTTCAAGGCATTATATGGGTTGGAACCAAATTTTGGTGCATTACCAAATTTGAATGTGGATCCTTCTTCATCGGCTTTTGATGTTGTGGCTGAACGCCGTAAGTTCACTCAACCGCTTAAGGACAATCTGGTCAAGGCGCAAAACAGGATGAAAACTTATGCAGATCAAAGACCGCATTGAACGCTCCTTTGTTGTGGGTGATGATGTTCTCCTAAAACTGCAACCATATTCTCACCATCGCTTGCTAATTGTCCTTATCCCAAGTCGGCGTTCAAATTCTTTGGACCATTTAAGGTCGTGGGGAAGATAGGCGAGGTGGCGACAAGCTCGAAAGTTACACGAATCCATGCTATACATCCAAAGGTTTCATGTCTCACGCTTGAAGCCTTTTGTTTCCAAGTACACTCCAGCTTTTCACTACCATGCCAACCCCTCGATGTTTGGCAAGCCAATGCACCACAACCTGAAGCTATACCGACAGGCGATGGTTAAGAAAGGAAATGCAGCAAGCACTCAAATTCTAGTCCATGGTCTTCTACCGGTGGAGTATGCAACTTGGGAGGATTACTATGTCCTCAAGAATCGCTTTTCCAGCAGCACCCATCCGGGACCAACCTACCATTCAAGGAGGGGCAATTGTCACACCCCACCCCATCGACAAGGTGGTGTATGACAGGGCAGGCCCATCAGCCGATGACGTGTCTGTAAGCGTGCGTGTGTGAGTCCCGGTGGAGCCCAACTGTAAGGGTAATGCTTAAGTACTCCTGTAACCTCCCAGCAAGCACTATCGAATTAAGAATGAACTGAGCTGCTCAAGCTCCTTCGTTCTCGGTCAATCCCCTTCCCATTACCTCACTTTGTCCTGTGATTCTTGAGTTGCTGCTCGGGACATCACACGACCCGACGCTCCTCGACTCCCGCTTGGACGGCGACAAGTTCGACGCGCCTAAGCACCTTCTCGCCGTCATCTCTCAGGGCGTCGACGTCGCCCACCTCTCCACCTCGGCCAATTTTCGGGGACACAAACATCAGGAAGGACGACATGAGGCTGCGTATCTTCTCAGGAACGGTCAATCCTTCGCTTACCCTGGACGGTTCGATGTTCCTTGAAATGGAATACATCAAGCAACGAGCTACTTGTTATAAATCCTTCCATGTCAAACTGAATGATTTGTCACTAAATGCCACTCTAAGCTGCATTTGTTTTTCTCTTGGTATCTTGTGATAGGAAATAGCAAGCTACATGGGTCTAGAACTTGGGGAGATCAACATAAAAAGGTTTGCTGATGGCGTCATGACCTCCAGCCTCATGGAGCTACTCATCATGATTGATGTGTGTAGAAGAGCATCTGCTAAGAATATTACTGCAGTTATCCCTTATTTCTGTTATGCCAGGGCTGACAGGAAGGTAATATTTTTTAAATATGATCTCTTATTTTAATGACAAAATGTAAGCCTACACCATAGACTTGTTAGTTGACACAGCTTGCACACCTGTACTTTCTGAGGTCAAATAAAATCACCCCCATATGTGAATGTTCTCTAATATTCATATAAATGTGGAGAATTGAAAGTCAATGCTCAATAGTGCAGCATATTCTATTACCATGAGGAGCATGTTGTTCTGGCAGGATAATGCATGATCAGAAAATCAGTCTTACTATAGATTTCTGGCATGTCATCCTAATATTTACGGAAGATATCATCACCAAATCTAACATAAGTTTTTTTACTTCACTGCTTTTTCAGTCTCAAGGTCGTGAATCTATAGCTGCAAAACTTGTAGCTAATATGATTACAGAAGCTGGTGCAAACCGTGTCCTTGTTTGTGATCTTCATTCAATTCAGGCCACGGGATATTTTGACATCCTAGTAGATCATGTTTATGGCCAGGAACTACTGATACACATTGATTCAGTTGATCAAGTATTTCAAAACTGGTATGTGATATCTATCATTCATAACTGTTTCTGTCTTTGTCTCATTGATCTATCAAGCCGGTGATTCTTGATTACCTCGCCAGCAAGACAATTTGTTCGAATGACTTGGTGGTGGTGTCACCTGATGTTGGAGCCGTTGCCAGAGCACGCGATTTTGCCAAAAAGCAGATGCACCTCTAACAATTGTAGACAAAAGAAGGCATGGACACAACATTGCCAAGGCAAGTAGTATATTCTTCAGTTTTTTAGTATAGCTGGATGAATGGGTGTGAGTGGAAGAATGGCTTAACTTGTTTTACATTCTTGTCCACATTGGGTATATGAGCAGCTAACTAGGATACATAGTAAGAAAATACTCATTGAGGCTCTTTTGTACTCATCGGGTGTTGGATTTTGGAAGTACTCCCTCCGTTCCTAAATAGTGTAGATTCTGTTGGAGTAGTTGGTTAGGTTTATCCACCGTTAATCAATCTGCTAGAAATGTATATTGCATATGGAGATGTGCTGCACATGGTGCATGCTAGTTTTATTTTTCCATGCTGTTATGTGATCAGTTCTGTCAGATTAAACAAGCACAACTTGTCATGTGCATTTATTGCAGGTAATGAATCTGATTGGAGATGTTAAGAGGAAAAGTGTCTGTTATGATGGATGAGATGATTGATACAACAGGTAAGTTATCCCATTTAAGTTGTAGGAAACATAATTCTAAGATTGACCATCTCACAGAGGGGCAGTTGAGCCATGATTTAATACAGTTATAAAACGCATAAACTAATATTATATAGTTAGTTAATTTTATTTAGTAAGGTGTGGATACAAGTCATATGACTTGCAATATAGTTTAAACTTGGAAACATGTTGAAGTGTTCCACGTTCATGTTTTACAACTGAGAAAGTAAATTACAACATCTTGTTGCATACCAAAAGAGATGAATATTCTAATAAGAGTATCATAATCTTTGCTTCTGAATATGAATATGAATACTAGACATCTTGTTCCACATTCAAGTTTAATACCTTTTGACAATCTTTGCTTCTGATATGAATATCCTAATAAGACTATCACAATTAAATTAGGAACTATTGCCAAAGGAGATGAGCTGCTGCATCAAGGAGCAAGAGAAGTCTATGCATGTTGTACACATGCTATTTAGGTACACTGTTTTTTATGCCCATGACATAATTTGTCTAGTACTAAGAAGTATGCTAGATTAACTACTGAACCTGCTTTGCTATGGGAAAGGCCCATCAGTGCAGTATATGCGTAGTTGCAGACTTGTTCCATGGAGCTGAGAGTTTGATGGAACCAAATTCTACATCGTGCAAGCAATTCAGAGAGTTTTCACTGTGCTGGTATAGTCAAACATTGTATGTTGAATCTAAACTACTCCCTCCGTCCCAAAATTCTTGTCTTAGATTAGTCTAGATACAGATGTATCTAATACTAAAAAGTGACTTGATACATCCATATTTAGACAAATCTAAGACAAGAATTTTGGGACGGAGGGAGTACAAATCTGGATGGATACAGTAACTTAGCAAAACAGCAGGGAAAAAGAATTCAGTGGTGACAATTACCAAATCGTTGATGCTATGCAAAACTTGGTTTAAACTCATTTGTGGCGTTAGATTCGCGTCATGGAAATGTGAACCCAAAGTGCAAACCTTCAATAGAGATTGGAATTATGCTGCCTTGCTGCAATTTTTGTTCATTAGGAAAGGCTGAGATGCAATCATTGAACTTGAATTTGAGTCATATGTTTTATTCTGTTATTCTGTGTTAACATGCTTAGCTCTGATTTCTTACAAGTATGTTTCACATCCCCTTTTTAGCCCACCAGCCATCGAGAGATTATCAAGTGGTTTGTTTCAAGAAGTAATCATCACAGACACTATCCCTTTGAAGAAGCATTGAAGACGTTGCTGAGCGAGGCAAGCAACCTACTTTGATCATGTTGAACCCATATTTGCATTACACATTTTAAATTATTTTCCATGCATAAAGTATTGTTTACTAGTATTGCTATGCTAAGTAAATTAGCTAGGGTTTAGCTATGCTCTATGTGCTTGATATTGACAACCCCTTTGACATTCTTAATACCCCTCTTTTCTAACCGGAGGACTACATACCCACTAGTCACAAATAAATGTGGGTCATAGGTGCAAGTTAAATAGTGCTTAGACGTGCAAGTCATATAAATCCTAGGACTTGAGGAGGAATCTTAGCACATTACCCCAATATGGGACGGGGTTGAGGAGATAGTCAGATATGTTTGGTGGATTATGAGGTTTTTGGTCTAGTATGAGCATGGCTATATTATATTGGTTGATAAACATTATATTACATTAATCTTGGAAAAAAAATGGGTTTAGTTAGGTGGTTGTCATCTTGAAGCAAATTTGACGATGGATTATGAGTTTTTGGTGGATCTACTTAGGTGATTGTGATCGTGAGGAGATAGTCAGATATGTTTGGTGGATTATGAGATTTTTGGTCTAGTATGAGCATGGCTATATTATACTGGTTGATAAACATTTCTTCTGTTAATTGGATTTAGTTAGGTGATTGTCATCTTGAAGCAAATTTGACGATAGATTAGGAGTTTTTGGTGGATCTACTTAGGTGATTGTGATCTTGAGGAGATAGTCAAAGATGTTAGGTGAATTATGAGATTTTTGGTCTAGTATGAGCATGACTACTATTATATTCATGGATAAACATATCTTCAATTAATCTTGGAATAATTTGTATTGAGTTATGTGATTTTGACCTTGAAGCAAATTTGACAATGGATTATGACCTTTTGATGAATTTAATTAGGTGATTGTGATCATGAAGAGATAGTAAAAAATGTTCGGTGAATTATGAGATTTTACGTCTATTACGTGAGAATGGTGACTGTTATATAGGTGGATAAACATATTTTCATCTTGGAACACTTTGGATTATGATATCTTAGCCTAGATTTAGTTAGGTTATTGTCAGTTTGAGAAGAAAGTCAAAGATGTTCATTGATTATGAGATTTTAGATATAGTATGACCATGTGTACTATTATATGAATAATTAAACATAACTTCAGTTAATCTTGAAACAATTTGGATTTATTTAAGTGATTGTCATCTTCAATGAAATTTGATAATGGATTATGAGTTTTTTGTGGATTTAATTAGGTGATTTTGATCTTGAGGAGATAGTCAAAGATGTGTTGGGTGGAGTATGAAATTTTGGATCTAGTGTGAGCATGACTACTATTATATTGGTGGATAAACATATTTTCAATTAATCTTCAAATAATTTGGATTTAGTTAGGTGATTATGATCTTGCAAATTTGCCGCTGGATTTATTTAGGTGATTATGATCTTGAGGAGATAGTGAGATATGTTTGGTGGATTATGAGATTTTTGGTCTAGTATGAGCGTGGCTATATTATATATTGGTTGATAAATCTTCTATTAATCTTGGAAAAATTTGGATTTAGTTAGGCGATTATCATCTTGAAGCAAATTTGACGAATGGATTATGAGTTTTTGGTGATCTTGAGGAGATAGTCAAAGATGTTAGGTGGATTATGAGATTTTAGGTCTATTATGAGCATGACTACTATAATATTGGTGGATAAACATACTTTCAATTAATCTTAAAATAATTTAGACTTAGTTAGGTTATTGTGATCTTGAAGCAAATTTGCCGGTGGATTTAGTTAAGTGATTGTGATCTTGAGGAGATAGTCAGATATGTTTGCTGGATTATGAGATTTTTGGTCTAGTATAAGCATGGCTATATTATAATGGTTGATAAGCATTATATTTTATTAATTTTGAATCAATTTGGATTTAGTTAGGTGATTGTCATCTTGAAGCAAATTTGAGGATGGATTATGAGCTTTTGTTCTATCTACTTAGGTGATTGTGATCTTGAGGAGATAGTCAAAGATGTTTGGTGGATTATGATATCGTAGGTCTAGTATGTGCATCACTACTATTATATGTATGGATAAACATATTTTTAATTAATCTTGAAATAATTTGGATTTAGTTATGTGATTTTGATCTTGAGGAAAATTTGATGATTGATTATGAGTTTTTGAAGGATTTAATTTGGTGATTATGATTTGAAGAGATAGTAAAAAATGTTCGTTGGATTATGAGATTTTAGGTGTAGAACATGATAATGGTGATTATTATATTGGTGTATAAACAGATCTTCAATTAATCTTGAAACACTTTAAATTTAGGTAGGCGATTGTGATTTTTTAACCAAATTTCATGACGGATTATGATATCTTAGCCTGGATATAGTTAGGTCATTGTTATCTTGAGAAGTTAGTTAAAGATGTTCCATGGATTATGAGATTTTAGATATAGTATGACCATGTATACTATTGTATGAATAATTAACCATATTTTCAATTAATCTTGGAACAGTTTGGATTTAGTTAGGTGATTGTCATCTTGAAGCTAATTTAATGATGGATTATGAGTTTTTGGTGGATCTACTTAGGTGATTTTGATCTTGAGGAGATAGAAAATATGATCGGTAGATTATCAAATTTTGGGTATAGTATGAGCATCACTACTATTATATTGGTGGATAATGTTAAACTTGGAATAATTTGGATTTAGTTAGGTGATTATCATCTTGAAGCAAATTTAGCGATGGATTATGAGTTTTTGGTGGATCTACATAGGTGATTGTGATCTTGAGGAGATATTCAAAGATCTTCCGTGGATTATGAGATTTTAGTCTAGTATGAGCATGACTACTATTATATTGGTAGATAAACATACTTTCAATTAATCTTGAAATAATTTGGATTTAGTTATGCGATTTTGATCTTGAGGCAAATTTGACGATGGATTATGATTTTTTGATGTATTTAATTAGGTTATCTTGAAGAGATAGTAAAAAATGTTCGTTGCATTATGAAATTTTAGGTCTAGTACGTGAAAGTGGTGATTGCTATATTGGTGGATAAACAGATCTTCAATTAATCTTGGAGCACTTTGGATTTAGTTAGGTGATTGAGATTTTTAAACCAAATTTCACGATGGATCATGATATCTTAGCATGGATTTAGTTAGGTCATTGTCATCTTGAGTACATAGTCAAAGATGTTCCATGGATTATGAGATTTTAGATATAATACGGCAATGCCTACTATTATATGAATAATTAAACATATATTCAATTAATCTTGGAACAATTTGGATTTAGTTAGGTGATTGTCATCTTGAAGCAAATTTAGCGATGGATTATGAGTTTTTGGTGGATCTACATAGGGATTGTGATCTTGAGGAGATAGTCAAAGATGTTCCGTGGATTATGAGATTTTAGTCTTGTATGAGCATGACTACTATTATATTGCTGGATAAACATACTTCCAATTAATCTTGAAATAATTTTGATTTATTTGGTGATTGTGATCTTCAGGAGATAGTTAGATATGTTTGGTGGATTATGAGATTTTTGTCTATTATGAGCATAGCTATATTATATTGGTTGATAAACATATCTTCTGTTAATGATGGAACAATTTGGATTTAGTTAGGTGATTGTCATCTTGAAGCAAATTTGATGATGGATTATGAGTTTTTGGCGGATCTACTTAGGTGGTTGTGATATTGAGGAGGTAGTCAAAGATATTCGGTGGATTATGAGGTTTTAGATCCAGTACATGATAATGGTGATTGTTATATTGGTGTTTAAACATATCTTCAATTAATCTTGGAACACTTTGGATTTAGTTAGGCGATTGTGATTTTTAAACCAAATTTCACGATGGATTATGATATCTTAGCCTGGATTTATTTAGGTCATTGTCATCTTGAGAAAGTCATAGATGTTCCATGGATTATGAGATTTTAGATATAGTATGACCATGTCTACTATTATATGAATAATTAAACATATCTTCAATTAATCTTAGAACAATTTGGATTTAGTTAGGTGATTGTCATCTTGAAGCAATTTGACGATGGATTGTTTTTCGAGAAAACGCAAGAGAATTTGTGTTTCACTTCAATGAACAGGAAGGCATCGAGGGTACAACCTCCAGAAAGGAGGAACGCGCGTGCGCACACACACACACTCACACAAACACGGTCGTCCTCACCAAGCGACTACAACTAGGAGAGGAGGTGACCTCAACTACTG
Organism: Aegilops bicornis; assembly: GCA_021605145.1. Taxonomy (NCBI): domain Eukaryota; kingdom Viridiplantae; phylum Streptophyta; class Magnoliopsida; order Poales; family Poaceae; genus Aegilops; species Aegilops bicornis. Next base: position 840,086,512 of record CM038670.1, read on the forward strand.
ACACACAATGACACTAGGCCTCGCCCAACAGGGCAGCGTCACCACCATTGCTATAATCTTGAAATAATTTGGATTATAAGTTTTTGGTGTATCTACTTAGGTGATTTTGATCTTGAGGAGATAGTCAAAGATGTTTGGTGGATTATCAAATTTTGGGTCTAGTATGAGCATGATTATTATATTGGTGGATAAACATATTTTCAATAATCTTGAAATAATTTGGATTTAATTAGGTGATTGTGATCTTGAAGCAAATTTGCCGGTGGATTTAGTTAGGTGATTGTGATGTTGAGGAGATAGTCAAATATTTTTGGTGGATTCTGACGGTCTAGTATGAACATCTATTATATTGGTTGATAAACATATCTTCTGTTAATCTTGGATCAATTTGGATTTAGTTAGGTGATTATCTTGAAACAAATTCGTAGATGGTTGATGAGCTTTTGGTGGATTTATTAGTTAGGTCATTATGATTTTGATGAGATAGTTTAAGATGTCCGGTGGATTATGAGATTTTAGGGTTAGTATGAGCAATGACTATTATTATGTTGGTGGATAAACTTATCTTCAATTAATCTTGGAACAACTTGAATTTAGTTAGGTGATTATCATCTTGAAGCAAATTTAACGATGGTTTATCAGTTTTTAGTGGATTTAGTTAGGTCATTATGGTTTTGAGAAGCAAAGATTTTGGTGGATTATGAGTAGTGGATTTAGTTCGATGATTGTGATCTTGAGGAGATAGTTAAAGATGTTCGGTGGATTATGAGATTTCAAGTCTAGTATGAGCATGGCTATATTATATTCGTTGATAAACATATTTTCCATTAATCTTGTATCAATTTGGATTTAGTTAGGTGATTGTGATCTTGAAGCAAATTTGCCGGTGGATTTAGTTAGGTGATTGTGATCTTGAGGAGATAGTCAAATATGTTCGGTGGATTATGAGATTTTTGGTCTAGTATGAGCATGGCTGCTATTATGTTGGTGGATAAACAGATCTTCAATTAATCTTGAAAGAACTTCGATTTAGTTAGGTGATTATCATCTTGAAACAAATTTTATGATGGTTTATGTGTTTTTAGTGGATTTAGTCAGGTCACTATGATTTTGATGAGATAGATGGAAGTGAAGACAGACTCGGCCCAAAAGTGCAACAGAAGATAGGAAGTGACCATTAACGGACGAGCCGTCTCAAGAAGGTGACGATGCTTGCGCTTAGCCACGCCTTTCTGAGCATGTGCACCTGGATAAGAGAATCGAATGGAAGAGTATCCTGCTCAGCAAGGATTCCACGCAACAACTTGGGAGATATACTCTCCACCATAGTCATCACAGAACACACGAATAGACGTAGAGAACTGAGTATGAACCATGTCAGCAAAATGCTTATAGATATGACCTCACTACGAGAAGAAATGAAGTATATCCAAGTGTGTCGAGAGAAGTCACTTGTGATGACCTCCTTTAGAGGCAAAGGGAGATGGACCCTCGACATCAGAGTGAACAAGGTCAAAAGGACGCTGAGACATTGTCTCGCTATGAGTATAAGGTAATTGGACGTTTACATAGTAGACAACCTTGACGGGTTAGAGAAGACCACGTCAAACTAAGGATGAGAGATCACAAGTGACCCAAGGGGATGATGCCACTGCTGAAAATAATTGCTTGACAAGGCAACCGAGGCAGAGACTGGTGGCGGTGGCAGTAAAGGGACTTGATCCAGCATCCCACATGCCTGTGCACTCTTCGTACCCTGCCGATCCGGATTGGTGTTCTTCTCCTGTTTGCAGGTTGTGGGTCACACACTTGATTAAGCACCGCAGGTTCTTCTACAGTGCGCCCTTGACCCCGGCTTTAGGTAGCGCCTTGTCCTCGGCTCGTCCCGTGCATAATCCAGGTATGCGTCGACTGTCCGAGCTCTTGCTCACCATTGGTGGTGCTCGAGCGTGCGGTTATGGTGTCGCACAACAAGGGAACATGGGATGTGGGATTGAGACAGCACCCATAGCAACCCGCAGCAAGGCAAAGGACGACCATCCAGAATGGCAGGGAACGAAGGTGGACACAAAGGTGGATGTTGACTTCATAGGAGTCTCAATAGTGCGCTCATCAGTAAGAGCAGCACGACCAAGAAGATCTCAAGTAGCAAAGAGGACCAAGATCATACATAAGAAATTCACTATGACGAGCCTTCACAAAGGCAATGTACTTAGAGTCATTGCCAGTGAAGATCGACATGTAGAAGTGTTCGACCACAAGTTGAATGTTGGGCCGAAAGTGCAGGGAATAAAGAAGCCATTAGAGGTAAAAGAAACCTCAATCTCAAGGAAGTAGCGAAAAGGACCAAGATCATACATAAGAAATTCACTAGGATGAGCCTTCACAAAGGCAATGTACTTCGAGTCGTCGCCAGTGATGATCGACATGTAGAAGTGTTCGACCACAAGTTGAATTGTGGACCGAAAATGCAGGATCAAGAGCACTCGCCAAAAACCAACCGCAATCACCATTGAGGCGACACGCTCAAACTAGACATGAGGGGTTTGCTTAGGGTCGTATAGAGAGTGACAAAGACAACAAACCATGCCATCAGGAAGAGAACCCAGGTGATGGCTACGGGTGTGTTTGGTTCGTGTCACCAGATGGAATGTAAAGGTCCGCCCCGCCCCTGTGGCGCTGTTTGTTCTCGCTTTGGTTTGGTCGAGGAATCGGAACCCACTGGTTCCCTGGAATGGCATATTCCTCCTAGATCCCGAATGCGCTAGTACCTCCGAATCGGTGGAACGACGCGGAACGCCTCGTCTCTCACAACACCAGCTGTATGCCCGCTCCGCCCTGGTTATCTCCTCCCAACATCAGCCACCCACACATTCCCGCTCCGGCCGTGAGGGCCAGCGCCGCTGCGACGACCTGGCCACCTCCACTTCTTGTGCGCCGCTCCACCGCGATTCGGCCACTCCGGCCCCGATCCAGTCAGCCCTTAGGCGCTGTTCCACCACCGGCCCCCGATCTAGCCAGCCCTCAGGCGCTGCTCCACCTTCGTCCGACCATCCCCTCACCAACGGCTGCGACCAGGGAGCAATGACTGGCTGCAACAGGAACAACGGCAACCGCGACGGCGCGTTCCTACAGGCGGCAGGTTGATTCCTGGTGGCGCTCCTCGGCAGCAGTGGCTTGTGGCGGCTGTGGCCGTGGAGGAGTAGAGCAGCAGCCGCGGAGCAGCAGTAGAGACTGGGCAAGAAGCGGCTAGCAGGCAGCAGAGCAGCAACAGTCGCGGAGCATCAAGTACATCTGTTCTGTATTCAGATTAGGTGTTCCGTGGGTGTTCTTCTGCACTGCAACGTCAAATACACCTTTTCTTTTTGCGGGTGAAGTACATATGTTCATTACAATCAATGTGATCCAATGTTCAACATTCAGTTTAGGTTTCTATCAAAAATCTAATTCATGTAATAAAGTGAGATGAACAATTCCATTACATTCCATCTCTCAAACCAAACATCAAGATGTAACCATTCCATTCCTCGGAACTGCTCATACCAAACAGAAGGACGGAACCGACCCATTCTAGTGGAACGGAACCATGACATTCCGTTCCACTTCGTTCCCAAACCAAACACACCCTACATGTAGGCATTCTTGACATCAAGAGAGACAAACCAACGACGAATAGAAGCCCCATTGAGAAGTGTGCGAAGAGTGGTCATGTGGGCCATATAGGAGCAAATGTCTCATCGTTGTCATGACCATGTTCTCACCACTAGACAAGCTTTGTAACTCTCAAGAGAATCACCAGTCTTAACCTTGTAGACCCACTTACAAATCATGAGACGAGTACAAGGAGGCGGCAAATGAAATTGTTCATCTTATGAGCATGCCTACTATTATGTTGGTGGATAAACATATCTTTAATTAATGTTGAAATAACTTTGATTTAGTTAGGCGATTATCATCTTGAAACAAATTTGACCATGGTTTATGAGTTTTTAGTGGATTTAGTTAGGTCACTGTGATTTTGAGGAGATAGTCAAAGATATTCGGTGGGTTATGAGATTTTAGGGTCAGTATGAGCATTATGTTGATGGATAAACATACGTTCAATTAATCTTGGAACAACTTGGATTTAGTTAGGCGATTATCATCTTGAAGCAAATTTGACGACGGTTTATGATTTTTTAGTGAATTTAGTTAGGTCATTGTGTTTTTGAGAAGATAGTCAAAGATGTTCGATGGATTATGAGTTTTTGGTGGATTTAGTTTGTAGATTGTGATCGTGAGGAGATCGTTAAAGATTTTTGACGGATTATGAGATTTTAAGTTTAGTATGAGCATGGCTATATTATATTGGTGGATAAACATATCTTTAGTTAATCTTGAAACAGTTTGGATTCAATTAGGTGATTGTCATCTTGAAGCAAATTTGAGGATGGATTATGAGTTTTCGGTGGATCTACTTAAGTGAATGTGATTTTGAGGAGATAGTCAAAGATGTTCGGTGGATTATGAGATTTTAGGTCTAGTATGAGCATGACTACTATTATATTGGCGGATAAACATATTTTTCAGTTAATCTTGAAATAATTTGGATTTAGTTAATTGATTTTTATCTTGAAGTAAATTTAATGATGGATTTAATTAGGTGATTCTGATCTTGAGGAGATAGTCAAAAATGTTTGGTGGATTATGAGATTTGATCATTTTATGGGTGGATAAACATATTTTTATTTATTTTTTGAGCAATTTGGATTTAGTTAGGTGATTATGATCTTGAACCCAATTTCACAATGGATTATGAGATTTCTGCTGGATTCAGTTAGGTAATTGTGGTCTTAAGAAGATAGTAAAAGATGTTTGGTGAATTATGAGATTTTAGGTTACACCTAGTTTCAATGGATATGTTGGTGACCTTCGGCACCGACTTCGCCTCCGGCTTATGCTGGCGCCCCAGCAGCGAGATTCTGAGCACTTTACTTTGGAAACACTGAATCTCACTGCCAAGGTGAATTCCGAAGTACGTTGTTTTTGCCTAAACCTCCTGAACAGAATCTGTAGCGCATAGAATGAAGAGCCCACTTTTAAGTTCTGCACAGCTGGTTTTGAATGCGCTGAGGGCTTGTAGTATCACAACAGGTTCTTGTACATTCTCACTACAGATACAATTAACATGAGAGATAAAACAACTCTGAATCTGAAGAGCAATGGAAGTCGAATCAGCAACTAGCTGCGGCCTATAGCTTGTTCAGCACCATCAGACAATCCGAAGCCAGAATCATCACTCGCCAGTAGCCTTCTGGCAGAGCAAAATGCTGAGTCAGAGGGCATCAAGCAAAACAAGGCTCGGAGTATATACTGCAGCATCCTAGTGAGGCATGACGCTGCTGGAAGGCAAATATCCACTGCAAGGTCCCGTATTGAGAACACGATACAACATTATGTGAAGTCCAAGACTGATTGGTGGACAAATGTCGTGAGCGTATCCGGCATGGTGCTACAGTTGACAAGACTGTCTGCCACCAAAATCTTGGAAGGTTAACTCATTTGTGGCTGAAGGCAGAACAAGAGAGGCAACACAACTAGAAAGATGGGCCATGTGTGTCACCTGAAGAAGCAGTTGCTATTTATCCAACTATTTCCCGTGCACATCTTTGGCACAAGATCCATGAAAGTGTTGTTATGGATCTTTGCCAAGTTCTGGGTCAGGAGTTGGATGCACTGGAGATTGAGACAGTACAGGAGACAATTCATCCCAGGAAGAGTTGCAAGATGAACAGTTCATGTGCAGATGTCCTCCTTTTTGCTGCACATAGGTGGCAGATGTCCAAACCAAGCTTAGTTTCTGAGTCAAAGGATGTCTTTGATCAGAAAGATAGTAACAAGCACTGGATTGATATGCAACCAAGATGGGGACTATGATTCACACGACATAGAATGTTACACAACAGCAAAATTTATGGACTACCGTTCTTCGACTGGTATGATTTTGAGTGTCCATTGACTGTCAATTTCTTGCCTTGTCTGAATCTTCTGTGCTTAATGTTGATTAATATTTCTTGCAGGGGTGATGATTGGACTTGGTCTAGCCTATAATTTGCACTCTGCTTTTGGTAATTGGTTCTCAGGAGGAAAGCCCCTCCTTCAGCAAGCAATGAGCAAGATCATGAAGGTAGTAAACATGCTAACTGTAACAAATCTAGCTCTATGGAAATATCTCTGTTGTAGTAAAAAATGTCTTATTTAATACAGTAAATGACAAGCTTGTTTATTTTCTCTTTTGGCAGCCAAATCCTGCTCTGTATGTGCTGAGGAAGAGAATAAGAAAGGGTCTTCAGTTGTATTCATCTGAACCCACCGCCCACCGAACCATATCTGTCTTCACAGAGTTACGGTATGGAGAGATATTCAGCAATCAAATCATATGGTTTGTGGATGACAAAAATGTCTATCGAGTTACCATTCACAAAACCTTCGAAAGGGTAACCTGACGACCAAACCAATAAATAGTGCTATCTTTATTTTCATTCCAAGAACTGGTCAACCTACTATTTCTGAAGGTTTGTTCCCTTTGTTTTGCTTTTAGCTCTAGTTTTCTTGCAATTATGACATAACTTCGTAGTATCACAACTTGCAAAACTTGAATGAAAATGGATTATAATCTGCAGGTCATCCACACAAGTGTATGGGCAGGACAAAAGCGTCTAGAGCAGCTGGCCAAGTGGAAAACAGCCGAGGAGGTTGCTGCACTAGTTCGATCTCTTCCCGTTGAGAGCAGCCAAAGCAAATTATTGTGACAATGGTATGTTGGATCCCTTGGAAGTCAAAGCAAATTATTGTGACAAGGGTATGAGCATGCATCATTTGCATCGAAGACAGATTTGCGTGTCAGGGCCATCTCTGATATGAACATGCATCTCCGTGTCAACCACATTTATGTTAAACTCGGATGACATAAAGGTCAGAGGCGCAATTTATTTTCATCGATTTACCCATAAAATCGCCAAATAACAATGATCAAATGGTTACTGACTGTGTTTATATTCTGTGTACAGGGGACTGGCTATACTTACATCATGCCAAAGAATATATTGAAGAATTTGATATGCATAGCAGATCTACGGACACAGGTTGCAGGTTTCCTGTGTGGGCTGAGTCCATGGGATAATCCTCAAGTCAAGGAGATAAGATGCATATCCATTCCGCCACAGCATGGAAGTCACCAAATGGTGACTTTGCCAACGAATTTCGCAGAGCATGAGTTCCTTGCTGACTTGGAGCCATTGGGACCCAGCCGAATGAAGCTCCTTAGCTATCACCTCAGGTTTGTCACCTACCATTTGTATCTTCAAATGTAACCTTGTGATTCTTATCCAAAATCAAAATTAAGTACTCCCTCAGGTCCATATTAATTGTCGCTGAGTTAGTTCAAATGTCCAAGGAGTAGCTGCATTTGAGTGCACAATTCTGTAATTCCTGATCAAGCAGATTTATGTCTTTCCATGAATGGCTAATTGTCTCTCCTTGGACATTTGAATTCTGAATGTGAATATTAAAATGCATGTTATACAAGTTTAATCTTTCCAACTCACACTGCACTGTACATACAAATTTATTATTCTCGGTTCTTTTGTTTCTTGCGCATTTTACAAGTGACTTTTTTTGCCTGGGATAGTTTCAGTGCCGAATTGTTGGTTCTGTTGTTTTTGGCACATTCTGGTAGTATTGTCCATTTTTGCCTGTGAGCCAGTGTCTCTACTGAACTGTATTCTGTAGTTTCTTTCTTGCACACAGAGTCTCATATATTGAACTGTTCGTTCTGTTGTTCCTTGCAGGATTTGGCATGACATGCCAAAATTTTGGAGAAGAACAAGGCGTGGCATGGTGAAAAGTGCATCATTTTGACCTGCCGGTGAACATCTTGGGTCAGTGGTGTTATGTTTGCGAGAAGAAAAAAACCTATCGTGGTCAGTGGTTATCACTTGTTAAACTGAATCGTTATCGTCAAGTGGATGTTTTGCTTGGTGTTATCATCCTTGTCTCGTTGATTCTTTATGATTTGAGCTTCTTTGTTGAAGCTTGATTTTTTTATGTTCATCTGGTTGCTCTTCTTAAGATTGGAGCACTTGCAGATTTCTGTTGCTAGATTAAGTTTACTATGTCGGTCAGTGTTTGGTTATACTCCCTCCGTTCCCAAATAATTGTCTTTCTAGCCATCTCAAATGGACTACAACATACAGATGTATGTAGACATGTTTTAGAGTGTAGATTCATTCATTTTGCTCCGTATGTAGTCACTTGTTGAAATCTCTAGAAAGACAATTATTTAGGAACGGAGGAAGTATATGTTTTTGTCAGTCAGTTTTGTGCCTGAGAGCAAATCAGTTGTTCTGGACCTGGTCAAAGCTCGGCTATTGCTTGAGCCAGTTCTGGGATGGTGACGCCTTGAAGCGTCTGGTCAAAGCAAGCCAGGACATTGCCACGTAATAACCACCCCAACTCCCATCATTTGATCATCAATGAAACAGTACTGCAGCATCAACATTAAAAAACAGTATAACTCAGCTAGCTACGAGCCCCCACAGCGTTTTGAAGCTCTCAGTCGTTGGATCGCTCGAACGTACTTCTGGGACATGGCAAAAGCCGTTTCGCGGGCAGCTGCTCCGCAGAGCGAGCTGCTGTTTCTATCCGTAATCGGCCGCAAAGGCCCAGGTCCAGTCGAAGCGCTATGCCCCCCGAGCCCACCTACCCCGCTGCTCGATTTCTATCCCTCGTTCCATGATGCGCCGCCATTACTTCGTCCGCAATGTCCCGCCGCCGTCCTCCGTCCCACCGCAAGGAAGATTGGCCGCCCATTTTTGCTTCCTTTTCTAGGTCGGCCACTCCCCTTTCTGTTCTATACTCTGGCGCGCCCTTTCGCTGGCTGGCTGCGGTGGATGGACCCCAGATGCTATGGAATCCTCTCCCCATCCCCCTTGGCGCTGCCGTATGTTCTCTTCTCTTGCTTCCACCTGCGTGTTTGATCCACTGGTGTGGTTGCAGTTTACGCAACAACTGCTAATTTTTTCAGGTAGAACGTGTGTACAAGAAGTACATTTTGGTGATTGAATTTGTGGTGTTTTGATTTCAGAGTTTATCTACTTGCAGTCATGGTGTACCTAAGAAGATCTCCTCTAAGGTACAACCTCTTTATGATGCTCACCCAAGGAACATGCCATCGAGACATTCATCACCTGTCTCACCTCCCAGATCGCATGTTCGTATTCGTGGACATCTCTCTGCGCCATGTACAAAAATCTGTGTGATTTTGCTAATAACTGTAGTCTCGAGGCGGTAAAGCGTTAACTGATTATGTTTTTGGTTATAATGGCATGAGTGGTGCCATCACCGAGATGCTTGAACGCTGAAAAATTAACATCATGAGTAATGCGAAGGTTCTCAACAAGGGGGTATATGTTGCTCTGATGCTTTCTTCGTGTCTCATTTGATTTCTTTCAGTCCTAACTGAATTTGAAATTTGTATGCCTTATGGTTGTTGCATCCTCTATCTGATGCTTTTGATGGCATTTCAGGATGATCAAGGAGAAAGCGACGAACCAAGCACTTCCTCCCTCCCTCCCTTGACAAGCCATAAAAAAACTCTACCGCCACTGTTAACACATGCTCCATCTTCATGCCCAATTAACGGCTCCCTCCAAACTCTATCATCCATTTGACCAGACTTACTTGACCTGCTGGCGTACAGTGATTTGAACATCGATGTGCCATTCACCTAGGTCGAGAGCGATGCCAAGCTCATTGATAACCTGCAAATGGTGAAGCTGCACTCGCGTAACTATCACCAGCAAGACACATCTGCATTATTTCTTGGTATTCAGTAGTGAGGATGGGTGCTTGAATAAATGCTAGACATGATGTATGTTCTTCCGATGGCAGATGCACAAGGTTGACAAGCTGGTGTTCATACAAGAACGACAGCTTAGGCAATGCGGACTGAAGATAGCTGCTCAACTGAATTGTGGAGCTTGGTTTTACTTCTGGTTTATAACGTTAGTTTATTACTTCTTTTCTTTCTACAAAACTGTAATTAGTAATCCATGGTGTGCTCGAGAGATTATCTTATATTCTCTAGGCGAAGGCTCCCTCTCCAAACAAATAATATGTTCAAACTTAAAATTAAAAAGTTAAAAAGTTGTGGAATGGCAGCCTAATTTTCATTAGTATGTAAATGTAAATATTTCATCTTGAGTTTTCTGAATTTATTTCCCCTACATGGTGAAATAATGTATTTTTGCTGTTTGACTTTGCATCCGTTCTGAAGTAATCATTGCTTGTCTGATAACATATTGTCAATTCAAAACTTGTGTTGTTTCCTTTCATGTGATGCTCTCTAACCCGTCAGTACCACGCCAAAATAAATCAGAAATGTTATTTACACATTGTTCACTATGTTTCAGTTTCTCTGTTGTGAGTCTTAATATTCTTAGTATTTTGTTGGCCAATGCTAATTTGCCGACGGGCCTAACTACAGTTGGCTGGGGATCCAACATTTACGGGATTCACCTTTTTAGCTCTGCTACTACAGTCCTTGCTTGCATATAAAGTTGATTTAATTTCTTTAGTTAGGTCAAGGCGTCAATTCAATTGCAACCTATGTATTCAGTACACATTTATAAATGTAAGGGTAGATGCTATTGTTTTAGTTTAGAAGGAAACTGATATTGGTTTTCTTACTAAAAAAGTGGGTCATGCTGAGAATTTATTTTTATCATTTCCTTCGAGAGATCAGTTCAATCTAAAGTAACATAAATGCTATTGTTGTTCAATCTGGTTGCAGGTAGCTTGCAAGCTTTTTTCTTCCGCCCAATTTTAGTTGTGGAACACATAGCTCTTGCTTGTGTGAAGACTTGTTGAATCTGTTGTGTGCATCAATAATATCATTTTTCTTCTTCTTATTTGGCAGTTGGTAATCTATTTTGATTTTGTATCAAGTGGTTTCATTGATATCATTTCAGTGGGTATCCTTGTATATATATGTGTGTGTTTTTGTTCATTACAATTGTGAGAGAAAAGGACCAAACAAAGTTGTGCAATATAGTAGTCCAATGAGTGTCGTTCTACACTAGAAACTTCATCTTGCTAAGAACAATGTGGCATGCCTTCTTATGTTACTCATGTCAGTGCTCATGTTTATCTCTGTGAAGTATCATTGCAATGTTGAAATGTACACTGCTTATATATGCCTCCTTTTATGTGGCGTATTATTGGTATTTTCTATCTAAATAACATCTTGCAGGAGCTGGCTACCTATGGTACCCTATGATACATCGATGGATTTTTATCGGTTGTGTGAGTAATCCTATCATTCTGCACATGTTTGGTAACTCTACCAATGGCCATTTATAGTGCAATTTGATTTCTACTGGATGAAACTTGGCTCAACTGGGTCAGCACGCATAATAGTGGATATCGGGCTTATTAGTTTGGTCTAAATGTACTTAGTAAAGTGGACAATAGGAGGAAATCATATTTATCGCTACCCGTTAATATACATAATCACCATCTTCATATGAAAACTACAGATTTTGAATGTTCCAAGTTAATTATATTATTCCTTCAACAAAATAGGCGGGCGCGGCAACGCGCGCTCTTATGTTCTAGTTACTACTGTAACCATCTTGGCACTGACGATAATGGCTCACACTGAGCCTCCTGATCTTATGCACAACCCTTCACGAAAAAGACCGGCTTTGCTGTTCCGATCCTTGTTGCGCGCGTGCGCCCCATGGAAACCAACACCTGACAGCAAATCAGCAATAGCAGTGGATTTTTCTTCTTCTTTGTGACTAGAGTTGTTTTGACAGTAACTTGGATTATGAGGTAATGAATGGTTTCACAGCATTATATATATCTTGCGGATACTTTGATCGCATCAAAGCATTGGTTTTTCGATATATTACTGTTAGGCATGCAAATGTACCAGATTAAGTAAGGGAAATGAAGGCAACTTACCTCAAAATGCAGAACGTTGTACAAAAATGCAGTAGCAGTTGCGGGCATGTCAAACAAGTGATTTGATTTGGTTTGCAGCAAAAGGCTGAAAATCATTGTTCCTTGATAACTTGGAATAAGTGATGGTAACTGAGAATAATATCACGCTAAAAAAACTAAAAATTGTATCAGTAATTGTAACTGTCCTGGGATGATAAGCAGTTGCACTGTCGCCTCAGCTACTGTTTCTGTTTCCGTGGAGCATCGACCATATTGTTACGCAGCAGAGACTGTCTTCTCAGTTTCTTGTTGGAGTCTGCTATTTTTCCATGTTCCTACTCCATGCTGGCAAGAATTGGATCGGTTGCCCCTTATTTTCTAGAATTTTCCCAATGACACGAGTTTCTTGTTGGTAATTCAATAAAACAATCTGTTATTATGTGACCTGATTTCATAGAGGAATGAAGATCGCTTTATTTGTTAACAAATAGTAACAAGTACAGTGAGTTTTTATGTGTTTTCCAGGCACAGGCATCAATTGGGCCAGCAGTCTGAAGGTAGAGGAAGGTGCATAGCAGCACATGATCCATCCTGTACCAGCAATGTAGAGGAAATCTATAGCAATGGAAGAGAGGACATTTAGTGTACTACCATCCATCCATGGGATCCATCCAATACTACTATTGTGTTGTGTAATGAGTCAATGTTTCAGTATCATCTTCACAAAAAAGATGTTTCAGTATTATATTACGTTGGAATAGATGAATGTACGTTTAGTAGTGGGTATCCCACTAAACCCACATACCCCACTTAATAATATGTTGGTTTTGACAGGCATCCCACGCCAGGGTCGCCGGCACATCACCTTGACCTCGTGATTGAATATTCTCATGGCCGTGGAGGAGAGGCGGTGAGTGGAGAAGGCCGAGGAGGGGCTGAGGACGGACATGTAGCTTAGCTGCTTATGCTTATGTTATGTGACAATCCCCAGATGATCGGTTGTAAAGATAGCATGCTGATGATGATTATGAAAATTTCGGCTATGAGTTTACATCACCCTCCTTTTTCATGTGCTCCTGTGACTAGTTTCCGAACAAAGGGCCAAAGGCTGATCTGTATCAAGATTCAAGAGTGGGAGAAAGTTCAGAGTTACACAGGGAGAGTAACTCAGCAAAGCAAGCAGAGAGGTATACAGAGAAAACAGAGCAGCTTCAGCCACCTGCACAAAAACAGCCCAACTCTGAACAAAGGATGGAGCACGGGCAAACAGAAAAGGAGTTTGATCTCAGCGATTCACCCGGCTGCCCTCCAACATCTGACTCGCATCTTCTCTGATCATTTTCTAACATCTCCAGACAAAATTACGTTGCAAACGGTGGCCGTAGAGATTACGGCGTTGCTTTCCTTACAGCCAAATTCTTCTTTTCTGATCATTTTCATGTAGTCGACCTGCTGGATGTGCTTACTGTGGCTCGAGTCAGCCGGCTGTGCATGCGATGAGATCGTTCGTTGCGAACCTGTTCTGAATTTCGTTGATCTGCACTCTGCTGGACGGACGGCACGATAGCGATAACACACTGACTTCAGCACAGTGATATATAGGCTGACAGCAGCACCCAACTTGTGGCACAAGCGGCACGCCGCAATTCCATCCCACAGCAACCTGAGGCGCCAAGCTAGCTAGGCACCCGGTTTCCGCCCACGACTACGTCAACTAGCGACGGCCGGCACGGACGGTTACACTTACACATGCCAACATCGGCATCTCCTATAAATGCTAACGTGAGGAACACCGCCATTCGGCAGGCAGCTGAGCACACACAGCAACGAACGAAGCACTACTGCTCGAGCACAGCGATATCTATACAATCCTACAGTTAGTCAGATGGCAAGCGGCAGCGGCAAGGCGACGGCCTCGTCCAGTGGGCGGCCGCCATGAGCGCGGGCACGGGCACGGGCACGGTGGAGGCGCTCAAGGAGCGGCGCGCCGGGCTGTGCCGCTGGAATCGCCACACGCTCCCGTGCGTCCAGCAGCGCACCGGTAGTACTAATGCGGCCGCCGGGAACGGCGCCTGCACCAACGGCAAGGTGCCGCTCGCTGCCGGTGGGAAGGCGAGGCAGGAGGAGGAGCTCCGGACTGTCATGTACCTCAGCAACTGGGGACCCACCAACTAACTAACCGAGTAGTCATCAGTTACAGTGCTCTAGATCTTCGTAGATGTCTATATTGGTTTCTTTTTCTAGCCGCACCAGTTCGTGTGGCAGTGGCTGGATGATGTGAGCACGCTCACTCTCGAGCTCGTGTAAGACACGGTACTTCACATACTTGCATGATCCGGAAGGATTTCAGAAACAGAGATTGGCATCGCTTCCGGCCTCGTCTGTCTAAACTAACTGCAATCTGCAAAGGTTTGCTCTGAATTTGCAGCAGGTAAGAAAATAGTGGTAGACTACAATTTATCATCGTTATTACTCATGAAATAGGCGGTCACATGACGACGGAAAAAATAAAGTCCATTCTGCTGTAGAAAAACGGCATAACCCAACAGTTCGAGGAGGATGGCGTGTCACGAGCGCGACGTGCGATGGCGTGTCTCCTTCGCCGCCGACCTGATGACAGGCTCCCTCCGCTTCTCCGACGGGGAGGTCGTCCTCCGACGAGGGGCGGTACGCCTCGTGCTTGTGGATGACCGTGGCGTCAGCGTGGATGCGCGGTTTCTCCACGAGAACGAATCCATCGACATAGGAGATGTGATCTCGTTTCCTTGCCATTTCGCGAAGGTTCGGGATCGCCTGCCGGCGACGAGCTCGTCGGCGGAAGAGACGGCGGAGGGTTCGAGTCGCTCGGGCGCGGTACACGGGAGCAGCGAGGAGCGGTACACGAGGGCCCGGTACACGGAGGCCCGGATGCGGTGCGACGCGGGCATGACCTTCCGCCCCCACACATCCATGGCGGATGCGCGACACGTGGGCTCACATCCAGGCGTTCACCCTCGACCACGGGCGTGCGGTGCGGTTATAAAATCCCCATCTCGCCCGCTGCTTGACCTAGATTCTGCCCTCGCCCATCTCTGGACGGCGGAAAAAAAAACCTAGATCGAGATCTAGAGAGGAGTGGGGGTGGTGGAGAGGCAAGGTTGGCGGAGATCCTCGATCCTTCGCGGAGGTTGCTGCCTCGCCATCCATGGCGACTGATGCGGGGCGCCGATGCGGCCCGTGCAGTGCGCGGCATGGGTCGCGGCGGGGGGAGGAATGCTGGCCGTGGCAATGGCCGTGGCGGCGACAAGAATAAGTACTCCTGGAAGCGGAGCGAGGGCGACGGCGACGGCGACCGCACCATCTCTGCCTCGTCCAACCCCACCTCTGCTGCGGCGGACACCGCGCGCTGGGAGGCGGCTGCGACCACCAGGCGCCAAGAGCACCAAGATGGAGGGATTTGAGTGGAGAAGCAGCAGCCGGCGGTGGCGTCGGGGGATACTGGAAGCGGCCAGACTTCATCACCGATTCGTCGCCCACATGGCAAGCAGAACATCACCCAGGTGCCCCCTACCAAGAACCCTATCTCCTGCCCCATATGCAAGTCGAATGATCATCCTCCTGCTAGATGTCCTCAAGTTTTCTGTGAGAGATGCAATAAGTTAGGGCATCTGGCTTTCTGTCTGCACGGCGTTCACTCCCTGGGAGTGTATTGCCCCGATGTGTGCTTTTCAGTCGAAGGGGCAGGGGTTTTACTATATCCATGATTCATGCACTGCTAGTCAGCTTAAGGAGAGATCCAATAATATTGTTGTTAACATTGTTGAGGGGGAAACTTCGACTAGGCAGATGGAGTTGGATTCATCTGACTATCTTGCTACTGGATGGCGCTGTTCAGCCCATGCCATTGGTCCTGGGGTGTATGTGGTGCGATTTCCTAATCCTCGAGCGGTTGCTCAAATCTGTTATGTGGGGAAAGTTACTCTGAAAACGAGTGGGGCTGTTATACATGCCACTCAATGGTCCTCAGCTGTGGGATCGAAAGGTATCATGGAAGTGGCTTGGGTGAGGGTGATTAATATCCCACTGGATAAGAGAAGTGAGAGGAATGTAGCTTTTGTGGCCTCGCTGGTGGGGATTCCACTAGAGATTGATAATGCAACCTTGCATCGTCCTGCTTCTGTTCGTGTGAAACTTGGGTGCAGAAATGTGGATGCGATACCTGGGATAGCAGAATCAGTTTTGGGAGGGCATTTCTATGATTTCACTTATGAGGTAGAGCAGGTGCTGATCAGGGATCCTAATCGTGAGCACAATGAGATACGGGTGCCTACTAGTGATGATGGAGGGAAACATGGAAAAAACAAACATGCTGTGAATCCTGGTACGCAGATGGGCAGTACTTCATCTGGGCTTGGGGGAAATCTCTTCCCATTCCCCAGCGTGTAGTACCTGACCCGATGCGGGAATCTCAAGAGAGTGCTGAGTCTGATGACTCTCTCCACACCTCACTGCTTATTGAAACCATGAAATATGAACATGAGCAGGGAGTGAAAGAGAAAGTTGTGGAGGTGGTGGGGCATCATGACTCAACTCTGAAAGTGGTTAATGAATATAGGGTGGAATCTCCTGAAGTGAATGTTGAGGTGATTCCCACCCCTCCTTTGGTCACTGAGGAAAACTTACGCTTCAGCTTGAGGAATGTGCAGAGTAAACTGGAGCGCGTGGAGGACAAGGTTGCAACTGCGGCAAAGAAGAGGAACATGGAAGGTAACAATTTAAAACATAACTCATTTGATGCCTTGTCAGATCCAATTCTTATGCTTAGAGCTATTAAGATGGGTGTTGATATACCAGATTCTAATTTTGCTAATATAGATATTTTAAGAGAACTGGAAAGATCCAGAAATAGAGACTTCTGGGAGGGTAAAGATGGTAATAAGAATGATAATAATAATATCCTGATGTTGACTAATGGAAAGGGAGACCAAACCCCTCTGGACATGAAATGGAGTGAGGAAAATGAGTTGGATGAGGAACCTTTTACTTTAGTTCGGTCTAGGAAAAAAAAGGAGAGAAAGGTGAATGTTACTATATCTAGACCTGTTACTAGAAGTCAAAAAGGAAAGAAAGCCCCTGTACAAAGTAGTGGTAGCCCTACCATGCCCCCTGGTAGGAATGCCAAACGGGGGAGGAAATCCAATGTGGTTAAATGAATGGTATCTTTTGGAATTGCAGGGGAGCAGGCAAAAAGGGAATGAGTGCCTGCTTCTCTGACATAATAAAGGATCATTCCCTAGATTTCCTTTGTCTTCAGGAGACTATGAAGAAGAAGTTTCCTCCTAAGAATCTCAGGAAAATAGACACCGCGGATCAATTTGATTGGAATTGGATTCCATCAATTGGCAAAGCAGGGGGGATCCTCTGTGGTATTAAGAAGGCACTAGTGCAGAACCGGGCAATAGCACCGGTTCGTAAGGCCCTTTAGTGCCGGTTACACTAAAGGCCCCCCCTTTAGTACCGGTTCAGCACGAACCGATGCTAAAGGGCAACCACGTGGCACGAGCCAGCTCCGGGGGCCGGGAGCCCTTTAGTACCGGTTGGTAACACCAACCGGTACTAAAATGTTTGGAGGGTTTTTGGTTTTATGATTTCTTTTTCATTTAATTTTGTGTTTTCCATTTTAATTCTTTTTCGTTTCACCCGTAGATATATATATAATAACTCATGCATGCTCGCATCATACATCATCATATATAATAACAAGTCCTACTAGCTAATTAGTCAAGCATCATCATACAACTTCTACTCGTTATTAATAATAAGTCATACGATCATCATCCTCATAGTCATCGAACCGAACCCTACATAATTGTGCTTAGCACATGATCATCGATGTCGGTAGGATCGGACCTAAACACACTTAAGGTAAAATAGCATAAAACAATATAGACCCCGACTTCCATTATGAAGAATGGAGATCATCCTGTCTCCAATTCTTGCGCCTCGCTTCCTTTTGCTTCCAAGAAGCTCCTTACGACTGTCCATACATTTTTTTCATCCTTTGGTTGTCATGTCTCCACTTGTTTTAGAAATCCGGTATGGACAGTTGAGATTCGTAGGATGACCTGGATATATGTTCAAAACACGAAGGCTGCCGCCATTCTGATACATCAAATGAGGCACACAATCCTCTGGGATTCTCTATTGAAAAACATAGTAATAACTTCGTAGTTAGCAATGATGTACTAGTTTTAGTAGTATGCAAAAAGATGCACGGATGTCGTAATAGTAATAAAACTTACCAGGGCATCTCCATGGTAGTTATCAGAGTTCAACACGTGCACTAGTGGCACGTATTGACCATAATGTTGAGGAGTTCGATTGTAGATATTGTAATTCTCAATATCATTACAAATCCAACCAGATGAGTTTTCTCCTTGTAAGTTAACTCAGAGCCATCGGTGTAGTAAGTTCTATCTACCATCTTCTGCACATTCTTTGATACTTCAAAATAAGCTGTCAATGGAAATAAGCTGTCAACTATTTTGAAATGAACAATATAAGTTCTATTAATAATTAACTATGTTTGAGAAACTCACATAGCGGTAGAACTGGAGGAGTATCAACAAGGACCCAAATGTCCATATTGTCTTGCTCGATTTCAGGGATGACCAAGATCCATGGTGACAAGCATACCCTCATCAAAACCATACAATTTGCAAAATGCTTCCCAATTTTTGCAACCAAAATGGGTTACGCTCTCAGCATTATACAACTTTACTTCAAAATCCACATCATGATGGGTCCTTAGGTGAATTTTCTTCGCTTTCAAAATTTTCATGGTCTTCAAAATCCATCCTCTCCAAGACATAGCGTCTTGCATGGCATGGGATTAACTATACTCGAATTGTAAAAGATGAAAATTACACGTTCAAATAGTTGAAGTCATGCTTAATTATGAAAAAAAACACTTGTCGTCGTTGCGTACCATTTCAACTTCGAAGGTCTCCTCGAGCTTAATGCTGAAGCGCCGACCATCATCCAGGTGAGGCCTGTCGCACTCCCCCGGGAGACTTTCGTCCTCCGATGATGACATTTCCTATACATTCATAATTCAAAGACTAAATTAGATCATTATTATTCAACTAATCATATGCATATGTCTTGCATAGTGCTCTCCAATTTGAGCATTCAATAAGAAAAATCAAATCGCAAAATTAAGTAGTTCTAACTAAGTCCATTAAACACTTTCTAAGTAGTTCAAATCTAATTCATCTAACATTCGACATTAATCTAACATTTATATAAACTCAAAATATATAAAAATTTAAATAAACAAAAAAACTCATTAACCTAGTTATATTAATTATTGAACTAGTTCAAATCTCATATACCTAAATTTTCTTACTAAAAATAAACTAGTTATATTAATTATTGAACTAGTTCTAATCTCTAGTTCGACAATTTTTCTATCTAGCTAGCTAATTCATCTAACATTCGACATTAATCTAACATTCGACATTAATCTAGTACGTACGTATGTGTGTATGTGTGTGTATGCGTGTGTGGTATATATATATATATATATATATATATATATATATATATATATATGTGTGTGTGTGTGTGTGTGTGTGTGTGTGTGTGTGTGTGTGTGTGTGTGTGTGTGTGTGTGTGTGTGTGTGTGTGTGTGTGTGTGTGTGTGTGTGTGTGTGTGTGTGTGTGTGTGTGTGCGGCGGCGGCGGCGGGACAGACGGCGGCGTTGGGCGGCGGCGGGTACGCGAGGAGAGAGATCTGTGACAGACGGCGGGGACGACAGACGGCAATGGGCAAGCGGCGTGGGCAGCAACGGACGACGACGACGAAGCGGCGGCGACGACGGAGCGGGCGGCCAGAGAGGTTGACGAAAAGAAGTGGGGAGATGTAACTGAAATTTCGTAAGTGTATATATAGGGTGAGCCTTTAGTACCGGTTGGAGCCACCAACGGTACTAAAGTGCCTCGTTGGAGCCACCAACCGGTACTAAAGGCCAGGCAAAGAGGCGGGAAGAGCAGGCCTTTAGTACCGGTTGGTGGCTCCAACCGGTACTAAAGGGTGCTCTTTAGTACCGGTTGGAGCTCGCGCTGCCACCCCAAAGTTTAGTCCTACCTCGCCAGGCGAAGGGCAGCCGCATTGGTTTATAAACCCAGCAGCGGCTACTTCTTTGAACTCCTCTATATAGCAGGCTTGTGGGCATAAATTCTGCGCGCTGCCCTGTGAGTCTGTTGGGCCTTTAAGGCCTGTGATTGCACTCCTGTGGCCTAGCAGGCCCATTGCAGCGCCCAACTTTTTTAGTTTTTCTTTTCTGCTATTTTTTCTTCTATTTCTTTCTGTGTAGTTTTTTGTATAGTTTTTTCTTTTCTGTTATATTTATTTTCTTCTATTTATTTGTGAGTAGTTTTTTATCTAGTTTGCCAAAATTCAACATTTTTAGAGTTCATTTTGTAGTGATTTTAAATTTCACGGTCATTTTGTAAACGATTGAAAAATAGCAAATATAATTTTTTCCTTTTCTGCTTTATTTTTTCTTCTATTTATTTCTGAGCAGTTTTTTATTTTCTGCTATATTTATTTTGTTCTATTTATTTCTGAGTAGTTTTTCATCTAGTTTGCCAAAATTCAACATTTTCAGAGTTCATTTTGTAGTGCAAAACTTGATGGTCAAAGTCTGGAGTTATAACCAAAGTTAAAAAAAATGCCGACGTGCAATTAGTTTTTGCCATAACAGAAGAAGTCCAGAGTTGTAATAAGTTATTAAAAATAAAAAAGAGGTGCAATGCTCGTTAATTTGCTTCAAGCCTTTCAGAATAGTGTAAACTGCACTGCGCATAGCTCCGTGCAATCTACCATATTCCGCAAGGCTTGAAGCTAAGCAACGTGAGCATTGAGCCTCTTCTTCATCGCCTCTGCACTCAGGGCTTATAAATCGCTCCTAGTCCCTCTCTCTGGGCGAGGTGGGACTAAAAAACAGCTTCCTAAGCAATTGTAGTACTGGTCACCCTTTAGTACCGGTTGGAGCCACCAACCGGCACTAAAGGTGGTGCGCTTAAAACAGTTATGGCAAATGAAGGCAGAAATGGTTGAAAGTTGATTATGTCGCTTTGAATGGTGCATCTTGAATGCACAAAAAGTCTGGAGTTGTAATAATTTAAAAAAATGAAATGCCTTTGTATAACAGTTGAGTTTAATTTCGTCTAAAACCTAAATACTTCGAAAGAGATTGTCCAGTTTGTGAACGAAGTGCATCTAGTTTTTGCCGTAACCCTCTCTACTTTTTTGAACAATCTATGTGGGTGAAATGATGATACCATGCCAAGTTTCAACTTTTTCAGAGTTCATTTGTAGTGCTTTTCAATTTCCAGGTCATTTAGTTCTCAAAACAAATCATTGAATGCATGAAAAATAGTAAATGAAGGCAGAAATGGTTAAAAGTTGATGGCGTCGCTTTGAATGGTGCATACTGAACGCAAAAAATATAAGAGCATTTACATCATGATCTTATATTTCTTTACAGTCTAAATTGTCAATATGATCATATAACATCAAAAAAAATACTTTGATCATCAATGATCTTTGTGTGTACAATCTGAATTGTCAATATGAGTCATCAACGATTTATAAACCGATGAAGACTCATATTGAGGCCACAAATTCTACACATAGAGTTCAATGAAGACCAAGTGCTTATGATAGTTTGAGAAATAACATATTTAAAGTGGTAAAAGGCTTGTTAGGGGAGCGAGGTGAGACTAAATTAAACATCCTGCCACAACGTCATTAGTACCGGTTCGTGGTACGAACCAGCACTAAATGGTGATGGTGGGGCCATAGCGACAGCTTGGTGACACAGCCTCTTTAGTACCGGTTCGTGGCATGAACCGGTACTAAAGGTTCGCCACGAACCGGTGCTATTGATCGGCCCCACGAACCGGCACTAATGTATACATTAGTACCAGCTCAAATTCAAACCGGCACTAATGTGCTTCACGTATGACCCTTTTTCTACTAGTGAGGAGACCCTAGAAGTTATATCTTGGATTCCTGGTAGGTTTTGTTTGCAGGCCAATCTTTATGATGTTAACCGTAAGATTGTCTGGGCTCTCATTACTGTATATGGAGCAGCCCATGATGACAGTAAAGATGACTTCCTGGTAGAACTAGCCGCGATATGTGCTCACACACATGTCCCGTACATAGTGGGGGGGGGGGGGATTTTAATATCCTCCGAGAGGCCTGTGATAAAAATAAAACCTTGAATAGATCCCCTTATGTGGATAAATTCAACTCCATTATAAACTCTTTGAACCTTCGAGAGATTTATATGAGGGGTGGCAAGTATATGTGGACTAATAACCAAAAACACCCTACTCTGGAAAAACTCGACAGAGTCCTGATGAGCTTTGAATGGGAGGACATATTTCCTTTGGTCACGGTTCGTAAACTGGTGAGGGATGTTTCGGACCACAATCCACTTCTTTTGTCCTCGGGAGAGGAGAGACAAAAAAAGCCTAGTCAACACGAGTTCAGGTTCGAACTTAGCTGGCTGTGTGACGAAAGCTTTTACCCCATTGCCAAGGAGATTTGGGCGTAACCTGTCCGATCTGACGATCTTATTGATATTCTTAATATCAAACTGAAACGTCTCAAAAAATACTTTAAAGGGTGGGGCTCGAACATTTTTGGCCATGCCAGGAAGAGAAAAAAAGAAATAAAGAGGGAGCTAGAAGAGATAGAGAGTAAAGAAGAGGAAGGGCCTCTCGACCCTGAATTATATGAGAGTAAAACTACACTGCAGATAGAACTCAGCGAGATTCTTTTCAAAGATGAGCTGTATTGGCTACATCAATCGAATGAACGTTGGCTCTTAAAAGGGGATCGAAACACAACCTTTTATCACAGAGTGGCTAATGGTAAAAAGAGAAAAAATACGATCCAGTCCCTTACGGATGGGGATGTAGTGATCGAGGGGACCACTAACCTTCTAGCTCATGCCACAGCGTACTATAAGGAGCTATTTGGACCTGCTAGAGGAAACCTCTTTCACTTGTCTCCTGGTATGTGGGCTGATAATGAGAAGTTAACTGAAGACGATAATATCCTGCTTACTAGTAAATTCACTGAAGATGAAGTGAAAAAAGCTCTCTTCAATATGAAGAGCAACCGAGTCCCGGGCCCGGATAACATACCTGCAGAGTTCTATAAACATTGCTGGGAGTTTGTGAAAAAGGATATTATGAGTCTGTTCGATGCCTTTCACAACAACACGTTAGATGTGGCTCGGCTGAATTATGGGGTGATTACCCTTATCCCTAAGGTGAATGGAGCTAAAAAAATCCAGCAATATAGGCCTATTTGTCTGCTACGGTGTCCTTACAAGCTTATTACTAAAGTGTTGGACAATAGAGCTTCCATGTTTGCAGATATTCTAATCAGCAAACATCAAAATGCATTCATAAAACACAGGAATATTATGGATGGCATCTTAACCCTTCATGAATTTCTTCATCACACACAAAGGAAAAAGAAAATTGGTGTGGTGTTGAAACTCGATTTCGAAAAAGCATATGATAAGATCAATTGGGATTTCCTTCTTGAATGCCACAGCAACAGGGGTTTTGGCCCAGTGTGGTGTGGGTGGATCCAGAATATTCTTAAGAATGGGACCATTAATATCAAACTGAATAATGAAAAGGGTCCTTACTTCCAAAGCTGCAAGGGAGTGCGACAAAGGGACCCGCACTCACCTTTCTTATTCAATATGGCTGTGGAAGCCTTATCCAAAATGATCTTGAATGCTCAAAAAGAGAAAATGATAACAGGTCTAGCTCCAGACCTGATTGATGGGGGTGTGGCTATCCTCCAATATGCAGACGATACGGTCGTGTGTTTTGAGCATGACAAAGAAGCCGCGGTTAATCTGAAGCTCTTGCTTTATTTGTTCGAACTTATGTCAGGGCTTAAGATTAATTTTCTGAAGAGTGAAATTTTATGCGTTGGAGGGGATGATGAGGTTCTTGCTTTTCATTCAGAACTTTTCAATTGCCAGATTGGCCATTTCCCTATGAAATACTTAGGGGTGCCTGTGAGCTATTCTACCCTCCGTGCGATAGACTGGGATTTTGTTGATGACAAATTCCTCAAGTGTTGTGAATCCTGGATTGGTAATGCGGCCTCCTCAGGAGGGAGATTGACCCTTCTCAACTCCTCGCTTACGAGCATCATGTTCTACTACATGTCTATGTTTATGCTATCTAAGAAGAATATTGAGAAACTAGATAAGCATAGAAAAAAGTTCTTTTGGCAGGAGACTGATGGTCGGAGAAGATATCACTTGGTCAGGTGGTCTAGGATTTGCAGGTCTAAGAATAAAGGGGGTTTGGGAGTTAAAGACTTGCACAGACAAAACATGAGTCTCCTCACCAAATGGTGGTGGAAGCTGGAAACCCAACAAGGCCTTTGGCAGGAGATAATCCGTGCTAAATACTTCTGAAATGACACGGTCCCCTCGATGAAGAGTAAATTTGGGGATTCCCCCATATGGAAAGCTATTGTAAAAGTAAAGGAGATATATTTGGCAGGTAGAGAAGTGATTTTAAATTCTGGGAATATAGCCAGAGTCTGGAATGACCCCATTAGGGGTGCTGCTCCTTTGCGTGTTAAGTTTCCGGCCTTGTTCAGCATCTGTAATTATCAGGAGATTACTGTTGCTGAATTCAAAAACTTTGAGGGTAGCGATCTTTTTAGAAGGAACCTTCATCCACCCCTTACGGATCAGTGGAACGATCTAGTTAAGGTGGTTAACTCTTGGCATTTATCCGATGAGACGGATTATATTAGCTGGAGATTGGGGAAGAAAGGTAAATTCTCGACCAAATCGGTCTATACCTATTTGGAGAGAACCCTGGCGGGGTGTGATTTCAGGTGGATATGGAAAGCAAAAATCCCTCTTAAGATTCAAATTTTTCTCTGGCAATTGTTCCAGGATGCGATTTTGACTCGAGAAGTCATGAGAAGGAGAAAATGGGCAGGAAATCCTAAGTGCTCGTTATGCAATGAGGTGGAAACCTCACAGCATCTTTTCTTTACTTGTCCTGTTGCTCGGGTGGTTTGGAGGACGGTTGGGAGTGCGTTTGGCACATCGTTGTGTCCGAACAACCTTTGGCAGTACTTCTCCTTGTGTTACATTTTCCTTCCTGATGAGGCTAAATTCTATACGTTTGGCTTGGCAGCTATATGCTGGGCAATTTGGATCAGTCGCAATCAGGCTACCTTTGAGCACAAATCTCTTAAAAGTCCTTTTAATGTGGTGTATGCTGCTTGTGGCTTTTTGACATACTGGGCAGGTTTGATGGCTGGTGAGGAGCGGGAGTCCATGGAGCGTGGAGCCAAGATGCTGAGGTCGAATGCTTCAACGATGATGAGGATTTGTGCACCTCCGTCAACGACGAACTGATACTCCTCCACCAATGCAAAGCTTCAACTCTGTGGTTACCAGTTTGGTTTATCTCACTCCTGCGCGAGTGCTTTTGCTCTCCTGTGTGTTAGCCTACGGGCATGGTGGTGTTGTACTGGTTTGGTTCCTATTGGAGACTGCCTTGGTTTGGTTAGGTCTAGAGGTTTGCGTGATGCTAGGTGTCACTGGATTTTCGCCCCGCGATGGGCTGCTCGATGACGAGTGCTCATAGTGGGTTTCCCAGTGGTGCTTTGATCTCGCCTTACCCCTTTCTAGCTTCCTTATGCTGTAGTCGTTTCTGTTGGGTCTATGTTCGGTGAACTTTGTATTTCCGTTATGCTATTAATGGAAAGGGGTTATGGCCCGGGTCAAAAAAAAAAAAAACAGTTGCTACGTGAACCAATTAATCGAGCCTGAATTACTTGCGGGGAGAGCATCCTGATGTACGAGGTACTTGCTCGGCTGCTCCCATATAAAACACTACCTGCAGCCCTGCAGGCTGCAGCAGCCAACCACCACCGTAATTCAGAAGCGGCGATCCGTTTCCTGAATATATTTCCAAGCAGCGAGCCTAGTTCGTATTCCGAGCTTACCTTTGTAGCATCAGTTTCACATACCAAACCATAATAACTATTAACTGGTCCATTCCTTCATTCCGAGCTGAGGGCGACACAGGTTGTCGTCAGGGCAATGCTGCAGCCACCAATGTGAAGCCGCCAGCGTCGGGAGTTGTTCCCCTGCCACAGGCCAGGTGGTGGAACCGGCAGGATGAGAGGATTCTGAATACTGCATGTTAGTGAGTGTAATAAGCAGATAATTCACCCTTGTCTATTAACGTCGTGCTCGTGTCTGTAAATGCAATCTACCAGCATTAACAAGTCCAACTTACCGAGCCCATACATGGTGACAAACATGATGGATACTTGATCGCCAAACAGGACAGAAGACATGATTGATCTTGGTCATGCTTCTCAATGTACCACTACTTTTGTTATCAGCTTCGCCACGGACCAAAATGTAGTTCAGGATGCACACAGCGGCAGCTGATGAACTGTATGTTGCTGACAACGACAACAGAACAAGGTATCCCACTAACCAGCTTAACATCCCCAGGAGAATGGATGAACTCTGCTGAGGACGCCACTCTCCAGGTCCATCTTCCCACGGACAAAACTCCCCTGTTAAACTGGCTCTATTGGTCCACCTGCACATGCCATGATAAGATGCATCTATTCACTAAGAACAAAATCATACACAAATTTGCAGTGGTAACTGTTTCACCCAACCAATGAAGATATTCTGTGGTTAGTTCCAAATATTTTCAGTGTGAAGTTCGACATGCAATAGATGTGATGATCCTGTTAATAGGCGCACAATATGTTAGAATAAGATCAAATCAATCAATCACCAAATACAGGAAACTTGAGTTCAAGCTTACAAACATAAGATGTCGGAAACATACGCGAGGTTACTGTATCCAACACAAAAGGTACGCTACTGGACATTACATACCAATTTTATTAAAGAAATAACAGAAAACACAGTCACAGAAGAACAAACGGTGTAGACCCCCACCATGAAGAGCCATATGGCGGTGAAGTGTCACACGCTTCCAACTTGATGATCATCCTGCCTCTCAAGGATGCCCGCATGAGTGAGCAAAGCCCACAGGTGCGTGATGAACTCCCCACCATTCGCGAGCTCCTCGATGTGCTCCTTAACATTTTCTGAGGGCGCAAGGTAGAGCAACATCTCTGCCCAGAAATCAGCCAGCACCTTCCAACGCTGTGTCACATCTTCAATCTCCTCGAGCTGCTTTCCCAGCTTGGTGCCACCCTCGAAGATGGTCTTCTCTGATCCTGCTAAATTCCTCATCACTTCGTACTTATCCCTCGAATTTTTCAGGAATTCAGTTGCTTCCACTGCAACAGCATCAAGCACACATAGTGTATCATATCGGTGGCCAGGAAGAAGCTTTAGTGCAGAGACCACCAAGTACGCACAGTATTTCGATAGTTTCGTGGCAACTTCAAGATGGGGCCTGAGTTTTTCTTCATCATCTGAGGAAAGCTTCTTCATTTTTGTTATCTCACAGTAACATGTTGCTATGTGCCAAGTCATGATAAGGTGCGTCTGGTTCTCCTTTCCTAGAGAGCGGCTTATATTTGGGTAGATGTCCTGTCCACAAGCCCATAGGAGGTGCTCTGCTCCATTTGACACCAACGATGATTTCCCATTTGTTAGTTTGCCATCAGTACGTTCAAGGGAATGGATAATTGCCTCCTTTACTTCTGTAGGCAACTCGATAGGTTTACCAGGTTTCATGCAGATCATTGATGCATCATAACTAGTTCGGTGCATGTGTGCTCTGTCAAAAAGAGTAAACCATCTGACTGCTGAGTATATAAATTTCCCGAATTTGTTGATTACTCTATGCTCTTTCTTGGAAGGGTTAGAATTGCAGCTGACTGATTCAAGCAAGGAGTACTGCCCAAGCTTGTGTTGCCAATAGTGTTTGTCTGACGCACAATAAACACCAATCTTGGTAAGAAGCTCTTTTAATCTCATCAAGCAGTGGCATCCCCTTCTGTCCAATACTGATTGTTGTCTGATAAACTGACAAACATAGGATACTCTCGCCCAAATGGCTGTCCAATAATGTAACAACTGCAGCAATTCAAGCAAAGCAGCGCATGCAAGTATTGATAAGGTGATCACAACCTCCGTTTTGGTGTTCACAAGAAGGGGCTCATCCTGATCACATCGAATGATCAACAGACGAGTGGCTACTGTGTATGCTGTAAGAGAAATGCAGATGACTGAAGCCAAGGACCAAAATGTTGCAGCCGTTGATGCATGATAAATGACAGCATACTTGGTGAAGAAGCAATCATACATGAAGGCCAACTCTATCTCAATAACCCTGAAAATCCTATTGCAGTCTGTAGCATTTTCTGATAGCAGCCCCTTGAAGACAAAATCATGTGCCCTTTCTTTGGATTCACAACAGGCAAGCCCAAAGTAGCGCCTTCTCAACAGATGAAAAAGGGAGAAGGAAAGGCATGCATATTTTAGCTCTAGGCCTATTGAACTATCATTGCACTGCCATATCTTCTCAATGTCAATGACTTCATCATCCTCTGCTGTTAACACTGTTGCAAATGATGAAGTACCAAGCTTGGATTTGCTGAGGGGCCAATCAACCAGGTAATGGCAACCTTCCATGGTGGCAGGAACAAATTCACCCCTGGTGTGCTCGTCATACATGTAATCAGCAACCATTTTATTCAGTTTCCATGAGTTGCTTGCCATCACACACACCGCTACTCTCTGTAAGGATTTTAGAACAGCAATGAAATGTAGAAAAATAACTGGGCAGGTAAGTAAACCTTTCAGACGACTATCATCAATCGACATACTAACATCAAAGGCACCATCACTTGATGTTACTGATAACAAAAGCAACATCACATACGCATAGCAGAGTGAAGCCTGGTATGTGTATATTAAAATGCTCTGTCTGGTGTCATCGAGGCTAGAAGCCGCCATAGCGTCAGTAGAACCATAAAGGAGGAAGAGAGATATGGCCCATATGGGGTACATGCTGCTCTTTACCGCAGAAGATTGCATTGAACCGAATATGTATGTTATCAGTGAGGAGGACAAGGTACACATGCCAAAAACAACTTTCAGGATGAACAAGTTTTTGTGCTGGCGACGGTATGCTCCAAAGGTAGCCAGTAACAGGAAGAGAACAGCAGTCAGTAATACAAATACTTCTATCCGGGTCACTGTTCCCCTCGAGCTCTTCGACAAGTATCTTGCATAATGTAACAAGCTCGTCACTGTGGCATTCGCAAGATGGTTCTGAGTCTTGAACAGCTTGCAGTAATCATGAACCTTCAATGAGTAGATCCGTTGTAACGTGCAATTCATAATGAGAGAAACAGATCTAAGAACAATCTAGCTCAACGTTTACATATGTTAAATTCAGGCCCTTTCAAAGTGATTGCCTTGAATTTTACCCTTCTAAGAAATCGTTCGTGCTAACTTAGAACTGATAAATCATATTTCTTTTTATAGGAAGTAAAACAATCAATGGATAAAGTATCGGAATGCCCCATTGCAGAATTTGATAACAGGAAAACTAGAAAAGGAGCTGCATACCGTGTGATTGCTCATTTCCTCAGCCGAGTCGAGCTCCCCGCACTGGATCTTTCTTCTTCCAGAGTGTAGACACTGTTCAACTGCAAGCACAAATGGCGATCCATGCCATTAATGGGTGCCGTAGGCGGTCAGATGCTTCCCTTGTTTAAGCTCAACTTGCCCTGCAGATACATATTTTACAGGCGACGACTCAGGGTTTAGATCAGTCTCTATCTTTTACTCATTATCTTGAATCGAGAAGGGAAAGACTTGACAAATTTTTAATGATGAGATTGAAAGGACCGAGCAAGGACTCAACTTGGAAAATTTACCCGGCTTTGGCGGCGAGGACGTCACATCTCACATGGACACGAGAAGGCTGGACTACGGGAGTCTCCGCCCCAACCATCCCAAGGAACGTGGCAGGGGCGCGCCCTGAGACCGGCGGTGGCGCGGCCCTGTCTCGCGCCGCATCTAACTCCGGCAACACCCCCGCCCCCACTTCTCCGTCAGACGGGACAGAGGGGGAGGTACGGTCCGGCGCGGTGGTGGGCATTTGAGGTAACGGATGCGGGGAGAGGGGCGAATAGATAATGCGACGGCGCACGGCTACTCCCTCCTCCGCCGGCGGCGCCGGTGAGGGCAGCGGCTACCTTCCAGCTCACTACATCACCTTCGGCCTTTGTTTTTCCCTTTTTGAGCCCAACCTTCGGCCGACACTCTACTGGGCCGCAACCGCAAGTGGGCAGGATTTTCACTTGCGTACTTGCACATCCAAAAGCAACCGCCAAGATTCAAACAATTGCACCTGCAAGAGCTATATAATACCGCCGAAATTCAAACATTTGCATCTGCAAGATCTATACTATAATTATGACAACATTTGCATTTGCATTGGGTGGGGTCCACGGTTCCAATGGTTCGGGCCATTTTTCGTGAGGGAACACTTCATAAAATTCTTTACCGTGGCTACAATTGTAGGGAACACTTCATAAAATTATTTGTTCGGAGCGGGTAATTCAACACTTCCTAATGGTTTAACATGCTTAAGACAATCGTCCAAAGAAGCATAGTTGGATATTAGTACATGTAAATCAAAAGCAACATGCCGCCCATATCTTGCTTAATTTTGGTTGTAATTGGCCTTTGCACAGTTGTAAACCATTGAAAAAAAATTAATCACAAACAGAGTCTAATGTCATCAAAAACAAATCGCAGAAGAGGGCTATGGGCAGTAACCATTGCCAAGGAAATAGAAACACAGTATGAACATATTTGCAGTTAGTTGAGGAAAAAAATCCTTTAAACAGTTTACTTAGCTTCTGGGCTGGAGTTGGTCTCTGTGTCAATTGGCGCAGCGGGTCATCTAGTGATTGTAAAAATAACACGAATGACGATGATAATGGTGAAATTTTGGTCTAGAGACCTCGAGTCGACCTGATGTGTGTTGTGCACTCTGTTGCACCTTATTTATTTTGTTGCAAAAAATACCCCAGATCTATTATAAAGGTTCATAAGAAGTACACATCATCCCAAATATAATAAAATAGAATGACAACTACCATTGCTAGAACATTTCATCGACACGCCGTTGGCGCTGCTCTCCTATTTGAGCCGGCTTGACCTTATCGATGACATCCAGAACATCTTTGTGAACGTACCACTAAGGACTAGCTAGCAGCCCAGAACCATAGTTGTCGCCAATGAATCCTTGAATCAATATGAATCATCTAAAACCAAATCTTGCCACCGCACACGCAATACGAGAAACCCTAACCCTAACGCCCCAAGGAGGCGACAGAAATCTACATTGAAGCTCTGTCGACTCTGTCCCGATGGATGAACTCGAAGAGGATTGGAGCCCGGTAACCAACTCAAATACGAAGTGCTGCCATTTGCCTGAACGCCGCCCCTGTGAAAAAAACTAACCTAAATTACTAGCTGGAGCCGAGCCACCGGCATCCCCCACTCTATTGACATGATTCTAACACCCCTAGTGTCATGCTACAGTAACCCTCTGTGATTACGCTAATCATTTTTCCAAATAGTGCTTAATCAACTTTGTTCCATATCCCATTTGAAATTCCAGTTAATTCAAATTCAAGTAAAGTTTGAAGTTGCTGGAAAAATGTTCATCATTTGTCAAAAATTCCATAACAATTATTTGTTAAGGAACACAACATCACTTTTATGTAAAGATGAGCATTAGCAATTATAACAGCACCAATTGAGCATTTTTAAATGCTATCCTAATTATGCAAAATACCAAATGAATTCTTCTGGTCTCCAAAGTATTTGTGGCACTGTCTAAGATCACCAGGGAATAAAAGGGGCACTTCCCATATTTTTCCTAAGTAAATACCATGCCCAATATTTTCTTACCCATCTCCGTTTATTAAAAATAAAAAAAAACAACAGAGAAAAGGAGAAAAGAAAAAGCAGAGGGGAGAGAAAGCCCCTGCCCCACTTGGGTTGCGGCCCACCGGAGTCGGCCCACTCCCCCGTCCTTGTCGTGTTCTCTCCCCGCGCACTGCTCCACCGACCGCGCCAGAACAGGGGCGCGTCCCCGTCGAACCCACCTCGCCGGCGCCGCCCCGAGGGGATAAGGGCGACGCCTCGGCCTCCCCCCTGCCACCTCTCCCACTCGCCCCCTCCCAGATCCACTCCCCTCTCTCCCTCGCTTGCGCTCGCCCTTTCTTCCCACTGCCCGAGCGCGCCCGCCACCATCGACCCCGAGCTTAGCCTGCACGTCCACGAGCCCCGCCATCCTTCGCTCCTTCGACCTCGACCTCGAGCAGGAGCTGAGGGGCTCTATAGAGGCTGCTCTCCTCTGCCCCTTTCGTCCCTACCGCCGGCGAACCTCTCCGGTTCCGGCGCCGCTGCTGCTACTAATCTATCAACGGGCCTCCTTGCGCCTTCTCGGTGAGCCTCTCCCCCTTTTCCCTCTCTCCACGAAGCTTTTCACTGCCTGTAGCCGCCGCTCCGCTAGCATCCGCATGCGTCGCCGCGGCAGGCTTCGTTCTGCGTCGTTGTGGCCGTTGACACGCTCGTCCGAGCTCACCGTTGTGCTCCTGGGGTTCCCAGGAGACCAACGCGCACGCGCCCGTGCACGCGTCTTCCCGTGCCCCCTAAGCACCTAGCTCGATGAGTGCCCGAGAACACCGCCGCCTCCGCTCGTCGCCAGCGCCGATTCCGGCCGATTCCGGCGAAACCACCACCACCACAAGACATGGCACTCGCTGCTCGTTCGAACGCGCCCAAGCACGCACGAAACCACCCATCGTAGATGAAATCCGACGCGTTCCGGCGACGCGCCGCCGCTTTTTGGGTCACCGGGCAACTCCGGCGCCGGCCGCCGACGTGGCTAGGTGGGCCCCACCCCTGGGTCATGGCCTGTGGGCCATGGGGGCCCCGTTGACTAGGTTGACCCAGTCAACATGCTGACTGGGGAGCCTAGTACCTCTGACATGCAGGCCCCACCGCATAATTAAGCTAATTAAAATGTTTTTAGAATTAAAAGTAATTAGTAATCTAATCTGCTACTAACATGCGGGGCCCAATTGTTAATTAACCTCGTTTTAGTTAGTTTAAACTTCTGTTAGTCCACTATCTATGACAGGTGGGAACCACTGGTCAGTTTGACCTGGTCAGCCGTCCTGTTGACTGCTGACGTCACAATGATGTCATGCTGACTTAGTAATTCTTTTCTGTCAATTTAATTAATTCTAGAGAATGGTTTAATCTTTAAAAATTCATAGAAAATAAACCGTAGCTAGGATGGAAAAACTTTCTACATGAAAGTTGCTCAGAAAAATCCAACGAATCCGAATACACGGCCCGTTCATCTGTCACATGCCCCTAGAATACTGAACATGAAAATTTCCCCCTCCGGTCATCTACCTGACACAGGTCCGGAACCAGGAAAACATTCCCGGTTGAATTCCCCCTTCACCTTTATCGTGTAGCCATACGTTAGGTCATACCCGCCACATCATATTGCCATGCTACACTTTATGATGCTTTGTTTGCTTTATATTTATTGTTTCTTCCCCCTCTTCTCTCTGGTAGACCCTGAGCCCGATGCTGCCCCTAGGATCGACTACGTCACCGATGACTCTTCTTACTTTGCAACAGAGCTTCCAGGCAAGCCCCCCTTTGATCATTCCGATATCGCCCATTCTATCCTCTTATGCTTGCATTAGATTTTGCTATTGTTATTGATTGCTCCTATTTTGATGCATAGCCTGCTTTTGTACCTGCTTTCATACCTTACCTACTTATTCTAAACTGCTTAGTATAGGTTGGTTAGTGATCCATCAGTGACCCCCACTTTGTCCCAGTTGTCCCGCTTTATGTTCGAAGACCCGATCAACGGGATCGAAGACCAGGCCCCGGCACCGCACATCACCCCCCCTTAGTTGTACGACTCTGCATAGTTATTATCGAGTGCCGAGGGTGAGACCTCATCAGCACTTCTGATGTTAACCCTGTAGTGTAGCTATTTGTTCATGGTCATCGAGGGTGTTTCCGCCTTAACCACTTCCGATACGACTCTTCGTGCAACCCCTCAAGTGTGAACCTCGAGGGTGGTTCCTCTTACGTTCACCTTGATGATTACATCGAGTGGAATCCACCAAGGGTGGTTCCTCAGGGTTCCCCTTGGTGTTAGACACACGGTTACTATGATTACTATGACTTTACACTGAACCATGTTACTAAACACGGGTCAGCCCTGAGGCGTACCCGCGCGAGTTTAATTGCGAGTGATGTGGAGTCGGGTTGACCTGCAAGGTGCCCGCGAGATAATTACGAGGCATGGCCGGGCATTCTTAGCCCTTGCCGCAAGTCCTCGAGACGGGGCGACGGGATCACATATTTCGTGAGTCTCTGCTTGTTACCACGCATTCCTAATCTACTACGATTCGAGGGACCTCTGGCCTGATAGCACTAACCATCACGTGGCCATAGTATGGGCGTTCTGCGTCGTATACATTAGCCGAAGCTTATTAGACGTCAGCGACTGAGCTGCGCACGCCGGGTTGGACTTGTAAGCACGTGCCTTTTTAAGGAGGTAGCTAGGTCTGCTTACCGGCCGCCCACACAACGTGCAGGAGTTCCCGGGGCGATGGCCCAAGACCCCTGGGGGCATAGGTTTAGACCGACT
Source organism: Aegilops bicornis (assembly GCA_021605145.1). Lineage (NCBI taxonomy): Eukaryota > Viridiplantae > Streptophyta > Magnoliopsida > Poales > Poaceae > Aegilops > Aegilops bicornis. The sequence continues at coordinate 840,121,278 of CM038670.1, forward strand.
TGCTAACCTCTCTATTAAGCCTAGGTCGGATTGCGGCGTATTGTTTGGCCGAGGCCGGGCATGACCCAGGAAAGTGTGTCCGGCCAGAGTTAATCCAGTGTGGTGGGTAAGTTGGTGCACCCCTGCAGGGAAGAAAACGTCTATCGATAGCACATCTCTGATATGAGACACTCGGAGTTGTATCGGATCGATACAACTAGAACTGAATCTTTGAGGCATGTTTTGGATATGTTGCTTGAGTCGAGAAAGGATCCGGGCGTTGATACAACAACATAAATATGACCTATGTTATACTACTCCACTCCCTCCTGTTCTTTGCAAGATGGTGGTTTCGAAGATGCTAGTCTTGATAGGACTAGCTTCTCCCCTCTTATTACAGCATTTCAAGCCGGTCCACATATACAACCTTCCTTTGATAATGTTGCATATGTAGTGTAGATGCTTGCTTGCTGAGTACTTCGGATGAGTACTCACGGTTGCTTTGCTTCCTCTTCTCCCCCCTTTTCCATTCTTCTCGGATGTCGCAACCAGATGGTGGAGCCCAGGATCCAGATGACACCGCCGACTACTAGTACTACCCCGTGGGTGCCTACTACTACGTGGAGACCGCCGACGACCAGGAGTAGTTAGGAGGTTCCCAGGCAGGAGGCCTTGCCTTTTTGATCGATGTTGCTTTTGCGCTAGCCTTCTTAAGGCAAACTTGTTTAACTCATGTCTGTACTCAGATAATGTTGCTTCCATTGACTCTTGTGTTTTCGAGCTTATGTATTCGAGCCCTCGAGGCCTCTGGCTTGTAATATAAAGTTTGTATTATTTTATTTGTGTCTAGAGTTGTGTTGTGATATCTTCCCGTGAGTGCCTGATGTTGGTCGTACACATTTGCGTGCATGATTAGTGTACGGTCAAGTCGGGGGCGTCAAAAGTTGGTATCAGAGCCGACTGCCTATAGGTAGTCCCCTTTCCAACTCCTTGGCCGAAGTTGAATCTAGTCGTCCAAAACTGATTTGCTAACTTGGCTGTGTGGCTTACGGGTCCACGTCGCCATTGGGTGGTATTAGCACTAGTAGAAAAAGGGTCAAATGTGAAGCACATTAGTGCCGGTTTGTAAAAAAACCGGCACTAATGTGATCAATAGTGCCGGTTCGTGGCGGCGATCAATAGTACCGGTTCGTGTTGAGCCTTTAGTACCGGTTCATGGCACGAACCGGTACTAAAGGGGTAGTGGCAGGCTGGCGTTAGGCCGGGTCCCCACGAGCCCCTTTAGTACCGGTTTGTGTTACCAACCGGTACTAATTGTCTATCCTCTAGTACCGGTTCGTGCAACGAACCCACACTAAATGGGACATGCCTTTAGTTCCGGTTCGTGCCACGAACAGGTACTATAGGGGCCAATTTTCAATCTCTACCCCGCGTGTATCGCCATTTCAGTTTTGAAAAATCAAAAGAAAATGATAAAACTTCAAAAAATAAAATCCTTGAGAGGTAGTTATATTACTATATCTACTAGTTAGGAAAATTTGAAAACTTAAATTTGGACATGTTTTGCAAAAAGTGTAGGGAAAATGTAAAACGACTATAACTTTTGCATACGATGTCGGAATAAAACGTATAATATATCAAAAAATTCAGCACGAAAATCCACATCCGATGGAGACGGCCTATGGCCTGTTTGGAATTTTATAGAATCCTCAAATTCCAAAAGGAAAAAAAGGATATGGTCAAGTTTCAGTTTTTTTAAAAAAATTTGGTTAAATTTGGTCAAACTACTTATTCAAGAAGTATTAATGTTACTACATAATTATTCAAGAATATTAGTGTTACTAAATTATTATTTCAATTTTTTGAATTTTGGTCAAATCTGGTCAAACTATGGTCAAACTGTGGTCAAACTATGGTCAACTTATTCAAGAAATATTAGCGTTACTAAATAATTACTGTTTTTTTTAGAATAATAGTTTCAAACTCAAACGGTGAAATGTGTGACTTCATGCTCAAGCTAAACTCCTGAGGGTTAATAGGATTGACATCTTACTATTGTCAGAAAAACAACAAGTGCAGACTCGGAAACGAAGGAGAATAGAACCCAAAAGTTAAGCGTGCTCGGGCTGGAGACTAAATCATCAAATAATTCAGAAAAATTAAAAATCTAAAAAAATCTAAATTATTTTCCAAAATTTTCAAAAAAAAAATTCAAAAAAAGAACCTTTAGTACCGATTGGTGTTAGTACCGGTTGGTGTTAGTACCGGTTGGTAACACCAACCGGTACTAAAGGTCCCCCATACCAGGGCGCGAGCTCACGCCACGTGGTGGCACTTTAGCGCCGGTTCATGCCGAACCGGTACTAAAGGGGGGGGGGCTTTAGTGCCCACACTTTAGTGCCGGTTCCGTAACCGGCACTAAAGGCCCTTACAAACCGGTTTTAAAGCTCCGTTTTCTACTAGTGTAGGATCTTTTATTCCTCATCTATACTCTGGGAATCTGATCTCTCATATATTCGGGTTAGATGATTTTGCTAAAATCTAACTTTAGGTTCTCAAAAATACTTTCTTCCGGAGAGCCCCTTCAGTCCAGATGATCGCTTGCTACACCAGAAGATTTCTAAGATACTCTCCGATGTTTCCCCGAAACACTTGTGCCCTTCACCGTTGCAATTCCATATCACCGATAAATCCTTACGGATAGCTGCATACACTTGTCGTCCATACTTTCTTTTCTTTTCCAAGTGTTCTTGTTATTACAAGATACCCTAAAATACTTTGGATATTCCGAGAATCCTTTGTGCCTGCTGCCTTGCAGCTCCTTTTCCGTATGAATACGTGTATGAATAATTTCTCACACTTACTGGGGATTCGTTCATTCCTAGTTGTTCATGCGTTTCACAAATGTCTTGGAAACGCTATTCAATCTTCCAAAAATCCTCAGCAACCTATTGCTCTGGGAAGTTTTACCTGCTTGCATTATGGTTAATTTCATATGTATAGCAATATGTATTAAAAATCCTTTGTGGTTGTCATTCCTAGCCTTTGATTCAACATGTGTGAATTACTTACAGTCTTGAATTGATCTTTAGAAATTTTACTTTTGGCTCAGACGATATTTTAAATAGGAGCTGGTTCTCGGCAAATCAAACCTTGGTTGAATGTCGTTCTAATTCTATTCAACTTACCAATCATTTAATCAGAGCGTCTGCTTCTGATCCTTCACTTTGGAAGTCATAATCTCTTCGTAAATAAATGTCGAATGATTCATATGTGTCCATAATCTGATGTCTTTGCATTCTTTCTTCTTCTGGTTGAGTATCGATACTCATATCAGATTCTTACCGACCACCAGATCCGTTGTTGGATTAATATCCGACAATGTCCTTTTATTCGACAAATCTTCTTCCCCTGATATCTAATGCCATTGACAAATGGTATCCTCTGCTTACTTTGGAGCTTGTGAATATTACTCCTGAAGTTTGCGGTATAGGTTACTAAGTTGTCCCGATGGGCTGAACCTATGCTTTCCCTAATACGTGTGAACTCAAAAGTTGCAGAGTCCAAATCCTCTGGTGCTTCACCAGATAAATCTTCCGTACTACAATTTCTTTGAAAACGAGGAGTGAATGAAGGTTATTGCTACCTCTTGAGCATGCGTTGGTTTTTCCCTTGAAGAGGAAAGGGTGATCCAGCAAAGTAGCATAAGTATTTCCCTCAGTTTTTGAGAACCAAGGTATCAATCCAGTAGGAGGCTCCTCAAAAGTCCCACGCACCTACACAAACAAACAAGAACCTCGCAACCAATGCGATAAGGGGGTTGTCAATCCCTTCACGATAACTTGCAAAAGTGAGATCTGATAGAGATAATATGATAAGATAAATATTTTTGGTATTTTTATGATATAGATTGGAAAGTAAAAGATGCAAATAAAAGTAGATGGAAAACTTAAATGATAAAAGATGGACCCGGGGGCCATAGGTTTCACTAGTGGCTTCTCTTAAGATAGCATAAGTATTACGGTGGGTGAACAAATTACTGTCGAGCAATTGATAGAAAAGTGCATAGTTATGAGAATATCTAGGCATGATCATGTATATAGGCATCACGTCTGCAACAAGTAGATCGAAACGATTCTGCATCTACTACTATTACTCCACACATCGACCGACTCCTGTCCGCATCTAGAGTATTAATTTCATAAGAACAGAGTAACGCATTAAGAAAGATGACATGATGTAGAGGGATAAACTCAAGCAATATGATATAAACCCCATCGTTTTATCCTCGATGGCAACAATACAATACGTGTCTTGTTGCCCCTGCTGTCACTGGGAAAGGACACCGCAAGATTGAACCCAAAGCTAAGCACTTCTCCCAATGCAAGAAAGATCAATCTAGTAGGCCAAACCAAACTGATAATTCAAAGACACTTGCAAAGATAACCAATCATACATAAAAGAATTCAGGGGAGATTCAAATACTTCTCATAGATAAACTTGATCATAAACCCACAATTCATCGTATCTCGACAAACACATCGCAAAAAGAGTTACATCGAATAGATCTCCAAGAAGATCGAGGAGAACTTGGTATTGAGATTCAAAGAGAGAGAAGAAGCCATCTAGCTAATAACTATGGACCCGAAGGTCTGTGGTAAACTACTCACAACTCATCGAATAAATGGAACGATGGAAAGTTGCATGGCAATATATCTCGGAATGGCTATGGAAATGCCATAATAGGTAGGTATGGTGGCTGTTTTGAGGAAGGTATATGGTGGGTGTATGGTACCGGCGAAAGTTGCGTGGCACAAGAGAGGCTAGCAATGGTGGAAGGATGAGAGTGCGTATAATCCATGGACTCAACATTAGTCATAAAGAACTCATATACTTACTGCAAAAATCTACAAGCCATTGAAAACAAAGTACTACGCGCATGCTCCTAGGGGGATAGATTGGTAGGAAAAGACCATCGCTCGTCCCCGACCGCCACTCACAAGGAAGACAATCAATAAATAAATTATGCTTCAACTTCATCACAAAGCGGTTCACCATACGTGCATGCTACGAGAATCACAAACTTCAACACAAGTATTCCTTAAATTCATAATTACTCCACTAGCATGACTCTAATATCACCATCCTCATATCTCAAAACAATTATCAAGCATGAAATTGATCATAGCATCCAATTCACTTTCTATGATAGTTTTTATTATACCCAACTTGGATGCCCATCATTCTAGGACCAATTTTATAACCATAGAAAATACCATGCTGTTCTAAAAGACTCTCAAAATAATATAAGTGAAGCATGAGAGATCAACAGTTTCTACAAAATTAAGCCACCACCGTGCTCTAAAAGATATAAGTGAAGCATTAGAGCAAAAACTATCTAGCTCAAAAGATATAAGTGAAGTGCATAGAGTATTCTAATAAATTCCAAATCAAGTGGGTATCTCCCAAAAGGTGTGTACAACAAGGATGATTGTGGTAATCTAAAAAGCAAAGACTCATATCATACAATACGCTCCAAGCAAAACACATATCATGTGGTGAATAGAAATATAGCTCCAAGTAAAGTTACTGATAAACGAAGACGAAAGAGGGGATGCCTTCCGGGGCATCCCCAAGCTTAGGATTTTGGTTGTCCTTGGATATCTTGGGGTTCCATGGGCATCCCCAGGATTAGGCTCTTGCCACTCCTTATTCCATAGTCCATCAAATCTTTACCCAAAACTTGAAAACTTCACAACACAAAACTCAACAGGAAATCTCATAAGCTCCTTTAGTGCAAGAAAGAAAAACCACCACATAAGGTACTGTAATGAACTCATTCTTTATTTATATTTTTGTTAAACCTACTGTATTCCAACTTCTCTATGGTTCATACCCCCCGATACTAGCCATAGATGCATCAAAATAAGCAAACAACACACGAAAAACAGAATCTGTCATAAACAGAACAGTATGTAGCAATCTGTAACTTTTGAATACTTATGGAACTCTAAAACTCCTACAAAAATAGGAAGTCCTGGAAAATGTATCTATTGATCTACTGCAAAAAGAATCAATGCAAAAGCACGTTTCTGTGATTTATTAAAATTATTCTCGTGCGCGCAAAAATTTCTGTTTTTCAGCAAAATCAAATTAACTATCACCGTAGGTTATCCTATAGGTTCTACTTGGCACAAACACTAATTAAAACATAAAACAACATCTAAACAGGGGCTATATGAAATATGTATTACTAAACAGAATCAAAAAAATCAAGGAACAAAAATAAAATTGGGTTGCCTCCCAACAAGCGCTATCGTTTAACGTCCTTAGCTAGGCATAAAAGCGAGGATAGATCTATGTATTGCCATCTTTAGTATTTGGAAAGAAAAGAGAAAATTTACTTTCTATAGCATTCATTCTTCTATTTTGGGAAAGCAGATTGCCATTAATGGAGGAAGAAAGATTAAGCACGTTACGGAAATTTGCATCTAAGCTAGCCTTCATTTCTTTGATAATTTCATTTTGATAAAAGCACAAGAGAGTGGTGGATTCAACCTTATCATTCATGGGGTGCCCAAATATAGTTTTAATTTTTTCATAAGTATCTATAGCATCCCCATCAAGAAAACCTCCTTCAAAAATAGAATCTAGAACTTGCTTGAAAGAAGCGGGTAAGCCAACATAAAAGCTTTTTAAGTAAATCTCAATTTGATATTGTGGCACATAGCTAGCCCGAATCCTTAATAACATATCCCAAGCATCTTTTAAAGACTCATCAAGTAAATAAAGAAAAATTCCGGAGTCATCTTCATCAAAATTATTCAAACTCTCATTGGTAACACTGGTAGGCCTTTCCATAGCATCATTATTTATGAGCTTAGAGAGGATAGAGGGACTATCCAAGGTACTAAAACCCTGGAAAGGACCCTTAGTTCTTTTTGATTCGGCCATGGCAACGGGAAGGCAAATGGTAAAGAGAGGGCGAATAAAACGGCAAGGGTGAAGTGGGGGAGAGGAAAACAAGAGGCAAATGGCAAATAATGTAATGCGAGGGAGATGAGTTTGTGATGGGTACTTGGTATGTATTGACTTGAGCGAAGGCCTCCCCGGCAACGACGCCAGAAATCCTTATTGCTACCTCTTGAGCATGCGTTGGTTTTTCCCTTGAAGAGGAAAGGGTGATGCAGCAAAGTAGCGTAAGTATTTCCCTTAGTTTTTTAGAACCAAGGTATCAATCCAGCAGGAGGCTCCTCAAAAGTCCCACGCACCTACACAAACAAACAAGAACCTCACAACCAACGCGATAAAGGGGTTGTCAATCCCTTCACGGTAACTTGCGAAAGTGAGATCTGATAGAGATAATATGATAAGATAAATATTTTTGGTATATTTATGATATAGATTGGAAAGTAAAAGATGCAAATAAAAGTAGATGGAAAACTTAAGTGATAAAAGATAGACCCGGGGGCCATAGGTTTCACTAGTGGCTTCTCTCAAGATAGCATAAGTATTACGGTGGGTGATCAAATTACTATCGAGCAATTGATAGAAAAGTGCATAGTTATGAGAATATCTAGGCATGACCATGTATATAGGCATCACGTTCGCAACAAGTAGATCGAAACGATTCTGCATCTACTACTATTACTCCACACATCGACCGACTCCTGCCAGCATCTAGAGTATTAAGTTCATAAGAACAGAGTAACGCATTAAGAAAGATGACATGATGTAGAGGGATAAACTCAAGCAATATGATATAAACCCCATCGTTTTATCCTCGATGGCAACAATACAATACGTGCCTTGCTGCCCCTGCTGTCACTGGGAAAGGACATCGCAAGATTGAACCCAAAGCTAAGAACTTCTCCCAATGCAAGAAAGATCAATCTAGTAGGCCAAACCAAACTAATAATTCGAAGAGACTTGCACAGATGACCAATCATACATAAAAGAATTTAGAGGAGATTCAAATACTTCTCATAGATAAACTTGATCATAATCCCACAATTCATCGGATCTCGACAAACACACCACAAAAAGAGTTACATCGAATAGATCTTCATGAAGATCAAGGAGAACTTGGTATTGAGATTCAAAGAGAGAGAAGAAGCCATCTAGCTAATAACTATGGACTCGAAGGTCTGTGGTAAACTACTCACAACTCATCGGAGAGTCCTTGGAGATGATGTAGAGGCCCTCCATGGTCGATTCCCCCTCCGGCGGAGTGCCGGCGAAGGCTCCAAGATGGGATCTCGCGGATACAGAAGGTTGCGGCGGTGGAATTAGGTTTTCGTCGTGCTCCTGGATGTTCTCGGGGTACATGGATATATATATAGGAGGAATAAGTAGGTCAGTTGAGCCATGAGGGGCCCATGAGGGTGGGGGCGCGCCCACCCCCCTGAGGCGCGCCGGGCACCCTTGTGGCCACCTCGTTCGCTTCTTGACGTCCACTCCAAGTCTCCTGGGTTGTGTTTTTTCCAAAAAGATCGCTCCCGAAGGTTTCATCCCGTTTGGACTCCGTTTGATATTTCTTTTCTTCGAAACACTGAAATAGGCAAAAAACAGCAATTCGGGTCGGGCCTCCGATTAGTAGGTTAGGTCCGAAAATAATATAGAAGTGTAAAGTAAAGCCCATAAATATCCACAACGGGTAATATAATAGCATGGAACAATAAAAAATTATAGATACGTTGGAGACGTATCAGTTATGCACTGGAGAAGTGGGAGTCGACCTTGAACCTTTGTGTTCATGCCCATGGACCCTGATGTAGAACTTATCATGGAAGCTGCTCGTAAAAATAATTATTTCCTTGGTACAAATTCATCTTGTATCTGTGAGTCGATAGCTTGCAATCGTGGTTCTGACCATGTTTTCTCCGTGATTTCATTTCCCGGGCAAGTTAAAATACTTGTCTTCTGCAGATCACTTCACCAGTTCAATCTCACCTTGGTTTACCTTCGAGTTTTACCCCTGGCATCTCGAGAATATCAAGAGAACTACATAAACTTCTTATGAGTTCTTCATCAACTATTATCGATCACAAATTCCAATTTTCCCTCGGGTTCCGAGTTGCTCATCACTCGAGAACACCGGTAAGTGAATCGATTCCGCACTCCGATTGAATAACTCTAAGTAATTGATGTTGCTTACGAGTTTAATAATCCTTTAAGTCATTCCTAGCCTGATCGGCTATATCATTATCGTGCTAAATTTTAACTGCGCTACCTGGTCCTTCTTCCTGGAGCATAACTTTCGACGACGAGCTAAGCCTACGTTGATCTTCCTCGTCATATCTTTTCTCCTTGAACAGCAAGCTTGATTTTGAGTTTGTGTCGTACCCATGGTACCAATAACCTTTCGCTTCATCATGCCTTTGACTTGATGTCATCGCCGATCGGTTACATCATCATGAAACCTCTCGACAAATATGTCATGATCATCATCAATATTCTGAGCTCTTCCAGGTTATCTATTAAATTCATGATGAGAAATATCATCCTTGCCCCCTCGATGAATTATTGCTGAGCCCGTGGGCCCTATCCTCATCTTTTCCTTGCTGAAATTGTATGACTTAATTTATAAGTTGTTTCCGATGGATCCTTTGTGTATCCAAAGGCTGACCTTTATCTGATGATCATGCCAATGCTACCCCGAAGCATGACTGTGGTACTCTGTTCATCAACAAGAACATTGGAAGCGCAGTGCTTAATGTTTCTTAATCAATTATCCAAACACCATGGCATGGGTAACGCCAGGAGTTTAGTCGCCTTTTTTTTCAAATCGTCATCTGCTTATTGTCTTGATGGGTATATCTATCTCTGCTTGTCCTTTGGAAGGGTATACTCTGATATGTGAGTATAAACACCTTTTCCTTTCCATTTGACTGATTAATACAATAATCATATTTTCCTTTCCATTTTTTTATTTAACCTTTCTTGTGATCTATATGATATAAGTAGTAATAGTTCCCTGCTTATGTAAACACCTCGGTGTACAATTTGTCACTAAGACCCTGTTATTATTGCTGTTGACATTCTGGTAACCACCGATGGACGAGAACTTTGTCTATTGGTCCGCCTCGTCTCAACGAGCAGGAAAATGGTTCTCTTCGTCCCTCACCCTTGGTACCAACGTTGTTGCCAACATAACTGATAGGCTATCCTCTGACATGCCTTGCTACTATGGCCGTGCAATATGTCAGTGTCCTTCCTACTTTTGAACCACATGGTGGGCCCATAACCCACAGTTCCACAGGATTGAAACCTGACTCTCCTGTACATCCTTGATGTTAAAGTATCCTTTGCACTTGGGTTCGTATGTAATTGACGAGCTAATATTCCATACCATGTTTTCGTTCTGGTATCAGACGCGATACTTATTTTCGTTGGTTTGAAACCCTTTCACACTCTGTTTCATACATCAAACAATTGCCTACCCGATTGAAGCTTCTTATTGCACCTTCTTACCTTGCTCTTGATGACTTCCTTGAATTTCAACTCGAGAGATGCCTCTTTGCCACGTTCGCTGAGATAGTCCCTAGGTAACTATCTTGTGTTGAGCTCCGTCCTTCCCGAGTCTTTCCCCCTTACTCCACCCCTTAAATCTCGGGACGAGATTTCTTGTAGTGGAGGAGATTTGTAACACCCCTAGTGTCATGCTACAGTAACCCTCTATGATTAAGCTAATCATTTTTCCAAATGGTGCTTAATCACCTTTGTTCCATATCCCATTTGAAATTCCAGTTAATTCAAATTCAAGTGAATTTTGAAGTTGCTCAAAAGTCGCTAGAAAAATGTTCATCATTTGTTAAAAATTCCATAACAATTATTTGTTAAGGAACACAACATCACTTTTGTGCAAAGATGAGCATTAGCAATTATAACAGCACCAATTCAGTATTTTTAAATGCTATCCTAATTGTGCAAAATACCAAATGAATTCTTCTGGTCTCCCAAATATTGGCACTATCTAAGATCACCAGGGAATAAAAGGAGCACTTCCCATATTTCTCCTAAGTAAATAGCATGCCCAATATTTTCTTACCCATCTCTCTTTGTTAAATAAAAAAACAACAGAAAAAAGGAGAAAATAAAAAGCAGAGGGGAGAGAAAGCCCCTGCCCCACTTGGGCTGCGGTCCACCGGTGTCGGCCCACTCCCCCGTCCTTGTCGTGTTATCTCCCCCCGCACTGCTCCACCGACCGCGCCCGAACAGGGGTGCATCCCCGTCGAACCCACCTCGCCGGCGCCGCCCAGAGGGGATAAGGGCGACGCCTCGGCCTCTCCCTGCCACCTCTCCCACTCGCCCCCTCCCAGATCCACTCCCCTCTCTCCCTCGCTCGCGCTCGCCCTTTCTTCCCACTACCCGAGCGCGCCCACCGCCATCCTCCGTCGTCATCGCGACCACCGTCGACCCCGAGCTTAGTCTGCACATCCACGAGCTCCGCCATCCTCCGCTCCTTCGACCTCGACCTCGAGTAGGAGCTGAGGGGCTCTATAGAGGCCGCTCTCCTCTGCCCCCTTTCATCCCTGCCGTCGGCGAACCTCTCCGATTTCGTCTCCACTGCTGCTACTAATCTATCAACGGGCCTCCTTGCGCGTTCTCGGTGAGCCTCTCCCCCTTTTCCCTCTCTCCGTGAAGCCTTTCGCCACCCGTAGCCTCCGCTCCGCTAGCATCCGCACGCGGCACCGTTGACGAGCTCGTTGCCGTCGTTGTGGCCGTTGACACGCTCGCCTGAGCTCACCGTTGTGCTCCTGGGGTTCCCAGGAGACCAACGCGCACACGCACGCGTCTTCCCGTGCCCCCTAAGCACCTAGCTCGACGAGCGCCCGAGAATGCCGCCGCCTCCGCTCGTTGCCAGTGCCGATTCCGGCGAAACCACCACCACCACTGGACGCGGCACTCGCTGCTCGTTCGAACGCACCCAAGCGCGCGCAAAACCACCCATCATAGATGAAATCCGACGCGTTCCGGCGATGTGCCGCCGCGTTTTAGGTCACCGGAGCAACTCCGGCGCTGGCCGCCGATGTGGCCAGGCGGGCCCCACCCCTGGGTCACGGCCAGTGGGCCATGGGGGCCCGTTGACTGGGTTGACCTAGTCAACGTGCTGACTGGGCAGCCCAGTACCTCTAACATGCAGGCGCCACCGTATAATTAAGCTAATTAAAATGTTTTATAATTAAAAGTAATTAGTAATCTAATCTTCTACTGACATGTGGGGCCTAGTTGTTAATTAACCTTGTTTTAGTTAGTTTAAACTTCTATTAGTCCACTGTCTATGACAGTGGGACCCACTGGTTAGTTTGACCTGGTCAGCCGACCTGTTGACTGCTGACGTCACAATGATGTCATGCTGACGTAGTAATTATTTTCTGTCAATTTAATTAATTCCAGAGAATGGTGTAATCTTTGAAAATTCATAGAAAATAAACCGTAGATCGGATGGAAAAACTTTCTACATGAAAGTTGCTCAGAAAAATACAACGAACTCGAATACAAGGTCCGTTCATCTGTCACATGCCCCTAGCATGCTGAACATGGAACTTTCCCCCTCCGATCATGTACCTGACACAGGTCTGGAACCGGGAAAACATTCCTTGTTGAATTCCCCCTTCACCTTTATCGTGTAGCCATACGTTAGGTCACACCCGGCACATCATATTACCATGTTACGTTTTATGATGCTTTGTTTGCTTTATATTTATTGTTTTCCCCCCTCTTCTCTCTGGTAGACCCCGAGCCCGATGCTGCCCCTATGATCGACTACGTCACCGACGACTCTTCTTACTTTGCAACAGAGATTCTAGGCAAGCCCCCTCTTTGATCATTTCGATATCGCCCATTCTATTCTCTTATGCTTGCATTAGATTTTGCTACTGTAATTGATTGCTCCTATGCTGATGCATAGCCTGCTTTTGTACCTGCTTTCATACCTTACCTACTTATTCTAAACTGCTTAGTATAGGTTGGTTAGTGATCCATCAATGACCCCCACTTTGTCCCAGTTGCCCCGCTTTATGTTTGAAGACCCGATCTACGGGATCGAAGACCAGGCCCCGGCACCGCACATCATCACCCCCCTTAGTTATACGACTCTGCAGAGTTTCTATCGAGTGCCGAGGGTGAGACCTCATCAGCACTTCTGGTGTTAACCCTGTAGTGTAGCTATACGGTCGTGGTCATATCGAGGGTGATTCCGCCTTAACCACTTCCGATACGACTCTGTCGTGCAACCCCTCAAGTGTGAACCTCGAGGGTGGTTCCTCTTACGTTCACCTTGATGATTACATCGAGTGGAATCCATCGAGGGTGGTTCCTTAGGGTTCCCCTTGGTGTTAGACAGACGGTTACTATGATTACTATGACTTTTACACAGAACCATGTTACTTGCGAGTGATGTGGAGTCGGGTTGACCTAGAAGGTGCCCGCGAGATAATTATGAGGCGTGGCCAGGCATTCTTAGCCCTTGCCACAAGTCATCGAGATGGGGCGACGGGGTCACATCTTTCATGAGTCTCTGCTTGTTACCGCGCGTTCCTAATCCACTATGATTTGGATATTTGATTCGAGGGGCCTCTGGCCTGATAGCACTAACCATCACGTGGGCATAGTATGGGCGTTCTGCATCATATACATCAGCCGAATCTTATTAGACGTCGGCTGTTGGCGCTACCGGGTTGGACTGGTAAGCACTTGCCTTTTAAGGAGGTAGCTAGGTCTACGCTCACCGGCCGCCCGCATAGCGTCTTGAGGAGTTCGAGGCGATGGCCCAAGACCCCTGGGGCATAGGTTTAGACCGGCGTGCTGACCTCTCTATTAAGCCTAGGTCGAGTTGCGGCATATTATTTGGCCGAGGCCAGGCATGACCCAGGAAAATGTGTCCGATCGGAGTTAATCGAGCGTGGTGGGTAAGTTGGTGCACCCCTGCAGGGAAGAAAACATCTATCGATAGCGTGTCCTATGGTAACGGACACTCGGAGTTGTATCCCGATCGATACAACTAGAACTGGATGCTGAGGCATGTTTTGGATATTCTGCTTCGAGAGTCGAGAAAGGATCCCGGAGCGTTGATACAACAACATAAATATGACTTATGTTATACTACTCTACTCCCTCCTATTGCTGCAAGATGGTGGTTTCCAGAAGATGCTAGTCTTTGATAGGACTAGCTTCTCCCCCTGTTATTCTGGCATTTCTGCAGCCCAGTGCACATATACAGCCTTCCTTTGATAATGTTGCATATGTAGTGTAGATCCTTGCTTGATGAGTACTTAGGATGAGTACTCACGGTTGCTTTGCTTCCTCTTTTCCCCATTTTTTCCATTCTTCTCGGATGTCGCAACCAGATGGTCGAGCCCAGGACCCAGACGACACCACCGACTACTAGTAGTACCTCGAGGGTGCCTACTACTACGTACGTGGAGACCGCCGACGATCAGGAGTAGTTAGGAGGTTCCCAGGCAGGAGGCCTTGCCTTTTTTTATCGACGTTATTTTTGTGCTAGCCTTCTTAAGGCAAACTTGTTTAACTCATGTCTGTACTCAGATAATGTTGCTTCCGTTGACTCTTGTGTTTTCGAGCTTATGCATTCGAGCCCTCGAGGCCCCTGGCTTGTAATATAAAGTTTGTATTATTTTATTTGTGTCTAGGGTTGTGTTGTGATATCTTCCCATGAGTCCCTGATGTTGGTCGTACACATTTGCGTGCATGATTAGTGTACTGTCAAATCGGGGGCGTCGCAATGATCCTAACCTGGGATCGTAATCTGTTGCTCTTGATACAGTAATAAGTCAACTAGACATGATCCAGCTGGAGGTTAAACCACATTAATAGGTAAGTGTGCTTTCTGATGAGAGCGAACACTGAGTGAGGCACATCGCAGTTATCTTTGTAGTTTCCACTAAAAGACCACCAATTTGGATTTTTCCTTAGGGCCATGAAACGAAAATAGAAGGAAAATTTAAAGCATTCTTTCAGATAATCGATACTTTCAAGTGCATAGTAGTTCCTTCCAGTTAATTAAGTAGAGAGATAAACAATAATTGCAACTAAGATAAACAATTGTGCTCCACAAATATCCACTCAGATATTTGTTAGCTGCTATATTATAGAGCTCTATATCAAGATGTTCGATGATAATAAACTAGAAGCATAACTCAAATTATTTTGTATATGAATGCTACTCTATATTTAATATAGATGGAATTTAACTTACTTCAATGCCCCAAGCATATATCTGTAAAAAATAACATAAGTTTGCAATAAAAAATGTTGGTTTATCATTATAGTAATTTCAATGGTAAAAAGTAAAACCGACAGTAGTTAAATTTGTTACTTTTAGTTATGTTTTTAGGTACAGTATAAAATGGTATTTTGTAAATATTTTATCAATTTAAAACTAATCTGCGTATAGTGAATATAGTATATATAAAAGTAAAAGTGTAGTATAAATAAGTCATAACATAGAGATCGAGGTTTGTTGGGTGATGAACGATAATAGATCTCAATTGTGTTGTTCCCCTTGGTCGCTACTTATATGTGGTATGCATCTCCGGCAGAGACCTAGGACGGTCGCCCATGCTTGCCCCAGCGTTGGGTGCATTTGCGACCTACTAATGCTTTGGTTTATTTATAAGTGTGGTCTTTCAGGGCTTTTAATGTTTTACTCTTTTTAATGTTTTTGCATTATCTGTAGTTGTATCACTTACGCATCATCAGTTCATTCCAAAGGCAAGACGAGTATGGTCGCCTCTACAAGTTGTCGGAATTTCTTTCACTTGGCTACTAGGTTACGAAGTATAATAGAGTGCGGAAACAAAGTATAAGATGAAAAAAAAAATCAATCGAAAGTCATTCATAACAAACTCGTTTGTATAAACAGATTTTCAACAAATATCATTTATATTAAAATTGAAATTAAAAACAAGTAGCTAGTGAGTTATTTATTTATTTATGCAATATATGTTCATCTGTCTCAAAAAATAGTTCCGATAATCATGAAAAATGTTATGATATGTAACATTCATGTTATAGTCCGCGAATATCATAAAAATTCTTCAGATAGTTTACAAAACATGCTCATGCTGCTCATACAACTTGCTTTAGAAAAATATATTTTCATAGTTAAAAAGATAGGTGTATATAAGAATTGTCTTTTAGTTCATGATAACTCTCATAAAAACTAAAATCATGGATATTTATTAGGCTATAAGGATTGAACAAATAATGAACATTTCGGATATATCTTGGAAAATAAAAAATGGTTCTTTCTAATGAACATGTCTTTGTTTTGTGGGACAACTTTATAACCATGGGCGAACAAAATTATGTCCATACTTTATAAGTAAGGAGAAGAAAAAACATATAGGATATGAAAGACATGGCTAAAAAAGAAATGGTAAACCAGGGAGTGAAAAACACAAACAAATAAAATTGAAAAAGAAACAAGAAAAAATGCACAGATAATGAATTAAATAGAAGTATTCCTAGAAGTCTATACAAACACAAAACAAGGAACACTACCCAACCCAATACACCTTATGTGTAGGACGTGGAGTATTTGCTCCTGAGCTCAAATGCTCCCTCATGAATAGTAAAATCGAAAAAGATATTTCAAAAATTTATACAATTCTGAAAAAATTTTGTGGCCAAATTTGACAAATGTTATGTATTTTTGCAAAATTTCAGCACGAAATTACAATCATGGAAGTCGTGGCAAAATAAAAAAATGTTCCAAAAATGCTAGTTTTGAAACATTTTGGAGTGCTGATTTTGCCTTTCATGAATATCATTTCGTGCTGAAATTTTGCAGGCATACAAAACATTTGTCAAAGTTTATCACAAAAAAAATTAGAATTTTTGAATTTGTTCAATTTGTTTTTTATTTTACTGTTTACCACGGAGCATTTGATATTGGGATCAGAATAGGACATTTGTTATGTGGAGATGATACACCGTTTACTGCACAAAATAAGTGGCAAATAATTTTATTGTTCCACCTTGTCAATTGTGTGAGATCATGTGAACTTAGCATAACTCAGATAATTGGGTTTTTGTGGTGGAACAAACCAATCAGGGTTCAAGTCATAAACTTTGCATTCATTGTCGCATTTATCTAGATTTATTTCAGGCCTTCCAACAATGTACGTTCAATGGGAGAGATGTGTCGACTACAAAGGAATTCGTGACGACTTCGTTAATCTTAGGATGATGTGCCGACTCAGTCTCTCGAAGATGCTCATAGGGATAGAGTGTGTGCACGCGTGTTCATATATGTGAGTGTATGTGCGTATATATGAGTACTGTATTAAAAATGTGACTTCATCTCTTCCGTCCCATTCCCAAAATTATTGGTATTTGGCTCGCCACAACATGGCTAGGCTCCATGGATACCTGAATTTGCTGGACCTCTTTTCTCCCATTCACTACAATAAAAATACACTTCTATGATGATACGTGTTTGTCACAGTAGGTCACATTTTCTGTCATGCATGTACATCCATGACGATTTTATGATAGAATCAAGATAGTCATACATATGCTGTCATAGAAGTGTTCCATGACGTTACCAAAATTATCATCACGGAAGTGTCCACTTCCATGACGATAAATCGCGCGTCACAGAAGTGCTTTCGTAAGGGTGACCGACACGTGGCATCCACCGTAACGGAACGCCGTTAAACTATCGGGTCCGGTTTTGGATCCGATAACCCGTTAACAGCCCCGACCAATGGGGATTTTCCACGTGTAAAATCATCATTGGATGGAGAAAACACGTGTCGGCTCACCATTGGGACAGATGTCATCCACTCATTGGACAGAAGGCGCCTATGATACGTCGACACGTGGCACGGCCCAACAGAGGCACATTCTTGTGAAAAGGCCGGCCCGTTTGACTTGGTCAAAAGGTGGCGGGCCAGCCCATGGAAAGCCTGTTAACGGCTTGTTCACATATAGCCCATTTACAGCCCGCTAACCCAGGGCCCATTACGACCTATCCGAATTAGGCCTAGTAGCGTCATCTGGGCCGTCCAATATAATTCTAGCCCGTTTTAACTTCCGGCCCATGTATGTCCCATGACGTCTTTGGCTCATATGAGGCCCTTTGTAACTCTTGCCCCATTAACGACCCGTGGTGAAATTGGCCCGTAATGAACAATGTATCACTTTATAGCCATTAACAACCCGTTATTTCATTGGGCCGTTTCCAGCCCATGTTATCTTTCGGCCTTCTCAGGGCCCATTTATTCTTGGGCTCATTTCCAACATTCATTTACTTACGTCCCGTTACTGTCATTTTCTGCTTGTGGGCCAAATTCAGCTTGTGGTTACAGTCGGCCCGTTTGTGGCCCGTTAATACATTGGGCTGTTTTCATAGCGTCATCAAATACGGCCGATTAATGGCGGCCTGTTATGGTCGGCCCATGAACGGAAGATTCCAACTCTAGCCCGTTTATGGCCATAATGCGGTCTGTTATTGGCCCATGTTTGGCCAACCGATCATACGGCGCGTAGAAGGCCCATTGATGATACGGACCGTAGAAGGCCCATTGTGTCTATGATCCGTATAAGGCCCATTGTTTCTACGGCCCTTAGAAGGCCCATTGTTTCTACGGCCCGTAGGAGGGCCATGGTAACTACAGTAAATATGTAACCTATGGTTATTGTGGCCTAGTTTTAAAAAATAGGTTATTGCGGCCACTAGCAAACCACGAAAAAATAACTGGACTGACTACAAGCAAAGAAATAAACAAGACAATAAGAAAATAAATAAGCAAGCAACTTACGCTAGGCTATCACGGCTATTACACATATTACATCCAGTGGGCATCAAAGTTCGCCACCAGTGCAAATATAGGGAACAAAGCAGCATATAAACGCCGCAACAAAACAAGTTTAGAACTGAAACCACTTCAGAAGAGCTCAAGAAACAATATCTCGGGTACCTATAATGCTGGCAAGATGCTTATCAAGCTTATTAACTTTCTCTTGTTTGGCGCTTAAATCCTCAACACTTGCTGTTGCACCAGAAAGTATGCATCTGAATTCTGCAGGGACTTCCTCAGTCCTTCGGTTTCCTGTCGCATAAAATCTGATCGATGTCTTTCAACTTGAAGTTGAGACTCAAGAAGCCAAACTGATTCAAGCAACGAGTTCGAAGAGCTGGTGCCAGCAGTAGTAGCCAGTAACTCAAACATTACATCAAGACATGACTTTGGGGTTGTCTTAGTGTCTTCAATATAGTTTTTATCAGCTTTCTTGGAGACCAACAGGGATGCCTCACTATCTTGAACCTTATCTGCATTACTTCCTTTACCATTGCATAACGGGGTACTCTTCTCCAATATTTTATCCGCGTTCTAAAAGAGAAACAAATAAACCTATCACAGGTTTACAATGTAGTATATGAAACTCATTTTGGTAAACTAGTTCAGTAGTAAGGTGGACATGATAACAACATGAAACAAACATATGTAGTATGGTCACTGTATGGTCTATATCATTCTAGTTTATGTTGCCAAATCAAGATAGATACAGTTCAAATCATATCTATTTAAGACAAAATACCATAGACAGAATATAAGTGTGGGAAACTACACAACAATAACAACACTTGTAATGTGCATGGCATGAGAACATAATTGTTTATTCAATTGAAATTGAAATCAACATAGAGCAAGTTACAACAGCAAACACGTTAAAGAAACAGGTTTAAAACATACCGCTATGCGCCATTGGAGTTTCAATTGCATCCTTCAAATTTGAAATTAGTTGGTATGAGTAAATCTGAGTGATGCGAGGAGCAAAGTAGTATGAACCATAGCTACGAGAACCTGACCTGAGAATAATTCTTCTTACGCTTTAGCGTTCACTTGGGGTTCGAGTCTTTGGTCCTCGTGCTTTGGGCACTGCAGTTGCCTTACTAACTGCTCGTGTTTGGGTGCTCTGTGGTGGAGACGGTGCTGTGTCAACGGGAACTGGGTTACTATCTACTGGGGTTGGGGTTAGAAAGGGTGTAGTTGGTTCTCTGTCCAACTAGGTAGGGGTACAATCTGCGTGAGTCTGGGTTATGTGTGGTGGGGCTGGTTCTTGGGCAAGTACAACTGTGGTTCTATCTGCATCGACAGGTAGCACAATCTTTTCTGAAGACCGTGTTTTTACTCCCACAGATACTGCCATCACCCCCTCCAATTGAAATGACTGATAAACAAGAAAAGTAATTGAATGTACAGACATTGTAAGATAGATAGGTGCTATGGATAGTAGGGAAGAAAACAGGGCATGAAATAATTCGCATTTATGTTGTCTAACCAAACAGAATAGCAGGACATAATTTCACATATATGATGGCTAATTAAACAGGATAGCATGACACAATTTCATATGTATGATGGCTAACTAAACAGGATAGAATGACATACTTCATAATATGATGACTATGTAAACAGGATGACATGATATAACTATACGATGTGTCTATTAAAGTGGTTGGTATGCCATAAATCACAAACATGCCGTCGATGGAAACATGATGGCATGATATAATTCACGGATAGAATGACATAATTTAAAATATGATGACTATGTAAACATGATGAGATGATATAACTATATTATGTCTTTAGAAAATGGGTTGGCATGCCATAATTCAGATACATGATGTCTATGTAAACATTATGGCATGATATTATTTGATGATTTATATACTAAGGAAGTGAGCAGAGGGCAATCGCATACATGATGTGTCAACTATGGAGATGTCATTCAATATTGTGTATATGATGTAAAAACTAAGCATTGCAATACAACATATGCATGATATGAGTAATATAACCCTGCCAAGTTTGAGCATACACCTCAGGGGGATAATAGGACTCCTCCTCTGAAGAGCTATCTGTAACCAGCAAGATATCTGCTTCAGCAGGTAGCATTGTCTGCTCTGAAGACCTTATTTTCACTCCTGATTTCTCCATCACCAATTCAAATGGCTGATGCACAGGAAGAGCAGTTGAATATACGAACGTTGTCGACAAAAGCAATGAGAAATACAAAAAAAGGACGACATGATGTAATTCACATATATGACGCTTGGCTAAACAACATGGCATTTCATAATTCATATATATATAATGCCTTGCAACAAGATAACATTGCATAATTCACATATATAATGTCTTGCAACAAGATGGCATTGCATAATTCACATATATGGTAATTAGACACTAAACAGGTGACATTCACACAAAGCATGTCTAAACTAAGAAAATGACATACAATGCAAGATACCATACACACGATATGAGCAACATAACCCTGCCAAGTTAGAGCATGCACCTCAGGGGGGAAATAGGACTGGTCATCTGTCTCTGAATCCTCCTCTAAGGAGCTATCTGTAACCAGCAAGACATGCGCTTTGTCAGATAGCATTGTCTGCTCTGAAGACCTTGTCTCCACTCCAGGTTTTTCCATGACCGTGCCGAATGGCTGATGCACAGGAAGAGTAATTGAATGTACTAAAATTGTTGACAAAATTTAACACGTAATAAAAAAATGATGGCATGATATAACTCACATATAAGATGACTGGCTAACCAGGGTGGCAGTACAAAATTCACATATATGATGCCTGGCTAAACAAGATGGCATTGCATGATTCACATATACGATAAAGAAACTAAACAGATGGCATTGACACAAAGTATGTCTAAACTAAGTAGATGACATCTTTGATGTAGACAAAGCAATGCAAGGCACCATGTGCATGATATTACCAACATCAGCATGCCAAGTTAGAGCGAAGACCTCATGGGGTAAATAGGACTGGTCTTCTCCTTCTGAATCCCCCTCAGAACAGTTATCTTCCTCTTGATTACGATCCGAAATGGCTGGAGGGGGGATGCCTTTGCGCCCACCATGGAGCGACGTCTGCATGAAATTTTAGTGCCACGCAAGGCTCGTCTCTTTTGCTCTACATGACCAGTTCCATTGTGTACAATAACTGACATGCGTAGGAATAAAACATAGTGAGATTATGTAAGGAGTGCATGCACAAATCCAGAGTGATTGTAGAAAACTGTGGATAGACCCAAAACCAATGATAGCAGGCAGATAATAGCTTTAGTTAAATAAAAGATAATGACTCCTTTAATGTTTGTTTGCACCCAACATGAAACTCATAGTAGACACCCGAGATGAACCAGATAGTAGCAGATAGTACTGATTGCTGCCCCAATATGTACCCCACAACCATTTAAAAACTCAAGTTTCAGCATTAGTTCGAACCTGACTCGGAGTCTAATAGGTGAACATGACGATAATGTAGCATGTCATCATATTAAGCGATGCATAACGTAAGCAGACACGAAACAGTGCGACCTCTCTTGCGGACCCGTGTAGTCCTCAAGGTCATCTGCTCAGTTGATGATGGTAATGAAGTTGTCGTGGCTGCCGGCGGCGGGGAAGAAGACCCGAGGCGGCGAAAGACAGTCTGGAGAGCGGATCCCTGCTGTGGTGAACCCTTCCATCGTTGGAGCAGCTGAGCTGGGGTGGAACACAGCGCCGCAGGAGCAGGACAAACCACACAAGGTTTTCTTTGTCACATATCTGTAACAGAAGTAATTGTGTAAGGGCTTGTTTGAATTTGAGGATTCTAACCATGCAGGGATAGGAAATAGACAGGAATAGGATAGGAATGCACATGCAAAACAAAGAATTTAAAAACACGGGATTTCTGCCAATTTGGGCGCTTGATTCACAAGAATTGGAAGATCACAGGATGCAAAGAAGCATGGTGAAATCAAGTCAAACCACAAGAAAATGTATGGTTATAATGCTATTATGCTACTATCTCTTAGTCTTGTGCTTCATGAATAGGAATATGAAAAGGAGGACAAGTGGAAATTAGAATTCCTACGGTTTTTCTTTCAAGGAGACACTAAAGGAACAAATCCTATAGTTTTCCTTTGCACCAATTTCATGAAAGTAGTACCATAGGAAACTTCCCAATTCCTATGTTTTTCATTCACTTTTCCTTTCAAGCACTGGCGATTCTAGTAGGAAGGCTTGAGCAAGGAAAAGCCTACACTAAAAACATGTTTTTGTGCTACTATTATTACTTTGGACCCAGGCCACTGCCCTACTAGCTCAACTCCCAGATGCATCGACAAATGCACAGCTCAAACGCGCAGAGATAAATAATGATGGCGTTCAAGAGAGTCCATCACAGATAGATAATTTGCCTGGTACCTCACTGCTTGTCATATAGTAGGATAAAATAATCGTATTTCACGTTACTACGTGTGCTCAGTGGATAATATATATAACATGTAGAGTAAGAAAGAGATGCAACAAGTGTACAACCTCTTTGGTGAAGCCATGTCGATCTTAGCGTGATTTGGTTGGCCAGTGAGGATGCTCCGACTGACTTGGCTGTTGGAGGAGGGGAAGGAGATCTTAGGCGTCTGGAGATGGAGCCCGAGGTACTGCTCCGCTGCGATGGAGGGTTTCGTCGTTGGAGTAGCTCCGGTAAGTTGTACGGCGCCGAGGCTGAAGCAGGACAAGAGAGACAACGTTAACCTGAGTGGAATTCTAATAGCATCTCCAATAGATGACATAAAATACATAACCACAAAATGCTAGATGTAAAATACATGAACCGCTCATCTCTGAATTTAACTGTCGGAACTGAATTTAACTGTCGAAACTGAACTTAACTGTCGAAACTGAATTTTGCTGTCGAAACTGAATTTACTGTCGAAACTGAATGCACTAGAGGTGAGGCTACACGTCAGTCGACTGAGTTTTTCATCTCTGATCAGTCAATTTTGCAGCCGTTGGATACGAAATCAAGGGCCCATGATTCATCTTCAACCTCCACCCCCGAGCCGCCAGCCACCACCGGCCAAACAGCCGCCCGCCGCCCATGACGGCGGTGCCGCCCGCCCCAAAAACACACCCCATCGCCGGTCCGCCTCCGCCCCGGCCATCCCTCTAGCCCCCCCCCCCCTTGCCGAGCTTTTTCACCGGCGATCCCCACGCCACCACCCCACCACCGCCGACGACCACCGCCCCTACCCTGAACCCTAAGATAGATAGTCGGGTACCTCTCTGGCGAGCCCCCCACCCAGCTGGGGGTGGTTCGTCCGTAACTCCGGCGAGCCCCCCACCCCCGGAAAACGATCGACCCAAAAGTCGATTCGATCAAGTGAAGCTAAATCGAGCAGCATCGCAAGCAAGAGCAAGAGCGAGAGCAGCATCACGAGCAAGAGCAGGAGCAATAGCAAGAGCAGACCAGGCAGGGGACCAAGAGCAAGAGCAGAGCAGAAGCGCGTGCGAGAGCTAAAGCAGCAGCAGCTCCTACTGATGTGGACGTCGCCGCCGAGGTAGCGACGCCGTGGAGGAAGTGGCCGGTGACGCCGCCGTGGATGGAGCCGCGCCGTGTCGGCTCGGGACCGAGCGGCGGCAGCACCGTGAGATTGAATCAAGAAGAAAATGCGGCGATTAGTGTACAACCTCTTTGGTGGCGCTGATTAGGCCGCAGCTTCATCCGAGGAAACGGTGATGATGCTGCTCTTCCGGTGGTGCAGGTGAAGACGGCGGTGTGGGAATGGAGGTGGCGCGAAAGACGAGGGGAACGTCAGGGCAGCTCCTTGGAGGTGGAGGACTGGGTGCCTGAACCGGCGGGATGACGAGATCGACGACGGATCCTCATCCGGTATGGTGGATGAGGGACGTCGAGGTGTTGCTGTGGATGACGTCGTCGAGGAAGAGGCTCCGACTGGGTGGCGGACGGAGGAGGGTGTGGGGCTTCGCGGGTTTTCGCGGCCTCGATGTACGAATGGGTGGGCGGATGGGATGAGAGTGGGGAACAATGGCTTAGGGACGCGCTTGTCCGAAATGTGGGGTAAGTTATGAAAGTACCCCCATCAATTTGAGGCGGTTCTTTTGGTTCAGGGGTACCACAGGCATTTCGCGTGCCGGGATTTCACAGTAGGTGGGAGTTTTCATGCGCGTTGTAATTTTGGAATAGCAAGGCGCGGGTTGAGATGGAGGGAGTTGTCGGAGCACAAGGAGACAAAAATATATCTTAAATATTTCAGGGTAACAAGGCGCGAGTTGAAGAGGCAGGAGTTTCGCAGCACGATAGACAGAGACACTAGCTTGAAATTTCGGCATAACAAGGCACGGCTTGAAATTTTGGGAGAACAAGCATAACGTGTACCCAAAAAAAGACAATTCGCACCTCATCACTAGAGAGAGCCATGTGCCGTTTTACTATATTACTAGAAATGCATTCAAATACAACAACAAAAAACTTAAAAAATCGGGACAACAAACATAACGTGTACAGTACCAAAACAATTTGCACTTCCCTCAACAATAAAAAAACAATGTGTGTTGTCTAGCATATGGACTAAATTTGAGTACATTTTCTCTGTTTGAATGGGATTGTACTTGGGTTAGTTATACGACCATCTAAATATTATCTTCACAACACAAGACATGAATATAGGAGAAGTAAATTCCTATATAAATACGAACCTACATGTACATACGATCTCAAATTCAAATATATGTATCCATTTTGTGTTGAATTCAAATCATAGTACATGTATGCTCTAGCTAGATGTTTGGAATCTAAACCATGTATGATATACTACGTACAATATGTTTAACACGCACAACACACACACAAACACCATTTGGACTAGTAAGGTACACGTGCATTGCACGCATGAGATTTGGCAACCAAATTATGAATAAATACCACATTATAGCATGTAAGCTTTGAGTCATATATGCATGATGTAGATTTTCATTTAATTCTTATAGTTCATTTCATTCAAAATCATCTAGTTTTATAAGAAAGCTAATCTATTTTAAGATTCATGGAATTGTGCATTGTAAGACATAAAGTAAAAAACAAATAATGGCAAATCATGTAAAAAAACATTTGGGCAATTCTGATACGGAAGATTCTAAAACAAATAAGAAGTGCTTGTGTTTTGAGGTTTGTGCATTATGCTTAAGTTCAACCATGGAGTCTCCTAGATTGTACATGTGGCGAAATCTGGTGGAATCTAGATGATATCCAACGGCCAGTAGTGCTCAAATTTGCCATCTCTGCACCATCGGATTCGCCTCATCCAATGACCATCTTTCAAAGTTAAAGTTACCCGCACATAATATAAAAATTATAAAATATAATTGACGGTGTCCTGGACTAGGGGGTACTCATCATGTTGTCTCCCGATTAGTTAGATTGGGCCGAGGACCCCCATGACCGTATACTCATGGGCCAGTTCGGACAGCTCCTGCCGCATACAAGGAAGACTCCACAAGACTTGTCGCCCAAGTCCTAAACCCTAGGCCTACGGTGTCTTATATAAGCCGAGGCCAGGCTAGTCAATAGACAAGCTCATATTCATTACTACAATCTCGTGATAGATACGTGTACTCTGTACTACACCCATATGAATACAATCAAAAGCATCATGTAGGGTATTATCTCATCAAGAGAGCCCGAAGCTGTGTAACCCCGTGTCCATGTTACCATCGCTCCAAGACGCCTAGCTTAGGACCCCTACTACGAGATACGCCGGATATTTAACCGATATTGATGCTTTTATTGAGAGCCTGCTGGGTGATCGTCACGGATCGATGGGATAATCAGGTGATACTTTTTTCAGTTAGATCTGTTCCATACAACTTAATTTCTTTAAGAATTGTTGTTCTTGGATCGCTATTTTTCGTAGGTTTCTCCGATGTCGAGTCTGATCTTAATTGGATAAAGAGAGTTCCTGCGCGGCGGCTGTTAAGCAGAAAAACGCCCAAACAGCCGAGAGCCGTGGAGGCTGCGTCCGAACCAAAGACGCACTAGCCTAGGTCGCCTACGGTCCCTGGTCGCTAAGGACGCATGAAGCTTGGAAATTTCCTGTTCGGGCGGCGCACATACAGGGATGATCCCTTGTCTTCTCTTCTTTTTTTATCCAAAAGCAACGATCCAGCCTTTCTTACCTCGGTGCAGGCAAGTACTACTACTAATATGCTGGTTTTGTAGCAATGTTTAACTAATCCCTGGCTGCTACCTTAAATTTGGGCTGGCATGCAAAGCAAGACCTTGGAAAGATCAAATTCGATGGAATAGATGCCCACGTGGAATCCACTCAAAAGTTCTTGCGCTTTCTGTGGTCTGGACCTCCGCACAAAGTGTCTTACGGGATCACCGACGAGTTGCGGCGATGTTCGCCAGCTGCGGCACCCGTGTTCGGCCGTCTCTCGGCTGTCTCGATTCAATTGGACGGGGTCGGTGTGTACCAGATTGGTTGTTGCTAAATCGGCAAACCATCACGTGCTGACTTCGAGGGCGATTAAAAAACAATTGAGGCGTTGCTCCCCTCACAATTGACATCCAGGTGATATTTTTCCTTTGTGCTTATTTGAATTGCACTAGAATACTTTTTGCCAGCTCTTGTTGTGTTTCTTTTTTAAAGCCGAGGCAGCAGATGTGCGTGTTGCACGCAAGACCAACCTGGACATAGATCAGCACAGGGACGAGATGGCAGCATGAGTTCGGCCTGTGTCTGAAGTCTATGGACATCCGGCGGCCGAACTCTGTGCCAGCGCAGGGGACACAGCCTGAGCTATCCGATTCCCTCACAGCATCGTCGGATCACGCTGAACCCGACTCGCGTCGACGCCTTCTTCAGTGCCCAAGGTATATTTTTAAATTAATTGCTTCACTTAAATTAATTAAGTGGAAGTTTTCTATTATTATTATCTCTTTTTTATTACTGTTGGCTTGCACTCTTTTATGTGTGTAGGTAATCAACTTCGACTGTGTCACACGGTCAACTCTATGGGCCGATGGCGTCGTCCTGCCTGCATCGATCTAGTTATGGCGTCGCCTCAGCGCGCGTCCTTGTGCCAACATCTCCGCGACAACTCTGTCGAGACGACCTTGGCATTCAGGCCACATTTCTTTAATTATTTACTTTACTTAAATTCATTAAGTAGAGGATTTATATATATATATATACATAAATATATTATTATCTCTTGCTTGCACTATCTTATCTGTCCAGGCAGTTGACTTAGACCGGCCCGCACTGTCACCTTGGCGTGCCGACGTCCGCAACCTAATTATGTCATCACCTTGGCACGCTGCCCTCTGTTGGCAACCCCGCGTCGCCGCTTCATCAACCTAATCGGCCGGAGACTCCGGCATCACCCCGCCGACTTGCTTCGTCACCTCGGCTAAACTGGGAGCTTCAACTCTCCACAGCGGTCATGCTGTGTCGCCTCTTCGGAGTGCCCAGCTCTCCGCTCGGCCACCTTGGGGCCAGCTTGGGGGCTGGAACCTTGTCCCGCATCAAGCTCGGACCGCGTCATCAATGCCGAACACATTAACCAACTAAGTCGCTTTCATGCTCAAAGTTTCAAATTTCAAATTTGTGTTCGGTTCGACCAAGCATTATACTTTTTTGGCAAAAAATTGTTTATGAAAAACTTCCTTGTCAAAACTTTGTTTTACCCCGTTTACTTGGGGGCTTCCTTTATGAAGCTTTTCCTCTTGCATATGATTATACTTGTATGACTTCGTTCCTTGTTCGTGTATTACGCCACAATATGCACCATGTTGACTTAAATGTTCCGCAAGCTGGGTTGCCTTGCTCCTGTGTTTACCCCTATGTTCCTGATTGTTCGGCTAGGGAGTAAAGGGAGCACCTCTGCGATTGTCACGATCGGGTCATCCGAGCTCAGACCTCAGACTAGGTGAAGCCGAAAGCTAGCGGTCTTATTGTTTTCAATCATGATCGGCACACAACGGAACTCATGAATACAAAAAATCTATTGCACAAGTCTCATAGTAACAATGAGCAACCGTAGAAAGGTATCGGTGGAGGTACTATTTTCTTCGAAGATGCTTCTTACACTTTGTTAGTAATATAGCATAAGTTCCCTGAGCGCGCTTTGTCTGTTACATCCTTATGGCCTGATTGCCTGGTTATCGGAAACACCGTCGATATTCTCGACAGGTGGAGTACATAACATTTTCGGCCCTTGACCTAAGAGGGAGAAGCCGACGGTCGGTTAAGACACGTTTAAAGTTCGGGTGAACATAGATATGACATACGTACTTCGGTACATACAATCATTATACATAAAATTCTTTTACCCAAGTCACTTGGGGCCTCTTAAATTTACATGAGCCATTTTATGATAAGTGTTTTCCTCTTGGTCGTTGCAAAGTCTTTTTATACCGCTCCTCTTTCGACTCGAGTATATGGTCAATAGCCGGATAGTCTGTCTTCTCTCTAAAAGCCGCTCTATTGTAGTTCGCTAAACTGGATTCGGAGAAGTACCCCGCCTTTGGGATAAGGAGCTTGAAGCTGTAGGTGAGCCGCGTAAAGTCTTGAGATCGGATGTGTCATGTTAAAGCACGACAGAAGCACATTTTTTTTTTCCAATTTTTGGATTGGCACCGAACACTTGATCTTGTTCGGACGTCAAGTTTTTACTGGCGTTTTTTGGTTTTCCAAGCTTATGGCACTTTTAAACTATTTATGTGTTTCCAGCATAAGTCTCGCAGTGCAACGCCGGACACCTTTAGAGATTCGGGAAAAACATTCTCGGATATTGTTATATATGCATCGGTTTCGAAGTTTGTCTTTGGCCAATAGTTGGGTTGCCCGGCTCCTGTGCTTGCCTCCTACGTTTCGCTTTGTTCAGCTAGGTGTGCAACGGGAGAACCACTGCGATTGTGCTTCCAGCTCCCATGGTTAAGCACCTTAGTGGAGAAAGCCAAAAACTGACTGTCACAATAATCGCAAACTGGTCAGCGATCCGATGAGCTATGTTAAATGATGGGCCGTTCATAACATTGGCGTAAGTGTTTACGGCTTGACCTCAGCTATCGCCGAACATTAACCGGGGGCTCGTAGCTAGCTTTCCTAGTTTAAAGCTCCGATGACTAAGTGAAAGTTATAAAGCCAGGATATCGGATTGCCTCGTTTCCGCTAACACAACCGCCTTCGGGCACCGAGACGTCGGCTAAGGGTTGTCTTGTTATTGCGGAAACACCCTGCGTAGTATCTACAAAGGGTAGAAGCCGACGATGGGCCACTTTCAACTGATAAACGGTCGCTATGGAGTCAAAATAAGTATATATCATGAGCGTTTGTATTCATTATACAAGCGTTACCTTCCGTAATCATCGTTACATAAAGCCATAAATATGCATCAATTTGACTTAAGATTTTGGCCAAGCTGGGTTGCCTGGCTCCTGTGCTTACCCCTACGCTCCCGATTGTTCGGCTAGGTGGTAAAGGGAGCACCTCTGTGATTGTTACCACTGGGTCATCCGAGTAAGTACCTCGGGATCGGGTGAAGCCGAAAGCTAGCAAATCTTAAAGGATCACATTGGTCGGCAACGATGGAAGTGAAAATTTTGGTTCATTAATACCATAGAGTTCGGGAACTTTCCCCAAACTAAATCCTCAATATCTTCCTCCCACATTGATCGGTTGTGAGGTTTCATGGTCATGATAAGCATGACGACCCACAGAAAGGAACCGATAGCGGGACTATTTTCTTTGGAAGATGGTTCTTACGTTAAAAGGTAATATAACATATCTCTCTGCGTACCTTTGTTAATAAAACCGTATGGCCGGATTGCCTTGTATGCCATAAATCTTTGCCCTCATAACGGCTTTATAAAGTAACACTCCTCGGCTACTGGCCGAAGAGGTTGAAGCCAATGGTCGGTTAACAAAGTTTTGTGCAATGCGGATCCGAGCATTAATGATGTAAAGTACTTCGATCATAGAATCATTACACATAATTTGTGATTTTACTATGGACGTCGATCCTTAATTCGGCCTCCCATGCACGCATTATGGCTCGGGGGCTACTGGGCTCCGGGCTTATCATTTACTAATATTAAAGGGGTACATCGATCCCCTGATTCGGTGTTGCCAACTGATCAGTGTCTCGGGGGCTACTGCATTGATAATCCAATACAGAAAATTTAACGTGCAATATAGTTTTCGAGGAGATTATGATCCTCAGGTTGGTCGGCCGCACCCAACCTGAGTCTTGAGGACTTAGCACACCGCTTTTTGTGTCCCGAAGTATTCTACCGAGCTAGGAGTTGATCCTCAGGCTAATTTTGCAAATCAACCTGAGTCTCGGGGGCTACTGGGATCAGAGGTCTTATGTCATCCTTCAGGTGCATCTCGGGTTTTTAGACCGACACACACATTGAGGGCTACTGGCTATATATCTTGTCAGTAAATAGATTGCATCAATCGAAAATAAAATCCGCAAACAATCAGCCCATGACCGAGGTGCTGAACCACCTCGAAAACATTTCGGGATATAGCTCGGATGCAAGTGGCTGGCTCCATAAAGGGCATTTTTGGCATTAAGCTCGGCTAAACTCCTTCAACTTTTTTGAACCAAGGTGATGTATGACACCTCGAATATAGTCCGGCGTTGGAGCTCGGATACAGTCCGGCGTTGGAGCTTGGACACAGTCCGGCGTTAGAGCTTGGACACAGTCCGATGTTGGAACTCGGATACATTCCGGCGTTGGAGCTCGGAAGCAGTCCGGCGGTGGTGCTCGGCTGCTAAAGATACCTCGAATGCAGTCCGGTGTTGGAGGTCAGACGCAAGAGGACGCTGCCACCCGGGAACAACTTCAAACCCGAGGTGTGGCATAAAAATAACAAGGCATTGATAAAGGCTGGAAACTTAAAGGGGCTTCTCGGATACCCGACGTGTAAAGTCTTCGGATGCACTTCGGCGATCCTCAACGTCGAAGATGAGAAGATTTGTTGAACCAGTTTTCAAGACCGACGACCGAAGATGAAGAATAGTTCGGAAGAATCGAGGAGCGTTCGCAACTTGAAGACCGGTTCAGGGTGCTACTGACGGTGTCCTGGACTAGAGGGTACTCACCACATCGTCTCCCGATCAGTTAGATTGGGCCGAGGACCCCCATGGCCGTATACTCATGGGCCAGTTCGGACAGCTCCTGCCGCATACAAGGAAGACTCCACAAGACTTGGCGCCCAAGACAAGGACTCTCCTAAACCCTAGGCCTCCGGTGTCTTATATAAACCGAGGCCAGGCTAGTCAATAGACAAGCTCATATTCATTACTACAATCTCGTGGTAGATACGTGTACTCTGTACTACACCCATATGAATACAATCAAAAGCAGCATGTAGGGTATTATCTCATCAAGAGAGCCCGAAGCTGGGTAAAACCCCATGTCCATGTTACCATCGCTCCAAGATGCCTAGCTTAGGACCCCTACTACGAGATACGCCGGATATTGAATCGACAATAATATATAGGGGTATAGATATATATATGTGATGCGAAAGCCACCCATCATCTCCAATTAGAATAGTGTGTCCATGCACGGATGCAATGTGGCCAAACGATGTCTGCCATCGATATCTCAAATTCAAATCAGTCTGACCTTGTTCAATGTTTATACATTACAACATGCTCGTTTCCAGACCACATCGCGCAGATCTCCGTTATATTCATGCATGCATGGGTTTCAAACATCATGATCTCTTATTAAAATATTTGAATTCAACTTTACATTGATTATGACCTCACCTAGTCTTTTACACCCACACAGTCGTCTTCTCTTTATAATTGTACCACTAACTTTCTCTCGTGCATGCATGCACACACACTACGAGTCGGCATTATCCATCGCACACATGCAATCTTTTTCTTCAGGTCGGTCTCCCATGAAGGCACACACACACACACACATCCCCCTTTCCATCATATCGGGCATTCTTTATCTCTCACGCGTGCATTCGCAATGATCAATGTTCCTCTACGTGTGTGTGTACATAGCTAGGTCTTTCATAGTTTTCCACACAAACCGATCAATCTATATATCTAGTGAGGTCTCACCCTCTTTCCCACGTCCACATCGATCAATCTATACCTCTCTATATAGGATTACGGGGTTGTTTGGTTTGAGACTAAGTTTGCCAAAGCTTGCCACACCTAAAGTTAGGCAAATTTGACCAACTTAGGTGTGTGTTTGGTTCTAGCCACATCTTAGGCAAGCCACACTATGGTCCCACATCACATACACACAACAAGTGTGGCAAGATTCCCTTAGGCTTGCCAACTTGTGGCTCTCATTTTTTAGAACTAACCTTAGGCAAGTTTGGCAACATTGTATGGCAAAGTGTGGCACTCCTAGGCCTAGAACCAAACAGCCCCTACATATATAGCTAATACACCAGCAATAATTATATATCCAACGTCCCCCTCTCATCATCCATGCCTTCCGCTTCATCTCTCAGACGTGCGCACAATGGCAAAGACAGGGGGCAGCAAGGGCCCTGCCCCCCCCCCTAACATAACTATATATCGAGGCTAATATGAATGTGATCATTAGACAATTGCTGGTAAAAATGGTTTAAGTTCATGAATTGTCCCTCCTCTTAAAGGATTAGCAATGCTTGGCCCCCTAGCTCATTTATTTTTCATGGCTCCGCCACTTCGCGCAACAACGCACGTTCTTGCCCCCTCTCTCTAAATATCGATCTCGCACTTGTGCACTCCTTCATAGTCTCCCTCCACTCGGCCCCTCGCACCATCTTCTAGCCCCCCACCGGATTTTGCCACATGTACAATCTAGCAGACTCCATGGTTGAACTTAAGCATAATGCACAAACACTAAAAAAAATACACTTCCGTGATGATACGTGTTTGTCACAGTAGGTCGCATTTTTTGTCATGCATGTACATCCATGACAAATTTATGACAGAATCAAGATAGTCATACTGTCTTTGTCGTAGAAGTGTTCCATGACATTACCAAAATTATCATCACGGAAGTGTGCACTTCCATGACGATAAATCGCGTCCTGAAGTGCTTTTCGTCAAGGGTGACCGACACGTGGCATCCACCGTAACGGAACGCCGTTAAGCTATCGGGTCGGGTTTTGGATCCGATAACCCGTTAACAGCCCCGACCAATGGGGATTTTCCACGTGTAAAATCATCATTGGCTGGAGGAGACACATGTCAGGTCCGCGCTAGCACAGGTGTCACTCATCCAATGGGCGAGACGCGCCTATGATATGTTGACACGTGGACCGACCCATCAAGTTTAAATGGGCCGGCCCAACTAAAGGCCCACAAGATTTTGCGGACCATAATGGGTCGGCCCAGCTAAAGGCCCACGAGATTTTGTGGGCCATAATGGCTAGCCCGACTAACGACTCCACAAGATTTCGCGGGCCATAATGGGCGGCCGGTAAAGGCCCACAAGTTTTTTGTTTGCCATAATGGGCCGGCCCAGGTAAAGGCCCACAAGATTCTTGCGGATCATAATGGGCCGGCCCGGCTAAAGGCCCACGAGATTTCGCCGACATTAACGGGCCGGCCCAGCTGTAGGCCCACAATAATTTGAGAGCCCTAGTAGGCCGGCCCATTAACTGGCTGCCATGTTTTGGGCCAAATGTCGGCCCATATTTGATCCGTTCCATTAATGGCCTGCCATGTTCCGGGGCTAATAGTGGCCCATATGAGATCCGGCCCGTTAAAAATCCTACCATGTTCTGGGCCAAATTACGGCCCAGATCAGGTACGACCCTTTAAGAGGCTATGGGCTCAATTGTGGCCCATATCGATTGACCCGTCAGCTGGACACTATGCTTTTGGGCCCACTTGCTAGAGGCCCACTTAGTAATTCGGCACGACATTAGTTTTGGCCTCTTAAGGACCCGTTTAACATTTTGGCCCTATATTAATTTCGGCTGTTAAATGCCCGTCATATAGTTGGGCCTAACTACGGCTGGTTTGTATCCGCCTGCTTTCGTACCGATATCTGATTGGGCCAAACAAGGACCGAGACAATTTTGGCATGTTAAAAGCCCGTGATTTGATTCGCACAATCATGGGCTGGAGTTCATTTCGGGCTGCTACCGGCCCGTTAGCTGTTCGGCACGTTTTAGGCCCAACCTACATCGTGATTGCATGACTGCCCGATTATGTACCGTAATTTTACGGTTTGGCCGGTTTACTGCGAAGACAGTAAAATAACTGCAGCATTGTGAATAAGAAAAAACCTAGACTATACAATAAAGAAATTACAGCATATTACATCCACTAGGCATCAAAGTTCGCCACTATGATAATAAAGCAAAAGCAGACAGCAGAGTACATACACTGGGCATCAAAGATCGCCACCAGTGCAAATAAACACGCCGACAAAATAATATACAAAACGGACAGCACTTCAATAGAGTTCAAGAAAGGTTAGCCCTGCTAGGGAGCTGTAGCGCAAGCAGCTGAGCAAGATGATGAGACTGCGCTTGTTCAACACTTAAATCTTCCTCACTCTAAAAGATAAACAAGCAGACAGATGACAGGTTTTGCACATAAAAGTATCAGTGCTGACAATTCATCACATTTCTTACTCACGAATAAAGTGACACAGTTTAAAATTGCATTAACACAATATGGTATTTTTCAGGTCAAGACATGGCAGGAAATGACATTGTGAAGGAGTTGGCGACTTCACGACACCTTTGGATTACGGATCAAGAACTCATAAGTATCAATGGTTAGTGTCTTGTCAATTTATCCCATTTCAGATTGGCAAATAAAGAGATGGTTTAAATTCCTCCATCTCGAATTACTTGTCATCAAAATGGATGTGTCTAGAACTAAAATACATCTAGATACATCCATTTCAATGACAAGTATTTTCGGACGGAGGAGTAGTAGAATGATATGACATTGTTCATAGTTAAGACATTGCGAGAATATGACATTGTCTTTGTAGTGGGTAGGTTCACCACACCTTTGGATTACGGATGAAGAGCGAAGCATACATGCAGTGCAAAGAAGATCACTTTCTCTGTATACTTTAATTTACATGGTATGAATAAGGAACTTGGTTGTACAACTGAAAACTTAAATTGAGAAAGGACAAACTTTTGTTTATGAACTACTCCTCCGTTCTAAAATAGATGACCCAACTTTATACTAACTTCAGTACAAAATTGGGTCATCTATTTTGGAACGGAGGGAGTACATAATAAATTTTAAACATGCAATTTGATGAAAACACCAAAAATAAACAGTGTTGCAGTCGTGCCTAACCAAATATATACAACAAAGTTTGAAGGCTTGAGATGGACAAACTTACATTATTGGTGAAGACAGGCTCTATAAAGGCCTTGTCCATGTTGATGGGGGGGGGCAATTCAAGAAGTTTACCACAGAATCTTCTTCAAAAGCATTGCCTTTATTCTACATTATGTTAAGATTAAATATAGATGTGATAATATCTGAAAAATGGAGAATATTTAAGATAAGATGAAGAGTGATGCTACATAACCAAGTAGCTATAAATGTAAGTGCAGCGATCACAGGCAAAAGGTACAACCAAGAGCATTGCACAGCTAAACTTCTTGATTACCAACCTTATGGTAAGAGTAAATATAGATCTGATCATGTAGAAAATGGAGGGCAAAGGAAAATAAGCTGCAGTGATGGTACATGAACAACTACCTGTCATTATAAGTACATCGATAAAGGACATCATGTACTTACAAGAACAATGCAGAGCTAAAAAACATTGGCATTGGATACTTTGAAGAATTTGGAGCGAACAATTGATAAGCAAGCTATCATGCATACTCTTGTCACATAATGAACCAGGTATGTATGCAAATGCAGTGTCTGAGGACAACAGTACTAACAAGAGCAAAGCAGCGGGCAGCATATTTGCGATATCACATCATTCTTTTCAAACGAATTCTTCTTCAAGCAAATTTCCTGCAAACAAGATCCGTAAGGCACATGCGGAAAAGTAGAAGTTCAAATTGTCATGTGATTTCATAGGCGATTACCTCATCACAGGAGCGAGACCAGTGCATAACAATGTTTTTCCATTCAATGTCTTCTAAATTTAGCACAGGAGACTTCACCGGAAATTCGTTTATAGATTTGCCACCAAAGTGTGATTTCCTTAGGTAACACCGATACTGCTGCAATGCTTCCTTGAAAAGCACAAGCAAGCTTTCCTCGTCATGACTATCCAGATTGACCCTCGCCTAGTTACAACAATGTAATGTAAATCATTGATGTGTTCAATCAGCAGAAAACAAGAAAATAATAACCATCAATAATAGCCATTACACGTAAGTTGGACAGGAAGATGTGAAAATGGTGTTTGTCTTCACAATAATCTTCCCATGATGGGAATATATGCGCGTAGTCCCTAACAAAATTGAAAGCATTGTCTTTTAAACTAGGAATAAATGGAATGGGGTTCCAATCTGTAGGAATTGGCCGTCTCTACAGTTGGGATAGGTCTTGACGGTGGACTTCTTGTACTTTTTCTTTGGAGTGAGATTTTTACGTGATACATTTGGTGCTATGGCAAATGAAATCGGTATACCTTTTCTTTGGAGTGCAGGTCCTGTGTGGTGGGGCTAGTGGTGTGGCCTTGAAGTATGGGTACAGTCTGCCGGGAGTCGGTCCCTACGTTTTGTGTCACAACTCTATCGAACATGGTAAAGAAGAGCAAGCAGATTTTGGATAATAAAATGTTGGTTGTGCAGTGCCCACACATGATGAACGAGAGCGCATTAACAATGCAACTTCCAGCTGTCTCTCGACCATTTCAGGCGGTTGGATGAAGACCCTACGTCTCCTAACCCTTCTTCTTCCTCGTCTGTGATTCTTCCCACTCTGAGAACACCTTGCAGACCGCCCGGCAGACCACCGGCCCCCACCGCCTTTGTGCTCCTCCGCCACCCCACCCCCCACCAGCGTCGAGTTTTCTTCGTTCGTGAGGCCCCCAACCACCGAGCCCCTTGGATCGCACCGGCGAACTCCGGCGAGCTCTGAAAAATCGACTAACCCAATTTTGAAATTTAGTCTACTGTGATTTAACTAGTGTGGAATATAAAAGGGGAAAACCATAAGCATTGGGAGTATAGTGTTGAGCGTGCCATGGTGAATCTGAAGGTGCAAACCGGACAAAGGCAACCATAACCAAGACAAGAAATTAGAGTAAGCGGTGGCGATCTATTTTCTTGCTGCGATAAATAAGTTGAGTGAATCTGAAAGAGTTCCACCTACAGTGCGGCGCCGATGTCGCATCTGGTGAGAATTTGACGGTCTTTGGGGTAGCGATGGTACATCGGCGGTGTCGGCGATTACGGGAGCAGGGGTACCCAGGACTTGCTTACTGCGGCCTCTTGGCGTGGCTCAAAGGGTGGCCAGATGGCCCATCTTCATCAACACAAGCTCAAGACCCTCGCGAGGCTAAGCCTCATGAGGCGGATGACGGGGAGCTTCCTCGAGCACGCAGCCTCGTCAGGCTGGCTCGCGAGGAGGCGGAGAGATCAAGGCGGGGTACCTCACGAGGTGCCCATGACGCAAGCCATGACGACCAAGGGCGCCAGGCGCGCACCAGCCCGCGCAGTGTCCTCATTTCCTCTTTGGTGCAAAGGGAGCAAGCGCAGGCGAGAGCATCAAGAAAAGGCACCCATTTCGGTGCAACAAGACCAATACCGTCGCCACGGCAGGAAGGAAGTCATCGTGGAGCCCAAGCCGGCATCACCACCAGAGCCTTTGGCAGGCGAGGACCAACTTTAGTCAGGATAAGTGTACCAGATGTTCCCCTTCAAAATGGCCAATTGTTGGCGCCCTTCCCGTTCAATATTTGGAAGAGGCCCAGAGCCTCTGCCTATAAATAGGACTAGCCACCCACAGGGTAGAGGCATCTTGGAGAGAGGCATCTTAGAGAGATCCAGAAATCTCGCCTCATCTTAGCTCGATCCAATCCGATCAAGAGCCTAGCCACAAGAACACCTCGCCCTCGCGAGGCTGTTCTTCCTTGTACTGTTCATCATCAACCCCAGAGGCAATCCACCACACCACAAACTAGAGTAGGGTATTACACCACAATGGTGGCCCGAACTAGTATAAACCTTGTGTCCCTTGTGTTGCTCTTCGTGTAGTTCTAGATCCTTGCGAGGCGACGAGGTGCAGGTAGGTAGGAGGCGAGATCTCCGCGCGCACCCTGAGTTCGAACCTAGAGGGTCTGGGGAACCCGAAATCCGACATTTGGCGCCCGGGTAAAGTGCGCGGAATTAAATCTTCCGCCCGCCTTGTTCTTCGCCGCCCATCGCATCCATGTCGAGATGCTCGTCGGGCTCGCGCGGTATCGAGCCGCTCTCGCTACCAGCGTCGCCCGAGGCGTCCCGGTCGGCCGCCCCGCCGTTCCCGTCGCTGCCGTCAACGCCACCGGCGAGCGAAACGAGCGACAGCAAGCATCGTCCCGGCATCATCTGTCCGTGGCGAGACAGCCGTATCGCTTCTCCTTCACTTTCGCCCGGCTGGTTCTTCCCTATCGCGCGCTCCAGCGCACCATGGAAGGCTCGAGCTGCGCTCATCAGCGGCAAAGAGCTCTGCGCTACCGCCCTTTCGGCAGCGTCTCTGAAGAGTGGCTCGACCACGTCGTCGAGCTAAATCCGCCAGCGAAGGGCTCCCCAGCGCCGTCCTTCTCGCTGCCACGGCGCCCGCCTGCCTGTGGCGATGAAACTCGAGGCGCCTCAGTTGCCTCCCCCTCAAGAAGGCGCCTTGGCCCCAAGGCACGTGGCCCCGGGGCAGAACCCACTCCATCCGGCGCCAGCACAGCAAGAGCAGAGTTGTCAAGAGGTCCCTCGCCCCCAAGAAGCTGCCCGAGTGCTCCCTGCACCGGCTCATCTCGACCGCGCTCCTGCTCCAGCACGCCAAGACCCCGCGCTGCTCCCAGCGGCATCGCATGGGGACCCGCAAGACCAGTCTCTTCGTCACCAAAGGCCTCCCATGGCCACAGCAGGCTGCTGCGCCTTCACCACCGAGCTGTGCAGCGTCGCGTGGCCCGGCAAGTTCAAGCCAGACCTGCCTCCTCGCTACGACGGCATGGCCGACCCTGCGAAGTTCCTCCAGCTCTACGAGCTGGGCATTGAAGCCGCCAACGGGGACGAGAAGGTCATGGCGAACTGGTTTCCCATGGCACTCAAGGGCCAGGGGCCCTTTTGGCTCTGAACACAGCTCTCGGCACGATCTCCTCCTGGGACGAGATGCGCACCCGTTTCATCGCCAACTTCCAAGGTACTCGTGACCGGCATCCTGCCGTGAGCGACATGCGCCGCATCAAGCAGCAGTCAGGGGAGACCTTGCAGAAGTACATCCAGCGCTTCAACAACACACGCCTCAAGATTCCCAAGGTGACCGAGGAAGCCATCATCTCTGCCTTCTCCGAGGTGTGCGTGACGTCAAGATGAAGGAGGAGCTGGTGATGCATGAAGATCTGTGCGCATCCTTGGAGCTGTTCAACTTGGCAACCAAGTGCGCCCGAGGCTGAGGAAGGGCGCCTTTCCCTCCTCGAGCTGCCACCCTTGAGACCCAGAAGAGAAGAAGCCCAAGGCCAAGGACATGAAGCTCAAGGGGGCTGCCGTGCTCACGGCAGAACCAGACACCAAGCGAGGCAGAGACCAGCCTGTGTCTTCCAAGGGCAGCCGGTACTGTGTGTACCACGACCTCCACACCCACAACACCAACGAATGTCAAGAGCTCCGAGCCGTGCGAGAAGGGAGAATCGGTCGACGCCCCGACCGCCTTGACCGAGGCTACGGCCGAGGAGGAGGAAGAAGCAGGATCTTTGGGGAAGACCGTGGCCCTCGCCAAGGGTGGCGTGACCGACCTCGCGAGGATCGCTGGCAGGATCAGCGTCGCGAGGGAGGCTGGAGGGATCAGCCTCGCGAGGATCGCCCGCAAGGAAATGCAGGCCTCCCTCCTCTGCTGCCGCAACTAAGGAGAAACGAGGACCATCATCAGGACGAGGGGGCTGGGGGCTTCCAGGAGCCGCGCGCGATCGCTTGCATCCTGGGCGGAGCTCAAGCCCTAGCCTCTCAACGCATCTTCAAGCAGTTCGCCCGCGAAGTGAATGCAGTCCTCCCCAAGCTCGAAGCCACGCGCCCTCTCAGGTGGTCAGCGTGCGCCATCACGTTCAGCTCAGCAGATCAGCTCAAGTGCGCGGCCACAGCTGGAGTCCTCCTGATGCTTTGTTCCCCAATCATCAGGAACGTGCAAGTCACCAGGACCCTCATCGATGGCGGAGCAGGGCTCA
This sequence comes from Aegilops bicornis, assembly GCA_021605145.1. Classification (NCBI taxonomy): domain Eukaryota; kingdom Viridiplantae; phylum Streptophyta; class Magnoliopsida; order Poales; family Poaceae; genus Aegilops; species Aegilops bicornis. The sequence goes on from CM038670.1 coordinate 840,162,448, forward strand.
ATGTCCTTTCCGTAGAGACATTCAACAATCTCCAAGTGCCTTACAATCAGCTTTAGCCAACCAAGCCTTTCTCTGGAGTCACCGATGGCTCCACAGTTCCAATTGGGCAGGTCCGCCCCCCTGTAACCTTCGGGGCGCGCGACAACTACCGCCGAGAGCTCATCGACCCGATGTCGCCCACGATACTTTGCCGTACAATACCATCCTCGGATACCCAGCACTAGCCAAGTTCATGGCCGTGACTCGTCACGGCTACAACGTCCTCAAGATGCCAGGAAGCGGCGGAGTCATGACGGTGCCTTGTGAAGAGAGAGACGCAGTGTGCTCCCTGGAGCGAGCTCTTTAAGCTGTGTCACTTGAAGACCCAGATTGCAGGAGCGGGAGGCTCCCCGAGACCGCTCCCAAGAAGAAAAAGACATCGCCAGGCCCGACCCCTCGGGAGGCAGGCCCCTCAGGGTCCGTGCTGCTCAGGGGCACCTCCTTACATCGCCGCATAGGAAGGCGCGCCTGACGCCCTCCTCAAGCAAGGCTCGGGGCTCTCTCACGGAGGGCCACCGACCTTGCTAAGGTCCTGAGGAGGCGCTTGGGCACCACTTGGATGCTTGTTTGAGCACGTTTCCCTCGGGAAGGAGCGAGGCAAGGAGGGCCAAACCCTCGGGGAGTTCGTCGGCCAAATCATTCAGGAGCTGCAGGAGTCAAGAGTCATGAGTGGCAGCCGCCCGGTACCGCCCGTAGCTCCCCATCCAAGCGAGGATGGTGGGCTGCGCGTCTGCGTCGATACCAGGCTCAACCGAGCCGCCTCTCGAGGCGCTTGGCCCTCACGCTGGGCTGCGAAGGTCCACCCCACAACTTCGTTGCATGCCCTACGGTGCGAACGCAACCGCCACGCGCCCGGCGCCTCATGGGGAGCAGCACGAGGCTCAAGAGGCCAGGCGTTCCGCAGATCTGGCGGAGATGGAGATGATCCATGAGGAGCCACCAGCGCCCGGAGCCTCCACGAGGCTCCACGGGCACAGGGGCTCGTGAAGGTCGGCTTCGCAGCCCACGACGTCCGCTACTTCAGCATCCCTTCGTCTTCAACGTTATCGGTGACATACTTCAAGTTTCATTTCCGGTGGGGCGCCTCCTGTGGCTGCATCATTCCCAGGCCGCGTGGGTCCGTCCCTGCGGCGTGTATCCCTTTTACTTCATGTTCCAAGCTTACTTTGTTGGGGGCACCCCTCGGGCTGCATCATCCCCAAGTCGCTCGGGCCAAACCCAGCGGCATGTACCCCTCTCGCGTTTATTTTGGGTCATGCGTTCGACCCATCATAATTGTTATTTGATGCCTGTCCACGGCACACCTTCTTCCTCCATGTCGGCCGCTTGCATGTTAAAGGGGGGTACCTGAGCATCGCGACTCATGGGCTCCTAATGGCTCTCCAGCCCTCACCCTCTGGCCTTGTCCACGGCATGGCGACCTGGCATACCAGCGACAGCTGAGACCCGCTCGAGCGCCGGGACCCGAGGACGTAGAGCGTCGGCATCTATCCAAATTTGCAGGAACACATCACAAGTTAAGGCCCAGTGCCAGGCGCAAATTTGCAGGAACACATCACAAGTTAAGGCCCAGTGCCAGGCGCAACCCGCCTTGAGGTAGGGCCCCGTGAGTCCCGCGCTGGTTCACGGGTGCCCAGATACACCTCGTCAGGCCCTACCGTGCCAGCCACGTGTCAAGGCTGTACACGCCTGCGCCCACAGGGCTCCTCGGGGAGCCCCTCCCACGCACTGATGGAAGCAACATGCTCCAGCGGCTGGCGGCGACACTGCCAAGGAGCGGCTATGCCCGTACACATACGGAAGCGCTATGCTCCGCGCTGGTGATAAACAACTGAGGGTGGCCCCCGGCCGCATCAACCTCAGGGAGCCCAGAGCTCAATGTCTGGCCTCATCGCAACGCCTCCCCTCGGGCCTGGTTCGTCGCACGTCCCTCCCCGAGCGGAGGCAAGGTACGAAGGCCGTTTGAACGTCAAGGGGAACTCTTGAGCATCGCGACTCAGGAGCCTAACTGGTCACGTAGCCCCTCACTCCTTAGTTCCGAAAGGCTAACGACGGTTGAGGTATGTGCGGCGCCGGGCTCTGCAGACGTAGAATGGTAAATTCACCCATGCATCTCACCTCCCTACTTGCTGTTCGTGCGCCAAGGGGGACTCCTGAGCATCGCGACTCAGGAGCCTAACTTGTCACGTATCCCCTCACTCCTTGGTCCCGTCCTGGTTTCCAGCCGGGGCTAATGGCGGCTGAGGTATGCGCGGGGCCGGGCTCTGCCGGCGTAGAACATAAGCAAGTAGGAAGGAAAAGCGCAAATCTCAAGGAATTCAAAAGCAAATATTACGATTACATAACTGTTGTCACAACACCAAACACAAGTTTAAACGCCTCCCGAGGCATGATGCATGTTGCAGGAGGCTGAAAGCGAGCAGGAGCCACAAGGAGTCACTTGTTGTGGCGGAGATTCATGAGGCGGGTTCGCCTCGTGAAGCCTCAGACCGTAGCGCCTCGCTTGGCTTAGTCTTGAAGGCCGGAACCGCCAGTGAGCATCCGCTCGACCCTTTACGGCCTCAGCAGCGGCAGCAGCAAGCTCGCCGCTCACGGGCTCCAGCAGGCTATCGAGGTCGACGTCGGGATCACGAAGGTAGACGTGGGTAAGGACGCAGCGTCAGCCCTACGGAAAGACAGAGACCGCGCTCCTCGACCTCGGCCATGGGGCCAAGGCCAAGGGTGACATCTTCAAGGGCGCGGATCGGGAAGGGAAGCAGCTTGGCGGGGCCGTCCTCGGCGCCCGGCCAGTGGCTTTCTAGGCAGCGGCTGTCGTCGCGACCTTAGCAAGGTGCGAGCCTTCACCTCCATCTCTGCAAAGGCCACGCGGTCCTCGGCGAGGACCCACGCCTTGCCGTCCAGCTCGACCCTCTTCGCCTCCAACTCCTGCTCCAGCGCACCCAGGCGGTCACGGCGCTTGTTAAGCTTGGCGACCTGGTCCTTGACGGCCGCCTCGCGAGCCTTCATGTATCCCTCCTTCTCTTGGCGAATGCGGGCCTCCTCGGCGAGCTGGTCACGCAAGCCCTGCAGCTCGCTCTCCAGCGCCTTGCAGCGACCTCGGACATCGGTTGCCTCCCCCCAAGGCGGCATCGCGAGCAGCCTTCGCCCCAAGGACGGCCTGCTTCTCCTCGTCGCAAGCCGTCGAGGCCTGAACTAGCGCCGCTTGAATTGAAGCGTCAGAGCGAACCCAGCCGGAGGCCAGCTCCAAGCGCCCGGCCACCAAGCAAGGGTCGGCGCCCAGAAGATCTTGCCGCAGCCGGTCCAGTTCAGCAGCAGCACGATCTAGGATAGTGGGAGGAGTTGGAGAGACAACAATTGGTGGAGTAGGAGGAGAGGACGGTAGCGTAACCACAGCACCCTCAGGCGGGACCTTCTGCGCCCCGACAGCTGCGGCAGTGGCATCAGGAAAGGACACCTCGGGAGTCGCTTGGGCCATGGGGGCTGAAATCGCCCCAGCTAGCTCCGCCAGGCCTCGCGAGGATGACCGGGCAGGAGAGGCCCGTGTCTTGCCGTCACCTTCTTTCGCGGGCGGAGGCACTGTCCCAGATGAAGCCTCAGGAGCTCCCTTCAGCTTCTTCGCCGCAGGTGCCAGCCTAGCCAAGGGATACAGATATCAAGCCTCAACGACAAAGCAAGGAATGAAACAAGAATCAAGCACTTACTGATCATCGCTCGTAGGCTCGAGCAACCTCCGGCCATACTTGAAGCCCGAGAGCCGGCTGCAGGGATAAGCCTCAAGAGGCCCGGGAGCAGGAGGCACGTGTGCGGATCGCCTCGGAGCCGGGGCAGACCCGAGGGGGACCAGCTCAGTCTTGTCCTTCTTCGGGATCGGGGGCAAGCTCTCGCCGCCCCGCCCATCGCCATCCTCGTCGTCACTCGGCAAGAGGCGGAGAGCGCGGGAACTGCGCCGGGGGAGGGGCGCTCTCAACTCCCCGTCGGTCGCCTCGGAGTCAGGCCCCTCTTCCCGCTCCTCTTCTTCCTCCTCTTCGCTGGAGTCGCCGGAGGACACGTTCACCGTCGCCAGGGCCGCCGGGTCCTCGGGAACCTCCGCGGGCACGGGCCCGTCCCCATTGAAGGCGGGCATGGAGTCCACCGCCTTCTCCCAATCATCTCGAAGGAACAGGGGTATAGGAGCACCCTCCAGCCTCGCCACGTCTCCCCCGACCAAAGATTGGAGGACCGCGGCCAAGACTGCGGGGCTCGGGCGGGGCCTCCACAGCGAAGCAATCTTGCAGCAAGCGGGGCCACCTGATGCTCCAGAACTCCCTCGGGAGGCGGCGCTTGATCAACCGCCGTTGCCATGTTGCCCGGCCACAGGTCTGCGTTCATCTTCTCCAGCACCGGCTTCGCGCGGGGATCCACGAGTTCCGTGCGAGACCAATCGTCGGAGGTCGTGGGCTGCTCCGTGGGCAGAATCAGCCGAGGGTGGATGCGCCCAGCGTCTACCATGACCCACTTGCTCCTGAAGCCCTCAACCCTCTTCCCGGGCTTCGAGATGGCGTTGGAACTGCCATACGCGACAAAGCTCGCGCACGCGGAGATGGGCCCGTGAGAAGTCCGGAGGTAGAAGTAGTGGCGCAGCAAGGCCACTGAGGGATGCACCCCAACATGAGCCTCACAATAGTAGGCGAAGATTGCCAGGAGAAGGACAGAGTTGGGGTGGAGGTGCAGAGCTTGTAGTTTGTAATGGCGGAGGACAGAAAAGAAGAACTCAAAAAAGGGAGGCACCAGACCGGCAGCAATGGCGCTCACGAAGAGCGGATAGAAGGTGCTTCCTTGGCCCTCGGGAAGGGCGGAGCCGGCCCTGAGCACCATTGCCCCGTCGTTGCCTTGCGCCGCCACCATCCGGTGCGCCCAGGCAAGGCCCTTCTCCGACACGTTCGGCGAGTCCAAGGCGGGTGAGTACTATGCTCCAGAGGCGCCATGTCTTGCTAGGGCACGCGGTCGAAGTAGATCTGGAGATTTCGGAGGCAGGAAGGAAAAGCGCAAGAAAGGGGATCTGGGCAATGACCAGAGGAGGCAAAGGAGGAAAAACCTAGACGGGTGCCGCACTTTTGTCGATTCGCGCAGTTGCTAAAGGCGCCCAAGTCCAATCAACCGCCACCTTGGCGCCCAAGGTCGCAGTTGTTAGGGCTCATGGCGCCGCACTTGCCCCTTCGCTTCTCTGCTTGGCCAAGTTGGCGGCGCCTTGGGCCGGGGCTCTTGTCGGCGTTATGGGAGCAGGGGTACCAGACTTGCACTGCGGCCTGCGGCGTGGCTCAAAGGTGGCCCAAGACGGCCCATCTTCATCAACACAAGCTCAATACCCTCGCGAGGCCAAGCCTCATGAAGTGACGACAGAGCTTCCTCGGGCATGGCCTCGTAAGGCTGGCTCATGAGGAGGCGGAGAGATCAAGGCGGGGTACCTCACGAGGTGCCCATGGCGCAAGCCATGACGACGAAGAGGCGCCATGCAGGCGCCCGGTGAGGCGCCAGCCAGTGATGTCCTCATTTCCTCTTTGGTGCAAAGGGAGCAAGCGCGGCGAGAGCATCAAGCAAATGCACCCGTTTGATTGCAACAAGACCAATACCGTCGCCAGCGGCGGGAAGGAAGTCATCGTGGAGCCCAAGCCGGCGTCACCACGAGCCTTTGGCAGGCGAGGACCAACTTTAGTCAGGATAAGTGTACCAGATGTTCCCCTTCAAAATGGCCAATTGTTGGCGCCCTTCCCGCTCAATATTTGGGAAGAGGCCCAGGGCCTCCGCCTATAAATAGGACTAGCCACCGATATGGTAGAGGCATCTTGGAGAGAGGCATCTTAGAGAGATCCAGACATCTCGCCTCATCTTAGCTCGATCCAATCCGATCAAGAGCCTAGCCACAAGAACACCTACGCCCTCATGTTGTTTCTTCCTTGTCTTATTCATCATCAGCCCAGAGGAAATCCACCACACCACAAACTAGAGTAGGGTATTACACCACAATGGTGGCCCGAACTAGTATAAACCTTGTGTCCCTTGTGTTGCTCTTCGTGTAGTTCTAGATCCTTGCGAGGCGACGAGGTGCAGGTAGGTAGGGGCCGAGATCTCCGCGCGCACCCCAGAGTTCGAACCTAGAGGGTCTGCCGGAACCCGAAATCCGACTGGCGGCATGGAAGTAGATCTAGGAGGGTAGACGGTGGCGGCGGGGCGCGGTGGATGAGATGGTCGTAGGAGCAGTGCCGGCAAGGTGGACGACGGCGGGGATGAAGCGAGAGGACGGGATGCAAGGATCCCGGTCCGAAGGCGTGGATGAGAGAGGTCGATCTCTTGTAATGGACGGCAACATCGGGGTATCAGCTCCGGCATGGTGGAGGAGGACGGCGGTGGATGGGGTGGCGGACGGCGGCGGCCGGAGGACTGGGGGGTGGAGAGGGTGTTTTGGCGCCCACAGTCTGAATGGGGAAAAGGGAGGTAGAGAGGAAGGGGGGAACCATGTAGTCGGTATGCGCTTGTCTCAAATGCAAGGAAATTTACAAACTTAGCCCCGTTTCAAATTTCTACTACATCACAGCAACATTAGTCAGTTGGGGATAGGGCGGTAATCTCGCATACACGAATATTTGCCGGCGGGAGTTTGTTTTAAGCGCCCACCGTGTATGAATATGAATCGGGAGGAGTCGATTTCGGCCGAGGGCACCTTGTGTTTGGCGCCTTGTGTATGAATCCGGGTGAGAGGCGGTTATGTCACGTTTGGGTGAAATTACAAACCCTCGCCTATCGAAACCTACTGAAATCCATGAGATAGGCTTTCTTGGCGAGGATAGGCGATAGTGATTTCCATCTCGCAGATATTGGTTTTGGGCGGTTACTGCGACTTTCCCCGCTTCGTTCAAATTTTGCACAGTGCACATCTACCGTGCCAACTCAATTCGAATCCCGTTTGTATTCTACTATTTTTTTCGGGCGGGATCCATTTTCAATTGGAATTACATTCTATATACATCAATTTTTATATATATACTTTCAAAAGCACAACAAAGAATTCTGTCCTTTATATGTATATTATGATTTACAAATACAACGATCTCGAAGTCTTAAGGTTGAATTCGAAAAAATTTAACCAAATTATGTTCTACTAAAATGTATGGATCAGTAATATCTACATATTAAATGAAATAGATGTGCGTGAATTCATATGAGTATGCATGTTTGATAGATCAATTTTGGTTCGAGTATGGATTACATGTATGATCATCTCGAATTCAAATATTTGAATCCCTTTTTTGTTCACTCCTTTCACGCCCATCTCTCTCGCATGCATGCTCCTTGGTAGCCATCACTCTCTTTTCTCCAGCTCACCAAGACGCTCACTTCATGTTTCTCCTATCCTCGCAAACATGGTCTCTCGGCGTCTCCCTTGAGAAGTGTCACAGTCTCCCTATCATTATACATTACACGGTTTTCATTATCTCTCACGTCTCTCTTTGTTCTCTGGTATCACTTGGTACCTAAGCTTTCTTTTCACCGCCACACACACAGTCTCCACTCGTCTTTCACTTTGTCTTTCTCTCTATGGGATTCTCTCACACACCCTATATGTCTCTACATATGACTCATACCACTAAAATTACTCTCTCTCTCTCTCTCTCCTATAGACACTTTTTTGTTTGCGGTCTCCTTTTCATCTCCATCCCTGACTGACACCGATCAGACAACCCCGGCTACCGTCTCCTCTTTCTCTCTCACACAGACACACACACACAACTTCTGCTTCCACCCCCCTTCCTGACTACCGTCTCTCTCTCTCACACACAAAACTCTCGCTTTCGCACCTCGACTCGTATTTCTCTCACAAGCATTTATCGACTAGCTAGCCTCTAGATAGGTTTATACACCCGCACACTCATGCTTCCACCATCGCATACATGTCTCTCTCTCGCACCTTGTATCTATGTAGCTTTTTCTTCCCTTCTTGAGACACGCCCTCTCGATCGTGCACACACACACTATCGCCTCATTTTAAGCTGATACCTATCGCACACACACTACTTGTGTCTTTGTCACACATGCACTCCGTCCTCATCCACTCTCCCTCTCTCTCACACACACACGAGCTTTTTGCAACAACTAGCAAGATGCCATGCGTTGCACGGAACATCAAGATGCATTTGTATGAGTAGTTTATCTTGTGGGGGAAAAGGATGAACGAGGGAAGACCTTATTTGCAAATGTGGAGAGGGGTGTGGGTATCTTTTTACAAAATTGCCATAGTTTCCTTCCTATCAAATGAGATATAGATCGGATGGCCTATATTGCAGGATGGCAGGCACACGATCATCACCGATAATGCTTTTTATAAGAGCAGGGATAAAAAATAGAGTTGGTGATGATGGTGGGCCTGCCATCCTGCAATGTAGGTCGTCCGATTTATATCTGACGGATAGGAAGGAAAATATGGCAATTTACCCACACTCTTCACCACATTTGCAGATAAGGCCTTCCCTCGTTCATCCTTTTCTCCCACGAGATTTTGATGTTCCTTGCAACGCACGAGCATCTTGCTAGTAAGAGTAGAAATTAGACATATACCACTTCTTGAATCTTGAAACCAACAACATGCCTCCCTTATCTCATCAAAACCGCCAAAGGAATATATTTTGAGTGAAACATAACATATTTTTAGTGATATACATATTTCAAAACTAGACTTTTTTTCTATCAAATCGGTGAATATGTATTAATCTACTTTGATCGTGTGGCAACGCATTGGCACATTGCTAGTAGTTATTATAATTTTTTGGACACCAGAAAAACTGTGGAGTACATATACAAAGAGAAGAGGCGCACGCACGTAGTCGGCCTCTCGCCGTCTCGCACACATGAGTGTTACGTAAAGGCGACGTTAACAAATAAACCCTAAAACCCTAGGTGCACGATTGCTGCATTCGCGGGTACCGGGTACGTGGTGGAGCACCTTTGTAGGAGTTGATGATCGGGACCACAGGTGAACGACTTGGAGCGTGGTGGCTTGCCAGTTGCCACATACCAAGTAGCCACGTTTAAAATATCGTTTTTTTAGCGGGGTTAAGAGTTCCGATTTTAAATGGCACGTTACAAGTAGTAAGTAGTTTTTAGAACGATTGGTATGGAGCGAAAATGGAATTCATAGTACTACGTACCTCCTTGGCGTATGGTTGTATGGGTTTATGTTACGAGATGTTGAACCTAGTAGTTCTAGGGAAAATACTATGGTTTAGATTTAGATACTGGGTTTCAGTAATCGGAAGGGGAAACCCTTCTTTGATTAAAAAAACTACTACCTCCATTCTGGTTTACTTGTCCCCATCCTACTTTGGGTCAAAGTTTGTCCTTGAATTTTACTTGTAAAATGTGAATGGAAAACGAGATTTTGTTATACCCAAACAAAAAAGGACTGGAGGGAGTGATTGCTCCGACACGGACGCGACCTCTCATAGCTGAGCATTGAACTGCCGCCCGGCCAAGAGGGCCGCACTCGCTGCGAGCCAGTGAAACCGCCTCCTCGCCGCATGCAACCAGCTTAAAGACTGCCCTTTGCCTTCATTGAATCAGCGTGTGCCGGGCAACACGCCCTTTTCATGAGCCGGGCAGGGCATTTTAGAACACAAAAATGACTAAAATATAATTAATTTACGCATGGTCTTGACTTGTTGTGCTCAGACCGGTAGCAGGAACTAGTAGAGGTTTTTCTTTATTTATAACTCTCCTCACATTTTTTTTGGCTTTGAAGTGAATCATGGTTGTGGACATTATGTATGAATGTGCAGATATCTGTGAACATGAGTTTGATGTGGAAGTTGTGTTGGAAATATTAGCACTTTTCCGACTAATCTAATCCACGAGTAAACAGTAAGCATGGCAAATACGGTATGCATCTCATACCGATACCTAAGCATGTGAGCACGTACAGTACATAGAACCGAAACATCTATGAACAACATATATACGGCTAGCACATGAACGAGCAAATATGGGATGAACAAGTCATACCCTCCGGTTGGCCAGGCCAACGCGGCGACGGTAGCAGTAGCCTCGGCATCAGCCAGGGCCTCTTCTTGGCGGCTTCGTCGTCAGCCATGGAGTCGATGTAGAGGAAGTAGTGGAAGCATAGGCGGATGAAGACGGGGACGGATCGGGAGCAGTCGCGTCGAGATGCTCCCCAAAAACCTTATTGCCGTTCTCCCGGGCAGGATCTCGAACGACAGGGTTCCGGAGTCACCTGCTCTCCCGACCAACCGTGCACGCGGTCGTCGGGATGGGATCGCCGGAAGCAGCACACCGAGAGGAACAGTAGATGACGGCTAGGGTTGTAGGAGAGGGAGTGAGTGAACTGAGTTAGGGTTCACTCCACTGGCCAGCACCTTCTTATATAGGCCGTCAGGTGGATGGGCCTGGGCCAGGCCCACGACCGAGAACGCGAACAGCCCACGGTCCAACGTCTGGGACAGTGGCGCTTCTGTAAGCAACTCGTTAATTAATTAACAATTAATTAACCATTCCTGAGCAGAAAAATAAGCTTCGGCTCGGCTCGTTCCCGCAACCCGCGGCGCGCGCGTGCGTCGTGACGAGATGAGGCGAGGCGGGTGGCGGAGGAGGAGGAGCGCGAGTGTACAGCTCCTATTCCCAAGCTCCCAATAGCAACTGGTAGAGCAGCCTTTATAAAGAGGTCTCACTCTTCTTACTGTAGCAGTATGGGACTAAACTTCCCACACTTCCCGCCACTTGCCGTACACATGCATGAGCCTTAGGGATTAATCAGAGATTATTTTCTTATATGGGCCTAAGCCCATCCATAATCCAACAATCCCCCACCAGATCTCGAGGCACATAAGTTTGTCAACTGTTCCAAACAATGTTTGATATACCAGAATTTTCAGTGGAGACTATTAAGTTGAACTTCCACCTAGAGCAATAGGATTAGACTTCTTCACAACTGAACAATGGACTATGCCTTGAATTGTCAGTTTGGCGTGCAGAAGTTTCGCCTATTCTCGCTGATACGTGGCTGCCGAAGGCTAAACCCCACGGATGGAGCTTATTAGTCATACTCCGTACCTTCTCCTGAGCTTCCTAGAGATCACCCAATCTCATAGACTGTGACCAGCAGTCGGGCTCACATAGGTGTGTTCCTCCAAAGAATGCTCTGTAGGTTAGCATCTTGCTTACATAAGCTTTGGAACACATTAAGACGAAAGTCACCTGCCTTACGTAATTGAGAGTATTATTGCATCTCCAGCGGAGTGGCATAATTAAGGATACTCTCCTCGGTTATTTCTTGGATTGTTTTCCCAGGTCCTAATTCACGGGATCTCCAATCACATAGGTTGGGTTACCCCCATGGCAGCTTACGTGGGTCTCATACCCATCTCCCTCGATGCATTTTCTATCACAATCCGTGATAGCCCTTTAAATAAAAGGGTTCCGCCAGATTCTTAGCCGTCTGGATATAATCCAACACTATTACTCCGGAGTTTCTTGATTTTCTGACAGATTTCAATCTTCTTCTTATGTGCTTTGTGGATTTCATTTTGTCCTTTGAACTCTTAGCCTTGGCAATCACCATTTGATTGTCACAGTTCATAAGGACAGCCGGCACTGGTTTGTCAACTACCGGCAAATCCATCAAAAGCTCTCGAAGCCATTCTGCTTCGACGCATGATGTGTCTAATGCTGTGAGTTCTGCTTCATAGTCGATTTGGTTAAGATCGTCTGCTTGCAAGACTTCCAGGAAACAGCACCGCCACCAAGTGTGAAGACATGTCCACTTGTGGCTTTCATCTCATCAGCATCAGATATCCAATTTGAATCACTATACCCCTCAGAAATCTTGTCGGGTACCAGAATAGTGAATCCCATAGTTCGCGATACCTTGCAAGTAATGCATCACTCGCTCAACAGCATGCCAATGCACATCTCCCGGATTGGAAACAAACCGGCTCAGTTTGCACACAACAAATGATATGTCAGGACGAGTAGCACATGCTAGGTATATCAGTGAACCAACCACTTGAGAATATCTCAATTGATCTACAGCCGTGCCTTCGAACTTTTGAATCCGCACGCTAGGATCATATGGCGTTGCAGAAGGTTTGCAGTCCGAATATCCAAAACGGCTCAAAATCTTCTCAACATAGTGGGATTGCAAAAGTATAATTCCACCCTTAGTATTTCTCAGTAGCTTGATGTTCAAGATAACATCAGCCATGCCCAGGTCTTTCATCTCAAAGTTATGAGATAGAAAAGCCTTGACCTCCTCAATTACTTTGAGGTGGGTCCCAAATATCGATGTCATCAACATACTGCATACGATATAACTCCTTCACCCCCACCATAGCGATAGTATACACATTTGTCGACCGTTTACAACAAAGCTAGCATATGTCAAAGTTGTATTAAACTTCTCATGCCATTGCTTAGGCGCTTGTTTGAGGCCATACAAAGATTTCACTAACTTACACACCTTTCTTTCGACCATTTACTACAAAGCCATCATTTGTTGCATGTAAATTTCCTCGTGTAGCTCTCCCTTAAGGAAAGCCGTCTTAACGTCCATCTGATGAACGAGAAGACTATGCGAGGCAGCCAAAGCGAGTAACACTCGAATGGTTGTCAGCCTAGCTACATGTGAGTAAGTATCGAAGAAATCCTCTTCTTCCTTTTGGGTATAACCCTTGGTCACAAGCCTAGCCTTGTACTTCTCAACAGTACCATCGGGCCTAAGCTTCCTCTTGAACACCCACTTACATCCCAATGGTTGGCAACCATAAGGGCGATCGATGATCTCCCATGTCGGTTAGCCATGATGGAGTCCATCTCGCTTCTGGACAGCATCCTTCGATGAGTCGACATGCGGAGATGCATAAGCACGAAATGGGCTGGGAGTGTCATCATCCACAAGGTACACGAGGAAATCATCACCAAAAGACTTTGCAGGTCCTTTGTATCTTGCTCCTAACAGAGCTTCCTCAAATCATCCTCTGATGAACTTTCATCACTTTTGTGTTCATAATATTCCATCAGAATGGCAGGTTCAGGAGTCTCATCAGATTCCAGTCTGGAACTGCTTTGCATATCTCTCATGGGGAAAATATCCTCAAAGAATGTAGCATCCTTAGACTCTATAATTGTACCGACCTTCTGGTCAGGTACCTCAGATTTCACCACTAGAAATCTATAGCCAACGCTATTCTTAGCGTAGCCCAAATTAACGCAGTCCACGGTCTTTGGTCCAAGCTTACGCTTTTTGGGGATCGGCACATTGACTTTCGCCAAACAGCCCCAAGTGCGCAAGTAAGAGAGAGTAGTTCTTTTCTTTTCCCATTGCTCATAGGGAGTAGTTTCATTATCCTTTGCGGGAACTTTATTCAGGACATGACATGATGTCAATACAGCCTCCCCCACCATGCCTTGGATAAACCCGATGTATCTAACATGGCATTAGCCAAATCTGTTAGAGTACGGTTTTTCCGTTCGCCACCCCATTTGGTAGGGGTGAATAGGGAGGCGTCCTCTCATGAATAATACTATGTTCATACAGAATAAATCAAACTCACTAGAGAAGTACTCTCTACCACGATCAGACCGGACTCGTTTAATTTTCTTCTCAAGTTGGTTCTCAACTTCAGCCTTATAGATTTTAAAGTAGTGTAGAGCCTCATCCTTTGTATTTAACAAATACACATAACAGAACCTAGTGGAATCATCAATCAGAGTCATGAAGTATTTCTTTCCACCTTTAGTCAACACACCATTCATCTCACAGATATCTGAATATATGAGCTCTAGTGGTGCCAGATGTCTCTCCTTCGCAGGCTTGTGAGGCTTACGAGGTTGCTTTGCTTGCACACACGCATGGCACTTAGAGCCTTTGGCTAAAGTGAAACTCAGGATTAGATTCATCTTAGCCAGCCGCGTCATACAACCGAAATTTATATGACAAAGACGTGAATGCCAAACCTCACATTCATTCACATTAGAATGAATTTGGTTCAAAACTTTATTACAGAAATCCTCCAGGGAAAGGCGGAACAAACCACCACAATCATATCCTTTTCCAACAAATAGTCCATACCGAGATACGACTACTTTGTTAGACTCAAATACTAACTTAAACCCTTCTTTACATAGAAGGGAGCCACTAACGAGATTCTTCTTGATAGCGGGGACATGCTGCATGTTCTTCAGTTGCATGATCTTTCCCGAAGTAAACTTCAGATCTACCGTGCCAACACCATGAACAGAAGCATGCGAGCCATTCCCCATCAGGACGGAACAATCTCGTGCGACCTGGTAGGAAGAAAACAAAGACACATCAGCACACACATGAAAATTGGCCCCAGTGTCAACCCACCAATCGGTGGACTGATAAACTGAATGTATGGTAAACAGATTACCATACCCAGATGCCGCATCATTGTTGCTCAGAGTGACATTCAAAGACTTGGAGTCTGTCTTTGGCTTCTTATACTTGTTTGGGCACTTGTTTGCCCAATGTTCATCTGAACCACAAGTAAAGCAGTCATCTCTCTTTTTGTCTTTCTTCTTACCCTTCTTCTTAAAGGTAGTATTCTGCTGGACAGAGTTCTTTCCCTTGAACTTGTGGAAGTTCTTCTGCACCACATTGGCGCTAGAAGAACCCTCTACCCCTTTCACGTGTGAGTCCTTTGCTCTCGAGTTCTGCTCAACACTGAGATGGCCGATGACATCCTCAACAGAGAATTCACGTTTCAAGTGCTTGAGAGAAGTATCAAAGTTCCTCCATCCAGGAGGGAGTTTTGCAATAATGCAACCCGCGACAAACTTGTCCGATAACTCACACTTCAGGAGCTCTAGATCCTTAGCGATGCATTGTATCTCATGGGCCTGGTCCAATACAGAAAGATTATCAACCATTTTGTAATCATGGAACTGGTCCATAGCATACAAATCGCTTCCAGCATCGGTTGCGCTGAACTTAGCTTCGAGCGCATCCCACAAATTCTTGGCAATGCGCATATGGAGATATGCGTCGACTAGCTTGTCTCCGATCACAGTAAGAACGGCTCGAACAAAGATGGTGGTTGCCTCCCTAAATGCATTCTCCTGTTCAGGAGCAATCGTTACCGTGGGAGACACACCACCAACCCAGAACATGTTCATTGCTGTGAGCCACAAGGTAGTCCTCGCCAAACGCTTAAAATGCGTTCCAAAGAACTTTTCCAGTTTGAGTAGCGGCGAAGCCATGAGTCGAAGAGTGCCTAAAATAAGGTTTTTGGATTGTTGGAAATATTAGCACTTTTCCGACTAATCTAATCCACGAGTAAACAGTAAGCATGGCAAATATGGTATGCATCTCATACCGATACCTAAGCATGTGAGCACGTACATTACATAGAACCGAAACATCTATGAACAGCATATATACGGCTAGCACATGAACGAGCAAATATGGGATGAACGAGTCATACCCTCTGGTTGGCCAGGCCTCGGCATCAGCCAGGGCCTTCTTCTTGGCGGCTTCGTCGTCAGCCATGGAGTCGATGTAGAGGAAGTGGTGGAAGCAGAGGCGGATGAAGATGGGGACGGATCGGGAGCAGTCGAGTCGAGACGCTCCCCAAAAACCATATTGCCGTTCTCCCGGGCAGGATCTCGAACGACAGGGTTCCGGAGGCACCTACTCTCTCGACCAACCGTGCACGTGGTCGTCGGGATGGGATCGGAAGCAGCACACCGAGAGGAACAGTAGATGACGGCTAGGGTTTTACGAGAGGGAGTGAGTGAACTGAGTTAGGGTTCACTCCACTGGCCAGTGCCTTCTTATATAGGCCGTCAGGTGGATGGGCCTGGGCCAGGCCCACGACCAAGTCCGTGAACAGCCCACGGTCCAACATCTTGGACAGTGGCGCTTCTGTAAGCGACTCATTAATTAATTAACCATTCCTGAGCGGCAAAAATAAGCTTCGGCTCGGCTCATTCCCGCAACCCGCGGCGCGCGCGCGTCGTGACGAGACGAGGCGAGGCGGGCGGCGGAGGAGGAGGAGCGCGCGTGTACAGCTCCTATTCCCAAGCTCCCAATAGCAAGTGGTAGAGCAGCCCTTATAAAGAGGTCTCACTCTTCTTACTGTAGCAATATGGGACTAAACTTCCCACACTTCCCACCAGTTGCCGTACACATGCATGGGCCTTAGAGATTAACTAGGGATTATTGTCTTATATGAGCCTAAGCCCATCCATAATCCATCAAGTTGGACTTGGAATGCCGGGCTTGCGTGTGAACTATACCATGTCCAATGCTTCGTCTGTTATTGTTTGGAAAGTAATTGCTGTTATTACATGACCCAAAAAAACATTTTTTGCCACATCAGTAGATGCACAGACATCACAACAGGCATGCTGACTAGATAAACATTTGAACCTAGCTATTATGAAGGACATTTTGTATTGACAATAGTTTTAGATAGTAGGAGACGCCTAGCCTGCTCTGCCTTTGCTAGCTTATTTCTGGCTTCTTCCATCTCTTCTTTGGCTTGGGTGAAGAGATCATCTGGTTGCTCTTTTCGCTTCTTCAGGAACTTAGCTACATTCTCAAGGGCTGCTGCACGCTTTCTTTCAGCCTTTACTAATGCCACGAGGACACGGACAGCTGACGACTCCACCTGGCTTGTGTGTAATCCAGCATCATCTGGGAATTTGCACCTTGTGTCTAATCCGGCATCATTAGGAAGCGGCACCTTGTGTGTAATCCAGCCTCATTTTGGAAACATGATCTCGAGGTTGACCATACTTCCCTCCTCGCAGGAACTGCATCCCCGACATGAAGTTACTTCTTTTTTAGATCAATACTCGGAGAAACCTAGATCCATTTAGTAGAAGCGGATAAGCAGAACTCGGAGAAGTGAATTCAAAAGGAAAAGAAATATAAAAACAGACTACAAGGTGAGAACACCCACTTCCTACATCAAGTTAAAAGCGAAAGCGATGGGGCGATTAAGACTCTTCTTATTACACAATGAAGAACACCACGCTTAAGAGAAACAGAAACTACAACATATACACATCGAAGAACACGAGGCTAAACGAAAGTAATTGAAAGGGTGTTACTTACCAAAGCTTGTTTTACAGGTTCGGTGCAGCTCCTCTTTAACTTGTCACGCTCCTTGACGATGTCCCGAATATCCCGTGTTTGGTTTTCATTGCTCCTCTGCATGTTCACACTTGTGGTTTCGAAATCTCAACATGGCAAGAAAAATACTACTAGTAATACTCGCGCATCTTGTGGGCAACATTAAAGCACTTATGCGCCATGTTAGAGCATCTTCAACAGAATTGTAACGCAGCGGTGCTTTAAAAAGCGTTCTGATGCTGAGATCGAGAAGTAGATACTAGAGAGTAGAGGATAGTTCTCAGCATAGATAGATACAAAAAAGATAATTCAACTAATCCTCGTCGTCTGACTGCTCCTCGGTGATGTCCTCCTCTGACGTCTGACTGTAGGCGTGAACATACCGATCGTCGTCGGATTCCCATGGCGACGCTGCTCCTAGCCTCATGTTGAATTGAGCATCCGCTTTTCGCCTACGCATGTCCTCACGATAGGCGGCTCGCTCCGCCCTCCTCTTATCCCTCTCCGCCCTCCTTTGCGCGTAGAACTCGCGCTCATTGATGATGTCCTGCGGGAAGTGTTGGCGCCACAGCGCAATGGCTTCCTCGTCCATCTCGGCGATGCCGAGACGGTGCTCCCGCCTCCGGTTGTCGCGACGATCCTCGTCGGTTCTAAGCCGCGGCATAGGCGCGAGCTCCTGCGCCCGCTCCCGCGTCGGCACGTTGGGGAAGTTCAATGTCCTATGAGGCCACCGGAGGCGCCACGCCGCCGCGTCGTCTGTATGATGGACTCGATGTGATGTCGAAATTGCCGAGGCCGAGGCGCATCCCGCAGAACCGGATCTTGGCGGAGAAGCCGCCGGAGGGCGCAGCGACGCCATGGTATCCCCAAGTTTCGGCTGACGCGGCGGCATGGTGCGGGCGGCGAGGCGAAAAAGAGCAGGGAGAGAGCGGTGGCGAGGCACAGAGCGGTGGCAAGGCACAGATCGGTGGGAGGGCGTTGGATTTTATAAAGCGCGCCGGACGCCGCGTGCCAAAACTAGCGCACGCCCGGCCGCTTTTTCCCGCCCGCGCGCTATCCTTTCCCGACGTCTCTGCTATCTCTACTCTCTTCTCTACGGTTATATTTATTTTATATTTAATATTTAATATTTATCTCTACTTCCTTTACTATCTACTTTTTTTTCTCTATACTTTTTTCTTGCAATATAGGCCGTCCGATTTATATCTGACAGATAGGAAGGAAACAAATGAGACTTTTGCAAAAAGATACCCATACCCCTCTCTAGATTTGCAAATAAGGCCTTCCCTCGTTCATCCTTTTCTCCCACAAGATAAACTACTCATACAAATGCATCTTGATGCGTGCAACGCATGGGCATCTTGCTAGTTCTAAAACCTTTCCATAATTTGCCACACTTTGCTGGTTGCGGATGAAAAACCTACCCAAGCACGGTAGCGATACTGAGGGCGGCACAATTACAAGCTGATATTCTGTTGGACAATGGAGGCTATAACCAATTACTTTTACGGGAACAATAGCACCGGGAAAATTGAAGGGTAGGTATGAACAAAATTGGAACTGCACATGTACTGCTAAGTGATTCAATACACACATTACCAATCGAGGAGGAGAATGATGGTTGCGGCGGCCTCTGTGAGTCATGGTCGGCAACGGTAGTCAGTTCATTGTCCACGATGGTGGTACTTCTGCGCTTGGCGTTGGCTTCCGGGAAGCAGATCCGAGACCGTGGAAGACGATGCCGGGGAAGAGGCTCCGTATACGATGACGACGGTGGACCGGCTCTAGTGCGGCGTACGAGGTTGTCGATGAGGCAGATGCGCTGCGGTGGACGAGTGCGCCGATGTAAAGGGGAGGAGCACGAAGGCTGCGGTGCCGTCGAGAAGTTTATTTTGCGGTAGGGATAGAAAATGGGGAGTATTCAGGTGTACTACTACGGGTGCGGGGTGGGGCCGCCTGGGTAGGGTGAACCTGAAGTTACGAAAACAGCCCCCTACCAAGCGTCGTACGTAGGCCTGTTCCAAAGGCTATGATGGTAACTTCCCACTGCTCGAATCAGGGTCGCGGGAGATTTTCCCGCCGACCTCAAAATTTTGTGACACTGGACTCCCCATGTGGTGTGTTGAGTGATTCGGCTAAGCAACTAGCGAGTAGTAGTAGTAAACTCTGCATATTAGGTTTGACCGAAGTCAAACTTCCTAAAGTTTGACCAACTTTATATAAAAATATAAACATTTACCATAACAAATATGTATGATGTGGAAGTACATTCAATAATGAATCTAATGGCATTTATTTGTTATTGTATATGTTAATATTTTTTGTTATAAGCTTTCTGAGAGTTTACAAAACTTGACTTTGAACAATGCTAATACGTGGACTTAAATAAAAACGGAGGGAGTACACATTTGTTTTCTTAGTTTGTAGTGAACTAATCATTTGTTGAAATTGTGAAATAAATATATTAGGCTATTGACTTGAATGTAATGGTCTATACAATTCAATAGTTACAATCATTGCCGAATCCCAAGATGTATACAAGGTCTATAGTACTTCACAACATGCTCAAACTCACATAATCCCAGTCAAATGAGAATCTAAATGCATTTCATAGTTATTACTTTGTAGGATGCAACAAAAACAACCAAAACTCAACATCAGCCATTATAGAAGCAAGATTTTGACATATCCCATTGTGTGAATGAAACGTGCAGAGAGAGCTTTTGAAGATGGAGCAGATAGGGCGGGAAAGATTGTATGTATGTGGACGAGAGAGTAGGAGACAAACCTAACAAGACACAGAGAGAGAGAGAGAGAGACAGAGAGACACACACAAAGAGAGACCAACAAGTTAGGTCTGTGAGAAAGATGGAGACATGTAATATACGTGATTCTGTATCGTGGAAGGAGAAGAGACAACATGTTTGATGAGAGAGCTGGAAAAACGTGGACGAGAGGGGAAGGATCTCATGGGTTGAGGGATTGACAATTTTGTGCGGGGAAGAGAGGGATTGGTAATTTTGTGCAAGAGAGAGAGAGGGTGGGGGGAGGAGTCAGTCAGCCGTCGTCACATCACCCTGCTTCCAAATGACCCCGCCATTCTCTAGCGCGGTGTGGTCGCCATCTTCGATCTGCTTGATGCCCTCTTTGAAGATTGAGGTGTTGTGCATGTTGGGGTGCAAAGAAGCACAAGCGAGAGTGGTCGCCGTATAATCTTGGATGGGGATGAATTGTGTGCTCGGGGGAGTGTGTGTGTGTGTGTTGTGCTGCATGCGCGCGCGCGCGTGTGTGTGTGTCAGATATTGAGCGAAAACAAACCTAAGGAGAGAAATGGGTATTCACTAAGAGATTGCGCGGGCCTTGAGGTTGGCAGGGGCCGAGTGAGGGTGTCAAAATGTGCGCGTTGATGCATATGTTGCATGCGATCGTGCGAGGGACGGACGAATGGAGAGAGATGGTTGTTGTGTTACGGATGCTCCTCTCTCTCTCTCTCTATCTCTCTCTCCCTGTCTCTCTCTCTCTCTCACACACACACAAGTAAACTAGAAGATCGTTCTCTCATGTATACACAACGTATCGGCATCTGTCTATGTCTCACTCATGCATGATTGTTTGCACATTCACACCTCTCTATGTCTGTATCACACGCACACCATCTCCACATTGCCCTTCCGCCACAACACACATATGGACACATACACATGTTCTCTCTCAGCCACACACACCAAATAAGTATTAAAAAAAACTAGGGCGGACCTAAAACGTCCAAATCCAAATAAACACAAACTGGAGCTAAATTCAAATATATGGAAATATTGCAGCGTCAAGAACTTTCCCAAGAAAAAAAAGTTGAGTAATATTCGAGGATTGTTTTCACACACACAAAAAGGTTCGGTGGATGTCCTTCGAGCGCGACACGGTGACGCACCGTTCGATCGACCGCGCGGCCGCGGTTCACGCGCTTGCACATGATTCCGTATCGTGGCTGTGGTACTAACTTCAAAAAAAAAGCGCTGCCTAAGTCTAATGTTTACGTGTACTAGTACGGTTTTCTTTTAAGTTTGACCAACCTCATATAAAACTAAAGTAAGCTCCCATACGCACACTCATCAATATGCCACCGCCGCCGTTGCGCATGTCGGCGCCCGCCGGCTCCGGCCAACAATTTATCGCCCATCACCGCCGTGTCGCCGCCATCCCTGTGCCATGAAGCCGAAGGCTCACCCGCTCACGTCGTCTGCAGTCCCTCCTCGCCATGTCGCCGCGCTGCCAAGCATGCGAGCAGCTGGTGGAGCCGCGTCTATGCACGCAGCATACAAAGAGGAAGACGAGCGCGTGCTCCAGCATGCCGGCGAGGAGGAACTAGCATGTCATTGTCGTCTCCGCCCGCGCGGAGGAGGCGCGCATGGTGGCTGTCGCGGCGGAAGCCGTCAGCAGCAGCGTCGAGCCCGCAAACCGGGTGCGGACGTGGAATCTACCTTTGAGACCTTAAATGCCACGTGGATCCTGCAATCTGAAGGAGCAATTTGGGTCAGTCGACTCATGTGAGCCGTTTGATGCAACATGGATGGCTAGAAGGGCTTCTTCCACCTCTTCTGCCGTCTTCTTCCTTCGCTCCGTCGAACTTCTTTCACAAATCGGCTGACCCAAATTATACTACTAGTACGAACGTATTAAGTACAGTGGGAACACGAAGGTACGAGCAGTAGTACCAACTGCAAGAAGAACAGTAGTAATACATAGTACTAGTACTACTCTACGTACTAAACAGTTCAAATAACGAGAAAGAACATAAACATAGTTCTGCTGGGGCCTCAGCACAACACACCCTTGAAAATAAACTAAGCAACTAGTCAGCTTGACACTACAGTAGAACCAGCATGAGCGACGGCACTGCCACCTACTCGGAGTCCGAGTCCACGTCCTCGACTTCGTCCTCGTCCCTCTTCCTCTTCCTCTTCGCTGACGCTTCTTTGCTTGAACCGGACACTGGGCTCTGCTTCTTCATCCAACCCATGTAGATATTTAAACAAAGGTAGGCATCCATTGCTGCGTACAGGATGTGATCTTCATCTAATGTCTTCGACTCCCATGCATGATGAAACTTCGTGATGAGGTTTCTTCGGTTTAAGCGTCTGAAGGATCAATCATGGCTGCTGCCAGGTCAGCATTGAAGGTTGAGAGGAGGACACGGGCTTGCCTATACGGACATCGAAGGGCTGGCCTACAACGAGAACTATCCGACGCGGGACTTCTTTGTCGTTCTTAAAGCCTACAGTAACGAATTTCACTCTTTTGTCCTTGAGGAAGTTCTCAAAATCCTGGCACTCAACGTCGGCATGGCATATGTGGTAGACCAAGCAAATGTACGCAAACCTGGATCACGGCGGGCTTCTTCCTCTCTTCGTCCTTTAGATCCTTCTCTCGTCCCAGGACTGTGGTGTACTCAACATCTAGCCCAAATGACCCACTCATCCGTTGAACTGTTGAACATGCGTAGGTAGGGAGCAAAGCTTGCTTTGACCGTCGCGGATCAACATGTGTTGATGACGATGAACTGATCGCGGTGATGGCTCTAACCTGGTACTCGGTGGCGACCATGGAGATTTGGGAGGCCATGGATTTTGGAGGAGGGTTAGGAGAAGTTGAACTGTTGTACCCATAAAAGCGGGAGGCGAACTATGTGAAAGGACGGGACGACTTGGAGCGAACTGTTGTGAGGTAGAAGACAGGGACGAGTAGGGCGTGCGAACGCGTGGGGTTGCTGGCTTGCCTGGTGGATAAATGGCTGCAAGCCCCCAAAGAGTTCGCGAGAACTATGCGGGACCCACTAGATGTCATGTCTACTAGACCCATATCGTAGGCCTGACGGTATAGCTTCTGCCTGTTCGCACGCCATGCCGGCGCGTGGATGTAACTTCACTTAATTCCGTCAACCGTCACGCCTCCCACGACCTTCGCCTCCCTCGCGCGGTCGCGCCCTTTGAGACTTCGACCGGCTAAAAATGAGCAATTTTTTGCCTACTCCGCATGCATGATACTCCCTCTGGTCCTTTTTACTCCCGTCAACCGTTTGCAAAGTGTTTTACCAAATATATACTTTTTTTAAACACCACCTTATATTAATTAACCAGCCACACCTGTACACTCATTTGATACAATATTCACCACCACGGTGATGCGTTATTTACAAGAATACCATCTAATCTATTGTCAAAGCTATACTTAGCGATTAAGTGTGCCACCTTATTGGCGAGCGACTAATCTTTGACAATTGAAGATTGTTGATCAACTTCAAGATGCTCAACGCTTTCATCTTCAGGTCACGCATAGCAGACCTGTCATAGTCCCCCGATGCAAGAGACGCTACCACAAAAGGGCAATCAATCTCTAAAATTACAGGATTATGAAGAGAAATACCTATGTAGAGACCGACAATGCAAGCCCTAAGCTCCGCTTCCTCCACGCTTTGACAGGCATCAATGAAATCCCACGAACAAATTTATACTAAAAATATCAATATCTACAATACTGATTATAATGAGTATAAGAACTATGTTTTATAATGAGTGTAAAAATATTGATTTGACATTGTGAATGTTGATACTCCCTCCGTCTAGATGAGTAAGTCATCTTAGGCTGTGCACCGTGACCAAGGAGGAGGGGAAAACGAGAGACATTAATGTTTATTTGCTAATTAAATATTATTGAATGCAATGAACTAACCACTTCATGTCATGTTTGATAGTCTCAGGTCATTAAAAGCATGCAGACCCTCATCTCTTATTGGTTGATATGTCAAGAAACAAGAAACGAGGTAGAAGTTAATGCACCGCGCCTACGTGTTTTGGGATTATTTGGTTTTCGTAAGATGGCTTACACACCTAGCTATTAGAGTACCACTACCTCCCTTCTTGTTTAAAGGGCTCGACTCAAAATTTTCACCTACTCTTAGCAAGATAGTAGAGGCGGTGGAATAGTTTTTGAAGTCTGCAAAAGTACTCAACTAATCTTTGTCGTTCTTCACAAAAAATGTGTTTACCGATGCATGCATGAACACTAGTTAGTCTAACCCCCCTCTCTTCTTTAATTCTTTGCCACATCAGCATGTTTGCTATTCCCGTGTACCAGCTAAGATACCACCAAGATGGCCAGCCTTAATCATCGCATGCAATAATTTAGTGCACCTTGAAATATGAACATGTGTGGGGCGTGTATGTTTTTAATGACTTGAGACTATACCTAGCCTGGCATGCAAGATGACTTATTATGCACCGTTCCCCATACCTGCAGGAACCCCGTTCATCTCCAAATCTTTTCCTCTCCATGTGAGGAAACAATATGCCTGCCAACCTCTTCTTCTCCCTCCGGCGGTCCCACCACTCCACCCAGTGTGAAAAAATCTGCATGCATGACTCTCCTCCCCCCACGCTCGTCCAATCCGTTGTGACCAGCAATATTTCCACCCCTTCGCTCCCCCGTAATTTACTCCAACAAATATGCCCACGTAGCTTTTACTTAACCCGGTGCATTGGGTCAGCGACATACGGGCCCGGCGGTGTCTTGGCCCACATGTCGGTGGCATAGCTGAACCTTGATTAAAATCGATGCAGCTTCGATCCATATCTTACGCAGGTGTGCCATTGCTCGCTATAAATACTGCGCCTCCCACGACATTGCTATCTCCTCCCCCTCCCTCTCACGTCGACCACCATGGCATCTCCCCTCCCAAGCCCTAGGAGCCCCTCGCTGCACCGCGCGGACGGTCACGCGTCGCCTTTCCGTTCCTCGCCGCCACTAGTCGAGGAGGACGCGTCGGCGTTCCGCTCCTTGCCGCTACGCTGACAGCGTCGCCGTTACATTCCTCGCCGCCACTAGTCGAGGAGGACGCGTCGGCGTTCGCTCCTCGCCCGCGACGCGATGCGTCGCCGTTCCGTTCCCTCGCCGCCACTAGTCGAGGAGGACGGCGTTGGCGATCCGCTCCTCGCCCTTGACGCATCGAGGTGGTGGGCGTCGGCATTCTCAATCTCACCCGGCACGCGGCCGGAGGACGCGTCGGCTCCCTTCTGAGGAGAACGCCCGCGCCCGCCGAGCCCCCCAGCCTTGAGGAGCTTTGGAAAGAAATGGATGTCGCCTTGTGGGAGGCTTTGCCTCTAGCAGAGCGCGCCAAAATAGAGGTGGAGAAGAAGGCCGAGGAAGTGAAGCGCACCACACAACAAGCTTTCTAGGAGATCTATGTCGCGTCCGAGAGAGTCAAGCAATTGGTTCTTTAGCAAAAGGCTCGTGCGAGGGCCGTGAGGGTGGCGGAGGACGCCCGTGCCGACGCCCTGAGTGCAGTCGGGCCCAAGCGCCTCATCTACGCTTGGTGGTAGGTGGACCGGGTGCACGCTTCCAGCCAGGAGGAGTACCTGTTGGCGCTGGATCACCACACCTCTGAGATCGCTCTCGCCCGCCGGCAAGCCGCCAATCATTACCTTGCGAGTTGCGAGGCTGAGGAAGAGGCGGTGTGTCGGCGTTGGGATCTGACCGCGCAGGGGCACTCGTGGCGCGCCATAAGCGCTCCTGCGAGCGCCGTGGCTTTTAGGAGGAGTATTTTTTTTGTTTCGTAAGGCGATCTAATTAGTTTTGGGACGCAAATGATAAATCCCGAACGTTCAGGAATTTTTAGCGTCCTTAGTTAAGTATGTAAAAGGGGAAGTTTGGAAACATTTTGTATTATTACGCATTTTGCAAGTATGTGCATATAGCACAAACTTTACTATATACTGTCGGACTACACGTCTCTCTCGATATATGCTTGCAGACTGTGCTACTCCCTCCGTCCAGGTCAATAAGTCACCTTTGGTTGTGCACGGTGACCAAGAAGGAGGGAAGACTTGTACACCTAGACGGAGGGAGTACTACTATTACTTATGTACGTGCAAATGCACGTTTGAACATTACGATGCGGTTTTTGTAAAAGTGGAAAAACAGCACTAGTCAAGCTTGTGAAACGACTCAATGCAAAACAAATGCAAAAATGCTCGTTTGATTGTTTACTTTTAGCTTCCTTCTCTGTGGTTTTTCTCTGTGCACCATGACCAAGGAAGAGGAGAAAACGAGAAACGTTAATGTTTATTTGCTAATTAATAGTATTGCATGCAATAAACTAACCACTGCATGTCATGTTTGATATCTCAAGTCATTAAAAGCATGCACACTCCTTTTCTCTTATTGGTTGATATGTCAAGAAACAAGAAACGAGGTAGAAGTTAATGCACCGCGCCTAAGTGTTTTCGGATTATTTGGTTTTCTTAAGATGAATTACACACCTAGATGCACCGCGCCTAAGTGTTTTGAGTAACATTTTATCAGTTAAATCGTTGGTCAAAATTTAGCACAAATTACAATGGCGAGGAATAAACCAGGACGGAGTAGTAGTTTAGAAGCCCAAACAAATGAGTGAGGCGCTTTATTGTTACTCTCCACTGTGACTAGTCTTGTGGGAAAAGCTGGGGAAGCCGCCAAAAGAACTGGCCCTAGGAGTAGTAGCTAGGGATCGAGCGTCGGAGATGAACCGGAGAAAGTAAATGCAGAGATATGAAATGCAAAAAAGACGGAGGGATGTGATGGTTGCTTGTCTGTTTATTTTACCAGGCCATTTATTACTGGGAGTGGTTAGGTTTTGTGATATGACGGCTTTACTGCCGCGCCACGAGCGGGGTGAGAGGTGAGACTCCCATGCAGCGCCGCCCTCTACACTTGTACTATATCGGTCGTGGTTTATTAGTCTCCCATTGAATTTGATTGAAGATTTAACTGACAAAATGTTAGTGCATGTAAACAAAAACTATATCGTTGGATTCGTATTTGAACATAGTTTTGAATAATTTTAGGTGACATGCATCAGTATTTATCGTACTATATATAATGTTAGTTCAATTTTTGGTCGTACTAATCTATAGTAGTAAGGTGCCCATGCATTGCACTGAAGAGTGAAATGCATTGATCTGGGAGTTGTTTATTTTGACAAAGGATGTGGGGGTCATCTCATGTGTAACGGGTATCAATAGGTTTCTTCGGATATTATCTCATCTCTAGAGCTCACAAACATCCGGGTGAAATAGATAAAAAGGTATCTTTTGCAAACAAAAGCGTTCAACTGTTCAACCTGCATCCAAAACTTGTGAAGAAATAACACTTATTGTGCTTTGCAAGAAATGATCTTTAAGAATTAGTTTTTGAGTATTGATTGTTACACATGTTGGCTACAAATGACATGGCACTTTCTTATAGTCAACAGTTGGCTATACTATTAAGTAATATTAACCATGCCCTTATACACCTAGACGGAGGGATTAAATCAGGATGACTTGCAAGGGGCGGAGGAGATGTAAGAAATGGTTCATCGTAAGTCTTTCACGATCTTGTAGTAAAAGTTCATACATGGAAGATTCTAGACTAAACCATAAGCGGATACACTTTTATTCATGCGCGATACTCCAATAGAGCAAGATCCTGCATGGAAGTATCCACATGCTTAGACAGCGGATTACATTGAGCGAAGACTAATGATCAACATTTAACTTGATAATGCGTATTTTTTTAGTAGAACAGGGAGGCTCCCCCCGGTTCCATTATCAAATGAAACCCAAAGTGTCTTACATCAGCTCACTGAGAGGAGCAGTTCAAAGGAAGGACTACGGCGAAAGCCACTCAAGTTTGACGACAAACTTACAGAATCAAAAGCGGCAAAGACACGGGCCATAAGCGCCCACACACACACTACATGTTTTCTAAGTTCACTTGATAATGCGTATGTCCAGGTGAACCTCCTTGGAGTCCCCGTGCAATGAGTCAGCGGGTAAAGGATAGAACGGATGCCATGGGTTTTCCAAGTCCACATTGGCGGGATAGTCCCAGCTCCTCAGATTCCAAGTCTGTCCGATGAGGCCGGTTTCGCCGCCCACGTGACCCGGAGGGGTAGTAACATTGACCTTGCACCCGTACATCTGCCTCGTGTCAGTGTCAGCCTCAGCGGCGACGCCCCTGACGCACGCTACAAAAACGGGGCGGTGGCCTGCGCGGGCCTCACCGGTGCCCACGATCAAGAGGAAGACGCTGCCGTCCTCCTCCGAGACTAGCAGGCGGCGGTGATCCTCCAGCGACTCCGGCATGGTGAACCGGTAGCACGTGTCGTACTTGATGTTCTCCGCCAAGGGCCAACAGTGACCGCTGCACGCATCCGTGAGGTGATGCACCATGTCCGCCGGCGAGCCACAAAATGGCATCGAGCACTCATAGCAGTGGACGAAGGGCTCCTTGGAGGCATCGACCAGGCCTTCCATGAAACGGGAGTGGCTGTAGGGGACGTTGTGCCAGTTGAATATGTGAGCAAGTTACTACAAGATTTAATCCAAATAAGCACAAAATAAATCATGACGACTATAACAGAGATGAAACTAATCATGTGGACTAGCATACTAGTAGGATACAGAGTAGAAACATGAATTCTACCACGATCTCAAACAGGAAGGACAGAAACACATACGGTGCAATGGGAACAGCACCGTTGGCGTTGAGGTTGTCGCCCATGTCGTTGAGGAAGAGGTTGCCGAGGTTGGGGAAGAAGTCGTCGTCGGTGAAGTCGTGGCTGCCAGCAGTCGCGAGAGTGCGCTCCCCAAATTTCAACAGCGCCCGTCAAATGGAGCGCAGGAGGGAGTGGCTGTAGGGGACGTTGCGGCCGCCCAATGGAGCGCAGGAGTAGCACACAAAGCGATTACGGTGTCCTTACTAGTACTCCCTAATCTCTATCTATCTATATCTATATATATCTACTCTTATAGAAAACCGAGTTGGTGATGATGGTTTGCGTGCCATCTTGTAATATAGACCGTCCGATCTATATCTGACGGATATAAAGCCAACTATGACAATTTTACAAAAGATACCCGCACCTCTCTCCACATTTACAGATAAGGCCTTACCTCGTGCTCCTCCCTATGTCTCTATCTCTACAAGTACTTTTTTTATAACAAATCGAATAGTGCTGCGCTGTCCGCTGCACGCCCGGCTGAACACGCCTCCTCGCCTCCATCATCACCAAATGAGTCTTTTATAGGAGTAGGAGTAGAGAAAAAACCGATTTGGTGATGATGGTGTGCCGTGCAATGCACGGGCATCTTGCTATTTTTTTGCATATAAATCCAAACACCACATAGACACGGTCTTTGAGCACGGTTCTAGTCGTTCCACGATCGGGCATCGAAGTTTGTAACTATTTTAGATTAGAATATACTACTCCTCCAGTGCTAGTAGTAGAGCAGAGTCCTACTCCACTACTCTACTCTAGCAGGCTAGGGTATAGTACCGTAGTAGGTACTGTAGGGAGTACCAGTACTTTGATCACTCAAGCAAGTTGTCTGGCATAGATATGACCCTACGCTGCTGGTATGTGTCTCGTAAGTCCAGCGGCGTGTTGTAGTCATCATCATCTGTCCACTTCCTGCAGCACATATTCGCTTCTCCATCTTTGTCCGCACATAATCTCGTCCAAGCTTCCATCCCCGCTAAGGCGCCTCCCCCCCTCGTCCGAAACCCAAGCACTAACAATGGCAGAACCGAGCAGTGTCCGCCGAAAGAGTGGCTGGAATTCGCTCCCCAAAGAGGTAATCAAGCTCATTGTTTCGCGTGTGGACAATCTCAGTACTATGCCGCTCGCCGCGTGCTCCTCGGGGCTGTACCGTTTACTCAAAGCCCTCAGGCCGGAGCTTTTTAAGCCAGCTCCTTGCTTGCTGATGCCGCCTGATCTTCAGAAACGGCGTGTCACGCAGCATAACGATCGTAGGGTGGCGAGCATCAACCCCTTCACTGCAATCCGATCCACGTCGGCCTCGGCTACATTAACGGTATGTCTTTGGGTCGGCATGAACACGTCTTGGATGGTGCTCGTCGATGGTCGCGGCAGCTGGATGCTCGTGGAGGTCTACACCCGGCGATTGATCCCCCTTCCTTCGATTAACACTGCACTGCTTTGGCACCGCGGCCCAGAATACTCTGAATCTTACAGTAGCCAACATGATACCAAGTTTGATTTGCTCAAGGTTGTAATCTGCCAAGTGCCCACAAGATCTGGGAATTATAGAGATTTCAGGCTAATTGCGTTCTTCAACCACGGCCTCTCCTATCTAATAGGTCACTGCGGTAAGTGGATAAATATGCACGTCCATCGCAGGATCATACATCCTCCATGGTTCTCTGATGCCATTGAACACAAGGGCTTCATTTACGCTGTCGACTCCTTCTATGGCTGGACGTATAGCTGGCCTACTCGATCATCGCTACAAACCGATGTTATAGCAGTATGTTACTTTCCTATGATATCATGATGGCTTGCTTATATTATGTCAACATTTTGAAAAAGTATTCATGCTCATAACATGCTGTTCTTAAGATTGACTAAATCAAGAGCCCTTTTATTTGACTCAACTTGATATGATGTTGTAGGTCACTTTGGTGTCCCTACTGTTCCTAATCCCAGAACCTTTCAAAGAAAAGCGGCATGGCAGTTGCAGCTGGTTCCTGGCTCAATCAGACGATGGCGAACGATTGATGATCGTTCGCACGTACCTGACGTGTTGTTTCGCGGAATACAATCACAGTCACTTCAAGGTCTTTGAGCAGGATCCCAGCTTCTCTGGGCCTTCAGGAATTTTTGACTGGAGGCTGGTAAGTAGCCTTGGCACATGCTCTCTGTTTGTCGGACTGAATTATTCGATTAACCAGGAGATAACCGACGGCAAGGATCATGATGGCATCGCGGTTTCGTTCATC
Organism: Aegilops bicornis; assembly: GCA_021605145.1. Lineage (NCBI taxonomy): Eukaryota > Viridiplantae > Streptophyta > Magnoliopsida > Poales > Poaceae > Aegilops > Aegilops bicornis. The sequence continues at coordinate 840,193,439 of CM038670.1, forward strand.
AGGCAAAACTGTGTGTACACAGCGTACCATGCGTCTCTGCATGCACCATACCCTTATATGTGCCGCCACGCTCTGCAGCCCAAAGTAGGAGAGAGGGTCGCAAGTATCAGACTTCGACTTGCTGGCTGGAGTTTCCCCCGTCAGGCACCCATCTGGTTCAAGCCGTCAGCCAATCTCCACAGCTTAATAAATAGTAACGTCTAACTGAGCCAGTTAGTTAGATGTGTACACTTGGTGTAGTAGGATCTTTATTTAGTTTGATGCATACACTTGTTCTTTTTTGGTAGCCCTTTTGTAATGATGGCTGATGTTTGGTTTGGAAAAGAGAGCTGCGTCTTCACTCTTCTAGCCTGCTTACTGCTTCTATTGCACCCCCAGGCCTGGTTGCTGCTGCTGCTGTTTTCAATGTACAATCAGTAGTATATTTCGTCTATTGGTTGAATATAAATATGTTGTTAGAACGACAAACACAATGTTTTAGAAGTCGTTGCACGGTTCAGTCCTTTAGTGCCCCGTACCGTACGCAGCTCATACTATTTTTTGTACGGAACACATTTTCCACTTGTTGGTAACATGCAGCCCACTGATGAAGGCCCAATAGAGAAGCCCATAATTAACTGGAAGGGACGCTTTCACATGAATCCGACCCAGGTACATGCTCATGGTCCCCTAAACATAAATAAGTAAATAAATAAATAAAGCTAAATGCTCATGCACCAGTTCTTTGGGAAAATAGGTAGCCCGGTATTTCTTTTTGAAGAATACCCAAGCTAGGCCTATTTGTTTTCACCGAATTACTGGGCTGCAAATCATTCAAGACGAGCAAATGGGATATTAGTTTTTTTTAATTTTTTTCTTCACTGATATCTTATACGTATTTCATTCGATTTAACATGACATAGTACTAACTTATTTTTAAATTTGTTTTAGTATGGCTATTAATTTTTGGATTAAGAATATTTCGTTCCCCAGCAAAAAATTCCCACATATTTAGTTAATTTTTTGACCCTGGTACTAACCAGAAAATGGCCGGCAATTCTAAAAATGGAAAACGGGCTGCAATAAATTCCATATGAATTAGAAAATGAGTAAAAATTATAAAAATAATAGGAAATGGGTTGTACACGCCACAGATTTCGAGGTTGACTTGTTTACGCAAGGCTTTGTCAGTGAACACACGATTCTAGCCGCCGTGCTTCTTCAATCTCTGATCTTCCTGCTCCAGCCACCTAAACTAGCGCCGGCGGGACTGCCTGCTCCCTCCTCTTGTGGCCTGCTGTGATGCCGGGCAGGCTTCCCCGGCCCACCCTACTCCCTCCGCTGGCCTGGCCGCACGCAATCAACTGCCTCCTTATTACCCAAAAACAAATGATTCCTCCCACTGACATCTGGGGCGCACCGGTTGGGAGGCTGACCTGTGGGCCTACTATTTTGACGAGTACGCAGGGCTTGTCAACTTAGTAAACAAACGATTCTAGCAGCAGTAACCGTTGGATTTGAATCAAACGGTCCTGCTGCTTCTTCAATCGCTGCTCTTCTTGCACTAGCCGCCCAAACCAGCGCCGGAAAGACCGCCTGCTCCTGCCTCCAGTGGCCGGTTGTGTTGCCGTTGAGGCTTTATCTCCCCCTACTACTCCCACCGCTAGCCAGGCCCTGCGGCGACGGCAGCCTCACACCGCAGCCGAACCAGTGAACCCTGGCACTCCTCTCCGCGTGGGCATCCACTGCCGTGACTTCCCCAGCTCCGCATCGTCTCCTTCCTAGGCCTCGCCGCCGTCCACCGCCTTGGTGCTCTCGGCGCGGCGTGGTCAATGTGGTCAACGACATTCCATCGGGAGAGTACTGTACGTGTAGAGGATGACAGCTGGGTCCATGGCCACAACCCAGTTTTTTTTTTTTTTGATTTGCCAAGTAAGTCGCTTTGTCAGGCCTATTGGGCTGCAAATCTTTCAAGACGAGGAGAGCTTTCATTCGGCTGGCCAAGAAAATGGCCCATCAGTAATGAGAAATGGCTGTACATTTTTAAAACATATCAAACCGACAGTTAGTTTCAAATATCTTTTTTTTCATCTCGAGATTTTAAATTACATTAATTCATATGCATGGAGAATTTGTTGGATTTTATATTGATATACATTTATTTTTAAAATCAGTTTGAATATGAGTCGAAGTTTCGGGATTAAAAACAGTTCGGACCGCACCGAAATATGCAAAATTTCTTATAAGTTTTTTACCGTGGCCACGATATGGGCTGTAATGCTAACAAAAAGAATATGGGCTCCAAAAAAAACCTTAAGAATTAGCAAATGGGCTGTAAATTATTAAAAATAATGGCAGATGGGATGTATGTTGTTTTCCACAGATTTGAGGCTTTCCTAAAAAAAAGGTTGACGCACAAGAAGTGACTGTTGGATGGCCATCCAACGGCCGTCGTGCTTCTTCAATCTCTGCTCTTCCTGCTCCAGCCGCTCAAACAAGCGCCGGCGGGACTGCCTGCTCCCTCCTCCCCGCGGCCGGCTCTGACAGCTCGGACCCACCAGTTATATCTTCGTACGCAAGAAAGTGCCTCCTTATTACGCACAAAAAAATGAATACTCCCCCTTTAGCTGACTTGTGGGCCTACTAAGTTGACGGGGACGGAGGGCTTTGTCAACTTAGTCAATATGCACAATTCTAGCTCCAGTGACCGTACGGTGTCCATCCAACGGTCGTAGTGCTTCTTCAACCTCTGGTCTTCTTGCTCCAGCCGCCCAAACCAGCGCCGGTCGTGCCTCGTGCTCCTGCCTCCCGTGGCCGGCTGCGATGCGGCGGAGGCCTCACCGCCCCCTACTACTCCCACCGCTGGCCAGGCCATCCCTCTACTCACCCACACCCCCTGTTATTTTGTGGCGACGGCAGCCTCACACCGCAGTGAACCAATGAACCCCCGTACTCCTCTACGCGTGGGCATCCACTGCCGCGTCTTCCCCTGCTCCACATCGTCCCCTTCCTAGGCCTCGCAGTCGTCCACCACCCTGGTGCTCTCGGCGCGGCATGGTCAACGTGGTCAAGGAACGGCTTCCATCGGACGTGGACTGTACGTGGAGAGGATGACAGCTGGGTCCACGGCCGCAGCAAGGAAGTGCCTCCTTATTACGCGCAAAATAATTATTCCTCCACCTGACAGCAGGGACCCACCGGACGGGCCACCATATTTAGCGAAAAAACGTTTCCCCCCTGACTGCTGGGACCCACCAGCTACACCTTCGCACACAAGGAAGTGCGTCCGGGCAAAAAAAAAACAATTCGCCCCCTGACTGCTGGGACCCACCAGCTACATCTTCGCACGCAAGGAAGTGCGTCCGGGCAAAAAAAACGATTCGCCCCCCTGACTGCTAGGACCCACCAGCTACATCTTCGCACGCAAGGAAGTGCTTCCGGGCAAAAAAAACCAAATCGATTTGCCCCCCTGACTGCTGGGACCCACCAGCTACATCTTCGCATGCAAGGAAGTGCCTGACAGTCAGGACCCATCTGGTCGAAGCGTACGTAGCAATGTCATTCTGGTCGCGAACGTGTACATACATATATACTGGTGGATGTAGAGGCGCGCACGTGTCGTAGTAGAGGCGCGCACGTAGCATGTACACGCACGTCGTCTGGCGAGGGTGCAAGAAAGAAAATACGGCCACGTACATACATACGGGCAGGGTCTCTAACACTTATCGCGCATACGTACATGGCTGGGTCGAAACGGAGAAACAACGTCGTCGTCGTATTCATGGGGAGCCAACCAGCTGGGTCGGAATGGAATGCGTGGTCGTGCTCATCGGGAGGGCTTGGACGGAACAGGCGATGGAAACGAGGCCTGGCATACCGCACAACGGAGTAAACAGCCTTGTGTTCGACCGGCCACGTTCGAAACGGGGTCCTGTTGATCGGGAGGGGCCTCGCGTACCGTAAAACGGAGGAAACGAACCTCCTACAGTCGAAACGGGGGTCCTGTTGATCGGGAGGGGTGTGGCGTACCGCAAAACGGAGGAAACGAACCTCCTACGGTCAAAATGGGGGTCCTGTTGATCGGGAGGGGTGTGGCGTACCATAAAGCAGACGAAACGGTCTTGTGTTTGAGCGCTACGGTCGAAGCAGGCGGGGGTAGGGGTGTGGCGTACCACAAAACGGGACTCCACGGGATACTGTTCATCTCCACCGTCGACCTCCTCCAGCCCCCACGGGCTCCTGTTCATCCAGCCTCCACCGCGCGCTACTCCACCGGCTACTGTTCAACCACCCCTACACACGGGCACCCCTCCACCGTCTACTGTTCATCCAGCCCTCCACACCACGGGGTCCTGTTCAACCACCCCTCCATGGGCACCCCTCCATCGTCTACTGTTCATCCAGCCCTACACACCGCGGGTCCTGTTCATCCAGAGGCAACGCCACCGCTCACTTTTCATCCAACCCCCCTGCTACGCTCACTGTTCATCCCAGAGGCAGCATCGATCGGCTTCAGTTAGCAGCAGTAGCGAAGGAATCGCTCCATCGGGTTCAGTTAACAGCCATCGATCGATCGCTCGGGTTCAGTAACGTGTAGCCTGCAGTGCAATCGCTCGGGTTCAGTTAGAGCCAACGCCTCGCACACACGTGCGTACGTACGAGAGAAACGCGCATCGCTCGGCCCCCGACCTCCCACCGTAACCGGCAACTCCCCGAAATTTTCCTCCCCCTCGCTTCTACCACGGTTTTTTCCGTCATGGACGGCCCAAAGAATGTCATGCGGCCGCATCTCCGGCCTGCCAGGACGAAAAGCCCATTTTCTATCATGATTTTTTGTAATAGAAGTAGGATCCCACAACATCTATGATGATACCGGGTTTTGTCACAATTATCGTCATAGAAGTGTCATATGTATGGCAGAAATTTTTTTCGTTCGGCCCAAAATGTCACGGATGTGTCTTTTTTTTGTAGTGAAACCTCAAAACAACAGTGATTCTCCTTTGTTCTAGAATCTTCTGTATCATAACTGCCCAAAGTTTTTTTATAGTTGAATTGCCATTATTTGTTTTTTACTTTATGCTTTACAATGCACAATTCCATGAATCATAAAATAGATTAAGGGCTTCTTTGATACAAAGGATTCTCAAAGGAATTTTGGAGGATTCTAATCCTTAGGAATTTTTCCTATCTTGGTTGTTTGATTCGTAGGATTGTAAACTATAGGAATTTTTCCATATGATTCATTTGCACTAGATTTCATAGGAAACATCCCATCCACTCAAACCTCTTTGAAAGAATTCTGCATTTTTTCTATACACAATCAAACACTCGTACAATCCTGTAGGATTCAAGACGACATTCCACTATAATCCCATGTTTTTCCTATTCCCGCATTTTGGAAATCCTACGAATCCAAGAGGCCCTAGCTTTTTAATAAAAACTAATTGATTTTGAATGAGATGAACTATATGAATTAAACGAAGGTTTACATCAGGCATATATGACTCAGATCTTACATGCTATAGTCTGGTATTTATTCATAATTTGGTTGCAAAATCTAATGCGTGCAATGCACGTGTACCTTACTAGTACTTCGAGTATGTGCAAAACACATAAATTAGAATTCCAATGGTACGCTACACAGTGTCTCTCTTACAGTTCTTGAAGCCACGTGGCACATGTGGAGGCGTTGTCGCGACCTCTTTGTGTGGATTGATCACAGTGACGTGCTGCTTTGGTTCGGAAAGAATGTACTCGTCCTCCCGAGCCACACCGGGCGGTACATGCACGAAGCGAAGATGTGCACGCGCCACACACGCACTCATTCCTCGCACGCGCTGCACAGGTACACGGACGGACGCAATTTTGTACCAAGATCCACCCATGTGATAATTTGACGCGTGTAAAGTCCTTCACTTCATTGATGGTCAATTAATACAGCGCATGCAAATTGAGTGGACGTGAGGGTGGAAGAAAGACATTACTACTTCACTGCGCATGCGAGTAGTTAAATCATGGGTTGCAGTAGTACTTCCATTGGTCTCCTTCATATTTTGTGCCAATTTTTGACAGTAACATAATATTTATGAATTTGAGCAGTGTAGTCTACTTGAAATTTATGTTCCACTAAACTCATCGGGAGCCGTTTCGGGCCTCGAAACCAAAACCATCAACTAATCTTTACCTTGTTCCCATCACATTCGAAAGTACTAGTGCTACAATTAAGTGCAAGCCTGCTCACACCTACTAGTACGTACCAAGCCTGAATGTGTTCCCACTATGCAGGTATTAGTACTAGTGCTAGTACTTAGGTTATAAAAAGGGGAACTACCTAACAGAAAATTACTCTACCTTTCCTCCTCATAAGTGCTTCTTTTTCGTCCTTCCTTGCCATGGCCGGTGAGCCGAGCTCTAGGTCGAGAACTACTCATAACAAGGGAGCGGCAATAAAGGCTGCAGAAAAAAAAGAGGGCTCGCCGCCACGCAGAGACCTCGAAAGATCTCTCACGGGCAGGCAATGGCTCCCAAGAGCGCCCTAGCCGCGGAGGCGAACATGCCGAGCCGGCGGTGCTGGAGTCGTTATCCCTCGACGGCATGCCCGATAAGCTCAATAAGCACCTCAATAAGCAGAAGTAGTTCATCCACGGCTTGGTGTTGCTGCTGAAGGAGAGCCTCGACGACATGCCCGCTGAGCTCAATAAGCAGGGGGAGTTGACCGCCGGCTTGGTGATGCTGCTGAAAAAGAGCATTGCCTCGGAGAAGAAGACGACCGGCGAAATCCTGCAACTTCAGGAGGACAAGGCGAAGCCCTGCCACGAGCTCGACCTGCTGAAGGAGAAGAACGCCGGCTGGAAGAAGCTGCATGAGAATAGTAGTTCCTCGATGAAGATGCTACAGGCCCTCGTCATGGAACAGAAGGAGGAGTTGGCGAAGCTCCGCATTGAGCACCCGGCTGTTGTCAAGGTATGTAATGCAGCCATGGAACAGATGATAAAGGCTCGCGTCGAGAAATCCTGCGTCATGGACAGAATGAAGAAGATGGCGGAGGAGACACGCAAGGAGATGGAGGTCGTGGAGGCGATGAAGAAGCAGTTACGACTCTGCGGTGAATTAGATCATTTGGGGTGATAATCTTCCTTCTTCTTTTGCTCCTGTGTTTCATCTTTTGCTTCGGGTGTTTCGCCGCACGTGTCACGTTCTCTGCGAGGCATGAATAGAACAATGCTAACAGTGAGATGACAAGCAAATTAGATCATTTTTATAGCCTTATGGCACTGGGCTGCCATGTTTCCTGCTCCTCCGTCGTAGTACTACTCCAGTGGAAAACTTGAGTATACCGCACGGTTCTTTGCTCCTCCTCAGGTCGTCGGCACATTTATACGAGCAGTCAAATCACAAGGCCCCGCCTTCCAGCAGTAATGAGCCGTCAAATCACAAAGGCCCTCGCCTCTCGTGAAACCGACCAAGCTAGACTGCCCCGCCCTCTAGCCTTTAAAAAATGTATACTTTTGTACAGTAGTAGTATCGATGGATTGCGCCATGGAGCAAAACTTGAAATTAAAAAAAAAAGTGGTACATATAGAGAGCGCTCGTCGCCAAATTATGCATATAGTACTATTAAAAAAGCTAGTACGTGCTTAAATGGGTGCTAAATTCTATTAAAGAAATTAGCATACCTATTTAATTCTTGGGTTCTTATTATTTATGCCACTAGTTGTGTATCACTACTCAGTTTTGCCATTAGAAGTTACAAACTACTCAAATATGCCATCAATTCGTGAGATATGCCTGCTCAAAATGCAATTAGATATCTCAAAAATGCCATCGTTAAGTTAGATGTTTGCTCAAAAATGACATTAGACATTGATATTTTCACGTCAAACCCGTTGACCATGTTACATGACAAAAATAAGCCGATTCTCACAATGATAAGTGTGGCCCCGCTTGTCAGGAGTAACCAAGCGAATAATTTTACAGGAAAATAAGAACGCTGTTGGGATCAAGTAGGCCCCACACTTTATTTTACTGTAGTGAGATAGAGGGAGAGCTGGCATGTTGGTCCATCGGTATTTATGTCATTATAACATGGCAAAAGAGATTTGAGTCACAATAATGGTGTCCAGCACAACCCACCCCTCAAATAAAAGTAAGCACCATGGAATTCTTTGACAAAACTAAGCACCCTGAAATTCTTTGACAACTAAACTGCTGGCTATATGATGTTGGACATATATATTGTACGTATATATTGTGAAGAAACGAGTGGTAGTACTATACCAACTAAAAGATGAAATGTAAGAAATACTAGTATGTACGTCTTTGAAGAGTTAAAGTAACGAGAAGAAACATAACATAGTTCTGCTGGGGGCTCAGCACAACACACCCCTCAAATTAAACTAAGCACACCTGAAATTAAACTATGCAACTAATCCGGCAGACACTGCATTAGAACCACCATGAGCAACGACACTGCCATCTTACTCAGAGTCCTGGTCCACGTCCTCGACTTCGTCCTTGTCCCTCTTCCTCTTGGCCGATACTTCTTTGCTTAAACCGCACACTTGGCTCTTGCTCTTCATCCAACCCTTGTAGATATTGAAACAAAGGTAGCCACCCATTGCAGCATAGTGGATGTGGTCTATATCAAGTACATTCCACTGCCATGCATGACGATGAAACGTGTACGGAGGTTTCTCCAGTTTACCGTACGAAGGATGAACCATGGCTCCTGCCAGGGTTAGCATTGAAGGCTGACCACTGGAGGGCAGCAACCGATTCTTCTGGAGGTCAAAGGGGCTGCCTACAATGAGGCCTATCCGACCCAGGACTCTTTCGTCATTCGTAAAGTCTACAGTAATGAATTTGACTAGGTTGCTCCCGAGGAATTTCACTAGGTTTTTTCATTCACCGCTCTTGAGGAAGTTCTATGTCTTGAGCTTGCGTTGGTTTTCCTTGAAGAGGAAAGGGTGATGCAGCAAAGTAGCGTAAGTATTTCCCTCAGTTTTTGAGAACCAAGGTATCAATCCAGTAGGAGGCTCCTCAAAAGTCCCACGCACCTACACAAACAAACAAGAACCTCGCAACCAATGCAATAAAGGGGTCGTCAATCCCTTCACGGCCACTTGCGAAAGTGAGATCTCATAGAGATAATAAGATAAGATAAATATTTTTGGTATTTTTATGATATAGATTGGAAAGTAAAAGATGCAAATAAAAGTAGATGGAAAACTTATATGATAAAAGATAGACCCGGGGGCCATAGGTTTCACTAGTGGCTTCTCTCAAGATAGCATAAGTATTATGGTGGGTGAACAAATTACTATCGAGCAATTGATAGAAAAGTGCATAGTTATGAGATTATCTAGGCATGATCATGTATATAGGCATCACGTCCGTGACAAGTAGATCGAAACAATTCTGCATTTACTACTATTACTACACACATCGACCGACTCCTGCCTGCATCTGGAGTATTACGTTCATGAAGAATAGAGTAACGCATTAAGAAACATGACATGATGTAGAGGGATAAACTCACGCAATATGATATAAACCCTATCTTTTTATCCTTGATGGCAATAATACAATACATGCGTTGCTGCCCCTGCTGTCACTGAGAAAGGACACCGCAAGATTGAACCCAAAGCTAAACACTTCTACCATTGCAAGAAAGATCAATCTAGTAGGCCAAACCAAACTGATAATTCAAAGAGACTTGCACAGATAAATTAATCACACATAAAAGAATTCAGAGGAGATTCAAATATTTCTCATAGATAAACTTGATCATAAACCCACAATTCATCGGATCTCGACAAACACACCGCAAAAACAGTTACATCGAATAGATATCCAAGAAGATCGAGGAGAACTTTGTATTGAGATTAAAAGAGAGAGAAGAGGCCATCTAGCTAATAACTATGGACCCGAAGGTCTGTGGTAAACTACTCACAACTCATCGGAGAGGCCTTGCAGATGATGTAGAGGCCCTCCGTGGTCGATTCCCCCTCCGGTGGAGCACCGACGAAGGATCCAAGATGGGATCTCGCGGATACAGAAGGTTGCGGCGGTGGAAATAGTTTTTCGTGGTGCTCCTGGATGGTTTCGGGGTACGTGGATATATATAGGAGGAAGAAGTAGGTCGGTGGACACTCAAGGGGCCCACGAGGGTGGGGGCACGCCGGGCACCCTCGTGGCCACCTCGTTCGTTGCTTGACGTCCAGTCCAAGTCCCCTGGAATGCGTTTGTTCCAAAAAGATCGCTCCCGAAGGTTTCATTCCGTTTGTACTCCGTTTGATATTCCTTTCCTTCGAAACACTGAAATAGGCAAAAAACAGCAATTTGGGCTAGGCCTCCGGTTGGTAGGTTAGTCCCAAAAATTATATAAAAGTGTAGAGTAAAGCCTATAAACATCCAAAGCGGGTAATATAATAGCATGGAACAATAAAAAATTATAGATACGTTGGAGACGTATCAGGAAGTTCTTAAAATCCTAGCACTCAACGTCGGCATGGCATATGTGGTAGATCAAGCATAAGTCATGCACGCAAACCTGGATCACGACGAGCTTCTTCTTCTCTTCCTCCTTTAGATCCTTCTCTCGTCCTAGGACTGTGGTGTACTCAACATCTAGCCCAGCGACCCACTCAACATTTGAGTTTTCAAACATATGTCTGAAGCGAGCAAGGCATCCTTTTACCGTCGCGGAAGAACGGGTGTAGATGACGTCAAATTCATCGCTGGTGATGGTTCTAACCTTGTACCCACCGCCGATCATGGAAATTTGGTACGCCATGGATTTGGGAGGAGGGTTAGGATTAGTGGAACTGCCATAATGTGGAAGGACGGGACGACTAGGAGCGAACTGTTGTAATGTTAAAGGACGTCCGGGGACGAGTAGGAGCGAACTGCCAGCGGTTTTTCGATTGTAAAAATGCTGAGTGGGGCATGCGAACGACATGGTAGTGGCTTGCCTGGTGGATAAATGGATTCATGCACAGTACTATGGGGGCCCAATTAGATGTCATGTCTACTCGACGCCCAATTAAATGGCTTTCGATGTCATGCCAAGCGTCGGGAAAATTACAGGTGATCTGAAGCTTTCCATTCTCCCATGATACGGGCTTAAGGAGCCCTTAGATCTGAGATCGAACGGTTGCATGGCGTGATTCTAGACCTATGGGTGAATATCCTATCCTGGAGGGTTATTCTGCAAATTTTCAGCAACTTAGCATGCGATCGTTCGATCTCAGATCCAAGGTCTGCCAGCAGCCCGTATTATGGTCGCGCCTACCACGACCGTCGCCTCGCTCGCGCGGTCGCGTCCTTGGAGATTTAACATGGTGTGTTAGGCTATCTGATGTTGGCATGTCATACATAGTCATCTCTTAGTCACTCATACTACGACAAGGTTAGCTATAAGGTTGGCTATAAGAGTATTTTTTTTTAATTCTCTCTATCTCTTTCTTCACAGTATTTATTGCATTTGCCAAGGAGTGACCTCTTCCAATGAAATGGTGCTTAGATGAGGTGCTAAGGGCATTAAATGGCTTAGCAATCAAGTCCCCAATGCATAGGTGCTTAGTTTTTTGTTGCTAAGTTTGCTTCATTTAATTAGCTATAGACTCAAAATTGTCTTTTCACCTAGGTACACGCGCTTAGCACCGTTTCTTCCTTGGGTCACCAAACTAGTCTCTCTCTTCTTAATTAACTTGCCACATCAGACTTTATGCCTATGTGGCAAGCTTAGCAGCTGTAGGAGCAAGTAAGTACAATAGTGGGCTATAAGCCCGCTTTACATGGCATTTTTGCATATGTGGAGGAAAGAGGCAAGGAAAAAGTGGAGAAGTGGGCTCTCATGAAAGAGCCAACCTCTACATGGTGGAGCATTGGGAGAGGCACCTGTATGGAGGTGTTCAGGAATCGGGAGACTCACGCGGTCGTAGCACATGATTAAAATGATAATGGCAAGTTAAATCACGGGGCCCCACCTGTCCAGTAGTAACTCGCTGTCAAATCACACAGCCCTACGTTTGCAGTAGCCTACTCCCTCATCTTCTTGCGTCAGTGTCAAACCGACTAGGCGGAACTACCCCACCTACCGCGCAGGAAAAGCCCCGCCCTCGACTTTTAAATATTATACTATACTAATTTTGTATCCATGGATTGCGCCATGGAGCAAAGCCTCAAGAAAACGGCGCTACACATGTACGGAGTATACAGCACGCCCGTCGCGTTCGCGTCACGCCCCAGACAGTCGGTCGGTCTGGCACGTTGCTCTCCGAATGGAACACGCGTCATGTTGCGTTTGCACACACATGTGGGACCGCAATTGAGAACCGACCATAGGCACAATCCCCGGCCCCGCAAGTCGGGTGACTTAATAGAAGAGAGAGACGAGCGATAGTACTAGAGAAGTGTTGTACTACATTGGTGCCTGGACGATCCCTGCAAGACACGGAAGATCAGTTCGTCCATGCATGTGACCAGACTCCAGCAGACAAGCCTGGATTGGCTATCATCTACATATCATGCAGGCTGTGTTGTACAACGTTGTAGTTCTGGTGAGAAATCTAAAAAAAGGTTTCTTGTCATCTCGCAAAATTAGGTGTCATGTGCTTTGGATCAATTGAGGGTTAAACAACGACAACTGAGTTGGGCTAGTCATTGGGGGACATGCACGAAGACTACTCGGTTGCCATCTAGGTCAAGCCGACTATGTTAATTAGGACATCTATCGACGGACCCCTTTTCTACGAGTTTATCTTTAATTTGAGCTTTGATCCTCATCTAGTTTGTCCGTCGGGATTCATGTTGTCTCCTTTGGGCAGTGAGGTTATGATTTCTTGTCATGTGGCATTTTTTCGTGTTATATGTTATAATCCGGTGCTTCAGATCAAAATGACGAGAACTGCACCTCCAGGGCATGTGCATGAAGACTTCTCGACAGTCATTGATGAGGTCAAGCCGGCTCCGCTAGACAAAAGAAAACTAGTACTCCACTATATAGGCAGGAGCCTTCACACTTGCTTGCTAGTGTTGCTCTCTTCACACTGTCTCGTCCTCTCCAGATCTAAACACGGCAGCGGTGGCCACACTCTCTCTCTGCTCACTGCTGGTCACAGATCCAGCCGGATCCTCTCCGCCGGGGAAGGTGAGAAGGTGCAACGTTCACATGGTCGTCCTCGGCGACAGCTCTTACCCATTGCCGGCGCGTCCCGATCAGCGTGCCTTGCCATTCTCTCCCAAGCACCGCTGGCGAGGGAGGGCCTCTGACCCCTTCTTCCTCGCTGCCGTAGTGTGGGCAGATCCGGCCTCCCGCCGCCCACCTAGCGACATCCCGGTGACCCTCATGTATAACTTCCTACGAAACCGGCCTTGCTCTACTTTCCGAGCTCCTGACGTTGCTGCATTTGTATCTTTTACTATTTCTCAGGCCCCCTCGTAGATAGGATCGATCGGCTGTTCGAAAACCACCTAAATTTTTGCGGTTAAGAGGTAAAACTAGTTCATGCACTCGAATCTAGTACTACTTGGTTCAAACAAGGAAGAAAGGGGGTGGGGGTGGGGCAAGATTTTTTACCTGAATCTAGGACTTGGTCGAAAGAGGAAATAATGGGGGCGAAAAGTAGCAGAGACTGGCTATCCAACTGGTCTCTAGGTCTAATAGGGAAATAAATGGAAACGCGGTACAAACTCAATATAAACCTGATCTATTGGTTGAAAAAGGAAAGAAAGTGGGGACTAGGGGACAAGTCAATAGAGTAAGTCCAACACTAGATTTGCTAGCCTCACACAGTATAAGGTGGCTATACCGAACAAAACTGGGACCAAACCAGATATCCTATTCTGATGTTTGTTGCCCCGAGCCACTCTTATGTAATGCCACTAGCAAAATGTAGCAGTTGCACTGTTAAAAGTAAGGACACGTTAAACCAATGTTGTTTTCAATGTAATGCCTCCAGTAATCTGAATCAATGGCACTTTTTTACATGTCCTACTAAATTTCCTATGAAGATAAGTTGCTTCTTGTCGTTAGAAATGCAACTGTCCTGGTCCACCTACTCTCCCGTGCCCAAATACCGACTCTGTAGCAGCTGTTAATGTAATGTTGCTGGTAAAATGAAGCAATGGCACCATTAAAGTAATGTCGTATTTAATGGTTGTCATCGTTAATCCTAATGCCCACACTAATATCTAGAAATGTTGCTGCTTTAGAAATTTCTACTGTCCTTGTAGGATTGCCATTCAGATAAGGAACATGCTTCTTTTCATTTGATGCATGTTTCATCACTTGTTAGTCACCCTCCTTTCCACCTTTTTTGTGCAAACGGAGATATACATTTCACGCTCGATCTTAGTTGAACTGCACAAATGATATCCAAATTATAGTTGAACATTCCAGGAGCTTTCCAACCAACCTTGATGTTGCTCAGTTTTATTGCAACTAATGAAGAAGAAGCTCTGTGGGTTTCGTTTTCTGATATAAATGGAACCGGGGCTGGAGCCCTTTTCTTAGAAAAATAAGAAGAAGAAGTTGCTAGCTCATGGGACATTGCTTCATTTTAGGTGAACTGCACCAAAGGGTCCCATGAATTGAATCATCCATGTTGGTGACTGGTGTCATCCCTTCTACGATGGCGTTGACTGTAGATATGGTTCCCATCACGAGGTATGTTCCTTTTTGGTCTGACCGTTTGCCAAAGATCCTGCATGTTAATCTTGCTCTTGTGCTACTGTTTTGGCGCTGCGATGATAAAGCAGTAATGTTATTATTTTGCACCTTAATCTAGTGGCACTATTAATTTGAGGCAATGTTTTGGCACCGCTAGTGCCACAATTTTTTATATCAAAAGAGGGGGTTCCCTCCGATTTCATTAAGGAAATCCAACCATAAAGAACCATTATCCGACAACATCTCAGTGTAAACGGGCAGTTATGCAACTACTACTAGAACGGACTGAGTACTATACTACTAGGAAAAGGGCTATAGATGAAATGGCCACTAATGGCACACCAGACATGTGGTGCGCCACTACTATATAGCAGTGGCGCACCATGTGCTTTGCGCCATTAGTGTGAACACACTAATGGCGCACTGCACACATGGTGCGCCACTAGTAACAATTTTTTTTATTTTTATTTTTCCAAACATACTAATGGCGCACCAGGGCACAGTGCGCCATTACTAGTTCTAACTAGTAATGGCGCACCAGCCACACCGTGTGCCACTACTATACTTTTTTATTTTTTATTTTTGCAAAACTAGTAATGGCGCACTTTGCCCCGATGCGCCATTAGTGTATATATATATATATATATATATATATATATATATATATATATATATATATATATATATATATATATATATATATATATATATTGCAAAACTACGAATGGCGCACCACCACAGTGCGCCATTAATGCTGAGGTTACTAATAGGCGCATTTGTAGGTGGTGCGCCATTAGTAACCTGGGACCAGCTAGATATTTTGGACAGCCACACCTACCCACTCACTTTCCCCACTTCATTCTCTCCACCTCCTCCTCCAAGCTTGTCTCGGCTGCCTCCTCCTCCTCACCTCATTTGCACCATAGATTCATCCAAATGAAGTGGTTAAATTACCTTTTTTGATAGGTAAGTAAGGGGGAAGCTATCTTTATGTTGTTCTCCCTCCAACAACGTGCACATGCACTTTTTATGGCCTAACTAGATCTATGTATGTTTGTGGTGTTGCATATATGTTTGTGTTTGCAGGTACCAGTATTTGAAATGCGGTAGTTGCTGATATTTTGCCAGAATGTTGATTCATTTCCATTTCGGCGAGAATTTTGGAACTACGCATTCTTTTTTGTCCTATTTTTAGGGAAAGTCATGCCAAATTTTTTCTTGGTTCTAAAATATCGTTTTGCTCTACCCCACAGGCGACCATGGTCCGCACGATGACCGAAGGCATCGTGAATAGGTTTTTGAGCTCCACGAAGGCCGAGATGCTTCAAAAGAACGAGACGAAGATAAGATGTCCATGTCGAAGATGCAAGCTGAAGAGCCTTATTGCGGACCCGGATTCCGGCAGGTGCTTGGGACCACCTGCTCTTGCGTGGTTTCATGGATGACTATCGGTGGCAAGGTGATGAAGATGACTATGAAGTCGTCCATGGGGGCCGGGCAAGAAATGAGGAAGGGCAGCAAGACAACCACCGCGGCTCGGGAGGGCGAGAAGACGAAGAATCTCCAGGACATGATCACGAAGGTGATTGTCGGTGTCAAAACCGGCGGATCTCGGGTAGGGGGCCCCGAACTGTGAGTTTAGGCGGATGGTAACAGGAGACAAGGGACACGATGTTTTACCCAGGTTCGGGCCCTCTTGATGGAGGTAAAACCCTACGTCCTGCTTGATTAATATTGATGATGTGTGTTACAAGAGTGGATCTACCACGAGATCAAAGAGGCTAAACCCTAGAAGCTAGCCTATGGTATGATTGTTGTCTTCTTCCTATGGACTAAAGCCATCCGGTTTATATAGACACCGGAGAGGGCTAGGGTTACACAAAGTCGGTTACAATGGTAGGAGATCTACATATCCGTATCGCCAAGCTTGCCTTCCACGCCAAGGAAAGTCCCATCCGGACACGGGACAAAGTCTTCAATCTTGTATCTTCATAGTCTTGGAGTCCGGCCATGACGATAGTCCGGCTATCCGGATACCCCCTAGTCCGGGACTCCCTCAGTGGCCCCTGAACCAGGCTTCAATGACGATGAGTCCGGCGCGTTGATTGTCTTCGGCATTGCGAGCCGGGTTCCTCCTCTGAATACTTCATAGAAGGTTTTCAACACAAGGATAGTGTCCGGCTCTGCAAAGCAAGTTCCACATAACACCGTAGAGAGAATAATTTTTGCATAGATCTGCTGACGTATTCCGCGGCGTGATATCACACCACGGCCAGGCCTTTATATGAATCATTTTTTATTGTTCCACCTCAGCGTGTTTAGCGAGGCGGTTTCCTTGGCACGTCTTATCAAAGCGTAGATCGTGCCCCCTTATTTCAGGATTCTCATCAATACGGACGTAGGTAACCCAACCATGCCCGTTGGCCTGCCTTCTCTATCAAAGGCGAGTCCTAATCGACCACGGGGCTCTTGGTATTCAAGCTCTTTATGATAAGACCAAGGCCCTCTTCTTCTTTACACCCTCCATCGAGTTCGCCTCGCGCTTTGAGTTCCAACACCCAAAGCTTCAGATTCAGGCGCTCCGAACTTTCGACGATGTCCGGCTCCGACCAGCACGGCCGATGGATGTCTTCCTCCGTCACAGAAGAAGATGTGCTAAAGCTGCGAGGCGCCGTGTATCGACCGGCGAGATCTTGCATAGGCTGCCTGCTCAGGGCAGGTCATTCCCACTCTGAGCCCGGCGCGAGAACGTGGCGTTCGTGTCCCATTTCGCCGGGGTTTAGGCTTCCAGACGGACCCCTTTGTCGCGAGGGCTCATGTTTTGTTATGGGCTTGATTTCCATGACTTGAATCCGAGTCCATCCTCCATATCTCTTCATTCATTGTCGTATGTGAGGCCTTCGTCCATATTACCCCCCACTTTGGATTGTGGCTCAAGACCTTCAAGGTGGAGCCAAAGATGATCAAGGGCCAGCAAGCCGAGTGCGGAGGGGCGGTCATAAGCAAATGTGCTGATGCTCCGTGGCCCGAGGGCTCTTTTCTAGAGGAGCTTGGTTGGCAATGGGAGTGGTTTTATATCATCGCTCCCAGGGGCACCAAATGGGCGGCGCTCCCTGCCTTCCGCTCAGGTCCACCACAGCGGCTGGCATCATGGGTCAACAAGGGGCTCGACTGGGGGCCGTCCAAGGATGTTCCCCTGCTGCAGGGCCGTGTCGAGATCTCCGGGAAAGAGGGATCAATCTGGTTGCGATGGCGCAGGTTATGGTGATCCGGCGCCTACAGCCACCTGGCGTCGCCCCCTCACTTTGTGGGAATTCAATCCGGAGGGACCACGAGCTCTCCAAAATTTTATGGGCACGACGCCCGTGGAGATGTATAAATTGTTCTTGGATCACAAGAGAAGTGTCCGGACTTGACCGAGGACGCAGGACTAAGCTGCAATCGCCTAGATACTCAAGTAAGTAGTCACAGAACCGGACAAGCTGTTCATTCATTTATTTCATATATATATGCCCTTGAAAGGAGTCGTTTCTGGAACAGGCGTGGATAGCCCAGGCAAAGTAAAGAAGGTGTCCGGCTCCCTCCGGAGACCATGCGGATCCCATGTTGACCAAGATGTTGAAGGTCGCGCCTTTTGAAGAAGGCGAAGGGGAGCGGGGAAGCAACCGCCTCTGCGAAGGAGGATATCAAGGAAGGAGGGATTAAGAGTCCCACCTTCCGAGGAGAGAAGAGGACCGCTTGAAAGATCCGGAGGTCAAGGCCTCAAAGAGGGGAAGGAATCTTGGCAGAGAGTCCGGCTGGGAAGTAACCCAGCCGCATTATTTCCCCAAGGATCAGCCCTCCGACCAGCCGTAAGTAAAAAGAAGGGGTCTTGTAAATAAGGAACATCCTGTATTTATTCATGAGGATAACCGAAATTGTACCTTGTAGTTCGGACTTCAGCCCTTCTCGTGAGCTTGTCTTGAGGATCTTCTTCCGGAGATGATGGAGAGCGAAACGCCTCCACCTGTCGCACCCTCATGTGAGGCGGATGACCCGGAGGTGTCGTCGCGGAGGGTTCCCCCAAGTCCGGCGGGGCCGGAAGGTCCGGCGCCAAGTGGCGTGTGGTCGGTGGAGCTGAAGGATCTGCTCGGGCGAGCAGCTATTTCAGAGGATCACCGTGCTCTAATGGGTACGGTGATTGAAAGAATTGCATCCGCGGAGAGCGGATTGCATTAAGCCGTCAGAAGCTTATTGACGGGGTTTGAGGTACGTAAAATGATGTACCTTGACAGTTATGCATATAAAATGCGCCCTGTATAGATAGTAGCCCCTGAGACTTGGTATGTTGTAAAAATTGACAATGTGCCGAGGATCAAATTCTCAGTTATAACATATCACCGCTCCTGAACAGGTGGCGGGGCGTCCGGAGGCCAGCCGGACTGCTGAATATGCCGAACTAAAGCGGCAACTTGACGAGGCGGATGCGGACATCGGCTGGTCAATAAGCGGTTTGACGAGTCACAAGGTATGCGACCTCTATCACGGACACCTTGTAAGGGAGCTTGGCGCCCATGTCTTAATGTTTATATGCTTAATGCAGATGGTGCCGCTGCCGTGGAGGAGCTGCGGGCAGAACTTCGCCCGAGCGAAAGAGCAAGCCAGAATTAGTAATGCGGCGGCTGTAAAGCGGCGAAGAGCTAGAAGCTGAACGGGCTGCTCCTTTGCCGAAGCAAAGAGGAGATGGCCGATATGGCCAAAAAGTTAAGGAATACTACCGATCGCTGCGCAGTTCTTGAAAAAGGAACGTCGAAGCGGAACAAGAGGGCCTAAAGAAGGCCGCCGCGAATCCAAGAATGCCCAATCGGCTTTGAGAGCTGCCAAGGAGGAGCTGAGTCGGGCGGGGCAATTGCGGCTGGAAAACCGTTTACTGCGGAGGAAATATACTGAGATCCAAAGTATGCTCGGTTGGATAAATTGTGGATTCTGAGAGGATGCTTATCTGGACTTGGCGGCGAAACCTTTGTGGGCGGATTGAGCACTTCCGGGGCGAGAAGGGGCACGAAGGAAGAGCTATATTGGTCGCAATTCCATAGTCCGGGGCGTCCTCTGCCGCTGACCGATCGGTTGGCCGAATGGGCCGAGCTGAATCGATTGTCCGGATTTGCCATGAAGCATGTCTTGACTCACTTGTGGCCGGACGGACCCCAGCCGAAGAGCTATTTTGGTTTAGTGCAGCAGTTTCTTGGTGCGGTACCGCATATCGATGCAATGAAGCGATCGGCGTGTATTGAGGGAGCGCGGATGGCTCTTGCCCGTGTCAAGACATCTTGGGCAGAGATGAAGGCCATCGACGTTGCATCGTGATTCGGACAGAGGCCGAGTACTGCCGAGCACTACTTTGAAGAAGTCCTGCCGGGCGCTTGTTTAATAGAGCCTTGATGCTCGAAGGATATTATGTTTAAATGACATGTATGATTTGTGAAAACAATGTTTCAATGTAATATAAGTGCTTTTTATACTTGTGCATTCAAGTAGTAAACTACTCCCTGTGCGTCCGTTTATGTATATGTGTATATAACCTGAAAGATGGCAGTCCTTGGCTTTAGCCCCCACGCACATAGTGCGGGGGTGTTTGCAAAAAAAAGCGCTTTTTCACACTTAATCCAACGTCTTGGTCCTGTTAAGGAGGTGATAGCATAGCAAACCAGGCAACCGGACTATAATGCTTTATCACTTTCACTTAGCCATAGGAGTTCGAGGTGGGGCTACTATATAGCCCACAGGGGCACCGCACTCTTCCGAATTCGAGTGCGTATGTGCCTAACCGAAAACCGGTCCTTCGTTAATCTGGCGGAATCCTAAACATTCCTGTGAGTCATTGAGTGGTTGACCGGTCTCTCGCTATATCATATTTGGTATCGGTTTTCGGCTTTCTCTAGTGAGGTGCTCGCTTGCGGCAACCGGGCACAATCATGATAGTTCTCCACAGTGCCGTGTTAGCCGTGAAAAGCGGGCGTAAAGGCAGCAAAACACGAGAGCCGGGCAACCCAACATTTAACCAAAGACATGATTCGGAGCTGATGCATATAAGGCCCTAACTTCGAGACGCGAATACTCCCTAAGGTATTCGGTCTTTATGAAAATGGGCAGAATAATGCCCTAAGCCCCTGAGGGTCTAGAAATGCAGCATAAAAATGCAGTGCGGCCAATGCCAAAGCACCAGCCTCCTCCTCGGTTATATATATTAAGGAACCGGGGGGATGTAAGTCAACAAGAGACAGTGAAAAAAGGTTTACGCAGGGTCTTAATCTGAAAAGAATCCTTGCAACGGGTCCCTCTTGCGTCTGCGCTGTATCTCCGTTGTGCCGTATCACGGGCCGGGTGTATACGTTGTTCATCTATAAAAGAGAGGAACTTAGTTTGAAAGAAAAAGGGTCGTGCGAAAGGTGTACTTAATATTAAATAAACAGAGTACGGTTCAAAGAGTTAAATAAAATTGAGCTTTATTGTCTCTTGTTATACATGTATGCGGCCCCTCGTATGGGGGTATGCCGCTAGTAGGCGCCTGACTCATCTAACCGAAGTCGGGGTTTGAATGACCGATTCGAGTTCTTTGCCTAGCGAGCCGGATAGGCGTGGGGCTGTCAAGGCCGTCTCCCGTTCTTCCGTGCTCAAGTGACACTTAATACTTCCTTTTAACGAGATGATGCCGCGTGGACCGGGCATTTTAAGTGTTAAAGATGCATAATGCGGTATTGCGTAAAAGCGGGCGAAAGCTGTACGCCTCAGTAGTGCTTAAGGGCTACTGCTGAATGGGGCGATGGGGAGTGAGCTTTCCGCGACGGGGGTTGTCGGATGAACCGAACACAACCTCTAGTGGTACGAGCCTGTATAATAAAGAAGGCTGGCGTCATTCCTTTGAAGGAAGTGCCGCTATAGTGAATTTTGGTAGGTTCTATCCCCATTATGCGGACGGTGTCCTGGTATGGCAGGTGCCGTCTTTGTGTGTTATCACATGAAGTGAGTTCACTGTTTTGACTTCTAGTGGGAAAGCCTTTTGTTTTCCGGAGTGCTGCTTTTGGGTTTCGTCACTTTCACTTGGTGTGTCGAGCCCCTTGTGTTCGGCGTTAAGTCGGCCGGACTGCTTGAAGACCCAACAATCTCTGTGGGTATGGTTTGTAGGCTTCCCGGAGGTACCATGTATTTGACACAGTCTATCCAGAATCTTGTTTAGGTTGGATAGCTCGTCCTTTATTATCCTTTAGGGCGGTGTTTTGTTGTTTGACCTAGAGCTTTTGAATCCGGCGTTGACCGCGTACTATTCAGGCCATTTTCCTTATTCCGCCGATCTTTTCTGCGTCGTGATTTCCCATTTCCATCCCTGATTTCGGATATACTCGGTCGCTGGTGCTGCATCTAGCCAGCCAGCTGTCTTCCCTAGCATAAGCGGGTCATGAGGCTTGTTAATGCGGCCATTGTTCTTGGCTTTTCTTGGCGAGGTGTCTGGCGAGCCATTACGTCTCGGACGTTGTGTTTGAAAGCTGCCAAGGCTTGGCGTCCGGACGATCGACTATTTGGTTCTTTTAGTAAGGAACCCGTTCTAGAATTTCCGGGCTGACTCTCCGGGCTGTTGAGTTATGTGACTTAGATCGTCTGCGTCAGGGCGGACGTAGGTCCCCCAAAATTTGCGAAATGCATCCTCGAGCTCTTCCCGACTTCCAATGGTATTTTAGGGGAGGCTCTTAAGCCAATGCCGAGATGGCCCTTTGAGTTTAAGGGGTAAGTATTTTACGGCGTGGAGATCATCTCCTCTAGCCTCCAATGGTATGTGGAGGATGTAATCCTCAATCCAGACTCCAGGGTCTGTTGTTCCGTCGTATACCTCTATGTTTACGGGTTTGAATCCCGCTGGAAATTCATGATCCAGCACCTCATCGGTGAAACATAGGGGTGTGGCGCCCCTATATTGGGTGTGCCGTGGTTTTGAATTTTGGCGTGTTGCATTGCTTTGTGGCGTGCTTTCTTGGCCCATAGATGGACCTAACTGGGCCATCCTTTTGATGTGAATCCTTAGGCGGATCGTATATTGGCTTGTATGCGGCACCATTAGCGCTCTCTTTTTCTTGCGTGGTCGTCCATCCATTGGGTGGCCTTCTTGCTTTTTAATTGTGGGGGCTCTAAGGCCTCCTCCTTGGTCAGGCAGTAGCTTTCTTTTCGGGTAGCTCTTTGTTCGGCGACTGTCACCGTACTTATCTGCGGTGCTGAATACTTTGCCCCATCTAATCCTGAGTGCATCTTCTGCTGTTTTGAGCTTCCGCTTCTGCTTTTTCAGGCTACGCGGAGTGGCGACGAGCCTTTTCTGGAGGTCATTTTGCTCCAATGGTTTGTCCGGCGTGAGGTCGTCCAGACTGTTGTCTTCGCCGGGGACAGATTGTTTATCCAAGTTGTCTTGTTCGGACGATTGCTCGATAGCTTGTTCGTTGTCCACGGTTCGCCCTGCTCTATGGCTGGGTCTTTGTTGAGGTGGGACTTTGTTCGGCGTTTACGTTGCCGTTTGACTGCTTTCGAGGATTTATCCTTCGTGGCGTCCCGTTGTTCCTTGTCTTCATTTCCTTTAGGTGTATCCACCATGTATACATCATGGGATGAGGTTGTCCGGCATCCTATAGGTGCTGGTTCATTGTTGTCTCCTACATCGTCGTCCATACCGTCGATGTCTTCGGAGTCGAAATCGAGCACGTCATGTAAGCTTTCAACAGTGGCTATGAAGTGGGTGGTGGGTGGGCATTGAGTTTCTTCATCGTCCGCATCCCAACCTTCCTGTTTGCAGTCCGGCCAAGGCTCTCCGGATAAAGAGAGAGACTTTAGTGAATTCAGGATGTCGCCAAAGGGCGAGTGCTGAAAGATGTCATGACCGTGAACTCCATAGCAGGCGCCCAATCGGATTCGATTGGCAAGGGCGCGGAGGGTTCGGAGCCGGAGAGGAGTCTGGCACCACAGGTCAGGTCTTCGCAAAGCGACAGGGATGGAGTTCGCTCGATCGCCGTAGAGATTAAAGCCCCGAGGCGGTGTCCAACCACTCGTCCTCGATCGGGGAATCCGGCTCGGATTAAGGGTCGGGCGGATTACAGTGCGGCCTCGAGGCACTGTTCGGCTCTAGAGCTAGATCATGCCCATCGAGACAGTCTGTGGCAGCTTGGCTGCGGCTCGAATCCGTCGAAGATCAAGTCTCCGCGGATATCGGCCGTATAGTTTAAACTTCCAAATCTGACCTGACGGCCAGGGGCGTAGCTTTCGATCTGCTCCAGATGGCCAAGCGAATTGGCCCGCAGTGCAAAGCCGCCGAAGATGAAGATCTGTCCGGGGAGAAAAGTCTCACCCTGGACCGCGTCGTTGTTGATGATCAAAGGAGCCATCGGGCCTGTTGGTGACGACACAGAGGAACTCTCAATGAAAGCACCAACGTCAGTGTCAAAACCGGCGAATCTCAGGTAGGGGGTCCCGAACTGTGCGTCTAGGCGGATGGTAACAGGAGACAAGGGACACGATGTTTTACCCAGGTTCGGGCCCTCTTGATGGAGGTAAAACCCTACGTCCTACTTGATAATATTGATGATGTGTGTTACAGGAGTGGATCTACCACGAGATCAAAGAGGCTAAACCCTAGAAGCTATCCTATGGTATGATTGTTGTCTTCTTCCTATGGACTAAAGCCATCCGGTTTATACAGACACCGGAGAGGGCTAGGGTTACACAAAGTCGGTTACAATGGTAGGAGATCTACATATCCGTATCGCCAAGCTTGCCTTCCACGCCAAGGAAAGTCCCATCCGGACACGGGGCGAAGTCTTCAATCTTGTATCTTCATAGTCTTGGAGTCCGGCCATGACGATAGTCCGGCTATCCGGACACCCCCTAGTCCGGGACTCCCTCAGTGATGTTGTACACAGTCATCATGTAGAAGATGCAGGACATGATGATGAGGAAGATGCCAGAGCAGACGAAGGGCATGATCATGAAGATGAAGATGCCGGCGGAGCAGACGACAATGGACCATCGATGGGCTGGGTGCAGGACCCTCATATTCAAGAGCTGCTTCTCAAGCGAGGCCGGATAACGCAAGAGCTGCCGCCCGAGAGAAAGCCAAGCTGGATCAACTGGAGATAGACGCGGTTAGTCCATTGTATGAAGGTTGCAGGCCCGAGGATACCCGCCTGAAAGTAACGCTCATGGCTCTGGAGATGAAGGTAAAACACAAAATGACCGACGCATGCTTCGACGAGAACATGTCTGTTTTTTGGGACTTGCCGTACTGGAAGATCCACCGTGTGCCTCACAGCCTTGATGTCATGCATATCACAAAGAACGTGTGCGAGAGTCTGCTTGGTACCCTGCACAACATGCCAGAGAGGACCAAAGATGGGCCGAAAGCAAGGGCAGACTTGAAATCAATGGGCATCAGGGAGGAGCTTCACGCTAATGATGATGATGATGAGGCGAAGCAGGACACGGAAAGCCGTCGCAAAGGCAAAAAGGCCAAGAAGACCGGAAATAACTTCCCTCCCACGTGCTTCACTCTAAGTCAGGAGGAGATCGATTAGTTTTTCACCTGCCTCATAGGAGTAAAACTTCCTTACTGATTCTGTGGGAAGATAAGCAAATACCTAGACCCGGTGAAGCGAAGTTCAGCGGGATGAAGTCTCACGGTATCACGTCTTGATGATGCGAGATACTTCGATTGCAATCCGTGGGATCATGGGCGTGCACGTCCGTGAAACGCATATTTGTCCTATGCAACTTTTTCGGCGTCATCTCTCGGAAGCGGTTGGCGTGAGGCAACCCAGAAGGTTCTGAGGAAGAGATCGTGGTGATACTATGCGAGCTTGAGATGTACTTCCCGCCCGCATTCTTTGACGTTATGGTGCATCTGCTGGTCCATATCGTGGAGGATATCATCCAACACGGGCCGACGTTCCTGCACAGCATGATGCCATTCGAAAGGATGAATGGTGTCATCAAGGATACGTTTGCAACATGTCACGTCCAGAGGGAAGCATAGCTAGGGGCTTTCTGACTGAAGCGTGCATCTCCTACTGCACGAATTATCTAGGCATCGAGAACCCCATTGGTCTTCCCGTCAACAGGCACCTCGGCAGGTTCGCTGGGTGGGGTCACCGTGAGGGTCGCCGCGAAATGCATGTCGACTTCGAGGGTCGACTCGCCGACTTTGAAAGAGCAAACCTAGTCGCGCTACAACACATAGACGTGGTCGATCCTTGGGTGGTAGAGCACAAAACCTTTATTGAGAAGGCATTACAATGACCGAGGCCAATAGAGGATGGGCGGAGATATAATCAAAGAGCACAACTCATGTTCACGCGTTGGTTCAAGCAGAAGCTTACATCGTACCCTTTACATGAGGATTCTTTCACGGAAGAACAACTCATATTACGCCTTGTCCGCAGGCGTCGAGCACAACCTGATGACGTATGAGGCGTCACGATATCAATGACTACACATTCTACACCGAGGGAAAGGACATGAAGAGCGATGGTTATCGAACTCCGGGGTAACGATGGAATCCTACACGGTAACGACAGAGACAGATACTACGGAAGGATCAAGGAGATCTGGGAGCTGAGCTACACTGGAGAGAAGGTCCCGATGTTCCGTGTCAGATGGGCCAAGAGCGTCATAAAAGAAGACCGGTATTTCACCACCATGGTTATATCCGAAGCCAAATGCAAGACCGCAGGCGCGAACTTCACCGCGAAAAATGAGCCATGGGTACTGCCTTCCCAAGTGGACCAATGCTTCTTCATTACGACCCGCCAAAGCCCAGTCGTGTTGTCGTGAGGAGAGGCAAAAGGAAGATCATCGGAATGGATGGAGTCGCCAATGAGCAAGACTTCGACAAATCTGGCGACCGAAGATGGAACATGACTGACGATGAAGTATCAGCATACACCACAAGAAGAAGTAGGACCACCCTACCTAAAGGACGTTCGTTCAAGAGAGGAACTCCATTTACGAAAAATAAGGGCAAGAAGATTGTGAACAGATAGCTTGCTAAGATCGATTGTATTTAAATTGTAGCCTTCATTTCTCGATTGTATTTCATGGGCACTTTTTGAACTCATGAATATTTTTAAATTTCATGGACACTCGATCTCGATCCCCCTCCATCTCAAACGCTATCCCACCTCGCCAGATCCGGTCCCCCTCGCCTCCGAGCACCCCCCGCACCCTCTCCCCCGCTCCACCGGCGGCCGCGTCGACCCCATAACCTCCCCGCTACACCGCCGCCGACAACCCACCGCACCTCCCCCGCTCCACCGCCGCCGCCGACCCCCCGCACCCTCCCCCGCTCCACCACCGCCGATGACCCCCCGCACCCTCCCCGACCAGCTCCACCGTCACAAATGAATGCAACTAAAATTGCAAAAAAAAAACAAATTTGATTATATTTTCAAATAAAAAATTTGATGATATTTTCAAATAATAAATTTGATGATATTATTTCATATTCATAAATATTTTCAAATAACAAATTTGATGATATATTTTAAAAAATTATTACTGTTTTTATAAAAAAATATTACTGTTTCATATTCATATCCATTTCCTAAAAAATTATTAGATGCAACAAAAAATAATAATAATAAAATTTACTTATGGCGCACCTCTGGCTAGTGCGCCATTGCTATATATAAAAAAAGATTACTAATGGCGCACCTCTGGCTGGTGCGCCATTGCTATATAAAAAGAGATTACTAATGGCGCATCGATCGCGGGTGCGCCATTGCTATCTCAAAAAACATACTAATGGCGCACCGCTGCGGGGTGCGCCATTAGTAAGCTTCCCCCATAGCTAATTCCTCCCTCTCCCTCGCCAGATCCCCTTCGTCCCTCTCCTTGCCAGATCCACCCGCGCGCTGCCCCGACCCACGACGCCGCCGTCCCGACCCCCCCCAGACTCCACCCCCGGCGCCCCCACCACTGCAGCTCCCCCGTGCCGCCGCCCCCGCGCCCCCACCACTAAAGCTCCCCCACGCCGCCGCCCCCGCGCCCCGAGCCGGAGGAGGAGGACCAGGAGGAGGACGAGGAGGAGGAGGAGACGACGACTGAGGGAGTCCTGGACTAGGGGTGTCCGGATAGCCGAACTATCATCACGGCCGGACTCCAAGACTATGAAGATACAAGATTGAAGACTTCGTCTCATGTCCGGATGGGACTTTCCTTGGCGTGGAAGGCAAGCTTGGCGATCTGGATATGTAGATCTCCTACCATTGTAACCGACTCATGTAACCCTAACCTATCCTGTGTCCATATAAACCGGAGGGTTTTAGTCCGTATGACGAACAACAATCATACCATAGTCTAGCTTCTAGGGTTTAGCCTCCTTGATCTCGTGGTAGATCTACTCTTGTACTACCCATATCATCAATATTAATCAAGCGGGGAGTAGGGTATTACCTCCGTCGAGAGGGCCCGAACCTGGGTTAAACATCGTGTCCCTTGTCTCCTGTTACCATCCGCCTAGACGCAGATTCGGGACCCCTACTCGAGATCCGCCGGTTTTGACGCCGACATTGGTGCTTTCATTGAGAGTTCCTCGTATGTCGTCACCGATAGGCCCGATGGCTCCTTGATCATCAACAACGACTCGGTCCAGGTGAGACTTTTCTCCCGGACAGATCTTTGTATTCGGCGGCTTTACCTGCGGGCCAATTCTTGGCCATCTGGAGCAGATCAAAGCTTCGCCCGCCATCAGGTCAGATTTGGAAGTTTGAACTATACGGCCGATGTCCGCGGAGACTTGATCTTCGACGGATTCAAGCCGCAGCCAAGCGTGCCACACTGTCTCGATTGGCATGATCTAGCTCTGCAGCCGAACAGTGCCCTGGAGGCCGCACTAGCATCCGCTCCGACCCTTAATCCGGAGCCGGATTCCCCGATCGAGGACGAGTGGTTGGACACCGCCTTGGGGGCTACGATCTCTACGGCGATTGAGCCGAACTCTATCTGTCGCTGCGAAGACCTTGACTCCGGTGCGGACTCCTCTCCGGACTCCGAACCCTCCGGCGCCCCTGCCAATCGAATCCGATTGGGCGCGGTTATGGAGTTCACTGCAGCGGACATCTTTCGGCACTTTTCGCCCTTTGGCGACATCCTGAATTCACTAAAGTCTCTCTATTTATCCGGAGAGCCTGGCGGACTACGAGCGGGGAAGGTTGGGATCTGGGCAGCGAAATTCAACGCCCACCCACCACCCACTTTGTAGCCACTGCCGATGATTTAACCGACATGCTCGACTTCGACTCCGAAGACATCGACGGTATGGGCGGCAGCGCGGAGATGACCAAGACCCAGCGCCCTACGAGGGCCTTTGGAAGGCCACCTCGTCATATGACATATATATGGTGGACATCCCAAAAGATGGGAACGGTGATGGAACAACGGAGGATAACCCCTCCAAGAAGCAACCGAAGCGCCGACGTTAGCGGCGCCGCTCTAAATCCTGCCACAATAAAAACGGTGATTCCGGCACAGGAGATAATAACACCGGGACGGTGCGAAGACAACCCCTCGGCAGGACTCAACGCAGAGGAGGAGAAGCAAGTCCACAGGCGGTCTTGGCGAAAAGAGAGGTCGAGGGCGATAATTATGCGCCTCCCTCCGAAGATGAGGCAAGCCTCGACGACGACAAATTTGTCGTGCACGAGGATCCCTTGAGCAGGAGCATTTCAAATGCAGGCATATAGCCACGGCAAGCAGCCTCAAGAAAAAGCGACAGCTCGGAGCTGACCAAGACCTGCTAGGCAGCGGATGGTGAAGTCCTTGCAGCCGAAGAGCATGAACTTGAACGCCCCTCCAAAAGCTACCCCAAACGCAGGCCATTGCCTCGATCAGAGGAGGAAGCACCCAAGTCACCAGCGCACGACATGGCAGACCGGCCACCCCATGGCCGCGAGAAAGAAGCCTCTCATCCCTCCGCTCAAGCCACACCCCGACGCTGCTCAAAAATTACCAAGGCACGGGAAAACACGCCGGACTTGCGAGATATATTGGAGGATAAGGCAAAACATACAAGATCGATCTACGGATCGCGTGGGCATGTAACGACGGGATGATTACCGTCGCGCGGATCTGACAAACCGGGCTGGGCGAACACGATGAACAAAGCTCATACGAGCTACGTCGTGATATAGCCCAATCTGAGGCACCGCACACCCACTATGCTTCACAGATGAAGTAATGGATCATCAAATCGAGGGCTTCAAACCCGTAAACATCAAATCATACGATGGTACCACAGATCCTGCGGTGCGGATCGAGGACTATCTCCTCCATATCCACATGACCCGCGGTGATGATCTACATGCCATCAAATACCTCCCACTCAAGCTTAAAGGACTAGCTCGGCATTGGCTCAACAGTTTGCCAGCAGAATCAATTGGTTGTTGGGAGGACCAGGAAGCCGCATTCCTTGATAACTTCCAGGGCACATATGTGCGACCACCAGACGCCGATGACCTTAGCCATATAATTCAGCAGCGGAAGAATCGGCGGAACAATTACGGACACGGTTCCGCACAAAGAAAAATCAAATCGTTGACTGTCCGGGATCAGAGGCCCTTGCAGCCTTCAAACATAACATCCGCGACGAGTGGCTTGCCCGGCACCTA
Source organism: Aegilops bicornis (assembly GCA_021605145.1). Classification (NCBI taxonomy): domain Eukaryota; kingdom Viridiplantae; phylum Streptophyta; class Magnoliopsida; order Poales; family Poaceae; genus Aegilops; species Aegilops bicornis. The sequence goes on from CM038670.1 coordinate 840,223,763, forward strand.
GGACAGGAAAAGCCGAAGTCCATGGCAGCCCTCACAACACTCATGACCTGCTTTTGTGCGGGAGAGGACAGCTGCCTAGCTTGAAGCAACAACTTGGCCAAACACCCTGATAGTTCGGATACTAAGGACAGCAATGGCAGGTCGCGTCGCAACAAGAACAAGCGCCGCATTAACAGCGATAATGCTGAAGATACGGCCGTCAATGCCGGATTCAGAGGCTCTAAACCCGATCAGCGGAAGAAGCCATTCAAAAGAAATACCGGGGCCCATCCAACTTGGACCGGATACTCGATCGCTTGTGCGGATACATGGCACTTGAAAAACCAGCCAATCACACCAATAGGGATTGTCGGGTGTTCAAGCAAGCACGCAAGTTAAGTGCCGAACTCAATGACAAGGGGCTGCATAGCGATGACGAGGAAGAGCCCCGGCCGCCGAACAATAGAGGACAGAAGGGTTTTCCCACACAAGTGCGGACGGTGAACATGATATATGCAACCCATATACCCAAAAGAGAGCGGAAGCGTGCACTAAGGGACGTATATGCGATGGAGCCAATCACCTCGAAGTTCAACCCATGGTCTTCCTGCCCGATCACTTTCGATTGAAGGGACCACCCCACTAGCATCCGTCACGGCGGTTTCGCCGCATTGGTTCTCGACCCAATTATTGACGGATTTCACCTCACCAGAGTCCTGATGGACGGCGGCAGCAGCCTGAACCTGCTTTATCGAGGATACGGTCGCCAAAATGGGCATAGACCCTCAAGAATTAAACCTAAAAGACAACTTTTAAAGGCGTCATACCGGAGAAGAGGCCAATTATGCGGGCTCAGTTACACTCGAAGTGGTCTTGGATCCCGGATAACTTCGAGCGAAGAGTTAATCTTCGACATAGTCCCGTTCCACAGCGGCTATCATGCACCTTTGCTCGGACGAACCGCATTTGCAAAGTTCAATACGGTGCCGCTTTTCGCATACCTCAAGCTCAAGGTGCGGGCCCTCGAGGAGTAATCACGGTCAATGGAAACACCGAACGCTCTCTCCGAACGGAGGAGCACACGGCGGCCCTCGCGGCGGAGGTACAAAGCAGCCTCTCACAGCACTTCTCGAGTCCGGCCACTAAGCGTCCGCACACTGTCAAGCGCGCCTGGAGTAACCTACAACAAGACCGCCTGGCACGATTCCAACACGCGTAGCAATCCGGCCCCAACCCCAGCCCTCGCGAAATTGCGAAGCCAGTACTACGCGTACATAACTACGCTCTGGAGATACCATGGGCATAAGGGGAGGGGCACAACCACGGCACGCCCGGAATGCGGCTTAACTGCACCAGGGGCTCCCGATTGTGTCATTCTTTTCCTTTTTCCTTTTTCTTCCTTTTTCTTACTTTCAGGACTCCGTATTCCAGAAGTCATGTCCGGCACTAGAATCACCGAACCCACGATGCAATAGCCAGGAAGCAGAAAGCCACGTCAAGTGTTCAGGTGGTCTCTATTACGAGCATTATACATTTTACATACCATCCCTTGACTTACCTGGAGAAGGACATGTTAGATAGTCCCATCCCTTGCTTATCGCACTATTGTATCGTTACGCTTTCATTGCAGTACCTTTTGAATAAACAATACATAGCTTTTGCCTATTATTGCACTCTTTTCTTTATATGTTCATTTCATGACATTACGCACCCGTACACTTTAGTACGGCCAATACACCGAGGGCTTAAGTACCCCAAAATTATGGTGTGATAAGTCCGAACACTTTCACAAGTGCGGCACCCCGAACTTATAGCATTATATGAATCGGCTCCGAATCATGTCTTGGCTCAATAGTTGGGTTTTCCCGGCTCCCGTGTTTTGGTACCATACGTTCCGTTATAGCGGCTAAGGTAGCACCGGGAGAACCACTGCGATTGTGCCCCAGTTGAGTTGGGTCGAGCATCTCAGTGGAGAAAGCTAAAACTGACCGTCATGATAGGGCGAGAGCTGGTCGTTGTTCGAGAGGATTTTTTCGGGTCCCTAAAGACTTATGCTGCTTAGAGCGAGGAACCGGAATTGTCCGGCCAAGGCGTGGATAGCGCCCCGAACTCGGTCTTCCGAATACTAGGGGCTTCGCCGAAATTTAAAATTATAGAATTCTATGGCTAAGTGAGAGTGTTCAAGCATTATAAGTCCGGTTGCCTTGTTCGTTGCGTTGAGCGCCTCCTAGATGGACCCAAGAATGGGAACAAGAGTGCTCAAGTTTATCCCGAACACCCCGGCACTTTCGTGGCATGGGGGCTGAAGCCAACGACTTGCCATCTCTCAAATTTGATAAGCGGCCTGAGAAGGTAATATTTTAAATTAACAAGCGTTGCTTAGCGCATATGAACAAGTTTTCAGCATACAGGATAACAAATGCGAGTCTATTCAAAAATTACATCTTTGGAGCACTCATCCGCTATTCGGCGGGCACCCTTCAGGAGGCCCTCATAGTACATTTCGGTGATGTGATGCTCCTTGCCATTCGGTGGCCCATCCGTCACAAGCTTCTCCGCATCCAGCTTGCCCGGTGCACTTTAGCACGGGCAAGGGCCCGACGGACACCTTCAATGCAGACGGAGCGCTTGATGACTTCAATCCGTGGACAGGCGTCCACCAGCCGCTGCACTAGCCCAAAGTAGCTCCCAGGCATGGCTTCCAATGGCCACATCCGAACTATGAGGCCCTTCATGGCCTGTTCGGCGACCTTGTGGAGCTCGACCAGCTGCTTCAGCTGGTCGCTTAGGGGCACCGGATGTCCGGCCTCAGCATATTGAGACCAGAACACCTTCTCCGTTGAGCTCCCCTCCTTGGCGCGGTAGAATGCGGTAGCATCAGACACACTATGGGGCAGATCTGCGAATGCTCCTGGAGAGCTCCGAATCCGGGTAAGTAATAGGTAATTCACTTTCACATGCTTGCTCTGCATAAAGAATGCCTTACCCGCCGCTATCTTCTTTAGCGATTCAATTTCTTGGAGGGCTTTTTGGGCCTCGGCCTTGCAGTTTGGCACTCTCAAGAGCCGAAGCAAGCTCGGACTCTCGGGTCTTCGAGTCACGCTCCAAACTCTCGTGTTTTTCCACGAGAGCCTGGAGCTCTTGCCGCACCTCCGCCAGCTGCGCATCCCCCTTCTCTCGCTCGGTGCATTCCGCAGCCGCTTTGTTTTTGGCCACGGACACCGCCTCCTTTAGGGTCGCCACCTCGTTCGTGGCCCCTGCAGTACCCATGTTATTCCTGTTATTTTTTGCAACCAAAACCTTTTCTATAAGGTATTTCTTTAATAAGGTATTACTTACCTTCCTTGTCCTCGAGCTGCTTCTTGGCACGGCCGAGCTCGTTCTCGGACCGCTCGAGGTTCTGCTTCAATGCAGTGACCTCCATGATCAGTCTGGCAGAGGTCGGCAGTAGCAGCCTGCATTCCCATATTGACATATTTATGTTAGACTCCTGCGTATATCTTTTTAGATCCTTAGTCCGCTTTTCTTTCCGAACACCGAACTAAGCATCGAGGCCTCTGTCTATGCGGTAATATTTTTACATATTCTAAACTTACCTCAAAGCACAGCCGAGAAGGCTGATACGAGCCAGTCAGCCCGCTCTTGGCCCGAACTGTGGGATCACCGCACTCATAACAAAGGCGGTGCTCCTCCTGATGGAAGCGCTGTTAAGCGCCTCGATGCTTATCTGGTGCCTCCGGTTGGGCCGGAGGACACGGCGTCTTACCCTTCTTGCGAAGGACCGCTTGCCGGACTCGGAACGGCTGAAGGTTCCAAAGACGGAGTCCGGACGAGGGTCGGGCTTAGAGCCCCTGGGGGTCTCGCCCCCCACGCGCCTGGAGCCCGGGAGGTTGCCTTGCGACGCCTCCTGCGCTACCTCCTCTTGACCAAGCCCCCCTTGGGGCCCCACCGCGGCATCGTTCGCAGCGTGAGGTGAGGAGGCGGTCGGAAGAGAAGTACTCTCCATTTCCGACGAACTCAGGGACCCGCTCGACAAAGTGGCGAACTCGCCCTTGGGCGGGCTGCACGATTGTTCGGCATTAGAGAACACTATGCAATGATAAAAAAGCCATGGGTATCCGGACACTTACGATCTCCCCAGGGGCTTGGCCCTTGTTGGCAAATCCTCCTCGTCATTGTCGACGTTGGTGTAGAAGTCCGGAGGAAGGGTTCTTCCCTTCTTGGACCCTCCGGCCTCCCAGTTAGGCGGCCTTCCTTTTCCTCTCCTGCTCACTGGGAGAAGCTTCTTTCCTCCTCCTGCGTCCTCGGAAGAAGATTACGCGAGAATCTGACAGACACTGGCGTCGGGAGCTCCTTGAGTTCCCGTGGCCTCCTTCTTGTCCTTCTTCTCCGGCACCACATGGGTACGGAGCCAGCAACCCGTCAATCGGGCATCCGCTGGTCTTCCGGCAAAGGCCGGACGATTAATCTGTCCGGACGTCTTGACCAGATCTGTCAAAAATTAGGGAGTTTTAGATCCCACATAGAGTCAATCTATGAAAAAGAGTCCCGTAAAGGGTAAAATAACTTACCTCGCCCGGCTTGACACATGAGCTGTATCCATGAACTCTGTTAGCGGATGCGAAACCAGCGCCCTTGAACAGCACCTTCGGGCATCTTCGTACGTAGTGTCGAAGAGCGGCTCAAGGTTGATCTTGTGCGGATCGAACTCCCACAAATTAAAGGCCCGTTGTTGGCATGGGAAAATCCGGCGGATGAGCATCACCTGGATTACGTTGACAAGCCTGAGATTCTTGTCCACCCGGTTTTGGACGCATGTTTGGAGTCCGGATAGCTCGTCTAAATTCCCCCACGTCAGGCCCGTCTCTTTCCATGACGAGAGCCGTGTGGGGAAGCCAGATCTGAATTCGGGGCCGCCACCCATTTGGGGTCGCGTGGCTCGGTGATATAGAACCACCCCGATTGCCACCCCTTTATTGTCTCCAAAAAGGAGCCCTCGAGCCATAGGACTTTGGCCATCTTGCCAACCATGGCGCCTTCGCACTCTGCTTGACGGCCGCCCACTACCTTCGGCCTGACATTGAAGATCTTCAGCCATAAGCCGAAGTGGGGCTGGATGCAGAGGAAGGCCTCGCACACGACGATGAACGCCAAGATGTTGAGGATAAAATTCGGGGCCAGGTCGTGGAAGTCCAGACCGTAGTAGAACATGAGCCCCCGGACAAATGGGTGAAGTGGAAAACCTAGTCCGCGGAGGAAGTGGGGGAGAAACACCACCCTCTCATGGGGCACAGGGGTTGGAATGAGCTGCCCAGCGTCGGGCAGCTTTGGCAGCGATGTCGCCGGACAAATATCCGGCCTCCCGCAATCTTGTGATGTGCCCCTCCGTAACGGAGGGGGCCATCCACCTGCCTCCCGCTCCTGACATGGTTGGAGAAGGCTGAGGTGGGATGTGCGGACTTGGGCGCTGGAGCTCGAGTGCGTGGAAATGGATGAGCAAAGGAGGAAGAAGGCGTAGGTGAAAAGGTGGATCCTTATCCCCTTATATGGACGGACGAAGTTATGCGTCCCCCACCAGCTTGGTAAAACTCGCTTATCTCCCAAGCGCCGTAATCAATGGCGTGGATGGGTTACCCACGTCCGTATTGATGGGAATCCTGGAATAAGGGGGCACGATCTATGCTTTGATAAGACGTGCCAAGGAAACCGCCTCGCTAAACGCGCTAAGGTGGAGCGGTAAAAAACGATTCGTGTAAAGGCATGGCCGTGGTGTGATGTCACGCCGCGGAGTACGTCAGCAGATCTGTGCAAAAGTTATTCTCTCTACGGGGGTATGTGGAACTTGTTTTGCGAGCTGACACTATCCTTGTGTTCAAAACCTTCTATGAAGTATTCGAGGAGGAACCCGCCTTGCAATGCCGAAGACAATATGCGCGCCGGACTCGTCGTCATTGAAGCCTGGTTCGGGGAGCTCTTGAGGAGTCATGGACTAGGGGGTGTCCAGATAGCCGAACTATCATCACGGCCGGACTCCAAGACTATGAAGATTCAAGATTGAAGACTTCGTCCCGTGTCTGGATGGGACTTTCCTTGGCGTGGAAGGCAAGCTTGGCAATACGGATATGTAGATCTCCTACAATTGTAACCGACTCCGTGTAACCCTAACCTATCCGGTGTCTATATAAACCGGAGGGTTTTAGTCCGAAGGACGAACAACAATCATACCATAGGCTAGCTTATAGGGTTTAGCCTCCTTGATCTCGTGGTAGATCTACTCTTGTACTACCCATATCATCAATATTAATCAAGCAGGAGTAGGGTATTACCTCCATCGAGAGGCCCGAACCTGGGTAAAAACATTGTGTCCCTTGTCTCCTGTTTGCATCCGCCTAGACGCACAGTTCGGGACCCCCTACCCGAGATCCACCGGTTTTGACACCGACAACGACCGCCTCTACCTCAGCTCAGCCAGGCCACGCGACGCCGAGCCGAGCGCCGTCTCCCTCGCTGTCCCCCCTCCGCCCGCGCCCGCGCCCTCGACGTCCTCCCGCCCAAGCCTCGAGGGCACCCGCATGGAACGGATCGGGCGAGACGCAAAGACAGGCGAGTGGAGGAGCCCGCCGCGTGTCACCGGAGCTTCAACGCCCAGCCGCTCCCGGAGCTTCAACACCGGCGTCTTCCTCCATTCCTCCATCCCCTCCCCAGGTGATTCCTCCCTTCTCCTCCACCCCCTCCCATGCAAACCCTAGGGCCATGGCGGCAGGCTTCTTGCTCATCAGTTCTACACGCATGGCCCCATCTTGCTCCTCAGATGATCCTCAGTTCACTTCAGTGATTTAGTTGATAGGTCACAAGATGCATATTCGGTGATTTGGGATTCCTGCATTCATAAACTTTAGTGATTTCTATGTTGGGAGTGATTTAGTTAGAGAACCAAAAACAGTTCACTGAAACTGTTGTTATCCCAGAAACAGTTTACTGAAAATATTGTAGTCTGAAAAAATAGTTAACTGAAACTCTTCTAGTCTGATAGGTATTGGGAATTTTCTGCAACTGTTGTAATCTTGTACTAGGTAAGTAAAAGAAGATCTGTTATTGGGGCAATAAATCATCATGGGACTTAACGCTCCAAATCAGTTGATTCATCTCCTTTCGGCCTTAACATAGACGAGTGTATATCCATTTGATTTAGCCCATTTTACTTGCATTGAATAACTCTGTGAACAAGATTCAGGTTCCAACAAAGCTAAATTAAAACGAATCTTGTTTCTGCACATGCGCTGTTTTCAGGTTTTGTACATGAGCTGTAACCTCGGTCTTGCTTTTTTTTTATCTTACAAAATTCTGATATTTAGGTTGTTCATCTGCTCCCTGCTGATCTTCTTCGATGAGAATGTACCCTGGTCTTGAATGTGTTATGCACAATGTGCAGATGTTAGTGTAGATACTATTTTACTACATGAAAATATTTATAATTTTACTTTAGTTGAGTGCTAGTCTGATCATGCTTGGAAAAAGGATATTATAGAAGATTAAAAGTAGTTCATTTAGGATTTGGTAGTTGTCTGAAACTGTTGTAGTCTTATACTGCAGAAGAGTAAAAGTAGTTGGATGAAAATAGTAGGTGCCATATCGATTTGTTCAGTCCTTGGATGAAACCGTTTTTCTTGCTACAGTTAACTGAAAATGTTCAGTGTTCCAATACTGTAGAGAAACTATAGTGCCTGTTATTCAGTTATGACTCCTTCATTGAAACTGTAGTGTTTGCTAAAACTGAGATGTAAACTAAAGGAGTTTGTGATTTGCAGAAGCTGTAGCATACTCCAACAAGTGATAAATGCACTCAAAAGTTCACTAAGAAAATGCAGATGCTTCTCACTTGTTCTTGAAAGTTTTTGGAGTGATAAATGCATGCAAAAGAAGCTCAGTTAACTATTACTTTTCCTGTATGAATTCCAACCAGGTCAATTTGCTGTCAATTGCTCTGTAATACTCAACCAGGTTTATGCAAAATGAAGATCAACCATGTTTATGTAATAGATCAAATTGCAACAGATTATTTGCAGTAGATCAAACTGCAGTAGATTACTCAATAATCTTGCCATTTGTTGGTAGGTTATAAATATTGACCATAAATAAGAATGAACATTGACCATTTGTTGCTGCTAGCACATGTTGAAGTGTACCTGATGATGCTTCTGTAGAAAATTCATCTTCCTCCTCAGGCATGTGTTGTGTGACCTGACAAAATATAAATGTGTTGTGTGCCATGTGTTGGTAATTCAGTAAAGTCAAACAAGCACTGGATTTAGGCATGTTGCTTGCTGAAATTGTAGCAGCAACAACAACTATGGCTGAAATGATGAATAGGTTATAGTGGTCAGATTAGTTCATGAACAACAACTATTTTCAGTTTGTCTTATGGGTCATCTAAAGAAAGTTTTATTGGATCATTCTTGCTGACAACTCCTTGTGGTCAAACTCCTTGCTGACAACTGCTGTACTTGTGATGATGTTGTACTTGTGATGATGCTACTTGTGATCTTCTGAAATGACCCATTAGCGACTTCATTACGCGGGGATATTGATTTTGCAGGTACCCCGAGAGGCCCTTGAGTTTGCCGGAATGTCGATTAACTTCCGTTCCGGCAAATTCGGGTACTCCATATGTCCTATTTTCAGCAAAGGTTCATGCTGAAATTTTCCGTGAATTTTAGCATGACTTTGCTAAAAATAGGACATATGGGGTACTTGCGACTAATGCATGGGCCGGGGTATCTTAGTACTTAATTAAGTAGGATCAACTGCCCTTTATTCTTGCTGCATTAAACCATAGGTGGCAATAGAGCCAAGTGATTAGGCCCAACTTAGAGTCGACAAACCCTAAATGATAAAACCTTGGCTTTTAGGGTGCCTCGGCGTCGATGAGAACCTAAATGATGTACGCTTAGGCTTTTAGGGTGCCTCGGTGTCGACAAACCCTAAATGATAAAAGCTTAGCTTTTAGGATGCCTCGGTGTCGACAAACCCTAAATGATGAGACCATGATCTTGTTCCTTGACAATAACCAACTTTTTGACCAAACTTTTTTCCTATTTAGAGCGAAACATGGTTTACAACGATGAGGCCGGCGGTTCGGGCGGCAAGCAATTCTGGGAGCTGTCCCAGGAGATGGAGGAAGAACCTCACCGCTATGAGGACGCCGCGGAAGACACCGATCCTGACTACACAACCCCTAGTGGCGTCGGGGATGATACCACTGATGGTGCCGCCGAGGATGCCATCATTGATGATGGCGGCGCACGCACAGATGGCAGCCAACCAAAGAGGCAACGGAAGGACCGGCGCCCGAGCATGCTCGGCACCGTCAAGGAGGAATTTACTGAAGTGAACTCCGACGGGCATCCAACGGCGCCCAAAGAATTAGTCAAGGGGTACTCGGTTCAGCTCGGGTGCATTCTCCGGAGCACCGTCTCGATCAACACCGAGAACCTAAGGCATAAGGACCGAGGGAATTTGCGCAGCCTCCTCTTCACGAAGCTGCACGAACGATACAAGTTCCCCGCTGACTTTGCAAACACACGCCTCTCAGGGAATAGAGTGAACAGTGCCACCCTCACGAGGATGAACATAGCCCTATCTACTTGGAGAAGCACGGTGAAGGCTATGATTGAAAAAGGTGATAGTTATGAGAAGATCATGGCGAAATATCCTTTGGTCAGCGAAGATGACTACAAGGAGTTCAAGATCAAGTGCGAGAGCAGCGCAACCTCTGAATCAAGTCAGTGGGGGAAAGAAATGCGGAAGTTGAACTTAGGGGTCCACCAACTCGGTCCCGGCGGTTACGGAGTGGCGGAGCCTATATGGGACAAGGAGGACGCGGAGCGTGCCGAGCAAGGCCTACCGCCCGCCGAGAAATACCGTGACAAGCAGACCAGGAACTTTGTCGGGGCCGGTACAAGGAGGACCCGGTAACAAAGGAGCTTACCACGGATCCGAAGACCAGGGCGCTTGCGCTTGTTCTGGTAAGGAATACACCCCCGCGTAATTAGCTCCATATGGTTGCATTCTAATTAATCCCCATATATTTCTAAATGGTTCACGTTCCTTCCGCAGGACACTTTGAAAGCGATGGCGGGGTCGTCTCAGAGCTCCCCTTTCGACACCCCTTTAAATAGGGCGTTGAACGTATTGAAAAACAAGGATAAGCTCAGTAAGCCGTCGTCAGCTAGTCGTGCGGCTGGCAAAGGCTTGTCCACAAAATGGTTGTCGTACTATACCGCTGGTGGGCGAAAGGAGAAAAAGACCAGCTCGGAAAGCCATTCGCGCGAGGTTGAAGCACTCAAGGCACAAGTGGCGTGGATTCCGAAGATTGTCCAAGAGCAAGTGCAACAACAACTGGGAACGACGCTCACCGCCATGGTGCCTATGTTGATTCATGGGCTGACGATGTGGATTGCGGGTGGCCAACAGGGGCCTCCCCCAGTCCCAGCTTCACGGCCAGCAACTCGCACAACACGCAGGTGGCGCCATTGGTGTCTCCGGCGGAGGCGGTATTCGTGTCCGGCGCCGACACAGGCATTGGAGCTTAATGCACCCGGGTGTACGCCGGCCGGCACCTCGCCAGCAAGCGCCCCCTCCGTTAGTTGCACGCCCGCCGTTGGCGGTGCCTCGACATTAGCCGAGCTCGACGGCATCACGGTAACTAAGCCTCTCGGCCGATGACTTCATCTCCTTGCCTTTGACTGGGCATCCCTGACGCCCTACATGTTTTCGCAAGGCGCCGCCGATGTTCCCTGCACTCTCCAGCACTTCGTGGGCGGCGAGTTGGTCGATGTTGCCAAGGGCAGAATCGTTCAACTAGTCAACCGCGTGTTCCACGCTAATCCGATGCCACCCACCTTGTATAGGGTTGAACTGGTTCGGGTGCAGCCAGGCTGCGACGAGTTGTTACCTCCGATTCGACCCTCTGGGGCCGACGAAGATGATTTGATGACCCTCAGCGCCTGCGTAAGCTAGCCCCTGCTTTGGCCGAAGAGCCAGATTCGTTTGGGGGCGGGGGACACCACCCCACAGATAAGACCGCCAGTCGTGCTGGCGCCAAGCCATGGCAAGAATGCTGCAACGCTACCGGACATGCCGGACATCCCTATGGCACAGGATCCAGGCATGCATATGGCACAGGATCCGGACGACCACTACAACTACGACGGTACATTTACCAACGTCGATAAGTAACTTGTCGAACATGGGTACGGTGACGAGTTCTGCGGGCCTCCTTCTCAAGAACCCAACCAAGACGACCGCGATCTAGCTGGTATGGCAGAGAAACCCAATTGCAACAGGCGTCGTCTGGCATTCAGTTCTCAGGGGACGCCTCCAGCTGCCGCCTTCACCGAGCCTCATATAGCTGACGTGCGAAATATTATCAGCCCCAACACGCTCAAGAAGGCGGTGCAGGAGCGAACTTCGATCCCATTACAGCAGATCAAGAAGAAGGGACGGAAACGAAAGACTAACAAGGGCGCTGGTGCGAGCCAGCCGGCACCGAGTATGATCCGTGCTCAGGACGGGCCACCTTCACCTAAGGATATCTCGAGGAGGGTGCATGTGGCGGGTCGGGTGATGCTACCGACAAATATGCTCAATGCTGCAACCGGTGCTATGCGGAGTCTGCATGACAGCGTTCTTTCTTTGGAGAAGCGGCGTCTCTCCCAGAATGATGTGGCATACCCGGTTTTCGTGGCAAAGGTGCCAGAGGGCAAGGGCTTTGTGGATAGCGTCATCGGGGTACGATCATCCTGCGGTTTGATGACATCTTCGCTATGTTTAACCTTCATCCGCTGCACTACACCTTCGTTCTGCTGTTTTCGCTGAGTATGGAGATGCGGATCATTAGAGACAAGACCCGGACATCGGGATGGTCGACCCCTTCTACATGCGTGCCAAGATCTTGGGCAGTGCTGGGGACCGGCAAGTCGCGAGTTCACACCTCGAAGGCATCATTCTGGCAAACGCAGATAAGGTTAACTTCCTCGTGCCTTACTTCCCGGGTAAGTCATCCCCTAACCGCCCCGTAAGATATGATTTCTTAGATTTCGATCATTCTTTTTTTTCTAACATTCTGTGTTTGTGCAGTTACACACATTGCACACTCATCCTCTTAAACCCGAAATATTCCATGGCCACGTATTTCGACCCGGACCGTGACTCCAAGATAGACTATACAAATATCAAGAAATTTCTTGATGATGCTCTCCCCGGCCAAGCCACATCTGGAGGCACCTTTAAGAGGCCAGTTCATAGGTATAGCAGGCACGTATTCACCCACAATACGACGTTCCCCTGCGTCAAGCAGCCGCCTGGCGGTCAGAAGGATGCCTACTATGCCCTCCATCACATGCGGGTGATGGTACGGGACCATAATCACCTTCTTCTACCAAATAATCTCAAAGATTGGGCCGCAAGCTTGGCGGCAATCCAGGACGCGGACCTCCGACAAGAATTCTTTCGCATCTAGTCGGAGTTTGCAGAAATCATCCATCAAGATGTCCTTCGTACCTCGGGGCAGTTCTACCCCAGATATCAACCGTCCAACAGTGAGATAGACACAATGCTACAAATGCAGGCTGACAACGATCGCGACTTCATGACCATCACAAAAGACGGCGGCTTCATCCACGCTCCGGTCCCATGAGTCGAGTCAAAAGTAGTGATGCCATTTGTAGTTCTGAAACATCGATTAGCTCATGTTGTAATTAAACTTTAATGAACTTGTATGTCTCTTTGGTTTGGACAGTCGTTCAACTTAGATGTAATCGATGCTATTTATTAGTAGGACCATGAATCGTGCTATTAATTTCTTGCTTTTCTCTTCCGATCCTTTTGTTGCATACTTATATATTGCTTATGTATTGTTTGTTGTTTGGCTTGTGCATAGAGATGCCGTCGTATGTCATGTACAAGTGTAAGGTTCGGAGTCTCTGACGATCGGGAGGAGTGTCGGAGACAGGTTCACCGCTTCAGCGGTAACAGTTACAAAGGGTACACCACTAGGGCGGAGGCGGAATCTAGATATGCGCGCTATCTAGCGAGAGAGAGAGGAGGGCGTTGGAGGAACCGGATGAAGACCATTTTCATCGCGATGTTGCTCATCGCGATGACCGCAGCTCTCTTCTATGTGATGGTAGTTTAGATGATCGATATCGACTTGTAATGTGAAGACAAACTCACTACTCGCGGTCTCGAGAAATGTAATGTTCTATCTTTGTTCAGTCTTTTGAATTCGGAGACTAATATGATGAATTGTATTCGGAGACTAATCTTCTATTGTATTCGATGAATCTGCTGTTGCTGTGTGGTGCTGTCTATATTCTGTCCAATAATATATTTTGTAACCTGTGCAATATCAGAAAAGAAAAAAAAATCCCTAATATTCATACTAATGGTGCACCACTCAACACTAATGGCGCACTGTAGAAAGGATACTAATGGCCATCACCCCAAAGTGCGCCATTAGTATGCCAAAGCACATGGGTAAATATGGCCCCCTAGGAGGCATACTAATGGCGCATGTTGGTCTATACTAATGGCTCACGGCGTGGTGCGCCATTAGTATACCAGATATTAATGGCGCACCAGTGGTGTGCCATTAGTATTTAATACTAGTGGCGTGGTACTAGTGGCGCACCAGTAGGGCGCCATTAGTAGGCTAAACTGGTGCGCCACTAGTAGGCCTTTTCCTAGTAGTGCTAGCAGGAGACAAGTTCGCCACATAAGCTAGGCAGGCAGGGGGGCGCAGCACTAGCTCGACCAAGTTTGGATTACAACCCAAATGCTACCACAGAAACATCAGGGGGAAGATAGGGACTGAAAGAGCCAGCTTCAGCATCCCAGTCTAAGCACCCCCGGCCTTCATCCTTGCGACGCACGGTACACCTTGTTTGCCACCTGCTCGACCCTAGTGTCACTGATAAAATGAAGTAATAATACAGTTAAAATAGAGCGAGTGTCCTCTCTATCATTTCATTTCCAATGTAGATAAAGAAAATGCTTCTCTTTGTTAATGTATGTTTCATCAACTAGTCCCATTGTTAATGTTTAAGCGTTTCTGCAAACTGGGGTGCTTAATTTTAGTTGATCTGCAAAAAATAGAGATTTTAATATCTCAAGGCCCCTCCTTGTACTACCGTTGTACAATGATGTTCATCACTGGCAGAAGGTGTATCTGGGAGACTTGGGGCGATTTCCAGTATGAGGCGTACCGTATGAGGCGTCGCAGGGCCCATCTCGCCCTCGCAGCATGGCATGCTATGATACTATCGCAATATTTTCTTCTATTTATTTTGTGTGTTTCATCAACAAGTGCCACTATAATGCGATCACGCTTTTTCATTATTTGTGCAAACAGGGTTATTCAGCTGCATTTTGGTGGAACTGCACAAATGTACGTATGGAACCGGCATATATGTAGAGTGCGAGGTGTACCAAGTAAAAATTACCAACACCAACCATGCTCCATGCACGCATTTGTTGGGGAACGTAGCAAAAATTCAAAAATTTCCTACGGGTCACCAAGATCTATCTATGGAGAAACTAGCAACGAGGGGAAGGAGAGTGCATCTACATACCCTTGTAGATCGCTAAGCGGAAGCGTTCAAGAGAACGGGGTTGAAGGATTCGTACTCGTCGTGATCCAAATCACCGGAGATCCTAGTGCGAACGGCGGCACCTCCGCGTTCAACACACGTGACAGCCCGGTGACGTCTCCCATGCCTTGATCCAGCAAGGAGAGAGGGAGAGGTTGGGGAAGACTCCATCCAGCAGCAGCACGACGGTGTGGTGGTGATGGAGGAGCATGGCAATCCTGCAGGGCTTCGCCAATCCCTTTTTAGGGATCTTGATCTTATCCCTTTGGGATATGATCTTATTCCTTCTAAGGGGGGATCTTGGTGCACCTTGACCAGGGGTGTGGGGCCTTGCCCCCACTACCCACGTTCATGTGGGTCCCCCCATGCAGATGGGCCCCACTCCAGAACCTTCTAGAACCTTCCCAGTACAATACCGAAAAATCCCGAACATTTTCCGGTGGCCAAAATAGGACTTCCCATATATAAATCTTTACCTCCGGACCATTCCGGAACTCCTCATGACATCCGGGATCTCATCCGGGACTCCGAACAACATTCGGTAACCACGTATATCCATTCCCTATAACCCTAGCGCCATCGAACCTTAAGTGTGTAGACCCTACGGGTTCGGGAACCATGCAGACATGACCGAGACGTTCTCCGGTCAATAACCAACAGCGGGATCTGGATACCCATGTTGGCTCCCACATGTTCCACGATGATCTCATCGGATGAACCACGATGTCAAGGACTCAATCAATCCCGTATGCAATTCCCTTTGTCTAGCGGTATTGTACTTGCCCGAGATTCGATCGTCGGTATGCCGATACCTTGTTCAATCTCGTTACCGGCAAGTCTCTTTACTCGTTCCGTAACACATCATCCCGTGATCAACCCCTTGGTCACATTGTGCACATTATGATGATGTCCTACCGAGTGGGCCCAGATATACCTCTCCGTTACACGGAGTGACAAATCCCAGTCTCGATTCGTGCCAACCCAACAGACACTTTCGGAGATACCTGTAGTGCACCTTCATAGCCACCCAGTTACGTTGTGACGTTTGGTACACCCAAAGCATTCCTACGGCATCCGGGAGTTGCACAGTCTCATGGTCTAAGGAAATGATAATTGACATTAGAAAAGCTTTAGCATACGAACTACGATCTTTGTGCTAGGCTTAGGATTGGGTCTTGTCCATCACATCATTCTCCAAATGATGCGATCCCGTTATCAACGACATCCAATGTCCATGGTCAGGAAACCGTAACCATCTGTTGATCAACGAGCTAGTCAACTAGAGGCTTACTAGGGACATTGTGTTGTTTATGTACCCACACATGTATCTGAGTTTCCTATCAATACAATTATAGCATGGGTAATAAACGATTATCATTAACAAGGAAATATAATAATAACTAATTTATTATTGCCTCTAGGGCATATTTCCAACAGTCTCCCACTTGCACTAGAGTCAATAATCTAGTTCACATCGCCACGTGATTAACACTCACAGGTCACATCGCCATGTGACTAACATCCAAAGAGTTTACTAGTGTCACTAAACTAGTTCACATCATCATGTGATTAAGACTCAATGAGTTCTGGGGTTTGATCATGTTTTGCTTGTGAGAGAGGTTTTAGTCAACGGGTCTGCAACATTCAGATCCGTATGTACTTCGCAAATCTCTAGGTCTTATTGTAAATGCTGCTTCCACGCTCCACTTGGAGCTATTCCAAATGGTTGCTCCACTATACGTATCCGGTTTGGTACGCTGAGTCATTCGGATAGGTGTTAAAGCTTGCATCGACGTAACCCTTACGCCGAACTCTTTATCACCTCCATAATCAAGAAACATGTCCTTATTTACTCCAAGGACAATTTTGATCATTGTCCAATGATCCATTCCTGGATCATTCTTGTACCCCTTGATCGACTCATGGAAGACACACTTAGGTCTTGATGCAGAGCATAGCATACTATAGAGCCTACATCTTAAGCATAGGGGACGGCCTTCATCCTTTCTCTCTCTTCTGCCGTGGTCGAGCTTTAACTCTTAACTTCATACCTTACAACTCAGGCAAGAACTCCTTCTTTGACTGATCCATCTTGAACACCTTCAAGATTATGTCAAGGTATGTGCTCATTTGAAAGTACCATTTAGTGTTTTTTGATCTATCCTCATAGATCTTGATGCTCAATGTTCTAGTAGCTTAATCCAGGTTTTCCATTGAAAAACACTTTTCAAACAACCCTATATGCTTTCTAGAAATTCTACATCATTTCTGATCAACAATATGTCTACAACATATACTCATCAGAACACTACTACAAAAAGGGCTATAGATGGAATGGCCACTAATTGCGCACCTGTGATGTGGTGCGCCATTACTATATTCTAATGGCGCACCATGTCTCGTGCGCCATTAGTAATATATATTACTAATGGCGCACCTGGTGTCTGGTGCGCCATTAGTAGTTTTGAAAAAACTAAAAAAAAATTGTTGCTAATGCGCACCGTGGGATAGTGCGCCATTACTAGTTGACATAGTAATGGTGCACCACACCCACCGTGCGCCATTAGTAGTTTTGAAAAAAATTGTTACTAATGGCGCACGGTGAAAAGTGCGCCATTACTGAATTTAACTAGTAATGGCGCACTTTTCACCGGGTGCGCCATTACTAAGTTTTTTTCAAAAAAAATCAAAAAAAAATATCAATTTTTTTAAATTTTTTTGTCAAAACTACTAATGGCGCACCGTGGTAGTGGTGCGCCATTACTAGTTGAACAAAATGATGGAAATGTCAAAAAAATAAAAGAAAATATGTTTCCCATGTGATATGTGCTCTAGTTTTTGGGAAAAATTACAAATATGAATTTCGACTTTATTTGCAAAATGTCTCTGGAAATTTGTAAAATGGGCATAACTTTTGCATACGAACTCGGATGAAAAAGTTTTTTATATGAAAAATCATCTACTCGAAAAGTTAAACATTTTCAAAATCCCCAAAAACCTAACAGAAAAAAAGTTACGGGGCTTTCAAGATCTAGCGGCAAAAAATTTCAAAAAATTTCAAACTTACTAGTGGCGCACCGTTGGATGTGGTGCGCCACTAGTAATAGAAAAAAAATTGGTTTTGAATTTTTTTTGAATTTTTTTTCAAAAAATGATACGTAATATGACTGGGAAGTTTGAAATATTTTTCAAAATTTCATCATAGTCATGAACATGAACAAAGTCCTAGACATCAACAAGGTATAACAGGATTGATATGCTAGATATATCAACAAGTGCCTGTGTAGTGAAATTTATTCTTTGGGGTTGGATAGAACTCGAAGTTAAGCGTGCTTGGGCTGGAGTAGTGTGAGGATGGGTGACCTTTCGGTAAGTTTGACCACAGAGTGTGATTTGACCTGAGATTAAGCATATTGACTTGAGATTAAGCCATAGTGAAATGAGATTAAGAAAAATTTGAAAAAAAAACAATAAAAAAATTGAAAAAAATTTGAAAAAAATTTGAAAAAAAAATTTTAAAAAAATGTTACTAATGGCGCACTTCTATGTGGTGCGCCATTAGTATACCAGATACTAATGGCGCACTTCTATATGGTGCGCCATTAGTATACCAGATACTAATGGCGCACCGTGGGCTATACTAATGGCGCACTACATGGTGCGCCATTAGTATACAGAGATACTAATGGCGCACCAGGTGGTGCGCCATTAGTAAAAATTACTAATGGCGTGCTATTAATGGCGCACCACAGATGCGCCATTAATAGCCATACTAGGTGCGCCATTAGTAGGGGTTTTTCTAGTAGTGGAAATTCTATAGTGCTCCCACTCACTTCTTTGGAAAACTCACTTCTTTGGAAACACAAGTTTCTCATAAACTTTGTATAGACCCAAAATCTTTGATCATCTCATCAAAGCGTACATTCCAACTCCGAGATGCTTACTCCAGTCCTTAGAAGGATAGCTGGAGCTTTGCATACTTGTTAGCGTCTTTCAGGATTATCAAAAACCTTCTAGTTGTATCACATACAACCTTACCTCAAGAAAAGTGTCAAGGAAACAATGTTTTTACGTCCTATATGCAAGATTTCATAAATAATGCAGTAACTGCTAATCCTATTCCAACAGACTCTTAGCATCGCTATTAGTGAGAAAGCCTCACCGTAGTCAACTCCTTGAACTTGTCGGAAAATATCTTTAACGACAAGTCGAGCTTTCTTAATGGTGATACTTACCATCATTGTTTGTCTTCCTTTTAAAATCCATCTTTACCCAACGTCCTTACGACCATCAAGTATTTCTTCCAAAGTCATGGATCCTCTCTCGGATGTTATGGCCTCAAGCCATTCGTCGGAATCCGGGCCCACCATCGCTTCTCCATAGCTCGTAGGTTCATTGTTGTCTAGCAACATGACCTCTAAGACAGGATTGCGTACCACTCTGAAGTAGTACGCGTCCTTGTCGACCTACGAGGTCCGGTAGTGACTTGATCTGAAGCATCATGATCACTATCATCAGCTTCCACTTCAATTGGTGTAGGTGCCACATGAACAGCTTCACGTGCCCTGCTACACACTGGTTGAAGTGATGGTTTAATAACCTCATTAAGTCTCCACCATCCTCCCACTCAATTCTTTCGAGAGAAACTTTTCCTCGAGAAAGGACCCGTTTCTAGAAACAATTACTTTTGCTTCCGGATCTGAGATAGGAGGTGTACCCAACTGTTTTGGGTGTCCTATGAAGATGCATTTTTATCCGCTTTGGGTTCGAGCTCATCAACCTGAAACTTTTTCACATAAGCATCGCAGCCCCATACTTTTAAGAAACGACAACTTAGGTATCTCCAAACCATAGTTCAAACGGTGTCGTCTCAACGGAATTACGTGGTGCCCTATTAAAGTGAGTGCGGTTGTCTCTAATGCCTAACCCATGAACGATAGTGGTAATTCGATAAGAGACATCATGGTACGCACCATATTCAATAGGGTGCAACTATGATGTTCGGACACACCATTACACTATGGTGTTCCAGCGGTATTTATTGTGAAACAATTTCCACAATGTCTTAATTGCGTGCCAAAGCTCGTAACTTCAGATACTCATCTCTATGATCATATCATAGACATTTTATCCTCTTGTCACGATGATCTTTAACTTCACTCTGAAATTACTTGAACCATTCAATAATTCAGATTTGTGTTTCATCAAGTAAATATACTCAACATCTACTCGAATCATCTGTGAAGTAAGAACATGACGATATTCACTGCATTCCTCAGCACTCATTCGACTGCACACATCAAAATGTGTTACTTCCAACAAGTTGCTATCTTGTTCCATCTTACTGAAAACGAGGCTTTTCACTCATCTTGCCCATGTGGTATGATTTGCATATCTCAAGTGATTCAAAATCAAGTGAGTCCAAACGATCCATCTGCATGGAGTTTCTTCATGCGTATACACCAATAGAAATGGTTCACATGTCTCAAACTTTTCAAAACGAGTGAGTCCAAAGATCCATCAACATGGAGCTTCTTCATGCGTTTTACACCAATATGACTTACATGGCAGTGCCACAAGTAAGTGGTACTATCATTACTATCTTATATCTTTTGGCATGTATCACTACGATCGAGATTCAATAAACCATTCTTTTAGGTGCAAGACCATTGAAGGTTTTATTCAAATAAATAGAGTAACCATTATTCTCCTTAAATGAATAACCGTATTGCGATAGACATAATCCAATCATGTATATGCTCAACGCAACACCAAATAACAATTATTTAGGTTTAACACAAATCTCGATGGTAGAGGGAGCAAAGCGATGCTTGATCACATCAACCTTTGGAAACACTTCCAACACATATCGTCAGCTCACTTTTAGCTAGTCTCTGTTTATTCCGTAGCTTTTATTTCGAGTTACTAACACTTAGCAACCGAACCGGTATCTAATACCCTGGTCCTGCTAGGAGTACTAGTAAAGTACACATTAACATAATGTATATCCAATATACTTCTATCGACCTTGCCAGCCTTCTCATCTACCAAGTATCTAGGGTAATCCCGCTCAAAGGTCCGCTCCTCTCATTCTGAAGCACTTAGTCTCGGGTTTGGGTTCAACCCTGGGTTTCTTCACTGGAGCAGCAACTGATTTGTCGTTTCATGAAGTACCCCTTCTTGCCCTTTCCCTTCTTGAAACTAGTGGTTTCACTAACCATCAACAATTGATGCTCCTTCTTGATTTCTACATTCGCGTTGTCGAACATTGCGAATAGCTCAAGGATCATCATATCTATCCCTGATATGTTATAGTTCATCACGAAGCTTCTAGCAGCTTGGTGGCAATGACTTTGGAGAAACATCACTATCTCATCGGGAAGATCAACTCCCACTCGATTCAAGTGATTGTTGCACTCAGACAATCTGAGCACAAGCTCAACGATTGAGCTTTTCTCCCTTAGTTTGCAGGCTAAGAAAATCATCGGAGGTCTTATACCTCTTGACGTGGGCACGATCTTGAAATCCCAATTTCAGTCCTCGAAACATCTCATATGTTCCGCGACGTTTCGAAATCGTCTTTGGTGCCTCAACTCTAAACCGTTTAACTGAACTATCACGTAGTTATCAAGACGTGTATGTCAGATGTTCGCAACATCCACAGACGACGTTCGAGGTTCAACACCGAGTGGTGCATTAAGGACATAAGCCTTCATCGTCCGCATAATTGCTACTGTCAACTTTCAACTATATTTTCTCTAGGAACATATCTAAAACAGTAGAACTAAAGCGCGAGCTATGACATAATTTTGTAGCGACCTGACCCAAAATCGGTCAAGTCTTTGTGTCTGTACCATCCCAAGATCATGCTGGCACTCACAGTACATTGATGAAATAAACAAAGTTCAATCACACCTGAATTAAATACACGATTCTCATATCGAGTCTTTATTACAATAGAATAAATTCGGCGAAGGCCAACTCATGAGAAATAAACTAAGTAAAGCTGCGGGCGTAGAAGAATAGCGAGTCCATCCGACTCCAAGGGCAATCGCCAAGCGCGGATCGTAGCCTCAATCCTGATCAGAATACTCCGCAACATAAGACGTTGCAGCCGTGTAGGTCAGCATTTTGAATATGCCGGCAAGTCATGAAGAGAGAACAATAATAAAATTACTAACACTATATGCAATTTGGCTGTGGGGCTCTAAGTTTCATCATTTTGCGGAAAAGCTAGTTTTTTTCCTACTACAGTGGACTTGCTTGCAAATACTACAAAATTGTTGGTAGTTATTGAGATGGTTCCGCCAACCAATGTCTCATTCCCAAATTATTAAGTCATAACCTCTCAGTTAAATTATTAATTTCAGTGTTGAGATTTCCGAATACTTCCAAGTTCGGAGGCTCAAATTGTCCGTAACTTGGGGACACGGCTAATCGATTAGATCTTTTCTCTGCAGAGGTTTGCGACTTTACCCGCAAGAATCGTTCCTCCTTTTAAGTCTTCGCACTTCACATTGTTTGAAGACGGGACGAACAAACAGGGGTCTTAGAAGAGTTCCTCTGGGCCCTTTGCCGGTGCCCATCCAATCCTACCGTTCTTCTACATCTCGTAGCACCGTCCGGCCCGAGTCACACCTAGGGTCGACCAAGCGTGAGCCCATAATGGCTTGCGGCTGCACAGTAAGCTTCCGGTCAATGGGGTATCCATCCGCCTCTTCGTGGCTGGGTGAAGCTTTCCATAAGATGTCATGGCGCTTCTCCATGCATCCCGGCCAACCACTGGGTTCTCCAGGGTGCCCGTCAACCGTCCTCCACCCAGTAGTGAATTTCGAAGTCCATCTTGATCTTGACGTCATGGGGTTGTCATCATCTTTAAGACTCTCACATCTCCCTTATGAATTCACTCAACCAACCCCGTCTACGAGCATAGCAAAAACAAACTACTTCGTCCGGGTCATGGTAACAAGGGAATTGGTTCATCCTACCTCATGATACTACTCAAGAACATAACTTCAAAATTTCACCTACTGCATGCATGGTGGGGAGGTAATTCTAATGCAATAAAAATCATAGGTATTGTAAAGAAAACATGATCAATGACTTGCCTTCTTGACGATCTTCGTAAGCTAGGGACTCGTGGTAGCAAGCTTAGCACTCCGGAAATTCTACCGAGGCAAACAATAACCACAATAAGCATACAACATATGATCACTTACATAACAGCATAGTAATATGAAACACACAAAATGCATTTAATCAAAACCCAAAGGAAAACTCGAAGAAATCCAACTCAATGTTTTCCTACTTCAAGCAACAACTAAAATAGTTTTACATAACAAAAAATTTCTTAACAGAACCTAAGCATGGGTTTATGCCACCTAACGAGAAAAGGATTCATCAAGCAACTAGGAGCAAAAAGAATCACTTTAAAATCTATTATAAAACTCCTATTAGGCCTAAAGCAAATTCTAGTAGGAAAAATAAAATAAAAGTTTTATTTATTATAAATAAAAGTTCATGCTCTAAAGTGACAGAAACTAACCCAGAATAATCTATCACATATGAAAAATAAATTTATTTGCTAACTAAAACAATAGGAAAACAGTAGCTAGTTAATTAATTAAGAATAACATGATTCTGATTAAAGATATTTTTTTATTAGTCCTAAAATGCCCAAATAAATTCCTACGGTTAGGTAATGTCAAAACAAAGTTGTGACAAAAAGAATCACTAAAAAATAATTTTCCTAACTCACTTTATAGCAGATTTACTATTCTGTCTAAATCTAAAATAAAGCAATTCTAAATAATTTTAACATAGCTAATTATATTTTCTACAGAAACTATAAGAAATTTGCAAACCAACAAAAAAGAATCACTTAAAAATATTAAGTAGATTAAAAGATATGAATTTTTCAAATCTGAAACTATTCTGTTAAAACAGAAAATGAAAAATAAAGAAAAACGGGCTAATGGGCCTATCTAACGCTTCGGCGTAATTTAACTAAAAAGCGCCTGAGGAAATAAATCGCTTCGGGCCGGTCTAAACTAAACTTAACTAAACCGGAATAAACCGGAACTAAAACCGTAGCTTTTGAAAAAACCATACCCCTTCGGGATCTAATCTAGACCCTACGTTTAGATCGAACGGCGGCGGGATCTCCGGTGACTCACCGCGATGGTCGACGGCGATGGCGGCTCGGGCGGCAACGCCGGGCGGCTCGGTGGTCGGGGACGATGGCGGAGACCTCCGGCGTGAGTCTTGTGAGCAAGGGGGGCTCGGGGGTGGAGTCGGTGGAGCTCGGGGGTGACCGGGGCGAGCTCGGGGTGGCTAATGGCGGCGGCGGCGTTCGGGTACTCCGGCGAGTGCTTGCGGAGGGAGGAGAGGGTCAGGCGAGGCGAAGGAGAAAGCGGGTCGAGGGGGTATAAATAGGCGGGGCCTCGACTTGGACGAGGGGCAACGCAGCGAGGATCTCGGGGATCCGGATCTCGCGGATCCGTGAGCGGCAGCTGGGCGGGTGGCGTGGCGAGGGAAGAAGGAGGTGGGGCCGGGTGTCGTGGTGAGGAGAAGGGATCGGTCAGGCGACCAGTCCGGAGGGTTTTCAGGCGAGGCGCTGGGCGTGGGGCTCATTGTGTGGTGGGCCGGTGGTGCGCTTTGGTGGGCCTCGGTGGCCGGGCAGTTAGCTGGTGGCGCCTGGGTCTTCCTTTTCCATTTTTTTTTTGAATTAAAGAGAGAGAGAGAGAAAATATATTAAATATAAATATTTTATATAGGACATATATATATCAGAATGATCAGGGGAATATTCCCTATCATTTGAACATTTTTCCAGGGGCAAAACCCAAACTTTATAAAAATTTATTTTTTTCAAAATTCAAATAAAACTCAAATTTGAATTCAAACCTTTTGGCAATGTTTTTCCTCTGATATTTTTGGAGTGTCATGTTTACTCCTCTCATACTTTTTCTCAAGTATTTATCAGGCATAGTTTTTTAAATGATTTCCACTGCCAAAATTTGAATTCAAATTCAAAAAACTCCAAAAACTTCAGAAACTTCAAATGCCACTCAAATTCAAACAGAATGCATAGATGCTTAGCTATAATTGTAAAACATTCCAAATAGGAAATTTGGGATGTTACAAACCTACCCACCTTAAGATGAATCTTGCCCTCGAGATTCGGGTTGGCTAGCAAATAGGTGCGGGTGGTCTCGAAGGAGGTCTTCTTCTCGCTCCCAGGTGGCTTCTTCCTCGGAGTGATGACTCCACAGCACCTTGCAAAACTTGATGATCTTGCTGCGGGTGACTCTGTCTGCAGTCTCGAGAATTCGAACGGGTTTCTCCTTATAAGTCGAGATCCTTTGTCGAGCTGTATGGCCTCTAGGGGCCTTGTGTCTCTCAACGGAATATCGGCCATGTCGGCATGACACTTCTTCAGCTGAGAAACATGGAAGACATCATGAACTCCGGATAATCCTTCCGGCAATTCCAACTTGTAAGCAACTTCTCCACGACGTTCGAGGATTTTGTAGGGTCCAATGAATTGGGGTGCTAACTTTCCTTTGACACCAAACCTCTTGATTCCACGAAGTGGAGACACACGAAGATATGCTCGGTCTCCCGCTTCGTAAGTTACTTCCTTGCGTTTACTGTCGGCATAACTCTTCTGTCTCGACTGAACTATCTTGAGTCTATCCCGAATGAGCTTGACTTTCTCTTCGGAATCTCTGATAAGATCGGAACCGAAAAGTGTTCGATCTCCAACACCATCCCACGGCAATGGTGTTGTGCACCTCCTTCCGTATAGAGCTTCGAAAGGGGCCATCTTGAGGATGCGATAACTGTTGTTGTATGAGAACTCTGCGTCGGCAAATTATCATCGCAGCTAGACCCATAGTCTAGCACACAGGCTCTCAACATGCCCTCCGTAATCTGGTTGACTCTCTCGGTGCATCCATCATGCTGCGGATGAAAGGCTGTCTTGAACTCGACCTCGTACTCCAAAGTTTCATGCAATTGATTCCAAAACTTTGAGGTAAATTGTGTTCCTCTATCGACACTATACTCCTCGGAACTCCATGCGAGACATACGATCCTGGTCATGTATATCTTGGCTAACTTAAGCGCTGGTATAGGTAGTCTTCACGGGAATGAAATGAGCTACCTTGGTCAATCGATCAACCACTACCCAGATGGAATAATAACCTGAACGGGTCTGGGTAATCTGTGATAAAATCCATTCCATGTTTTGCCATTTCCACTCGGGAATCGGCAAAGGTTGAAATAACCTGCGGCTTACGATGTTCCGCCTTTACTCGTTGACAAACATCGCATCGCTACGTACTCGGCAATATCCTTCTTCATACCTGTCCACGTAAACTTTCCTTCAAATCCAGGTACATCTTGGTGTTAAGGGGTGAATCAATCTGGTGAATCATGAGCCTCTCGAAGAATTAGCTTCCTGAGTTCGGGATCATTGGGTACACAAATACGATCCTCGAACCATATAGCTCCGTATTCATCCTTACGAAACCCTTTAGCTTTTCCTTCATTCATCCTTTTCTTTATCTCATCAATTTCCTTGTTCGACTTCTAGGCTTCACGAATTCTTTCGGTCAAAGTGGACTGAACTTCCAGAGTTGCAACATATCCTCTCGGAACTATCTCCAGTCGGAGATCTCTGAGGTCATCGACTAACTCCTGGGGTAATCCTCCTGCTATAAGAGTATTCACATAACTCTTACGGCTCAAAGCATCTGCTACAACATTAGCCTTTCCTGGGTGGTAATGCAATCTCATGTCGTAGTCCTTGATTAACTCTAGCCATCTCCTCTGCCTGAGGTTCAACTCTTTCTGCGTGAAAATGTACTTCAAGCTCTTATGATCTGTGTAAACATCACAACTACTTCCGATAAGAAAATGTCTCCAGGTCTTGAGTGCATGCACTACGGCTGCTAACTCCAAATCATGTGTGGCGTAATTCATCTCGTGAGGTCGTGGCTGTGCGGAGGTATAATCTACAACTTTTCCTTCCTGCATGAGTACTCCTCCGAGTCCACGACGAGAAGTGTCACAATATACTGGTAATCCTTGTGTATGTACAGCAAAATCAAGATCTTTGGGGCTGTAACCAAAGCGTTTCTTCAATTCACAGGCGGCTTCACAACCCTTGGTCGAGATGTACTTGGCGTCCTTCTTCAACAGCTCGGTCATGGGCTTGGCAATCTTCGAGAAATTCTCAATAAACCTCCGATAATATCCTGCGAGTCCAAGAAAACTGCGGATCTCCTTGATCGAGGTGGGCGGCGCCAATCGGTGACCGATTCAACCTTGGTGGGGTCAACTGCTATTCCTTCTCCTGAAATAACATGTCAGGAATCCGACTTCCTTCAGCCAAAATTCACATTTGCTGAACTTGGCATACAAGCGATGTTCTCGAAGTTTCTCCAGAACTAGACGCAAATGTTCCTTTTGCTCTTCCTCGCTCTTGGAGAAAATCAGTATATCATCGATGAACACCACGACAAATTTTTCCAGATATTCCATAAATACCTTGTTCATCAAATTCATGAAGTATGCAGGGGCATTAGTCAATCCAAATGACATGACGGTATACTCATATAAACCATACACGTGGTGAATGCTGTTTTGGGTATATCCTTTTCACGGATCTTCAATCGATGATACCACGATCGAAGATCGATCTTGGAGAATACCTTGGCTCCAACTAGCTGATCAAACAGGTCATTAATCATCGGCGGAGGGTACTTGTTCTTGATAGTCATGTCTTTCAGCGAACGATAATCAACAACCATTCTCAAGGTTCCATCCTTCTTCTCTACCAAGAGGCGGGGCTCCCCAAGGTGATGAGCTTGGCCGAATATATCCTTTCTCCAATAGCTCATTAATTTGATTCTTGATCTCCTTCAGATCGTTCGGTGGCATCCGATAGGGTCTCTTGGATATTGGGGCTGTGTCGGGCAATAACTCAATTAGAAATTCAATGTCCCTGTCCGGTGGCATTCCTGGTAATTCCTCCGGAAACACATCGGGAAAATCTTGCACTACTGGCACTTCCTCCTGAACAACTCCCGTGAGGGAATTCACCTGATTCTTCATCTGGATACATACTTGATCCTCTTCTGCTCCGGGGTGGTGAGCAGAATTGACTTCTTGAGCACAGCCTATGTTTCCTTCAAACTTCGTCAACCAATCCATGCCTAGGATTACATCCAAGGTCTGGGTTTCCAATACTATGAGGTCTGCGGGAAATTTACGATTTCCGATGTTGAGGGTTGCATGACAGCCTAAGCCTGCCATCATTTCTCCTCCTGCGGAACTGACGCGAAGGGGGCTTCTAAGGGTTTTAGTGGGCAACCCGTACTTTTCCACAACGACCCTTGATATGAATGAATGCGATGCACCAGAATCAAAGAGTACCAATCTGAACGTGAATTCAATAAAACTTACCAACCACGATTATACGGCTGATCATAGGCGTCCTCCACGTCAATGTGGTTCACCTGAGCACGAGGAAAAGGGTTGGGCTTCTTCGCTGAGCTTCCATTGCCGTTTCCATTCCTCTGCTTGGCCTCCGGGCAGTCGGTGGCATAGTGCCCTGTTTTCTGGCACTTGAAACAGTGATGTGACTCGAGATCTTTACGAGCGAGGCGGACGATGCTGGTTGCCATTGCCATTCCCATTGCCTGACTTGTTGTCCTGGTTGCGGTTGTTCCCATTCCCTCCATGGTTATGTCCTCCATGGTTGTGATGGGTATGCCCTCCCGAGTATGGGGCATAACGGGGCTTCTGCTGAGCTCCAGAGTTGTACTTCCCCTGGCCATACTTCCGCTTGCGGCTATCAATCTGCTGCTGCTTGCCTTCAAGTATGGTGGCCTTGTCTACCAGCTCCTGGTAGTTGGTGAAGGTAGCCACCATTAGCTGCATCCCCAGCTCGTCATTGAGTCCCTCGAGAAACTTCTCCTGCTTTGCGGCATCTGTGGCCACATCATCCAGGGCATAGCGAGCTAACTTGCTGAACTCATCCACGTACTGCCCCACAGTACGGTTTCCCTGGCGTAAGTTGCGGAACTCACGCTTCTTCAGACTCATGGCTCCAGCTGAAACATGAGCGGTGCGGAAAGCCTGCTGGAACTGATCCCACGTGATGGTGCCGATGGGATAATTGGCGGTGTAGTTCTCCCACCAAGAAGCTGCAGGTCCATCAAGTTGATGTGCGGCAAAGCGCTCCTTCTACGCATCGGTGCATCCAACGGTGACTAACTCCTTCCGACCTTGCGGAGCCAATCATCGGCCAATCGGCTCGGTGCTGCTAGAGAACCTTTGGCGGATTAAGCCTTAGGAATCGAGTCAAGTTGTCAACAGGGGTGGTGGCGGTGGATTGTTGTTGTTGTTGTTGTTACGATTACGAATGAGCATACGCATGAGGGCATTCTGCTTTGGATCAGCTGGGTGAGCTCCGGCGGGAAATTGAAACCGGGGTCACGTCTCGGAGGCATCTGGTGTTTTGGAGTGGATGAGAAAATTAGAATAGAACAAGGGTCTAATGAGAAAATATCACTACCCATATGAATGCACAATCATAATCACACCAATCATTTATTCATTCCACTCAAACATGGTTCAATCTCGATTACAAATATCTCACGACTAATCGAAAATAACGGCCTAACTGATCGACGGAAAATAAAATAACATGGCGGTCGACTAAATGTCTTCATCAATAATCCTTGCGTCCTGCAGTGCGGCGTCCTCCGGTGGGCGTCCTCACGATCTGGCGCCTCCTCTTGCGGCTTTCTCGGTGGAACTCCCTTCATAATCCTTATCATTGCTCACGAGAGGTCCGTCATCTCCACTCGGAAAAAGGTCCTCTCCCAAGTCCATCTTTTCCTCTAACGCAGCAACCTTCATTTTCAGGTCGTCGACTCTCTCCATGAAGTCCGCGATTTCTTCCTCATGGTCAAGGAAGTCTGCGTGTGCCTTCTCTTCCAGTTCCAGTTCACGGAACAACAGCCTCCTGTGTACCTTGAAGTTCTGGCGAGTCTGGATCTCCGTTTCTGAGGAGACACTCCAAGTCTTGGACATACGAGAGAATGGAGTCGTCCTCTCACGATGCGGATGATATCTCCATTCCTTGCTCTGCGAGAAACCATGGCGAGGTTTGATGGATCGAGCTCGGCCTGTACTCTTCTCGGAGATGTCCAAGTGCACGATAAATCGCCATGTCTCTTCCGAGGATCCAGTTGAAGTCGGTAAACTCAAAGTCAATAGGCTCTGTATGTCCTCGAAGGTTCTCCTGGAATGTGCACCTCGATCTCATGGCGGGTATCCGTCGGAAGTGCATTGGTAGGCTTCCGGTGATCGAGGGCAGAGCAATCTTCAGCTTCTTCACGATCTGGACCAGCTTCTGCGAAGGGCATCGTCTCATCTGGTGGCAAAACTCGGTAGCAAAGCTGGGGTGAACTTCGTGACCATCTAGAATGTTGAAAATCGGAGAGAAGTCGAAATGAACAGGGAGAATTACGGAATGATAAGGATATAAAATAAATAGTCTCTTCCTATGGCTTTCCGATCCTAGGGGTTACGTCCTACGGTCAGCGTGTGCTCGATACCATCTCTGTGGCGACTGACCCAAAATCGGTCAAGTCTACGTATACGTACCATCCCAAGATCATCTTTGGCACTCACGGTACATTGATGAAATAAACAAAGTTCAATCACACCTGAATTTATTGCACGATTCTCATATCGAGTCTTTATTACAATAGAATAAATTCGGCGAAGGCCAACTCATGAGAAATAAACTAAGTAAAGCTGCGGGCGTAGAAGAATAGCGAGTCCATCCGACTCCAAAGGGCAATCGCCAAGCGCGGATCGTAGCCTCAATCCTGATCGGAATACTCCTCTTGCAACATAAGGCGTTGCAGCCGTGTAGGTCGACATTTTGAATATGCCGGCAAGTCATGAAGAGAGAACAATAATAAAATTACTAACACTATATGCAATTTGGCTATGGGGCTCTAAGTTTCATCATTTTGCGGAAAAGCTAGTTTTTTTCCTACTACAGTGGACTTGCTTGCAAATACTACAAAATTGTTGGTAGTTATTGAGATGGTTCCGCCAACCAATGTCTCATTCCCAAATTATTAAGTCATAACCCCTCAATTAAATTATAAATTTCAGTGTTGAGATTTCCGAATACTTCCAAGTTCGGAGGCTCAAATTGTCCGTAACCGGGACACGGCTAATCGATTAGATCTTTTCTCTGCAGAGGTTTTGCGCACTTTACCCAAGAATCGTTCCCTCCTTTTAAGTCTTCGCACTTGAGTGTTTGAAGACGGACGAACGAAACAGGGTCTTCCGAAGAGTTCCTCTGGCCCTTGCCGGTGCCCATCCAATCCTACCGTTCTTCTACATCTCGTAGCACCGCCCGCCGAGTCACACCTAGGGTCGACCAAGCGAGCCCATAATGGCTTGCGGCTGCATGAGTAAGCTTCGGTCAATGGGGTATCCATCCGCCTCTTCGTGGCTGGGTGAAGCTTTCCATAAGATGTCATGGCGCTTCTCCATGCATCCCGGCCAACCACTGGGTTCTCCAGGTGCCCGTCAACCGTCCTCCACCCAAAGAGTGAATTTCGAAGTCCATCTTGATCTTGACGTCATGGGGTTGTCATCATCTTTAAGACTCTCACATCTCCCTTATGAATTCACTCAACCAACCCCGTCTACGAGCATAGCAAAAACAAACTACTTCGTCCCGTGTCATGGTAACAAGGGGAATTGGTTCATCCTACCTCATGATACTACTCAAGAACATAACTTCAAAATTTCACCTACTGCATGCATGGTGGGGAGGTAATTCTAGTGCAATAAAAATCATAGGTATTGTAAAGAAAACATGATCAATGACTTGCCTTGCTGACGATCTTCGTAAGCTAGGGACTCGTGGTAGCAAGCTTCACTCGGAAATTCTACCGAGGCAAACAATAACCACAATAAGCATACAACATATGATCACTTACATAACAGCATAGTAATATGAAACACACAAAGCAGACGAATCAAAACCCAAAGGAAAACTGAAGAAATCCAACTCAATGTTTTCCTACTTCAAGCAACAACTAAAAATAGTTTTACATAACAAAAATTTCTTAACAGAACCTAAGCATGGGTTTATGCTACCTAACAGAAAAGGATTCATCAAGCAACTAGGAGCAAAAAGAATCACTTTAAAATCTATTATAAAACTCCTATTAGGCCTAAAGCAAATTCTAGTAGGAAAAATAAAATAAAAGTTTTATTTATTATAAATAAAAGTTCATGCTCTAAAGTGACAGAAACTAACCTAGAATAATCTATCACATATGAAAAATAAATTTATTTGCTAACTAAAACAATAGGAAAACAGTAGCTAGTTAATTAATTAAGAATAACATGATTCTGATTAAAGCTATTTTTTTATTAATCCTAAAATGCCCAAATAAATTCCTACGGTTAGGTAATGTCAAAACAAAGTTGTGACAAACAGAATCACTAAAAAATAATTTTCCTAACTCACTTTATAGCAGATTTACTATTCTGTCTAAATCTAAAATAAAGCAATTCTAAATAACTTTAACATAGCTAATTATATTTTCTGCAGAAACTATAAGAAATTTGCAAACCAACAAAAAAAGAATCACTTAAAAATATTAAGTAGATTAAAAGATATGAATTTTTCAAATCTGAAACTATTCTGTTAAAACAGAAAACTAAAAATAAAGAAAAACGGGCTAATGGGCCTATCTAACGCTTCGTCGTAATTTAACTAAAAACCGCCTGAGGAAATAAATCGCTTCGGGCCGGTCTAAACTAAACTTAACTAAACCGGAATAAACCGGAACTAAAACCGGATCTTTTAAAAAAACCATACCCCTTCGGGATCTAATCTAGACCCTACGTTTAGATCGAACGGCGGCGGGATCTCCGGTGACTCACCGCGGTGGTCGACGGCGATGGCGGCTCGGGCGACGACGACGCGGCGGCTCTGGTGGTCGGGGATGACGGCGGAGATCTCCGGCGGGTGCGGCGGAGCAAGGGGGGCTCGGGGGTGGAGTCGGTGGAGCTCGGGGGTGACCGGGGCGAGCTCGGGGTGGCTAATGGCGGCGGCGGCGTTCGGGTACTCCATGAGTGCGTCTGGAGGGAGGAGAGGTCGGGCAAGGGGCAAAGGAGAAAAGCGGGTCGAGGGGGTATAAATAGGCGGGGCCTCGACTTGGACGAGGGCACGCGGCGAGGGGATCTCGGGGGAACCCGTATCTCGCGGGATTCGGCGAGCGGGGGCGCGGGCGGGGGGCGTGGGCGAGGGGAAGAAGGAGGGGTGGGGCCCGGGTGTCGGCGGGTGAGGAGAGAGGGGATCGGTCGGGCGACCGGTCCGGAGGGTTTTCGGGCGAGGGCGCTGGGCGTGGGCCGGCTCATTTGGCCGGGCTGGTGGTCGCTGGTGGGCCTCGGGGTGGGCAGTTGGCTGGTTTGGCGCCTGGTCTTCCTTTTCCATTTTTTGAATTAAAGAGAGAGAGAAAATATATTAAATATAAATATTTTATATAGGACATATATATATCAAAATGATCAGGGGAATATTCCCTAACATTTGAACATTTTTCCAGAGGCAAAACCCAAACTTTATAAAAATTTATTTTTTTCAAAATTCAAATAAAACTCAAATTTGAATTCAAACCTTTTGGCAATGTTTTTTCTCTGATATTTTTGGAGTGTCATGTTTACTCCTCTCATACTTTTCTCAAGTATTTATCACGCATAGTTTTGAAATGATTTCCACTTTGCCAAAATTTGAATTCAAATTCCAACAACTCCAAAAACTTCAGAAACTTCAAATGCCACTCAAATTCAAACAGAATGCATAGATGCTTAGCTATAATTGTAAAACATTTCAAATAGGAAATTTGGGATGTTACAAATTTGTAAAGGGTTTTTGACTATGTTCAGGATAATTAAGTTCATCTTATGAACTCCCACTCAGATAGACATCCCTCTAGTCATCTAAGTGATTACATGATCCGAGTCAACTAGGCCGTGTCCGATCATCACGTGAGACGGACTAGTCATCATCGGTGAACATATTCATATTGATCGTTATCTACCATACGACTCATGCTCGACCTTCGGTCTCTTGTGTTCCGAGGCCATGTCTGTACATGCTAGGCTCGTCAAGTCAACCTAAGTGTTTGGCGTGTGTAAAGCTGGCTGACACCCGTTGTATGTGAGCGTAAGAATCTATCACACCCGATCATCACGTGGTGCTTGAAGCGACGAACTTTCGCATAGCGGTGCACAGTTAGGGGAACATTTTCTTGAAATTTTAATGAGGGATCATCTTATTTACTACCGTCGTTCTAAGCAAATAAGATGCATAAACATGATAAACATCACATGCAATCAAATAGTGACATGATATGGCCAATATCATTTTGCTCCTTTTGATCTCCATCTTCGGGGCTCCATGATCATCATCGTCACCAGCATGACACCATGATCTCCATCATCATGATATCCATCAGCGTGTCTTCATGAAGTTGTCTTGCCAACTATTACTTCTACTACTATGGCTAACAGTTAGCAATAAAGTAAAGTAATTACATGGCGTTGTTCAATGACATGCAGGTCATACAATAAATAAAGACAACTCCTATGGCTCCTGCCGGTTGTCATACTCATCGACATGCAAGTCGTGATTCCTATTACAAGAACATGATCAATCTCATACATCACATGTCATTCATCACATTCCTTTTTGGCCATATCACATCACATAGCATACCCTGCAAAAACAAGTTAGACGTCCTCTAATTGTTGTTTGCATGTTTTACGTGGCTGCTATGGATTTCTAGCAAGAACGTTTCTTACCTACGCAAAAGCCACAACGTGATATGTCAATTGCTATTTACCCTTCATAAGGACCCTTTTCATCGAATCCGATCCGACTAAAGTGGGAGAGACTGGCACCCGCTAGCCACCTTATGCACCAAGTGCATGTCGATTCAGTGGAACCTGTCTCACGTAAGTGTACGTGTAAGGTCGGTCTGGTCCGCTTCATCCCACAATACCGTCGAAACAAGATTGGACTAATAACGGTAAGCATATTGAACAAAATCAACGCCCACAACTACTTTGTGTTCTACTCGTGCAAAGAATCTACGCAATAGACCTAGCTCATGATGCCTTTGTTGGGGAGCGTGGCAGAAATTCAAAATTTTCCTACGTGTCACCAAGATCTATCTATGGAGAAACTAGCACCGAGGGAAGGAGAGTGCATCTACATACCCTTGTAGATCGCTAAGCGGAACCGTTCAAGAGAACGGGGTTGAAGGAGTCGTACTCGTCGTGATCCAAATCACCAGAGATCCTAGTGCGAGCAGACGGCACCTCCGCGTTCAACACACGTACAGCCCGGTGACGTCTCCCATGCCTTGATCCAGCAAGGAGAGAGGGAGAGGTTGGGGAAGACTCCATCCAGCAGTAGCACAACGGTGTGGTGGTGATGGAGGAGCGTGGCAATCTGCAGGCTTCGCCAAGCACCGCGGGAGAGGAGGAGGACTTGGGAGAGGGGGAGGGCTGCGCCAGGGGCAAGGGTGCAGCTCCCATGCGCCTCCCCACTATATATATGGGTGGAGGGGATTATTTCTTGCCCTCCAAGTCCATTGGGACGTTGTCAAATGTGGGAGGAAAGAAATCCCATCCTTTCCTTTCCCCACCGATTGTTATCCCCCCCCCCCCCCCTTTTTAGGGATCTTGATCTTATCCCTTTGGGATATGATCTTATTCCTTCTAAGGGGGGATCTTGGTGCGCCTTGACCAGGGGTGTGGGGCCTTGCCCCTACTACCCACGTTCATGTGGGTCCCCCCATGCAGGTGGGCCCCACTCCGGAACCTTCTAGAACCTTCCCGGTACAATATCGAAAAATCCCGAACATTTTCCGGTGGCCAAAATAGGACTTCCCATATATAAATCTTTACCTCCGGACCATTTCGGAACTCCTCATGACGTCCGGGATCTCATCCGGGACTCCAAACAATATTCGGTAACCATGTATATCTATTCCCTATAACCCTAGTGTCATCGAACCTTAAGTGTGTAGACCCTACGGGTTCGGGAACCATGAACATGACCGAGGCGTTCTACGGTCAATAACCAACAGCGGGATCTGGATACCCATGTTGGCTCCCACACGTTCCACCATGATCTCATCGGATGAACCACGATGTCAAGGACTCAATCAATCCCGTATACAATTCCCTTTGTCTAGCGGTATTGTACTTGCACGAGATTCGATCGTCGGTATGCCGATACCTTGTTGAATCTCGATACCGGCAAGTCTATTTACTCGTTCCATAACACATCATCCCTGTGGTCAACCCCTTGGTCATATTGTGCACATTATGATGATGTCCTACCGAGTGGGCCCAGAGATACCTCTCCGTTACACGGAGTGACAAATCCCTGTCTCGATTCGTGCCAACCCAACAGACACTTTCGGAGATACCTGTAGTGCACCTTTATAGCCACCCAGTTATGTTGTGACGTTTGGTACACCCAAAGCATTCCTATGGCATCCAGGAGTTGCACAATCTCATGGTCTAAGGAAATGATACTTGACATTAGAAAATCTTTAGCATACGAACTACGATCTTTGTGCTAGGCTTAGGATCGGGTCTTGTCCATCAAATCATTCTCCAAATGATGTGATCCCGTTATCAACGACATCCAATGTCCATGGTCAGGAAACCGTAACCATCTGTTGATCAACGAGCTAGTCAACTAGAGGCTTACTAGGGACATGGTGTTGTTTATGTACCCACACATGTATCTGAGTTTCCTATCAATACAATTATAGCATGGGTAATAAACGATTATCATGAACAAGGAAATATAATAATAACTAATTTATTATTGCCTCTAGGGCATATTTCCAACAGCATTGGCATCCACCCCCATTAGTGGGATGTGTGGCGCTCTCTGTGGACGGATCTTTCTCGGCAGCAAATGCTCTAACCAAATACTAGTAGCTTATATTGGCAGTTTTCTAGGGAGTACTCTTTTCTGAAAGAAGCACCAATCTATTTTTCTATATTTGTACACAGTGTCACAACTTTGACCCAAAGGTCCAGAGCTATTTTAGAGTGATTGCCGTAGTACTCGGAGACTGATTGGAAGCATGATTTTCATTAGCTGTCACACTGATTGTAAGCATGAGCAGGTGGAAGATTAGGTTAGTGCGAATCTTACCTTAAACCCTACCACCGCCGTTGAAACAAGGCAAGCGTCAAGGGAACCGTGGAGAACGGCGGGGAAGCGACGTCGCGCCATCCGGCCTCCTCTTGCGGTGGGAGAACGAATACTACTGTGGCTCCGGCTGGCTCTGCACCCTCACGAACGGTACATCGTACTCGATCGATTCGTTATCCTCTGGGTGCTCGACCTTCGACCTGTACGACCACCTCCTCCGCCTGACTGTCGCCTCGGGTGAATCTGTCTGCTCCATCATCCAGAGGAGATACTCGATGAACTTGGAGGACTGCAGCGTGAATGCCGCCGAGGAGTACATGTACATCGCCACCCTCATCACTGCCTTCTCGTTCTTTCGCATACATTGCCACATGGCCCTCACCGTACTCGAAATCTCCCACTCATTATCATACCAAGTAAGGATCTCCTTCAACCTGGCTAACTTTGCCTGATCGCCGCCGGTGATCTGCCTGATTCGCTGTTGCATCCTCTCCGTAGATGTCCTTCCGAGTGGTCCGGTGCTAGCTTTGGAAGATGGGAGGAGAGACGGTGGTCTTGCAATAGAGAAGATGGAGAGGGAATACGGTTGTTATGGAATGGAGATGATGGAGAGGAGAGGAGGTGGTTTTGCAATGGAGAAGAGGGAGAGGCGAGATGGTGGTTTTGGAATGGAGATGATGGAGAGGAGAGGAGGTGGTTTTGCAATGGAGAAGAGGGAGAGGAGCGTGCGGCAGTGATTTAGGATTGGATGAGAGGGTCAAGATCGTGGATCTGGATCAAAATCAAAATCAATTTACCCTTCAATTAAGAAAGCGACCCCACATTAACTAGTCTCCCTTTTATTCTGGGTCATAATTGACCATGATTTTCGCAAATAAAATATATGATATACGTTGAAAAAATAATATAATTTGAAAGTACATTCAGATACGAACCAAACGATGCAATTTTTGGTGACATGCATTCACATTTTGCTTGTCAAATACAGTATGTGGTTCAACTTTGACCCAAAATATGCAAAACAAAAATATACTTCCAAGACTAGCGCCGCTCTTCCGCTCTTCTGCTCTTAAACAACCGCCGCTCCTCTCCTGTTCCAATCTAAATCCAGCGCCACTCCTCTCCTCTTCCATTTTGAAACCACCGCCCCTCCTCTCCTGTTCCAATCCAATATCAGTGTCGCTCCTCTCCCGTTCTAATCCAAAACCAGCGCTGCTCCTCTCCTCTTCCATTCAGAAACCACAACCGGCGAGTGAAGGTGTTGTGGAGAAGTAGATCGATGGAGGAGTACAACCGATACGTGAGGATCGCAGACGGCGGCCCTGTGAAGCTAGCTAGGATGTTGGAGATACAGTCTTGGTTTGACAACAAGGACCACCTAGCGGCAATGGCGACATCCATGGCCAAATATCTGTAACAGAGCGAAAAGGCGGTGATACTCCCGGAGGGAGTCGCGTGGGAGTACATGGAGCAGCCCCTCTGGGCCATGGAGCAAACAGATTCACCGAATCCGATCGTGAGGGAGCGGTGGTGGGAGTATCGATCCCAGATTTAGCATCCACAAGAGATTGAAGGATCGAGCATCTACAGGGTGCCGTTTGTGAGGGTGTCGTGCCAGAGCGAGCCGGTGGAGTCTTCGTCGACCGAACCGAACTGCAAGAGGAGAAAAGCAGTTGGCCCGACGACGCTTCCCCGCCATCATCTCTCTCGATGTTCACGTCGTCTCACGAGGCGTTTGTCTGCCGCCGAGGAATAGGAGGTGACTGCCCCCTGTAACAAACTTAGTGTCATGCTACAGTAACCCTCTGTGATTAAGCAAATCATTTTTCCAAACAGGGCTTAATCACGTTTGTTCAATATCCCATTTGAAATTCCAGTTGAATTCAATTTGAAATTATGTGTGAAATTCAAAAATGCTCAAACATGAAAACTAAAATATTCATCATGTGGAAAGTATTCTTCTGGTAATATTGGTGGTGAACCAACATTTTTTTGCAAAGTGTCTAAATGGCCTAAAATAGCTAAAACAGAAAGTTGTTAAAAAAAAGCAAAAGTTAAAAAAAAAAGAGGAAAAAGAAAGGAGAAGGGGTGGGAGAGCCCCTGGCCTCCCCTTGGGCTTCGGCCCATCCCAGCAGGCCAGCCCACCTACCTCCCCGGTCGCTCCCCCCTCCCCCTGTTCAACCAACCGAGGGCACACGCCCGCGCGTTGCCGTCGAACCACCTCACTGTCGACGAGGGGGATAAGGATCCCCTCGACGCCTCGAGCTCCCCTTCCACTTGCTCTGCCAGCCCACTCACCCGCTCACTTCCCTGGTCCAGTCCGCCTCTCCTACTCACCTCCAGATCCACCTTGGCTGCGCCTCACCGAGCATCGCCGTCGCCATGGCTGCGCCATAGCCGCGGCCACCGGCCACCCTGCGTCTCGCCAGCACGTCCACGAGACACGTCGGCGACCTCTACCTCGAATACGCCTCAACATCGAGCTCGAGGAGCACCGCAAGCCACGGATTGAGCCGCCCCCTTCCACCTCGGTCGCCGGTGATCTTCCTCCTCTCCGATGCTCCTGCTGCTCCTAATCTATCAAGGGCCACCGTGCGTGCCGCTAGGTGAGCTCCTCCGTCTTCTGTTCCCCTCATTTTAGCCCCTTCACGCACCGTAGCTAGCTGCTGCCGTGCCCGAGCTCTGTTCGCCGTCGACGAGCTCGTGGCCGTGGACATGGCCCTTGTCACGCTCGCCTGAGGCTTCCGCCGCGCTCATGGTGTTCCCAGGAGACCAATGCACACGTGCACTCCCCTCCCCATGCCCCGTAGCGCGATCTCGACGAGGTCCCGAACGCCACCATCGCCTCCACCCGTTGTCGGCGCCGTTTCCAGCAGCTCCAGCTCCGGCCGTCCTCACCACGCGACGCGGCGGGCTCTCCCCATTTGAACACGCCCGCCCGCGCCCGTGTAGACCCCCTGTAGACGAATCCCGACGAGGCCGAGTGCCCTCCGCCGCGTTTTCGTGCTCGCCGGCGTTCAGCCGCCGGCCCGCTGAGCTGGCACACCTGGGGCCACCCCCTGGGTCACTGCCAGTGGGGCCCCTGGCCCCCTGTTGACCAGTTGACCTGGTCAACTATGCTAACTGGGCACACAGTGTAACTGAAACGCGGGCCCCACCGCGTATTTTGTTAAATAAACTTTTTTTAAATAAAAACAATTAGTTAAGCTAAATAGTCACTGACATGTGGGGCCCAGCTGCTAATTAACCATGTTTATTTAAAATAAC
Organism: Aegilops bicornis; assembly: GCA_021605145.1. NCBI lineage: Eukaryota > Viridiplantae > Streptophyta > Magnoliopsida > Poales > Poaceae > Aegilops > Aegilops bicornis. The sequence continues at coordinate 840,263,960 of CM038670.1, forward strand.
CCACTGTCAGTCCACTGTCTATGACAGGTAGGACCCACTGGTCAGTTTGACTTGGTCAGCCGTCCTGTTGGCTGCTGACATCACAGTGATGTCATGCTGACATAGTATTTCTTTTCTGATAATTTATTTAATTCCAGAAAATGTTTAAACCTTTAGAAATTCATAGTAATTAAACCGTACCTCCGATGAAAATGTTTTCTACATGAAAGTTGCTCAGAAAAATCCAACGAATCTGGAATCACGGTCCGTTTACCTGTAAGATGCCTCTAACTATCTGAACATGGAACATTCCCCCTGTGGACATTTGTCTGACACATGTCCGGAACCGGAAATACCTTCCCTGTTGAATTCCCCCTTCACCTTTATCGTTTAGCCATACGTTAGGTCACACCCGGCACATCATATTGTCAATGCTTTGTGACGCTATGCTTGATTTATATTTATTGTTTCTTCCCCCTCTTTTCTCCGGTAGACCCCGAGACCGATGCCATCCCTGTGATCGACTACGTCGACGACGACCCCTCCTTGACAGAGCAACAAGGCAAGCCCCCCCTTTTGATCATCCCGATATCGCCCATTACATTCTCTCATGCTTGCATTAGACTTTCCTACTATAATTGTTTGTTCCTATTCTGATGCATAGCCTGCTTTTGTAACCTGCTCATTGTTACCTACCTGCTTATCCTAAACTGCTTAGTATAGGTTTGTTAGTGATCCATCAGTGACCCCCACCTTGTCCTTGTTGCCCTTGCTTCATCATCGAAGACCCGATCAACGGGATCGAAGACCAGGCCCCGCCACCGCACATCACTTTCTCCTTAGTTGCTCGACACTACTGGGTTACTATCGAGTGCCGAGGGTGAGACCTCTATAGCAGTTCTGATGTTAACCCTGTAGTGTAGCGACCTGTCGTGGTCATCGGCGGCGATTCCGCCTTAGCAACTTCCGATACGACTCTGTCATGCAACCCCTCAAGTGTGAACCTCGGGGGTGGTTCCTCTTACGTTCACCTTGATGATTATATCGAGTGGAATTCACCGGGGGTGATTCCTCGGGTTTTCCCCTTGATGTTTGGACACACGGATACTTGGACTTTACAGCTGTTACTTGGAAAGGCGGGTCGACCCTGAGGGGTACCCGCGAGTGATGTGGAGACGGGTTGACCTGGAGGGTGCCCGGGAGATAATTACGAGGCGTGGCTGGGCATTCCTAGCCCTTGCCGCAAGTCCTCGAGACGGGGCGACGGGGTCACATCTTTCGTGAGTCTCTGCTTGTTACCACGCGTTCCTAATCCACTATGATTTGGATATTTGATCCGGGGGGCCTCTGGCCTGATAGCACTAACCATCACGTGGGCATAGTATGGGCGTTCTGCATCGTATGCATCAGTCGAAGGTTAATAGTCGTCAGCGACTGAGCGGCGTGCGCCGGGTTGGACTGGTAAGCACCTGCCTTTTTGAAGGACATAGCTAGCTCTGCTCACTGTCCACGTACGCAACGTGTAGGAGTTTCCGGGGCGATGGCCCATGCCCCTGGGGGCATAGGTTTAGTCCGGCGTGCTGAACTCTCTATTAAACCTAGGTCGGGTCGTGGTGTATTGTTTGGCCGAGGCTGGGCATGACCCATGAAAGTGTGTCCAGCCGGAGTTAATCGAGCGTGGTGGGTAAGTTGGTGCACCCCTGCAGGGAAGAAAACATCTATCGATAGCCTGTCCTACGGTAACGGACACTTGGAGTTGTATCCCGATCGATACAACTAGAACTGGATACTTGAGATGAGAAATGGATAGTATGGCTCTGGGATTGCTTTCTCGCAGGGATTCGAGAAAGGATATCTGGCCGAGGTTGATAACACTACTACTACTTTACATTATGTTGATCTGTAATCTTCTAGTGCTGCAAGACCGCGGAAGATGTTAAAGATGCTAGTCTTTGATAGGACTAGGCTCTCCCCCCTTATTCTGGCAATTCTGTAGCCCAGTCCACATATACAGCCTCTCTTTGATAATGTTGCATATGTAGTGTAGATCCTTGCTTGCGAGTACTTTGGATGAGTACTCACGGTTGCTTTGCTCCCTCTTTTCCACCTCTTTCCATTCTTCTCGGATGTCGCAACCAGATGGTGGAGCCCAGGATCCATACGCCACCTTTGACGACGACTGTTACTACCCCGAGGGTGCCTACTACCACGTGGAGACCGCCGACGACCAGGTGTAGTTAGGAGGCTACCAGGCAGGAGGCCTTGCCTTTTCGATCGATGATGCTTTTGTGCTAGCCTTCTTAAGGCGGACTTGTCTAACTGATGTATGTACTCATATATTGTTGCTTTCGCTGACTCTTGTGTTTTCGAGCTTATGTATTCGAGCCCTCGAGGCTCCTGGCTTGTAATATAAAGCTTGTATTATTTTAATTTGTGTCTAGAGTTGTGTTGTGATATCTTCCCGCGAGTCCTTGATCTTGATCGTACACATTTGCGTGTATGATTAGTGTACGATTGAATCGAGGGCGTCACAAGTTGGTATCAGAGCCAACTGCCTGTAGGTAGCCCCTTTCCAACTCCTTGGCCGAAGTTGAGTCTATTCGTCCAAAACTGTTTTACTAACTTGGCTCTGTGGCTTACGGGCCCACGTCGCCATTGGGTGGATTAGGATCTTTTATTCCTCGTCTATACTCTGGGACTCTGATCTCTCGTCTATTCGGGTTAGTTATTTTACTAACTCTGACATTTGGTTCTCGTACCCACTTCCTCCCAGAGAGCCCTGACATTACCGATGATCGCTTGCTTCGCCAGAAGATTCTGCGGATACTCGATGTTTTCCGAGACCCTGTGCCCACTGCTTTGCAGGTCCTTACCATCGATAAGTCCCCATGGATAACATCCTTGCCGTTTGTACCTTCATCCCCAGTTGCTCTTGTTGTTACAAGTTACCCCTAGCACTCTCCGTTATTCCGAGAATCCTTTGTGCCTTATGCTTTGCAGCTTCTTTCCGCACTATGGATAATTCAATTACCCGGGGTCCGTTCCTCCTCAGTTGTTCGCGTGCTTTCCAAAATACTTTGAAATGCTATCTGATCTCCCAAAAATCCTCCGCAGCCTTTTACTTTTGATTCACCTTGCCTACTTGTATTATGGTTAGTTCCATATGTCTAGCGATATTTATTAAAATCCTTTGTGATTGTCATTCTGTTGCTATGAAGTCAATGTGCGACTGCTCGCAGTCATCTATTGATCCATATGAATTTTCTTTCCAGCTCAGACATCATTCCAGATATGAGCAGGTTCTTGCCCAATCAAGATTCGATCGGTGTGCCTCTAAGTCTGTTCAACCTATCCATCTTCGATCGGAGCATCTGATTCTGATACACCGATCTAGAAATCAAAGCTCCTTGTATTTAAGCATTGAATTATTCAGATGTTTCCATAAACTGATGCCCTTGCATTTCTTCTTCTTCTGGTTGAATACTGATACTCACATCAAATCCGTCGTGAATCGCCAGATCCATTGTTGGATTGTATCCGACAGTGTCCATCGCATTCAAAAACCTCGAGAGTTCTTCTCCTGATACATGATGCCTTAGGCAAATTGTATCCTCTCTTTACTTTCGAGTTTGTGTTATTTACTCCTGAAGAGTATAGGTTCCTAAGTTGTTCTGATGGGTTGAACCTATGCTTTTCCTAATCCGTGTGAACTCGTAAGTTATGTGAGTCATACTCTTCTGGTGCTTCACCAGATAAATATTCCGCACTACAAATTCATCGAAAGCAAGAAGTAAATGAAATGCTATGCATTGAAGAAGTGGGGGCCGACCTTGAACTTTGTGTTCATGCCCATGGACCCAATGTAGATCTTATCATGGAAGCTTCTCTTAAAATTAATTACCCCCTTGGTATAAGATCATCTCATATCTAGGATTTGATCCTTTGCAATCGTGGTTCTAACCAAGATTGTTCTTCTTTGATTCCATTTCTTGGACAAGTTGAAGTGCTTGCCTTCTGCATATCAATACACATGTCCAACCTCCAATATGATCTACCTTCAAGTATTACCCCTGGTATCTCGAGGATATCATGCCATTGCACCACATCTTATGAACTTTTGATGAAGACTACCTTTCCCTATCATTGTCACTTCATGGGTTCTGGGTTGTTTATCCATTGATCACACTGATAAGTGAATCGATCCTACACTCCGATTCAATAACTCTAAGTAATTTCCATTGCTTACAAGTTTAATAATCCTTCGAGTCATTCCTAGCCTGATCAACTATATCATTATCATGCTAAATTTTTACTGTGCTACCTGGTCCTTCCCGGAGCACAATTTTTGACGATGAGCTAGGCTTACGTCGATCTTCCTAGTCATATCATTTCACCTTGAACAGCAAGCCTGATTCCGAGTTTGTGTCATATTCGTGGTTCCAATAACCTTTCGCTTCAAAATTCCTTTGACTTAATGTCACCGCCGATTGATTACATCTTCATGAAACCTCTTGACAAATTGTCGTGATCATCATCAATATTCTGGGCTCTTCCAGGATATCAGTAGAATTCATGATGAGAAATACCATCCTTGCCCCTCGATGATTTGTGTTATCATTGAACAGATTCTTGCCTCCCCCCCCCCCAACACAAACTTATTCATACAATTTTGGAATACATCCTTTTTGACATGCCAATGGATTGCTACTGAACCCATCAGCCACCTCCTCATCTTTTCCCTGATAAAATAGCATGATATGTTCTAAAAATTCAGATGGATCCTTTGTGTTCCCAAGGTCCGACCTTTACCTGATGACCATGTCAATGTTATACCAAAGCATGATTGTGGTACTCCGATCCTCTTTAAAACCATTTAGAGGCGCAATGCTAAATGTTTCTTGATCACTATTCCAACACTGTTGTATGGGTAATATCATGAATTTCCTCTCCCCTTTACCTAAAAGGTAATCTACTACCTTTTCATGGATGTCATCCTCTGCTTGTCCTTGGGAATAATATACTCCTGATATTTGTGTTCAAACACATTTTCCTTTCCATGGTTCTGATTAAATTAATAATCACATTTTCATTTCCATTGTTTTGTTTAAACCTTTCTTGTGATCTATATGATCTAAGCAGTAATATTCTTCTTCTTAAATAAACATCTTGGTGTACAACTCTTACAGTAAAACCCTGTTACTATTGTTGTTGACATTCCGGTAACCACCGATGGATGAGAACTTTGCCTATTGGTCTGCCTCGTCTTACGAGCAGGAAAATGGTTCTCTTTGCCCCACGCTCTTGGTACCAAACTTTGTTGCCAATAGAACTAACAGGCTATACTCTGACCTGCCTTGCTATCATGACCGTTCAAGATGTTAGCGCCTTCCTGCTTTTAACCCACATGGTGGGCCCATAACCCACAGGTCCCAGGATCGAAACCTGACTCTCCTGTACACCCTTGTTTCTAAGGTTATTTCTCACGCTTGGCTTCATATGAAAATCCCGAGCCGCCTTCTGAGAGGCGATCTAATTTGGTATCAGACGCCATACTCATTCACATTGCTCTGAACCCCTTTCACCCCTTGTTTCAGGCAACAAACGATTGTCTACTAGGTTGAAGCTTCTTATTGCACCTCACCTTGCTCTCGATGACTTTCTTGAATTTCAACTCAAGAGAAGCCTCTATGCCACGTTCACTGAATTAGCCCCCACGTACCTATCTTGTATTGAACTCCGTCCTTCCCGAGTCTTTCCCCTTACTCCACCTCTTAAATCTCGGGACGAGATTTCTTGTAGTGGAGGAGATTTGTAACACCCCCAGTGTCATGCTACAGTAACCCTCTGTGATTAAGCTAATCATTTTTCCAAACAGTGCTTAATCACGTTTGTTCAATATCCCATTTGAAATTCTAATTGTATTCAATTTCAAATTATGTGTGAAATTCAAAAATGCTCAAACATCAATACTAAAATGTTCATCATGTGGAAAGTATTCTTCTGGTAATATTGGTGGTGAACCAACATTTTTTTTGCAAAGCGTCTAAATGGCCTAAAATAGCTAAAACAAAAAGTTGTTAAAAGAAAAGACAAAAGTTAAAAAAAAAGAGGAAAAGGAAAGGAGAAGGGGTGGGAGAGCCCCTGGCCTCCCCTTGGGCTTCGGCCCATCCCAGCAGGCCGGCCCACCTACCTTCCCGGTCGCTCCCCCTCCCCCTGTTCAACCGACCGAGGGCGCACGCCCGCGCGTCACCGCCGAACCACCTCGCCGTCAACAAGGGGGATAAGTATCCCCTCGAGGCCTCGGGCTCCCCTTCCACTTGCTCTGCCACCCCACTCGCCCGCTCACTTCCCTCGCCCACTCCGCCTCTCCCACTCCCCTCCAGATCCACCTCGGCTGCGCCTCACCGAGCGCCGCCGTCGCCATGGCCGCGCCATAGCTGCGGCCACCGGCCACCCCGCGCCTTGCCAGCACGTCCACGAGACGTGCCGGCGACCTCTACCTCGAATACGCCTCGCCATCGAGCTCGAAGAGCACCGCAGGCCACGGATCGAGCTGCCCCCTTGCACCTTGGTCGCTGGCAATCTTCCTCCTCTCCTACGCTCCTGCTGCTCCTAATCTATCAACGGCCACCGTGCGTGCCGCTAGGTGAGCTCCTCCGTCTCCTGCTCCCCTCATTTTAGCCCCTTCACACGCCCTAGCTACCTGCTGCCGCCCGAGCTCTGTTCGCCGCCGACGAGCTCGTGGTCGTGGCCATGGCCCTTGTCACGCTCGCCTGAGGCCTCCGCCATGCTCCTGGTGTTCCCAGGAGACCAACGCGCACGCGCACGCCCCTCCCCGTGCCTCGTAGTGTGATACGTCTCCAACGTATCTATAATTTTTGGTTGCTCCATGCTACTTTATCTACTGTTTTGGACTATATTGGGCTTTATTTTCCACTTTTATAATATTTTTGGGACTAACCCATTAACCGGAGGCCCAGCCCATAATTGCTGTTTTTTGCCTATTTCAGTGTTTCAAAGAAACAGAATATCAAACGGAGTCCAAACGGAATGAAACCTTCGGAAACGTGATTTTCTCACCAAACGTGATCCAGGAGACTAGGACCCTACTCCAAGAAGTAAAAGAGGCGGTCACGAGGGTGGGGGCGCCCACCCCCTAGGGCGCGCCCCCTGCCTCGTGGGCCCCCTGTTGCTCCACCGACGTACTCCTTCCTCCTATATATACCTACGTACCCCAAACGATCGTAACAGAGCCAAAACCTAATTCCACCGCCGCAACTTCCTGTATCCACGAGATCCCATCTTGGGGCCTGTTAGGAGCTCACGGAGGGGCCATCCACCACGGAGGGCTTCTACATCATCACCGTAGCCTCTCCGATGAAGTGTGAGTATTTTACTTCAGACCTACGGGTCCATAGCTAGTAGCTAGATGGCTTCTTCTCTCTTTTTGGATCTCAATACAATGTTCTGCCCCTCTCTCGTGGAGATCTATTCGATGTAATCTTCTTTTTTCGGTGTGTTTGTTGAGACCGATGAATTGTGGGTTTATGATCCAGCTTATCTATGAATAATATTTGAATCTTCTCTGAATTCTTTTATGTATCATAGGTTATCTTTGCAAGACTCTTGAATTATCCGTTTGGTTTGGCCAACTAGATTGGTAGTTCTTGCAATGGGAGAAGTGCTTAGCTTTGGGTTCGATCTTGCGTTGTCCTTACCCAAAGGATGTAAAGGGTTGCAAGGCACGTATTGTAATTGTTGCCATCGAGGATAACAAGATGGGATTTTTATCATATTGCATGAATTTATCCCTCTACATCATGTCATCTTGCTTAAGGTGTTACTCTGTTTTGACTTAATACTCTAGATGCATCTTTGGATAGCGGTCGATGAGTGGAGTAATAGTAGTAGATCTTGAGAATCGTTTTCGGTCTACTTGTCTCGGACCTCATGCCTATATACATGATCATACCTAGATATACTCATAACTATGCTCAATTCATCAATTGCTCAACAGTAATTTGTTCACCCACCGTAGAATATCTATGCTCTTGAGAGAAGCCACAAGTGAAAACTATTGCCCCCGGGTCTAATCTCATCATATCAATCTCCAAAACTTTAATACTTGCTTTGTTTTTAATTTTCATTTTAATTTTTAATTTGCATCTCAATACCAAAAATACAAAAAATATTATCTAAAATCTCTATCAGATCTCACTCTCGTAAGTGACCGTGGAACGGATTGACAACCCCTAATCGCGTTGGTTGCGAGGAGCTATCATTTGTGCAGGTACGAGGGACTTGTGCGTGGCCTCCTCTTTGGATTGATACCTTGTTCTCAAAAACTGAGGGAAATACTTACGCTACTTTGCTGCATCATCCTCTCCTCTTCGGGGAAATCCAACGCAGTGCTCAAGAGGTAGCAAGAAGAATTTCTGGCGCCGTTGCCGGGGAGGTCTTCGCTCAAGTCAAGACATACCAAGTACCCATCACAAACTCATCTCCCTCGCATTTACATTATTTGCCATTTGCCTCTTGTTTTCCTCTTCCCGACTTCACCCTTGCCGTTTAATTCGCCCTCTCTTTCCCAATTTCCTCCTCTCTTTTGCTTGCCCTTTTGTTTGCTCGTTGGTTGGATTAGATGCTTATTTATTGCTAAATAGAGAACTTAAGATCTATGGATCCTCATCCGCTTGCTAATCTTTTTAAGAGATCCAATTACGATGAACCAATTGCTAGTGAGTTTTGTGCACTAGATTATCTTTATGAAGTTTTGCTTGAAATTCGTGAATCTGAAAATTGTGATGAACACCTTTATGGAGTGATTCACGATAGATCTTTGAATAAAAAGCATGATTGCAATAATTTTCCTATAAATTCTCTTGATGTCAATTGTGCTAATAATTTGCAAAACCCTAAGCTTGGGGATGCTAGTTTTTCTATGTCTACTACTTGTTTCAATGATCATGATTGGGGTGATTCTTCTTATGACCATGAAAATTTATTTAATCCCCATGATGAATATGAGATTGATAATAGTGTTTGCAATAATATTGAAAGTTGGTTTGGAAGAGTGTCAACTTTAGATCCGACATATTTGGAGAATATTCAATCTTATGAATTTTTTGATAAAAGTGGGTTTGGAGAGGTCATGACTTTAGTTAATGTTAATCCCACTATTTCGGAAGAGTGTCAACTTTACATGCATGTGGATCATGTTGAGAATATCTTATGTGATAGCTATTTTGTTGAATTTTCTTATGATCCTACATTTAACTATTATGAGAAAGGAAATTATGGTCGTAGAAGTTTTCATGTTACTAAATTACCTCTCTTCATGTTGAGATTGTTATCTCTCTTTGTTCTTCCTTGCATATGCTAGTTTTTGCTTGCCTTGAAAATTTGTTTGCTTACAAGATGCCTATGCATAGGAAGTATGTTAGACTTAAGTATGCTTGTCACATGTTTTATGATTCTCTCTTTGTGCTTCAGTTCCTGTCTTTCATGTGAGCATCATGGAAATCTCAATGCCTAGCTAAAAAAGGCTTTAAAGAAAAGCGCTTGTTGGGAGGCAACCCAATATTTTTCCTTGCTGTAATTTAATAAATAATCCTTTTAGCCTCTGTTTAGACGTGGTTTTATGTTTTAATTAGTGTTTGTGCCAAGCTAGACCTATTGGATCTTCTTGGATGATAGTTATTTGATCTTGCTGTAATTTCCAGAAACTTTGCGATCAGTGCCCGAATTATTATAAATCACTAGAACGTGATAAAATACTGATTCCAATTTCTGCTGATCAATAAACAAATTTTCTAGGTCGTCTAATTTTTTTAGATTTGTTTGAGTTCCAGAAGTTTGCGTTAGTTACAGATTACTACAGACTGTTCTGTTTTTGACAGATTCTGTTTATCGTGTGTTGTTTGCTTATTTTGATGAATCTATGGCTAGTAAAATAGTTTATAATCCATAGAGAAGTTGGAATACAGTAGGTTTAACACCAATATAAATAAAGAATGAGTTCATTACAGTACCTTAAACTGGTCTTTTGTTTTCTTTCTCTAATGGAGCTCACGAGATTTCTATTGAGTTTTGTGTTGTGAAGTTTTCAAGTTTTGGGTGAATTCTTTTGATGGATTATGGAACAAGGAGTGGCAAGAGCCTAAGATTGGGAATTCCCATGGCACCCCCAAGATAATCCAAGGACACCAAAAAGTCAAAGCTTGGGGATGCCCCGGAAGGCATCCCCTCTTTCATCTACTTCCATCGGTAATTTACTTGGAGCTATATTTTTATTCACCACATGATAAGTGTTTTGCTTGGAGCGTCTTTTATTATTTTTGGCTTTGCTTGTTAGTCTACCACAATCATCCTTGCTGTTCACACCTTTTGAGAGAGCCATACATGAATTGGAATTTGATAGAATACTCTTTGTGCTTCACTTATATCTTTTGAGCTTGATAGTTTTGCTCATAGTGCTCCACTTATATCTTTTGAGCGTGATAATTTTTGCTCTAGTACTTCACTTAGATCTTTTAGAGCACGGTGGTGGATTTTTTTGAAAGAAACTATTGGTCTCTCATGCTTCACTTAGATTATGTTGAGAGTCGTTAATAGCATGGTAATTTGCTTAATTTTAATATACTTGGTATTCAAGATATGTGAAACTTTCTTTTGAGTGCGTTGAATACTAAGAAAAGTTTGATACTTGATAATTGTTTTGAGATATGGAGGTGGTAATATTAAAGTCATGCTGGTTGGGTGATTATGAATTTAAAGAATGCTTGTGTTGAAGTTAGGAAATCCCGTAGCATGCACGTATGGTTAAAGTTGTGTAACAAATTTGAAACATGAAGTGTACCTGGCTTGTGCATCCTTATGAGTGGCGGTCGGAAGCAGCGATGGTCTTTTCCTACCAATCTATCCCCTAGGAGCATGCGTGTAGTACTTGATTTTTGATGACTTCTAAATTTTTGCAATAAGTATATGAGTTCTTTTGACTAATGTTGAGTCCATGGATTATACGCACTTTTACCTTTCCACCATTGCTAGCCTCTTGATACCGTGCATTGCCCTTTCTCACCTTGAGAGTTGGTGCAAACTTCGCCGGTGCATCCAAACCCCGTGATATGATATGCTCTATCACACATAAACCTCCTTATATCTTCCTCAAAACTGCCACCATACCTACCTATTATGGCATTTCCATAGCCATTCCGATATATTGCCATGCAACTTTCCACCGTTCCGTTCATCATCATCATGACATACTTTACTTTTGTCATATTGCCATTGCACAATCATGTAGTTGACATCGTATTTGTGGCAAAGCCACCATGCATTATTTTTCATACATGTCACTCTTGATTCATCGCACCATCCCAGTACACCATCGGAGGCATTCATATAGAGTCATATCCTGTTCTAGTTTCGAGTTGTAATCCTTATGTTGTAACCAATAGAAGTGTGATGATCATCATTATTAGAGCATTGCCCAAAAAAAGAGAAAGGCCAAAAAGAAAAAGAAAAGGAAAGGCCCAACAAAAGAAAATAAATAAAAAGGGCAATGTTACTATCTCTTTTTCCACACTTGTGCTTCAAAGTAGCACCTTGTTCTTCATGTAGTGAGTCTCATATATTGTGCTTCAAAGTAGCACCATGTTTTTCATATAGTGAGTCTCATAAGTTGCCTTTTTATACTAGTGGGAATTTTTCATTATAGAACTTGGCTTTTATATTCCTACGATGGGATTCCTCAAATTCCCTAGGTCTTCATGAGCAAGCAAGTTGGATGCACACCCACTAGTTTTCTTTTGTTGAGCATTCATTTATAGCTCTAGTGCATCCGTTGCATGGCAATCCCTACTCCTCATGTTGACATCAATTGATGGGCATCTCCATAGCCCATTGATTATCCTCGTCAATGTGAGACTTTCTCCTTTTTTGTCTTCTCCACACAATCCCCATCATTATATTCTATTCCACCCATAGTGCTATATCCATGGCTCACGCTCATGTATTGCGTGAAGGTTGAAAGAGTTTGAGATTATTTAAGTATGAAACAATTGCTTGGCTTGTCATCGGGGGTATAGAAGTTGGGAACATCTTTCTGTGACGAAAATGAAGCATAGCCTAACTATATGATTTTGTAGGGATGAACTTTCTTTTGCCATGCTATTTTGAGAAGACATGATTACTTTGATTAGTATGCTTGAAGTATTACTATTTCTTTTACCAATATGAACTTTTATTTTGTATTCATTTGGATGTGAATATTAATATCACAATTAAGAAGATTTACATTGAAATTATGCCAAAGTATCACTCCGCATAAAAAATTCTATTTTTATCATTTACCTACTCGAGGACGAGCAGGAATTAAGCTTGGGGATGCCTGATACGTCTCCAACGTATCTATATTTTTGATTGCTCCATGCTACTTTATCTACTATTTTGGACTATATTGGGATTTATTTTCCGCTTTTATATTATTTTTGGGACTAACCTATTAACCGGAGGCCCAGCCCAGAATTGCTGTTTTTTGCCTATTTCAGTGTTTCGAAGAAACAGAATATCAAACGGAGTCCAAACGGAATGAAACCTTCGGAAACGTGATTTTCTCACCAAACGTGATCCAGGAGACTTGGACCCTACTCCAAGAAGTAACAGAGGCGGTCACGAGGGTGGGGGGCGCGCCCTCCCCTAGGGCGCGCCCCCTGCCTCGTGGGCCCCCTGTTGCTCCACCGACGTACTCCTTCCTCCTATATATATACCTACGTACCCCCAAACGATCAGAACAGGAGCCAAAAACCTAATTCCACCGCCCAACTTCCTGTATCCACGAGATCCCATCTTGGGGCCTGTTCCGGAGCTCCAGCGGAGGGGGCATCCACCATGGAGGGCTTCTACATCATCACCATAGCTTCTCCGATGAAGTGTGAGTAGTTTACTTCAGACCTACGGGTCCATAGCTAGTAGCTAGATGGCTTCTTCTCTCTTTTGGATCTCAATACAATGTTCCCCCCTCTCTCGTGGAGATCTATTCGATGTAATCTTCTTTTTGCGGTGTGTTTGTTGAGACCGATGAATTGTGGGTTTATGATCCAGCTTATATATGAATAATATTTGAATCTTCTCTGAATTCTTTTATGTATGATTGGTTATCTTTGCAAGTCTCTTCGAATTATCCGTTTGGTTTGGCCAACTAGATTGGTAGTTCTTGCAATGGGAGAAGTGCTTAGCTTTGGGTTCGATCTTGCGTTGTCCTTACCCAAAGGATGTAAAGGGTTGCAAGGCACGTATTGTCTTGTTGCCATCGAGGATAACAAGATGGGGTTTTTATCATATTGCATGAATTTATCCCTCTACATCATGTCATCTTGTTTAAGGCGTTACTCTGTTTTTAACTTAATACTCTAGATGCATCTTTGGATAGCGGTCGATGAGTGGAGTAATAGTAGTAGATGCAGAATCGTTTCGGTCTACTTGTCTCGGACCTCATGCCTATATACATGATCATACCTAGATATACTCATAACTATGCTCAATTCTGTCAATTGCTCAACAGTAATTTGTTCACCCACCGTAGAATATCTATGCTCTTGAGAGAAGCCACTAGTGAAACCTATGGCCCCCGGGTTTATTCTCATCATATCAATCTCCATCACTTTAGTACTTGCTTTGTTTTTACTTTGCCATTTACTTTTTACTTTGCATCTCTATACCAAAAATACCAAAAATATTATTTATCATCTCTATCAGATCTCACTCTCGTAAGTGATCGTGAAGGGATTGACAACCCCTACTCGCGTTGGTTGCGAGGAGCTATCGTTTTGTGCAGGTACGAGGGACTTGTGCGTGGCCTCCTACTGGATTGATACCTGGGTTCTCAAAAACTGAGGGAAATACTTACGCTACTTTGTTGCATCATTCTCTCCTCTTCGGGGAAATCCAACGCAGTGCTCAAGAGGTAGCATAGCGCGACCCCGACGAGGTCCCGAACGCCACCACCGCCTCCACTCGTTGTCGGCGCCGTTTCCGGCAGCTCCAGCTCCGGCCGGCCTCACCATGCGACGCGGCGGGCTCTCCCCGGTCGAACTCGCCCGCCCGCGCCCGTGTAGACCCCCTATAGACGAATCCCGACGAGGCTGAGTGCCCTCCGCCGCATTTTCGTGCTCGCCGGTGTGTTGCCCTTGACCGCCCGGCGAGGTGGCACACAGGGCCACCACAGGTCATCGCCGGTGGGGCCCCCGGCCCCGGACCGATTGACCTGGTCAACTATGCTGACTGGGCACACAGTGTCACTGACACGCGGGCCCCACCGCATATTTTGTTAAATAAACGTTTTTTTAAATAAAAACGATTAGTTAAGGTAAATAGTCAATGACATGTGGGGCCCAGCTGCTAATTAACCATGTTTATTTAAAGTAACCCACTGTCAGTCCCAATCGCCTATGATGTAGGACCCATCGGTCAATTTGACACGTCACCATACTGTTGACTGCTGACGTCACAGTGATGCCATGCTGACGTAGTATTTCTTTTATGATATTTTTTAATTCCAGAAAATGGTTAAACCTTTAGAAATTCATAGTAATTAAACCGTAACTCCGATGAAAATGTTTTCTACATGGAAGTTGGTCAGAAAAATCCAACGAATCTGGATATGCGGTCCGTTTACCTGTCAGATGCCTCTAAATATCTGAACATGGAACATTCCCCCTCTGGACATCTGTCTGACATAGGTCCGGAACCGGGAATACCTTCCCGGTTGAATTCCCCCTTCACCTTTATCATGTAGCCATACGTTAGGTAACACCCGACACATCATATTTCCATGTTATGCTTTGTGACGCTATGCTTGCTTTATATTTATTGTTTCTTCCCCCTCTTCTCTCCGGTAGACCCCGAGACCGATGCCGCCCTGTGATCGACTACGTCGACGATGACCCCTCCTTGCCAGAGCAACTAGGCAAGCCCCCCCTTTTGATAATCCCGGTATTTCCCATTCCATTCTCTCATGCTTGCATTAGATTTTGCTACTGTAATGTTTGCTCCTATTCTGATGCATAGCCTGCTTTTGTAACCTGGTCATAATTACCTACCTGCTTATCCTAAACTGCTTAGTATAGGTTGGTTAGTGATCCATCAGTGACCCCCACCTTGTCCTTGTTGCCCTTGATTCATCATCGAAGACCCGATCAACGGGATCGAAGACCAGGCCCCGGCACCGCACATCACTTTCCCCTTAGTTGCTCGACACTACTGGGTTACTATCGAGTGCCGAGGGTGAGACCTCTCTGACTTCCGATGTTAACCACAGGTGTAGCTATTCGATCGTGGTCATCGGGGTGATTCTGCCTTAACCACTTCCGTCACGACTACGTTGCAACCCCTCAAGTGTGAACATTGGGGGTGGTTCCTCTTACGTTCACCTTGATGATTACATCGAGTGGAATTCACCGGGAGTGATTCCCCGGGTTTTCACCTTGATGTTTGGACACACGGATACTTGGACTTTACAGCTGTTACTTGGAAAGGCGGGTCGACCCTGAGGGGTACCCGCAAGTGATGTGGAGACGGGTTGACCGGGAGGGTGCCCGCGAGATAATTACGAGGCGTGGCCGGGCATTCCTAGCCCATGCCGCAAGTCCTCGAGACGGGCCGACGGGGTCACATCTTTCGTGAGTCTCTGCTTGTTACCAGGCATTCCTAATCCACTATGATTTGGATATTTGATCAGAGGGGCCTCTGGCCTGATAGCACTAACCATCACGTGGGCATAGTATGGGCGTTCTACATCGTATGCATCAGTCTAAGCTTAATAGACGCTAGCGACTAAGCGGCGCGCGCCGGGTTGGACTGGTAAGCACCTGCCTTTTTGAAGGAGGTAGCTAGGTCTGCTAAGCGGCCGCGTACACAACGTGTAGGAGTTCCCGGGGCCATGGCCCATGACCCCTGGGGGCATAGGTTTAGTCCGGCGTGCTAACCTCTCTATTAAGCCTAGGTCGGGTTGCGGCGTATTGTTTGGCCGAGGCCGGGCATGAGCCAGGAAAGTGTGTCCGGCCGGAGTTAATCGAGCGTGGTGGGTAAGTTGGTGCACCCCTGCAGGGAAGAAAACATCTATCCATAGCATGTCCTACGGTAACGGACACTTGGAGTTGTATCCCGATCGATACAACTAGAACTGGATACTTGAGATGAGAAATGGATATGAGAAATGGATAGTATGGCTCTGGGATTGCTTTCTCGCAGGGAGTCGAGAAAGGATCTCTGGCCGAGGTTGATAACACTACTACTACTTTACATTATGTTGATCTGTACTCTTCTAATGCTACAAGACCACGGAAGATGTTGAAGATGCTAGTCTTCGATAGGACTAGGCTCTCCCCCCTTATTCTGGCATTTCTGCAGCCCAGTCCACATATACAGCCTCTCTTTGATAATGTTGCATATGTAGTGTAGATCCTTGCTTGCGAGTACTTTGGATGAGTACTCATGGTTGCTTTGCTCCCTCTTTTTCCACCTCTTTCCATTCTACTCGGATGTCGCAACCATATGGTGGAGCCCAGGATCCATACGCCACCTTCGACGATGACTGTTACTACCCCGAGGGTGCCTACTACCACGTGGAGACCGCCGACGACCAGGAGTAGTTAGGAGGCTCCCAGGCAGGAGGCCTTGCCTTTTCGATCGATGTTGCTTTTGTGCTAGCCTTCTTAAGGCAGACTTGTCTAACTGATGTATGTACTCAGATATTGTTGCTTTCGCTGACTCCTATGTTTTTGAGCTTATGTATTTGAGCCCTCGAGGCCCCTGACTTGTAACATAAAGCTTCTATTATTTTAATTTGTGTCTAGAGTTGTGTTGTGATATCTTCCCGTGAGTTCTTGATCTTGATCGTACACATTTGCGTGTATGATTAGTGTACGATTGCATCGAGGGCGTCACACCCCCCAGCCCAATGGTTGGGCAGGTTGTGAATTGTCAGGAGGAGCTTAGGGTTGTCAGTATTTGCAGGTTGTGAATTGTGTCTTGTGTTGTGTATTTTGAGAGTACTTTCAGATATGAATATCTTTTGAATTTCAGATTTCCAGTATTGAGCATATGAAGTATTTTATGAATTCTAGAGATCTATTTTTAGCACTTAAAAAAATGTAGTTCCATAGGAGTATAAAAGTGCAGACAATGTGATTCTCAGAGAAGAAACTGCAAGTTCGGGCCAGATAAGAAACTGCAACTTTCAGAGGCAGAGCATTTATATTAACACAGCCTTTTCAAACAGGGTTAACATCATGTTGGAAGTTTTATTCATGGTCGAAAATGGAACTACCAGCCAGTTAACATCATGCTGATCAACATTCATGCATACCACATCTTCATATGATGCATAGTCAAAAAGATATGCCATTTTCAAAATGCCCACACATTGTCGAGTGTGCGAAAAATAGAGAAAACGAGGGACGAAGTTTTGGCAAGTGTTGGACGTGGTGTGCGTAGATGACAATGGGGACCCACATGTCAATAAAGGCAGAGGCAAAAAAATTGGAGATATTTTCCCTGCACAGGTGGAATCGAACCCGGGCAGAACAGCTGTCGGGTATTGTCACTTGGCCACTAGGCTAGTTCAGTAGTTTCATTACTAATAAGGCACTTCCTCAGGTGTTCGGATCCCCTCCTGCGCCTTTGTGCGCTTGCCATGACGCCGTTGTCTGCCATTGTGAACATGCTGAACAAACGAGAGGAATCTGGAGAGGATTGTACGTGGAGATGCGGACAGTCGGGACCCACCAGGTCTATGGCCGTACGCAAGCAAGTGCCTCATCGAAAAAATACTTCCTCCTAATGCTATATCGACGCGTTGGGGCCACGGGTTTGTCAACATAGTTACATTTTTTAGGTGCTTCAACGTAGTTACTATAGGTGATAAATTCACAATGAAGCCGGGGAGCTGGCAGGTATCATTTATTATCACTGGGGCAGCAAGTATCAGCTGGGTTTTGGACTGCCCCGTCTAGGCTTTCTTTTTTAACATGTGCAGCCCACGGCATGTCGGTTTGTATTTTCTTGAGGGCCGTCATGTATCGACCGACCTATGGACCTCCCATCTGAGGTTTTATTTTTCCTGAAACATCGGCAGCCCAATTTATGTATTTTTTTGAAGAAAACGCAGAGGTCGGTTCTATTTTTCTAAATAAGAATAGGAACACCTGGTCCAACTTATGTTTCCCTTCTAACTATATTATATATATTTAAATTATTTTATATGTTATTATATATTATTGGTATTGTCACATATATTTAATAGATACTTACATCTGTAAGAAAACAATATCCCACATCTTATTAACTTATAAAAATAATTTCTTAACAATAAAATCCATGATTTTTTTGGCACGAAAATCCAAGTGATTGTGTACAAAAGCTTGGTACGATTTAGAGACCGAATGTAATAATAAATCACTTATTAATTAAATATATTTATAACAAAATGCTCAGCCCCTGTTTATTTTTTGATAACATTGCTGGCCCAACCCAACATTATAATTAGAATCAGCCCAGCAAAATCGTGTATTTCGAGAAAGTGCGAATGGCCTGTAATTTTTTAGGAAAAAAATAAATGGGTTGCATGGACACTAAATTGTTTGTTCACCCGGGCCAGCTAATGGACTGTAATTCAAAAAAAGATCAAATTGACTGTAAATTCTACCCCGCAAAAAAGACTGTAAATTCTGAAAAATGGGTTGAATACGTGCCACATTTTTGGAGGCTGAAATGTGGGCCAATAGGTCGAAGCCAACGCAAGTCGTTGTCAACTTAGTCAACAAATGATTCTGACATCGTTAGCCGTTGGATTTACATCCAACGACCGACATTCATCTTCAATCTCTCGTCTTCTTCCTCCAGCGCTGCCGGGACCACGTCCCGCCTCCTGCTACTAGCAGCTCTGCTTAGCACACTTCGCTGTGAAGCACTACTCCACCATTGGCCAGGCCATCCCTCCACCCCTCCACACCTCCTGTTCTTCTCCACCGACTGCCGAACCACACCGCAGCAGAACCAGTTAACGCTGTACACCTCTCCGTCTGCGATTCTACTCCCGTGTCTTCCCATCTCCGGCCCGTTGCTGTTCGGGGCCTCGTCATCATCCACCACCTTGGATGCGCTCGGCGCGGAGTGATCAACGTGGTCAACGAACGACACCATCGGAAGTAGACTATGCGTGGAGAGGCTGATAGCTGGGTCCACGAACGCACGCAAGGACATGCCTCTTTATTAGGCGCAAAATAATGATTTCTCCACCTGATAGCTGGGACCCACCGGAAGGGCCTCTGTATTTCGTGAAAAAAACGTTCCCCCCGCTGACAGGTTGGACCCACCAGCACAAAAAAATGAATACCCCCTGCTAGCTGGGACCCACCATAGTGGGAGGTTGACTTGTGGGCCAACAAAGTTGACAGGGACGGAGGGCTTTGTCAACTTAGTCAATATGAACGATTCTAGCTCCAGTGACCGCACGATGTCCATCCAAAGGCCGTAGTGCTTCTTCAACCTCTGGTCTTCTTTCTCCAGCTGCCCAAACCAGCGCCGGTCCTGTCGCGTGCTCCTGCCTCCCGTGGCCGGCTGTGATGCCGCAGAGGCCTCACCGCCCCCTACTACTCCCACCATTGGCCAGGCCATCCCTCTACTCAACCACACCCCCTGTTATTCCGAGGCGACGGCAGCCTCACACCGCAGCCGAACCAGTGAACGCTCATACTCCTCTACGCATGGGCATCCACTGCTGCGTCTTCCCCGGCTCCGCGTCATCCCCTTCCTAGGCCTCGCCGTCGTCCACCACCCTGGTACTCTCGGCGCGGCGTGGTCAACGTGGTCAAGGAACGACTACCATCGGAAGAGTACTGTACGTTGATAGGCTGACAGCCGGGTCCACGACAGCCGCAAGGAATTGGCTCCTTATTACGCGCAAAATAATTATTCCTCCACCTGATAGCAGGGACCCACCAGAGGGGCCACTGTATTTTGCAAAAAAAAAAAAACAAGTCCCCCCTGACTGCTGGGACCCATCAGCTACATCTTTGCACGCAAGGAAGTGTGTCCATATTACGGGCAAAAACAATGATTCGCCCCCTGACTGCTGGGACCCACCAACTACATCTTCGCACGCAAGGAAGTGCCTGACAGTCGGGACCCACCTGGTCAAAGCATACATTCTGGTCGCGAACATGTATGTACATATTGGTCGATGTAGAGGCGCGCACGTGTCATAGTAGAGGCGCGCACTTAGCATATACACGTACGTACAATGACTAGGGTCCAAGAAAGTAAATACGTCCACGTACTTACGTACGGGCGGGGTCTCGAACGCCTACTCGCGCATACGTACGGCCAGGGCTCGTGTACATGGCTGGGTCGAAACGGAGAAACTGCTTCGTCATCGTGTTCATGGGGAGCCAACTGGCTGGGTCGGCACGGAATACGTCGTCGTGTTCATCGGGAGGGCTCGGACGGAACAGCCGATGGAAACAAGGCCTAGTGTACCGCAGAACGGAGGAAACGGCCTTGTGTTCGACTGGCCACGTTCGAAACGAGATCATGTTCATCGGGAGGGGTCTGGCGTACCGCAAAACGGAGGAAACGGACTTGTGTTGGACCTCCTACGGTAGAAATGGGGTCCTGTTGATCGGGAAGGGTGTGGCGTACCGCAAAACGGAGGAAAAGGATTTGTGTTGGAGCGCTACGGTCGAAATGGGGTTCCTGTTCATCGGGAGGGGTGTGGCGTACCGCAAAACAGGACTCCACGGGATACTGTTCATCTCCACCGTCGACCTCCTCCATCCTCCACGGGCTACTGTTCATCCACCGTCGACCTGCTCCAGCCTCCACCTGCGACTGTTCATCCACGGGCTCCTATTCATCCAGCCTCCACCGCGCGCTACTCCACCGGCTACTGTTCAACCAGCCCTCTCCACGGGCTCCTGTTCAACCACCCCTCCACGGGCTACTGCTCATCCAGCCCTCCACCGGCTACTATTCAACCAGCCCTCCACGGAGTCGTCCTATTCATCTAGCCCTCCACGGGGTCCTGTTCATCCAGCCCCAACCAGCTCGATCGATCGGGATCCTGTTCATCCAGAGGAAACACCACGGGGTCCTGTTCATCCACACCCACCGGGAACTGTTCATCCAAACCCCCCAGCAACGCTCACTGTTCATCCAAAAACCCCCCAGCAACGCTCACTGTTCATCCAGAGGCAGCATCGATCGGCTTCAGTTAGCAGCAGTAGCTAAGGAATTGCTCGATCGCTCGGGTTCAGTAACGCGTAGCCTGCAGTGCAATCGCTCGGATTCAGTTAGGCGATGCCTCGCTCGGGTTTAGTTAGAGCCCAATGCCTCGCACCCACGCGCGTATGTGTACGAGAGAAACGTGCATCGCTCGGTCCCCGACCACCCACCATAACCGGGAACTCCCCGAAATTTTCCTCGCCCTCGCTTCTACCACGGTTTTTTCCGTCATGGACGGCCCAAAGAATGTCATGCAGCTGCGTCTCCGGCCCTCCCAGGACGAAAAACCCATTTTCTGTCATGATTTTTGTCATAGAAGTAGGAGCCCACCACATCTATGATGATACCGGGTTTTGTCACAATTAACGTCATAGAAGTGTCATAAGTATGACAGAAAAAATTATCGTTTGGCCCAAAATGTCACGGATGTGTCTTTTTTTGTAGTGATTGCATTAGAGATCTATCATCCATCACCTCATTATCATGGCTCTCTCCCCTGCCACGGCCTACCCGTCGAAGACCTTTATCTAAACCTTCGTGTTGTTCATTTAGACTAGTCCATCTTTCTTCTCGCCTCGATGGCGAGTGCACGTGCTTGGGCGATTGGCTACTTTCCATGATTCTAGCTCCACGTCCATATAGAGGAAGTGGAGTATTTGCACTCGAGCCCATCTAAACTTTGGAACAATAACGTTTTTGTCAAAGAAGGAGGAGGCGCGCGGTACGCATTGAACAGTTTAGGCCGATTTTCCTGCTCAATGTGAGCTCTAAAATCTTCACCAAGATTGGCACGAATAGGTTCATGCCGATTGCCAATTCGATGGTGCAATCATCTCAAACCGCTTTCATACCAGGGAGACACATCCTAGAAAGAGTTGTTTTCTTACATTAAACTCTTCACGAGATCCATTCAAAGAAACTAGACGGGGTTATCTTCAAAGTGGATTTCGAGAAAGCATATGATAAGGTCAAATGGCCCTTCCTCCAACAGGCCTTACGCATGAAGGGGTTCGATGAGGCTTGGAGGAAGCAAGTCGACTCCTTCATTCAAAAAGGTAGTGTTGGGATTAAGGTGAATGATGACATAGGACATTATTTCCACACACACAGGGAGACCTTATGTCTCCTGTTCTATTCAACATATTGCGGATATGTTGGCAACTCTTATTGGTCCGGCTAAAGAGAATGTCCAAGTAGGAGGACCAGTTCCACATCTTGTGGATGGGGGAGAGTCCATGCTACAATACATGGATGATACCATTATATTCATGGAACATGATCTCGCAAAAGCTAGAAACATGAAATTAGTGATTTGCTTGTTTGAACAACTGTGGGACTGAAAATTAACTTTAACAAGAGCGAATTGTTCTATTTTGGGAGGGCCAAAGAGGAACAAGATGCATATAGATAGTAGTTTTCAGATGTGAAATGGGTTCCATACCGTTCAGCTACCTAGGGATACCAATTCATCATCACAAATTATCGAATAAGGACTGGAAGTGCATTGATGATTGATTTGAAAAAAGGCTAAGCTGCTGGAAGGGCAAGCTTATCTCTTATGGGGGCTGGCTTGTGTTGATAAATTCAGTTCTAACTAGTTTGCCGATGTTCCTTTTGTCTTTTTTGAAGTACTGGTAGGCATACGAAAAAGACTAGACTTTTATCGATCCCGAATTTTCTAGCGATGTGATGAAGTTAAGAAGAAATACAGGTTGACCAGATGTGATATAATTTGCAGACCCAAATACCAAGGAAGGTTAGGGATTGAAAACTTAGAATTTAAAAATAAATGCCTACTTAGCAAATGGCTATATCGGTTGCCTATTGAAACTGAAGGTGCATGGGTACAAATTTTGTGTAACAAGTACCTACAAACTAAAACATTGGCCTAGGTTACCGCTAGACCTAATGACTCGTAATTTTGGAAGGGGTTAATGAGGATGAAAGAAACCTTTTTTCAGAGGCTGAAATTTATCATAGGTGACGGTAATACGACTATATTCTGGAAATATGCAGGGTTAGGGGAGACGCCTTTAGCCTTGCAATATCCCACATTATATAATATTGTACAACGTAAGAAAGCTTATGTCGCTATAGTGTTACAAACGATCTTAATATCCAATTCATGAGGTCTTTGGTGGGAAAACGTTGGAACTCGTGGCTACACTTGATGCACATGTTAATGGATCTTTAACTTTCCGACCAATCAGATGCCATTCACGGGAAATTATTTAGGAACGGTAGTTTTACGGTGAAATCTATGTACTTGGATCTAATTGACTCTAGGCCAATCTCGAGATCACTTCATATCTGGAAAATTAAAGTTCCGCTTAGAATTAAAAATTTCATCTAGTTTATCAACAAGAAAGTGATTTTGACAAGGATAACTTGCTAAAACGAAGATGGGTGGGTAGTTTGTGATGTTGCTTTTGCGACCGGGACAAAAATATACAAAACCTCTATCTCGATTGTCCGCTTGCCAAACTGCTTTGGTGTACGATTCATACAGCCTTCGACGTTAGTCCTCCAAGTACCATCAACACGTTATTTGTGACGTGGCTAAACGGAGTGGAACCAAATATTGCAAGACATATTCAGATAGGGATGTGTGCACTATTTTAGGCTATATGGAACTGTTGAAATGATATGATCTTTAACAGAAAAAAATTACCAACCTTTTGCAGGTTATATACAGAGCCACTGCATGGACCCGTATGTGGTCATTACTCAGTCAGGTGGACTCCAGGAAGCTTTTGGTTACTCGGTGCAACTCCTGCGAGATGGTAGCACGGGTTATGTTCAACCGATTTGGATGGCGAGCTAATAGTAGGCTAGGTGTTTAGTCATCGTAGCCAGTTTTTTCGCTGGTTGTGGCATTTTCTATTCTATTTACTTTGCTTTGGCTACTTTCGTGAGCTAGTACTGGACCTCTGATTTTGTATTCATACTTTCATTAAATAAAATGGTTGGATGCATCATTCCGATGCACAGGCCGGGGGCTATCCTCCTTTCCAAAAAAATTTGAACAATAAAATGGAAACAAATCAAAAATCAAACAATTTTGAATTTTTTATGGTGCAAATGTATTGTGTGTTTGAAAATTTTCGTCTCGAAAGAGCATTCATGGCAAAAAAAATTAAATCGATGCTTAAAAATGCTATTTTTGAAAGAATTTTGGAGTGTTAATTTTTTTCATATTATTTCCACGAATGTTATTTAGTGATGAAATTTGGTGAGCATACAAAACATTTATCAAAGTTTGTCCCCAAATAAAGTTGAGCTTTTTTTCACTTTACTGTTCATATCGAGCCCATATGAGCTCCGGATTAGAAGAGGATTTTCGGGTTAGGAAGTATGTCGAGGTGATTGCTACTTCCTGAGCTTGTGTTAGTTTTTTCCTTGAAGTGGAAAGGGTGATGCAGCAAAATAGAAATAAGTATTTCCCTCAATTAAAATCCAATGTATCAATCTAGTAGGAGGAACACACAAGTGTTAAATAATTGCACCTGCACAAACAAATAAATACTTGCAACCAACGCGATAAAGGGGTTGTCAATCACTTCACGGTTACTTGCAAGGATGAGATCAGATAGTGATAGGTATAAAATATAGATCAAAGTGCAAAATAAAATAAAGGTAAATAAATTGCTGCAAGGTATTTTTGTGTTTTTTATTTTATAAATCTGAAAATAATATGATAAAAGATAGACCCAGGGGCCATAGTTTTCACTAGAGGTTTCTCTCTCGAAAGAAAGCAAACAATGGGTAAACAAATTATTGTTGAGGAACTGATAGAAAAGCGCATAGTCACGATGATATCCAAGGCAATGATCATGTATATAGGCATCACGTCCGAGACAAGTAGATCGACTCCTGTCTGCATCTTCTACTATTACTCCACACATCGACCGCTATCTAGCATGCATCTAGTGTATTAAGTTAACAAGAACAGAGTAACGCCTTAAACAAGATGACATGATATAGAGGGATAGATCTAATCAATATGAATAAACCCCATCTTTTTATCCTTGATGAAAACAATACAAATATGTGCCATGTCCCTTTCTATCACTAGGATTGAGCACCGCAAGATTGAACCCATTACAAAGCACCTCTCCCACTGCAAGAAAAATCAATCTAGTTGGCCAAACCAAATCAATAGATCGGGGAAAAAATACAAATCTATATAAATCATGCATAAAAGAGTTCAGCAAGACTCAAATAATATTCATAGATAATCTGAACATAAACCCACAACTCATCGGATCTCAACAACACACCGAGATGGAGGACCCAATATGAAGGACCAGCAAGAGTTGGATGATAGTCTGCCAGAAGTGGGACCCCCCCCCCTCGATCTCTGTGCAAATGCTAGGCCCTGACCACGCAGATACTTTTCCTTGGTGATATCAAGCCAAAGTCCACCCTCACCGGAGGAGATCCTCCATAGCCATTTGGATAGGAGAGCTATGTTCATCTGCTTCGATGAGATTACACCTACACCCCCTGGTCGTTTGCTACTTCTTGAGTTTGCATTGGTTTTTTCCTTGAAGAGAAAAGGGTGATGCAGCAAAGTAGAGATAAGTATTTCCCTAAGTTTGAGAACCAAGGTATCAATCAAGAGGAGAAGAACGCACAAATCACCAATACCTGCACAAACAATCAAACAACTTGCACCCAACGCGATAAAGGGGTTGTCAATCCCTTCAAGGTCACTTGCAAAAGTGCGATCTGATAGAGATAGATAAACAAAAGATAAAATATTTTTGGGTTTTTGGATTTATAAATCTGAAAGTAAAAGATTGCAAAATAGTAGATCGGAAACTAATATGATGGAAAATAGATCCGGCGGCCATAGGTTTCACTAGAGGCTTCTCTCTTGAAGGCAAATTATATGGTGGGTGAACAAATTACTGTCGAGCAATTGATAGAAAAGCGCAAAGTTATGACGATATCCAAGGCAATGATTATGCAATATACGCATCACGTCCGTGTCAAGTAGACTGAAATGATTCTGCATCTACTACTATTACTCCACACATCAACCAACTCCTGCCTGCATCTAGAGTATTAAGTTCATAAAGAACAGAGTAACACATTAAGAAAGATGACATGATGTAGCGGAATTAACTCAAGCAATATGATGAAAACCCCTTTTATCCTCAATGGCAACAATGCTATACATGCCTCGCTACCCCTACTTTGTCACTAGGTGAGGACACAACAAGATTGAACCCAAAGCTAAGCACCTCTCCCATTGCAAGAAAAACCAATCTAGTTTGCCAAACGAAACCGATAATTCAAAGAGAAATACAAAGATACCAAATCATGCATATAAGAATCCAGAGGAGATTCAAATAATATTCATAGATAAGCTGATCATAAATCCACAATTCATCGGATCTCGACAAACACACCGCAAAAAAGTATTACATCAGATGGATCTCCAAGAACATCGAGGAGAACATGGTATTGAGAATCAAAGAGAGAGAATAAGCCATCTAGCTACTAGCTATGGACCCGTAGGTCTGTGGTGTACTACTCACGCTTCATCAGAGGGGCAATAGAGTTGATGTAGATGCACTCCATGATCGAAAGCCCCTCCAGCAGGGGGCCAGAAAAGGTCCCTAGATGGGATCTCACGGGAACAGAAGGTTGCGGCCGTGGAAAAGTGTTTTCGTGGATGCTTCTGGTGGTTTGGAAATATTTGCAAATATATAGGAGGAAGATCTAGGTCACGGGGTCACCGAGGGGCCCACAAGGTAGGGGGCGCGCCCTACCCCCCTGGGCGTGCCCTCCACCCTTGTCGCCACCTCGTGGCTCTTCTGACTTGGACTCCATTTCTCTTGGGTGTCTTCTGGTCCAAGAAAATCACCGTGAAGTTTTATTCCGTTTGGACTCTGTTTAGTATTCCTTTTCTGTGAAGCTCAAAAACAAGGAAAAATGTAAACCAGCACTGGACTCTAGGTTAATAGGTTAGTCCCAAAAATAATATAAAATAGCATATTAATGCATATAAAACATCCAAAACAGATAATATAATAGCATGGAACAATCAAAAATTATAGATACGTTGGAGACGTATCATCCTTGGGCTGGCATATCTCCGTCCATTTCACCATATGATATTTCTGCTTATTGTTCTTCCCTGCCCAGAAAAACCTGGACAGGTACTTGGCAATATCCTGATGAAGGGATTCATTTAAACTATAGAATCCCATGAGATACATCAACAGGCTGGTTAGCGAGGAGTTGATGAGGATGACCCGAGCCGCCTTGGATAGCCATCTCCCTTGCCATGGCTCGGTACTAGAGCTTTCACACCGACGGCCGAAGGTCCCTCTCTAGTATGCGAGAGTCACTACTGGGCATACCCAAGTATGTCATCGGAAAGGAGCCTAATCAGCAATTGAGACAATTAGCTATACAACGCTGCTCCTCTTCGGAGTATCCCAAATCATGACCTCGCACTTATTGAAGTTAATCGTCAGGTTGGACATCTCCTGGAAGCAAAGTAACAGGAATTTGAGGTGTTGGATGTCCGTGTCGGATCCCTCAACCATCAATTGTCGTGTCATCCGCATATTGGAGGTGCGTAATACCTCCACCTGGTAGGAGATGCGAGCATATGCCCCTAAGATCCCCGGCGCGCTTGGCCAAGTCTAATATGGCAGCTAGGGCATCCACGACTAGGTTAAACAAGAAGGGGGACAGGGGGTCCCCTTGACGCACCCCCTGCGCAATATGAAAGTAGGGGCCCACCTCCCCATTGATGTTCACGGCCGACCGGCCGCTCATCACTACTTGCATCACCCTTGCAATCCAGTGCGGAGCAAAACCTTTCTTGTACATTACCTCCCGAATGAAGGACCAATGCATCATGTCGTAAGCCTTGTGAAAGTCAATCTTGAAGAAGACCGCTTTGAGACGCTTCCTCTTGACCTCATGAATTACCTCATGCAGCACCAGGATCCCATCCAGGATATACCGCCCACTAATAAAAGTGGTCTGCTTGGAATGTGTAATATGGGGAGCCAGTAGGGCTGCCCTATTGGCGTACCCTTTGGCGAGGATCTGGAATATCACATTGATCACTGTGATAGGCCGGAATTGCCGGATTTCCGATGCTCCCGGAACATTAGGAATCAGAGATATGACTCCATAGTTCAACCGCGAAAGGTCTTGGACTCCCTGCGCAAATTCTCGAAATTTAACATGGCAGCAAGTTATATATCTATATCCTGAAAGTAGTCATGAAACTGAACAAAAACCATATACAACTTTTTTACATATGATGCATGGTTGATTTTATGTGATTTTTGCAAAATGCTACTTTATGCTGGAAGAACATGGAAATGAACTTGCTCAAAACAAATAATAATAATGCCAGAATCAAATTTATTGGAATTTTTACCCCATTTAGATATATAATATGAATATATTCATGTTCAGATTAGTCACACTACAAATATGCAAGTTGTTAGGCATTTAAGCATTTGATAAAAATCTAGAAAATGTTTAATTCGAATAAGAAAAAGGAAATCAGAAAATAGAAAAGCCAGGGCCACCCAGGACCCAGCTAGAAACCACTGTCCCAAGCGGGACCTGAACCTACTGTGCTAGCCATGCGCGGAGCTAGATGACATTATTTTGGCAAATTGCATGTATATCTAGGTATAATTCACATATGAAACAATAAACATCAGATAAATTAGGAGAACCTGGAGTAAAACTAAAGATTTTGTACACCCATTCCTTTGATGCTAGCTCCGCCAATGGTGCTAGCTCGTGTGTTCGAACAGAGACGGGGTGCATGTCCTTAGGTGCTTGACCAAGAAGCTGACACCGGGGGCCCGCAAGTGTGAGACGGCGACGACGCGAGCAAGTGCTGCGAAAGGGTACGCCACGTTCTAATCGCCGCCGTCGAGAGCAGATCCTATGGCAGAGATGAGTTCACGTTAAAAAAACAGAGTAAACAGGGCAAGCCATGGCCGGTGATCAAAATGAGGCGAAGGTGGTGGATCGAGTATTATCGGAGTGGAGACTATGGTTACTAGCATGGTAAGCGAAGTGCGGCATAGTACAAACGGCGGGCATAGATGAGATCTAAACTAGTACTTCCTCCATTCTGAAATACTTGTCGGAGAGATGGATAAAATTGAATGTATCTATATCTAAAATACATCTAGATTCATCATTTTTTTTGACAAATATTTCCAGACGGAGGAAGTACTCCTTCCGTTTCTTTTTAGTCCGCATATAAGGTTTGGTCAAAGTCGGAGAAATGGATCGGTTGCCCTTTTTAGTTCTTTTTAGTCGGAGAAATGGATCGGTTGCCCTTTATTTTCTGAAATTTTCCCAATGACATGAGTTTCTTATTGGTAATTCAATAAAACAATCTGTTATTATGTGACCTGATTTGATAGAGGGAATGAAGATCACTTTATTTGTTGACAAACAGTAACAATTACAGCGAGTTTTTTGTGTGTTGTCCCGGCACAGGCATCATTGGGCCAGGAGTCTAAAGGTAGAGGAAGGTGCATAGCAGCACATGATCCATCATGTACCAGCAATGGAGAGGAAATCTATAGCAGTGTGGAAGAGAGGAGATTTAATGTACAACCATCCATCCATGGGATCCGTCCAATACTAACATTGTGTTGTGTAATGAGTCGATGTTTCAGTATTATCTTCACAAAAAAATGCCCCAGTATTATATTATGTTGGAATAGATGAATGTACATTTAGTAGTGGGTATCCCACTAAACCCAAATATCCCACTTAATTATATGTTGGTTTTGACAGGCATTCCACGCAGAGACCTGACATCGCCGGCACATCACCTCTACCTTGTGTTCTAAGAGCATCTCCAGCCGCGCCCCCAACATGCCCTTCCCAGGCGATTTTTCCGCGTCGGCGCCGAAAAAACGCCCCAGTCGCGCTTCCAAGACGCCGAATTCCGCCGGCTCGGCCCGTTTTTTGGCCCGGCGCAGAGCTGAACCCGGCGACTGGGGCGCTTCGGGGCTCCGCGCAAGGAAAAGCACACTGGGGCCACACCGCTGCATTTAAAAGTCAAGCCGACTGTCCAGATTCGCCTCCGACCCCCGTGCTCGGCCGCCACCCTGCCGATCCCGGCGCCGTCCACCACCCACCACAGCTAGATAGGCCATTCCCCGCCGGAAAAGAGAAGAGGTTTTGCCGAGGCAGCCTCTCCACCGCCGTCCGGGCAACTTTTCCGGCACCAGCGGGTGTGCGTCCACCTCGCCCGCACGGTGTTCAGTGATTTTTCTACCCGGCCCGGCGATGGAATCGGACGACGAGGAGGCGCTCATGGCATTGCTGGAGGAGGAAGCCGAAGCCGACGTCCAGGAGCAGGAGCATTTCATGGTGCTCGCCGCCCTACTCGTGAGCAATGAAAAGCCGCGGTGAGGTGGCTCGGCGCCGGGGCGGGTGAAAGCAAAGAACCGGCATCGTCTGGAAGGTTATTGCATGCTCCACTCGGACTACTTCACCGACGCTCCATTGCACGGCGAGAAAACATTTCGGCGTCGTTATCGGATGAGCCGAAAGCTTTTCCTCGGGATTGTGAATTCCATCCGGGAGTTCGACAACTACTTCAAGTGCAAGAAGGATTGCACCGGCACACTTGGATTCACCTCAATCCAGAAGTGCACGACAACTATGAGGATGCTTGCATACGGAGCTCCCGGTGATTCACTCGACGACTATGGGCGCATGGCCGAGTCCACCACCATTGAGTGTTTCTTCAAGTTCTGCAGGGCATTGGTGGCAGTGTTTGGACTGCAATACTTGCGAACACCCAACACAGAAGACACTGCTCGGATCCTAGCACAGAATGCAGCAAGAGGATTTCCTGGGATGCTTGGAAGCATCGAGCATGCATTGGAAATGGAAGAACTGTCCATTTGCTTAGCAGGGGTTGTACAAAGGCGCCAAAGGCGGTTGTAGTGTGGTACTTGAGGCAGTGGCCACACAGGACCTCTGGATTTGGCACTCTTTCTTTGGGATGCCAGGAACTCACAATGACATCAACGTCCTGCAGTGATCCTCTGTCTTTGCCAAGCTTGTTGAAGGTCATTCTCTTCCGGTGAACTTCGAGGTCAATGGGCGGCACTACAACAAGGGGTACTACCTAGCTGATGGCATCTATCCGAGATGGTCGACATTTGTGAAGACTATCTCAAACCCTATGCCAGGAGGCAAGAACGCCTTCTTTGCGAAGATTCAGGAGGCTTGCAGGAAGGATGTCGAGCGGGCATTTGGTGTGCTCCAATATCGATTTGGTGTTGTCCGGTACCCTGCTCAGACCTGGTCGAAAGATCAAATGTGGGAGATCATGACTTGCTATGTCATCTTGCACAACATGATCATTGAGAGCGAGCAGAAAGAGCCAGTGTTTGACACAGAACCATATTACAGGTGCAGGTCCTCTTACCTAAGTTGATCACCAGCTACCGGCAACCTGGACTGCCTACCTTAATATGCGTCTGGAGATCCGAGACCCACAGATGCATCAACAACTGCAACACGATCTGGTGGAGCACCTATAGAGGCTCAAGGGCGACACTGGGAACGACTGTGATGAAATATGAGTTTTTATTTGTTGAACTATATAATTTGTATTGAACTATTTATTGAACTATTTGACTTCTATTGATTTTCTGTGATGAACTATGAAGGCAAACAAATTATTTATGGAGAATTCACACCGAACCGCGCGGAATATGGGCCAATTCGCGCCGATATCAGGGCGTTTTTCGACGAAAGTGGGCCAAATAATGGGCCGAAATCGGTGCCTGGCGGCGCCCTAGGGGCGACAGCTGGGTGCCCAACCGTCCCAGAGTCGATTTTGCCGCCGGCTCGCCCCCATGCGGCGATTTTTATGCCTCCTGGGGGGCCAATGGCTGGAGATGCTCTAATATTCTCATGGCCATGGAGGAGAGGTGGCGAGCGGAGAAGGCCAAGGAGGGGCTAAGAACGTTCATGTAGCTTAGGTGCTGGGGCCCAAATTAGGAGTACTAGTAGGTAGGGGTGTCGAGTTCGGGCAAAATTCACAATTTTGACCTGTGGACGCAATGAATTCACAAAATGAACTGCACCTCAAACTATTTCACGCGCCTGACCTTTTGGTGTGGCGCCCGACACGCAGGCGCCACACTCTACGGCAGCGCCACCTGGGCGTTGCACCCTGTCCACCGTGGTAGCCTCGGGCTCAAGCACCCAGTGCAGCGCCTCCGAGCTAGGCGCCACACATGTAATGTGCAGCGCCTAGCCCTTAGGCGTTGCACTGTCTATTACTAGTTGGTCGGGCCCTCCTCCCCCACTCCCCCCATACACACCCCAACCCCAAACACATCCCACCCGAGATCTGCCCCCTCTCCCCCTCTCAAATCCTTCCCCAAATCCTACAAATTTGAAGATTTTGTCCATGGAGTTTGAACTCAAACCCTCCCTCAAGGTAATCTTCTCTGATCCCTTGTTTTGATCCAAGTAATGTTAACAAATTGCTCATTTGTTTCTAGTTTGGGGAAACCCTAGTTTTGTATGGATCTAGAGATTTGCATGGATATGTGAGATGTTTGTTTGCCAATTTCCTATGATTAGGCTTGTTAGTATGTTAGGGTTATGGTTAGGGTTAGGGTTATGGTTAGGGTTAGGGTTATGGTTAGGTTTATGGTTGTTGTTTCATATATATGTTAGGGTTTCTATTCCGTGTTAATCTTTGGATTAGTACTCATGGAAGAAATGTTACGTTGTGTTGTTTGAATGCTTATAGGGATGGGAAGAACATGCGTGTTTGTTCATCATGGGGACAAAGACGCCTTCTTGAAAGGCAATATTGAACCGGACCTGGATGAGATTGACATGGTGTTTGATAATAGTCCTAGCTATGCGAAGCTCTTGCAATAAGTGACGAAAGATTTGAATTGGATGGACCCTAGTGATATTATTGAGTTGGAGGGAAGGCATAATGTTGGTTTTGGAATGCACATCCGTTGGAAGACAATGCGTGTCAACTCGGAGCAACGTTGGGTTGCATACAATGAGACGGTGGCCGAATCACTAGACAAGGCTCTTGTGTTATTTGCAACGAAGAAGGTTGATTCAAGTTTGCATTTGGACTTGAACCGGAACCCCTCCCCTTTGGTTGCTAGTAGCCCCCCACCCTTGAACCGAGATGAAATTGTGGAACCTCTTATGACCCAAGAAGTGAGTCCAACATTGAGCCCTTTTACAAACAATCAAAATGAAGCTTTGCAAGAGGAGAATGATGAGTATGCAAACGATGAAAATGAAGTTGATCTCCATGACAACAATGTGGGCGATCTCGACAAATATCATTTGCAAGAGACAATGGACCATTCTATCCCCTATTCCCGTGGCTATGCATCAGATAAGGATGATGAAGGTCCCGGTGAACAAGTTGATGAGGAGGGGTTCACAGCGAAGGAGGCCGAAGGTTTCGAGAAGGTCTTCCGCGGGATCACGGACTACATTGCTCAAGGATGTTAGTCTCGCGGATGAAGCCGTGGTAGATGGTGCCAAGGTATATCTCTTGGGGTTAGGTCAAGCTCTCACCGTGATTTGGATGATGGCAAGAATGGGATTGCTAAAGGGTCTAAGTTCCAAACCTTGTTGGAATTGAAGATGTGGCTCGACCACTACTCGGTTACGCATTATCATCCACACAAGGTGGTGCACTCGGACATCAATGTGCGCTACACGGTTGCATGTGCATGTGAAGATGATGAAAAATGTCTGTGGATTGTGCGTGCAAGACCATGGAAAGGAGGTCCACTTGGCACGTAGTGAGTTGTGTGCCAACTCACATGTGCCGAGGCAAAAGGGTGGATGGCAAGGTTGTGTCCCAAGACCACAGACAACTCACATCCGAGTTCATCGCCTACAGGCTCTCCAACTCAATATCCACACTTCCAACAATGAGCATCCAACATATCATTGACCTTGTGAAAGCCATCTTTCATTAAAAGGTGGAGTACGGCAAGGCATGCAAGGCGAAGCAAGTCGCATTTAAGATGTTGTATGGTAGTTGGGAGGAAGCATACAACTGAATCCCTAGGTTGTTGTTAGCCATGGCCGCCACAAACCCGGGCATGGTTCATGTGGTCGAGCCTCATGGGGAAAAAACAATGGATCATGATGGAAGGAAAGTCCAAGTATTTCGCCGTGCATTTTGGGCGTTCGAGCAATGCGTGAGGGCTTTCAAACACTGTAGGCCGGTCATCACCATTGATGGCACGTTCTGTTGGGGAATGCAGTAATTTAAAAAAAAATCCTTCGATCACGCAAGATCTATCTAGGTGATGCATAACAATGAGAGGGGAGAGTGTTGTCTACGTACCCTTGTAGACCGAAAGCGGAAGTGTTATGACAACGCGGTTGATGTAGTCGTACGTCTTCACGATCCCCGACCGATCCTAGCACCGAAGGTACGGCACCTCCACGATCTGCACACGTTCAGCTCGGTGACGTCCCATGAACTCTAGATCCAGCTGAGGTCGAGGGAGAGTTTCGTCAGCACAACGGCGTGATGATGATGATGATGAAGTTATCGACGCAGGGCTTTGCCTAAGCACTAAAACGATAAGACAGAGGTGGAAATCTATGGAGGGGGGCACCGCACACGGCTAAGGCCCTGTTTGGTTCGGCTGTGGATTTCTAAAAGCAGCTGTGAAAAATCTGTTGTGGAAAAACAGCTGTGGAAAATCTGATGTGAAAAAGATGTAGGTCATTTGGCAAACCAGCTGATACAGCTATTTCAAATTTTGGCCCATGGCGGAATCAGATTTTCAAAAGCACGTCCTGGCTGCTTCCGCTTTTGGTTCAGATTTTGGCGGATTTACGGAATCTGATTCTGCTGAGTTCGCCCTTTGGTTCAGATTCTGCTGCGCGGCAGCGGAATCCATCGATAAAAGCTGAACCAAACAGGGCCTAAACAATCAACTTGTGTGTCTATGGCACTGTTCAAGAAATCTTCCGATTCAGTGATTTATCGTCTGATTTATCACTACTCTTGGGGTGACCGATAAGATTATGCCTTATCTTCACCATTTATCGTTTGGGCCGATTTATCGCTATGACAAGCGATTTATCGGGAATCTACCGATAAATTGGGCCTATTCATAGCACTATGTTTGCAAAAACTATGTTTATTTGCGTTTGTGCACCTTGTTATGCAATATGTACTGTTGTCCTATTTTGTTCGTCATCATACAAAGATGCATAGGCTAGGAATCAAGGTAAAACTTCTGTCCAATATTTTTTTGGTGTTGAATATAGCATATTTTAGTGTTGGGAACCTGGGATATGCAAAAAAAAGACCGGTTAAAAGTCGACCAAAAAATAGATTAATCGGTCGATTTCCGATTAATCTCTAATCCATAGCTGACCGAGACGATAATGATAAGCGATACCCTCAACATTGGTCTACGGGGTGCCCCCCTCCCCATGTATAAAGGATGAAGGTGTTACCCACTCAGAAGGAAATTTGTGTCATATCGGATCGGCATCCAGGAATTCTTAACGCGGTGGAGATTGACATTCCTGGGCATGCTCTATTGCACCATCGATGGCGCATGAGGCACTTTTGTTCGAACTTCTATAGGGCATGTGGCCTTAAGGAGTTGGCCGATGATCTTCAAGATTGTTGGCTGCTTTCTCCGACAAACGGTTCACCACTTTGTTCAACAAATTGCTGGCACACAAAAAAACTTGATCCCGGGGGTCAAGACTTTCTCAATAGGCACATTGAACATCAGAACAAGTGGGCACGTGCCTTTGATGAAGATGGCCGGAGATACGGTCAAATGACAAGCAATATGGCCGAATGCTTCAATAAGGTGCTCAAAGGTGCACGTGGATTACCCGTGACGGCAATAGTTCAATACACATTTGACAAGATAAATGCGTACTTTCTAAAGTGCTCAATGGAAATGGATGCACATATAGCGGGTGAGAACAAGCACAAGTACAAGTACAAGTACAAGTTTCCACCCAAGGTTGATGGAAGGTTGGAATTTCAATCGCGGAAGGCGTACTCACAAGAAGCTATACTATATGACAACAAAGAGTGGAAGTACAAAGTGAAAGAGCCAGGAGGAACCACAAACGATGGCCGCCAACATGGAGGGCTTCCAAGGTCTCCTTAACATGGTGTGATTTCTCTTGCGGGAGGCAATTGTTGCTTCATCTCCCATGCTCACACTTGTATACCGCCGGTCGTGTTAGGAATGTGGATGTCAATCAACCCCTCCTAGCTGGGCCTTGCACAATACAGTGCGACACCTCCCAGCTAGGCGCCACACCACGATGTATCTGGCTGTAGCTTCTGTTGCTCTCTGGAATGTTTACCCAGGCATGCAACGCCTTTGAGCTGGGCGTTGCACTGCACAGTGCGGCGCCCAGATCACAGGCGTTTCATGCCTGGATAAACATTCCAGAAAGCAACAGAAACTTTGCACCCAGTTTGGAGGAAAAAAATGGCTAAGTGTTGGTGTGGAGCCTAGCTAGGAGGCGCCGCACTGTATTGTGCAACGCCCAGCCTAGCTAGGGGGCGCCACACTGTATAGTGCAAAGCCTCCTAGCTGGGCGTTGAACAATACAGTGCGACGCCTCCCAGCTAGGCACCACGTACACCACGCTATATCTGGTTGTAGCTTCTGTTGCTCTCTAGAATGTTTACCCAGGCATGCAACGCCTCTGAGCTGGGCGTTGCACTGCACAGTGTGGCGCCTAGCTCAGAGGGGTTGCATGCCTGGGTAAACATTCCAGAGAGCAACAGAAACTTTGCACCCGGTTTGGGGGGCAAAAAATGGCTAAGTGTTCGTGTGGCGCCTAGCTAGGGGGCACCACACTATATAGTGCAACGCCTCTGAGCTAGGCATTGCACAATACAGTCTGGCGCCTCTTGATTGGGCGTTGTACAAGCACTTTGTGTTTTTCTAACACATAAACTTGGTCATTTCAGACACATGTTAAGGCACATATACTTGCATCACAGAATAAACAGTAATGATCATGATGACATTTTCAATAGCACTTCATCTAGAACAAAGACAACATTTCTTAGAGTGACCATCACTTCAAGTTCAACATTACTAAGACATACAATAACTTCAAGTTCAACATTACTAAGAGCTACCACCACTTCAAGGTCAACGACATAACAAGTTCGACATAAGAAAAATGCCCACTAGGCGAGTTACATAACAAATAGAGGACTTAGACTAGTTCCTTGAGCGCTTTTTGGCTCCTCCCCCCTCCTGTTGGCTATCTCCTTCGCCTTCCTAGGAAGAGCAACCTGCTACGGCTCCGGCTCCCGCTCCTCCACTTCATCCACATCATCCACATAGTCATCCAAAGCTGCCATCCGCGAGGTGCCGACCGTCCTCTTGCCTCTTTCGGTGAAGTCTTCGAGTGTGTATTTATTGATTCCCCTCCTAGGTTTAACATGTATGCTGACCGAACTTGAAAGGTCCCCAAGGTCATGTCATCATCAACCTATTACAAAAACAAAAGATATGGAAAAGACCGTCTGTGAGGATAAAGTTAGCAATGCATCAATAATTGAATATATGTTATTGGCTTACCTCTTGGGTGACCACACCCACATCCTCATCCTCCAAAGGATCACTATGGCCAGAATTGGGATCTGATGGTGTCGCCGACCTACACCGTTGAGGTGATACATACTCGGGGTCACGACAACCGACAAGGTTGGATAGCCGCCTTAACCTTTGTCCCTGACGCTGCAACATGTACAAATGAATGAGATTATCAAACGTAGCAACACATGTTACATGGACAATTGAAGGAGATGTGAACCTTAATGAATGCTCGAAGTGCACCTTCCCGTCACTTTCCCCAACCGGGGTTGTCTGTAGAATAGTCTCGGTCTCATCAACTGCTTTCTTGATCCGGGCACGCTATGAACAGAAACGGCATTAACGTGTTAGGCAAGCGAAGATGTGAATAGTGCGAATGGGAAAGCAGAAAGAGGAAATACCACAAAGTTCATCATTGGAGCTGAAGGGACTGAGGTGCCTTCACTGACTAATTTGTTGTACAGGTGCTAGGTTAGCTCATCGAAGACGGTGGGATCTTCCAAAATCTCCTCAGCATACGCCGGCTTGCATACCTCCACACGGGTACTTGCAAGAAACCATGTGACATAGTTTTTGAATGCGATCGGGCAGTGCTCACAACGTTGGGCTCGTCTTCCAGCCTTAGCTTGCTCCACACTAAGTGCAAACTGTATGATATACTTCCTGTGATGCTTGTCCCAATGCTTGATCTTCCGTTGCCTTCTCCTATCCAACCTGCAAGTTAGAAACAGAATATTAGCACCATCGAAACCGCCGAGAACCTG
Organism: Aegilops bicornis; assembly: GCA_021605145.1. NCBI lineage: Eukaryota > Viridiplantae > Streptophyta > Magnoliopsida > Poales > Poaceae > Aegilops > Aegilops bicornis. The sequence continues at coordinate 840,302,631 of CM038670.1, forward strand.
CTAAGTGCTCAAGGTTGACTATATCTTACGCGTGTAGACACTTGTCTGTGTCCTCCCACTCTGGCGGGTGTGGCTGGAACAAACCGAACTGGTGGTACACCCGATGTGGCAGGTGAAGCTCAACCGCCCAATTGCATATGAGTGGGCACCGCATATGCCAAAGATCCCTATCCCTAAGGCACATCGGATTCAACACAAAGTCTCTAAGGTAACCAAGACTATCCCCTTTTCCATACGGCTCCCATTCCACCTGCAACATAGCATAGATTGCAAAATTGATTATGAGTTACGATAGAAGCATGAGAATCACTTATACAATGTCGAGTCACCTGCTCAGCCGTGATCGTGTCCAGCTCGCTCTTGTACAACTTGTACATGACCGAGGGATCATCCGTCGTCTCATTTACCACATCCCACCGTAGTGAGTCGTCATGGTCGTTCCAATCCTCGTACTTCCCGGTCTTCGGCCGTCCAACCGGCAATCGCTCCCAGCTCCATATAGAAAGTGCGAGCATACAACCACCAGTACCTCCTGATTTCCTACAAGAGGCTTCATCGAACTGCACATAAAAGAGAACATGGTTGAATTAACAAGATCGCATTGATAATGTAGCAATGAAGTGAAAAAGAAACAACTTTCTACCTGTCTATACAAGTAAGCCAGTGTCGCCGAACCCCAACTCCATTTGCTATCGAAGACGGTCAACGCCTTCAGCCACATCCATGGAGCATTCTTGCCTGTGCCATCAGCAAACATAGTCCTGGATATAACGTACCACATGTACACACGGGCATATGTCTTGACCTCATCCTCATTAGCCTCCTCGGGGCAATTAGCAAAGTTCCATGCAATCTAGGTGAAAGGAGCACCGACTGCGACTCTTTCCTCCTTCTTGTCTTCTCCTTCTGGTTGCCGAGGCTCCGGTGGAACCATACCGATAAGGGCATGCATCTGCTCGCGCCACCCATCAGAATCAGTGCTCATACATAGAGGATTACCCTTGATAGGAAGACCGGTGATCATATCAATATCCTAGAGCGTCACGGTCATCTCCCCGGTCCGAAGATGGAAACTGTGTGTCTCCGGCCTCCAACGATCAACAAGCGCGGTGATTGTTGCAGCATTGAGGGGTGGCGTCGGCCGGCTGACCAACTGAATGAAAGGGAGGAGTCCTGTCTCCCTTACATACGGTGTGTATCGCTCATCATACCGCATCCCCGAAAGGTTGACCCTGTGAGACCGAAGCTTCAGAGGTTGAAGCTCCTACAAACAAGCAAATCAGAAAATTACATATGGGCCATTTGTCTTTGAAATAAACACGAAAATCATAATTACCTCCTGCTGCACCGACAAAGCATACGACCGGTGTTCCTTGTCCCAGTGATCATCGAGAAGCCAAACCATCCTAACAATTTCAAACAAAGCATTCTTGTCAACATGATTATCTTTTCAATACAAAAAATAAAGTATGCCTACTATATGCAAGATTCAAAGCATATGTATCCAAAGCATTCTTGTCAATACGAGTATAATTTCAATACAAATAAACTAAACTAGGCCTACTTCATACAAATATCTTTTCCATAGAAATAACATGTCAACCTATGTATCCAACCATATCTTCTCAATAAAATAAACTAAACTAGGGTTCCCCAAATCAAACAAACAAGGGTTCTAAAACATGCAAGATTCAAATCAAATCAAATCAAACAAGGGTTCTCCAAATCTTGAAAATAGCATATTTTCTATGGATAGAAAGAAGGGGATCGGAGGAGAGTACCTTCTAGGATGGATTGGTGAAGAAATCCACGGACCAAATCGTCGGATCTGAAGGATTTTGGAGAGGGGATTGAGAGGGGGAGAGGAGGAAGCCGCCGGCGCGGCTGTTCTGTAACTCCTGAAACGAATGGGTGGGGTGGGGTGGGGGAGGGGGAACGGGCAGCTGGCATCTAAGTCAAAGTGCAACGCCTAAGGGCTAGGCGCTGCACATTACATGTGTGGCGCCTAGCTCGGAGGCGGTGCATTGCTTTGGTGCGGGCCAAGGGCTGCCACGATGGACAGCGGTGCAACGCCCCAGAGCTAGACGCTGCACCGTAGGGTGTGGCGTCTGCGTGTCGGACGCCACTAAAAAAGTTAGGCACGTGAAATAGTTTTAGGGCCAGTTCATTTCGTGAATTCATTGCGTTCACATGTCAAAATTGTTAATTTTGCCATCGAGTTCGTTGCAGCTTGTGCTTATGTTATGTGACAATCCCCACATGATCGGCTGTAAAGATACCACGATGGTGAAAATTTCGGCTATGAGTTTATGTCACCCTCCTTGTCCATGTGCTTCTGTGACTAGTTTCCGAACGAAAGGGCAAAGGTCGATCTTTATTAAGAGATGTAGAAAAAGATCGGAATTACACATGGAGAGTAACTCAGCAAAGCAAGCAGAGAGGCATACAGAGAAAATAGAGCAGCTTCAGCCACCTGCACAAAGCAGCCCAACTCTGAACAAAGGACGGAGCAGGGGAAAACAGAAAAGGAGTTTGATCTCAGCGATACACCCGGCTGCCCTCCAACATCTCACTCACATCTTCTCTGATAGTTTCAAACTTCCAGGTCACTGCAAACTATGGCCGTTAGAGATTACGGTGTTCTGTTACTTTGATGGGGTCGACCTGCTAGATGTGCTTTCTGTGGGCTATGGCCCTAGTAAACCGTAAAACTAGCTGTGCAGGTGATGAGATCATGGCAAGCCTGTTCTGAATTTTTTTGGTCTGCACTCTGCTTGACGAACACGATAACAAGTGAAGCTAAAAGGCCAGATGGCAACTAGCGCATGCAACCGGAAGGTCGACTTGGGCGACCACCGCTCCCCACACCGGAGTGGTCGGAGGGAGCCCCCCGACGACGAGCAGCGAGCGGAGGACGGGAGAGAGGCGTGGCCTGCTCTCTACATCCCCAACCTCTTCGCGGCAGGGCTGCTCTGCTATCACCAGGGGACGATGGTGATCCAGAGGGAGATTGGCCGGGTTCTCCTCCTCGACGCGGAGAACTGGTTGATCGACAGCCGAGGACTACGAGCTAGAGAGGTAATTATATGGCGGTCAAGGATTTGGTTTACGTGCCATTTGGCTTATGTGGGGAATTCGCTCGATTGGGGGAGGGGAGGCGATGGGGAGGATTCCGAGGCGAACTACCGCCATGAATGCGGGCGGAGTGTGGGCAATAAATCCCCACCGCCCGGTGGCTGGGAAACGCAACGCATCCAAAATTCCCCCCTCTCCCACCACAGCGAGCGAAACCCTACTCGGGAGAGCCGAGGCGATGGCGGATTGGAGGTTGAAGATGGAGAGGGCCACAGTAGAGCTAGCGAGCGGCGACGAGGCGAAGCTGGCGAGGGCTCAGGAGGTAGTGTCCTGGTTCGCCACGAGGAGAGAGATGCGACGTGCAGCAAAGAGGATCTTCAGGAATCTGACTGTGGAGGAAGACGAGAGACTCGCTCCCAATGGATTCACCACTCCGACGGGTGCCCCAGTGAGCTCTCTGGCTGCGTTGGTCTGGGCCATGGAGGAAACCGAGCCGGGAGACCTATCCCAGAGGGCGAAGTGGTGGGGGTTCAGATCTCGCCGCCGCTACCCTGCGGGACCAGAGGAGTTCGTGGACGGGGCGGTGATGGCGATCCCCACCCCGGGGACTCGCTGGGTTCCGATCCCGATCGAAGACAGCGAGGAGGAGCCAGATTCGGAGATGGAGGAGCCGGAGGAGATGCCAGATCTGGGCGAGAGCAGCGGCGAGGGGAAGAAGAAGCAGAAGGTGGTGGTGCCAAGGCGATCTCCTCGCTTCCTGCGCCGCTCGCCACGCCTCCTCAGCCTCTCCAAATCCCCAGCAAAGTAGGTATCTCCCCCGCCGGCAATCGCTTCTGGTTGCTGGCTGGGGACGACGCTGGCGAGGGGGCTGGGGACTCGCCAAAGGATTTGAGTAAGCCTCATGTTCTTAATGCAGCCTGTAGATATTTGCTCAATGAGGATATTGATCATAATCCTAAGGATAAATCTCAGCGCAAAATCCTAGGAAAAAAGATGGAAATGGTGTAAAAATGATAGCCCCAGCAAAAATAATTTGCGAGGACGCGAAATGTGAGGATGGTGAGGATAGGAATAAAAGAAATTATCTAGATGGCTGGCTTGTTAAAAATCTCATGGAAAAATCCCAAAAATACCTGACATTTGGTCAGAAATTGGGCATGATGAATTCATTACATATGGGGTTGAGTGTGTGGTGGAGATGGGTAGCATTAGACAGGAAAATAAAATTCCTGAAAACAGTGATCTGGAAAGATGGGCTGATGACATATTGGGCTGGGAAGGCTATAAGCCCAACCCAGGGGACAGTGATAGCCGAGGGGGTATATATAAACCCAAGAGCCTCGTCCCCTCTCGAGTCTGTCGAGCGCTTCGATCTAGAATTAGGGTTCCACCTCCAGCCGCCACCTGAAGGAAAAGTTATTGACAGATTTGGGGGGCGATTTGGTGGAGGGGGGAGATTCAATAGGGGAGGTAGAAACAACTTTCAGTACAGAAAGAAAGATGAAGGAGGTGATAAATCCAGAAACTTCACTGATAGAGAGACCAAGAGAGACTGGGATCAGGGGAGCGGCAGCGATAGTATGCAGAGGAGACAGGATCAAAGGCAAGAGAAGGAAAAGCAAGAAGAAGAGCATGAGAGAATGAGATCCGAGGAAGATAAAGAAAAGATGAAGATCACGCAACAAGGTATGGTGGACCCTGACAATGGTAGTGTTGGTAGTGGACTAGAGGCGATACAGCAACAAAAACTCCTTTCTGTATTGCTTTCTCAATTGACTCAAGGAGATGCTTTGATGGGAGGTAACAATATGAGTGTTCAAGGAGGGGGTAGCATGTTTCAGCAGCAGGTTGGTGGGGAGGTGAGCAGCGGGAGTCAGCTTGGTCCAAAATGGTGATTCCCAGAGAAATCAGTGGTCAAATAGAGTCAGCAATACTGAGAGAGATGCTATTGGTAGAGAGCAATTTCAGGGGAGAGATGGTGGGAAGAATAATCATATCAATGAGGGGAACAGAATGTTGACAGGGGGATCAAGTAAACAGATTTGCAACAAATGCAAAGACACCAAACATGCCACCAAAGATTGCAAGTTAGATCACTGTGTAGTGTGTGGAAAAAGAAATCACATTACAGATGACTGCACCTGGTTGAGACAAATGAAACCTGTCCCCAAATTCGTTGGTTATGCTGCCAGGGAGCTAGGTGTGTTACTGGTCCAAAGTTCCAAAGACAATAATGAGATGGAACCCTAACCCGATGGCCCTAATCACACCAAATCTGGGATGCTGAATGAAACCCAACTAATTGATGGATTCAATTATATGTTCAGTTGGGGCTGGCAGTGGAGATGCAAAAAACAGGGGAGCACTACCTTTCTGATGAGGTTCCCAAACAAAGGAAGATTGATGGAGCTGGTTAATTGTGAGGATTTCAAGCTTCTGAGCACTGGGGTTGTGATCAATATCAAAAAATGGGCTTTTGACTCACAGGCAGTTGGAAAACTTCACACAACTTGGGGTGACCTTTGAGAAAGTGCCAGACTGTTTCAGACACTTCTTTGGCATGTGTGAGGTTGCTGCATCCTTGGGACCAGTACTGGAAATTGACATGGATACCATCAACCAAGAAAAGATCAGAGCTAAAGTGGGTGTTAGAGACTCAGAAAAGATCCCAGGATTCACTGAGATCACAGATAGAGACCTGAACATTTACAGAATCATGCCTAAGCTGGAAAAGGTTGTGGAGATGGGCTGGTATGGTGAACATAAGAGACAGCATTTGGGTGAAACAGGCATGGAATGTGTGGGAGAGGAAGTGAGAAAGAGACAAAAGAACTTGGATTCTGGAGACAGCAATAAGGAAAATGTGACCCTGCGGAGTTTGAGCTTGTCACAGTTTGAAGAGCTCAAGAAAAGAAGTGAGGCAATTATGGTTGCACAACAAGAATACACCAAAGAGAAGGAGGCTAGACAGAAAGTGGAAGCTGATCTGACAACTGTCATACAAAAAATGCAAAAGCTGGAGGAGGAAAACATCAGAGAAAAAGCCCTTAAATCTCAAGATGACAAAAAGATTCAGGAAATGGGAGTTGAGAGGAAAAATCTAGTGGAACTGGTCAATCAACAACAGGGGATGATAGCCAAATGTGTAGGGAAGATTGAGAGATGGGAGGAAAGAGAGAAGGAAATGGATGACATTGCTGAAAAAGAACTAGAGAAGAAGATACCAGGATAAATGACAATAATACTTATGTGGAGCCAGTTGATTATGGGGCAAGTCAGGAATCATTGGACTCTTTTGCTACCAGACTGGGGATAAATATTGAAGAACAAAAAGAAGAAACTGAAGTGGACAACAATTTAGAAGATCCTCTAAGGAGATGTGGTAGACTTGCTGGCAAGCAAGATACAAAGATTGAAGAGCTAGCAAAGCAGAGAGAAGCTGACAAAGACAACTATGGTAAGGAAAATGATGAGGTGGTTAATAACCCCTCTCTTTTACTCATGGCTGATAAAATTGGTATTGATTTGGGATGTTCTATTGATATGATTAACCAAAACCTCGAGATTATTGAGAAAATGGAACAAAGCAGAAGAGATTTTTACTTTAACAATATTAAACAAAGAGAGGAAGGAGCAGTGCAAGATGAGACTATTCTCATTCACACTGGAGACCTTTCTCTAAAAGATATATGCTCAGATGAATATCATTCAGATGCAGAGGTGGAGTTGGACTATTATGCCCATCTAAAAAACATCTTTGCTAGTGGAAGGAAAATAACACAGGATCCCCCGGGCTTACGGGTGGAAAATCTGTGGTTTATATTGGAGGGAAGAAAGGAAAAAAAGGGAAGAAAAAATGAAAGGGCTTATTTGGAATGTTAGAGGCATAGGGTCTGATTCAAAAAAATCATTTATCAGATCTAACATTTGTGAAAAAAATTGATTTTGTTGGGTTTGCAGGATACTATAAAAAGTGACTTTTCTAAGAATGAGTTGAATAATCTTAGTGGTGGTAGAAATTTTGAGTGGCATTGGATACAACCGAGAGGGAGAGCAGGGGGCATCCTAGTTGGAGTCAATAAAGACACTCTAGAGATTACCCATGTAGAAAAAGGGATCTATTTTATTAGAACTTTGTTGCATGACAAAAAAGCCAAATTTGATTGGGATCTGATCATTGTATATGGTGATGCTCAGGAGGGGGGTAAAGCTGCTTATATGGCAGAAATATCCAGAGTTTATCAAAACAATGCATCTATCCCATGCTTGATGGGGGGAGATTTCAATGTGATAAGGAAATCTACAGACAGAAACAAACCTGGTGGATATAATCACTGGAGTTTTGTCTTCAATGCTATCATTGAGCAAGCTGGGTTAAGAGAGCTACCTTTTAATGGTAGAAAATTTACTTGGGCCAAAAACCAGGCTGAACCCACTTATGAAAAGCTCGATAGAGTGCTTATACGCCTACGATTGGGAGGATCATTATCCCCTGACCGAGGTATTTGCATTAGAGAGAGAACTGTCAGACCATACCCCTCTGATTGTTGATACAGGAGAAACCACATATACACCTCCTATTTTTAGATTTGAAAACTCATGGATGTTGAGGGAGGGTTTTCAAGAATTTGTTGTTAAAATATGGACTGCGCACTACCATGGTGATATTACGGAACAATGGCAGAGAAGAATGAGGATATTTAGGCAAAAAGTTAGAGGATGGATTCTTAACTCTGATGCTTGGTATAGGAAGATTAAAAAGGAGATCTTGATGAAATTAGATACAATAGATAAGAATCTTGAGGTTAGGGCCTCTCGCTATTGACAGAGAAGAGCAAAAACCCTAAGAGCCCAACTACGTAGATTGTTAAAACAAGAAGAGATGAAATGGTTGCAAAGATATAAAGACAAAGAAATTAAAGATGGGGATCTGTAACAAAAATACTACCATGCTAAGGTGAATGGTAGAAGAAGAAAAAATAGAATACTATCTCTGGAACAAGAGGAGGGGGTGATAGAAGGTGAAGAAACTCTCATTAAATATATAACTGAATTCTACAAAAAAAATTGTTTGGACATCCAAACACATCCCCAATTCAACTTAATGAGTTGGGAGGGCAACCAATTACTAGGGAACAGGCTGAGGAGTTGATCAAACCTTTTTCAATGGAAGAACTAAGGGAGGTGGTTTTTGGAATGGAAAAAAACAAAAGCTCTGGACCTGATGGATTACCAGTAGACTTTTACCAACTTTTTTGGATGTTGTCAAATGGAATTTGATGAAACTTCTTAATGAGTTCCATGAAGGGAAACTAGACATATCTAGGCTAAATTATGGGATCATTACCTTGGTGCCAAAATCAGATGATGCTAAACAGATTCAGAAATTTAGACCAATATGTCTATTGAATGTTAGCTTCAAGATTATTACTAAAGTCTTAATGAATAGGCTGAGTAAGATCATAAAACCTATAATCGACCTACTCTGCATCGCTTTTATCAAGGGAGATACATCATGGAGGGATTGTGATCCTACATGAAGCTCTAAACTCTATTCATCACCACAAACAAAATGTTGTGATATTCAAAGTGGATTTTGAGAAAGCTTACGACAAAATAAAGTGGCCATTTGTTTACAAAATGCTTAAAATGAAAAAATTCCCAGATAAGTGGTGTGACATGGTTATGCATACCGTGATTGGAGGGCAAGTTGGTGTTAAGGTGAATGATAGAATTGGACCTTATTTGAAAACCTATAAAGGGTTGAGACAGGGGGTTTCTATGTCACCTCTTTTGTTTGATATAGCTGTTGATGCCTTGGCACTAATTTTAGATAAGGCCAAACAGGCAGGATATGTAAAAGGGGTATTAATTGAACTGGGGGACAATGGGATAAACATGCTGCAATATGCAGATGACACTATTTTCCTCCTTGAGGATAATGAGGAGAGTGCTAGGAATCTCAAATTCATTCTTACAGCCTTTGAAAAGATGTCTGGTTTGACTATTAATTTTCACAAAAGTGAGGTATATCTATTTGGAGAAGCTAGATATAAGAGTGAGATTTACCAAGAGATTTTTACTTGTAACAAAGGAGAGGTTCCATTTAAATATTTGGGTCTACCAGTTACTAATGTGATGTTGGGGAACAAATTTTGGAAAAGTATGACTAAGAAGATAGAAAAAAGATGTACTGGGCAAGGCAGACTTCTAAACATGGCTGGAAGAGTAACTCTTGTCCATGCCTGTTTGACAAATATGCCTATGTATATGATAGTATTTTATCCCCTGCCAGTAGGAATCAGGAAAAAAGCTGAAATCTACAGGGCTAGATTAGTTTGGCAGGAAAATGAGGACAAGGAGAAGTATCATCTAGTTAACTGGAAAACATGCTGTTTGCCAAAGGAATTGGGTGGTCTAGGAATTTTGAATCTTGATTATATGAATAAAGCCCTACTAGCTAAATGGTTATGGAAGCTAGAGACAGAAGATGGGATGTGGGCCAAAATTCTTTTAAACAAATATGTGAAAGGAAAGTGCATATCTGGTATTAAGAAGAAACCTGGAGATTCTCTTTTTTGGGGATCTCTAATGCAGATCAAAGGCATTTATTATAAAAATCTCAAGAAAAAGGTAGGAGACGGCCTAAATACTAGGTTTTGGGAAGATTGGTGGGTAGGATCAAAACCTCTAAAAGAGGCCTATCCCAGCTTGTATGACATTAATCTAAATCATGGTATTTCAGTGGCCCAGGCTATCAACATGAGATGGGAAGGGTTTAGGTTTAGAAGAAATTTATCTACAGATAAAAGAGCTCTTTGGGAGAGCTTGAAAAGCAGATGTGAAGAGGTAAGGATGTATGAGGGCAAAGATCAGCCGTTATGGATGTTGACAGCCAATAGACAATTCACTGTGAAATCACTATATCAACAACTGATAAAAACGGATGTGGGTTTCCCACACAAATTCCTTTGGAAAATAAAAATTCCAGCGAAAATTAAGATGTTTCTGTGGCTGTTTGCCAGGAAAAGTATACTGACTAGAGATAACCTTGCTAAAAAAGGATGGAAAGGGGATCAAAAGTGTGTTTTTTGTGGTCAAGATGAATCAATAGACCACCTTTTTTTCTCTTGTTCAGCCGCGAAATTATTTTGGAGTTTAATTACATGCTCCTTCAATCTAAAAACAACCTCAAGGCAATGATGACTGTCTGGCGCTGGATTAGAAAATTCAAACAAGACGATAGAAAGCTTGTGTTGGTTGGAATGGCAGCAATTCTCTGGGCTATTTGGAAATGCCGAAATGACATAATTTTTAGAAATAAACCGATCAATGATCCCATGAAACTAGTTAAACTAACTTGCAACTGGATTGTGGATTGGGCTGTTTTGCAGAGAAAAAACTCAAGGCAAAACATATTGATGCTGGGGGCAAGACTCATCGAGCAAGTAGCAAGTGAGGTATACAAAGCGTCGCAAGGGTGGAGAGCTGGAGTCCGGCTGACCGATGAACCGAAGCTACGCTACCGGAGGCTTGTTTTACCTTCTGAAGTAGTTCGATGGAGTCTCCGTCCTCGCTTATATTGTCGACTATGACCTTTAACTATGATTTAGAAAATATAAGACTTTGCCAAGATCTCGATCTTTGAGTTCTTCGGTGGTTCGGGTAGATCTGATGGAGTAGGTCGCGCATCTGTAGTATAACTGAATCTGGTGATGGTTTCGTTAATGACTAGAGATAACCTTGCTAAAAAAGGATGGAAAGGGGATCAAGAGTGTGTTTTTTGTGGTCAAGATGAATCAATAGACCACCTTTTTTTCTCTTGTTCAGCCGCGAAATTACTTTGGAGTTTAATTACATGCTCCTTCAATCTAAAAACAACCCCGAAGGGGGCTGATGACTGTCTGGGCGCCTGGATTAGAAAATTCAAACAAGACGATAGAAAGCTTGTGTTGGTTGGAATGGCAGCAATTCTCTGGGCTATTTGGAAATGCCGAAATGACATAATTTTTAGAAATAAACCGATCAATGATCCCATGAAACTAGTTAAACTAACTTGCAACTGGATTGTGGATTGGGCTGTTTTGCAGAGAAAAAACTCAAGGCAAAACATATTGATGCTGGGGGCAAGACTCATCGAGCAAGTAGCAAGTGAGGTATACAAAGCGTCGCAAGGGTGGAGAGCTGGAGTCCGTCGACTGATGAACTGAAGCTACGCTACCTGGAGGCTTGTTTTACCTTTCTGAAGTAGTTCGATGGAGGCTGCGTCCTCGCTTATTTGGTCGTCTGTGACCTTTCGCTATGCTTTAGAATTTTTAAGACTTTGCCAAGTTCTCGATCTTTGAGTTCTTCGGTGGTTCGGGTAGATCTGATGGAGTAGGTCGCGCATCTGTAGTATAACTGAATCTGGTGATGGTTTCGTTAATGACTAGAGATAACCTTGCTAAAAAAGGATGGAAAGGGGATCAAAAGTGTGTTTTTTGTGGTCAAGATGAATCAACAGAACACCTTTTTTTCTCTTGTTCAGCCGCGAAATTACTTTGGAGTTTAATTACATGCTCCTTCAATCTAAAAACAACCCCGAAGGGGGCTGATGACTGTCTGGGCGCCTGGATTAGAAAATTCAAACAAGACGATAGAAAGCTTGTGTTGGTTGGAATGGCAGCAATTCTCTGGGCTATTTGGAAATGCCGAAATGACATAATTTTTAGAAATAAACCGATCAATGATCCCATGAAACTAGTTAAACTAACTTGCAACTGGATTGTGGATTGGGCTGTTTTGCAGAGAAAAAACTCAAGGCAAAACATATTGATACTGGGGGCAAGACTCATCGAGCAAGTAGCAAGTGAGGTATACAAAGCGTCGCAAGGGTGGAGAGCTGGAGTCCGTCGACTGATGAACTGAAGCTACGCTACCTGGAGGCTTATTTTACCTTTCTGAAGTAGTTCGATGGAGGCTGCGTCCTCGCTTATTTGGTCGTCTATGACCTTTCACTATGCTTTAGAATTTATAAGACTTTGCCAAGTTCTCGATCTTTGAGTTCTTCGGTGGTTCGGGTAGATCTGATGGAGTAGGTCGCGCATTTGTAGTATAACTGAATCTGGTGATGGTTTCATTAATGAAATCGGAGCCCCCCCCCTCTTTTGCTAAAAAAACAAGTGAAGCTAAAAGCGTGAGCAGAGCGGCCCCGTTACAGGACATCATTAATAAGTTAAGTGAACTTGTTTTTTCTTTCCCCTGATCGAAGTGATGACAGAGTGCAGCTGTAGGTGCTCCTCGTAGAACCCTTTTGCATGAGCAAACGCTGAGAAGAAGCAGACGGGCGGTCATGGCCGGTTGGTATCGTGGAAACCATGGCCTCCGGCCTCTGGTTTCCCCTGCCCTTCCGCGTCTGCCCGATATCATGTGGCCAAGGGGTGTAGTTAGCCTACGTGTGACCGTGTGAGTACGACTAAACTTCATCACTTGCCATCCGCAAAAAAAAACATCCCTTGCCAATCGCAAAACAGGGAGAAGATTCGGGGAGGCTGCGTGGCTGCACTGAATGAGCAACTTTAGGCTGGCAGATCTGCATGATGCAGAGAGTATTTTTATCTTGCTATGTCTATGTGCTACCACCAATAATATTAGAGCAAGTGCTACTACTCCCAGCAAATGGATAACGCATTGAGTTCAGCACAGTTACAAGCTGACAGCAGCACACAACTTGTTGCACGCCGCAATTCCCAGCCTCGGCTGGCGTCCGACAGCAACCTGAGGCACCCGGTTTCCGCCCACGAGTACTCCACAAACCACGCGCGCGCCCGTACGTGTGCTACGAGGCAGCTTGCTAGCGACGGCGGCATCGTACGGTTGCCGATGCCAACATCGGCATCTCCTATAAAAACCACCATGAGGAGCACCGCCAATTTGCAGGCAGCTGAAAACCGCCACTTACACACAGCACCGAACGAAGCACGCACTCGAGCGCTCTTATATTTCTTTATTATTACGGAGGGAATACAACTGAACAATTAGTCAGATGGCGACCGGAGGCGGCAAGGCGACGGCGTTCTCGTGGGCGGCGGCGATGAGCGTGGGCGCGGGCACGGCGGAGGCGCTAAAGGAGTGGCACGCCGGGCTGTGCCGCTGGAACCACCACGCGCTCCTGTGCGTCTTCCCGGGAACGGCGCCTGCGGCAAGGGCAAGGCGGCGACCACTGCCGGTGGGGCGGCGGCTAGAAGGAGGAAGGCGAGGCAGGAGCAGGAAGAGGAGCTTCGGACGGTCATGTACCTCAGCAACTGGGGACCCAACAACTAACTACTCCCTCCGTACCATGATATAAGAGTGTTTTTTACACTAATATAGTGTAAAAAACGCTCTTATATTATGGGACGGAGGGAGTAGCCGAGTAGTCATCAGTTACGGTCCTCTAAATCTTCATAGATGGCCAGATTGGTTTGTGCTAGTAGCAGCAGTTCGTGTGGCTGGATGATGTGATCTGAGTAGGCACATTCACTCCGGAGCTCCTGCAAGACACTGTACCGTACATAGTACTTCCATGATCTCGAAGGATTTCAGAAAAACAGAAATCGACATCAGCACAGTGACAGCAGCACACAACTTGTGGCACGCCGCAATTCCCAGCCTCGGCTGGCGTCCGACAGCAACCTGAGGCACCCGGTTTCCGCCCACGACTAGTCCACAAACCACGCGCGCGCTCTTACGTACGAGGCGGCCGGCACGTACGGTTACACATGCCAAACTACCATGAGGAGAGGAGCACGGCCATTCCGCAGGCAGCTCAGCGCGCGCACACACACACAGCAACGAACGTAGTTTAGTCAGATGGCGAGCGGCAGCGGCAAGGCGACAGCCTCGTCCTGGGAGTGGGCGGCCGCCATGAGCGTGGGCGCGGGCACGGTGGAGGCGCTCCCGTGCGTCCTCCAGCAGCGCACCGGCACCTCGGCCGCCGGGAACGGCGCCTGCGGCAAGGGCAAGGCGGCGACCGCTGCCGGTGGGATGGCGGCGAGGAGGAAGGCTAGGCAGGAGAGCAGGAGGAGGAGCTCCGGACGGTGATGTACCTCAGCAACTGGGGACCAAACAACTAACTCGCTGATTAGCCAACAGTTACAATGTTCTAGATCTTCTAAGATGGCTAGATTGGGTTGTGCCATTTGCACCAGTTCGTGTAGCAGTGGCTGGATGATGTGGTCTGAGTATGCACATTCACTCTCGAGCTCGTGCAAGACACGGTACAGTACATACTTCCATGACCTTGGGAGGATTTCAAAAGAAACAAAAAATCGACATCCCTACCGGCCTCCTCCAGGCTTAACTAACTGCCAATGTCCAAACGGTTGCTCTGTATTTGCAGCATCGAGCGTCAAAGCCTTCGTACCCTTCATATGAAGGGAAACTTATCCGTTGTACTTTGTGACACTGGTGGATTGCTTTATATATATAAAGCGGGGCGAAAGCCTTTTTCGAAGGGAAAAAAGTGTGAATTCCGCTGTCAAAAAAGGGAGTAGCCCAACTATTGCAGTCGATGCTGCGTGAACCAATTAATCCAGACTGAATTATTTGCGGACAGAGCACCCTGATTCGCAAGAAAAGAGCACCAAGATGCCTGAAGTCCCTGCGCTGGCCACCATCTTACTTCAGAAGTGGCAATCCATTCTCGATATTTTTCTCAAAGAGATAAGCCTGAGGGCGATCCAGATGTCCTCATGGCGAAGCTGCAGCCGGCAGTGTGAAGCCGCCAGCGTCGCGAGCCGCTCACCGGCCACAGGCCAGGCGGTAGACCGGCAGGAAGAGAGGATTTTCAATACTGCATGTTAGTGAGTGTAACAAGCAGATAACTAATCCTTATCTATAACATTGTCCACGTCTGTAAATGCAATCGACCAGCATGCAAGTCGAACTCACCGAGCACATATTCAGTACCACATTAGTTGCTTCATCGCAAACGGGCTAGAAGTCATAACTCATTCTACCATTTAAGAACAGCATCAGTGCCTACATGTAGACTTGCACTAATGAGATAACACAGTTGTTCAGGAAAGACCACACTGTGCAGAATTGAGTATATAGCTTACTTGAATCTCAAGAGGATGCCCGTGTATCCCCATCCTCCTGTCTATCATGCATGATCCGATCACCAACAAGACCAGAACATATGATTCATCTAGGTCCTGCTTGCGACGAACAAAAATGCAGTTCAGGATACACACAGCGGCAGCTGATGAACTATATGTTGCTGACAATGGCAACAGAACAAGGTATCCCACTAACCAGCTTAACATCCCCAGGGAATGGATGAACTCTGCTGAGGCCGCCACTCTCCAGGTCCATCTTCACACCAACAAAACTCCCCTGTCAAACTGGCTCTATCGATCCACCTGCACATGGCATGATAAGATACATCTATAATGATTCACTAGGAACAAAATCATACACATATTTGCAGTGGTAACCGTTTCACCCAACCAATTAAGATATGAGAGTGGTTCTTCTACACCCACTTTCGGTGCACCCAGGGTGCACTCACGCAAGAAAACATATTAAAACATTTCGAAAAAATCTGAAACTTCGTGGAAATGATCATCGACAAATGTTATGGGGGCTTGCAAAATTTGGTGGTAAAATAACATTGGAGGAGCTCTCTACAAAAAAGACAAAATTACTGAAAATTAGTCAAAAATGTACGTGCACTGTTTGAGCAGATTTTGCAATTTTGTCTTTTTTGTAGAGCGCTTCTCGAATGTTATTTGACCACCAAACTTTGCAAGCCCTCATAACATTTGTTGATGATCATTTTCACGAAGTTTCAGATTTTTTTCTAAATGTTTTGATATGTTTTCTTGCGTGGGTGCATTGTGGGTGCACCGAAAGTGGGTGATATTTTCAGTGTGAAGTTCGACATGTCATAGATGTGATGATCCTGTAAATACGCGCACAATATGTTACAGAAAGATCAAATTAACCAATCACCAAATAGAGAAATTGGGTTCAAGCTTACAAACATAAGATGTCGAAAACAAACCAATCACAAGGTTCGTGCGTCCAACGCAGAAGGTATGCTACTGGATATTACATACCAATTTTATTAGAAAAAACAACAGAAAACACAGTCACAGAAGAACAAACGGTACAGACCCGCGCCATGAAGAGCAATATGGTGGTGAAGTGTTACACGCTTCCAACTTGATGATCCTCCTGCCTCTCAAGGATGCCCGCATGAGTGAGCAAAGCCCACAGGTGCGTGATGAACTCCCCACCATTCGCGAGCTCCTCGGTGTGCTCCTTAACATTATCTGATGGCGCAAGGTAGAGCAACATCTCTGCCCAGAAATCAGCCAGCACCTTCCAACGCTGTGTCACATCTTGAATCTCCTCGAGCTGCTTCCCCAGCTTGGCGCCACTCTCGAAGATGGTCTCCTCTGATTCTGCTAAATTCCTCATCACTTCATACTTGTCCCTCGAATTTTTCAGGAATTTAGTTGCTTCCACTGCAACTGCAAACACACGCAGTGTATCGTATGGGCGTCCAGGAAGAAGCTTTCGTGCAGAGACCAGCAAGTATGCACAATATTTCGATAGTTTTGTGGCAACGTCAAGATGTTTTTTTTTTTAAGATCCAGCGTTTGCTGGCTTCATTGATTTAGCAGGAAGGAGAGTACAAGGGTGATCAGAACGATCAGAAGGAGAAAATAAGTGGTAGATGGTCAAGTGACCATCATCCCGAACTGGAAATACAGAATCAGACTTCTCCCAGCATTTCCCCGAAGGGGGGCTCTAGCTTCTTTGCTCCTGCTAATCTCCATTGTTCTAAGTTACTACTGATCTTTGCATAGATCCGTTGATCCCTTAACGTCAAGATGTGGCCTGAGTTTTTTTTCCTCATCTGAGGAAAGATTTTTCATTGTTGTCATCTCACAGTAACATGTTCATGGGTCTTCAAATATTGCTTTGTACTAGTTCACAAACAAATTTCATATATTCAAGTTTTTTTTCGCTAGTGAAAAAAAAAGATATATCCCTTAAAGTTGATGTAGTGAATATGCCATGAGGATTGAACAAATGATGAAGATTCATCGGACATCTTTTAAGAGAGAAAATGGTACGAATATTATCTAATAACTACTCCCTCCGTCCCATAATGTAAGACGTTTTTTGACACTAGTGTAGTAACTTACAAAATCTACAGAATTTGAAAGTAATAAGAAAAATATAAGAAATTTTGTTGGTCTTATTCCCCTGATCTAAGTAATATTTATACAGAAAATATGGCCTTGCACGCAATTTTGAACGAACAAAACATTTTATATTCAGAAACAGAGGGTGTACTGGTTTTACTCGGTAAAGCATGATACCTTCATCGTCCATCGCTCGTATCTTCAACTCTGCCGCCTTGGTCCGGCCCCAGTGGACAAAACCAGCCGCAAGGAAACAAGACGAGACGAGGTAGGCAGCCACCTGCAATGGGACATCGACAGCGAGAGGGGCGGCGCAAGCAAGCAAAGGTGTGTCCAAAAGCACCCGGTATCCCGGACCCGGAAAACCAGCACCGGCGGCCGGCTGTTTTGCTCCGGCTCTCCCGTATATAATCCCGGGCCACTCTCGCTCTTCCTCCCATCAACACAAACAGGCATCAGTTCAGGCAGTGCAGCAAAAAAGAACAAGCATCAGCACACTTTTTTTCACCACCGCAGCTCCGCAAGTTCAGTAGCTCTATAGACACAGAGATCACAATTCAGTATCTTCTCTCCAGCAACTTAGGAGGAGATGGCTGGTCCAGCTAAGGCTTCGTGGATGGTGGCGATGAGCGTGGGCGCCGTGGAGGCGCTCAAGGACCAGGCCGGACTATGTCGCTGGAACTACGCGCTCAGGTCCATCCATCGGGCCGCCAAGGCCAAGGCCAACGTCCGCGTCGACGTCTCGCAAGGCAAGAAGCAGCTCCCGACCTCCGCGGCGGCGGCCGTGGCGGAGAGGCCGCGAGCAGAGAAGTCCGAAGAGGGGCTGAGGACCGTCATGTACCTCAGCTGCTGGGGCCCAAACTAGGAGTACTAGTAGTAGCTAGAGGTGTTGTGTTCGTCGGAGCAAAGTATGCGACCATGATGGCCTGAGACCTGGCTGACTGCCCTTTCCCCACGATTGTAAGATACAACGATGATGACGATGATGAAAATTTCGGCCTCATTATATCACCCTACCTTGCCCTTGTGCTTCTATTACTACTTTATCAAAAGAGGTGGAAAAATGTTCAGAGTTGCACGGGGAGAGCAACTCAGCAAAGCTGAGAAGCATACCGAAAACAGAGGAGGTTCAGCTACCTGTACGTAGCCAGCCCAAGGGCCCAACTCTGCAGAAAGGATGGAACAGGGGAAAACAGAAAAGGAGTTGAGTCTCAACGATACACCCGGCTGCCCTCCAACATCTCACATCTCCTCTGATCAATTCGAACACCTCCAGGTCGCTCTGCAAATGGTGGCCGTTAGAGATTCTGGCGTTGCGTTCCTCCCAACCAAATTCTTCTTCTCTGATTATATTTTGATGAAGTCTGACCTGCTGGATGTGCTTTCTGTGGCTGAATTCGACCTGTTGTGCATGCGAGGTGAACCTGTTCTGAACTTCTTTTCCCTGCGCTCTCCTCAACGGACACGATAACAAGTTATTAAATTAAAAGCGTGACCAGAGACTCAGAGTGATGTCGTTAATAAGACAGCATTAGTAAGTTAACTAAATGTTTTTCTCTGATCAGAGTGATGACCGAGTGAGGCACAAGATTTCCAGTTGCAGTCGCGCCGCGTAGAATTAGAACACACGCGCGATGCTTCTGCGTGAGCAAACACGGACACGAAGCAGACGGCAGTGGCTGGTGGAAACCGTGGCCATCGGCCTCTGGTTTTCCCTGCCCGTCCGCGTCTCCCGAAGAGCAGAGCATGTGGCCAAAAAAAATGGTACTTTACCTACGTGTGTGTACGACTAAACTGTGTTGCAGTTGTTGGTGTTAAAATCGGCGGATCTCGGGTAGGGGGTCCCGAACTCTGCGTCTAAGGTCGATATTAATAGGAGACAGGGGACATGATATTTACCCAGCTCGGGCCCTCTCTATAGAGGTAATACCCTAATTTTTGCTTTATTGATCTTGATGAATATGAGTATTACAATAGTTGATCTATCACGAGATCGTAATGACTAAACCCTAAAAGTCTAGCCTGTATGAATATGGTAATGAGTAGTCAGTCTTATAGACCTAACCCTCCGGTTTATATAGACACCGAAGGGATCTAGGGTTACACAAAGTCGGTTACAGAAAAGAGAATCTACATAATTAATCATCAAGATTGCCTTCCACACCAAGGAGAGTCCCATCCGGATACGGATGGAATCTTCGGTCTTCGTATCTTCATAGTCCATCAGTCCGGTCCATGGCTAACAGGCCGGACGCTCGAGGACCCTTTAGTTCAGGACTCCCTCAGCAGTAACTAAGATTTTTAGCCTAATCACTAGCCGATCCCAAGAGAGAGGAGAAGATCACCGGACGGTGCGTGCCTCGAATCAACTCAATGCTAGCAGATTTGCATGATGCACCGATCTTTACCTTCCCGGCCGTGTGCTAAAACTAAAAGCAATACAATTCATGGGCCACCATGAAGCCTAATCTGATCCGATGCAGTAGCGCAGTGGATAGGTAGCACACTGACTTCAGCAAGTGTCAGCACACAACTTGTTCAACTATCTCCCGACCTCGGCGTCCGACAACAACCTGAGGGGCCAAGGCCGCCGGCACTGCACCCGGTTTCCGCCCACGAGTCCACAAACCATGCGCACGCCCGTATGTACTACGAGGCAGCCACGGCCGGCACCGGCGGCTCGTACGGTTCCCATGGCGACAACGGCATCTCCTATAAAACTACCGTGAGGAACACCGCCATTTCGCAGGCAGCTGAGCACACTACACACAGCAATAGCGTCGAACGAAACACTAATTTGAGCACCTCGGTATCTGCAATCCGACAGTTGGTCAGATGGCGAGCGGCGGCGGCAAGGTGACCGCCTCATCATGGGCGGCGGCGATGAGCGTTGGCTCAGGCACGGTCGAAGCGCTCAAGGAGCGGTGTGCCAGGCTGTGCCGCTGGAATTACCACGCGCTCCCGTGCGTCCAGCAGCGCGCCGGCACCGCGGCCGCCGGGAACGGCAAGACCATGCCGGCGCCCGCTGCAGGCGGGGCCGCGGCGAGGAGGAGGAAGGCGAGGCAGGAGCAGGAGGAGGAGGAGGAGCTCCGGACAGTCATGTACCTCAGCAACTGGGGACCAAACAACTAACTAGGCGGTTGCTCATCAGTCCCCTGTTCTTCCTAGTGGCCAGAATGGTGCACCGTGCACAAGCTGCACCAGTTCGTCTGGCTGGATCTGCATGTGAACTGTGAACACAGCATGCTCCTTCTCGAGCTTTTGTAAAAAGTACTCCCTAAAAGATCGTTTACAGAGGGAGTACTGGTTAAACTGAAGAGAAGACGAAATGTCCACATCTATGCCGCACACTAGAATTCCATTACCTGTGTGCTCCACGAGCGAAACAGAAACCATACGTCGCACTCTCCCTCCCACAATCTGTGTGCACGCACGACCGTTTCAGTTTCGTCCACAGGTGAGACTGCCGGCCACCGGTTACTCATGGACGGCCAATACCGCACGCCGGAAGAGAAGGACACCGGCATGTCGACGATGCGACGAAGAACTAATCGACTCAGGCTCAGCCAATCTGATGGTTTTGGAACCCAACCGTACTACACGGCACCACGGTCCACGGTATGTGCCGCACTTTGCTCCCATATACGGTCGTCTGAATTTACAGATGCCTTCGTATGGTCCATCTCTTTTTTTTTTTAAATGTTCGACATTCTTGTTAAGTACTACTCCCCTGTCCCATAATGTAAGACGTTTTTTAACATTAGTGTAGTATCAAAAAATGTCTTACATTATAGAATGGAGGGAGTATTTTCTTTCGAAACTGAGGGGAAAATTTTGCCTCATCCAAACGGAGTCCATCGCCATGCTTGAGGCTTCGGTGCTGCAGGCCATGCGGTAGCTATGTCTAAGCCCTACTTGGCCTGTGCCTGTTCCTTGTTAATACGGGGCTGTTTGGTTCTAGCCTTGCATTGCTACACTTTGCCACATATTTTTGTCAAGTTTGCTTAAGGTTAGTTCATTAAAATGAGAGCCACAAGTTGGCAAGCCTAAGGGAATCTTGATACACTTTTTATGTGTATGCCATGTGAGGCCCTAGTATGGCTTGCCTAAAATGTGGCTTGAACCAAACACTCATCTAAATTGATTAAATTTGCTTAATCTTAGGTGTGGTAATCTTTGCCAAAGTTAATCACAAACCAAACAGCCCCTACGTATTTCGTTCTGCACCCCGAGGGGAAAACGAAAACTGTCCGTTCTGCTATCGAAGAAGACAGTCCGAATTTTGCAACCCTGGTCATCGGACTGGAAAAAGTATACTCCCTACAGGATCTTTTACAGAGGGAGTAGTGGTTAAGCTGAAGAGAAGACGAAATGTCCACATCTATGCCGCAGACTAGATTCCTGTTACCTGTATGCTCCACAAGCGAAACAAAAACCATACGTCGCCCTCTCCCTCCAACAAGCTGTGTGCACGCACGACCGTTTCAGTTTCGTCCAGACGTGAGACGTGACAGACTGCCGGCCACGGGTTACTGTGAACCCGGTACACGGAACGCTGCCTCATGGATGGCCAATACCGCACGCATTACCGCAGCTTGGGTCGAAGAGGGGCAGGGAGGGCTCGGGCACGGAGACGGGGGTGTTGCATCTCTATGTGACTCCGGCGCCCGGCTTAAATAGCCATGGTGAGGACCAGGTGAAGGGCCGGTCAGCAACTTCAATGCGGCGCAGCGGTCGGAGTTGGTTCCTCGAGAACCTGCGTCCGCATTCAAGCGGCGGCTGTCCAGAGGTAGCGTCGGTCAGCGTCGCCCTCTCTCCCACCCTCCGGTCACATCGCAACATCAATGCCGGCCTTCGCGTGCTCTGGGCCGGCATGAATGCGGCACGGTAAGCGTAGCATGCATCGAAAGGAAAGCGGGGGAGGGGCGAGTGACGGGTTTTTGGCGGGTTAGGGCGGTCAGAAACGGGCTTGGGATCGGTCCGGACTCTCGCAAACCTCCCTCCTCATGTTTGTCTCTGGTTTACAGGAGAAATCGCGTATGGCTTCCACGGTCCGGACAGCGCGGTCAAGACGATTCCGGCAGGTTTATGGGTCCATCTTGAAGATGCCCTTACTAGTTAAAGCTGAAGAGGAGACGAAATGTCCACATGTATGCCACACACTAGATTTCCATTATCGATCCTTAAAAAAGATTCCCATTACCTGTGTGCTCCACAAGCGAAACAAAAAGGGAAACGTTTTCTATCGCCGCGCCGGCTGAATCGTTCCGTCGGCTGCACGCGCGTCGTTTATTAAAGCCAGATCGTACGACCCTCGATTCGGCCGTGACCCAGCCCGTGATCCAACCAACTCTAGTCATCATGTGGCCCACTTTCCACCACACACAATTCCTCCTTGTCTCTTCACAAGGAGGGGAACCGGGACCTTTCTTCCTCCTCTGTCTCTTTGCTGCTTCATTCTTTTCATCTTGGCCACCACCACCACGCACAACCTTCTTCAATCCTCGCCGCCATGAGCTTCGACCCCCCGCACTGATGGGGGTTGCACGCTGCTGCACGGGAATGGAGCTGCCACGGTGGGGGGCGAGGAGATGTCGGGGGTCACGGTCTAGAACCAGTGAATGGCGATGTTACATACACGCCGCTTTTTTGCTGGAACCAGCTACACAGGGAGCTACAACCAGCACCACGGGGGAGCTGGAACCAGCCGTTCCAGAGCAGTGACGACACATGCCATTTGCTGGAACCGGCATTGCGGGGAGCTGCAACCAGCAAGACGGCGAGCACCGGTGTGGCCGCCGTTTTTTGGGAGTGATTGTTTTTGCTACAACTAGTCCAAATGTTTGTTACCACCGTCTTCGATCTATGCTACCACCCAATTTTTTTGATCTTTTTTCTGGATGTATATGGAACCACTTCAATTTATTTTGTTACCACTGCCTTTGATTTGTGCTACCACCGTCTTCGGTTTTTGCTACCACCGTATTTGATTTTTTGCCAGATCCATCTTTTTTCCTAGAACCACTCCAAATTTGCTACCACCGTCTTTTTGTTTTGCTACCATTGTATTTGATTTTTGCTACCATCCCTTTTTGATTTTTTTGTTGGAACCAGCGAATTTATTTTGTTGTAACCAGCAAATTTTTGTTGCTACCACATCGTGTGCAAACGGTTACAACGATTAATTTCAGCGAAAAAGCTGCAAACCGGAGGCCAATTTTTTGCTGGAGCCGACACTACAAATTGTTGCGTTGGGGTGGACCAGTGAGCACCGGTGCTACAACCGGCAAGCGGCTCTTGCGTGCGCGCCGACGAGCAACTCCAATGTGCGCATCGACGAGCGGCTCCGGCGAGCTGCTAGCGAGGGCGGTCAGAGGTCATGGAGTTGTACATGAGCGAGGGTTTTTTTTTCTTTTTTTCTCTAGATCTGACGGTTACATCTGGCTGTATCCAACGCTAGGGAGTTGACCGGCCGAAAATTTTGGCCGGCGCGCGGGCGCCTAGTAGTTGCCAAACAAAAACCATAAGTCGCACTCTCCCTCCAACAAGCTGTGTGCACGCACAAGCGTTTCAGTTTCGTCCACACGTGTGACGTCACACACTGCCGGCCACCGGTTACTGTGAACCCGTTACACGGAACACTGCCTCATGGACGGCCAATACCGCGCGCGGACAAGAGAAAAACACGGGCATGTCGACGATGCCACGAAGAACCAATCGATTCATCAGGCTCAGTAATCCCATGGTTTTGGAGCCCAACCGTACTACACGGCACCAGTCACCACGGTCCACGGTATGTGCCGCCCTCTGCCCCCATATAAACACCGAGAAACGCTTCGGTACACCCCCCTCACAAAGCGTATAAAGGTTAATTTAGACTTTTGACAAATCGTAGCCATTTTCGTACGTACGCTGGAATGTGCCATACGTTCGGAGGACCTCCTCTATGCTAGAATACGAGCTAACCTGGGCCGGCCCATCCGGGCTGGAAAATCAACAAAAATTGCACCCTAGATGGGTATCGAACTCACAACCAGGTATATAATTCCTAACGCTGCTAGCCACTTACCGCCGCCTAACTCAACCGACAAAATAGCAGTGTCAGTCCTAAAGAATTAGCGAGAGCGGCAACACTACACCAATTCACAAATACTAAAATGGGTGCGCGGATCTAACACACAAGCTCTCATGAAAGTGCATAACATCACTAGTCTAAAAATGATTTATTTTTTTTCAAAATTTCGTATGTGAATTTCTGTTTGACAAAGTAAATATGTTTTAAACCCAAAAAATTTCACAATCTGTGAACATATTTTTTAAAATTCAAACCTTTAGTGAGCAATGTTTCAGACTCTCAAACTTTGTTTTAGAAAATAAGAGCAGAATTGAAAACGAGAACATTTCTTGAAACTACAAACAATTATTTCTAAATACGAACATTTTCTTAAAAGAGAAACAAAACTGAAAACACGGACATTTTCTGAAACTACGAACAATTACTTCAAAATGCGAACATTTTATGAATTCCTCAGAATGTATTTGTATTTTCAAATTGCTCATAATGTCAAAACACAAACATTTTTACAAAGAGCAAACAAAATTTTCCACACGAACATTTTTATTTAACATTTTAGGAAAATCACTATTAAATTTGGAACTTCAAGAAAAATACGAATAAAAATTTGAAAAGATTTTTTTGAATTTTCTCGAACATTTTTTTGTATTCGTGTAGAAAAAAATCACCATTTTCAACGTAGGGTGTAGGGGTAGGTAAGAAGGCTCCGTTTGGGAGCATGTTTTTTCTCAACATCCATCAAATGACCTATTTTTTTCACTGGCTTGTATGAAGAATTCAAGGCACCATGCCAAGGTTTTTTGGTTTTCTAATTTTACATTTTCTGGAGATTTCTTTGTCAAAAAAGGGCGATAAATTGCCGAACGTGTCGCAACTAGCATACGGTGTCAAAAATCGTTCAAACTTGGCATATATGCCTACCATGTGCATGCTCACCTTCTTGGAAAAGTTGTGGTCTTTTGAAGGATATCTAAAAACTGACCATGTTCAAATGAGGGTGTTCAGGTAGGTAACTAAGTGCACCATGCCAAGTTGTTTTTTTTTATGAATTTTGCGTTTTCTGGAGTTTCCTCGGCCAAAAAAGGTCGATAAATGGCCAGACGTGTCGCCACTTGCATACGGTGTTAGAAATCATTCAAACTTGACATGGATGTCTTGCATGCGGTGTCGAAATCATTCAAATTTGACATGGATGTCTACCATGGGCATGCTCATCTACTTCAAAAGTTGGGGTCATTTCAAGAATGTCCAAAACTAGACAATGTTCAATGAAGGGTGTTCGGTTGCCGAAGGCTCTGTTTGAGAGCACGTTGTTTCTTGACATCCTTGAAATGGCCCCAACTTTTTCATGGCCTTGTATGACCAATTCACAACACCAAGCTAAGTTTTTGGATTCTCAGCATTTTCTAGAGTTTTTCGGTGAAAAAAGATCGATAAATGATCGGACGATGTCGCAACTTGCATACGGTGTCAAGTCATTCAAACCTGTCACTGATGCCTACTATGGGCAATGCCCACCTTCCTACAAAAGTTGGGATCATTTGAATGATGTCCAAAACTATACCATGTTCTACAAAGAGTATCCGTAGGCCGAAGGTTTAAATGCAGGGGAGCATGTTATTTCTCAACATCCTTAAAATAAGCTCATAGATTTAAAAAATCATGAATTTAATAAAATGAAAATAAGAAGAAACAAAGACAAATAAAAAATGAATAAAACGGAATAACAAAAGCCCAAACAAAAGCAAAAGAAAAAACAGACTGAGAAGATGCTCTAAAAAAGAAGTAATTAGACGCAAGAAGTGAGCTATCCTAGTTTGTTATAGTGGGTGGAAGTAATCACAAAGGTCCATAGTTTGAATCCTACTTCATGCACCTATTTTTTCAAGGTTAAAAATAGAAAAGGAAAATGGGCCAGACCTTGGACGAAGGGGTGTGTGCGCCGGTTTGTGTGACGCTACTCCCTGTACAGTGGGAGCGCCTAGTCACCGCTTTCTGCGCTACTTAGTGGACGCATCGCTTGAACACCACCTTTGATGGGCCGGCCAAACTACACGAGCGATCAGCTGTCGCTCGTCAAGAGCATACGCTCGATCGCTTCTTCGTGGTTCGACCAAAAGAAAACTTCTTCATGGTTGACCTAGACAAAAAGTTGGCCATTGACCATTGACTATAAAAAAGGGTGCACCCTTTTGGAAAAGTTCATGGACTTGAAAAAATAAGCGGATTTGCAAAATGTCCATAAATTAAAAATTCCATGAATTAAAAATAACCCATGGATTTTGGTAAAAAAAAGTACAAGGATTCGAAAAAAGTTCACGATTTTTTTAAAATCATCGATTTTGCAAAAGTTTATCAATTTTGAAAAAAAAATCCATTGATTTTGAAAAAAAATCATCTACTTTGAAAAAACAATATTCATCTTGAGAAAGGTTCATCAATTTAGAAAAAAAATCATCAATCTTGAATAAAGTTCATCGACTTTGAAAAAAAATCATCAATATTAAAAAAAGGTTCATTGATTTTTATAAAGGAAACTGAAAAAGTTTGCACATTGCAAAAGAAAAAGTAAAACAAAAAGGAACATAAAAGGAAAAGAAAACGAAAAAGAAAAAAAAGGGAAATGAAAACCCAAAAAAACGTTTGAAAAAACAAGAAAAAAGGAAATAAGAAAGAGGAAAGAGGAAAGAAGAAAAGGACGAGAAAGAACTATCTAAACACAAGTGCTCAAGTCGGCTGGTTGGTTATCACGTCCAACTATGTACCAGGAGGTACCTGGTTCGATTCCTGTCAGGATCACATTTTTTTTTGGATTTAAAATCAGAAAAAAGGGAGAGATGGGCGGCCCATCTCACTGTACACACAGCGGACGAATTATTTCTAATATATGACCATCATGCCCTTACTTATGAAAATGTATTGACTAATCTGGGCCGTCCATGTGTTTAGGGGGGGTGTACCGAAGCAGAAGTGATAAACACCACACCTGCAGCACCCGACCACCATCACCACCGTAGTTCAGAAGTGCCAATCCATTTCTTCTGACGTTTTCCTTAAAGCGATGAGCCTGAGGCACGCGAGCAGGGTGCTGCTGAGGGCGGCGCAGGCCGTCGGGAGGGCGAGGCTACAGCCGGCTGCTGGCGCTCTGAAGCCGCCGGTGTCGGGAGCCGCTCACCAGCCGCAGCAGCAGGCCACCAGGCGGCTCTCCGGCGGCGGCCTGGCCGACACGTCGACGCAGAGGGCCAAGATGCTGAGGAGGAGGACCGAGAAGCCCGAGAACGTGATGCACCTCGTTTGCTGGGGACCAACTAAACTAGCCCGTGCTACCTGTTCGTTCGTTCTCGTGTATCCAAGGCACGATGATCGGAGCATACGAGTTGGTGGCTGGATCTACTCTCCGTCTCTCCGTGTCTGTAAAACGAGCCAAACTGAAATGGTAAGGGAAAACATTCGTGAGGCCAGACAACTTTGTGAATCCCTTTGTGAACATAAGAGGGGTAACCGAAGCAACCAAAACGCTTTATGTGCATTTATACAACACGAACCATATCATGAAATCCACAAACATCAATCTGTTCAATATTCACAATAATAGTATACTTGCAAGAATAACTCACGACAATATTAATTCCACCACATAATCATCAATATACGAAATAGCTCATGTGTCATGCTTTCAACAAAACCACACAAAACTTGAGCAAGATAGGCCAATAGAAGGCAATCACAGGAGCAACAACCAATATGATAAAAAAAACACCAAATCAATGGGATACACAAGGATTTACATGCAACCCCCTTTGCAGCGAAAAACCACGGGCAAGAGCAAATAGTATTTAACTACATAGATGAATAAAGTGCAAGGTTTTTCTTTTTTGAAAATGAGGAATGCCCTCGGCCTCTGCATCAATAGATGAATAAAGTGCAAGGTGGAAGCCAACAATTAAGGGAGGCTCCAAATCCCAAATTTTAATACTCTGATTGGGGTGAATTTGTATATCAAATCGTCTCACTCTTCTCCTTACCCTAAAACTCTTAATAGAACAAAAAAGCTCAACTCTCTTTCGTTTCTTGAGCTTGGGAAGATGCCTATGTAAATAGCTTTGCAGGAAGCCCCCTAAGCTTGCTAACTATGTCAAACAACCCTTATTTCAGTCTACAACATTCGTAAGCATTGTTTTGCATGTCAGGGTGCCCAAAATGACTTCCGAATGGTCAAATAAGATATGTGGGTTATCACATCCGCCGTCCACAAGACTATTAATTGTGGTTTGCCACAATGGTATTTATTTCTAATTAAATCTTTCCACACAACCTCCCCGTTAAGTAGCTTAAAAAGCAGTTTGATCAAGAGACAATGGTCTTTTATAGTTAAAATCTTGAACACTCAATCTCCCGTTCTCTCTTGGGTTGCAGAGAATGCCCAATTTGACTACTTGTACTTCGGTTTCAAACTATCATCTTGTAAGATATATCTTGATTCCGGATAAATACCCAAAGAACGGGGAGCAGTGGGCCTACAAAAAGGAGGAGGGAGTGATGGGCAACCTTAGTCTATATATTGCTCTGACCTGCCAAGTACCAGTCTCGCAACAATACTATCGTTAAAGGATTGGTTTTCCTAAGAGCATGGATCGTTCACGAGTCGAATTCGCTCTCTTGCAATGTGTTTGAATCACGAACTAGAGTCAGACTCATTCACTACTGATTTTTTTAGGATTGTTCTAACCTCTTACATACTTCCATCGCCACTTCAAAGAATGACAACAAAAACATAGACATTTTGGTGAGCACCATCCACCAAGACGAGCATAGCTGTTTATCCTTCCAACAACTCAGTTTCTTCTCAAGTCTTACCTCCATATATGTTGAATCCCTGTTCCGCATCTTTCTACAATGAATCAAGGTACCAATATATGCAAAAGAAAAGGTACCAACATCACAACCAAAAGGCTATGTGTAAATGATTCTTATGTACGAACTTAATTAGATTGGTTGCTAGCTAGACAACAATAGCTGGATCGACTCGATGGCGATCTCACCTCAATTGCAGTGGGGTTCAAGTGATCAGTCTCAAGTTCAAGGGACGGATTCAAAGGCATGGCTATTCTGCTATCTAGTCCCGATCTTCTAGGCCAATCAATTTGTGATGTTGTGCTCGTAAACATGGCCACAACTTCAGACATGGCTGGCCTATCATCTGGCATTTCCTGGACGCAGAGGAGCCCGATCTGGATACAACGTTTTAGCTCAGGCAGTATCTCAGGCTCAGACTTGGGGAGCGGCACAATTGTCATGTCAAGAAGTTCAATGACCCTATTCTGCTCCCACAGTTCCCAGGCCTACCAAAAAGAATTGTCAAGTTCCATTAGAGTATGTACATCTCAATCAAGAAATAAAGCAAATGTAGAGCTTTGCAACACCCATATCAATATGAACCGTGCATGCACATGCAAAGAAACATGAATTTATAATTTTTTTGGACTTACTTGGGAAAGAAGCCTTTGCAAGCTACCATTCCTTTGCCCGCTAAGAGTCTCTAGAAGAATAACTCCAAAGCTATAAACGTCGCATTTCAGCGTCATCTCCCCTCCCCGCACATACTCCGGAGCTGCGTATCCCCTTCATGGAACGCAGCAGTGTTAGGTATGTTGGATCCGCAACTTTTTTGTGTGGTGAATATACATATGTCTTTAATACTTACGGCGAAATAACAATTGTTTGATCAGGCCCAGTCCGATTATCCACAAACAGTTTGGCGGTGCCAAAGTCAGCGATTTTTGGCTTCCACTCATCATCAAGAAGAATGTTCCCGGGTTTAAGGTCACGGTGGATCACACTCTCGCCTGATCCTGCGTGGAGGTATGCAACACCATGCGCGATCTCGTGTAGTAATTCTAATCTTCTTGCCCAGTCCAGTGAAGCACGAAGATTAGGTGTGCCTGTCCAGTCAAATATAGATTGATTAGATACCTAAATCTACTATATAGAAATTATGGATTAAAAACAAAACGCCTATGTTACTTCAAAATTTAACATCCAAATTATTAGCGGACTCTCTGAAAGCTGCTTATAAACACTATCAAATCTCAAAGCACAATATGCTCTAAGAGGTTTCTAGAATGAAAACTTCACTCTTGATTCAAAAAATAAAACTTGAAAGAAGGAAAACCATGCAGGTTGTATGTGACTATGTGAGGCACTCCCTCTGGTCCTTTTACTTCGCATATTAGATTTGTGTCAAGTCAAACTTTACAAAGTTTGACCAAATACATACTGAAAAATACCAACATATACAATACCAAATATATATTCCATGAAACTTCATTTGGTAATGAATCTAAAATTATTCGTTTGGCATTGTGAATGTTGATACATTCTTTTTATAAGTTTGGTCAAATTAGAGATGCTTTGACTTCGGACAAAACTTATATACAGACTAAAAAGGACTGGAGGGAGTATATACCTATAAGCGTTTTCTTACAAAACATATGACGATCTATGACTAATAATAACCTATTTATAATATAATATAATTTGTGCAAATACTGCTAATAATAATAATTCTTTTGTTACCAAAGTTGCACATATAAACCACGCAAATCTACATGTATGATTTTTTAGATTTGAAAAACCTTCTACACACGATTTTGTCCTGCACAGAAAATGTTAAGGTTGCCAAGCTAATGATTAGGGCGAAAAGCTGGAATTTTGGGGGGAACTTGGACTTAGGAGATCATGCATGTGCGTGAGAAATTAGCGAAACGCGAGGACCTAGCACGCAATATATCTGTATGATCTTGTTTGGAACACAAGGATTCAACATTTAACTTTTCGTGAGAACTTGAGAAATTCCATGAAGAAGGGAATACCGAATATGTAGATGTTCAGACTCTTGTTCTGCATGTATTCGTAGATGAGTATCCGCTCCTTGCCTTCATCACAGTAAGCGAGGAGACGAACAAGACTACCATGTCGAAGCCCAACCATCACTTCCACTTCCCTCGCGAAATCATTCTTGCCTTTTTTTGTCAATGCCGTTTGTTTAAGCCTCTTGACAGCAATAGTTCTTCCTTCAGGAAGCTGTCCCTGATGATTTTAGAATTTGAAATGTCAGAAATTAAATTTGCCAATGGCTGCTTTCCTACATGTCAATGCCTTAACAAATGACTTTTCCCCCATGAAGGATAACACACACGCTCACGCACCAGCACACGCCACACGCACGCACACACACACACACACACACACACATTGACGAACCTTGTAAACAATGCTAAATCCGCCCTGCCCGATGATATTACTTTTAGTGAAATTTCCAGTGATATCCTTTATAATTGCTAGACTAACTGAAGGAACCGCCATGGTAGGATTCTGAGGAATAGCACCTGCAAAACGAGCTTGCGTATTTTACAACATTGAATTTACCTTAGCATTTCCCTATAACAACAAAGATTGAGCTAGCAGGGCATATAATTTACCTATAATTCTGTTTTTCCTTCTCCACCAAATCATAAAGACGAGCAGAAGAATAGTCACAGCAGAAGGTAGAGTTGTGGCAACAAGTAGTGTAGGAAACCTTTTACGTCCATCTGTTTTTGGAGAAGAAAGACAAAAAATAAATAAAACATACTACATATTTACAATCATTTAATTTTTTAGTGTATTTTCACAACTTATGTCATATAATCATTGTTCCCCATCCAGAAACTTGAAGTCTTGAACCCACATGTCCAGTCCACTTGCAAAATGTTGTGAAACTATATGAACTCTCTTAAATTTTGGAGTGAAAAAATCACTTCTCCTTGATTTAGTCTCTGAATGTGAGCGACTGGTTCAAAAAATTTTGTTGACCTAAGATAAAATTTATATAAAGTTTTATACTTTAAATTGCTTGAATTCATACTTCATATTTTAATTCAAATTTATGGTATTTTTTTAATCCCTAACAAATTCACCTTTAAAGCGGACGATAAAAATTAGTGTAACTTCTAATTTGAGATTCTGAAATTGTATCTACAATAATAGAAGGATTAGGACTGAAGTGAAAATTTGGGGCGAAAATGTAGTGTCCACTGTCCACCCATAATCTGTACATACCGATTTCTGATTTTGACAGCCTCAGGTAGAGATTCTGCCCTCTGTCGACAAGACGTAGATCAACGATGCCATCCGCCCACATGACGCACCCGGCACCATCGCCGCCTCCCCGAATATCGGCGGCGGCGTAGGCCAAGCACGAGCATTCGGCGAGGCACCTCGCCCTGCAGTCCTCCAGAGTGGCGTCCATGTCCACCGACGCATTCTGCGTGTCAGGAAGCTTCATCCCTGGCACCACCTTGAACCCGTCCGTCGTCGTCCCGCCGGCACAGTCCAGCGCCGTGTCTCGTCGGCACCCGTCCCCGTTATCCTTCACCTCCCGCGCCGACGTGTTCGCGGCGCTGAACCCGTCGGCACAGCCGCAGAACCCCGACGACGCCGCCTCGGGGTCGCAGAGGCCGAACGGCCCGCACTTCCCGTACTCGTCGCACGGGTCCCTCGGCCCCTGGAATATGCGGCTCCACGTCGAGCTGCTCGCGTCCCACTCCAACCGCTCCGCCTTGCCGGTGTGGTTCACCACGACGCGGGTCAGCGGCGCGCCGGGCGCGGCGGTGTACCCGTAGGTGGTCTCCCACGGGCTCGTCGTCACCAGCAGCGGGTACTTGCCAGCGTACGCACGCGCCTCCGGGACGCCGTTGAAGTAGATCCCGTTCCACGGACCCGTGCGGTACGTTTTGACGTCGTGGTACCACAGGATGATCTCCGGTAACCCGGTGGTTTGCAGCGTGCGGCGGTAGTCTCCCGGCGACGGGTCGTCGGCGGAGCTCCAGGACGTGAGCTGCCACTCGCCTCCGGTCCAGAGGTTCTTGCCCAGCTTCATGCCGGGCAGCAAGGTGTCCGAAGGTTGATCGAACGACTGCCACAGGGAGGTGTTGCTGCCGTTGCGCACGACCAGGTTGCCGGAGTCGAGAAGCTGAACCGCCGCCGCAGAGGCGGGCAGGAAGTTCGAAGACCACACCGTCCGGGTCCGGCGGGAGGTGTCTCCCAAGACGAGGCTGCCGACGTCGTTGAGCACCAGCGTGCCGGACTTGTCAAGGAGCGGCTGGTCGCGGTTGGCGACCCAGCAGACGGTGTCGTTGGACACGGAGAACCATATGCCGAGGTACCTCTTGGTGGACGCCCCGGGAGAGAAGAACCCGAGGGTGAAGGAGCCGCCGGCGGAGACGAGCGTGTCGCCATCGGTGAGCTTCTGGCCCCTCTCGAGCTTGTCAGTGACGCCGGCGGCGATCGAAAGGAGGAAGAAGCCGATAAAGAGCCGCTGCAGTAGCAGACGTGCCGGCAGCTGGCTGGTAGCTCTCATGGCGGATGGATGCTGGACGCCTCTTTCCACAGCACAGCTCATGCATGGACCATGGGATTGGGATGTATACGGCCGAATTGAGCGACCTTTTCAAAGCTAGACTGGTCATGTAATTAAGTTGTTACCCCTCTTGGACCGAGATCATAGCATTTGAAGTACCCGTCCGTCCGAAAGAACTTGTCCCTTAATTGGATGTATCTAGTATCAAGTTAGTGCTGGATAAATCCATTTAAGACAGGGAGTACTTGTTAATTTGGTTAGTCCTGTGCTACATAGATATAAATGAGACTAAAAATGTTCTGTTTTCTTTTTTTGAGATTGAAATTCAAACATTTCGGTTTCGCCGTTCAGGAGCAGCCAATTTTCCAAGGAAGTTGCAATCATCAGTTGATTTTTTTCAGTGGTAGATGTGACGCGGGTGGAGGGGATAACAGAGCAATCACAGTCATTGCAGAGATGAGAACTTAGTTCTTGCTCGTCGGAATAGTACAAGCTATAGTGTGGGTCTAGATGAATCCATGACTGGATCAAATTGCCACCCGTAGCCGCGGTATGATATGCCTATTGCTCTAGTAAGCAGTAAATGCAGAGCATGGCATCGATCGCTATGTGCACGTGCTTCGTCCCTTGTACTGAACTTTTGACAAGTCAAACTTCTCTATATTTAATCAAGTTTATACCAAAAAAAATATTATTATTATATTCATCACGAAATGTATTTTTATATTTTATTCTGTGGGTAATCTAGATGTTGATATTTTTTTATAAATTTGGTCAAACATAGAAGTATTTGACTTTTGAAAAATAATAATGCACCTTATATTTTTGGGAGTAACTCAAAGTCTTAAATGACCCTCACTTAAATCTTTGAAGAGGTCATGTAACCGTAGTGTCCTAGACCAGTTCAATTCGGAAGAGTCCTTGTCAGTCTACACACAAAATTTGGATAATTTTGTTGGTTGAATATTCTCCTCTCTAGTGATTCAAGAATCAGGACTTCCTTGCTAGATTATTCGTGATTCTGTTGAAGCCTATATAATTTAGATCAATTACAGTGAAAAAGAAGATCATGGTTGAAAAGGCCAGATGTGTGCTTTGCTCAGCCGCCTTGGAAATTGAAGGTTCTCCTGCGTCAAAGAAGTCGTATGATAGCAGTCATCGATTGTACCTTGAAAATGATCAAAGTGACTTGTGTTGCCGCACATTTACTTGGTTAGAATTCTTAAACATTGTTATATTTGTTTTTTAGTGTACATTTCTCATAACTTTAACATGTTTGTGAACATCAGCAGAGAGCTACTATTGAGATTCACATGGTAAAAATGTGATCTAAGGATTAACATTATCTCGTTTTCTGATGTCACGGAGGCAGTATTGGTTGTGGATGTCGACCAAGAGTCATGCCCATAGTCAAATAAAGAGAATTGGATTGGCAGGGGTTTTGTTTTGTGGTTAAACTCGATCATCCCCCTCATGGCAGATTTAGCGAAGTTTCTATAATCTCATGTAGTCTTGGCACAACATGTCCAAACCGTCATGTAATTGGGTCTAATGTAAGGCTTCAGATAGTGGGCAATATTATGAGGAGCATAGTTCTTTTGCGGCGTAGAAGTATTGGTGGTACCAACTTACAAACAAAGACAGGTTAAAATAAATATTATTTGTACTAAACTTTGTTACTTTCTTATATTTAATATTTTACTTAATTGAAATATTAGTAAGTATATTTTACTACATAGATAACCAAGTTAATCACATAAAAATATTTATGCATATTCAACATAATGTTCTTTATATAGTTTGTAATGTTTGTTATTGAAATTTATATGCTTGCAGTGCGCTAAATTTAAATTATTATTTTAACAAAAGCTACATATGTTTTCTTCTTTTCTGACAATGTCCTTTGAAGGATCTTCAAATTGGATCTCTTTAATGCGAGAGTGACATAAAAATATATAATGCTTCCACCAATTAATGTTTGTAACATGTGCAAGCTATTTGTGTGTGTTTGTGTGTGTGCAATGTCCTTTGAAGGATCTTCAAATTGAATCCCTTTAATGTGAGGAGGTGAAACATAACTAAATATAGTGCTTCCACCGATTAATATTTGTACTATGTGCAAACTATTTGTGTGTGTGTGTGTGTGTGTGTGTGGGCGTGCGCAATGTATAAATAATGAAATATTCTTTGATATCTTGACATAGATCTCTAAACTGTATGTCACTATGTCCTAGTGAATATCTTGAGAGTAGTTTCTAGCGTATGGTTGTATTAGTGAATAGAACCGTTTTAAAATGGCAGCTGCATTAGGTGAGCAACATTTTCGCGACCATCACTAGTAGAAAAAGGGTCAAATGTGAGACACATTAGTCCCGGTTTGTAACAGAACCGGCACTAATATGTCCATTAGTGCCGGTTCCAACGGCTAGGCGGGAGGAGCTCTTTAGTACCGGTTCGTGGCGAACCTTTAGCACCGGTTCGTGCCACGAACCGGTACTAAATAAAGTGGTGGCAGGATGTTATCAGTGGGGCCCTTCCAGCACCTTTAGTACCGGTTTCGTGGCATGAACCGTACTAAAGGTCGCCCTATATAAACCCTTCGTCCACCCGCACTCTGTTCTTCCCCCTTTCCCTCTCCCTCTCCTCTGTTCTTCCCTTCTTCCTCTCGAGTTCATCACAAAATTTGCCCCAAATTTGTCACGATTTGCAGGCCCCCATCCATTCAAATGATCACCAAGGTTAGCAACTTTGTCCTTTCAACTCTCATTGCTAGATTAGCTCTTGCATTGGTTTATATAGTGATTAATTGTGGGTTTTAGTAATTTGGGAGGAATTATATGTGGTAGTATTTGATTTATATGCAATTTGAGGTCAAAATAACACTTAGTTTGCATATGTAGGTGTGTTTTACTTAGTGCCTTCTAAATCTCCGTCGTAACCACTGTCGATCGCCCGCACCGTCTCTGTCATGGCACCACCTTGTGGTGAGCCTCTTGTTCATGAAATTTTATATAAAAATTGATGTTTGTGTGATTTGGATATATAGTTACTCGTATAATTATATTACCCGTACGTTGTTTGTTATACATAGTGCCATGGTTTTGATATCCGTCCCCTCGGCCCTCGTCCTTGTTATGATTCGGATGTGGTATATTCTCTTTTAAAACTATTTGTTGCATTTCGTGTTTATGACAAATTATGCCCATCAAATTGACATAGATATTTTTATCTAGGAGGTATGTGAACCGAAATTCCAACCGACCCTATTGTCGAGAGGTTAAATTTAGTTGAAAGAGAAAACGAGTACTTGAAAGAAAAATTGAAAAGAATTGAGGGGAGAAGATGGAATTGGAGTTGCATGTTGCCGATGTCGTCGATGATCACAAGATCAAGATGGAGAAAATGCGCTTGAAGATTAGAAAGATTAGAAAATATGCCATCGATAGTGAGGCTTGGTATCATTATGTTGTTGGATCAATTGTTACCTTAGTTGCGATCTTGATCCAATTTGTTGTTGCATTTAAATGCTTTAGCTAGAGACTTATTTGTTTGTTGCATTTAAGTGTTGTATGAACTTGTATTAATTTGGTCTATTCGGTGTTGTGTAATGAAGATGAGACGGCAATGGATGTACGATGACCGATGCTCTCCCCAGTTCGTTGAGGGCGTGCATACTTTTACGCTATGCGGCTGAGGCAAACAAGCGGGCGGATGGTTTTATGCCTTGTCCATGTGCTGGCTGTAAGAATGGTCGCAATTACTCTCGTCAAGAACCATTCACGTCCAGCTGTTTGAGTCCGGTTTCATGCCCCACTATAATGTTTGGACCAAGCACGGAGAAAGAGGGGTTGTGATGGAAGACAATGAAGAAGAAGAGGACGACGACAGCTATCCTGGCCATGGGTTCCCTGAATATGATGATACAACAATGGGGGAAGAAGCTGAGCCGGTAATGCGGAAGAAGCTGAGTCGGCAATGCGGGAAGAAGCTGAAGAAGAGGCATCAGATGAGCCCGTTGATGATCTAGGTCGGGCCATTGCCGATGCAAAGAGAAACTGCGCAAGTGATTTGGAGAAGAAGAAGTTGCAGCGCATGTTAGAGGATCACAAAAAATTGTTGTACCCGAATTGCGTAGGTGACAAGAAAAAGCTGGGCACCACGCTGGAATTGCTGCAATGGAAGGCAGAGAATGGTGTATCTGACAAGGGATTTGGAAAGTTGCTGGTAATGATAAAGGATATGCTTCCAAAGGACAACGAATTGCCCGAGAGTATGCGTCTGAAGCAAAGAAGGCTATACGCCCTCTAGGGTTAGAGGTGCAGAAGATACATGCATGCCCTAATGATTGCATCCTCTACCGCGGTGAGTACGAGGATTTGAACGCTTGCCCGGTATGTGGTGCATTGCGCTATAAGATCAGCCGCGATGACCGTGGTGATGTCAAGGGCGAGCGCCCCAGGAAGAAGATTCCTGCCAAGGTGATGTGGTATTCTCCTATAATACCACGGTTGAAATGTTTGTTCCAAAACAAAGAGCATGCCAAGGCGATGCGATGGCACAGAGAAGACCGTAAGAAAGACGGAAAGTTGAGAGTACCCGCTGACGGGTCGCGGTGGAGAAAAATCGAAAGAAAGTACGGGAAGGAGTTTGCAGATGACGCAAGGAGCGTATGGTTTGGTCTAAGCGCAGATGGCATTAATCCTTTTGGGGCAGAGCAGCAACCATAGCACCTTTGGCCCTTGACTCTATGTTTGTATAACCTTCCTCCTTGGTTGTGCATGAAGCGGAAGTTCATTATGATGCGGTGCTCATCCAAGGCCCTAAGCAACCCGGCAACGACATTGATGTGTACCTAAGGCCATTAGTTGAAGAACTCTTACAACTGTGGAATAGAACAGGTGTGCGTGCGTGGGATGAGCACATGGGGAAGAATTTGACCTAAAGGCGTTGCTGTTCGTGACCATCAATGATTGGCCTGCTCTCGGTAACCTTCGTGACGGACAAACAAGAGATACCGCGGATGCACGACCGTTTGGATGATACCGACGTATATATTTGAATAGTTGTAAGAAGAATGTGTACACAGGACATCGTCGATTTCTTCCGAGCAGGCATCCCGTAAGAAAGAAAGGCAAGCATTTCAAAGGTGAGGCGGATCACGGACGAAGCCTCGCCACCGCATCGGTGCTGATGTACATGATATGGTCAAGGATTTGAAGGTGATATTTGGAAAGGGTCTGGCGGACAACCTGTTCCGGCGACGCTGACGGACGCGCACCCATGTGGAAGAAGAAATCTATATTTTGGGACCTGCCATATTGGAAAGACCTAGAGGTCCGCTCCGCAATCGACGTGATGCACGTGGCGAAGAATCTTTGCGTGGCCCTGCTTGGCTTCTTGGGCGTGTATGGGAAGACAAAAGATACACCGAGGCACGGGAGGACCAGCAACGTATGCACGGAGAAGACGGCATACATCGTGGTCATGCAATCTACGCTCTTACCAAAGAAGAGAAGGAAATCTTCTTTGAATGCCTGCCGATATTAAGGTACCGTCGGCTTCTCGTCGAATATAAAGGGAATAATAAACATGGCAGAGAAAAAGTTCCGAACCTATAGTCTCATGACTGCTACGTGATTATGATGAATCTGCTTCCTGTTTCATTGAGGGGGCTTCTACATGTAAAGGTTCGATTAGCAATTGTGAAGCTATGTGCATTTCTCAATGCAATCTCTCAGAAGGTAATCGATCCAGAAATCATACCAAGGTTACAGAATGATGGTGCAATGTCTTGTCAGTTTCGAGTTGGTGTTTCCACCATCCTTCTTCAACATCATGACGCACGTCCTAGTTCACCTATGCGAAGAGATTAACGTTTTGGGTCCTGTATTTCTACACAATATGTTCCCCTTTGAGAGGTTCATGAGAGTCTTAAAGAAATATGTTCATAACCGTGCTAGGCCAGAAGGAAGCATCTCCAAGGGCCATGAAAATGAGGAGGTCATTGAGTTTTGTATTGACTTTATTCCTGACCTTAAGCCGATTGGTGTTCTGAATCGCGGCATAAGGGCAGACTGGATGGAAAAGGCACGCTAGGAGGAACAAATAATATGTATGGACGGACATTCTCTCACTTGAAGCACACTACAGTTC
The DNA here is from genome assembly GCA_021605145.1 of Aegilops bicornis. NCBI lineage: Eukaryota > Viridiplantae > Streptophyta > Magnoliopsida > Poales > Poaceae > Aegilops > Aegilops bicornis. Next base: position 840,342,514 of record CM038670.1, read on the forward strand.
TACAGAATTCCGCCTTGGTGGCTCCGTATATGGATGAACACAAGAATTTGCTACGCCCAAACACCCGAGCGGTCTCGATGACTGGATTACACGTGAACAAACTAGGAGTTTCGCCACTGGTTGCAGACACGTACCATGCATGACACCTCTATTGAAGATGACCTGTACTTGCTGTCCCAGTTACCATCCTCGAATATAATGACTTTCAAAGGGTACGAGATAAATGGTAATACATTTTACACGATCGCCCAAGATAAGAAGAGCACCAACCAAAACAGTGGTGTCCGCTTTGATGCAGAAACCAAGACGGAAAGGAAACATATTATGGTTATATACAGGACATGTGGGAACTTGACTATCGACGTGGTTTAAAGGTCCCTTTGTTTGGTGCAAATGGGTCAATATGACACGAGGCGGGGTAACGGAAGACCCGCGAAGACGGAATGACAACAGTGGATATCAACAATCTTGCGTATGCAGACGAACCATTCGTCCTAGCTAATGATGTGGCACAGGTTTTTTATGTGAAGGACATGTCTACCAAGCCAAGAAAAAGAAAAGATAAGGAAGCGAATGCATCATACGATGAGCCAAAGCCGCACATAGTTCTTTCTGGGAAGACAAACATCGTGGGAGTGGATGACAAGACAGACAAGTCAGAAGATTATGAAAAGTTTGATGAAATTGCTCCATTCACAGTGAATATTGACCCGAGCATCCCGTTAAATGATGAAGATTTTCCATGGTTCTGACGCCTTAAAGGGACACACGCTTGAAGAAAAAGTTTCACACCCAAAGATCTGGGATGTGATCGACTTCACTATCATCACATTCTTACGTGTTTCACACCCGGAGGGAATCTCTGTAATAGTTAGGGTAGTTATGTGTTTTGGCATTTGAAACGCGAAGAAATTTTATGTGCAAACAAATTATTTCATGCCTTTACTGATTTTTAAAGTTAAATTATTCACAAACTAGTGATTCACACTAATTTCAAATAATTCAAAATTTAAATTATTAAAATTTGAAAACTACGGGCACTAACAGAAAGTTTGTAATTTTTTGTACTTAAAGCAAAAATATTCATAAAGAAACTCTAAATATACAAAAAAAACACAAAAATAAGTAAAGCAAAAAAATTAAAAAGCCGCCTACTAGGCGGGCGGCCTGCATACGACTAGAAACCCAACCTGTTGTTGGGCCAGGATGCAGGCCCGCAAAGGCCAAGTGGGCCCACAGGGCAACAAAGAACACGTAGGCCCAGTAGGCCTGCTTTGGATGGAGCTCAAGAGAGCGACCGCACGGGGGTTTATAAACCAGTGCGGTCGCCCCTCGGCTAGCGAGGTGGGACTAAACTTGTCAAGATCAAGACTGCTAATAAGACTTCTTTAGTACCGGGTCGTGGCACAAACCGGTACTAAAGGGGGGGTACCGGTTTGTGCCACCACCCGGTACTAAAGGGGGTCGCTTCCCGCCGCTTGGGCTGGCCAAAACTGGCCTTTAGTACCGGTTGATGGCACAAACCGGTACTAAAGGCCCCTCCTATATAAACAACACTTGCGAAAATTTCAGTTTCTCCTCTGGCTTCTTCTCCTCTGCACCGTCGCCCGCTACCAGACGTCTCCATCCTCGTCGCCGCTTCGTCGCCGCCTCTGCTGCCGTCGTCACCGCCGCCTGTCCCAGCCTGCCCCTGCGTCCCCTGCCCCGTGCTGCCGGGCGCCTCAGACGTCTCACATCGCTGCCGCCGCCTGCCCGTCTGCCTCCCGTCGCTGCCGCCGCCTGCCCCTGTCCCCATCGTCGTCATCCTGCTGCCGCCAGGCGCGCCCGTCTGCCCTCGCCTGCATGTGAGCGCACACACACACATACATTTTTGTTTTTAATTATACAAATAGTTAGAAATTTTTCTGTTTTTTAGAAATTGTTAGAAATTTTTCTGTTTTTCAGAAATAGTTAGAAATGTTAGAATTGTTAGAATAGCTAGAAATGTTAGAATTGTTAGAATAGTTAGAAATGTTAGAATCGAAGGCCCAGGTGGAAGCCCATTTTGCACCGAAACCGCCACCGCCGCCAAGGGAGAAAGTGCCTGAGGAAACGATTGACCACTTCATTCGTATGGCTCAACCACCAGCTCCCAAGCCTATTGACACAGACTATGAGCGCCACATCAGGAAGTTAAATCGAGCACGTCTACGTAAGGAGGCGAGCTCGGGATCGAGCAAACAACAAGCAGCTGTCAAAAAATGCGGGAAAACCATTCCCCAGCTGGGAGAACAGGCGGTGCAATCGATCCCCTCGCTTGTTGTGCCAACAACACGTGACAGTACGCGCGCCCAATATTATTGTGGGCAAACAGTTTATGTTCCCGAGGTGGGCAATGTGGTAATAACCAAGGACCATATAATGCAGGCTGAAGTTCTCAACATCACTGTTGGACAACTCCTCGAGATCGAGCCCATGCCTGTGCTTACAGAGGATGAAATAAAACGGAAATATGTCCGGGGCTAACCTTTGGTCAAGCCAGACAAGGTCAAGAACCTCCCAACGAGAATGTATGAATTGCATCAATGGTACATGAACATTACCAAGATTTCCAATCGATTGTCCCTCATGGTGAATGTCACGTAGGAGCATTACTTCCATGAGAAAGCTCTATCCGTTGAATATTCTGAACTGTTTCAGTTATACAATCAAGACGCACTCGACAAATCTATCGTTAGTTGCTATTGTCTGTAAGTGATTTCTTTCCGTAATTTAAGTCTCAAGCTAGCTGTAGTGATCCTTTTGATCAATCATTACCTGTAGTTATCCTCACTATATTCTTTTCTGTGGTATTATGCAGGATGAAGATGTATGAAATGAGAAAAGGTGGACGCTTTGGCATTGGGTTCATTGACCCAAACACCGTTAATGAATACACATAGCTAATAAATCCACATCACCAAAAGGCCGTAGAGGACAACATGCTAGAGTTCTTGAAGCGCCTCAAATACAATGAAGATATACTACTTCTTTACAACTTCCAGTGAGTCATATTGTCTTGTACTACAAATTCTCTGTTTTTGCCTACTAGCTAGCTACATGTTTTTGCTTACATATGCCCGCTTAATTAAGACATGCAAACGTGTGTGCATGCAGATTTCACTGGATCTTGTGTATCATTAAAGTTGACGCTGAACAGTTGAAATCTTGGACTCACTACTCAAAGCAAATACTGACTATAACATCTTGTTTGGGATAGTCAACAGGTAATTTCAATCATTATTAACTATATATCTCGGCCTATTTAGTTCGTCATTTCATGATATGAACTATTTAATAACCCCTTTATTCATTTTCTTTGTCGGCGGGCAGGGCTTGGGCAAGGTTCATCAACGTCATGGAAGGCGAATGGAAAAAAAAGCTTAAATGGTTTCGACCCAAGATAAGTAATTAAGTAGTACTAGCTAGCTAGCTAGCTGCCATCTCTTTAATTATCATGCTTGATTAATTATTATCTGATCATATTCCATTCTCGTAAAGGCCCTGCAGCAGGCGCAGGGGACTGATCTGTGTGCATTATGCGTTTGCGAGAACATTCGTATGATGGCGTCCGAAAGGAGCAGATCTCAAAGACAGGAATGGGTACGCTTGTCAGAACACTATTCACAATTTTTACACCATTATCGATATCTAGTCACACAACTAATACACATGCATATTGATCTCCTTCTTAACAGTTCACAGAGGCGGGACAAGCTCCTAGAAACGGAGCGTGAGAAGCACTTCAAGAGGAAATAGCGGGATTTTTGCTCGACCAGGTCATAAATCCAAGGGAGAATACTATTACCGCCACCGCCCCCATGAAAACCACTTCCAATTGTCATCGTGTTCAAGGCACCAATTAGGCTAATGCCACTGGCTCAAGGCAACATGCATATGTAGGAGAAATTGTATATAGCTATACCTGTGTGTATGTGTGATTTAATTTATATGGTGGTTTGTGAGACATTTATTATATATATATATATATATATATATATATATATATATATATATATATATATATGCATAACGTGTACAATGTGTAGTATCGTAAAATACCAGCAAACGAAAAAGAACTAAAATGAAAACACAAAATTAAATGAAAAAAATCATAAAACTAAAAACCCTCCAAACCTTATAGTACCGGTTGGTGTTACCAACCGGTACTAAAGTGCTCCCTGCCCCCGGAGCTGCCTCGTGCCACGTGGTTGGCCTTTAGCACTGGTTCGTACTGAACCGGTACTAAAGGCGGGGGGGGGCTTTAATGACCACACTTTAATGCCGGTTGTGGAACCGGCACTAAAGGGCCTTACGAATCGGTGCTATTGCCCGGTTCTGCACTAGTGCATGCACCTATAATGTTGAACCCCGTTGATACTTGTGAGGAGAGAGAATGGAATAATTTAGCTCTATCTCTCCTAACCCCATTGACTCTCTTGTTCAATGTGGCTACAATGGCGAGGGGCGGAGGCATGAGAAGGAATTGTGTGTACGATGTCTTGCAAGTGCATATGACTAGTTATAGCCAGTTTACAAAGTAAGATTACTTAATCCATTACGAGCTAGAGAATTGGTCATTCATCTCTTGTATGTTGGGTCAACAGGCATGGCGTTTACACTCGTTTATCCGTGAGCACCTTGGGAGAATATTAACATGGATTTTCTGCTTGGGTTGCCGAGAACTAAGACGGAAAGGAGTCTATGTCTGTGGTTGGTGATAGATTTTCTAGGATGGCACATTGCATTCCTTGTCATAAGAGCAATGTTGATTCACATCGCAAATGCGTTATTTAGGAATACTGCGACTCCTTGAAGTACCCAGGACCATCATCCTCTTCGACCGTGGCTTCAAGTTCATAAGCTAATTTTACTATATATTTTGGGTCAACTTGGGAATGAAGCTTCTCTTCTCCACAATTTGCTGCCCAAAAAGTGACGGTGAAATGGAGTTTGTCAACTGAACTTTGTCAACTATACTTTGAATTGATCAAGAAGAACTTGAATATGTGGGGAGATTGTCTACCTCATGTTGAATTCACCCATGACCACGCAATTCATTCAATGGAAAGCAAGAGGCCATTTGAGATGAAGTATGGCTTAAACCCCCGCACGCGACTTGATCTTCTACCACAACCGCTCCAATAACGAACCAACATGGATGCCAGCAAGTGAAGTTTTGTCTCTCCTTATTTTGCATCGATCGTGAGTGACAGAGTAGGCCTACTACGCATAACACACCAGAAGCTCGGACGGGAGAAGTGGCGACGTGGCCCTAGCTTCGTGTAAGTTAACGTTCGATTAAAAATAGAGCATGGCCCTCAGAAAAAAATTGAGCATGGTTGCATGACAAGTTCAGTTCCTCTAAGCCGTCGAGTAAGATGTGTATGTTGGCTTGAGCTGTAATTGTGTAAGGTCTTAGTGACTGCACTGTAAAAGAACAAAATCTAAGTAAAGAGAACAGAGAAGGGGATCGGCACAAGGTCCCAGATCTCTCTTCCCATCATGTCTTCTTCTTCCTTAGAACTCTAACCAAATCTCCCCAAATCTTCCAATATGGCACCAGAGCGGGAAAATCCTGTGTGTTTCTCCTATGAATTGAATATTGGTTGTGGGGCGAAGCTCAATAGGGCCCAGATTTGCTGAGCCGGCTGGCTCTGAAACGTCAGAGCACCAGGTCGTTCCCATCAATCTACAACAGTATTGTGTGTTGGAGCGTACAGAGACTGGTTAGTGTATTGATTCTTGTGGCTGTTGTGGCCAGATCACTCGGTGATCGTTGTGTATGTTTTCTATAGGTTTTGTCCGGTTTTATTTTGTCATTTATTTCCCTGTTTTTCAAATACATGTCTACTTTCCTTGATACATGTTGTACACTTTTTGCATACATGTGAAACAGTTTTTTATATATGTTAACTTTTTCCAAATATGTGACGAACATTTTTTCAAGAACATGTTTGAACATTTTTTTAATACATGTTAAATATTTTAAAAACGCACGTTCAATATATTTTTTGAATTGCACGAAACATTTTTATTAAATTAAGAAACAAGCTTTTAAATTATTCCAAATATATATTTTTTTAAATCGCAAACATGATTTTTAAATAAATGAACATTTCTTTCAAATGTGATAAACATTTTTTTTGAATGGTACATAACATTTTTTTTAAACTACCTGAAAATTTTGCATTGTATACTTTTTCCTGAAATTCATAAATATTTTTAAAACACGTAAACACATTCTTAAAATGATACAAAGATTTTTTTAATGGTATGGAATATTTTATTTCTAAGTAGGATAACATTTGTTTTACATTGTATTAACAACTTTTTAAAATTTTGAAAACATATTTTCGGAATATGTGGAGTGCTATTGACACTTCCTAAAAGTTATGTGAAAACACTGCACGAACTTATTTTAAACACGGCATGAAAGTTTTCAAAATTTAATTAAAAAATTTAACCATTCTATAAATAAAAACTAATAAAGGAAGAAAAGAAAAGAAAAGCTAGGTGGGAAAATGGACAAGAAATAGGAAAACCACAAGAAAAACTAAACTACAAACTACTCCCTCCTCTGGAAATACTTGTCGGAGATTAGAAGAGTAAAATAGAACAAACGAAACAGAAAATTGGATAAGCTGAGTGGCCGTCCGTTGTAGGCGATGCTCCCTTCTAGCGTCAGGGCTATGTGTCCCATGTACTTATTCCTATTAAGAATCACCTACAGCAGGCGGCTATAGGTCAGCCCAACACTGTAACCAAGCAAGAGCCCGGTACCCATGGTGAGTTAGTGACCGAGTAGGCCTACCACCCAGAAAAGGTAATCGGGCGAGAGAAGTAGCGACAAGGCGCTGACTAAGTGCTACAAGGTCAGCAAAGAAAATGAACCAACTTATGGTTGGATGGTTAGCATGACAGTGATATCCCCAGCTCACCATTGTCCAAGTCGTAGACTTGACGCTGGTTTGTATTTTTCTGGATATATTTTAGACGATGTTGTGTTCAGCGGAAGGAGACGTTTTCATCGACTATGAAATCGTCTATGGCATTTATAGGGATGAGTGTATGTGCGTATATACGAGTGTCTGCGTGTGTATTGCGTTTTTATGGAGGGAGTAGTCTGCAGGTAAACAAATCGGTAGCTCAACCGTTTTCAGTGTAACCCTATGCCATTTTACAATATTTCTTCTTCGAGATCGACTTTTTCTTTACAGTACACTTTACATTCGCCTTGTACACGCAGACTTAAAAGGGTTACTTTAACCACACGGCACGTAAGCCATGTGCACGCACGCTGCTAATTATAATCAGCGGTACTAATCCATGCGGTGCTAGGCGTTGGGGCCCCACATGGAGAGGAACATGACGGTGCGCAGCGACTCCTCCTGGGCCGCCGCCCGCCTCCGCCGCTCCTCGGCCGCCTTCCTGGCCAGCGGCGCCTTGGCCCGCGCCGACTCCGCCGGCGCCCTGCCCGCCCTGGCCATGGACTGCTGCTGCGCCTGCGCCTGCGCCCTGTCGGCCTTGCCGGCGGACCTGCCGACGGCGTCCCGCGCGGCCTGCACCGCCCGCGCGCCCACCCGGCTCATCATGTACCTCACGCTCATCCACCGATCGATCGCTCGCTCTTCTTGCCTGCTTTGGCTTGGCTTGGTTGTGGCTTCGTTCGACGTGGATGGAAATGGGGCGCGCCGGCGTTTATATAACGCGGTTAGCGTGTTGGCGTGCATAACGCGGGCTCCGTTCCTGCGGGCACGGTGCACGGTTTTCGTGGTGTCTTCTGGGAAACGGTGGGCGTGCCGCTGACGTTGGGAGGTCTGGAAAATGCCTTGCCTTGTCACAGCTCACCATGTCCTTATCCTAGCACTACTAGTACTACTACCATTTCGACGTCATCCATTACGCGTTTTTGTCACTCGAGGCTTCAACGAGATGGTGCAATGGTCGCTTACTCGCTTTCAATCTCAATCTCAGACGAGTGTAGGGCCAATAGGAAAATGATGATTGGAGTCGGAAGCTTGGTGGACAATGCACAGTGTAGGACCCAGAAAGTGATTCTTAGGTGGATTGCATACATAGTTGTGTTTTTTTGGATGCGTCACTTCGACGGATGATCGAGGTTGCGTTTTGGAACTGGGGTGAATTGTGTTCAGCTGATTACATTTTGACTTCAACAAGGGCCTCTTTGACAAGAGCCTCAAAAAGGCCGAAATAAAATTTGTTTCATTGCTTCACCGACAAAGAATGAATTATTGCGAGAGATTTCAGCCGACAGATTTTTTGTAATAAAATATACAAAAAGAATTCCTTGGAGAAAACTATAATAATGCTAAAATTTTCTTACATATTTTAACCCTCTAAAACTGCTATGAAAATGCTTCGCCTCGTCACATAATCTGAATTGCCGTGCCTCGTCACATCACGGCTCAACATACGATTCAGATTCAGACTAGAGAGGCACCATTATACGCTTCCAACAAGAGAACAATTGCATTGCATTCCATACAAACACTTGCCGATTTTGCGGTTAGTGAATATTGCCGGTATACACAAGGCTACTATTTAAGCTCCAAAATTAACACCACAACAAAGGGGAATAATCACTGGCAGCAGTAGCGAGCATTCTGAAATCTGAAACCATATCGACTAGTAACTCAGCTAAGGTGCGCGATGTCGACCTCGTCAGGTAACTTGAAGGTATCCGCAGCCCCAAACTTCTTCCGCCCCTCCTTCCACTCGTCCTCGTCCTCCAGGCTGTCGCTGTCGTCATTCTCGTGCCCGTGGCTTGACGGGGTCGCAGGCTCCTCGACGCTCTTCGACTTGCAGTGGCCGTTGGCGAGCATGGTGACCTGACGGAGGTGGGAGATCTCGACGACGACAGTCTCATCGTTGCTGGGGAGGGGCTGCTTCCATGGCTCGCCGTCGACCCTCATGAACGTGTGGTCGGCTGCTCCTTTGTGGAACTCAAACCGGATCCTATGAGCCTGGACAGTGAAATTGCCATTGACGTCAGTCAGTCAGCGACCATGAATCTGCAGTGTACCGAGTGGTGAAAGAACCGAGGTATTTCACCTGCGCTAGACGAGTCCCGTGTCCATTAGGGGCCAGCAAAACGAGACCATGCCAGGCATCACGAAAGCCGACAACCTCGATGAGTCCATCATCAACATAAGGTGCAGTCAGGTCCCTCTGCATATATTGCCAGGTAAGCTTGTTAGATTCTGCAGAAGCAAGCCATTAAATATGACAACGAACAAGGCGACTCTGTGCAACAAGGGAACTTGCGTCTTGCTTCTTCCTCGTGCCAGGCGTTCCCCAGGGATTGAATCCTCCCGAGAAACTTGGCAAATTCAGGCAGATAATTGATCGAATACTGAAACAAGAGAAAGTTTGTCGATATTTTTTTTGTCACTGGCTGTAATCCAATTCTTACAAATAATAATATAACCAGAATTTCAAGTATATGCCACCTCAACTAGAAGAAATTAGCAGGTGGCAAATTGATTGCAAGAAACAGGCGCAGACATTTAAGATGTACAAAATGAAAATTGCCTGACCGTACACAAATACTGCTGAAATTGCCTGACTGTACACAAAGACTGCTGATACTGCCAAAAGGCAATAAGGATTTAATTACCTGCTGGGGATTTTAAGCTCTTCCCATTTGCCACCAGGTCTTTTCATGATCCTCACCTTTGCAAGTTGTGAAATGTTCCTGAAAATGCAAGCTCGAAATGTCATATACATGTCTGAGGTCAAGGTACATAAAAGAACTCTTAAAGCTGATGGCGAAGTTATTAGGGTTCTACCTACAGATCTAAATTGATAGATACTTTGATAGCTTTAATAACACATCAAAATGCTAAGAATTGAAAATCAAAGATAATATAAGCAAGATCAGAAGCACAATGGCTGCATTAGCGATAAATTACCTTGAAGAGGAATGGGTTAGAGAAGGAGCAAACCATCCTTGTTTAAGTCCAAGCTTAGCATATGTACCCTGCATACACAAATGCATTGCAAGATTCATCATACACCCATACATCACGCAGGCGGGCTAGCAATTTTGATTTCTGAATCACCAACCAAAGGTAAGGATAAAAGAAAATTGTTTCCCACACACACTAAAAAAATACCTGATTCGTTAGCTGGTTTTTGAACTTCTCTGGATTTTTCTTCCTTTCAGAGTGGAACCCATACGACACTTGAGCATCCATTCCTGCAGTGTATAAAATCATGGTCATGTTCATAATTTCTTGCATGATTCAAAATCAGGACACGATTACATATTAATAGAAAATGTATCCCATAATTAGACACTGAGACATGTACTATGGTAGTGACAAATATAGTTGTGAAAAATGTTTATCATCTGAAATGGAACGCAGCCTTTGTCTGAAATATAAGCTAAGCAGTAAGCAGAGCAACTCTTACCCATACTGAAGTAATTCCAAAATCCTCCACGGAATGTGTGGTAACCCTCCTGAACAAAGACATAATTGGTTAACAAACTCATGACATTTCCACTTTTCAGTGTATAAATGGCATTTATAAGTGATACTCCATAGTTACTATTAATTACATTAGTAATCGAAGGATTACAATAAATGGTAGCAGCAGAAATATGTCCTACCACATTGAGCTCATCGGAGCCAGTTACACGGTGGAACGCATGCAGTGAATGAGGCAGCTCTAAGGGAGCAATAGGATCACATGGACCTTCCTGTGGAACTCGCATCCTCATGATGATATGCCAACTGAAACAGTAAAGTGCATCTAGATTGAGTTTTTCTGTCATAAGCAGAACAGAGGACATGTTTTACTAATAAATTAAACTGACTGGGGCAACAACTGGAATAGAGAAATAGTTCATTGGACTGAGGTATGTGAAAAAATTGTTGGTGCCAAAATGTGCACGTTAATCAGAATAGTGGGGATTAATAAAACTTATTTTCTTTTCAGAAGCACGTTATAGGTGAGACAATACCTATCAATGCTCATTTCTCTTGCTCCTTTTACTAGCCCAAGGAATGATTTCACTGCGTCTGGGTCAGTAGCTGGGTTCTTCTTTCCCTGCAGTTCAAGTTAAAATGAATATTAGAAACATAATTCCTTGGTGAACTAAGGAAACAAAGTATAGAAAATTTAGGCCTTGCACCATACACAGACCAGGTAAAAAGAAACATGTCAAAGGAAACTGAAGAAATAAAAAATAAACGTGTTCATTAAAATGAAAAAAGTTGCATTCCTCATGGAACAGCCAAACAAGATAATTAACTTGTGGTACTGGTATGTTCTTTCGTTTGTCGGGAACACATAAATGTTTCAGTAACAGCAAACATGAAGTACAGAAAGAGACGTATTCATCACACATTAAGAGAATATGTGCTTGTAAGTTATAACAAACAATAGGCACTAGCATTACCCATCCGAATGAAAAAGGAAGGTTGTTTCCGGTTCCCAGAGGCACAGTAGCAACAGGGGGTGAGTGCATAAGCTTCAGATCACTAACTACTCCAAGCAGCCAACTTGCGGTGCCATCACCACCAGCAACCTGTTTGAAAGCTCCTTAGTCCAGACAAAGAAACAGGACATTCTTTTGTACATTATTAAGATTATGAAGGTAGGACACTCACAATTAGTCTCAGGCTCTTCTCAATTTGAATAGCAAGAAGGTCACCGTTAGACTTTAGCCTTTGAAAGTTGGCATACAACCTGTGCAGCACCTTGTCAGGGGACTCTTCAGAGAGATCAAAAACCTGTGAAAAGGTGAATGATGTAAATCTCCCCAGCAATCAGAACATGATTTAAAGAGCTATTGTGGATCAAGGGATAAAGGGAATGCACTGTTTCAGCATCACAGCTACTGCAACTGCTAGGCCGGGTACCTGTGCTTCATTGAGAACTTCCCGGTATGATTTGATCAAACCACTTCCAAGTTGGCCACCGCTTCTAGAGTTGATGAAGACTACCACGGGACAAGATGGTGCATTATCAACGATGACTGGTTCGGAGTCCGGCTTTAGTATGTAGTCTGGAATGCGGTAGTCTGACAGCGGCCCGCATGACTTGCTGCCAGAACCGTTAGTGCTAATCGCACATCCGTCCATCCTGCAGTCCATCCTGCACATCATGGTAGACAATTTTAGTTTACACACCTTATGAACACTCTCTAGACCAGTAATCTACCACTCGTTCTACAAGTGTGATTGGGGGAAGTTGAAAATTTGAAGTGGTGGCTTAAAAGTAGTATCTTTTAGAGCCAAAGTACCATAGCCATCCCCATTAATGAACTGCAACGCCTAAGTCATTCTCCAATAAAAGCATGCTAGTAGCAGTTCATTGAGATTCTTGATGCAAAGCCAGTAAGTGTAATTGCCTGACAGGAGATATTTCTAGACTGGAAAATGAACGAAACAGAGCTCACATCGCATTTACCAACCACAAATTGTGGGCGCATTTGGTACAAAAAATTATCTCCATACCATGTCGAAAAGATTTTAACTGGAAAATCATTTAAAGCGAGGATGGCATGGGGCCTGGTGCCACACATGGAAATGACACCTGGATGGTATTTTCGAACTCATCGATCTTTACAACTATACCAAAGCAGTATCGCCAAACAAAAATAACACGCATATCCTTGCGCATCCCATGACTGCACAAAATTCCCGTTACCATCTTCGGAAAACAGCGCTGTGTGCCAGCGAACCATGAAGCAGAATAAAGTATGGCACAAAAAGCGGATGCAGAACTTGAAACAACTAAACAAGACGCTGCTTCCTCCCAAGGATATTATACTAGTCTCGAAATTATATCCAGTACTGCAGAAGAAGAATCGGAAGTGAATTGCTTTGCGACGGTGCTACCAGTTCATCTTGGGAGGAGCAATGCGACACGCCCACAGCCGCCCACAGTTCCTTCGACGAACCATTGGCGCTAACCGCGGAAAGAAGCAGGCAAGCCATGTGTCGTGCCGTGTAGAAAATAAAAGGCCCGGCGACTGAAACCCCTGCCCAGAGGAAGAACCAGATCCCCAACCCTCGGCAACACGGCAACACCCATCGGGAATCAGGCCAACGCCCATGAAGTAACCGCCGCGCGTGGATCTAGAGGGGGAGAGACAGATGCAGCGAGCACCGACAGCAGAGACATGGATCGAATTCCGGTGACCGGAATGCGGGGTGAAACGATGGCCCAAGAAAAGAAAAGAAAAGAAAATATCTCCAGGCAAAAGATCCCCTCACAAGATTCAGAACGGTCGGTGGCCGGCCGTGGATCTTTACCTGGACTGCCCGGCGGGTTCGGAAAGGTCGGGGGAGGCTCGGCGCGTCCGGCGGATTCGGTGGATGGACTGGCCGGAGACCGAGGAGGGAGGAGTTGGCGGAGATTCTTGGTGGGAGCGGGGGTACTAATAGGGGAGGGGGGCGAGTGGATTCGGGGTTGGGGCTTTCCTTCCCCGGGGTGGTGGTGGCGAGCGCCGAGCGGGCGGGCGAGGACGGCGAGGAAAGCGCAGAGGAAAGCGACCCCCGGCCCTGGCCTGCGGTTCATCATGGAGTGGGGAGGCGGGCGTCAGCAGTTTGTCCAAGTCCGCAACGTCCCACTGGCGTCCGCGGTGGCAGCGGCGTGACCCGCCGCGCTTGACTTTTCCTTTCCTTTTGTTTTGTTTTCTTTCCTTTTCTTATTAGTTTGTTTAGGATGAGTAAACCATATGAAAGTAATTATTAGAAGGAGAAAAGAACATAGTAAAAGGTAGTATATAAAGCCGTAAGAAATATTAATTGAAGTTCTTTTTTCCTTTTTGAGTGAGTTGTAGTAAATGTAGTTCTCTGCTTTGGTGTAAGTTTTTTGCAAATTGTATGAAAGGCATGTCTGTGTGTGATTTTTTTGGAAAGGATAAAACCTATTACTCCCTCCGTTCCTAAATACTCCCTCCATCCTGAAATGCTTGTCGGAGAAATGGATGTATCTAGATGTATTTTAGTTCTAGATACATCCAATTTTATCCATTTATGTGACAAATAATTCCGGACGGAGGGAGTATTTGTTTTTTTAGAGATTTCAAAAAGACCAGCACATACGGATGTATATAGACATACTTGAGTGTAGATTCACTCATTTTACTCCGTATGTAGTCACTTGTTTAAATATCTAGAAAGACAAATATTTAAGAATGGAGGGTATATAAAAGTTCATCGCAAAGTATGAAGCATCTCAAACATAATAAAAGTTACATCAAGATTTTGAGACCACTCCCTCGTAAAAAAAAAAGGATTTTGAGACCACCAAACGACCACTATTGCCATCCAAACGAGTCGACGACATGCCGCTGTCACCGCTCCACTATCGAAGCCGGCTTAACCTTGATGAACTAATAACAATAGAAAATATGGTCCACTTGATGTCAGTCAACTTGCCACCTGGCTTGGTCAAGCATATATCCCACCGTGAATCACTTTACGATCCAAATGTGCATTTTCGGAATTCCATGACCCATTTAACAAACCTCAACTATTTTTCAAAAATGCTAAATTAAACCTCAAATACTTTTAAAACATATATTGCATTTTACTCGATCTTTTTGCAAATGTGAGATGTGGGTTCATTGTCTTTGTGCGAATGCTCTACTATGTCCTTCCTATGCTTTTTGATTATTATTTTTTTGCAAATGTGATGTTTTTTTTTTGTATTAAAAGAAAACCTGCCGGATTTAATCTCAAGTTGTCAACTGCGACACTTGGTCCGGTCTACGCAGTGGCGATTTTATGTGTAAGTTGTGGGGTCACACATTTTATGCAAATGTGAGAGTGGTTTTCTTTTTATTGCAAGCCTAGTTGTACTCATATTTATGCAAAAAAATTATGGCATTTTAAAGAGGTTAGTGCATTTGAACCCACAGCTTTCTGGTGCTGGCACTGCCGCTGGCTACGATAGTGGTACTGGCACGTTCAACTTCAAAAAGAAAAAACTTCAACTCCACACGGGCCCAACGTCAAAGATAGGGATGCTCCTACCAGGCTAAGGCCAACTCCACCGCGCGACCCCTTTCTGTCCGGTCCTGTCTGTTTAGGATAAAAGGTCAAACCAGGCGGCCCAGCGCGTGGGAGCAAACGGGCTTTTGTCCTTTTGTGTCCGCTTTCGGCCCATCGTGGCTCAAGTTTGCGCCGCTTTTAGGGTGAAATGGACACCACACGGACGCGCCGGCCGTCTGCGCGTGTCCTCCCCTGGCCCGCCCGTCGGTGGCACAGGACGGGCATTTTTTCTATCCGCCCCCTCCCTCCTTACGGCCGCACCCCACTCCACTCTTCCCCACTCTTCCCCTCGCCGCCGCCGCTGCCATTGCAGCCATGCAGCTCGGACGCGCGCTCGCCCTGTTGGGGAACGTAGTAATTTCAAAATTTTCCTACGCACACACAGGACCATGGTGATGGCATAGCAACGAGAGGGGAGAGTGTCGTCATCCACGCACTCGTGAGACCGAAGCGAAGCGTTATAACAACGCGGTTGATGTAGTCGTCGTCTTCACGATCCGACCGATCCAAGTACCGAACGACGGCACCTCCGTGTTCAAAGACTGCGTTCATTTCGATGACGATCCCGGGCTCCGATCCAAAGAAAGCGTCGGGGATGAGTTCCGTCAAGACGACGGCGTGGTGGCGATGATGATGCTCCACCGACGCAGGCTTCGCCTAAGCTCATGACGATATGACTTCTCCGGTAGCAGGGCTTCACCTAAACTCATGACGATATGACCGAGGTGGAATATGGTGGAGGGGGGGGGCACCAGACACGGCTAAGGAACGATCCGTAGATCAACTTGTGTGTCATGGGGTGCCCCCCTGCCCCCGTATATAAAGGAGCAAGGGGGGGTGCAGCCGGCCCTAGGGGAGGCGCACCTGGAGGAGTCCTACTCCCACCGGGAGTAGGACTCCCCCCCCTTTCCTAGTTGGATTAGGATTGGGGAGGGGGAAAAGGGAAGGCGCCCCCCCTCTCCTTGTCCTATTCGGACTAGAGGGGGAGGGGGGCGCTTGGCCTGCCCTGGCCGGCCCTTCATCTTCTCCCTATGGCCCATCAAGGCCCATTGACCCCCCCGGGGGGTTCCGGTAACCCCGATGTTCCGTAACTTCTGTTTTCATCGGAACCTTCCGAAGTCCAAACATAGGCTTCCAATATATCAATCTTTATGTCTCGACCATTTCGAGACTCCTCGTCATGTCCGTGATCATATCCGGGACTCCGAACAACCTTCGGTACATCAAAACTTATAAACTCATTATGAATTGCCATCGAAACGTTAAGCGTGCGGACCCTACGGGTTCGAGAACTATGTAGACATGACCTAGAACCATTCTCGGTCAATAACCAATAGCGGAACCTGGATGCCCATATTGGTTCCTACATATTCTACGAAAATCTTTATCGGTCAAACCGCATAACAACATACGTTGTTCCCTTTGTCATCGGTATGTTACTTACCCGAGATTCGATCGACGGTATCCAATACCTAGTTCAATCTCGTTACTAGTAAGTCTCTTTACTCGTTCTGTAATACATCATCTCACAACTAACTCATTAGTTGTAATGCTTGCAAGGCTTATGTGATGTGTATTACCGAGAAGACCCAGAGATACCTCTCCGACAATCGGAGTGACAAAACCTAATCTCGAAATACGCCAACCCAACAAGTACTTTTGGAGACACCTGTAGTACTCCTTTATGATCACCCGATTACGTTGTGACGTTTGGTAGTACCCAAAGTGTTCCTCCCAAACGGAGTTGCATAATCTCATAGTTACAGGAACATGTATAAGTCATGAAGAAAGCAATAGCAATATACTAAACGATCAAGTGCTAAGCTAACGGAATAGGTCATGTCAATCACATCATTCTTCTAATGAGGTGATCCCATTAATCAAATGACAACACATGTCTATGGTTAGGAAACACAACCATCTTTGATTAATGAGCTAGTCTAGTAGAGGCTTACTAGTGACTATCATTTTTGTCTATGTATTCACACATGTATTATGTTTCCGGTTAATACAATTCTAGCATGAATAATAAACATTTATCATGATATAAGGAAATAAATAATAACTTTATTATTGCCTCTAGGGCATATTTCCTTGATCTCCCACTTGCACTAGAGTCAATAATCTAGATTACACAAGAATGATTCTAACACCCATGGAGTCTTGGTGCTGATCATGTTTTGCTCGTGGAAGAGGCTTAGTCAACGGTCCGCAACATTCAGATCCGTATGTATTTTGCAAATCTCTATGTCTCCCACTTGGACTTGGTCCCGAATGGAATTGAAGCGTCTCTTGATATGTTTGGTCCTCTTGTGAAATCTGGATTCCTTTGCCAAGGCAATTGCACCAAGATTGTTACGTAAGATCTTCATTGGTCCCGATGCACTAGGTATGACACCTAGATCGGAAATGAACTCTTTCATCCAGACTCCTTCATTTGCTGCTTCCGAAGCAGCTATGTACTCCGCTTCACATGTAGATCCCGCCACGACGCTTTGTTTAGAACTGCACCAATTGACAGCTCCACCGTTTAACAAAAACACGTATCCGGTTTGCGATTTAGAATCGTCGGATCGATTGTCAAAGCTTGCATCGACGTAACCATTTACGACTAGCTCTTTGTCACCTCCATATACGAGAAACATATCCTTAGTCCTTTTCGTGTATTTCAGGATGTTCTTGACCGCTGTCCGATGATCCACTCTGGATTACTTTGGTACCTTCCCGCCAAGCTTACAGCTAAGCATACGTCAGTCTGGTACACAACATTGCATACATGATAGAGCCTATGGCTGAAGCATAGGGAACATCTTTCATTTTCTCTCTATCTTCTGCTTTGTGGTCGGGCATTGAGTCCGACTCAATCTTACACCTTATGTACAGGTAAAAAACCTTTCTTTGCACGATCCATTTTGAACTTCTTCAAAACTTTATCAAGGTATGTGTTTTGTGAAAGTCCAATTAAGCGTCTTGATCTATCTCTATAGATCTTGATGCCCAATATGTAAGCAGCTTCACCGAGGTCTTTCATTGAAAACTTTTGTTCAAGTATCCTTTTATGCTATCCAGAAATTCTATATCATTTCCAATCAATAATATGTCGTCTACATATAATATCGAAATGCTCTGAGCTCCCACTCACTTTCTTGTAAATACAGGCTTCTCCAAAAGTGTATAAAACCATATGCTTTGATCACACTATCAAAGCGTTTATTCCAACTCGAGAGGCTTGCACTGACCATAAATTGATCGTTGGAGCTTGCACACTTTGTTAGCGCCCTTTGGATCAACAAAACCTTCTGGTTGCATCATATACAACTCTTCTTCTAGAAATCCATTCAAGAATGCAGTTTTACATCCATTTGCCAAATTTCATAATCATAAAATGCGGCAATTGCTAACATGATTCTGGACAGACTTAAGCATCGCTACGGGTGAGAAAGTCTCATCGTAGTCAACCCCTTGAACTTGTCGAAAACCTTTTGCAACAAGTCGAGCTTTATAGGCGATTACATTACCATCGGCGTCAGTCTTCTTCTTAAAGATCCATTTATTCTCAATGGCTTGCCGATCATCGGCAAGTCAACCAAAGTCCATACTTTGTTTTCATACATGGATCCCATCTCAGATTTCATGGCTTCCAGCCATTTCATGGAATCTGGGCTCACCATCGCTTCTTCATAGTTTGTAGGTTCGCCATGGTCAAGTAACATGACTTCCGAATAGGATTACCGTACCACTCACAGTGCGTATTTTACTCTGGTTGACCTCTGAAGTTCAAGAGCAACTTGATCTGAAGTTTCATGATCAATATCATTAGTTTCCTCACTAATTGGTGTAGTTGTCACGAGAACCATTTCTTGTGATGAATTACCTTCCAATAAGGGAGCAGATCTGATTATCTCATCAAGTTCTACTTTCCTCCCACTCACTTCTTTCGAGAGATACTCCTTCTCTAGAAAGGATCCGAACTTAGCAACGAAAATCTTGCCTTCAGATCTGTGATAGAAGGTGTAACCAACAGTCTCCTTTGGGTATCCTATGAAGACACATTTTTCCGATTTGGGTTCGAGCTTATCTGGTTGAAGTTTCTTCACATAAGCATCGCAGCCCCAAATTTTAAGAAACGACAACTTTGGTTTCTTGCCAAACCATAGTTCATACGGTGTCATCTCAACGGATTTAGATGGTGCCCTATTTAACGTGAATGCGGCCGTCTCTAAAGCATATCCCCAAAAGCGATAGCGGTAAATCAGTAAGAGACATCATAGATCGCACCATATCAAGTAAAGTACGATTCTGACGTTCGGACACACTATTTCTCCGTGGTGTTCGGGTGGCGTGAGTTGCGAAACTATTCCACATTGTTTTAAATGTAAACCAAACTCATAACTCAAATATTCTCCTCCACGATCAGATCGTAGAAACTTTATTTTCTTGTTACGATGATTTTCCACTTCACTCTGAAATTCCTTGAACTTTTCAAATGTTTCAGATTTGTGTTTCATTAAGTAGATATACCCATATCTGCTCAAATCATCTGTGAAGGTGAGAAAATAACGATACCCGCCAGCGATGCCTCAATATTCATTGGACCACAAACATCGGTATGTATGATTTCCAACAAATCAGTTGCTTTCGCTCCATAGTTCCGGAGAACGGCGTTTTGGTCATCTTGCCCATGAGGCACGGTTCGCAAGTACCAAGTGATTCATAATCAAGTGATTCCAGAAGCCCATCAGTATGGAGTTTCTTCATGCGTTTTACACCGATATGACCTAAACGGCAGTGCCACAAATAAGTTGCATTATCATTATCAACTCTGCATTTTTTTGGTTTCAACATTAGGAATATGTGTATTACTACTATCGAGATTCAATAAAAATAGACCATTCTTCAAGGGTGCGTGACCATAAAAGATATTACTCATATAAATAGAACAACCATTATTCTCTGATTTAAATGAATAACCGTCTCGCATCAAACAAGATCCAGATATAATGTTCATGCTCAACGCTGGCACCAAATAACAATTATTTAGGTCTAAAACTAATCCCGAAGGTAGATGTAGAGGTAGCGTGCCGACCGCGATCACATTGACCTTGGAACCGTTTCCCATGCGCATCGTCACCTCGTCCTTTGCGATTGCTCGTTTATTACGTAGTCCCTGTTTTGAGTTGCAAATATTAGCAGCAGAACCCGTATCAAATACCAGTGCTACTACGAGCTCTAGTAAGGTACACATCAATAACATGTATATCACATATACCTTTGTTCACCTTGCCATCCTTCTTATCCGCCAAATACTTGGGGCAGTTCCGCTTCCAGTGTCGATGCGCTTGCGGTAAAACACTCGATTTCAGGCTTAGGTCCAGACTTGGGTTTCTTCTCTTGAGCAGCAACTTTCTTGCTGTTCTTTTGAAGTTTCCTTCTTCTTTCCTTTGCCCTTTTCTTGAAACTAGTGGTCTTGTTGACCATCAACACTTGATGCTCTTTTTGATTTCTACCTCCGCGGCTTTCGGCATTGCGAAGAGCTCGGAATTGTTTTGGTCATCCCTTGCATATTATAGTTCATCACGAAGCTCTTGTAGCATGGTGGCGGTGATTGGAGAATTACATCAATGACACTATCATCCGAAAGAGTAACTCCCGGTTGAATCAAGTGATTATTATACCCGGACATTTTGAGTATATGTTCACCGACGTAACTATTCTCCTCCATCTTGCAGCTATAGAACTTATTGGAGACTTCATATCTCTCAATCCGGGCATTTGCTTGAAATATTAACTTCAACTCCTGGAACATCTCATATGCTCCATGACGTTCAAAACGTCGTTGAAGACCCGGTCCTAAGCCGTAAAGCATGGCACACTGAACTATCGAGTAGTCATCAGCTTTGCTCGCGCGACGTTCACAACTTCTCGCGCAGCTCTCGCAGCAGGCTGGCACCCAGCGGTGCTTCCGGGACGTAATTCTTCTGTGTAGCAATGAGGATAATCCTCAAGTTACGGACCCAGTCCGTGTAATTGCTACCATCATCTTTCAACTTTGCTTTCTCAAGGAACGCATTAAAATTCAACGGAACAACAACACGAGCCATCTATCTACAGTAAACATAGACAAGCAAAAAATACTATCAGGTACTAAGTTCATGATAAATTTAAGTTTAATTAATCATATTAAAAACTCTCACTTAGACAGACATCTCTCTAGTCATCCAAGTGATTACGTGATCCAAATCAACTAAACCATGTCCGATCATCACGTGAGATGGAGTAGTTTCAATGGTGAACATCACTATGTTGATCATATCTACTATATGATTCACGCTCGACCTTCGGTCTCCGTGTTCCGAGGCCATATCTCATTATATGCTAGGCTCGTCAAGTTTAACTTTGAGTATTCAGCGTGTGCAACTGTTTTGCACCGTTGTAGATGGACGAGAACTTATCACACCCGATCATCACGTGGTGTCTGGGTACTACGAACTTTGGCAACGGTGCATACTCGGGGAGAACACTTCTTGATAATTTTAGTGAGAGATCATCTTATAATGCTACCGTCAATCAAAGCAAGATAAGATGCATAAAGGATAAACATCACATGCAATCAATATAAGTGATATGATATGGCCATCATCATCTTGTGCTTGTGATCTTCATCTCAAGCACCGTCGTGATCACCATCGTCACCGTAGCGACACCTTGATCTCCATCGTAGCATCGTTGTCGTTTCGCCATCATTGCTTCTACGACTATCGCTACCGCTTAGTGATAAAGTAAAGCAATTACAGGCGTTTGCATTTCATACAATAAAGCGACAACCATATGGCTCCTGCCGATTGCCGATAACTCGGTTACAAAACATGATCATCTCATACAATAAAATATAGCATCACGTCTTGACCATATCACATCACAACATGCCCTGTAAAAACAAGTTAGGCGTCCTCTACTTTGTTGTTGCAAGTTTTACGTGGCTGCTACGGGCTGAGCAAGAACCGTTCTTACCTACGCATCAAAACCACAGCGATGCCCGTCAAATAGACTCCGTTTAACCTTCTCAAGGACCGGGCGTAGCCTTTTCAGTTCAACTAAAGTGAGAGAGGCGGACACCCGCCAGCCACCTTTAAGCACGAGTGCTCGTAGCAGTGAAACCAGTCTCGCGTAAGCGTCTGGCGTAATGTCGGTCCGGGCCGCTTCATCTCACAATACCGCTGAACCAAAGTATGACATGCTGGTAGGCGGTATGACTTGTATCGCCCACAACTCACTTGTGTTCTACTCGTGCATATGACATCAACGCATAAAACCAGGCTCGGATGCCTTTGTTGGGGAGCGTAGTAATTTCAAAATTTTCCCTCGCACACGGGACCATGGTGATGACATAGCAACGAGAGGGAGAGTGTCCGTCCACCCTCGTGAGACCGAAAGCGGAAGCGTTATAACAACGCGGTTGATGTAGTCGACGTCTTCACGATCCGACCATTCCAAGTACGAACGTCACGGCACCTCCGTGTTCGACACGCTCAGCTCGATGGCGATCCCGGGCTCCGATCCAAAGAAAGCGTCGGGGATGAGTTCCGTCGGCCTGACGGCGTGGTGGCGATGATGATGCTCCACCGACGCAGGGCTTCGCCTAAGCTCGCTGACGATATGACTTCTCCGGTAGCGAGGGCTTCACCTAAACTCCATGACGATATGACCGAGGTGGAATATGGTGGAGGGGGCACCGCTGCGGCTAAGGAACGATCCGTAGATCAACTTGTGTGTCATGGGGTGCCCCTGCCCCGTATATAAAGGAGCAAGGGGGGTGGTGCGGCCGGCCCTAGGGGAGGCGCGCCTGGAGGAGTCCTACTCCCACCGGGAGTAGGACTCCCCCCCCCCGTTCCTAGTTGGATTAGGATTGGGGAGGGGCAAAGGGAAGGGGGCGCCGCCCCCCCTCTCCGTGTCCTATTCGGTCTAGAGGGGAGGGGGCGCCTGACCCTGGCCGGCCCTTTCCTCTTCTCCCTATGGCCTATCAAGGCCCATTGACCCCGGGGTTCGGTAACCCCGGTGTTCCGGTAACTTCCTGTTTTCATCCGGAACCTGTCCGAAGTCCAAACAGAGGCTTCCAATATATCAATCTTTATGTCTCGACCATTTCGAGACTCCTCGTCATGTCCATGATCATATCCGGGACTCCGAACAACCTTCGGTACATCAAAACTTATAAACTCATTATGAGCGCCATCGAAGCGTTAAGCGTGCGGACCCTACGGGTTCGAGAACTATGTAGACATGACCTAGAACCATTCTCGGTCAATAACCAATAGCGGAACACGGATGCCCATATTGGTTCCTACATATTCTCTGAAGATCTTTATCGGTCAAACCGCATAACAACATACGTTGTTCCCTTTGTCATCGGTATGTTACTTACCCGAGATTCGATCGTCGGTATCCAATACCTAGTTCAATCTCGTTCTTGGTAAGTCTCTTTACTCGTTCCGTAATACATCATCTCACAACTAACTCATTAGTTGTAATGCTTGCAAGGCTTATGTGATGTGTATTACCGAGAAGGCCCAGAGATACCTCTCAGGCAATCGGAGTGACAAAACCTAATCTCGAAATACGCCAACCCAACAAGTACTTTTGGAGACACCTGTAGTACTCCTTTATGATCACCCGATTACGTTGTGACGTTTGGTAGTACCAAAGTGTTCCTCCGGTGGCGGGAGTTGCATAATCTCATAGTTACAGGAACATGTATAAGTCATGAAGAAAGCAATAGCAATATACTAAGCGATCAAGTGCTAAGCTAACGGAATAGGTCATGTCAATCACATCATTCTTCTAATGAGGTGATCCCATTAATCAAATGACAACACATGTCTATGGTTAGGAAACACAACCATCTTTGATTAATGAGCTAGTCTAGTAGAGGCTTACTAGTGACTATCATTTTTGTCTATGTATTCACACATGTATTATGTTTCCGGTTAATACAATTCTAGCATGAATAATAAACATTTATCATGATATAAGGAAATAAATAATAACTTTATTATTGCCTCTAGGGCATATTTCCTTCACGCCCATCCCCTTCCCCTCGGCGCCGCCGAGCTACCCAACCACGGCCACCTGGTTTGCGCACCCGCCGGCCGGATTTGGGGCGGATCCGGTCGGTCTTGAGCTCGCCCGGCTGTGGGAGGCCGGGCCGCGCCATGGACTGGCCGGGCACCTCGCCGGAAGGCCCTGGCAGGGCCGCAAGGCCACATGCAGGCAATGGCTCCTCCTCTAGCCGCTCGGATCTGCACCGTCGGTGGTCCGCCGACAGATACACGAATGGCGGTCGGCCGGGCTCGGTGCTTGCCCAAAAGCTCGCCGGTGCACTGTTGCCACTCATTAAGTGCGACCACTGCCCAAGGATGGTCGTGCGCCGCGTGTCTACAACGCCGGAACATCCCGGATGGGTGTTCATCAAGTGCTTAAACGATGGGGTATGTGCTCTTTTTAGCTTCGGTTTGTGCTCTCGGATTAGACTAGTTGTGCTAACTTCAAATTTTATTGTGTAGAATGGATGCAAGTTTTGGTACTGGAAGAAGAGAACATTGATATATTGATAAAGCGAAATTTAGTACATGTTCGTGCACTTTTAGCTAGCATAGAGGCTGTAGATGAGACAAGTGCACTTGTTGCTAGATTAGAGGCTAGGCACGAGACTAGGTGTGAGGAAGCAACATCGACTTCTGGTTTAAAGAAGAAAGGATGGTGCAACGTCGAGCCTCCTCCACAGATCAACAATGAGTGCATCGAGAAGGCCCTAACCCAACTCAAGGGAGTAGTTATGGAAGTTGGGTATCTTCTTAAATGTATTCTTTTGGTTCTTGTTTTCTTTGGCCTTGCTTTACTAATCAAAATGTGATGATGTATTGTCATGTATCAAAAATAAATGATAAAAAAAAAGATAAGGACTTGCAAAGAAATGTGCACGCGGACAGGATGGGGCGGGATCGTCCAAATGCTGGTAGCGCAGCCATAAATGTCCAAGGCGAACTCGAACACAATTGCGTTCTCACGAAGCAGACGAGAATCTGAGCAAGCAAACATCTGTTTGGGGTCGTTGGGTGGAGTTGGCCTAAATAACCACCCTACCGAATCCAGAAGCGAGGACGAGTAGGCGGAAACTCATGCGCGCAAACGCAACGACCGATGCATGACAAGCGCAGCCGTGGAATTAGTAGGCGCACCGCACCAGCTACTACGTACTATGGTTGACTCCGACCAGAAACACCGCACCGCCGTCGCCGCGCCGCTGCCGGGCTGATTAGTAGCAGGACGACCACCGCACCACCCCTTCCTTCCCTCACTCACGGAGCGTGCAGTGGCAAGTGGGCCGACGGTTCAAACGCCCCGAGGACGCGCGGGCGCGGGGTGAAAAAACGTGCTCCGGTGCGCGCGTTCGTTCGCGTGGAATCTCTCACCGTTCGCCCCGTGCGTTCTGCCGTCTCGCGTACGCATTGAGTACTAGTAGTACTTCCGTTGGCTGCCCCGGCGTTCCGGTCAGGTATCTCCACAGGTTTGTTCACGCGGGCGCGTGCAATTACAGCACAGCAGCGCGACTGCGGCTGCGGCTGCGGCTGCGTGCGTAGGCGGGCAGCGATCGGCGACTAGAAATGGAAACGGGAACGGTGGGGTGGATAGGTACGTATTTCGGGGTAGCGACAGCTCTACGATGCTTAGCCGCGTTAATAAGCTCTGAGCAAGCCTACGGTCCATCACGGATAATGTACTTGTGGCTTTTGAAAGCACGCATGCGATGAGGAGAAGAAAAAAAGAAAAAAATTATTCATGTGCAGTTAAGTTAGACATGATAAAGGCTTATGATCGAGTGAAGTGGCATTATTTGGAAGCAATCATGTTGAAAATTGGCTTCAGTACAAATTTTGTGCGGTTGATTATGAAGTGTGTCTCATCGGTGAGATACACAGTTCGTGTCAATGGCGAGTTGTTGCCTTATTTCACCCCCTCAAGGGGCTTTCGGCAGGGGGACCTAGTTCCGCCCTTCTTGTTTCTTCCCTGTGCGGAAGGGCTAACATCTTTGCTGAAGTTCTATGGAGGAGTCCACATTGACAGAGGCCTTACAGAGCTCCGTGGGTCAACCATTTTTTGTTCGCCGATGATTGCTTAGTCTTTATCAGCGCAACGACAGAAAGTGCAGATAGATTAAATAGAATTTTACTCATCTATGCTTCTTGCTAGGGGCAGTCAGTCAATTACGATAAGAGTGTTGTTTTCTTTTCTCCTAATACGCCTGCTAACAAAAGAGACAAACTCAAGCAAATTCTGGGCGTATTGGTGGAAGCTTTCAGTGACAGATACTTGGGTCTCCCAACCGCGGTCGGGAGGATCACCAGTGGTACGTTTGATCATATCGGGGAAAGCTCATGTAGCAAAATGAATGGATGGGCGGAACGGTTGCTAGCTTGTGCAGGCAGAGAGATCCTTATAAAATCAGTTATCCAGGCCATTCCTACTTTTAGCATGAGTTGTTTCCGGTTGACAAAGAAGGTATGCAAAAAGTTGACGTCTTGCATGGCGAAATTCTGGTGGAGTGGATCCCTTGATAGACGATCTATGCAATGGATATCATGGGACAGTCTCACATCCCCAAAAGTTAACAGTGGTATGGGTTTTCGAGATCTACCATTGTTTAACTTGGCATTACTTGGGAAGCATGGTTGGAGGTTCATTACAAACCCGGACTCCCTGTGCACCCGCGCTATGAAGGGTCGCTATTTTCCTGATGGAGAGTTCACGGATGCCGTGGTGTCGCGCTCGTCTTCGGCTATGTGGTGGGCTATTGTTGCAGGCCGTGAAGCTCTCCAGGAAGGACTTGTGAAGCGTGTGGGGACGGGTACTACCATCTCCATATGGGAAGACAAATGGATTCCGGGATTGTCAACTCTTCAACCAACAGTTATACCAGGGGGAACTACTCTTGCCTGGGTGAGTGAACTCATAGATGAAGAGAACTGGACCTGGAAGAGGGACTTGATTCGGGAAGTATTTATTCCCCCGGAAGCGGAAGCTATACTAAATATACCATTTCGTCATGACGGCGGGGAGGATTTTCTTGCTTGGGCCTATGAAGTTAATGGCAACTATTCTGTCAAATCTGCGTACCATGCTCTCGTGACTCGCAAAGAGCGTGCAGCTCTAGAGGAAGGGGCGGCTACAGGCACCTCACAGACTGATGGACAGATGTGGAAGCGATTATAGAGGCTTAAGGTGTTGCCAAAAGTGTACGTATTCTGGTGGCGAGTTGTGAGACCGATTCTGCCAGAGAAATGCACTCTTCGGCATAGACATATACAACCACTTGGTAGATGCAAAGTGTGTTTGGCAATGGATGAGGATTTGATGCACGCTTTAGTGCATTGCACTCATGCGAAGATGTTTTGGGAAGATGGCCTCCGTCCAAATGGAAACACACGTGGAAACACAACACGGTTGTGCGTGCTTGCGTCACACCCTTCATCGCGCGGCTGCGCCTTGACCGCGGGTCTTCGTGGTCGGACGCGCATTGATAATCCCAGAAACCTACAGTCTCACCGGGACGAGTAAATTGCTCAAAACCACCATATTTGTGGCCAGGGTACCTCAAAACTATCTTTTTTTTGCCAAAAATCACGAAAGACCACCGCTTCTGTGGCAAGTGAATAACATGACGCACTCAACGAGCTATGAGACGTGACTAAGTGAAAATCCGACATTTTCGGGCCCATCTATCGGAACCGCGTGGCCATGGCAAACGGTAGAGGCCAGACGGCCGTTACCACCGCTTGTTAAGTCCTCGTCGCGCGCGGGAGGGCATTTCATCCAACAGCTCTCTCCTCTGCTCGTTCCCCTCGTGTGCCGCAGTTGCTGCCGCCGCCATCCGCCGCCGCAACTAGCTTTGCACCGCCGACGGGAGGGCGACATGGTTTCCTGGGATGATGATTCTGACTCATCGTCTGCCGATGATTTTGTGACAAGCCAGGTTAGCATCTGCTCCTTTCAACCACGTCTAGGGTTAGGGTTCGAGGGACAAAGGGGAATTTCTGTTCCTGATAGAAATTGAAGCCATTTCCCTTATGTTTAGCCACCTACGACCATGGAGTGCACAGAATGGAGTGGGCTGGGCAGTGGCGGAGCCACCTCCCGGCGACCCCGGGCAGCTGCCCGGGCTAGTCCAAAAATTTGCTCCTAAGCGCTAGTGTTAATCCATGGTTAGAAGCAAAATTTCTTTGGGCAGATGGCAGCTCACACTGTCACAGTTAACTCTTGCCCGGGCTGCATTCACGGGCTGGCTCCGCCACTGGGCCTGGGTCTGAATCATGTTGCGCGTTGTGAGCATCGAGCCCCCCGTGAAAAGTCGATGGCATGTGAATCCAGTGATAGCGATAGGATGTTTCTAGGATGTGCAAAAAAAGGTAAGTGAGCACTGCAATTAGGTGTTAAAGTGTACAAATTATATTGCTTAGCTGTTTTACTGATTTTGTGAAATCTATGAATTGATTACTTCTTAGTTGACTGGTAGAATTAGTCGGCAATTAGGATGTTAAAAGTATAATGCTCTGGCCATAATTGGATCATTTGCTGATGAGTGTGATCTTGCTGTTGGCCCTACTCTCTTTGTAATCTTCAGCACAGGCTGCTGCAATGCTTTGTCTTCACTGAAATGTTGTTGTTCATCTTTATTTGTAGCTTGTTCAGTGTGGTCTTCCTCTTCCTACTATGGTTCAGTGTCACCCTCACAGTGCATTGCTGCCTTTTTCTTCATAACTGCTATAGTTGACTGGAGATTAACACTATCTTCACAAGAGTTATCATCTGTAGTTTCTATACCGGGTACATACTCTCCACTATCTGCACTTTCTAGATCCAGTTCCATGTCTGAATAATTGCCACTGTCTTCTTTCTGAAAGTTTTGGTACTCATCAAAAGCTTCTGGCTGGGGAGGTGGCATTGTTTGGATGGGCTCATAATTTACACTTTGTTGTGTGCCCAAGAGTAAGCAGTCATCTATGCCTGACAAACTAGAGCCAACATACTCACCAAATCCATTGTGGGTCACACCTTCTTCATTGACTGTAAATATTACAGGAGGAACAATGATGTATTCTTCATAAGATATCTCTAATGGTGCTACCTTTCTCTTGCCATTCTTTGATGGAGAGACAACAATTGCATGCTGCCTCTTGCTCTTAGTAACTGTCAATCTGATCCTCCTGCTTTCCTGGTATTGCCTCAACATTTCATCCACCTTGATCTGATTGTCCAATAGTTTGAAACCATCCAATCCTATCCCATCACTATTCATGTAATACATATAGTCTGAAAAACTTTAGCCTTCTCAAGCAGCACAGACATAAGATTGAAATATCTTATGTCTTTCCTAAACATCTTAGTCTTGATGATCTCCTCCCTTCAAATTCAATTTGAATGTCCCACTGCTCATAGTTCAACCTACAATACCAATTAAAAGTACATGTAAGTATAACCTAAATTTATGAGAGAGGTAAAAACAAAGGAAGTAAGTTCCATCTTGTAGAACTAAAACAACTCAATGAGCAGAGACTAAATGAATTGCATTCTACAATTCAGAGGCAAAACGACCTAAAACACAAACAAGAACTACTCAGACAATAACTACATTGTAGGTTGTCATCTTTAATTTAATAATAATCCTAAATGCAAACTACATTCAGAGGCTAAATGATCCCTAATCCGCAATGTCCCACTGGCGTCCGCGGTGCCAGCGGCGTGACCGCTGTGCTTCTGACTTTTCCCTTCCTTTTCTTTTCTTTTCTTTCCGTTTCTTATTACTTGTTTAGGATGAGTAAACCATATGAAAGTAATTATTAGAAGGAAAGAACATAAAAGGTATATATAGCCGTGAGAATTAGTAATTGAAGTTCTTTTTTCCTTTTTGATTGAGCTATAGTAAATGTAGTTCTCTGTTTTGCTGTAAAGTTTTCTGCAAATATATAAAAAATTCATCGGAAGTACAAAAGCATCTTAAACATGATAAAATTTATAAAAATTATATCGGGATTCTGAGACCACCGAACAACCACTACTACCGCCAAAACGAGTCGTCAACGTGCCGCTATCAACGCTCCACTATAGAAGCCAGATTGACCTTATCTGAGACGACTTGACCTTGTCGACGACGGCCAGGGAGTTCGCCCTGGTGTGACGGATGGTGCGTCGAGCCTTTAGAAGAGGAACGCAGTCTCATGGTTGGGAGAAAATAGAAGCAGAAGAGAAGAATATGGTGGTAGCGCGAGTGGGAGGTGAAGAAGTGTATTCGCTCCTTTCCTTTTTATTTCGCATATAAGATTTTTCTGGAGTCAAATTTCATAAAAAAAATTGCGGGGGAAATTTCATAATATTTAACCATATTATATTAAAAATATCAATATCTAAAATTTAAAAGTTATACAATGTAAAAATTAAATTCATGATGCATTTAATGATGTTGATTTGGTATTTGTGACTGTTGATATATTTTTTTCTTAAAGTTGGTCAATCTTTATGAAGTTTGACTTTAGACAAATTTTATAGGCGGAGGAAAAGAACCGGAGGGAGTAGGTGGTTAAGTAAGATAGTGAGGAAGTGATAATTTTCTATGGCATTCTTTGGGAAATAGGGTCCACTTGATGTGAGTCAACTTGCCACCTGGCTTAGGCAAGCGCGGATATGACCCATCACGTACTCACAAATACGATCCAAATGTGCATTTTCAGAATTCCATGACCCATTTAACAAACCTCAACTACTTAAAAAAAACTGAATTAAACCTTAAATACTTTTAGGACCTATAATATTGCATTTTACTTGATGTTTTTGTAAGCAAATGTGAGACGTGGGCTCGCCATGCTCGTGCGGATGCTCTGCTGTCCTCCCCCGAACTGAAATGAGAACCGACACTTGGTCCATGCAAACGGGGCTACGATGGCAGTCCTGGCACGTTCAAATTCAACTCCACACGGGTCCAACGTCAAAGATAGAGGTGCTCCTACCACTACCAGGCTGCGTAACAACCCTATCGAATCCAGAAGCGAGGACGAGTAAGAGGAAACTCGTGCGCGCAGACTCTGCGAGACCGAATGACAAGCGCAGCCGTGGAATTAGTAGGCGCACCGCACCAGCTACGTACTATGGTTGGTTCCGGCCAGAAACACCGCACCACCGTGCCGCCGCCGGGCTGATTAGTAGCAGTGGGACGACCGCCGGACCACGGCCAGCGAGCTGCGAGCAGTGGCAAGTGGGGCGACGGTTCAAACGCCCGCGGCCGCGGGTGGGTTCGATCGCGTCGAATCTCTCCCCGTGGGTTCTGCCGTCTCGCGTGCGCGTGGAGTACTAGCACGTCCGTTGGCTGCCCCGGCGTTCCGGTCAGGTATCTCGTTGACATTGACGCGGGCGCGTACAATTGCAGGCAGCGCGACTGCGGCTGCGTGCGTAGGCGGGCAGCGATCGGCGACTAGAAACGGAAACGGAAGCGGTGGGGTGGGTGGCACGGCGACGGGCGGACGCGTGTGGATAGGTACGTATTTCGGGGTAGCGACGGCTCTGCGATGCTTAGCCGCGTCAATAAGCTCTGAGCAAGACTACAGCGTGAGGTCTGTTTCTGGAACACGGGGTCCGTCCAAACGGAAACGGATGTGAAACACGACACGGTTGCGCGTGCCTGCGTCACACCCTTCTTGCGCGCCTGCGCCTTGACCGCGGGTTGTCGTGGTCCGGCGCGAATTGATAATCCGAGAAACCTACCGTCACATCCGGACGAGTAAATTGCTCGAAACCATCACATATGTGGCCAAGATACTCTAAAACTATCCCTTATGCCAAAAACCACGAAAGACCATCACTACTGTGGCAAGTGAATAACAAAACGCACTAAATGAGTTGTGAGCCGTGACTAAGTGAAAATTTAACATTTTCGGGCCCACCTGTCGGAACCACGTGGCCATGGCAAACGGCCGAGGCCTTACCACCGCTTGTTAAGTCCTCGTCGCCCGCGGGAGGGCATTTCATCCAACTGCTCTCCCCTCTGCCCGTTCCCCTCTCGCGTCATCGCCGCTGCCGCCGGCATCCGCCGCCGCGACCAGCTTTGCACCGCCGAGAGGAGGGCGGCATGGTTTCTTGGGATGATGATTCTGACTCATCGTTTGACGATGATTTTGTTACAAGCCAGGTTAGCATCTACTCCATTCAACCATGTCTAGGGGTAGGGTTCGAGGGAGAAAGGGGCATTTCTGTTCCCGATAGAAATTGAAATCATTTTCCTTATGTTTAGCCACCTGCAACCATGGAGTGCACAGATTGGAGCGGCCTGGCTCTGAATCATGCTGCACATTGTGAGCATCGAGCCCCCTGTGAAAAGTTTCTTTTTTGCAAGCGCCCCCTGTGAAAAGTTGATGGCATGTGAATCCACTGATTGCGGCAGGGAGGTTTCTAGGATGTGCAAAAAAGGTAATTGAGCACTGCAATTAGGTGTTAAAGTGCAAACTATATTGCTTAGCTGTTTTAGTGACTTCGTGAAATATGTGAATTGATTACTTCTTAGTTGATTGATAGAATTAGTCGGCAATTAGGATGTTAAAAGTATAATGCTCTGACCATAATTGGATCATTTGTTGATGAGTATGATCTTGTTGTTGGCCCTACTCTCTTTGCAATCTTCATCACAAGCTGCTGCAATGCTCCCTCTTCACTGAAATGTTGTTGTTCATCTTTATTTGCAGCTTGTTCAGTGTGGTCTTCCTCTTCCTGCTCCTCAGGAACATCATAAATGTCCTCTGGTCAATGTCACCCTCACAGTGCACTACGACCTTCTTCTTCATATCTGCTATAGTTGACTGCGGATCAGCACTATCTTCACAAGAGTTATCATTTGTAATTTCTATACCAGGTACATACTCTCCCTTATCCGCACTTTCTGGATCTAGTTCCATGCCTGAATAATTGCCACTGTCTTCTTTTCTAGAAGTTTTGGTACTCATCAAAAGCTTCTGGCTGGGGAGGTGGCATTGTTTGGATGGGCTCATAATTTACACTTTGTTGTGTGCCCAAGAGTAAGCAAGCATCTATGCCTGCCAAACTAGAGCCAACGTACTCACCAAATCCCTTGTGGGCCACACCTTCTTCATTGGCTGCAAATACTACAGGAGAAACAATGGTGTATTCTTCATCAAATATCTCTATTGGTGTTGCCTTTCTCTTGCCATTCTTTGATGGAGAGACAACAATTGCCTGCTACCTCTTTCCCTTAGTAACTGCCAATCTGATCCTCTTGTTGTCCTGGTATTGCCTCAACATTTCATCCACCTTGATCTGATTGTCCAATAGTTTAAAACCATCCAATCCGAACGCAGCTTCGGTGCCATAAAGGCACATGCCTTTGGGTCTATGACATATGGGCCAGCCACCCGTTGGGCCCACATGTCATGCACACAAAGGTAGGTGCCTTAAGGCCTATCCCATCACTATTCATGTAATACATACAGTCTGAAAAACTGTAGCCCTTCTCAAGCAGCACATACATAAGATTGAATTAGTCCTGATGAATTCCCTCCCTTAAATTCAATGTGAATGTCCCACTGCTCATAGTTCAACCTACAGTACCAATTAAAAGTACATGTAAGTATAATCTAAATTTATGGGAGGGGTAAAAACAATGGAAGTAAGTTCCATCTTGTAGAACTAAAACAACTCAATGAGCAAAGACTAATTGAACTGCATTCTACAATTCAGAGGCAAAATGACCTAAAACACAAATAAGAACTACTCAGACAATAACTACATTGTAGGTTGTCATCTGTAATTTAACAGTAATCCTAAATGAGAACTACAATCACAGGCTAAATGACCCCTAATCTGTAGGTTGTCATCTGTAGACAAACTCTAATCATAACTATATTCAGAGGCTAAATGAAACCCTAAATTAACCTAAATGAGAACTAGATTCAGAGCCTAAGTCAAACCATAAAATGCGGGAAATACATCAAAGAGAATAACCACAGAGAGGCCGTATGTTGGGGCCTCGTCGCCGACGTTAGTAGGGAGGACTGATGCAGCCGCTTGTGCCTGCACCGCCGCCTCCACACACGCCTTGTGCACGCGACACGGAGATGGCGGCTCATCCCTGGCGGATTGGCCTTCCGCGCCTTCATCGTCCACGGATATGGAGCCACCCGTTGTAGCAGCGCTGCCGCCGCCGCCTCTACACACGCCCTGTGCAAGTGGCATGGCGAGGGTGGGCCATCCTCATCTAACAAAGATGACCCGAAGTCGACGCCAAGAAGGTTCCGCCCGCGACCCCGGTCGGATCTAGAACCGCCATCGCCACCACCCTCAACATCATCGGAGTTTGGAGTGGTCGCCATGGTTTCGCGCGCAAGAGAGGAAACAAAGGGGAATGAGAGCGAGGGAAAGTAAAGAGTGTGAGGCGGTGAGCTTCACGAGTGGTGGTAACGGTCATCTGATCTCGGGCATTTGCCATGGCCACGTGGTTCCGATAGGTGGGCCCTAAATGTTAGATTTCCACTTAGTCGCGACTCACAGCTCGTTTAATGTGTTTCTTTATTCACTCGCCACTAAAGTGGTGGTCTTTCGTGATTTTTGAAAAAATAGGTAGTTTTGGAGTACCCTAGCCACACATGTGGTGGTTTTGAGCAATTTACTCCACCGGGACCGGTTAAGTGCTATGGTTCATGGTTGTATAAAAACTGGTTTAGGAAAAGTTTTTTTCGAGAGTACGCCTAGACGTACTATAGCTTTATAGAAAGCAGAATTGAAATTATAAGAAACTACCACTCGTTGCGAACAACGAGCGTAGCACACACCACACCATTCTCGATCAAGTGCATAGACAGATAACACTGCAAAGCAAACTACAACACAAAAGAGCCTATCCTCAGCTGACACACATCGCGTCTCGACTGACGCCGGACACCTACTGACGCCGGACACCTCTGAAGACCACCATCTTCCGTAGAACATCGCTTGTCGATGCACCATCCACTCTAAGCGCCTAAGAGGAAGTGGCAAGCCGAAGGCAGAACTTGCTCCGATCTAAGGGAGACACCATCTTGGAGATATTGGCGACGAGCGTACATAGTGTCACAAAGTACCAAAAGAGGACAACCACTAACACCGGAGGAGGGTAATAAGTGAAGGAAATATGCCCTAGAGGCAATAATAAAGTTATTATTTATTTCCTTATATCATGATAAATGTTTATTATTCATGCTAGAATTGTTTTAACCGGAAACATAATACATGTGTGAATACATAGAAAAACAGTATGTCACTAGTATGCTTCTACTTGACTAGCTTGTTAATCAAAGATGGTTATGTTTCCTAACCATGAACAAGGAGTTGTTATTTGATCAACAAGGTCACATCATTAGTAGAATGATCTGATTGACATGACCCATTCCGTTAGCTTAACACTTGATCGTTTAGTATGTTAATGCTTTCTTCATGACCCATACATGTTCACTGTAACTATGAGATTATGCAACTCCGTTTACGGAGGAACACTTTAGGTACTACCAAACGTCACAACGTAATTGGGTGATTAGAAAGGAGTACTACAGGTGTCTCCAAAGGTACTTGTTGGGTTGGCGTATTTCGAGATTAGGTTTTGTCACTCCGATTGCTCGGAGAGGTATCTCAGCCTTCTCGGTAATGCACATCACTTAAGCCTTGCAAGCATTACAACTAATGAGTTAGTTGTGAGATGATGTATTACGGAACGAGTAAAGAGACTTACCGGTAACGAGATTGAACTAGGTATTGGATACCGACGATCGAATCTCGGGTAAGTAACATACCGATGACAAAGGGAACAACGTATGTCGTTATGCGGTTTGACCGATAAAGATCTTCGTAGAATATGTAGGAACCAATATGGGCATCCAGGTTCCGCTATTGGTTATTGACCGAGAATGGTTCTAGGTCATGTCTACATAGTTCTCGAACCCGTAGGGTCCTTGCAACGCTTAACGCTTCGATGGCCAGTTCATTTTGAGTTTATAAGTATTGATGCACGAAGTTTGTTCGAGTCCCGGATGTGATCACGGACATGACGAGGAGTCTCGAAATGGTCGAGACATAAAGATTGATATATTGGAAGCCTACATTTGGACATCGGAAGGGTTCCGAGTGAAATCGAATTAGATCGAGTACCGGAGGTTACGGAACCCCGGGAACTACATGGGCCATAGTGGGCCTTAGTGGAAAGGAGAGAGGCCAGCCCTAGGTGGCCGCGCCCCCCTTCCCCTA
This sequence comes from Aegilops bicornis, assembly GCA_021605145.1. Classification (NCBI taxonomy): domain Eukaryota; kingdom Viridiplantae; phylum Streptophyta; class Magnoliopsida; order Poales; family Poaceae; genus Aegilops; species Aegilops bicornis. The sequence goes on from CM038670.1 coordinate 840,378,891, forward strand.
GTCCTATTAGGACTAGGAAAGGTGGGCCGCCTCCCTCTCTCTCTTTCCCCTCGAGAATCCTAATCCAACTAGGATTGAGGGGGGAGTCCTACTCCGGAGGGAGTAGGACTCCTTGCGCGCCTCCCCTTGGGCGGCCACCTCCCCTTGGCTCCTTTATATCACGGGGCAGGGAGCACCCCAAGACACACAAGTTGATCTACGGATCTTTCCTTAGCCGCAGCGGTGCCCCTTCCACCATATTCCACTTCGGTCATATCGTCGTAGAGCTTAGGCGAAGCCTGCGCGGAGAAGTCATATCGTCACGGAGCTTAGGCGAAGCCTGCGTCGGTGGAGCATCAACATCGTCACCACGCCGTCGTCTTGTGGAACTCATCCCGACACTTTGCTTTGGATCGGAGTCCGGGATCGTCATCGAGCTGAGCGTGTGCGAACTTCGGAGGTGCCGTCGTTCGGTACTTGGATCGGTCGGATCGTGAAGACGTGCGACTACATCAACAGCGTTGTTATAACGCTTCCGCTTACGGTCTCACGAGTGCGTGGACGGACACTCTCCCCTCTCGTTGCTATGCCATCACCATGGTCTTGCGTGATCGTAGGGAAAATTTTTGAAATTACTGCGTTCCCCAACGGTGGTATCGAGCCTGGTTTTATGCGTTGATGTCATATGCACGAGTAGAACACAAGTGAGTTGTGGACGATACAAGTCATACTGCCTACCAGCATGTCATACTTTGGTTCAGCGGTATTGTTGGGCGAGACGATCCGGACCAACCTTACGCCAGACGCTTACGCGAGACCGGTTCCCTCGGCGTGCTTTGCACATAGATGGCTGCGAAGACTGTCTCTCCAACTTTAGTTGAACCGAGTATGGCTACGCCCGGTCCTTGAGAAGGTTAAACGGAGTCTATTTGACAAACTATCGTTGTGGTTTTGATGCGTAGGTAAGAACGGTTCTTGCTCAGCCCGTAGCAGCCACGTAAAACTTGCAACAACAAAGTAGAGGACGTCTAACTTGTTTTTGCAGGGGCATGTTGTGATGTGATATGGTCAAGGCGTGATGCTATATTTTATTGTATGAGATGATCATGTTTTGTAACCGAGTTATCGGCAATTGGCAGGAGCCATATGGTTGTCGCTTTATTGTATGCAATGCAATCGCGATGTAATGCTTTACTTTATTACTAAGCGGTAGTGATAGTCGTGGAAGCATAAGATTGGCGAGACGACAACGATGCTACGATGGAGATCAAGGTGTCGCGCCGGTGACAATGGTGATCATGACGGTGCTTCGGCGATGGAGATCACAAGCACAAGATGATGATGACCATATCATGTCACTTATATTGATTGCATGAGATGTTTATCCTTTATGCATCTTATCTTGCTTTGTTTGACGGTAGCATTATAAGATGATCTCTCACTAAAAATTATCAAGAAGTGTTCTCCACAGTATGCACCGTTGCCAAAGTTCAGTAGTACCCGGACACCACGTGATGATCGGGTGTGATAAGTTCTCGTCCATCTACAACGGGTGCAAAACAGTTGCACACGCAGAATACTCGAGTTAAACTTGGCGAGCCTAGCATATAACGAGATATGGCCTCGGAACACGGAGACCGAAAGGTCGAACGTGAATCATATAGTAGATATGATCAACATAGTGATGTTCACCGTTGAAACTACTCCGTCTCACGTGATGATCGGACACGGTTTAGTTGATATGGATCATGTGATCACTTGGATGACTAGAGAGATGTCTGTCTAAGTGGGAGTTTTTTTAATATGATTAATTGAACTTAAATTTATCATGAACTTAGTACCTGATAGTATTTTGCTTGTCTATGTTTACTGTAGATAGATGGCTCGTCTTTGTTGTTCCGTTGAATTTTAATGCGTTCCTCGAGAAAGCAAAGTTGAAAGATGATGGTAGCAATTACACGGACTGGGTCCGTAACTTGAGGATTATCCTCATTGCTGCCTGAGAAAAATTACGTCTGGAAGCACCGCTTTGGGTAGCGAACTGCTGCAGATCTTGAGCGAAGTTATGAGCGTCGGCAAAGCGGTGATGACTACTCTATAGTTCGATGTGCCATGCTTTACGGCTTAGAACCGGGCCTTCAACGACGTTTTGAGCGTCATGGAGCATATGAGATGTTCCAGGAGTTGAAGTTAATATTTCAAGCAAATGCGGATTGAGAGATATGAAGTCTCCAATAAGTTCTATAGCTGCAAGATGGAGGAGAATAGTTACAAGTGAGCACATACTCAAAATGTCCGGGTATAACAATCACTTAATTCAGCTGGGAGTTAATCTTCCGGATGATAGTGTCATTGATGTAATTCTCCAATCACTGCCACCAAGCTACAAGAGCTTCGTGATGAACTATAATATGCAAGGGATGACTAAGACAATTCTGAGCTCTTCGCGATGCTAAAAGCTGCGAGGTAGAAATCAAAAGGAGCATCAAGTATTGATGGTCAACAAGACCACTAGTTTCAAGAAAAGGGCAAAGGGAAGAAGAAGGAAACTTCAAAAAGAACAGCAAGAAAGTTGCTGATCAAGAGAAGAAACCCAAGTCCGGACCTAAGCACGAAAGCGAGTGTTTTTTTGCAAGCAAACCGGACTGGAAGCGGAACTGCCCCAAGTATTTGGCGGATAAAAAGGATGGCAAGGTGAACAAAGGTATATATGATATACTTGTTATTGATGTGTACCTTACTAGAGCTCGTAGTAGCACTTTGGGTATTTAATCTTTGGTTACATGTTGCTAATATTTGCAACTTCGAAACAGGGGACTACGGAATAGTCGAGCACCGGCAAAGGACGAGGTGACGATGCGGCGTGGGAAATGGTTCCAAAGTCAATGTGATCGCGGTCGGCACGCTACCTCTACATCTACCTTCGGGATTAGTTTTAGACCTAAATAATTGTTATTTGGTGCGGCGTTGAGCATGAACATTATATCTGGATCTTGTTTAATGCGAGGCGGTTATTCATTTAAATCGAGAGAATAATGGTTGTTCTATTTATATGAATAATATCTTTTATGGTCATGCACCCTTGAAGAATGGTCTATTCTTGTTGAATCTCGGCGGTAGTGATACACATATTCATAATGTTGAAGCCAAAAGATGCAGAGTTGATAATGATAGTGCAACTTATTTGTGGCACTTGCCGTTTAGGTCATATCGGTGTAAAACGCATGAAGAAACTCCATCTTGATGGGCTTCGGAATCACTTGATTATGAATCACTTGGTACTTGCGAACCGTGCCTCATGGGCAAGATGACTAAAACGCCGTTCTCCGGAACTATGGAGCGAGCAACTGATTTGTTGGAAATCATACATACTGATGTGTGTGGTCCAATGAATATTGAGGCTTGTGGCGGGTATCGTTATTTTCTCACCTTCACAGATGATTTGAGCAGATATGGGTATATCTACTTAATGAAACACAAATCTGAAACATTTGAAAAGTTCAAAGAATTTCAGAGTGAAGTGGAAAATCATCGTAACAAGAAAATAAAGTTTCTACGATCTGATCGTGGAGGAGAATATTTGAGTTACGAGTTTGGTTTACATTTGAAACAATGTGGAATAGTTTCGCAACTCACGCCACCCGGAACACCACAGAGAAATGGTGTGTCCGAACGTCGTGTCGTACTTTACTAGATATGGTGCGATCTATGATGTCGATTTCGATTTACCGCTATCGCTTTTGGGGTTATGCTTTAGAGACGGCCGCATTCACGTTAAATAGGACACCGTCAAAATCCGTTGAGACGACGCCTTATGAACTGTGGTTTGGCAAGAAACCAAAGTTGTCGTTTCTTAAAGTTTGGGGCTGCGATGCTTATGTAAAGAAACTTCAACCAGATAAGCTCGAACCCAAATCGGAAAAATGTGTCTTCATAGGATACCCAAAGGAGGCTGTTGGGTACACCTTCTATCACAGATCTGAAGGCAAGATTTTTGTTGCTAAATTTGGATCCTTTCTAGAGAAAGAGTTTCTCTCGAAAGAAGTGAGTGGGAGGAAAGTAGAACTTGATGAGATAATCAGATATCTGCTCCCTTATTGGAAAGTAGTTCATCACAAGAAATGGTTCTGTGACAACTACACCAATTAGTGAGGAAACTTATGATGATGATCATGAAGTTTGAGATCAAGTTACTCTTGAACCTCGTAGGTCAACCAGAGTAAAATACGCACTGCAGTGGTACGGTAATCCTATTACGGAAGTCATGTTACTTGACCATGGCGAACCTACAAACTATGAAGAAGCGATGGTGAGCCCAGATTCCATAAAATGGCTAGAAGCCATGAAATCTGAGATGGGATCCATGTATGAGAACAAAGTATGGACTTTGGTTGACTTGCCCGATGATCGGCAAGCCATTGAAAATAAATGGATCTTTAAGAAGAAGACCGACGCCGATGGTAATGTAACCGTCTACAAAGCTCGACTTGTTGCGAAAGGTTTTCGACAAGTTCAAGGGGTTGACTACGATGAGACTTTCTCACCCGTGGCGATGCTTAAGTCTGTCCGAATCATGTTAGCAATTGCCGCATTTTATGATTATGAAATTTGGCAAATGGATGTAAAAACTGCATTCTTGAATGGATTTCTAGAAGAAGAGTTGTATATGATGCAACCAGAAGGTTTTGTCGATCCAAAAGGTGCTAACAAAGTGTGCAAGCTCCAACGATCAATTTATGGTCTGTTGCAAGCCTCTCGGAGTTGGAATAAACGCTTTGATAGTGTGATCAAAGCATATGGGTTTATACAGACTTTTGGAGAAGCCTGTATTTACAAGAAAGTGAGTGGGAGCTCAGTAGCATTCCTGATATTATATGTGGATGACATATTATTAATTGGAAATGATATAGAATTCTGGATGGCATAAAAGGATACTTGAATAAAAGTTTTCAATGAAAGACCTCGGTGAAGCTGCTTATATATTGGGCATCAAGATCTATAGAGATAGATCAAGACGCTTAATTGGACTTTCACAAAGCACATACCTTGATAAAATTTTGAAAAAGTTCAAAATGGACCAGGCAAAGAAAGGTTTCTTGCCTGTGTTGCAAGGTGTAAAATTGAGTAAGACTCAATGCCCGACCACAGCAGAAGATAGAGAGAAAATGAAAGATGTTCCCTATGCTTCAGCCATAGGCTCTATCATGTATGCAATGCTGTGTACCAGACACGACGTATGCTTAGCCATAAGCTTGGCAGGAAGGTACCAAAGTAATCCAGGAATGGATCCTTTGGACAGTGATCAAGAACATCCTGAAATACACGAAAAGGACTAAGGATATGTTTCTCGTATATGGAGGTGACAAAGAGCTAGTCGTAAATGGTTACGTCGGCGCAAGCTTTGACACTGATCCAGACGATTCTAAATCGCAAACCGGATCGTGTTTTTATTAAACGGTGGAGCTGTCGGTTGGTGCAGTTCTAAACAAAGCGTCGTGGCGGGATCTACATGTGAAGCGGAGTACATAGCTGCCGGAAGCAGCAAATGAAGGAGTCTGGATGAAAGAGTTCATTTCCGATCTAGGTGTCATACCTAGTGCATCGGGACCGATGAAGATCTTCTCGTGACAATACTGGTGCAATTGCCTTGGCAAAGGAATCCAGATTTCACAAGAGGACCAAGCACATCAAGAGACGCTTCAATTCCATTCGGGACCAAGTCCAAGTGGGAGACATAGAGATTTGCAAAATACATACGGATCTGAATGTTGCGAGACCGTTGACTAAGCCTCTTCCACGAGCAAAACATGATCAGCACCAAGACTCCATGGGTGTTAGGATCATTACTTTGTAATCTAGATTATTGACTCTAGTGCAAGTGGGAGACTGAAGGAAATATGCCCTAGAGGCAATAATAAAGTTATTATTTATTTCCTTATATCATGATAAATGTTTATTATTCATGCTAGAATTGTATTAACCGGAAACATAATACATGTGTGAATACATAGACAAACAGTATGTCACTAGTATGCTTCTACTTGACTAGCTTGTTAATCAAAGATGGTTATGTTTCCTAACCATGAACAAGGAGTTGTTATTTGATCAACAAGGTCACATCATTAGTAGAATGATCTGATTGACATGACCCATTCCGTTAGCTTAACACTTGATCGTTTAGTATGTTAATGCTTTCTTCATGACCCATACATGTTCCTGTAACTATGAGATTATGCAACTCCTGCTTACGGAGGAACACTTTGGGTACTACCAAGCGTCACAACGTAATCGGGTGATTATAAAGGAGTACTACAGGTGTCTCCAAAGGTACTTGTTGGGTTGGCGATTTCGAGATTAGGTTTTGTCACTCCGATTGCTCGGAGAGGTATCTCGTGCCTTCTCGGTAATGCACATCACTTAAGCCTTGCAAGCATTACAACTAATGAGTTAGTTGTGAGATGATGTATTACGGAACGAGTAAAGAGACTTACTGCAACGAGATTGAACTAGGTATTGGATACCGACGATCGAATCTCGGGTAAGTAACATACCGATGACAAAGGGAACAACGTATGTCGTTATGCGGTTTGACCGATAAAGATCTTCGTAGAATATGTAGGAACCAATATGGGCATCCAGGTTCCGCTATTGGTTATTGACCGAGAATGGTTCTAGGTCATGTCTACATAGTTCTCGAACCCGTAGGGTCCGCACGCTTTACGTTTCGATGACAGTTCATTTTGAGTTTTTTTGTTTCGATGCACCGATGTTTGTTCGGAGTCCCGGATGTGATCACGGACATGACGAGGAGTCTCGAAATGGTCGAGACATAAAGATTGATATATTGGAAGCCTACATTTGGACATCGGAAGGGTTCCGAGTGAAATCGAATTCTTAGGAGTACGGGAGGTTACCGAACCCCCGAACTACATGGGCCATAGTGGGCCTTAGTGGAAAGGAGAGAGGGCCAGCCCTAGGTGGCCGCGCGCCCCCCCCTTCCCCTAGTCCTATTAGGACTAGGAAAGGTGGGCCGGCCTCCCTCTCTCTCTTTCCCCCTCCGGGAATCCTAATCCAACTAGGATTGGAGGGGGAGTCCTACTCCCGGAGGGAGTAGGACTCCTTGGCGCGCCCCCCTTGGGCGGCCACCTCCCCTTGGCTCCTTTATATCACGGGGCAGGGAGCACCCCAAGACACACAAGTTGATCTACGGATCTTTCCTTAGCCGTGTGCGGTGCCCCTTCCACCATATTCCACTTGGTCATATCGTCAGAGCTTAGGCGAAGCCTGCTTGGGAGAAGTCATATCGTCACGGAGCTTAGGCGAAGCCCTGCGTCGGTGGAGCATCAACATCGCCACCACGCCGTCGTCGACGGAACTCATCCCGACACTTTGCCGGATCGGAGTCCGGGATCGTCATCGAGTGAACGATGTGCGTAACTCGGAGGTGCCGTACGTTCGGTACTTGGATCGGTCGGATCGTGAAGACGTACGACTACATCAATCGCGTTGTTATAACGCTTCCGCTTACGGTCTACGAGGGTACGTGGACGGACACTCTCCCCTCTCGTTGCTATGCCATCACCATGGTCTTGCGTGATCGTAGGAAATTTTTTGAAATTACTGCGTTCCCCAACAATAAGGACCAAACCGCGTCTCCACACACAAAGCTCCCAACAGAGATACGACGTCGAGGACGCCGCCAATGTGCCGATCCAACCGAATCGAGGTTTTCGCCCGGATACAGCCACCAAATCCAAGATGCGAGGGGCACGGCGAACACGCCTCGACGAGGCCTCCAAGAAAGGGATGACACCCACAAGTGCCATCGCCGCCGGCCCGACAGGAGCCAAAGCAAGATTTGCATCCGCGCATCGCACCATCAACATGCTTTTTTGAATTAGGCAACACCGTCCAATTAGTCTCACACCATTGCCACCACAACTCTAAGAAGAAAGTCCAACAGAATTCGTAAACACGACTTTTTAAAGAGACTGGGGATAATTAGTCCAACCTCCGCTCTATCTAGAGGAAGAAAAGTCTTCCCGTAAATCTTCCCCTAAAACTGGTGGTAGGCAACTGTTGAAGTCTCACCCTACATCCACATATGTCTCCATGCTGACTACTGGACAGCAGCCCCGTCATGCCACCCAACGCCCTACACCGCTCCTGACAGCCCCACGCCATGATGAATCGCACGACTGCCTTGCCCCGTCACTGCCTCTCTACGTATGGTCGGCCACCTCTCGCAGCCTCCTCTCACTACAAGAAGTATGTCAACTAGTGACCTTCTGTCAGTGACCCTGGAAGAATTGGTCATAGATCTATGACCATTTCAGACCAATTGGTCAAAAGCTGTTCGGAGGGCTCCAAACCCTAAACTATAACGACCATTTTGGTTAGAAAGGTCGTAATTTCCTTACATGAAATGGTCATAAAGCAGATAGCTGGTCCGCTGCCTTATTTCTAGCTGGTCATGACCAATATAGATGGTCACAACCTTGTAAATTATGGTGGGTTGCTATGACTAGGCGCCACCTCATCAGTTTTGCCTATGTGTCATGTCCATGTGGCAGTTTTTGCCCTAGGTTGTGAAGCAACCTATATTTCTGTCATTCCCAAAATTCCCAAAAATCTCATAAATTCTTTGGGTCATATCTTAAATCAAATATGTAAAAACCTTCCTTGCCTAGTTAAAAAATAATTCAAAAATATTCATTTTCCTATTCTGCTCGGAAAAACACTTTGTGAAGGAAGTAACACTTTGGCATGTCCAAATGGTATCCATTTTCTCTGATGCTTTCCTATGCCCAAATAACCACCTCCACCAAATGCCAGCTCAATCCATTCATTATTTTGAGCCCAGCGTCAACATTCGTATTTATGTCCAATGTGGTACTTTGCAAAGCAAGTACCACCTAGGCTCCTCCTTTTGAGCTGAAAATTTGTGAATACGGTCTTCTTAGTAACTGATCATCCTCAGCCAAAACTCACGCCCATTAGCCATGTGCATTTCCCGTACCGCTAATCAAACACTTGGCTGCTTATTCATGTTTGAGCATCGATCGGTCTCCTCGTGAGAATCTTATGTTGTGATTTTCTTCCTAGCACCTACCCGGGGAGTGCCCAACCCACTAGACATGCCTAGGCCGCCCAGAACACATGGCAACGCCATGGCCACGCGGTGACCACGCGGCGGGCATGCAAATTTACGCGCTCTAGAGTTAGGGCCCTCGACCACCGTCCAAACCTCGACGTATCGCTACCAAACCATGTATTTATGATTAAATAGGTACTTATGTAACTAGAAATGATTTTTGGAAAAAAATAAACAGCAAACTATGAGGCAGCTGCAGTTCAAATTTGACCCGCTTCCTAATGAATCAGCGGGAATTTGTCTTTTTCACCAGAGGTGGATCAAAACTTTTGACACCCAACCATTTTGTCAATTGTGCATTGAATATGGCCTAGCATTTTATACAATTGATTTGGTCCAATTTTGCAACAAATATATGGTAGGTCCTTCACAAAAAAAACTCATTTCAGACACTCTGAAAATGGAAAATGAATTTTCCATGCAAAGAAAATGAAAACTTCCTTAGGCAACATTTTTTGGAATTCCAAGATGCACCCTTGTGCACAATATGAGATCATTTCAACAAACTATGCCATGAATGTGGCCATAAGATTGATTATTTGGCTTGAAAGCCATTAATCTTCATGCATGATAGCTCATTTCTGAGAACACTTTTTAAAAAAAATACCATATTACAAGTTTATTATTTTTTCTAGAAACTTGGTCACATGTGATGACACAATGCGGAGGTTTTCCAATTTTATGATTTTTTTGAATTTTTTATGCCCGTTTCAAAATGCGGTCAAACGGTGGGCTTGACCGTTCCTAGCTAGTGGTTGAATCTTGGAAAACTTTTGATGTTTCTCTGATTAAATAGATACTTATGTACCTAGAAATGATTTTTGAAAAAAAATAAAAATCAAACTATGAGGCAGCTGCCGTTCAAATTTGACCCACTTCCCACTAAATTGGCGGGAATTTGTCTTTTTCACGAGAGGTGGATCAAAATTTTTGGCACCCAACCATTTTTTCAATTGTGCATTAAATATGTCCTAGTATTTTAGAAAATTAATTTGGTACAATTTTGCAACAAATATATGATAGGTCCTTCACAAAACAAACTCATTTCGGGCACTCGAAAAATGAAAAATGAATTTTCCGTGCAAAGAAAATGAAAACTCCCTTAGGCAACATTATTTTGTCATTCCAAGATGCACCCTTGTGTACGATATGAGATCATTTGAACAAACTATGCCATGAATGTGGCCATAAGATTGATCATTTGGCTTGAAAGCCATCTTCACGCATGATAGCTCATTTCTGAGAACACTTTTTTAAAATAATTGCCGTATTAGAAGTTTATAATATTTTTTTGGTAACTTGGCCACACATGATGAAATAATGCGAAGGTTTTCTATTTTTTTGATTTTTTTTTGAATTTTTATGCCCATTTCAAAATGCAGTCAAAACGGCGGGAATGACCGTTCCTAGCTAGTGGCTGAATCTTGGATTTTTTTGGGTGTTTCTATGATTAAATAGATACTTATGTACCTAGAAATGATTTGTGAAAAAAATAAATAGCAAACTACGAGGTAGCTATAGTTCAAATTTGACCCGCTTCCTACTAAATCGGCGGGCATTTGTCTTTTTCATGAGAGGTGGATCAAAACTTTTGGCACCCAACCATTTTGTTAATTGTGCATTAAATATTTCCTAGTATTTTAGAAAATTTATTTGGTACAATTTTGCAACAAATATATGGTAGGTCCTTCACAAAAAAAACCTCATTTCGGGCACTCAAAATATGGAAAATGAATTTTCCGTGCAAAGAAAATGAAAACTCCCTTAGGCAACATTGTTTGGAATTCCAAGATGCACCCTTGTGCACAATATGAGATCATTTGAACAAACTATGTTATGAATGTGGCCATAAGATTGATCATTTTGCTTGAAAGCCATGAATCTTCACGCATGATAGCTCATTTCTGAGAACATTTTTTTAAAATAATTATCGTATTACAAGTTTATTATTTTTTCTGGAAACTTGGTCACATATGATGACACAATGCGGAGGTTTTCCAATTTTTTGATTTTTTGAATTTTTTATGCCCGTTTCAAAATGCGGTCAAAACGACGGGCTTGACCGTTCCTAGCTAGTGGTTGGGTCTTGAATTTTTTTTGGTGTTTCTCTGATTAAATAGATACTTATGTACCTAGAAATGATTTTTGGAATAAATAAAGAGCAAACTATGAGGCAGCTGCAGTTCAAATTTGACCCGCTTCCTGCTGAATCGGCGGGAATTTGTCTTTTTCACCAGAGATGGATCAAATCTTTTGACACCCAACCATTTGGTTAATTGTGCATTAAATATGGCCTAGTATTTTATAAAATTGATTTGGTCCAATCTTTTGACAATTATTTGCTAGGTTATTTAAAAAAACTCATTTTTGGCACTTGAAAAATGGAAAATGAATTTGGCATGCTGCATCCTTGGCAATGAGCAATTTGCGGTGGTGGTGCTAGAAGTGGTAAAGTAATTTGCTGGAACCGGCAAGATGGGTTGCTGGAACTGTTGATTGAGGATGCTTCATCCCCGGCGGTGAGCAGCCTCGGGAAGGTGCTAGAACCGGCGAATGCTACAACTAGAGCACGTTGGGGTGATGCCAACGTTGAGGCGACAGACTACGGTTGTGCGCGACGGCGCAACGGCGGGAGGGTCAACTATGTGTTCTATCTGATGGAGAACGAGCAAGATGGGGAAGAAAGTATAACGTGGGGGGTGAATCAAATGGTTACACACGAAAACATCGTTGGGTCGCGAGGCGACCGACCCAAATTTAGGCCGATTGACCGCCACCTAACAGCCGCCTTTTGGAAAATGATATGGTCCAATATTGCAACACATATTTGTAGGCATTTAAAAAAAAATCAGAGATTTGGGTCCAAAATTTGGATTTTCGAGCGTGAGCCAGCCAACCAATGAGAAGCGAGGAACCACCTCCACGTGGATCACCAAGTTGGACACGATCCGAGCCATCCATTACGCGCCCATCCAACGGTTGATCTTCTCCTGAAAAAACCAAAACCCTAACCCACCTACCCATCCACCCTTTCTCCAGATCCGATCCATCCCCATCCTCCTCTCCTCGTCTCCTCTCCGCCTGCCTCCCTCATCTCCCCCCGCCGCCATCCCCACCCACCACCACCGCCACCCCCACCCACCACCGCAACCCCCACCCACCGCCGACCCCCTCCTCTCGCCTTCATCCCCCATATCCACTAGGCCAGGCACGACCATGGCGCCCCCATCCTCCTTCTCTGCTAGGGTTAGGATTTCCACCTAACCCTCCCCTGATATGGCAGCCACGTTGCTCCACCGGCGACCTCCCTGCCCGTCTCCGGTCTCCCCCACCGGCAGTCCCCCCACCCCCAACGCCCTCCCCCCCGGGCGGCACCACACCCTCTTCCCCTCCCCCACCTTCTCTCGCACACCTTGCCGCCGCCACCGGGATGGGGATCTTCGATCTGCTCGACCTGGCCGATGGCGCCTCGGGCAACGAGGTCGTCGCCCGCGTCATCAAGAAGGTCGTCCCGCCCGACAACCCCGACAAGCTCACCAGGGCCAGCAAGAAGGCCGCCAAGTACAAGGCCAACGCCGTCGCCTCCCCCGACGCCCACGAGGACCAGCCGCCGCAGCACCACCACCAGCAGCACTACCCCCAAGGTATCCAGCGAGCGCGCCCTGACCCCACCCTCTCCCAATCTGTATGTTGGTCTCGATCGCTACTTTCGATTCCTTGATCGGCCTGGGGACTGCATTCTGGTGTATCGTAGCATAGCGGGGCTGTTGGATTAGGGATCTGACACTCTGGATCGGTTAAATCTTTGTTAGTTCTTTAGTTTATCTACACCGTAAAGATCAGTATAGCCTGCAACTTGGGCCAGTTCAGTGTTGTTCTCTTATCTGTTATGACTTGTGATGTTGATTTTGGGCAAAAACACTATCAAGTAAATATCGTTGGAATCTATAGCAGTCCCACATTATTGCTGCTAAGGATTCCCTGACTGGGAAGGGAGTTCATATTGAATTCCTCCTCCGCTACCTGATGCTTTATGTCTTATGGTCGACTATCTTTTCTTTCAAATTGAATGTGTTTCAACTTTGAGTGTTTAGCGATGTGTCATCTGATGTCATTTAAGCTGTAGAGTTTTTGTTTGTTGTTGGTTATCTTTCATTCATGAATTCTCTTTTCTGCCAATAGAAAGGGCAGTGCTAGTTAATAAATGAAGTTGTATGGCTTTGCTTCTTCTGTATCTACGTGATTTCATATGAATATAATATGTTGTTCATTAAAATTAAGATGTTGACCAAGAATATTACTTTCGTTTTACTTTTGCATTTATCATTTGTGATTGCGAAGGTCTGATGCAGATACACTTCTAATAGTACAACTGCATGTTTTGAACCATTTCAATTCTGCAAATAATTAAACGTCTCAGTTGTAATGTGCAAAGAATGACATCGGGCATTCATCAAGCTATGCTACCACCACAAGATAGACTGCTTGTTCCATTCATATGAGGATGTGCTACTACCACGTTGATTAGGATGAGTGTACCATGCATGCTTTTCTTATTCAACATGATATGTGTCTATATGGGTTGATGTACCAAATCAAGCTGGGGTTTTCCGCTCTCTTGAAGCATATGTAGAATTGCTGTATAGGCTGTAGAGGCACATGCATGGGGAAATTTTGTTCTTGTTCCGAGTTAGATTGCCATTTATGCATAGTACCAGTTCGACTGTGCAATCCCTTTCTTATTTATTTTCCTGAATGTCTTGAACTGTCGAACATTCTTCTTTAATTGTGTGATGTTATGTACTGTGGTACCTAAATGTTGGCATTAAATTATTAATTCAGCTTGCTTATGAGGAATGTTGATTATTTTTGTGCATTAGCTTCTGCTGGGATTTTTTGGGTCGATTTGTACCCATTGGTCCATTAAATCCTCTTTATTTTATTGGCTGAATAAGCTTGATCTTGGAGTGATAGTGTATATTGGAACGTACAAGACTCATGTGGAATTTGTTAAGTTGGTATCAAATACATTTGTTGCATGCTCCATTAGTTGTTTATACTTGAAACCTGGCATGTCATTTTTAGTAAATATTACATCATCAAAGTTGTTTTATGCATGCTGCTGGTAACCATATGCTCTCTCCTAACAGTTTTATTACTTGTTGTATGCAGGCTGATTGGAGCCTACAATCAGGCTATTTTTTCCTTTAAATGCCTTTTTTTCATATCAGGTGCTCCTTGAGCTGTTTAAGAACAAGCAGACCATCATTTCACCATCTTCGGCCAACCCAGGGTATTTCATCTCTTTGGCTTCTTCCAGCACTGTCTTCTTTGTTCCTGACTATAAACATTGATGCATGTGCCCTGTTCTAAAGTGGAATACCATTTGCTTGTAGCTTGTACTTGTGCTGTCCATCATTTGAAAAATATATCTCCGTGTTGCTATTATGAGAATGTGATATGCATTGTTTCCTGTTAAATGTAAAGTTTTGCAGCAATTTTTCATCGTTATGAGAATTTTATATTCACGGATTCACTTGATTATGTTTCTAACTTATCATAATTTATTATTTGCAGATGCTGGCCTTCACCTTGAAGTTGGAGCTCTAGGAAGAAGAATCCTGAAGAAAATCCACACCCAGCAATGCGTTTAGCTCACTGGACTAGTTATCTATTTATTTAGTTGTATTTTAGCTAAATACCAGATTTGTACTATTATCTCACTGTTACCAGATTTGTATTTTAGATGAAAACCAGATTTGTACTGTTACCAGCAATGCGTTTTAGCTCACTTGACTAGTTATCTGTATCATTGTAATTTACTTTGCTTGTATGTTGTATGAAATATTATGCCTTATTGGCTCTTTTTGAATCAAGTTATCTAATTGCACAAATATAGAACTAACGTGTGGTACAGAAAGAGTGATCCTGGCGACCTACTTTAAAATGAGAAAGAAATAAAAGAAAACTGACAAGTGGGCTGGAAAAACGCCGAGGCCCAAAAAAATGTATGCTGTAAAAAGCTGGCCCAAAAGAATAAATGGCTGTTGGGCTTGGTCCATGAAGCTAACAAAAAATTCATAGAAAAAAATATAAATGGGCTTAATTAATGGGCTTGGCCCATGTAAAACATTGAATTGGACTGGGCTGATTCTTGTGCCACATCAGATTGCCACGTCGGATGCCTACGTGGCCTGGGGAGGCCGCTAGTGACCAAAACAAAACAGTAGGCATATTTTGGTCGTAAATGTCTATGACCTTCTCACAGAGAAGGTCGTTAATTTTAGTTTACGACTGGCAGCTTTTGATCATCTTTTTTTGGTCACAAAAAGGTCACAAATGGAAAATAATGACCATTCAGTGACCAATAGTCAAGGTCACAAATTGACATATTTCTTGTAGTGTCTCCGAGCCGTGCATCCTGCGCTCATCAGACTTTTCCTGACCGGCCATCACATCCTTTACATAGACATGCATGTGCCATTTGTATGCTACTTGTAAGAGGGAAGAAAGACATTTTATGGGGAAGATATATAGGGCCCGGGTCTCCTAGAATAGCTCACCTCCAAACCTCCCCTAAATTATGTGGCCACCCCGTATAACCACTTGGGGGGGGGGGGAGGGGGGGGGTGGTCAAGGGAACTTGCTAGAGATGCTCTTACTCTCGACTAAGAGCATATTGGGGCATTCATGCTCAAATCCTCTCTCTACCCTATGCAACTATTTTAGAAAAGAAAAACGCCGTCCAACCGATCCCCTACTAATATCCTCTAACATGAATCATCTCTCAAAGCATAGGTTTTTTCTCTCCCCCTGTCATATCAACGGTCGGACACGTGAAAGGGATTTGGCATCTTTGGTTCTCACATGTCCTCCGTTGCAGGACCACTCCGCATCTGCCCCCGTCACCACTTTTTGGCACCTTCCATGCACTCCTCATTTCCCATTGCGCCCTTGGTTTCTTCCGCCTCGACAAGTCCTGGTCCATGTCCCAAAGCTACACGTGGTGCGACCATAGCTTAGGTGTGGACAAGTCAGGGTTAGTGGACAAAGCTATATCACATTATAGAGACATTAAAATCATGCACTAATCCATCCTGAGTGCCATCATCATCTTTATCATCGAATCTGGACTTGTGGGCGTTTCTGACTATTGGATCTTTAGTTAATACTACATGAGCTTTGTTGATGTGAATATCGTGTTGGACGAGCGTGGCCACCACTCTTGTGACAAAATTCGCCATCTTTTGTTAATAGTCCTATTGGGCCTTTTGTCTATGGTATGTAATCGATCCATCCCCAGAAAGAAACACTACACGACCTCTCCACACCTCCGCTCGCTCGGGCCCCTATTGTCGTGCTCTAGTTCAACATTGATGATGGACACCTTCCCTGCCATAGAAAGTGGTGCACGATAGAGGCACATCAACAATTGTAAACACTAATTGTGAAGGACGACAAGAACAACAATAGCCATAGAGGTAGCAAAAAGTTAAAGGAAAGTAAAATAAACGGGAGGACGTGGATGACATCGATAAAACATAGCGTATCAACTATAACTCTATCAATCAACAATTTCTCTTTCTTCCACCTCATCTAAGAGACTAAGATGCACTAATTGTCACCCAACTTATTCATTTTGAGAAAAATCATCACCCCATCTTCCAGAAAACATTTTTTTCAGACTTTTTGTTTGAGAAAACTATCACCCATTGTTGCGCATGCTCTTATGCCTTGGCCACTATGGTGTCCTGGAGCCCCGGACAAAAGAGCCATACAAGTGCTAACTATACAGCCCTTCGACATATTCCCTCAGCTAACAAACAAGCCCATTATAAAGCGCACTGGACCATACATAGGCGTAGCCCAAGACTCTATATTGCCTATTGGGTTGGCATGACTCTATATTGCCTATTGCAACGCTATCTTCCGCCTCGCCTCAAGGTTTTGGCATCGGGGTTACTGGGCCGGCCAAATATGGGTTCCTGCAGGAGCTTTTTTTACGTTTAGTTTTTTTCCTGTGTGTTTTATATGCTTGTTTCCATCTTTTTTCAATTTTCTGTGTTGCTTTCCGGCTTTCCCTGGTTTTCTACTTTTCTTTTTTATTTTATTTCTTTTGCTTTTCGGTGTTGGTTTTCAACAATTTTTTGTGTTAGTTTTCAATGGTTTCTTTTTTGGTTTTGGTTTTGGTTTTTATGTTTCTGTACAGATTTTCTATCTTTTTTTCACACACATGTACATTTTTTCTTATACCTCACACATATGTTTTATACACATTTAACATTTTTTAAACACATGATTAGCATATTTTTTTAATATATGTTTTCATGTCTATCTTTTACACATATTTTACATTTTTTATACATCCAAAACATTTTTATACATGTCTAACATTTTACAAATACATGATTAATATTTTCTCAACCACATATTTTTGAACATCTTTTCGAATACGTGTTAAACATTTTTTAATACATGTTTAAGTATTTTTTAATACATGTTTAAGAATTATAGAAACATTTTCTGAAACTACGTCAACATATTATACATTGTATAAGTATTTTTAAAATGTCACAAGCATTTTATAAGCATGTGAATAATTTTTAAAAGAACATAAATTTTAGTTACTTAGTTTTTAAAATTGTTTAATGTTTTTTAAATGTTACATACATTTAACACGTGAACATTTTTAATACTGTCACCAAAATTTTCAAATTACGTCAACAATTGTGTATACACTGTGTTAACATTTTTCAAATTCGCAGTTTTTTATATTTCAAGTAAACTGAGCCTTTGTATTTCAAGTAAACTGAGCCTTCGAAAAAGACGAGCAAATGTATAACATAGAAGAAAAACAAACCAACAGTAAGGAAGCTACTTTGACTGGCCCAACAGAACGCTCTCTTGTGCAAAAAAAGAAAAATCACACATCAAACGCCAGCATTTCCTATTCGGCGCTTCAGGCGCCAGTTGAAACATAAATTGCAAACCGTTGCACACCCCTTGCTCCGCTCTGGGCCATCTCATATGCCTTATTTTTAGGACCCCGATAAGTCCCGAACGTATGAGATTTGCTCATGGCAAATTGAACGCTTTTATAACAACTTTAGTTAACGCGGGGATGGCAAGCTTAGTTGCTAGCATGACATTTTGTCCTCAGTTCGTATTTTCCCATTAGTTGCCATGCCTGCCAACTTCAATCCTCGCGTCAAATATAGTTGCGATAGAAAAGTTTGATTTGCCATGGGCAAATCCCGAACATTTGGGATTTATCACTTTCGTAATTTTTTCTATTGAAAACAGAAAGAAGTGCAAGTGACGGGTTCAAGCTCGCAACCTCTTCATTCGAAGTTAACCACAATAACCACTGGCCTACCTTACCCGCTTGTACACACTTGATCTTTCTCCTTACTTTTCTTTCTTGAGTTCGTAGTTTTTTTCCTAGTCCGCTAGTCAGTTTTCTGATATTTCTATTCGGTTCCTCTTTCTATTTTTTTTGTTTTCCTAAAAGCAATTTTTAAAAACTTATGAGTTTTTAAATTGACTTTTTCAAAATTTGCGATTTTTTTTTCAAAATTGATGGTCCTTTTCCCAAACTCGGTAAACTTTTATTCAAATTCGTGAATTTTTTTCCAAAATTTATATTTTTGTAAATATCGATGAGCTTTTTTCATATTAAATAATTTTAATTGTCAAAATTGATGATTTACTCCAATTCGATGAACTTTTGTTTCTAACTTTGATGAAGTTCTTTTAAATTTGATGAACTTTTTTCAAATTTGATGAACATTATTTCAAATAGATTAATATTTTTTCCAAATTAGATTATCTTTTTTCTAGTTTGATGAAAGTTTTTTCGAATCTGATGAACTTTGTGTAAAGTTGATGAATTATTTGTTGAAATTCGATAAACTTCTTTTCAAATTGATGAGTGTTTTTAAAAAATATATGATTTTTTTAAAATTTTCAAGCTGGCAAAATTATCAAGTTTTTTGAAATTTTTGCATGTTTATGTTTTTATTCCTGTTTTACTATTTTTTGCCATTTTTCGGATTTATGTTTTTTCAGAGTTTTTCGAAACTCTGAATGCTTAAGAGTCCATGGGTCACTTGTCCAGAAGTCAACCGCTCAACCGGTGGATCGATCGAACGAGCAAGCGATGAGACGACCTAAGTGAGCGTAGCTCATGTTTGATGGGCTGGCCCACTCGAAGAGTCGCTTAGAGCGCCCGTTTTGCTAAGGCGCTGACCAGGAGCTCTGTCAAGCACTCAAGCTCCGCTATATTGGCGAGACCTCCTCAGTGGCGCCTTATGCGCCAGTAGACCAAACCAGCGCCCACGCGCTTGGGTACTTGGGCCGGCCCAATAACAAGCCGAGCAGATCGCTCACGACACGCGCTTCCCCCGGCTTCCCTGGTCGATCGGTTTGTGGTTGACCGGTCACCCCTTAACGGGGTCAACCATTGAGCATTGAATTTTTTAAAAAAAAATGAATAATCAGCAAAAAAATTCAAAATAAAAAATCACAAATTAGAAAAATATCATCCTAATTTTAGAAAAAGTTAAATTTTTTGATAAAAATCATTTACTTTGAAAAATATTCATAATTTTTAAAAATATCGATTTATTTTGAAAAAAGGATCACCGATTTTTAAAAAGCTTCAGTAAACTCGAAAGTAGTTCAAAATTTTGAAAAACGTTGATCGATTGTGGGAAAAGTTCATCGATTTTGAAAAACAATCACCGGTTTTGGAAAAAGTTCATCGAACTTGAAAAAAAGTTCATCAAATCTGAAAAAAATCATTGATTTTAAAAAAGGTTCTCGAATTTGGAAAAAATTCACAAACTGAAAAATTGTTCATCGATATTCAAAAAATGTTAAAGTTCACCGATTATGAAAAAAGTTCAGCTAATTTGAAAAAAGTTCATCATTTTACAAAACATTTCATCACAAATTTAAAAAGTTCACAAATTTGAAATAAAATATTATAAAATTTGAAAAAAGTTCATCGAATTTGAAAACGAAAAAATAAAACAAAAAGAACAGAAAATAAAGTGAAGAACGAAAATGAACTATAGAAAAGATAAAAAGAAAAGGAAAAAGGGAAAGAAATAGAAAAAGAAAAAAACCAATGTGTGGCACAAGTGATTGGGAAAACAACTATATCGGGCGCTAAAGGTGCCGAATAGGATTAAGTTTTATCAGCGCCCCTACGTCGCGTCAGGTGAGCGCCAGAATGGCTGTCAGAATCGCGCAGTATGCCACGACCTCGTTTCTTTGTGTGTTTTTTTTCATGCTTATTGGTTTTTGTTTTTCTTTGTTTTTTTTACTTTTTTGTACTTATAAATATTATAAATACTAGCAAATATGCCCGTGCGATGCAACGGGAGAAAAGCTATTAGATTATGCACGTGCGATAGATATAAAAAAATTATGAACCAAATGCCAGGATGAGATAAGGACTTTTAGAATGTAATTTCATAAAGTATGTCTGTGTGATGTCATGACGAGATAAGGGACTTTTAAAAAGTAATTTGAAAAATAAAAAATGTGATGGTCTCATCACGACTTGATTTTCTAACGCGTCATAACAAAAAAAATGTCGGTGATAAAACTGCATTGATGGACACTGCATGAGCTAGACCGATGAGTGAGTGCCTTGCCTTGACCTAAGCGTGGCGGTGTTTATAATAATTAGTAATGTGGTATAAAAAATATAGCTGTGTATGAAGGCAAAATAGAAATTTAGTCATTTTTATATAGCTTACAAAAATTAACCCTTAGAAAGTTGTGTCAATTTTTGAGGGTTCAGCGGTGTACAAGACATGGAAAACTTTTTTTTATCCAAATCGAGGGACTGAATACAATCATGAAGCGACCCCTACAGATCTCCTGCGACGGTTCATTATGTTCATTATTTATGGATCTGTTTTAATTTTTGTGAACATATTCCAAACTTTAATGTACATTTTTTAAATTCCTTAATATGTTTTGAATACTGGATATTTTTAAAAAATCATGAACATTTTTTATTTCCTGAAAATTATTTTGAAACCGTGATAGTTTTTTATAATACGTGAACAATTTTTTGAAATCATGATCATTTTATGATTTGCCGAATGTTTTTTTAATTCACAAACAGTTTATAATTTTTCAAGACTTTTTTTGAAATATTTTTTCCTGGAAATCACGAATAAATTTAAAGAAGAAAAAATTAAAACAGAAATAAGAACGTGAAAGGCAAAAAATGAAATAAAAGCAGGGGCGTTGCAACCTGCAACAATTTTTTGAAATCATGATCATTTTATGATTTGCCGAATGTTTTTTTTAATTCACAAACATTTTATAATTTTTCAAGACTTTTTTTGAAATATTTTTTCCTGGAAATCACGAATAAATTTAAAGAAGAAAAAATTAAAACAGAAATAAGAACGTGAAAGGCAAAAAATGAAATAAAAGCAGGGGCGTTGCAACCTGCAAATGGACAGGCCTATGTGTGCGGGAGGAGTAGGCGCGCTTGCGAGACGAAAAAGAAGAGATAAAAGGTGGGCAGGCGGGGATCGAACCCTGGTCTCTGTAGTGGAATCGTGCGGCGCTGGCCACTGCGCTCAGCTATCTTCGTGTTATATTAGGGGATCTCGGCTTATATAAACCCGAACTAACAATGGGATGCGTGAACCGTTTTTTGCCACTTACGGGTGGCATTGGTGGGTAAATTTTGCCAACTTCGAGGGTATTTTTTATGACGGACGACAGAAACCCAATTCTCTTTATTATTAGGTAAAGAAATATATTAGAAAAACACTTTACATAATTTTTTGAAAAATGCAACCAAGCATTTAAAAAATGTTAAATATGTATATATAAAATGTTTCTCATGTATGCAAGAAAAACAAAATGTGTGTGTTTGATCATGTATTTAAAAATTATTAATCATGCATTTTGAAAGAAATGTTAACCACGCATGGGATGACGAAGCCGTGGCCGGGGTGAGCGAAGGCGTAGCAGTGCGGCCCGAAGGGCGGCAGAGAAGAGTCCTGCTGCTCGTGAGCGGCGGGATCGGTAGCAGTGTTGGCTGTGGCCGGTGGAGAGTGGTGGCGACCGCAGCGACCAGCAGGCTCTGCCTGGGCAACGCGAGCCGCGCGGCGCTCGGGACGAACACGATGAGCGTCGGCCATGGGAACGACGGAGCTGGGACGAAACAAAGCGAAAGAACACCGACACACCCCTACCTAGCGCGCCAAATGTCGGAATCGAGGCTCCGCTGACACGAAGAAAGGTTCGAACTCTGGGGTGTGCGCGACGAACTCCGCTGCGCTAGCCCTGTTGCTCACCGTCTCATGGTGATGCTACGACGTGCTCGAGGGAGAGGGAGGAAGGAAAAAACACGACGATTTACCCAGGTTTGGGCCACCTTGCGGTGTAATACCCTATTCCTGCTTTATGGTGGATTGCCTCGCGAGGGAGGATGAGTATGAACTAGTATAAGAGGCTCTCGGAGGCTTCAGGAGCGACTTCAGGCTTGAGAGGTGGATGAACTCGATCCCTCTCTATGGTGGAGACTAACCTATACTTATACTTGCCTTGGTCCTCTTCCCCCAAAAGCTCTAGGCGGGAAGGGATGCCACAATGGCCACATTTGAAAGGGGACACTAGTTCATCTTACCTTGACTAAATGTGGTGTTCGCCTGCAAAGCTTCTGTCCATGACGCGCAGGCGGGCTCGGCGATGACCTCCGTCTTGGTGAGCCCATGCCTTGGTCTTGTAGCACTGGAACGACAACCTTTAGGGGCTGCTTTGGGAACCGGCGAGATATCTTGTTTTCTTAGCACCAAAGAGGAAAGTGTCCTCGTCTGCGCCCGCTGGCGCCCTTCTGGCTCCGTCTATTGCGGTCCGCATCACCCACGTGCATCGCGAGGCGGGGTGGCGAGCATAGATATGTCTGCCCCGCGAGGGGCCTTAGGAGGCAGCCTGAGGAGGCCACCTCGCGGGAAGCCCTCAGAAGCTCTTGACAACGCCTACCGATGCTCGCCTCATGAGGCGAGGGCCCTCGTGAGGGCCTTGCCTTTTGAATCCTTGACAGTGGGCCGCGCCGGGCCCCTTGATGATGCCGCGCGATGGGCCGCAGGCAAACGGGTCTGGGTACCCCGGTCTTAGAGCCCCGACACCCACCACCATGGAGGATGGAGATGCCCCAACCAGCACGGGTCCTCCGGCGAGTAGGGGTTTCAAGAGTGCATCTTTGAGAACATTACTATTTAGTATGCATGTTAGTTAAATGTGTTGAACTTATGTCATATAATGTTCCATTATATTTTGCTAGCCCAAAAAGGTGTTATGGAAGCATAATTAATCTTTTGGATCATAAAAGCTACCATGGCAACCAGTTGGGCTACAAAAGTGGCAGAAAGGACTAATCCTCCTATGGTATGACTACTGCTATGTGTACTGTTTAAATAAATCAGTTGTACATTTGAACTATATGGTAAAAGTTAAATTAAAAAAGCTACCAATTGCACCACCGAGTTACATTGTTTTGTTTGGCTGCAGAACAGGATCAAAATGATGCGAAACCATATAAATGATTTCATTTTCTGTTCAGGAAATTAAATCAACATCGTGTAAGCTGAAATCATCGCTACTACTTGAATTCCGTATTAGCAGCGTTCGTCGTGTGGACATGCAACTAGTGCTTTACGAGTCAGCAACACTTCGCAGCAGAAACGCTGATGAAGTAACACACATTCGCAGCGTCTAACTCGAAAGCTGCTAGCTATCAAAGACTAGCAACGTCCAGCCCGCACGTTGATAGTCCGAACTCACCAGCACCGTCGTACTAACTATGCGCACTGCGAATGCTTCCAGTCATCACTATTGAACGCCGCTAATTAGGGGTTCCCCTACTAGTGTGCAGATGAGAATGAAGGCGGGGACAATATCAACACGTCAGTATTTACAGGCGGCCGAAATCTTGATCGACCTGAGCGGTAAAATAGGGGAGGGGGGAGGGGAGACTGCTAGACGCACTGGTAGCCGAAGTTCAATGGCTTCAATTGCACATAATTCCCAAAGCAAAAGCCGTGTGTGACTTCGCATTGCTGACGGTTCCCATTGTAGAACCGCCTGTGATTAATTACCCGCACTGCTCACCTTTCAAACCCTGGGAGGCGAAACAAAGTGCCAATCACATGGCACCCAATTGACTTGCCAGATATTTATGTTTTCTTCCCTCATGTAATGCATGAATGCTATTCGTGTTACTACTTTGGTATTATGGTAAAATGTAATACATAAATGCTATTTGTGTTACTCAAATTGATAAAAAAATATCACGACATCTTGGTGCCATGTCATGCCATCATTCAAAGTTTCATGTATGCATAACATTTTTTGATTTTTTTTGGAATCTAAGTCCAAGCCGTGACACCAAGATGTTTGAAATTTCATTCCAATTTATTGCATCAGGCAGAAACAAGCACACAAAGACACAAATATGATTTTCCCCAACCTATTTTGGTTTGTGTGACAGCCTGGTTTTTGCCCTCTTCTTCTTTGCTTGATTTTTAGATGAGTTGGTTTTGAATTTGGAGTTTTGAATCATTTCATTTGGACTTAACCACTTGGGCACACCTTGATTTTCACCCAAGTGTTCCCTCTCCTCCTCACAACCATCATTTCACCCCTGGCCAACCCAAAAATATTGTTTGGAATATTTTTCTTAAATGAAAAATATTCATTTTGGCCTCCAAAACCCTAGCTAACCCTTTGAGCTCCAAAGAAACCCTAATTTTTCTTTCCCCAAAAATCCTGAGAAAAATCCCAATTATTCTTTGGACCCTAGGGCACATTTTTGAGCAAAAATATTTCACCCCTCTTTGGAATATTTTGGCTACAGAAAATAAAGTCACTTGATAACCCATAAGTATAGGGGATCGCAACAGTTTTCGATAAGTAAGAGTGTCAAACCCAACGAGGAGCTAAAGGTAGAACAAATATTCCCTCAAGTTCTATCGACCACCGATACAACTCTACGCACGCTTAACGTTTACTTTACCTAGAACAAGTATGAAACTAGAAGTACTTTGTAGGTGTGAAAGGATAGGTTTGCAAGAAAGTAAAGAACGCGTAAATAAAAACTAGGGGCTGTTTAGATAAAGAAACAATAAAGTAAATATAGCGAGTGTGGAAAAGTGGTGGTAGGAGTTGTGGAATTGTCCCTAAGCAATTGACTATATTACTAGACCGGTAATCACTATTGCAATTCTATTTGAGGGAGAGGCATAAGCTAACATATCATCCCTTACTTGGAATTCTATGCACTTATGATTGGAACTCTAGCAAGCATCCACAACTACTAAAGATTCATTAAGGTAAAACCCAACCATAGCATTAAAGCATCAAGTCCCCTTTTATCCCATACGCAACAATCTACTTACTTGGGTTTGTGTTTCAGTCACTCACACAACCCACCATAAGAAAATCATAAAAATATTGCAAACCCTATAGCGGGAATGCCTCACGCTTGCGCGACACAGAGGGCACGATAGGACAGCACCAATAATAAAACATGCAACTCAAACCAATCATAGCAATTCATCAATCACCGATAGGACAACGAAAATCTACTCAGACATCATAGGATGGCAACATATCATTGGAAAATAATATGAAGCATAAAGCACCATGTTCAAGTAGAGGGTAAAACGGGTTGCGGGAGAGTGGACCGCTGGATATAGATGGGGGAAGGTGATGGAGATGTTGGTGAAGATGACGACGGTGTTGGTGAAGATCGCGGTGATGATGATGGCCCGGCAGCCTCGGCGCCACCGGAAGCAAGGGGGAGAGAGGTCCCCTTCTTCTTCTTCTTCTTCCTTGACCTCCTCCCTAGATGGGAGAAGGGTTTCCCCTCTGGTCCTTGGCTCCCATAGCTTGGGAGGGGCGAGAGCCCCTCCGAGATTGGATCTATCTCTCTGTTTCTGCGTTCTATCTGGCCCTGTTTCACCGTTTCTTGTATATATAGAGATCCGTAACTCTGATTGGACTGAAACCTTCGACCAGATCGTTTTCCAAAAATTAGCTTTCTTGCAGCCAAAGAAGGGAATCAACCGCCTTACGGGTGGCCCACGAGATAGGGGGGCACGCCCCCCTGGAGGGGTGGCGTGGGCCACTCTCGTGGCCACCTCGGCACCGTTCGCTGATTCTTCCTCCCAAAAATCATAAATATTCCAAAATAATTCTCCGTCCGTTTTTATCCCGTTTGGACTCCGTTTGATATTGGGTTTCATGCGAAACATAAAACATGCAACAAACAGAACTGCATCGGCAATTTGGATCAATATGTTAGTCCCAAAAAATAGTATAAAAAGTTGCCAAAAGTCTGTAAAAGTTTAATAATATTGGCATGGAACAATAAAAAATTATAGATATGACGGAGACGTATCAGCATCCCCAAGCTTAATTCCTGCTCATCCTCGAGTAGGTAAATGATAAAAAAGATAATTTTTGATGTGGAATGCTACCTAGCATAATCTTGATCATATATCTAATCATGGCATGAATATTAAGACACGAGTGATTCAAAGCAATAGTTTATCGTTTGACATAAAAACAATAATACTTCAAGCATATCAACCAAGCAATTATGTCTTATTGAAATAACATAGCCAAAGAAAGCTCATCCCTACAAAATCATATAGTCTGGCTATGCTCCATCTTCACCAACAAAATATTCACATCATGCACAACCCCGATGACAAGCCAAGCAATTTTTTCATACTTTTGACGTTTCTCAAGCCTTTTCAACTTTCACGCAATACGTGAGCGTGAGCCATGGACATAGCACTATAGGTGGAATAGAATATGATGATGGGGGTTATGTGGAGAAGACAAAAAAGGAGAAAGTCTCACATCGACGCGGCTAATCAACGGGCTATGGAGATGCCCATCAATTGATGTCAATGCGAGGAGTAGGGATTGCCATGCAACAGATGCACTAAGAGCTGTAAGTGTATGAAAGCTCAACAAAAGAAACTAAGTGGGTGTGCATCCAACTTGCTTGCTCATGAAGACCTAGGGCATTTGAGGAAGCCCATCGTTGGAATATACAAGCCAAGTTCTGTAATGAAAATTCCCACTAGTATATGAAAGTGACAACATAGGAGACAATCTACATGAAGAACATGGTGCTACTTTGAAGCACAAGTGTGGAAAAGAGATAGTAACATTGCCCCTTTTTATTTATTTTCTTTTTTTTCTTTTCCCTTTTTTTGCGGGCTTCTTTGGCCCCATTTTTTTATTTAGGCTTCTTTGGCCTCTCTTTTTTTTGGATGGGGCAATGCTCTAATAATGTTGATCATCACACTTTTATTTACTTACAACTCGATATTACAACTCGATACTAGAACAAAGATATGACTCTATATGAATGCCTCCGGCGGTGTACCGGGATGTGCAATGTTCTAAGCGTAGCAATGACATCAAAAGCGGACAAGCCATGAAAAATCATGCTAGCTATCTTACAATCATGCAAAGCAATATGACAATGAATGCTCAAGTCATGTATATGATGATGATGGAAGTTGCATGGCAATATATCTCGGAATGGCTATGGAAATGCCATAATAGGTAGGTATGGTGGCTGTTTTGAGGAAGATATAATGAGGCTTATGTGTGATAGAGCGTATCATATCACGGGGTTTGGATGCACCGTGAAGTTTGCACCAACTCTCGAGGTGAGAAAGGGCAATGCACGCATCAAGAGGCTAGCAATGATGGAAGGGTGAGAGTGCGATAATACATGGACTCAACATTAGTCATAAAGAACTCACATACTTATTGCAAAAATCTATTAGTCATCGAAACAAAGTACTACGCGCATGCTCCTAGGGGGATAGATTGGTAGGAAAAGACCATCGCTCGTCCCCGGCCGCCACTCATAAGGAAGACAACCAATAAACACCTCATGCTCCAACTTCGTTACATAACGGTTCACCATACGTGCATGCTACGGGACTTGCAAACCTCAACACAAGTATTTCTCAATTTCACAATTACTCAACTAGCACGACTCTAATATCACCACCTTTATATCGCATAAAACTATTGCAAGGAATCAAACATATCATATTCAGCGATCTACAAGTTTATGTAGGATTTTATGACTAACCATGTGAATGACCAGTTCCTGTCATCTCTCTAAATAGATATAAGTGAAGCAAGAGAATTTAATTCTTTCTACAAAAGATATGCCCACGCTCTAACAAATATAAGTGAAGCAAAAGAGCATTCTACAAATGGCAGTTGTCTATGTAAAGAGAAACAGGCAATCCAAACTTCAAATGATATAAGTGAAGCACATGAAGCATTCTATAAAGCCATACTCAAAAGATATAAGTGAAGTGCATAGAGCATTCTATAAATCAACCAAGGATCATCTCATACCAGCATGGTGCATAAAAGAAAAATGAAAACTAAATGCAAAAGACGCTCCAAGACTTGCACATAATGCATGAACGAAACAAATTCGAAAACATACCGATACTTGTTGAAGAAAGAGGGGATGCCTTCCGGGGCATCCCCAAGCTTAGACGCTTGAGTCTCCTTGAATATTTACTTGGGGTGCCTTGGGCATCCCCAAGCTTGAGCTCTTGCCTCTCTTCCTTTTCCTCATATCGAGACATCCTCGATTAGACACTACATCCACACAAAACTTCAACAGAAAACTCGGTAAGATCCGTTAGTATAATAAAGCAAATCACCACTCTAAGTACTGTAGAAAACCAATTCATATTTTGTTTTTGCATTGTGTCTACTGTAATATAAATTTTTCATGGCTTAATCCACTGATATAAATTGATAGATTCATCAAAACAAGCAAACTATGCATCAAAAACAGAATCTGTCAAAAACAGAACAGTCTGTAGCAATCTGAACATTCACCATACTTCTGATACTTGAAAAGTTCTGCCAAAATTAGGAAAAATAAACAATTTGTACAGAAAGACAGTGCGAAAAGAATCAGAACCATTTGACGTTCCAGTAAAAAATTAAAATTCGTGCACTACAGCCAAAGTTTCTGTCCTGCACCGTACAAACCAACAAGCATTGTAAACATCCTAAACGCAAACCTTGGCACATTATTTTTATAGTACAATGGAATTATACAAGGGGATAATTATTTTTGTTGAAATGTTTCTGTAATCAAGATTCACAAATTTTCCGTGAGCATGAACAAAGTTAAAGGCTAGCTCCCACTTCAACAATGCTTGTCTTTCTCACTTTCACTTTCCTTTTTGAAAAGTTTTAGGGTTCCCCTCTTTATTTTTTTGTTTTTAAACTATATGAAAGCACTCAACAGAAATAAATGACTCTCTAAAACTTCCGGGTTGTCTCCTGGCAGCGCTTTCTTTAAAGCCATTAAGCTAGGCATTTAGTGCTTCAAGTAATGGATCCACCCGGATCCCAAGGTATATCAAAGCCAATTTTAATTAACAATGATTTGTAATTTAGTAGTGAGCACAAAGTAACATATATCATGCAACAACGAAGTCTAACTTTCTTCCTATGCATCGGCATGTCATAAAAGAACAATTCATGCACACCAAGTAAAGGCCAATGCATAGTATAAACAGTTTCTTGCAATTCTATCGTATTGGAAACATAGAGAGGTGGAGATATAGTTCCTCTCTCATAATAATTGCAAGTAGGAGCAGCAAGCACATGCGTATTACATCTATCAAAATCATCATGTGCAATGGTAAAAGGCAACCCATCAATATAATCCTTAATAAGCACAAACTTCTCCGATAAAGTGTGGTAGGGAGAATTCAAAAAGATAATAGGACTATCATACGTGGGTGCAATAGCAACAATCTCATGTTTAACATAAGGAACTATAGCAAGTTCATCACCATAAGCATAATTCATATTGGCATCTTGGCCACAAGCATAGCAAGCATCATCAAAAAGGGATATTTCAGACAAACTCAAGGGATCATAGCAATCATCATAGCAATCATCCTTCGGTAAGCACGAAGGGGAATTAAATATGTATGAGTTGGAGGGTTACTCTCATTAGAAGGTGGGCACGGGTAGCTAATCCGCTCTTCCTCCTTTTGTTCTTCGCTCTCCTCATCACCTTTTTCATCCAATGAGCTCACAGTTTCATCAATTTCTTCTTCCATAGCTTCCTGCAAAATATTAGTCTCTTCTTGGACAGCGTTGACTTTCTTCATAAAAGCATTAATATAGTAATTGTATTCATAATTTTCATAGCAATATCCAAGTATAGCAAGATTTTCCGGCCTATAACCATCATCATCAAAAGCTTCATACTGTTCAAACAAAGCTTCAATATCATAGGCAGCCTTAAAAGCAACAAATTCTTCTATTTGTTCCACATCATAGTAATCATATATACCATTAGCATAAGAAGCTAAGGTTTCATTATCGTTAAATTTGCATGAAAAGGGGAGGTGTGGAGCCTCCATCCTAGAGCAACAAGTAATATCATATCTCAAGCATAGATTCCGTGCATACCAACGCAACATAATAAATTGATCCCATAATAGTTTCCTTTTTGTGTCGCAGCGATAATCCCTAAAGTATTCACATTGATCCAACGTGTCTCCCATTATAAAGTTGAGTGGGGTTTTCTCAGGATTATCAAAGTAGTACATAATATCTCTCACATAATGAGAATCGGGGGTTTTAGGAGTTACCCCATCTACATGAGTAGCAAGTACCTCTAATTTTTTTGGTATTTCGTGTTCCATATCCATAACTAAAGATAGAGAACAACTAAGAACAGCAAATAAAAATTACTTAGTGATAAAGCAAACAAGCACACACGAGAATATTCACCCCACGCTATGGCTCCCCGGCAACGACGCCAAAAAAAGGTCTTGATAACCCACAAGTATAGGGGATCGCAATAGTTTTCGATAAGTAAGAGTGTCGAACCCAACGAGGAGCTAAAGGTAGAACAAATATTCCCTCAAGTTCTATCGACCACCGATACAACTCTACGCACGCTTAACGTTTACTTTACCTAGAACAAGTATGAAACTAGAAGTACTTTGTAGGTGTGAAAGGATAGGTTTGCAAGAAAGTAAAGAACACGTAAATAAAAACTAGGGGCTGTTTATATAAAGAAACAATAAAGTAAATATAGCGAGTGTGGAAAAGTGGTGGTAGGAGTTGTGGAATTGTCTCTAAGCAATTGACTATGTTACTAGACCGGTAATCACTACTGCAATTCTATTAGAGGGAGAGGCATAAGCTAACATACCATCCCTTACTTGGAATTCTATGCACTTATGATTGGAACTCTAGCAAGCATCCGCAACTACTAAAGATTCATTAAGGTAAAACCCAACCATAGCTTTAAAGCATCAAGTCCCCTTTTATCCCATACGCAACAATCTACTTACTCGGGTTTGTGTTTCAGTCACTCACGGAACCCACCATAAGCAAATCATAAAAATATTGCAAACCCTACAACAGGAATCCCTCACGCTTGCGCGACACGGAGGGCACGATAGGACATCACCAATAATAAAACATGCAACTCAAACAAATCATAGCAATTCATCAATCACCGGTAGGACAACGAAAATCTACTCAGACATCATAGGATGGCAACACATCATTGGAAAATAATATGAAGCATAAAGCACCATGTTCAAGTAGAGGGTACAGCGGGTTGCGGGAGAGTGGACCGCTGGATATAGATGGGGGAAGGTGATGGAGATGTTGGTGAAGATGACGGCGGTGTTGGTGAAGATCGCGGTGATGATGATGGCCCTCGGCAGCGCTCCGGCGCCACCGGAAGCAACGGGGAGAGAGGCCCGGTTCTTCTTCTTCTTCCTTGACCTCCTCCCTAGATGGGAGAAGGGTTTCCCCTCGGGTCCTTGGCTCCCATGGCGTGGGAGGGGCGAGAGCCCCTCCGAGATTGGATCTATCTCTGCTTACGCATTGGTCTGCCTGCTTTCACCGTTTCGTGTATATATGGAGATCCGTAACTCCGATTGGACTGAAACCTTCGCCTAGATCGTTTTCCAAAAAATAGCTTTCTTGCGACCAAAGAAGGGCATCAACCGCCTTACGGGTGGCCCACGAGATAGGGGGGCACGCCCCCCTGGAGGGGTGGCGTGGGCCACTCTCGTGGCCACCTCAGGCACCGTTTCGCGTTGATTCTTCCTCCCAAAAATCACAAATATTCCAAAATAATTCTCCGTCCGTTTTTATCCCGTTTGGACTCCGTTTGATATTGGGTTTCTGCGGAACATAAAACATGCAACAAAGAAGAATTGGCACTGGGCACTGGATCAATATGTTAGTCCCAAAAAATAGTATAAAAAGTTGCCAAAAGTATATAAAAGTTGAATAATATTGGCATGGAACAATAAAAAGTTATAGATACGACGGAGACGTATCATCACTTCAGGGCAGAAATGGTAGTTTCTACAGCAACTACCTTTTTACTAGCTCCATTGTAGCTGGTTTTCCCTGTGCCTATTTACCTTAGTAAGAGATAGTAAAACCCCAAAGCTCAGCCCTTGAATCCCAGTGGTTTGACCATAGTAACTCTCCAAAGTTACTGTCTAGTATCTTGTCAGCAGCACAAGTTTACTTCTACTGCACCTGGAACCTAACCAAACCATGGTAACAACTCAGTTTACTAAGGACTACACGCCAGACATCTTTGTTAGTGCGTAGGGTGCCCTAATGTCACGGTGCACGCGGTGACCGCGTTCGTCTGAGCGTGCTGGCATGTAATACGCGCGCTCTGCGCGTCACCAACGCCTCTGTTGAGCGCGTGCTCGCTGCCCAGCCGGCCAGAGCATGCCACCCCTCGCCACCATCCTCGTATCCACCTCCATAACTCCCCCCGCCACTCGCCGACGCCGGAGCTCGCCGCAGCGGGCACGGGCATGGTCCGGCCAACGACACAGTGCACGTGCACTGTGTTCGTCTCTTTCCCCCTCGCTCCTGTGCTCGTCTGCGCCCGCGCACAGTACCTGCGTGACCTCCATCATCTTCTCCCTCTCTCTCTGGCGCTGTTCGTCGCCGGGCGCCATGGACAGGTGTCCTCCGACGGAGCCTGAGCCCTTCTCGCCGCCCCGCCTATAAAAGCAGCCCCTCCGCAGCCTCTTGGAGCACCCCAACCACTCCCACTCCCTCCTAGAGCTAGTAGAAGCCGCAGCCCGGCCGGGCAGGCCGCGGGCTGCCGTCCCGGAGCCGAGCTCACCGGCGATCCCCTCCGGAACGTTCCTGCAACTCCGGCCCCTCCCAAGCCAAGGCGACCCCGCCAGGGCCTCCACCTCTCCTCCGTGAAGCCAACCCAACCCCCTGGAGCCCCTGGAGCCACCCCAACCCCCTGGAGCCCCTGGAGCCACCCCAAGCCGCCGTCTTCTTCATCTCCGGCAACCTACGCCCTCTGCCTCTGCTGGAGATGTCAAATCCAACGCCGTCCGGCCATCGTTAGCTACGCTACGGGTACGGGTAGGTGCGCAAACATCTTCTCCGTCGATCCCTCCCTCTCGTTTGCCTCCAAGAAGCCTCACCGCTGTTATGAGCTCCGGCGAAGCACCGCCCCCCTCTGTTTCCCTCTCCCCTCCCTCCGGCCTGACTAGCGGGGCCCGCTAGTCAGCCACTCATCTGCCTGTGGCGTATGAGTGGTGGCGCCCCGGGAGTTTACGCTTTCGATGTCACCCCCCCTCTCTTTACTTATTTCAAATTCATTTAAATTCCAGGAAACTTCAAATGGCCATAACTTTTTATCTATAAGTCAAAATGCATTGATTCTTTTTGCATTATGTTTTGTGCCCAAAAATCTAACAATACCCAAAAGACGGGATTTTTCCTTACTGTCTAGATTTTCTGGCAATTTTTAGAAGGTTTCTTGATGTTTTCTTTTTGTGGTTTTGAATATTTTCAGAAGAGCCAGCTTGTCTTGAGGATCACCAGGAGCTTTGTGAACCTCATCAGTACTAAGGCAAGCCACATTAACATTTTCATAGTGCCACTTCAATACTTGTGACTTTTCTACTTGAACTTATGAATATTCATGCATTTAAATTAGTTATATAATGATTATATTCTGTTGAATACTTGCCATGTTAAAAATACTTGAACTACAGAAGATTTGAAGTGAATCTTGTTGGTAAGCTAAGTAGAACTTAGTTGCAAGTGATGAATAAATGATATGGTCATAGAGTTTGATAATTAGTTAAATTATGATTTTTGGCATGATGAAAAATGATGAGATTGCTAGAAATGATTCTGGTATAAGTGAGGTGTGATCTTAACCAGAGAAGTAGCATGAGTTGATGATGGCTCCGTAGGAGCGTGGTTGATTCAGTTGTTTGCATGGTTATGTGATGCATATGTTAAGTGATGCATAGTATGGCATTATGACACTGATTATTTTCAAACTAAGTTGAACCTGATTAATAACTCAACTTGAACATGTTGTTGACCAGGTCATGGTGCCGCTGAAACGAGTCTTTCCCAGTGCAACCACATTTGCCAGTATAGGACGACCTTAATGCGTTTCATTGTTGTGCCTCTGGTCGGTGCCTCCATTTAGGGAAGGTTATGGGCGTGGTGTACCCTGGCCCGGTAGGCAAGCATAACCTTGTGTGCCCGTTGTGAAGTTAAGTTTTGGTACCGGATCCCAGAGTGGATCATGGCCACGACGGTGGTCGAGGTGTCTGGAGGTAGACACGGGGCCACCCAGGACTAGCCCGATGGGGACTGAGTCGGAATGGCCGGGAGAGTGTCATGACAATGAAATGGTTTCGTCGGAACGATGTTGGTCCACCCGAATGGGAGTGCAAGGCCATGGGTTCCATAGTGTGGGTACAGTGTACTAACCTCTGCAGAGTGTTTTTAATCTATCGATAGCCGAGTCCATGGTTACAGACACGCTCGAAAGTAGGGTACACCATGGGTCAACACTTAATAAAATATGAACACTAAGTTTGCACTAAGGATGGAAGTGAGGCCATCGTGTTGAGACGGGCCACGAGTTGGTCGAGTTGTAATCGCCGTAAGGATGACGGGCCACGAGTTGGTCGGGTTGTGATCGCCGTAAGGATCACGGGCCATGAGTTGGTCGGGTTGTGATCGCCGTAAGGATCACGAATGTGTTTTTGGAATTATCATGTTTGTGGTCGGGTATTGATCACGTCTAGTAAGCAAGTCTGGCGAACGAGTACCAGTTGGGCATAGTCACAGTATGTTGGATATATGGTTGCATTGTTGCTTAAATGGTTAAATGTCATGATATTGTTTGTCATTATGTTTATGTTTAGTGTGAGCTTGCAAGTACATTCAATGTACTGACCTGGCGTGTCATGCCAGATTTCAAGAAAGTCTCGTTGGAAAGGAGTGCTGACCGAGTCTAGGCCGTGTCCACATCGGTGTCCCTATGCTATGGAGTCCCGCTATGATGTTGTTCCGCTGCCGAGTAGTTGTCATGATCGAGGCCCCCTTTATGTCCACTAAATAATGTACATATTGTTCAGCCGCACCGTGCGTGCCGCTTGGCCTCACTAACTGTTGTAATATAAACTATGCTCCGCTAGCATGAATAAAGCGGTTGTTTTTCTGTACCATGTTGTTGTGTTTTGCCAGAAGACAAGGTCTCTGGGCTGGCAATGCAAGGTAAACCGGTCGCTCTGAGCCGGGGTGCCACAGTTTGCTGTTGCATGTATATGTAGTCCAAATTTTAAATACGATCATTAAATGGGTAGAAACTTACTTAATGTCTTAAAATCCCAAATGACCCCTGAAATTTCCAAATTTTAACATGACAGTTGTATTCGTGCATGTGAACGATAGAAAAAAATTCAAGGCCGTAAGAGGCAGCGACTATCAGTTCATCTTGTTCTGTCACCATTTAGTTGAAGATTCTCTCCTTTACAGGATTCTAAAATGGAAGCATTGTCTTGTTCTGTCACCATTTAGGGTAGCTAGGATTCACCTCATTACTATGCACATGCAAATGAAAACAGACACCACCATACTACATGCATGTTTTACAACAATACAATTGTCTACGTTGTGTGAGTTGCTTTCTATGGTAAATCAGTGTTCCGACGTCAATACATTTAAAGAATCTTCACGACCGAGTTGTGGTGTTTCAAATGAACAGTTGGTGACTGGTCATTAGACGATTTGGATATAATAGGATACATCCCCACCCCAAATATAGAATAAGGGTGAGCCCACAATTAATCCCTTTACAATACCTATATTTGAACATTTATAGTTCATGAATTGGGATTCCTATTAAATTAATGTCCCCAATATATAAATTTTTAACAAAATTATTATCATTTAATGTTTACTAAAATATTTTCATAATTAAATGCCTATCTTATAAACAACCTTGCCCTTAATGAATATAATCATTAATTTTCTTCCAAGGAATATTTTTTATTAAATTTCTACCTTATTAATGATGCTTTTAATGAGTACATATA
The DNA here is from genome assembly GCA_021605145.1 of Aegilops bicornis. Lineage (NCBI taxonomy): Eukaryota > Viridiplantae > Streptophyta > Magnoliopsida > Poales > Poaceae > Aegilops > Aegilops bicornis. The sequence goes on from CM038670.1 coordinate 840,415,515, forward strand.
TATATATGTATATGTATATGCTTTTTCATGAGTAAATACATATGCTTTTAATGCGTAAATACATATGTTTTTAATGAGTATATATGCATTTCATGAGTGTATACACACACACACACACACACACACACACACACACACACACACAAATAGTTCCTTATTTTCTTGCACATTGCTCTCTCTCCCTTACGCAAACTCTGCCTCTCACCCTCCCCTCCTCCCTCTTTATATCTATCTATCTATCTATTTCCATCACGAAGAGAAAGGTGCAAATTTCTTACTCCGAGTAGATCCATCCTTATGGAAATTTATTGCCTTTCTAAACATTATGCAACTCCTGTTCTTTATAGATTCTCTCAAAGATCTTCTTGGGAATTTTAAAGACTTCAATCTTGATTTGTCTCGGGCAAGTTTTAACTGGTAAGCCGTCTAGATTCACGAACTTTAGTTGGGAGTAGTTTACATTTATTTGAAAGTTATTTGTTATAGTTTACAAATTTTACAGTAGGTTTGATTCATCTTACCAAATTCACCCCAATACTGCATGCATGTGTTACAAAAATACTATTGTTTACATTGTGTAGGTTGATTTTTGTTGCAAACCTTTTCAAAATACTCTATTGTTTTCTGTTTTGTGGGTCAACAATTCTCATGGACGATTTCTAGTGTTTTGGTTGCATTATTTGTGCTAGATCTTTAGACGCTCTGAATTTAATAGGATACAACCACAAAAAGATATTCCTAAAGAGAGAGTGGTCTGCACAATCCATTTACAATATCTATCGAATTGAGCATTTAAAGTTCTTGAATTTGGATATCTCATAAATTAATGCCTCCAATATATAAATTTCCTCAGTGAGATTGTTATCATTACTTCTACATAAATATTTCAATAATTATATGTCCATCTTATGAATAATATTTTTTAAATGGAGTATAATATTTAACATTATTCCAAAGAATATTTTAGTAATGAAATGTCTACCTTGTTTACTATGATTTTAATGAGCACATTCCATAAATATTTACTTCCTTATTTACTTGAGGTATCGACCATGCTAGCCCTTGGATCGTGCAAAATTCATAGTTCATGAGATTCTAGGCGCACAAAAAGAAGTGTTTAGTTTAATATTCTATTGTCCCAAATGAAATACCAAAACAAAAGTGAAGGGACTATTTGCTAGGGTAGCAAGAAAACATTCACATATCGATGCATCGAATATATAGGATTTACAATGGTGCCATCATTCATGTAGGGGCCAAGTTCGTTGACGGGGAACACTTTTGACGAAGAAAATGCCATAACTTGGGTACGTGGCTCTTATCATTGTAATATATGGTACTACATGCAAGTGTTAAGACAATTATATTATTTACAATGTGTCAATAGTTTTCCATTTGTAAATAAGTGGACCAATGTGAATACATACCCGTCCTCATGGCCAAGTTCCATTGTTTTCAATGAATAGTTGATGATAGATCTTTAGATGATTTGAATTTATTAAGACATATCCATAATAAAATGCATAACGAGGATGGTCCCCAATAATCCCTTTAAAAGATCAATGGAAATTAATATATAATGAGATGTCATGAAGTGGTATAGGATTTAGGTGGAACAATAAGATGGAGGTCTTATATCATGGTTAATCTTCTTCACAATTTGAAGTTACCATATTTTTCTATTTGGAAGTTGAGATGTTATATTTCTAGTGATGAAATGTCTTATAGAAATTCATGAACATGTCCTTTTAGTTCTTGCTTTTTCTCTATTAATGTGTATATATGTTTGAATTTTTTTAATTTCACTTGGGGCATGAAACTAAGATTTGGCCATGTGTTTAGTTGAAAGTATCCCTAGCACTATATTTGCATATTTTTTTAAGTGCCTAAACTTAAGATGGGTGCCTCGTGCACTTGGTGCGGGATTGTAGTTGAATTATTCATAGTTGTTATACTATCTAACTGTAGGTGAAACTGTGAGAACCCTCAAAGAGGGGTGGCTTAACGTGGCCGGAAGTAGCAGATCGAAAATCTCACGAGGAAGTTACCCAGGTTCGGGCCTCCCTTGATGGATAACACCCTACATCCTATTTTTATTTTGTATTTATGGTTGAGTGCCTCGTGCGAGGGTTATAATGGGGGGATGATCTATGACTACTGAGAGTATGTGTCTACAAGAGTAGATATATGGCCTTGCTAACCCTCATGAGCGGTCTTATATAGATGACGAGGGCTAGGGTATACATGAATCTAACCGACCTCCAACCGCCACCTTGCTTGGCTTGCACTCCTAGATGATATTGAGCTCCTTCCAGGCCTCCAGGATCCCTCCTTTCACCAGGCTCCTTTTAGGCCATGTGGACCTGCAGGGCCTGTTGCGGGCTTCCTTAGGCAAGCCACCCCAGTGAACTGTAGTGTCTGTAGCTATCGAGCTTGTCTATAGTTGGAATGTCTTAGTATGTTGGGGGACGAGAACCCACGTGGGCTCCTCATGTTTCCAGAGCGCCAGCGTTTGCACAACTTCAGGCTTTCTTGGGGCTCTGCGGATGCGCGACCTTCCAGTCCAATCTTTAGAATTCTTGGGCTTAGTGTAATGTCTATAGGCATGGTGATCTCACGGGGCCTTTGGCCCATAGCCCCCAGGTTCACAACCTTCGTCGCGCCCGACTTGAAGTAGCGAGTCCCTTGTGTCCATGGCCCACAAGAACATCCCCGCGTCGGAGAGAGTCAAAATTGGAGCACTCAGTTGGGCCGCTGAAGAGGCTCTCGACTACGGGCCAAGGCCCAAGCTGCGTGATAGTGGTAGTTTTGCACTCGTCTCCCGAGCCAACGCTCCACGTGTTGCTTCTTGTTTTGGTGCAATATTCAGGAGTCATGCCGCCAGTTCACATCCGTACATGGCTTTACAAACCGATGGAGGTAAGTGCAAATAGCACATCTCCTTCCTCCAATTCTCCTAATATTCGTCCTCCATTGCGGTGGAGAAGCCTGCACCTGTGGTGGTCTGGATGAGCGGGAGTGACGCGGGCGGCTGGCCATGGGAGCATCACAATGGAGGATTCCTCAAGTTTCAGCCTCCTCCCCGGCTCGGGCAAAAGGCCGCAAAAGGGACTGGGGAGCTGGAGGTCTTCTACAACCAACTTCAATCATCTATAGGGATTAGTCGCAAGGTGACTTCTGCCCAAATGGATTGTTTTGTCATGGCTCGCCATGTAGTCATTGGATAGGGTCCTAGAGCCTTAGCATTGGAAACTGGCCGTCCATACTTCCTTCATCCGCCGTAGCCTCTTCCTGCCTTGACACAGCTTTGTCCGAGGGATTTGACCTACTATGAGTGCCAACTCCATCATATCACCCCAAACAGGGTTTTACATCTTGCCTCTTTCATTACCCTATGTGAGTGCTTTCTTGGAACAACCCTACATTTTGGCCTTTCGGCGCTATTTCTTTGAGGTGACACCTCACAATGAGAATGGCTAGACTCCGGATTGTGGTAGAGCGGTCATTCAACCTTGTCCAGGCTCTGGATACTTCAAGCTACCAATGCCACAGATGATAGAGTCATGGCAATGAGATTGGTTTTATGCTTTAGACCTCCCGAAGATACATATGGAGATGGGCTTGCATGTTTTCACAAATGAACCGCCACAGGAGCTACAATCTTAGAGCTCAGCGACCAAGCTCTCCATGAAAAACATTAAGTTGGTGGAGGTGGTCTACCAGCTCAAGGATGCAGGGCTTACAGGTATGTAGATCTTGAAGACGTGGATAGAGAGGAACATCTAGCCACTGGCAGGGAAGGAGCACCCAATGTATGAGTACAGAGTTCGGAATGACCACTGTCGTCCCAACGGCCAGAAGGTCTCACAATCTGAGTTGAAGTCGCACATGTACTTTGTGACCCACGTGCCCATGGATGAGATCTTCCCAGAGGTCACAGTAGAACCCTTTAATTAGGATAACTCTCCAAGAAAGGTCAGCGCAATTTTCTTGCTTTACTACTTCACCACTTTCGGCCGATTGATTGATATGTTATTTCTGACTCATGCCCAAACTTTCAAAGCCTATTTTTTGGAGCCCCCTAGCCTTGCCGTGAGGTATTAGCGGTGTTAGCATGTATGCCGCAACAGCAATCTGCGCATGCCATGACACCTTTGAAGAAACCGCGAGAGGGACTGTAGAGGATGAACACTTTGTTGTTGGCCACAAGAAACAAGGCGCCCCAAAGGGAGTCATCGGTGGTCTAGTTGACCCAGACTATCATCCCAGCAGAGGTTCAAAAGTGGGTCGTGGTGACCCATCCGGTGCAGCCTGTCAACGCTCTAGAGCCCCGACCGGAAGTCCACAGCGTGCCTATTGTTGAAGCCCGTTGTTGCATCGGAGACGTGCCCGTCGATGTCGCCTTCTCATGCGATGAATTCATAGGTGCCGATCCTTTTTGTTATGACGTTTTGCGAAAATGCCCCAACATCGGAGCACAGAAACCGCCACATGAGTATGCACTTGTCATTATTTCAAGTCATCTTCTCTTCTCCGGTGTCGTGATGCTGAAGCATTGTTGCTGGTCGCCTCGACTAAAGAAGAAATTGGCGAACTGGGAGCCTCCGTAGGTGCTCATTCCCTTGGTTATTTTCCTTTTGTTTTGGAAGGTAGTCTCCCCTGTCATGAGCCCCTTGGAGTTCGTTAACGGTCTTGCACTGGCGCCTGCGGTATCTACGGGGCACAGAGAGCGCTCGCCTATTAGGAGGCACGAAAAGAGAGCACCTATGATGGCGGTCACATGTTCTCCTTCAGAGCTACCAATGAAGCCGTGGGGCTAAGCAGTATGGAGGGGGGGGGGTCATCAGAGCTAGAGACCTGTCCTACAGGCACACCATCCTCCATCCCTTCCTTCATGCCTGAAGAGGAAGCTGATGGTCATGTCGTTCTTGAGGAGATGGATGCCACTGTACGACAGAGCATCAAGCGTGCCCGAGCCTTAGGAGATGCTTTCAAGAGACTTGGGCAAAGGTCCATCCCAGAATGGAGGTAATCCCTTAGATTAGCACTTCCTATTCCCATTAGACCCCGAGCCTTGTAGGTCTTATTTGATCGTTAGCCCCGGACATGAATTTTTGACTTGTTTTGGTTCCGTAGGTACTGTGTCAGTGCAAGGACCGGCTTAAAGCTGAGGCCGGAGAGTTTTTACGGTTACTGGTTGAAGGGAGGTCCCAAACCACTATCTTGGAGGACTCCATTGATGATCCATCTATCAGTAGAGTTGCCTATGCTACCTTATTATGTGATAAGCTTGCAGATGACATAAATATCTTCTTTTTTATGATGTAGCGGAAAACCAGTATTATGAAATGCTACGATGGTTAGGCCTAGCATGGAAAGAAGCCAATGATATGCTCTATCACTGATGCCGATCTCAAAGAGGCCCGTTCGTGTCTGGAGTAATTTCCCATGCCAAGTTTGTAGCGGATTCCAACAAAAATATTTCCAACCTCTGTGACCTTCTCAAAGAGATGTGATGTGCGGAGGGTGTGCTCCAAGAAGAAGGCCATGACACCCAGAACTGACCTGGCTACTGCAGAGGCTTGAGAGTGCACATTAGTCATTGCGGAAGCTACTTCCTTGTGTGAGGTCGGTCGAAAAGCTTCCCTGGAGTTGGAGGAGCCGCATATAAGTGTGTGCTAAAAATCTGGCTGAAGCTATGAAATGTTTGTAAATTTCCTCCTGATCAATTTGTCTCAAGAATTTTGATGTTAGGGCATTTTTATTCCCTTTTGCGTGCCGGTATTTCCCTAGAGATGGACATCGTCTTTGGCGAGGAGAGTTTGAGTATGGTTGTACCCTTGTTGCAGTAGTTGGAAAAGGCCCTTATTCAGATAGTGGGGTCAATGTGGAACCCGGGCATGGTAGAAGTTCGCTTGTGGGTTATAATGGACCTTTTGAAGGAGCCCGGATTGTCCTCGCACTGCTTAAGGCGCACCATCTGGGTATTTCCATGATGATCGTCGCTACTTCGTTTCCCGAGGACTGCCAATTTTTGGACTTCTTCGAGTAAGTGAAGGATCCTGCCAAGATGGTGGCGGCAAACTGCGACTTGGATGTAGGCGTGGAGTAGCCTGAAAATATAGAATGACCTTTATGGCCTAGGTTACACGCATAAAAATTTAGTTTTATGCATTTTTAGCGTGCTTGAATTTAATATTAGTGTGAAACTTGGTTTGCTCCTGACCAAGCTTATGATATTGCCTAAAGTTCTTTGTCTTTATGTTTATGTTAGGAGCCGAGACGACCAAGAATATTTCTAGTATCCGGCTTCCCGTGGTTATGCCCTGTGGGAGGGGACAACCGTTATTTTCAGTGGTTATGTCTTACGGCGATGCATCCATGTGCCGGTGACACTGGGAGGTCGGTAATGGCATCGTAGCCCCTGGGTTAGGACAAGTAGAGGGAATGAACGATGCAACCTCTGTGCTGGTCGTGGAGAGGTCCGCTATGCACAATATGCAACCCCTGATCCAGGCGAGCAGAGAGTTACATTTGTTTCCACCTCTTGGTCTATCCCAGGGTGTTTGTTGTTTATTTATCAATTGAGATAGTAGATCGACATGGGAGAGTAGCAATGATTCCTTTCTTGACCAGTTTATTTGGATCAAGCTAAAACATATACACTAAAAAACATGATCGCTAAAGGCAACTTCTGCATAAAAGAGACGTAGCTCAGCAACATTGTAGGCACGTGTTGTAACCCGACCTTTCTTGCAATTGCGATGGTAGTAGGACCAATTGCTGTGGGCTTCATGAATGATGTAGGGTCCCTTCCATGGGGATGAGAACTTGTTCTTCCATGACTTCTGCTCGAGGCGGAGATAATGTCACTGTTGTTGAACTCACAAGCCTGGACAAATTGCCTTGGTACTGGCACAACTTCTGCCGGTAGATGGTTGTGTGATTGAAGGAAATGAGCCTGGTTCTTCTTTGGCGTTGATGTCATCCTTCTTGGATTCTTCTGTGGCATCCTCGTCGTGCGCGCAATGCACGGGGAGTTGTACACTATATCAGAAGATACTACGACCTCTGCCCCATATACCATAAACAAAGGTGTGTAGCCGGTAGAGTGGCTTGGCATCATTCAAAGGCTCCAGAGAAAGAATGGGAGCTCATCAACCCACTTTCCTTTTGCTTGCATCAGAAGGGTGATGAGCCAAGGCTTCAGGCCTTGCATGATTTGTCCGTTGGCTCGCTCTACCTGTCTGTTGGACTACAGGTGTGAGATTGAGTACTAGTCTATTTGACTTCTCCAATTTTGGAAGAATTCCTCGAATGTGTCTGTTGTGAAGTCCGTGCCGTTGTCAGTAATGATACTTTGGGGCACTCCCAATCTATGTGTGATGCTAGAGATGAACTTGATCATTGTGTCAGCCTCAACATTCATAACGGTCTTGGCCCCTATCCACTTTGTCAATTTGTCAGTGGTGACTAGAAGGAACTTGAAGCTAACTGGAATTGTCGCGAGGGGACCCACCCTGTCCAGCCCCCATATAGCGAATGGCCATATCAAGAGGTATTGTTTTGTGGGAGGTGGCCTGTATGTGCGACTTCTGTGTGAGTTGTTGACAACCGACACACTTGCGGACGATCAGTTCAGTGTCGCGGGAGGCGTGAGGCTAGAAGAAGCCATGCCCACTAATGTTCGTGGGGCTGCGTGATGACCGCATGCCCTCGCATGAATTTCTTCCAAGAGCTAACGACCTTCTTCTCTAGGGCATGGCTGACTAACGTGATGATGTTGGCTTGGAAGTAGTGGAGCAACTTGTGGGATGCCATGAACATGTCGTACATGATTTTCTGGTAGTGTGGGTACTGATTCTTGCATGGGGTCAGCACTTCACTAACATAGTAGACCGGGTGCTAAACCCGCTATGCCTTTACCTGCTCCTCTCTTTCCATTGCCATGACCGCGGTGACAACCTGGGTAGTGGCAGATATTAAATGGCGAGAATGACTCTGATTGTGCCATGGGTGCCAACTGTGGGTTGCATTGTAGGAGTTTCTTGAGGTCTTCGAATTTGGCCTTTGCTTCTTCTCTCTAGTAGAACTTGTCAGCTTTTTGCTCTAAGTGGTATTGTTACTAGCATCCTAAACTAGTGTAAGATTTTAGAGAACACATCTCTTGGCCTCTCTTGACCATTTTCCCACATAGTCTTGATATTTTGGTTTCAATTAGTGGCGATGCATCTGATCACATGCATGGGCATCCAAGAAACAATGATTTCAATCTCAAGCTAGTGAGGACCAAGATTTGGTCGGCAAATATTCAATGTTAAGTGCCCTTTTACCCAAATGCGCCCTTCACAGAATCCATATTTGTTCCATTGTAGTCTACCTTGTTATTGGCTTCATCATGGCTAGTATGAAAGCATAATTATTATTTTTGCTATCTTACAAAAGGTAAATTTTTTACATATGGAGAATGTGAGAGTAAAGAGGTGAGCCTGGTAAGATAATGGTGGCGATGTGTAGTTCAAGAGTTCCGTTGCCATGACAATATAAGGTAAGATGACAATGGTGGTTTTAGTGGGGTAATGGTGGTTTGGGCCTAACTTACTATAACATGTGGAAGATACCACCAGTTACACAAAGAACATCGTAGAAAAGATTTGATACCCAGACCCCGAGTTGTAATATTTAGTTTAATGCTTTTGATGTCGACGACGAGTTCGGCACCAATGTTTAGATCATGGAAACGATCATGTAGAGCTAATATAAAGGGGGTTTAGAATCCAAGAGGATTGCATAGGAGACTAAGAATATGGTACTCTTACCTAAGTTCAGGACCCCGAGACGGCTAATAGCCCTATTTATTGCTAGTGTATAATGATATCCAGATGCGTTTAAAATAAGTGCAGGGGGTATATTTGAACTACCGACAAGATATTACATTACTGATTAATTGGAATGGTCTCTTCTTTTGGCATGGGGCTCTAGGTCCTTATATAGTGACAGCTTCTCCGCTGGCAAGTGTTCAATCTTCAATATGGTATCGCCATGGTCCCTAACTAGGAAAAATCTCCTGGATAAGTTAGGATCATGTATTCCCTAAACCTTCAAACTTTTTCCTCAGAGTGCCTACCTAGAATGACTACTTGCAATCCTGAGAGACCCCAGGAATTTGTATGTTATGATCCTTTTCCTCATACATTATACCTCCTTAGTAGTCATTCACCGCTTTATGAACACCTGAGTATGACATCAATCATGTAAACATCTATCATCAACCATTCATTCTTTGAGAAAGATTGGTTTCAATGTCTTCTTTTTCCATCTAAACATTCGTATGATGTTTGGAGAAGATCACATATCTACCGACTAGTTAGAAAGCTCTAATGCTCTCCAATGACAAGGAGTCATATTTGAGAAAACACCCATGTCATCAGCCATAGTTATAAATGATCTAGGTGAACCTCTATCCATAGTTAATTAAGTACTATCGACACCTCTGATAGGGGATTTTGGTGCAAAATAGGGCATGATGGCAAGGGCGATCTCTAGTTACCCAGGATACAATCATTAAGAAATCTTGGCCTCCACAACACGACATTTGACAATGATTCCAAGTGCATCAAATGCCTTTGGCTACAATGCTCAAGACAGGAACGGAAAAACAAGGTTTCAATTTATGCTTCTAAGCTATTTTAAGTGATTTTACATACTTGTTAAGTTCTTCTTAGGAAAGGAAAACAAATTCTAGTACGGAAAGATTGTTAGCCAGATTCCACAAATGTGTTGAGTCCAATGTGTCCATGTCATGGTTGATTAAGCAGTTATTCAAAGAGTAATCAATTACTACTACCTTGTAGAGTAACGCACACACATTAATCATCCTTGGGAAAGTTGTCCATCCCAACTATCAAACATTTCTTGCTATTTTAGATCTCACTTCATAATAGGCATCCCGAAGTGGACATGGAAGATGTTATGATATATAAGTGGATATAGAAGATATGATGCTATATAAGTGGACCTAAAATGGTTCATTAAGCTCATGATAGTGCCATTCCTTCATTGTGGTACCACATAAGTAGTGAGGAGAAATCCTTATCTGAAAAAACTAGGCACCATCGAGGCACTATTCTTCATGTGGTTCACCTAAAAGGACCCTTGTTGGATACTTGACTGTCTTGATGAGACTATGGTTTTCCAACCAAAGGGCATTCTACTGATCGTGAAGAGCATCTTGAGACTTCTAGATATTTGCATGTGAGTGCTTGTTCAATGGATTGAGGGAATTGAGGGCCAATTGGCCTTCTCAAAGATAATGTTGTGATATACTCCCTGCAGTGCCGCCTCAACGACTGCGTTCCAATGGAGGAAGGCAGGACTTCAACTTGACAGTCTCATTTATGCGTCACTAGATATGGCTTGACTACAATGCCATGTCATCGGTTATAAAATGATATTATAAAAACAGAGTGGTTAAGCAATTCTAGGTTAACTTATGCCTACGGAGAGCTAAACAACACCATGGTATTTTAGAGGATGTAGGCCCTTTCTTGTATTTCTATAGAGTTCAGTATGTGTGGCATTTGTGCCCACATTAACACCACCCTAGTGTAATATATCTGTCCGTATCTTTATATAATGATTTGTAGATCTTGGTGTTTTTTGAAAGAATGTGGATCTATATCCAAAAGGGCTTGCAAAAATGTAGCTAACTATATACTGCTTAAGTATAGACAAACCCAATAAATAATGAAACAAACTTTAACTTTAAAAGCATCAGCTAAATTTTAGAATCCTAGCCAACACTGACCGAGTAGTTTTTGGGCCAATACTTGTTCACATTTTAAATAAAATAAAATAATGACATATCATTTAATTTGGGTAAGCATGAAGATACTATGGTAGATGGTTCTGCATTGATATATTGTACATATGTTCTGACTACTGATTGCATATCTAATGGTTGACCAAAGTTCATATGTAGCCAATCATCGGCATAATGGGTGAATTTTGCTTGAAAGGGGGAAGCAAGTTTCCCTCTATTGCGGCAAGGTTCATCGTCACTGTACAATCTTAAAAAGAAACCTCACCAGTGTCTTGCTTAATTGGGGAAGAACAAGATGTACAAAATCAAGAGTTAATTCCAATGGAGGACGAAACATTACACTAATGGGGTTAGGCTGTATCAAACGGAACAAAGTTTGGTAGACTAAAAACTTTTACTGCCTTGGACATAGACACATCAAGTCTTCTTGCTTGGCCCTTTTTTGTTGAGGGGCGGGATGAATACCACCATACAATTAATCCAGACCTAAATACTTCAAAAAAATGTGGTAGCAGAACTCTTCACTACTGCCACCATCATTGATATCACTAAAAGAGAAAGTATAAAGATGAATGGTTACAATGGTTTCCATCATTGATGCTCATCCACCACCATGGTCCATGCTCAAACCTCTTGGATCCCTCAATTCCATCACCTTTGCCTTGTCTAATGTATATCGACATTCTTGGCCATGAATTGCCAATCCCCATATTGCCATGACGATCAAGAGGAGCTTTCTGAATATGTTTATTATTCTAGTGATGATATTTTATTTATTGTACTAAAGCATGTAACCAAATGATATTTTCTTCCTTCGATCTATATAATGGTTGTATTTGAGGGCGAACTCCATGGCCCAGTTTCCATAACTCATGTAATTCAGTGAATCCATGATTTATTCAATAACATCTTTTGGAAAAAGCGCAAGTTATTCATTTGGGCCCTCACCAAAATACTACGATGACATGTTGACACTCACTTTTGTCCTTAAGCACATAGGCGACATGTAAATGTTCAACATGACATCAACATCATCATCCAACATTCCAAGTAAAGTCATAGGGTTTCCATGTCATCATTGAATGTCTCTTTGATTTGTGGTGAAACCCTAACCATCATGTAAATCCAACTTGACGCCATACCAGTGTGACATGTTACTGAAGTCTAGTTAGCCAACTCTAGCCCAATCATTTTGGCAACAATACTTAGGTCAACCCAAGCGTTCTACCACCAATTGGTAGAAACACAACTACATAACCATCCACGCTGTAAATGGTTAAACAACTTTATTGCCAATGGCATATCATTGATGTGAGAATCTCTCATCACAAACATGAAACAACATGCTTGAAAGTTTTCATAGTTTGCAAACGAGGAATGTCAAATGACCATCCATGATGTAGATCTCATCGCAAACGATCACGGCCATCCTTTTCAACCATCCATTCATTCATATTCACGTATATTACATCCATATATCACAATCATCCATTGACTTTTGCATATGTTACATCCATATAGCTCACCCATTCATTAAAAAGATGAAGTAATAAATAACATTTATATATGAAGCAACATAATAAATTGACCATTCGGTTTTGACCATACATACATGAACAGACATAAGTGATGGCCCATTCATATATGAACCAGCATAATTAATATATGAAAATAGAGTGATCGATGATACTTTTTGTTGGGGAACGTAGCAGAAATTCAAAATTTTCCTACGTGTCACCAAGATCTATCTATGGAGAAACTAGCAACGAGGGAAGGAGAGTGCATCTACATACCCTTGTAGATCGCTAAGCGGAAGCGTTCATGAGAACGGGGTTGAAGGAGTCGTACTCGTCGTGATCCAAATCACCGGAGATCCTAGTGCCGAACGGACGGCACCTCCGCGTTCAACACACGTACAGCCCGGTGGCGTCCCACGCCTTGATCCAGCAAGGAGAGAGGGAGAGGTTGAGGAAGACTCCATCCAGCAGCAGCACAACGGCATGGTGGTGATGGAGGAGCGTGGCAATCCCATGAGGCTTCGCCAAGCACCAAGGGAGAGGAGGAGGAGGAGAGGCAGGGCTGCGCCTGGAGAGGGAGAGGCTCTCGTGTGTTATGGGCAGACCCTAGGCCTCATATATATAGGGGAAGGGGAGGGCTGCGCCCCCTCTAGGGTTTCCACCCCCTAGGGGTGGCGGCCAGCCCTAGATGGGTTTTGGGGGGGGGGGCAAGAGGGGAGAGGGAGGCGCCCACTGGGTGGGCCTTAAGGCCCATCTCGAGCTAGGGTTTGCCCCTCCACTCTCCCTTGCGCCTTGGGCCCCTTGTGGGGGCGCACCAGCCCTCCTAGGGGCTGGTCCCTCCCACACTTGGCCCACGCAACCTTCAGGGCAGGTGGCCCCACTTGGTGGACCCAGGGACCCTCCGGTGGTCCCAGACATTACCGATATCGCCTCAAACTTTTCCGGTGACCAAAACAGGACTTCCCATATATAAATCTTTACCTCCGGACCATTCCGGAACTCCTCGTGACGCCCCGGATCTCATCCGGGACATCGAACAACATTCGGTAACCACATACAAACTTCCTTTATAACCCTAGCGTCATCGAACCTTAAGTGTGTAGACCCTACGGGTTCGGGAACCATGCAGACATGACCGAGACGTTCTCCGGTCAATAACCAACAGCGGGATCTGGATACCCATGTTGGCTCCCACATGTTCCATGATGATCTCATCAGATGAACCACGATGTCAAGGACGCAATCAATCCCGTATACAATTCCCTTTGTCTAGCGGTATTGTACTTGCCCGAGATTCGATCGTCGGTATCCCGATACCTTGTTCAATCTCGTTACCGGCAAGTCTCTTTACTCGTTCCGTAACACATCATCCCGTGATCAACTCCTTGATCACATTGTGCACATTATGATGATGTCCTACCGAGTGGGCCCAGAGATACCTATCCGTCTGCGGAGTGACAAATCCCAGTCTCGATTCATGCCAACCCAACAGACACTTTCGGAGATACCTGTAGTGCACCTTTATAGCCACCCATTTACGTTGTGACGTTTGGTACACCCAAAGCATTCCTACGGTATCCGGGAGTTGCACAATCTCATGGTCTAAGGAAATGATACTTGACATTAGAAAAGCTTTAGCATACGAACTACGATCTTTGTGCTAGGCTTAGGATTGGGTCTTGTCCATCACATCATTCTCCTAATGATATGATCCCGTTATCAATGACATCCAATGTCCATGGTCAGGAAACCGTAACCATCTATTGATCAACGAGCTAGTCAATAGAGGCTTACTAGGGACATGGTGTTGTCTATGTACCCACACATGTATCTGAGTTTCCTATCAATACAATTATAGCATGGATAATAAGCGATTATCGTGAACAAGGAAATATAATAATAACTAATTTATTATTGCCTCTAGGGCATATTTCCAACAGTCTCCCACTTGCACTAGAGTCAATAATCTAGTTCACATCGCCATGTGATCAACGGTGATAGGTCACATCGCCATGTGACCAACATCCAAAGAGTCTACTAGTGTCTTAAACTAGTTCACATCACCATGTGATTAAGACTCAATGAGTTCTGAGGTTTGATCATGTTTTGCTTGTGAGAGAGGTTTTAGTCAACGGGCCTGAACCTTTCAGATCCGTGTGTGCTTTGCAACTTTCTAGGTCAAATTGTAAACGCTGCTTCCATGCTCCACTTGGAGCTATTCCAAATGGTTGCTCCACTATACGTATCCAGTTTGCTACTCAGAGTCATTCGGATAGGTGTTAATGCTTGCATCGACGTAACCCTTTACGCCGAACTCTTTATCACCTCCATAATCGAGAAACATGTCCTTATTTACTCCAAGGACAACTTTGACCGCTGTCCAATGATCCATTCCTGGATCATTCTTGTACCCCTTGACTGACTCATGGCAAAGCACACTTCGGTGCGGTACACAAAGATAGCATACTATAGAGCCTATGTACGAAGCATAGGGGCGACCTTAAATCCTTTCTCTCTTTTCTGCCGTGGTCGAGCTTTAAGTCTTAACTTCATACCTTACATCTTAGGCAAGAACTCCTTCTTTGGTCGATCCATCTTGAACACCTTCAAGATCATGTCAAGGTATATGCTCATTTGAAAGTACCATTCAGCGTTTTGATCTATCCTCATAGATCTTGATACTCAATGTTCAAGTAGCTTAATCCAGGTTTTCCATTGAAAAACACCTTTCAAATAACTCTGTATGCTTTCCAGAAATTCTACATCATTTCTGATCAACAATATGTCAACAACATATACTCATCAGAAATTCTATAGTGCTCCCACTCACTTCTTTGGAAATACAAGTTTCTCATAAACTTTGTATAAACCCAAAATCTTTGATCATCTCATCAAAGCGCACATTCCAACTCCGAGATGCTTACTCCGGTCCTTAGAAGGATCATTGGAGCCAGCATACCTTTTAGCATCCTTAGGATCGACAAAACTTTCGATTGTATCACATACAACCTTTCCTCACGAAAACCGGTAAGGAAACTTGTTTTGACATCCATCCGCCAGATTTCATAAATGCAGCTTATGCTAACATGATTCCGACGGACTTAAGCATCGCTACGGATGAGAAAATCTCATCGTAGTCAACTCCTTGAACTTGTGAAAACTCTTCGCCACAAGTCGAGCTTCATAGACGGTGATATTACCGTCCACATCCGTCTTCTTCTTAAAGATCCATTTGTCTCAATGGCTTGCCGATCATCGGGCAAGTCCATCAAAGTCCATGCTTTCTTCTGATACATGGATCCTATCTCGGATTTCATGGCCTCTAACCATTTGTCGGAATATGGGCCCACCATCGCTTCTCCATAGCTCATAGGTTCATTGTTATCTAGCAACATGACTTTCAAGACAGGATCACTGTACCACTCAAGCGATGCTGGCGTCCTTGTCGCCCCACGAGGTTCGGTAGTGACTTGATCCAAGCTTCATGATCACTATCATAAGCTTCCACCTCAATTGGTGTAGGTGCCACGGGAACAACTTCACGTGCCCTGCTACACACTAGTTGAAGTGATGGTTCAATAACCTCATCAAGCCTCCACTATCCTCCCACTCAACTTTCCGAGACAAACTTTTCCTCGAGAAACGACTCGATTCAAGAAACAATCCCTATTGCTTTCGGATCTGAATTAGGAGGTATACCCAACTGTTTTGGGTGTCCTATGAAGATGCATTTTATCCGCTTTGGGTTCGAGCTTATCAACCTGAAACTTTTTCACATAAGCGTCATAGCCCCAAACTTTTAAGAAATGACAGCTTAGGTTTCTCTAAACCATAGTTCATATGGTGTCATCTCAACGGAATTACGTGGTGCCCTACTTAAAGTGAATGTGGTTGTCTCTAATGCCTAACCCATAAACGATAGTGGTAATTCGATGAGAGACATCATGGTACGCACCATATCTTATAGGGTGCAACTATGATGTTCGGACACACCATCACACTATGGTGTTCCAGGCGGTATTAATTGTGAAACAATTTGCACAATGTCTTAATTGTGTGCCAAAACTCGTAACTCAGATATTCATCTCTATGATCATATCATAGACATTCTATCCTCTTGTCACGAAGATCTTAAACTTCACTCTGAAATTACTTGAACCATTCAATAATTCAGACTTGTGTTTCATCAAGTAAATATACTCAACATCCACTCGAATCATCCGTGAAGTAAGAACATAATGATATTCACTGCATGCATCAACACTCATTGGACTGTACACATCAAAATGTGTTACTTCCAACAAGTTGCTATCTTGTTCCATCTTCTTTTGAAACCGAGGCTTTTCAGTCATCTTGCCCATGTGGTATGATTTGCATGTCTCAAGTGATTCAAAATCAAGTGAGTCCAAATGGTCCATCTGCATGGAGTTTCATCATGCGTATACACCAATATGACTTACATGGCAGTGCCACAAGTAAGTGGTACTATCATTACTATCTTATATCTTTTGGCATGAAAATGTTATCACTACAATCGAGATTCAATAAACCATTCTTTTAGGTGCAAGACCATTGAAGGTATTATTCAAATAAATAGAGTAACCATTATTCTCCTTAAATGAATAATCGTATTGCGATAGACATAATCCAATCATGTCTATGCTCAACGCAAAACACCAAATAACAATTATTTAGGTTTAACACCTAATCTCGATGGTAGAGGGAGCGTGCGATGCTTGATCACATCAATCTTGGAAACACTTCCAACAGATATCGTCAGCTCACCTTTAGCTAGTCTCCGTTTATTCCGTAGCCTTTTATTTCGAGTTACTAACACTTAGCAACCGAACCGGTATCTAATACTCCCTCCGTCCGAAAATACTTGTCATCAAAACGGATAAAATGAGATGTATCTAGACCTATTTTAGTTTTAGATACATTCCTTTTTGTCAATTTTGATGACAAGTATTTTCGGACGGAGGGAGTACCCTGGTGCTACTAGGAGTACTAGTAAAGTACACATTAACATAATGTATATCCAATATACTTCTATCGACCTTGCCAGCCTTCTCATCTACCAAGTATCTAGGGTAATTCTGCTCTGTGGCTGTTCCCCTTATTACAGAAGCACTCAGTCTCGGGTTTGGGTTCAACCTTGGGATTCTTCACTAGAGCAGCAGATGATTTGCCGTTTCATGAAGTATCCCTTCTTGATTTCTACTTTCGCGGTGTCAAACATCGCGAACACTTCAAGGATCATCATATCTATCCACGATATGTTATAGTTCATCACGAAGCTCTAGTAGCTTGGTGGCAATGTCTTTGGAGAAACATCACTATCTCATCTGGAAGATTAACTCCCACTCGATTCAAGTGATCGTTGCACTCAGACAATCTGAGCATGAGCTTTTCTCCCTTAGTTTGCAGGTTTAAGAAAATCGTCGGAGGTCTTATACCTCTTGACGGCACGAGCTTGAAATCCCAATTTCAGCCCTCGAAACATCTCATATGTTCCGCGACGTTTCGAAAACGTCTTTGGTGCCTCTACTCTAAACCGTTCAACTGAACTATCACGTAGTTATCAAAACGTGTATGTCCGATGTTCAAACATCCACAAACGACGCGTTTGGGGTTCGCACACCGAGCGTTGCATTAAGGACATAAGCTTTCTCCTGTCCGCATAATCGCTACTTTCAACTTTCAACTATATTTTCTCTAGGAACATATCTAAACAGTGGAACTAAAGCGTGAGCTTACGACATATCTTGCAAAGATCTTTTGACTATGTTCAGGATAATTAAGTTCATCTTATGAACTCCCACTCAGATAGACATCCCTCTAGTCATCTAAGTGATTACATGATCCGAGTCAACTAAGTCGTGTCCGATCATCACGTGAGACGGACTAGTCATCATCGGTGAACATCTTCATGTTGATCGTATCTACTATACGACTCATGCTCGACCTTTCGGTCTACGTGTTCCGAGGCCATGTCCGTACATGCTAGGCTCGTCAAGTTAACCTAAGTGTATTGCGTGTGTTCCGAGGCCATGTCACGTACATGCTAGGCTCGTCAACACCCGTTGTATGTGAACGTAAGAATCCATCACACCCGATCATCACGTGGTGCTTAGAAGCGACGAACTTTTGGCAACGGTGCACAGTTAGGGGAGAACACTTCTTGAAATTGTTGTAAGGGATCATCTTATTTACTACCGTCGTTCTAAGTAAACAAGATGCAGAAACATAATAAACATCACATGCAATTATATATAGTAGTGACATGATATGGCCAATATCATATAGCTCCATTGATCTCCATCTTCGGGGCTCCCTGATCATCATCGTCACCGGCATGACACCATGATCTCCATCATCGTGTCTTCATGAAGTTGTCTCGCCAACTATTACTTCTACTACTATGGCTACCGGTTAGCAATAAAGTAAAGTAATTACATGGCGTTGTTTAATGACACGCAGGTCATACAATAAATAAAGACAACTCCTATGGCTCCTGCCGGTTGTCATATTCATCGACATGCAAGCCGCGAATCCTATTACAAGAACATGATCAATCTCATACATCACATATCATTCATCACATTCTTCTTGGCCATATCACATCACATAGCATACCCTGCAAAAACAAGTTAGACGTCCTCTAATTGTTGTTTGCATGTTTTACGTGGCTGCTATGGGTTTCTAGCAAGAATGTTTCTTACCTACGCAAAACCACAACGTGATATGCCAATTGCTATTTACCCTTCATAAGGACCCTTTTCATCGAATCCGTTCCGACTAAAGTGGGAGAGACTGGCACCCGCTAGCCACCTTATGCACCAAGTGCATGTCAGTCGGTGGAACCTGTCTCACGTAAGAGTACGTGTAAGGTCGGTCCGGCCGCTTCATCCCACAATACCGTCGAAACAAGATTGGACTAGTAACGGTAAGCATATTGAACATCATCAACGCCCACAACTACTTTGTTTTCTACTCGTGCAAAGAATCTACGCAATAGACCTAGCTCATGATGCCACTTTGTTGGGGAACATAGCAGAAATTCAAAATTTTCTCACGTGTCACCAAGATCTATCTATGGAGAAACTAGCAACGAGGGAAGGAGAGTGCATCTACATACCCTTGTAGATCGCTAAGCGGAAGCGTTCATGAGAACGGGGTTGAAGGAGTCGTACTCGCCGTGATCCAAATCACCGGAGATCCTAGTGCCGAACGGACGGCACCTCCGCGTTCAACACACGTACAGCCCGGTGACGTCTCCCACGCCTTGATCCAGCAATGAGAGAGGGAGAGGTTGAGGAAGACTCCATCCAGAAGCAGCACAATGGCATGGTGGTGATGGAGGAGCGTGGCAATCCCGCAGGGCTTCGCCAAGCACCAAGGGAGAGGAGGAGGAGGAGGCGGGGCTGCGCTGGAGAGGGAGAGGCTCTCGTGTGTTATGGGCAGCCCCTAGGCCTCATATATATAGGGGAAGGGAGGGCTGCGCCCCTCTAGGGTTTCCACCCCTAGGGGTGGCGGCCAGCCCTAGATGGGTTTTGGGCGGCCAAGACGGGAGAGGGAGGCGCCCACTAGGTGGGCCTTAAGGCCCATCCGAGCTAGGGTTTGCTCCTCCCACTCTCCCTTGCGCCTTGGGCCCCTTGTGGGGCGCACCAGCCCTCCTAGGGGCTGGTCCCTCCCACACTTGGCCCACGCAACCTTCTACAGGGCAGGTGGCCCCACTTGGTGGACCAGGACCCTCCCGGTGGTCCCAGACATTACCGATATCGCTCAAACTTTTCCGGTGACCAAAACAGGACTTCCCATATATAAATCTTTACCTCCGGACCATTCCGGAACTCCTCGTGACGTCCTGGATCTCATCCGGGACTCCTAACAACATTCGGTAACCACATACAAACTTCCTTTGTAGCCCTAGCGTCATCGAACCTTAAGTGTGTAGACCCTACGGGTTCGGGAACCATGCAGACATGACCGAGACGTTCTCCGGTCAATAACCAACAGCGGGATCTGGATACCCATGTTGGCTCCCACATGTTCCACGATGATCTCATCGGATGAACCACGATGTCAAGGACTCAATCGATCCCGTATACAATACCCTTTGTCTAGCGGTATTGTACTTGCCCGAGATTCGATCGTCGGTATCCCGATACCTTGTTCAATCTCGTTACCGGCAAGTCTCTTTACTCGTTCCATAACACATCATCCCGTGATCAACTCCTTGATCACATTGTGCACATTATGATGATGTCCTACCGAGTGGGCCCAGAGATACCTCTCCGTCACACGGAGTGACAAATCCCAGTCTCGATTCATGCCAACCCAACAGACACTTTCGGAGATACCTGTAGTGCACCTTTATAGCCACCCATTTACGTTGTGACGTTTGGTACACCCAAAGCATTCCTACGGTATCCGGGAGTTGCACAATCTCATGGTCTAAGGAAATGATACTTGACATTAGAAAAGCTTTAGCATACGAACTACGATCTTTGTGCTAGGCTTAGGATTGGGTCTTGTCCATCACATCATTCTCCTAATGATATGATCCCGTTATCAATGACATCCAATGTCCATGGTTAGGAAATCGTAACCATCTATTGATCAACGAGCTAGTCAATAGAGGCTTACTAGGGACATGGTGTTGTCTATGTACCCACACATGTATCTGAGTTTCCTATCAATACAATTATAGCATGGATAATAAACGATTATCGTGAACAAGGAAATATAATAATAACTAATTTATTATTGCCTCTAGGGCATATTTCCAACACTTTTTCCCCTCTCTCCGTTCATCAGGTGCATTCAGTTTGTTCGCTACCAAAGGAACATCCAGTTCAACACTAAATCCTCTCCATGTTTAGGAACTTGTTCTTTGTTACTCCCCCATTCCATATTAGTTGTCTCTGATTTAGTACAAATGGATCTAAGGATACGTGGTGTTTTCTTGGTGCTGAATCTGAAGATGGATGTACCACCATGATCACATAATATATAAAGAGATGATAGAAACAAACTATAACTGTACATGATAGAATTGATAACAAACATAATTATCTATGAAGGACTCAGCTTCATGTTCCTTGCATCGAGGATGGTACCCATCAGAAGAAATCCTCTTATCTTTAGGTTTTGCACTATCTCAGTGATATTAAAATGGTGGCGTCCTCGCATGGCCGGTGGGTGGAGGGCTGCAAACTGGGAGATAGGGAAAAAGATAGGGAGAGACCACCATAGTGGAGGAGTGCATGCATGGAGGGGAGCAACAATCGGGAGGTGAACGTAAGAATGCGGATATGAGCAATGTCTATGGGTGGAGGGGTGGCGGCGGGAGCAGAGAAAGAAGCCGTCATTTTCTCATTTATATCAGAAGAGGGTGAAGAATGAGAAGGGTTGGGGTCAGTGAGGAGTGATTAGGTTTACATAACACCTAGGAATTTTTTACATGCTCATTAAGTACTATCCATGTGCTATAATTTGCACTGGGTGTGCTACTGTTCAGGGTCCACCTCTTCACAAACACACATATTTGGGTCTCCCTGTGCTACAACTATTTCTCAAGCATTGTTAGACCCATTGTTAGACCAACCGTGTGTGATGAGGGGTCTTGTTAGAGGTGATGTGTATATTGGTGAAATGAGCATGAAAACTCCGTAATTAACATACCCGCTTCAATGCCAATTCATGCAACATGGAACTTCACCTACCTCAATAAAATGTATCACATGTCCTACAACTATTGGAGGTGTGTCCATTTAGTCCTATAACTTTGAAACTGTTGTTTTCGGTCCTAAAACTATTGCAATTGTGTCAGTTTAGTCCTATAACTTCAAAACTGCAGTGTTGAATTCTAAAACTATTGGAGGTGTGTCAGTTTAGTCCAATAACTTTGAAACTGCAGGCCATCAGTGGCATGATGGGTTGAGCTGTACTAAGGAGAGTAGACCGGTCATCTCAGTCTCACCCCTTGATAGCAGAGCGTCATGTCGCTGGCGTCCAATTGCTACCCACCTATGGCTGCTGCTGGGGCTGCGTCACTCTCGCTGACCTTTGTGCCAACTTTTCGGTTTCCACGCACTCCAACACGTTGTACGATAGCAGCAAAAGTTCCCCACATGTGGCCATGCTCATGCACAAACAACAACCTGCATGATCCACTCTACGACATGGTGTCAGGGCAACGACGATGCCATGAGAGAGAAAGAGAGGGCTGGGATGGGGTCCTTCAACCCGATTGGGCAGGGTCTCCCCGGCGGCCGAGCCAAACCTCTTTGCGAGGTTGCACTCTAGCTCATGGCCCCACAGGTGGTGGGTGTGTAGGTTGCAACAACACTGCAACGTGGACGTGCATGGGCCACTTTTAGGGAAGTAAACACATATAAAGTCTTATTTGAAAAAGAATGCACCACAGATGCTGAAAATACAAACTTAGGACCTAAGATGAACAAACTTACATAGTTTTGGGACCCAAAATTGCAGTTTCGAAGTTATAGGACTAAACTGACAAACCTCAAATAGTTTTAGGACCCAAAACTGCAGTTCAAAGGTTATAGGACTAAACTGACATACCTCCAATAGTTTTAGGACTTACGATGCATTTTAAAGAGCCTCAATATTGTGACAACAAAAACATATGTTTGATGCCGTGGTCATTCATGCATTGTGTAACATCCATAACACAATACAAAACATTTCAGTGAGTTATTATGATGACTCATTAATGACCATCGACGCCGTCAACCAACCGAAGTTTGCCTTTGGGCCTCCTTGAGGGTTTGCCATCCCCATGTCTTATGGGCGGCCTCTTTAATTGTTTTCCTTCAATGCACCTAAGGGTTGCACTTTTCCATTTGAACTATTTTCGAGTCTAAGAGATCGACATATCATATGCCACCCTTTTAGCAAAGCAATGCGAAAGGTTTGTCATGTATGCATGTTATAAAGGTGAAATTAATTAGTCACATAAAAATGCAACATTGATCTAGAGAAACGTGCTTTGAAAAATAATTTAAACATAAAACCCAAATGTGGTCGGTCACGCGGTGAGTTGTCTCACTGAATGTTGAGCCCATTTACTGTTAAAGAAAAACAGGCCATCTATATATCATTTTACAAAGGGCATCTCTAACATCGATTCGCAACTTTTCTCCTGCATCCATCCACAAACAGAGGGGACCAGTTCGTGGACAATGATGCCGGAGGCCTGCCATCCAACGCTGCCCGCATACATTTCAACTACAATTTGAACTAACCGGACGAACTTTGTGCAAACATGGTCGAATTTTCATATAAAATGGAAGATATTCATGCAAACACAGTGGATTTCATATAAACATGATGGAGTTCGTTACATTTTGGACATACTTCAAATAAAAGCGGTGCTCATCCAACTCTGGAGGTATAGTTAATTTACCTAATCTAAATGATAGCTGGCGCCCATTCCCCGTGTCCGGCCATGAGCCCCGAGAACTAAAACTTCTCCTTCTCCAGATCCGCCTCAGCGCTCTCCAGCTCTGCCTTCGAAGCCCAGGGAAGCGAAGTTATCAGCCTCCATGTCATCGCCAAGCAGCTAATCGACCGATGATATTCATCCCACCAATCTTGCCTTGAACGGGAGGGGCGGAGCAGTGGCCTTCTTGGGACCAGAGCAACAACGACCTACCGTGCACTACTCTTGCTCCCGGCGGCGCCGTCAGACTTGCCGACTTTGTGGTCGTGGTGGCGGGGCGCGACCTCAGCGGAACCGCTTATATCCTCCTCCTTGTTGTCAATCTTGTCCCACACCTCATCTGCTGCCTCATCGACCTCTTTGTATGCGGCCTCCGGTTCCGCCTGTCGTTGCCGGAACCGTGAGCGGGAGATGCAAATCTCATGGTGGAGAGGTATGACTCAAGCAGTGCTGACTGCTCCACCACGTCCGCATCTAGCGCGATCTCCCTGCCGGCGTTGAGCCGCTCCTCCACCTGCTAGTGCTCTTGGAGAAGTTGGAGGTTCTAGGCGGCGTTAGCCTGTGCCTAGAACTGCTCCTCCCGCACCATGTCCATGTAATGGGCACGGGCCTCACCGATGGTCATGGTGAAATGCGTCGGCAAGGAGGGTGGCGCCGGATCGTCCTCAGCCACATCATCCATTGGGATGTAGTCGGCCTCTGACCGCCTGCCGGCTTGCCAGCCGGTAGCAATGGCGGCCATCTCCTTCTTCTGCTCTGGAGACACTCCGTCCCAAAGAGCTTTGGAGCGCGAGGAGGCCATGGGAGGAGTGCGAGAAGAGGAGAAAGGGACCGGACGAGGATGAATGTGGCCATGGCCGAGGCTGCAGTTTATATAGCGGGCGAATGGCAATGGTGGGAGGCATAGGGACGGATGGGTGGTGCCGGAGTAGGTTCCTCGGCAACCGCATGTCATAACTGTGGGTGGCACACGGCCGGATGGCCAGTCATGGTGTCATTTGAACGCGGAGTAGTCGCATGCACCGAGAAGTGGCACGGGTGGCGCTCTCTTGATCCGCGCGCTGCTTCAATGCTGGCGCGAGTGAGAGGCCGCATCCGCTCTAGGAGGATATGAATGTGGCACTGACACTCTAGAGCTGCGCTGACCATTTCGGGCGGGAAGCGCTCACGGGTGAGGGACTAGGTTTGTGTGGGTCAGTGCGGTCAAACGCGGGTGTGGTATCGGTCTGGACGCCCACAAAGCCCCCCACGTTTGTCTGATATTAACGTCTATACACGTACATTATTAATACTACTTATAAAAGAACGAGTGTGGTGAATCCAAATGATATCGAATGACCCATATTGCTCCAGTGATGTATTCAATACATCATCGTCAATCAGGAACAAACATTAAGCAATTCTCTAGAAACAACATTAATTGCATTAATGGTAGTTAGTCTTGGAAATAGCATTACCTATAATTATTTAGGAACAATATTATTTACTAATTACAATCAATATTGGAAATAACATTGATTGTCGCACGGAGAAGAAATGTGGAATATACTATATTAGTATCTTAGAGCATCTACAGCCGCCATGGGCAAATCGGAGCCCTCAAAGGCCCGAGGATGCGCCTGGGAGCGTCCGCGGGCATTGACCGGGCACACCTCATTTGGTGGCTTCCAACCCGCTTCCCTTATATCTGAAAGCTCAAAACCATACAAAAGCATGCAACGCTACGTAAAAGACGATCATCACACACAGTTCATCAGATCACCGTTTCATCGTCGGACAAAAGGAGCATAGTTTGTCGAAGCAGTGCAAATCCATACTACAAACTAATTAAAACATATTTAAAATACAAACACAAGGATGAAGGGCAGAGGAAATCACAATTTCCTCACGGGCCCCATCCCCTTCCATTCATCAATGCGACTATGCCCCTCCTCTCTGTAGGTGTCAGCGTGTGGTGGTACGTCGTCGTCGGAGCTGGAGGTGGAGCAGCTCGTCAAGTTGGAGTCCGAGCAACAGCTTTGGCCCGATAGCCTGCGGAGCAGGCGGTCCTACTCCTTGGCATGGCGGGCCACCTTCCCTTCGCCGCCGCCTCCTTGCTTGCCCCGTGCTCCGACAACTCGATGGCGAGTCGTAGTGCTTTGGCATTCTTGCAGCAGAGGCGGCGCACATCCGTCTCTGCCATCGTGTGAGAGCGGCGGTGGATCGATGCGAGGAGCGCGACATCAAGATCGACCGACGCAGTCACGCATGTCTGCCGTGTGGTCAGCGTCTCCCTCGCCGCCGCCCTCTCCCTTGCCCATTGTCGTTGTGGCGGGCTCTTCGTGCCTCAGACTCGGGCGTCCTCGTGCGCGTCGATGCCTGCATGGGCATGAGGACCCAGTGGTGGCCCGAAACAACTTCTGGAACAAAGGGAGGTTGTCAGTACCTAAACGACGAGAGCTGAGCGGCCAGAGCTGCGCGCCGGGCGGGACAGGCCGGCGATGTGTCGATGCTGCGTCGACGGGAGATGGGCGCTGATGAAGAAGATCTGCCGTTGGCACCTTGGTCGAGCAGCGACCGCCTCAAGGCGATGCGGAGGGCGACCTCCTCCACATCCATGGTCGAGGCATTGGATTCTCTGCCAGAGCCGCCACTGCTTCCGCCGCCGGCCATCGGATCGGAGGGGAGGGGACCGGAAGTGGAGTGGACAGGCACGAGAGTGAAGTTGAGTTCGGATCGACCAGTGTCTAGGGTTTTTCCAGATGGGGATATTTGTGGGGTCCGGGTGGGCCAAGCTGGGCCAAGGCGACGTGGAGGACGGGCCCGAACGCGTCCGGATGCCCCCATATCCGTCCTATATTTGGGCAGGATATAAGGGGTGCCGGTCAGCCTGGGCGTTTCAGGCCCGTTTAAGGAGCCCGTCTAGGTTAGTTTTTCACAACCAGCCAGTGACCGGGCGGCCTGCCCAGGCGTTTGAGACGGGTTTAAGAGCATCTATAGCTAGAGGTTGCAAATTTGGACCCACAGACGCCCGCGGACGCGTCCGGACGCGCCCGCGATAGTGACCGGGCGTACCTCAAATTTTAGAATTTACAATCACATATCCTATTTTCAAAACATTTGTTACATGTAGGGCCATGCACGTAGATCATCCTGTCCATCTTGGGCCGGCTGGGCACCGAAAATTGCTCATACTTAACATTTTCACACCCGTATTAGTCCCACCTCGCCGACTGATGAGTTAGTCGACCAATTTAAATATCTCCGGGTCGTCGAGAAGGGACAAGCTTCTGACATCATTGCATCCTTTGTTAAGGATATGTACTCTTACTATGAATCTTCTATGTTTATCACATAGAAGATTCATAGTCAGGGTCTATATCCTTCACAAAGGGAACATTGGTGTTGGCTTGTCTTTTTTTTGAATCACGTCCATGCATGAAAACAAAATAAAAATCTATTGTCATTGTAGTAGAGGTATCAACGTATATGATCGAGACAAACTTGACACTGGGTAAACAATCATCAGTCAATGAAATGCAATCTAGTGTCAAATATATCTCGATCACACATGCTAGAATTGATAGACCTACACAACAACAACCAAGCTTGCCGCCATCCACTGGCGTAGCTATTTATGCTGGGCGGTGTCCGCCTCGGCCGGCGATGTGGGACTAATATTTGGTTGCACCGATGAGAGATGTAGGAGCTTCTGTCGCTGCAGGTGGGACCGCTACGACCTGCAGCAGGGTCGGCGGGCGTGCCCGGGTGCCCCCATACCCGCCTCATATTTCGGCTGGATATGAGGAGTGCCGGTTAGCCAGGACGTTTGAGGCCCGTTTGAGGCTCCCGTCTAGGTTAAAAAATCGTGACTAGGCAATGATCGGGCGGCCCGCCCGGGCGTATAAGACGGGTTTGAGAGGTCCGGTTGTAGATGCTCAAGAGGGCCGGCTGTAGACTATCTTTGAGTGTTCAAGTGTCGGTGTCATTGTAGTTTTAGATGTGTGGCCTATTTAAAGTGACCAGAACAAGACCGACACACTATATTTAGCTCGTACTATTGCTCATGAACCAAATACTTAGGCGCAGCTACAGGGGAGTTACGGGAGTGGAAGAAGTGGAGGTAAAGCACCTCAAAATACCACTCCCACAGTAAACTAATATAAGTGCGTTTAAATAACTACTTTAATGATCTAAACGTTTATATTAGTTGTTTATATTAGTTTAGAGAGGGAGTATCAAATTGTTCATTCGTGCACGTGCACAATTACATGTGTATCATAGGTCGGAGTTTTAGAACGTTGACTGCACACTTAGTATATATTTTGGATTGTTAGCAGGCTCGCTTACCACTTAGATTACTATATATACCAGAATTATGAGATCATAGAAACTGACAATTTATATGTCGCATATTTGAACATCTCGTACGTGATGTCACAGTTTATATGTCTTTTGTTGTTTCTCGCATGTTGATTACTAATATTCAATCCATGATTCATGTGTGCAGATCGATCATGAATCCTGACAATAGAGGTCAGGAACCGACCAGGCCAGTGTATGCGCCGGTACCTCTAAGGACAGCGTTGTCGGTGGATTTCGGAAACGGAGTGAACGGGACGTTCATACGCTCAAACATCGACGGTGCTATGACATTCCTGCTGCCGGACGTGAGGTCGGCAGCGGCGCCTACTCGTCCGACTGCACCTGCACCGCAGAATCACGACGAGGAGCGCGCGGTACACCTTTTCAAGCTTCTATATTCCTGCGCTGCCGCGTTGGACAAAGGGAGAAGGAGCTGGTAAACAAGGGTCTAGAGATGATATGCAGTCTTGCAACGGACGACGGTGAGCCCGTGCATCGCCTCGTGGCTTCATTTGCCGACGCTCTGGCGCTGCGCCTTGTCCAGCCATGGCAGGGCGTGTGCCGCGCTCTGCAGCTGCCGACGACTACCCCGCACCGGCGGCCGCCGCAGCACGCCGTCACTTCGCTCTGATGTGCCCTTTCCTCCGCCTCGCCGGGACCGCAGCGAACTATGCCATCATCGACGCTGTGCAGACCGAGAGGAATGCCGTGCTACACGTCGTCGATCTCGGCGGTGCTGACCCCGGCCAGTGGCTTCTGCTCCTCCGCTTCTTTGCCAACCGCCCTGGGGCGAGCACACACCACCAAATCCTCCGTCTGACCATTGTCAATGAGGAGGACGAGTTCCTGTCCAGCACCGCTGCGCTCCTCA
The DNA here is from genome assembly GCA_021605145.1 of Aegilops bicornis. Classification (NCBI taxonomy): domain Eukaryota; kingdom Viridiplantae; phylum Streptophyta; class Magnoliopsida; order Poales; family Poaceae; genus Aegilops; species Aegilops bicornis. The sequence continues at coordinate 840,444,539 of CM038670.1, forward strand.
CCTTGGAAGCCGAGCAGCTGCACGTCGGCTTCCAGTTCCACCCGGTGAGACTCCATATTAATCAGCTGCTCAGCATCGAGCCCCTCGATGTCAGGAGCGGCGAAGCATTGGTCGTCGTCTCCACCTTACAGCTCCACCGTCTGCTCGCCGACGAGTTTGCAGAAGCGGCTACTCGTCGCCACAACAGGAAAGGAAAAGGGCAGGCACATGCTACCATGACGAGGGCCGACGCGCTCCTCCGGAAACTAGCTGAGCTATCGCCGAAGCTTATGGTAGTGACGGAGCAGGAGGCCAACCACAACGACGTGGAGTTCACAGTCCGGTTCGGGAACGCTCTCAAGTACTACGGGGCTCTGTTCGACGCCCTGGAGGAGAGCGTACCTGCGCGCGGGTCGGCACTGGAGCGCGCGGACGTGGAACGGTGCTTGCTCCTGCCACAGATTAGGGATATCATTTCCTATGATGGCCGGGAGCGCCACGAGCGGATGGTGGACTGGGCGGCGCGGATGGAAGCCGCAGGGTTTGTGCCTGCGACAATGAGCCCCGGCACCGTGGCGCAAATGGCGATCGTAGCACATATGCTGGCCGGCTATAGCAGGGCGTACAGGGTTTGCAGTGAGAATGATGACCGATGCATCTTCATCTACCGGGACGACGTTCCGATGTTCTCCGTCTCCACCTGGCGCACGGTGTGACGAGGATCGCCACATACTGTGACCTGTGATCTTCTTGCAGATCTTCTCAATTTATTGCAATAATTTCATAGTAGATCGGATGCCTGTGATTTGGTTATTTGCCTGAACTTGTTATCTTTTTGAGTTGTTATCATACTGCAAAGTGTTGTTTGGACCATTCAAGACATTTTAATTAGTACAAGGTAGTAGTATATGATATGCATGCTACCCTTGCTTAATTGTCTTTCTAGCAGCCGCCACATGAAGAGAACATCCTTATCACACTGCTTGCGACCAGTCTTTCTAACGACTTCACCGCTGAGATGTTGGGGTGCTTTTGGCGCTATTGTGACCTGTCTTTAATGGATCAATGTGGAGGCCAACATCGTTTGTTGTGGGAGCACTACTTTGTTTCTTCGACTGGCCCTGAGGGTAACCATTTTTGTATGCCACTAGTGTTCTTCCTTTTCAGTTTCTTCATTGGAGCACTTAGAATTCGCTCCATGTCGGCAAGGTCGGAGGACTTGGTGAACGATCATCATACAAGGTGTCAAAGGCCCATCAATCTAGACACTATTACATTATTGGCACAATCCAATTCCCGTCATCTCATGTGCATACATCGGATTGTTCTAATGTGGGCAAGTAAAGCATGACTTAGATGGTGGAGAAGGAGTTGATGGACTCAATGGTGACGAAATTTCCACTGCAGAGGCAGGATCGGCTTCCAAACAACCATCCAGGACGAAGAACAACAATGGCGGTGTCTCAGCTCCGGGGAAAATACGCTCAAAAATCGCTTGAGGGTTCTTACAAAGAAAGGGATGGGGACCGACTACCGATCAGTCGACTGACTTGGTGATTTGGATCAGTCAATTTTTTTTTCTGCATGCAGCGTGTGATGTGGTGTGTTGTGTGCAGTGTGCGTGCGCGTACGCGTAAGCGCGTGAGCTGGCTAGCTCCGGTTGGCCGCGTCCGCGCATGAGCTAACTAGCTTCGGTTGCGTCCGTGCATGAGCTAGCTAGCTAGCAGCTCCGGTTGGCCGTGGTTAGAGGCATGGAAGAAAGGAAATGCAAAACCGTATGAAGCAAACAATGACAGAAATTGCACATGATTGACATAGAAATTGCATTGTTTCGTAATATGCAAAAATAAGCATAAAGTGGTGTAATTTTTACACAGTGGTAAGAATCGCACACATTGCATAAAAGTTAAGTGAGTATATATCATGTTATGCGGGCTATTATTTGATCGGTGCCTATTTTTTTGGACATTTATTCAAATCGTCTCCACCACTGTCCACCACCCGATCTATATATAAAGGCCCGGCCTTCTTCTTCTTTGTTACCCTTTTTCTTCCCCTTATACTAATACTAAGAAAATAGAACAAAACAAAACAAAAATGAAGTTTTCTAGGGAAGAATGAATTAGTGGCATGGTATTACCCTTTTAGAAAAAATGAAATAAAAAACTAAAACAAGCAATGACAAAATTTATACAAAAAAATTGCACTATTATATAATATTCAAGAATAAGCATATAATGGTGATTTTTCACCAAAAGAAGTTATGTTAGAAGGAATAAATTAATGGCATTGGTAGTATGCTTAAAGAAGAAGAAAATGAAACAAAAGAAAAATAATCAAAATAACACTATACGAAGTAAGGGTTCAATTAATCTCGGTACGATGATGAAAAAGTTCTCTATACGAAGAAGTGAAATAAAAGTAAAACAAAATTAAAATAATGATTTTTTCTAACAAAAAATGAATTAGATGCATTTTGGTATTACCATTAAGAGGAAATAAAAAAAAATAAAAAAAATCAGATACTAACAAAATTTGAACACAATTTACAAAGAAATGTGACATTTTATAGTACACAACAATAATCATATAACATTGGAAATTCTGAAAAACAAAGTTTCCTCGGGATAAATGAATTAATGGCATTGGTATTACCCTTAAAAAGAAAGAAATATGAAGTAAGCATAAAAACGAATCATATTAATGAATTTTTGTAAGAAAAGGATTAATAAGTGGCATCGGTATTATCCTTTAAGGAGAAATAAATGTAAAAAATAACAAAATTTGCACACAATTTACACGGAAATCGCGCATTGTATAATTTACAGGAACTACCACGCAATATGCATGAATAAATAGAATCAAAATAATGAAGTTTTTTAATAAAGAATGAATTAGTGGCATTGGTATTACCCTTTATTAATAAAGAAAATGAAAAAATAAAACAAATAATGACAAAATTTGCACCTACTGTATACAGAAATTGCGCTTTTCTATAATGTGCAAGAAACTCATATAATAGTGGAAATTTTGGAAAAAGAAGTGACATAAGAATGAATGAAATAGTGGCCCTGGTTTTACACTTAACAAGAAAGAAAATGAAATTAAAATAATGAAGTTTTCGAATAAGGAATAAATTAGTGCCAATGGTAATACCCTTGAACAAGAAATTAAATGAAATAAAACAAAAGAAAATGAGATAAAACTGAAGCAAAATCAAAACAATAAGGTTTTTTAAGAGAGAATAAATTGGTGGCCATGGCATTACCCTTTAAGAAAAAGAAATAAAACTAAAACAAAATCAACACTAAAACAAAAATAAAAACTAAAATAATCTTTTTCTTAGAAAGAATGAATTGGTGGCTCTAGGTATGACACTTAAAGAAGAAAGAAAATGAGAAACTAAGACAAACAATGACAAAATTGGACACAATTTGTAAAGAATTATACTTTCTCATAATATGCAAGAACAAGCATATAATAGTGAAAGTTTCGTAAAAGATGAAGTATCTAAGGAAGAATGAATTAGTGGCATTGGTATTACCCTTAATATGATATAAAGTAAAAAGTAAATTAAAATAAATGACTACAAAAGTTGCACACAATTCGTAGAAAAATGAACTTTTCCATAAATGCAAAAATATATATAAATATACATAATAGTGTAAATTTCACACCCCAATATAATTTACAGACATATTATATGATACATACGTATAGCATGCAACATTTACACATACACATAAAAAACCAACTCAAGAGAAAGAAACAGAAATAAAAACACATAAAAAGAAAAAGAAAAATAGCATGAACAGAGTTTCTTCAGACGACTGTCAAATACTAGCAAAAGCACCATAATATTCGTCTTTAAATTTGAACAAATACTCCGGACAAACACGGCGATTAATATTCTCGGCCGCCCAGGCTCCCATCATTTGTCTAGTGATTAATATACTCACGGTAAGGGCATCTCCAGCCGTTGGCCCCACAGGAGGGGCAAAAAATCGCCCCCTAGGGGCGCACCGGCGCTAAACCGCGCACTGGGGCCGTGATACCCCCCAGTCGCGGCACCCACGGTTAGTAAAAAAAGGCAAATACGGTGCAAAAACGACTCAAATTTAACGCAAACGTCGGCGAGTTCATTCAAAGTTAAACATATTTTACAAAAAAAAAGAAAAAAACTACCGCGGGCTACCCCCGCCGTCTCCCTCGCCGCTCGCCTGGCCGCCCGCCCACGCGGTTCTACATGCCGAGGAGGCTGTAGAACCGCGTGTGGTCACCGCCGTCGTCGTCATCGTCGTTAAATCGTCGCCGCCGCCGCCCCGCCACGCCGCCATCCTCGCTGCATCCTCCCCGGTTGGCGAGGCGGGTTGGACGGTCCGGGGGCGTCGTCGTCGTCGTCGCTGTCGAGGACCACGACGCCATGCTCGTCCTCGCGCCTACGCTTGCGGGCGGCGATCTCCTCCAGGGCCTCGAGCTGCTGGGCGTGACGGCGGCGGAAGTAGGGTTCCCAGAGCGGGCTGTCGGGGACGTACCGTGGCCCCTCCCTCGCCGCGCGCGGCAGGTTCGAGCGGATGCGTGCGATCTCCGCACGCCGGGCCGCTCCGGTGGGTATCGGGGGCACCGGCACGCCGCCTGCGCTGATCCTCCACGCCCCGGGCACCCGCATGTCCGGCGGGACCAGGTACTCGGCCTCGTAAAGGAGGCGAGCCTCGTCTTCATGAAGATGGCGGCGGCCGAAGCCGTTCGCCGCCGCGCCGTCGCCTGGGAAGCGCTCGGCCATGGGTGTGAACTGGAGACGGCGAAGGCGAAAGAGAGGAGAGGAGAAGAAGGAACGACGACGGTGGGAGAGTGTGATGAGTCGCCGAGTGCGCCGGGGCGCGTCATATATAGGCCGAGGCGCGCGTGCCACCGTGTGTACGCGTGGCGGGCGAGGGAGGGCGAGGGACGCGCGTCGTCCGGTCTTCACTGCGCCGCCCGTGAGCACCAATGGCAGGCTGACCGGCGCGGCAGCTTTGGCATTGATTCGCCGCGGGAAACGAGGCGATGAGGACGACGAAGGGCCGAGAAGAAAGCCGTGTCGCTGACGCGGGCCCGCTTTTTTCGCGCCAACACAGTTCGCCCGGCGCCCCCGGGCGCCCCCCAGCGCGCCGGGTTCGGGCTGGGTCCGCCGGCGCTGTTTTCGGCCCAAGCCGGCGAAAATCGGGCTCCTGGGAGCGCGACTGGGCCGTTTTTTCGGCGCCGGCGTGAAAAAAACGCCTGGGGAGGCCTTCCTGGAGGCGAGGCTGGAGATGCCCTAATTAAGCAAGCTTGCATGCATCGGCTGCATGCTGCATGTGCGCTGTACTGCTGTAGCATGCACACTGTAGCGCTCGTTACGTGCATTAATCGACTGACCATAACTATTATTTTCAGGCGACTGAAAAGTAGCTAAACGTAAAGGGATGTGTGTGAACCCACACGCCCAAGAACCTAGGGCATGTGGACATAGAGTCCCCACGGCCCCATCTCCTAGCTCAGGCCCATTTTCCTCCAAAAGTTATTGCTGGATTTTCTAGATTTTTCTTGGTGAAGTTTTTTTTCGTACAATAAATAACCCCAATGTAATTCTCCTGAAAACAAAGTCAGCCCAGTTAGTTTTTATTCATTTAAGAAAGTTTAGAGGACGAAAAATAAGCACAAGTGTTAAGAAAAATGTAAGTGCTTTGGACATATTGGCTCCCCGAAGGTTAGACTATTTCTTTCTCAAGCAAATCAATGGACAATGTGAAGCGACAAAGAAACTTTTGTGATCACCTTCGTTCACAAATGTGCAAAATTAATCAATATGTTTAAGCTATAAGATCACATGAGAGTTATCAAGTGAACAAAAACGGTTTAATGACCAATGTCTTCCCAGGATATCATCTTAACAAAATAGTGACTAATAATGCAATACCATGAAGCGTCAACGGGATTATAATGACCAATATAAAGTGATAACACAGTATATCGCAAGTTTCTAAATTTCAAGATTGACATTACTATCTACGAAGATATCAATGAAGTTCTGCTGATGACTAGGAATACAAACCCGGAGTAGAGATGCACCTATTTAGTAACCTATTTAAAATCATCAAAAACTTAATCGTTCAAGATTTAAACTTATACAAACCCGGAGTGAGGTGAACCTATCCCAAATTGTCAAAAACTTAAACAATAAAACATTTAGTAACCTATTTTATTTTGTTGTCGTGCCTATGAAAATTTACTTGGAATGACCTAATGAAATCATATGGATATGTAGGTATAACATACACTTAATGGCTAAACTTGACTCGAGTATTTTGGATGCATAATCAGAAGTCATGGTGGTACATGTGAACCCTAGCACACGATTGGGAGCGACCAACTAAATTGAACATATAAACCTCGCTAGGCTACCCACCTAGCGAGGGCACCTGCGAGCGCTGGCGATTCTGGATCGAGCGATCCTTTTACTGTGCTGCTTTTTGCCTTGGTGGAAGCTGGTCAAACGTTGGTCTCTTTCTCACGCACGATCTCATTCTGGCGCTGGATGATCGGTGGGCTCGTTAGATTGTGGGGTCTAGCAAACGGAGAGTGGGCTGCTCATAGGTTTGCGTCACAGTTTAGTGCGTGCATCTGCCAGGAGGATAGAAACGTGGGGATGGGCTGCGTGCGTGCAGTAAAACCTAGCCACCCCCCATTCTCCCCCTCTCGCGCCGCTCATCCCCACCTCCTCCCACGCGCCTTCTCGCTCGCCGCCGCCGCCGCCGCCGTGGCCTCTTCCTGCTCCGTCCTTATCCCTGGCGTGTCCCGTGCGCGAGAGGCCGCCACCTCTCCTCACCTTCTGCTCGCTTCCCGGTCTGAAGCGAAGGGATTGACGCGGCCGCCGGGGATGACTCCAGTTCATCGTCTATGGGAGGAGGGGAGCAGCAGCAGCCGCCTCCCTCTCGGCCTCCCCGTCTCGTCGGAGCCGCCGCTCTCGGGGTCCTTCCCAGCCATCCGAGGATCTCCCATCCCATCCCGAGCCGGATTTCAGTACAGGGGAGGAGAGAATCGACGATGCATCAAGGCCCCCGCCACCTCTTTTGCGGCACAGCACAACGGCCTCTGCAGAAGCTAAGCGGCAGTTGCCTCGTCTCCTTTTGATGGGATGAGGCACAACACATTGGATCTTTTGCCCCACTTTACTTCTCCATTTGATCATTTGCCCCCCCTGAGAGGCTACCGGGTGGGGCCCGGGGCAACTGTCATTGAAACAATCACAGGGCAAATCATCCAACCCCTTGTAAAGTGGGGCAAATCATCCAATCCCCCGATCAATCGCAACCCCTGCGACCTTTAATCTCAATAGCAGAGCCCTCAGTTGTTAGGGAAGGTGTGCTCGTGCTTGTGATGGTTGGCCACATCCCAGCAGCGTGTGGGAGCCGCTGTTTTCAGCCAGAGTTGGGTCTCCTTGCCATTCATCACGAGCCTGTCTGCAGGTATGGTAGCTCCTACTCTTCTATTTGATACTGATGAACAAGGAGAGGCGCAAATCTTTAGACCTTTGCTTCCATAGTTTCATTGAACTGAACTTCTCTAAAATATACCCCAACCAGAGCTTAGTCTTAGATATTTTGTTTGTTATTTAAATTTGCTCAGAGTGATTACTCCACCATTACAATGATGTTTATAGTGGCAAAATGATTGTATATGTATGATTGATTGATACAAAAGCTGGACAGTTATGTCGAACCTTTTACCTTGACATTTTCCTTTTATGTATCTACTAAAGATAAGGGAGAACCTTTTATCTTGACTGAATCGTTGTTTGAGAGAAAACAGAAAGACGAAGGCGATGAAGAGGATACATGAGCGGTCAAGTCAGCGCGAGGTGGAGAAGATGTGGCGTTTGTGTCGGCGGTGCTGGGCCAACAACATCAGACAGAGGACTACGGGGAGCTGCCGTGGGTGGTGGCTACAGTTTCAACGAGAGTGGGGTGGGGGTGGCACACGTGGGGGCGACGACAGCAAGTGGATCCACACCGCTGAGGTGCACAACCACTCCGAGTAGGTAATGACCTTGCTTGCTGTCGTGCGCTTTGCTCTTCTCTTCTTGCCCTGTTCAAGTGCTAATTCCTAATTGCTTGTTGGGGTTGATCATTGATTAGGCCACTACAGCAGAGGAGTGGGATCGACGAGAAGATTGAAGGTATTGCGGACCCTGTACTCAATTCCAACAAGGTCATGACCTTTTTTTCCTTCTTTCTTTGTCGGTGGATTTGCGGCTGCTGAGTTCGTGTTTGTGATGAAATTAATGAGTTAATATTTGCACTGGTTTGCATGTTATAGATTAACAAGGCATCTATGCTTAACGAGGCCATTGAGTATGAGAAGCAGCTGTATCTGGAAGTACAAGTTAGTAAGCATGCCTGGATGCATGGTTGGATGATGAGCTTAGATTGAGGGAGATGGTGGTCTCATCGAGGACGTATGCATGTAAGATCTCTATGATTAGGGCCCAATGCTCAGTTAATTTCTGAGTGATGGAGTTCGTCGAATAAATGTGAACCACATCATAGGAAGGGGTCTTATTCTAGCTTTAGTCGATGCACATTGTTCAGTCATATATGATTCCAGCGGCTTTACTTCCATATCACAGGTTTTCCCAAACCAAATATTAGTAATGCCACATGTATACGATTAGTGTCTATTCATTTGTTTTGTTTCCACTTCCATTTTATTGCCAGCAAGCAACATTGACCTCAGACATCTACTACTCATTGCCTTTGCTATACGGATTTATATAAAAACGAAATTTAGCCTGCCATGTATGTGAACATTTCTTCTGTTACAAGGGCTCTCCAGGCTTATGATCTTTCTAGGATAATTGATTGTTGGATAATTGATTGTTGAATCTGAAGGTATATAATCAGTTTGTTAACTCATGTATCTTTATGCATTTTTGTTCATCCTCAAAATATTGTTGCTTACTTTCCTTGTCCTACATTTTTGAGGTTGCTGAGGAGGTTCAGTTCTTGTACGCTGGGTAAAACTTGAGTCGCCTACAAATGATTTTGCCCGTTTGTCAAAGGTTTTTCTGGGCTTGTGCATGGCGAGCCCGCTGGGCTGCTTATGAGCAGTTTGCACTGTAGGTTGTCAAATCCTTGCAAGATAGAATGTGTTTTTTTTTGCATTCTGGGTTTATAATGGAGTAATCAACAGCTATGACCATGCAGGTATGAACTTTGTATGAGAGGCTAAGATAGGCATGGCGACATGGATCATGGTAGTTGGTTTTGCTAGATTTCATGTGTCTATCCATCCGTACTATCTCCAGCAATGCATATTTTTTCCATGTATCTCTCATTCTTCCATGTAGCTAGAGACTTAGAATAACCAACGGAACTTTTTCAGTTTTGTGTTTTCGCTCTTCTCAGATTTTAGGCTGGGTGTATAGAGATGTGCGGCACGCACTGAATTTAGCTTTCAGTGGGAATATATCATTGTGCCATGTTCAAAATTAGAACTACAGAGAAGAATGAAATTTTGTGATTAGGCTGCTGTGGTGTTTCTTTTTAAATAAATGGCATGCTAACTTGCCGGTTTAGTTTAGGTGTGTTGGATAGTGTCTCCTTTCCGTTGCAACAAACAACTTTCTCCGGTTTGTCCAGTGGTTTGATGCAGCTGAACCATAGAAGCAACCAATAGCTATTCTGAATAATTATGACTGTTCTCAGCTGAACCACACCTGTACTAGCTGAACCAAGGAAGCAACTTATGATCAAACCTGACAATGGTTAGCATGATCAGGTATGTACTTCTTAACTTATCCTGATTTCTGTTTCTGTTTTTTTTTCTTTAGGTTTGTATCAAACTGATAGTGTTTGCATAAAGGTTGGAGGCGTTATTTCTCGTGTGGAGGTCTTTTTTGCTCAGTCTTGGTTTACTAGCTTCATCCGGTTTTGAAGTGTCGGCATGGTGTAGAAGCCCGGTCAGTTTTCTTGGTCTATTAATTTAAGAATTAGAAGCAGCAGGCGGCAGCTCAGGTTAGCACCATGTGTACCATCTCATCTCACTGCTGTCTATATTCCATTTTTAGATTCAAAAATGATTCCGATGATTCTTGTCTGCATTGGGCAACCTTTCCATTTCAGCCTCCTGTAGGATTTTGGTCCCCGTGATCTTCCTTGCATAGATGACCTACTCCCAATCCTCCTTACCTCCCCTTTGACTCCTTTATGTCTCAGTGGTTGCCCAGGCTTTCGTTCAAATTTGGCATGATTTTTGGTACACATTACCCAACCAATGCCCTCCCTTTCAAAGGAAAATGATGAGTTTTTGTACTTAAGTGTGTTGTGTGCTGTCTGTGGCACTGTGTTGGATTTTTAGAGAGCATATAATTGTTGCTTCACTGCTATATGTGGTTTGAGTTGATGCTCCGTTCAGAAAGAAACAAGTTTAGAATAGGTAAATTTTAGTTAAGCCCCATTGTTTTGCTTTAGGCTATCCTTTGTATTTTCCTCGTCATGTTTCGTGCTTCATAGCATGTGTATGGAAGCATATAAATACAGTCATATAAACTGCAGTTGTAGTATCACATTTTTCTATCATAAATGTGTAGAAAATTTGAGAGCTTAACAGGAGAATAGAATCAAGGAGAAGAATGAATGCTTAGTTTTATGCGTATGCATGTAGAAGCATCTCCTTGATCATTGATCACGGCAACTAGAAATCCATCATACATCTATACTATCTGCACAAGCACACATAATTCGGTAATTAAACTATTTATGGTTTCTGAGAACACCAATAGCTAGCTAATATATCTACTTGTTGAGTTAATGAGGTGACCCGCATGTCCATCTCTGAAAAATACAGTAAATACCTATCCTGAAGTTAAAACTTATGTACCATTTTACCCTATTACCGGTAAACACCTATCTTAATAAGTGCGTAGTTTAGAAATGAACTTCACGGATAATTGTTCATGTTGTTTGAATCATAATTGAATGAGGTGTGGTTATTCTTAATTTTAACTGAGTGGTACGACTGCAAATTAACGGTAACCTATCGGTAAATGCCCTCTTTTTGGAAACTTGATAGTGCTCATTGGTTATATTGCTATATGCTGACATTATAATTCTCTGTTGACCTGCTCATGCAAATCCTACCTTTTCGGTCAAGTCACTACTACATGTTGGTTGACTGATCCTATCCCAAGATCGGTCCCCTCCTGAGCATTTGATCACCAAATGCGCATGCAACCGCCTCCCTGCCATCCCCATCTTCCGAGCGCCAGACGCTGCTGCGTGGTGCGCTCCCTGAGCCATCCTCGTTGGCCACAAACAACCTTACGACCAAACTTCTGTACCATTACTATATTACGGGTGTTCTCTCTTATCAGCATTCTCTGTTAGTTTTCTATCTCTGGTCTTATAGTTATATTCTTTAGAATATCGCCAAGTCATGGCTGTAATCGAACATATAAATCATGCTTCGTTTAGAGTCAACAAAAGAATGGAGTAACAGGGCATGGGCTTCGTTTAGAGTCGATAAAAGAAAAGTTTTCTTCAGTTCATTGTTTGCTTCAACTTTTGTGACTTATAATGTTTGGATCAAGGATTTCAAGATTTCCTGTTTTTATTATTGACGATGGAAGATGGATCAGATTTATGCCTGTTCTAAACCATTCATTCTCTGTTTGGGCTGTAATTTCTAAGTTCGCTTTCTTTGTAAAGAACTTAATAAAGCTTTGTTGCTGCGGACTATTTTATCTTTTCTTGGATAAGATTATATTCTTTAGCTCGTGAGCTGACCTATTTGTGATTTGTACCTCAGTTGACGGGATATCTCATAACTGAAACCATGGACAACAAGTGCTTCGGTTCTGGTGTGGGCGATCCATTGCTTGAGGCGACATCGTGTGCAAGATTATTCTTTTGGAGGCCACTGGCACGGTGGCACCCTCCTCGGCCCGCTGATCCCATTACCCAGGTTAGCTTATTCCCCTTTCCTCATGCCTGATTCCTATTTTCGTGTTGCTCTGTTTGATTTGGAGTTTCCCCCATGTTCCATGAGATGCCTTGGCAATGGCTGAGGCCTCCTGTTAGAATGTGATTTATGTGGTGTACACGGTGAGATAAAGTTCAAGGTCCATTTGATCCGTAGTTATTCTTCCAACATATTTTGTGGTTCTCATAAAATTTGGATGACATCCCGAATTGAAACTGGGCGAGGTATTTCATGAACGACATTATATCAGTAGCACGGGCATTGGGCAACAAACTCACTGATGAGACAAAAGCCACCTTTTTCCTATAAACCTCGCTAGGCTACCCGCTATTCTGAGGCTCGCGTGCACTACCCTCTGTCCCGAATTATTTCCCATTTCTCCTTGGTCTAAACTCTAAAATCCACATAAGATTCCAGGAAGGTTTAGCTTAGCTAGATTTTGTCATGTATTTAAAACAAGTTCATGTATAATGTTTTATAAATAATTCAATTGAGGTAAATCAACGAGTCTATATTTGGTTTAGCATGGATTTTTGGGGATTCAGTCTTCGTCTTTGCTAGCTGGAATTTGAGTCAAGAAATCTGATAGATAGCTAAGCTAAATTTTGTATTGTTGCACCAATAGCAACTGTAATTTCTTTCTCACCTCACTAGTAGAAAAAGGGCCTATAGTCCCGGTTGGTGAGGGCCTTTAGTCCCGGTTCATGAACCGGGACTAAAGGGTCGGTACTAATACACTCACCCTTTAGTCCCGGTTCTATCCAGAATCGGGACAGATGGGCCTCCACGTGGCCTGTCCGCTGAGCTCAGGCAGGGAGTTTTGGTCCCAGTTGGTGGCACCAACCGGGACCAATAGGCATCCACGCGTCAGCATTTCTTTGGCTTTGGTTTTTGTTTTTTTTTCAAAGGGGGGGGGGGGTTGGGGGGTTAATTTAGGTGTTTCATATATTGTGCTATAGCTAGCTAATTAATAGAGAAAAGTGTCCTTTCTTTTGTCCGTGCTTGGTCGACGCTACGTACTATACATACATATTGAGAGGACTAACTAGACATGCTAGCTAGCTAGTAATTAAGCAAACAGAAGATCGTCATGAACATATATATGCATACAGAGAGAAGTGATATCGGCCACCTCTCCTTCTTCGAGAGATTTGTCGAACAACAATTTCTCGTATATCTATCCGACACTACCGGATACATATATAAAATAATTATATTTTACAATACGGACGCGTGGTCCACATAGTATTCCCGTCTTCAGCGATCACATAGTCAAGAAAGAATGCGCCAATTCCTCTTGAATTGCTCGCATGCGATCTGGTGCTAGGAGTTCATCCCGCTTCCGAAACATCTAATTTTAAGAAAGGGGTCAATACATATATATATATATATATATATATATATATATATATATATATATATATATATATATATATATATATATATATATATGAATGAATGAAACTCAACACAAATGATGGTAATAAAATAAAATTGTGAATATTTTTATTTACGCACTTCAAATTGTTTGTCGGAGTAGCCCTCTCACAGGTCGTGTGGCGGATGGACTCGCAAACATAGTATCCACAGAAATCATTCCCTTGTTCCTGCCACAACCACTTTACAAGAAACAGAGGTCAATCAAACTGATAATTAGCAAGCACATGCTAAATGGTATCGATGAAACTAGCGCTTGAATCACTAGGAGATGCGCGTGGAATATGCTACTATATAGTACTTACTTTGGGTGTCTAAATTGCAGCTTCTTCGGTAGTCCCGGAGCTTTTTGGTGAATTTTCCCCAAGCCCTGCCATACAAAGAAAACAATTACTTGATATCAGAAATGAACAAAGTTGCTGATATGGTGGATAATGATCGATTTAACTTACTTCTCGAGCATTTCAGTCATTTCCGCATACTCCTTGGGATCTTTTCGTCTCGAGTCTAAGACAGTTACTACTCCCTGCTCAAGCTTAATCTCTAGGAGAATATAGTGGAACCTGCGCGCATGCATAACTCATCGATATTACATTTCTATAACCTGGACTAAATAAGGGAAACCGAATATGCCACAAGACAGTAACACTCACGTGTAGTTGTAAGGAAAGAGTATTGTATTTTTGTGTTCATTTATTTCCAACGATCGTAGCAAGTTGGCCTCGGTTTCGGCGGCACGATATTTAACCTCATTTGCATCAATGAGATATGTGTTAATGAACCCAATATCACCCACTTGTTTTTTCTTCATTTCTGCGATCTTCAATCTGCATAATATAGTGAGGATATTTATAAATACATGCAATGAAAGAGCTGAGTTATATAGAGATACTTAATGACAGAAGTAGTACTACTTACAGACAGTAGCAGGTGACCGTTGCTTTATCGAGGGCCAATTGATTGAAAAACTGATAGAACTCCTCAAATGGAATAGGCAACAGTTCAATTCCAAGGAGGTCATGCTCCTTTTCAACTCTCACATACAAAGTATTCCTCCCTTGAGACTCTTTGCAGGTTTTCATGTACCAATCATGCAATCTTCGCATCATCGTTGTTAGAGAGCTTTCATCTTTGACGAGAGGCTTCCCGTACTCGGATCTTTGTATCTGCACCTCCAAGAAATCAAATTGTACATCGTCGGGCAGGTAATCTTCAGGATTGCCATAACCGGGCACCATCCTCGGATCGACGATGTCGCTAGCAGGCACCTTGAGCGGGGGGCACGATTGCTTCGCTTGTTCGCCGAGCTGGGCAATTTGTTTCCCAGCTCGTCGTTCTTTCATCCTTTGATCACTGGCAGTACTTCCCGATCTCTCCGCTTCGACAAATGCCTTTCCAATAATGCGCTCATAGTTGCCTTTCGGCGGAGACTTGGGTGGTTTTGTCAGGGCAGCGAGTGCGCCGCTTTGACCGGATCTACCTTCTCCTCCGGAGGTGGATGTCTCTTTGCTTTCAACCGTTGAAACCAGTCATCCACTTCGTCTGCGCGATCTTCGCGTTTTCCTCCTCGCTCCTCTCAGACGGTAACTTCTCCGAGTCTTCAGAGAAGGACCGAATCAGTATCTCCTCCCGCCTTTGGCTGTATCGCTAGACGCCGCAGCAGACGGAGAGCGGATGTCTTCTTTCCTTGCTTACGAGGCGGAGGAGAAGGACTACGACGCGCGGAGCAGCCGGAGCGGCGGCGGGTCTCTTCCGCCCTTGCTGACGAGGCGGAGAAGGAGGAGGCTGGCTGCCCGGACGCGCCGGTGCAGGCGGAGAAGGAGACGGAGTGCCGCCACGCGTCGGAGAAGGAGCCGGCCGAGTGCCCTGATCGTCACTCGCCGGAGGAGGAGGCGGTGGAGGAGGCGGAGTGCCCTGACTCGCCGGAGGAGGAGGAGGAGGCGGAGGCGTCCAGTTCGGAAGGTTGATGAGATCCTTCCGCCATAGGCATGGAGTCTTTAGAGCAGAACCCAGCCGATACTCCCCTTCACCGGTAGGGTGGTCAAGCCGGAGGTCCTCAAATCCTCCGTTATTTCATCGACCATCACCTTAGCATATCCTTCGGAATCGGCCGCAGTGAAAAGTTGAGTCGGGTTTAGTAGGATAAACAGAGCCAACAGCCGCCTTGACCTTCAAATTGCTCCATTGCGCCATAAGGTGGCAACTTTCAGCATCCGTGATAGCATCCACGGGATAGCTGGCAGGAGCCGTCAAGGCATGCTGCTCTGGTTGAAGCAGCTCGGTGGAAGCCACGCCGCTTCTCCGCTGAGATGGCGGGGTAACCGGGAAGCTTCGCAGGTCGCTTTGTTGTGATCTGCTGCTTCTCGTTCCTCTTCTCGTTCCTCTAGCCCCATTACCCTTCGTCGCAACGCTCGCATTAGGCTCTGCTCCAGCTTTCTTCCTCCTCTCATGGGTTTTGTAACCCCTGCGTCCGGAAATCCAGCCTTCCACGAAACGGAGCTGGCGTGCCTCGTGGTCCGTCTGTGGTGCTCAGATTCCCGAGGGCCATTGTGAGCTCGTCCTTCTCCTGTCTCGAACGAACTTCCCTTGCTGCGCTGCTTCGATATAATGCTTAAGCCTCTTGACCGGTATGTCCAATTGTTCGTCCGGCCCAAATGCACTTCCCGTTATAGGGTCCAAGGATCCGCCGCCTCAAGAACCAAGTCCGCAACGGTCTGGCCAGTTCATTGTCTCGGTTCGATCCCTTTATCAAGCAGATCATTCTCAGCCTTGGCCCACTTAGGCCGGGCTATGAGGTAGCCACCGACCCTGCGATGGTGAAGCTTCTTCTTCGCAGCATTTCTCTTGTTTGTCGCTGACATCTTTTTACTCTTTTCCGATGTCTTGTAGGCCACAAATGCGGGCCATCATCTCCGATCTTCTCATATTTGCCCGTGAATTCTGGTGTCTCATTTTTTTCGACATACGTATTGAGGTCTTTCTTCAAATTCCTGAATAGTTCTGCCATCTTCTTAAGAGCAAAAGACTTGATTAATGGCTCTATTACTGGCTTCTCCGGATCATCCTCTGGCGGTAGGGTAAAATTTGACTTCAGCTCAGTCCAAAGATCATTTTTACGCATATCATTGACACAAGACACCTCGTGGTCTTCGTTCTTAGGCTAATACCATTGGTGGATGCTGACCGGGATCTTGTCCCTAACCGTAACCCCAGACCGAGCAACAAATGCCTTCTTTGTCCGGTAGGGTTCAATCGGTTGGCCGTCGCATGATTTGTATGATCTCAAACTTTTCATCCGAGCTCAACTTTTTCTTCGGGCCTCGTCTCTTTACCGGTTGTGCTCGATCCGGAGGGCTAGAAAAAGAACAAAGATTTAGAGTTAATTAATATGTGTACATATATACCAAAACAAAGACGACCTTAACTAATATATATACCTGGCCGGACTCGGTTTGGTGATCACCGGAGCCGTCCTCACGGTCTACTTCTTCACCCTCTCCTTCTTGCACCGGCATTGGGTCATCGGAGCCATGTAAATCATAGCCAGCTGCTTCTTCACCCTCTCCTTCCGGACCATCATTGTCGACGTTGAGAAACATCATCGAGGAGACGGCATCACTTCCGTGCGATTATGTCCCTCAACAACGCTTCTTGTGCTTCGTCTCGGGGGTGTCCATAGTTTCTACAAATATTTACAACATGGCAATTATTATTCAAACATGACAGATATGGATATATTAGTGCCAACGTAGAACTAGCTAGCTAATCACAATAAGGAATCATATTAGTGGCCTCGACGCTGCTTCTCTAGGGTTTGGGGTGGCCTCGACAACGCTTCAAGGGTTAGGGGTGGCCTCGAGAACGCTTCAAGCTAGGAGGGGTATTGCACATCGACCCCCCCACGTGTTGAAGCTATCGTGAGGGGGTCGGCGTTGAACAAAGACATCTATGTCCCACAAGTGACGTGGGCATCGACGCATGATGTAGGGTAGAGGGTCGTGGATCGCCGAGCGGTCGAGGGTCAAGGGGTCGAAGATCGCCGAGGGTCGGGGAGGTTGCCTAGTGTCAAAGGATTCAACAAAACCATGTCTTCATCATTAGGCGAAAATAGGTGCATGATGAAGCTCTCCAAAGTTGTTTTGGAGCGGAGTCCCAGATAGGATAATTCGCTTTTTGGTACAAAGTTCAGCAAAAGGCAAATTATCCTATCCGGACTCCATTCCGTAACAACTTTGGAGGACTTTGCACCATCATGCCATGGTTACTTCCGCTAATGATGAAGCCATGGATTTCTTCAATACTTTGACACTATAGGAACCTCGACCACGAAACCTTCGACCCTTGACCCCTTAACGACCCTCGACCCTCTACCCTAGTTCCCGACCCTCGACCCCTCGGCGATCCTCGACACCCTCGTTATATCAACGACGACGCAACATACATATACATGGGAAAATAATGTTATCGGGGAGGGGGTATCGGTACCACCCCCCCTCGTGTCAAAGTTTCTTCTTTCTCCTCTATTCCTTTCTTTCTTCTTCTCCTCTTCTTTTTCTTCTTATCCCTCGAGAAAGGAAAATAAGGAAAAAGGAAGAAAAGAGGAAGAAGGAAGAAGGAAGAAGGAAGAAGAAGAAGAAAAAGAAGAAAAAAAAAGAGGAGAAGAAGAAAAGAATAGAGGAGAAGAAGAAAAAATAGAAAAAAATTCTATTTTTTCTTCTTCTCCTCTATTCCTTTCTTCTCCTCCTCTTTTTTTTTTCCTCTCATTCTTTTTCTTCTTCTTCTTCCTTCTTCCTTCTTCCTCTTTTCTTCCTTTTCCTTATTTTACTTTTCCTCTACACTAACCTAATTAAAATGCACTAACCTAATTAAAATTGTAACTTTCTATATATGAACAAAAACTAAACTAATAAAAATAAAAAACATATACATTATAGCCACATACACATATACATCACATATGAACAAAAAATAAACTAATAAAAATAAGGAAAAAGGAAGAAAAGAGGAAGAAGGAAGAAGGAAGAAGAAGAAGAAAAAGAAGAAAAAAAAGAGGAGAAGAAGAAAAGAATAGAGGAGAAGAAGAAAAAATAGAAAAAAATTCTATTTTTCTTCTTCTCCTCTATTCCTTTCTTCTTCTCCTCTTCTTTTTCTTCTTTTTCCTCTCATTCTTTTTCTTCTTCTTCTTCCTTCTTCCTTCTTCCTCTTTTCTTCCTTTTCCTTATTTTACTTTTTCCTCTACACTAACCTAATTAAAATGCACTAACCTAATTAAAATTGTAACTTTCTATATATGAACAAAAACTAAACTAATAAAAATAAAAACATATACATTATAGCCACATACACATATACATCACATATGAACAAAAATAAACTAATAAAAATAAGGAAAAGGAAGAAAAGAGGAAGAAGGAAGAAGGAAGAAGAAGAAGAAAAAAGAAGAAAAAAGAGGGAAGAAGAAAGAATAGAGAGAAGAAGAAAAATAGAAAAAATTCTATTTTTCTTCTTCTCCTATTCCTTTCTTCTTCTCCTCTTCTTTTCTTCTTTTCCTCTCATTCTTTTCTTCTTCTTCTTCCTTCTTCCTTCTTCCTCTTTTCTTCCTTTTCCTTATTTTACTATTTCCTCTACACTAACCTAATTAAAATGCACTAACCTAATTAAAATTGTAACTTTCTATATATGAACAAAAACTAAACTAATAAAAATAAAAACATATACATTATAGCCACATACACATATACATCACATATGAACAAAAAAATAAACTAATAAAAATAAAAAAAGCAGGCGGCTCGGCAGTGGCGGCTCCTAGCAGGCGGCCGGCGGGGCGAGGCGAGGCGTCGGCGACGGCAACAGGCTCGGGCGGCAGGCGGCAACGAGGCTCGGGCGGCTTGAAGCGGCGACGAGACGCGGGCTCGGGGCGAAGCGGCAACCGGCTCGGGCGGGCAGGGCGAAGCGTGGCAGCGGCGCAAGCGGCGACGGCAACAACAGCGTCGGCCAGCGGCGGCGTCGGCGGCGCTGGCGGCGGCGGCGAAGCGGCGACGACGGGGCGACGACGGTAGCCAGACGGCGGCGGCGGCAGCGACGGCGTCGATCTGGGCAACTGGCGGCGTCGATGAGCTCGGCGTCGTCGGAAGGCTGGCGAGGGAAATCTGAAATTTCCCAAGTGTTTTCTTATATAGCAGTGCATTAGTCGGTTGGTGCCACCAACCGGGACTAATGCACTTTAGTCGGTTGGTGCCACCAACCGGGACCAAAGGCCGCCGCTTCCGCCAAAACAGGCCTTTGGTCTGGTTGGTGGCACAAACCGAACTAAAGGGGCCATTAGTCCCGGTCGAGGCACCAACCGTGACTAAACCCTTTAGTCCCGGTTGGTGCCACCAACCGGGACCAAAGGCCGTGGTGCTGCCTGCGCCAAATGTTTAGTCCCACTCGCTAGTTGAGAGGAGCCGCACCGGTTTATAAGGTGCGGTGCGGCTCCCTCTCGAGCTCCTCTCTAAAGCAGGCTGGGCCTATCTCGCCACCTGTGCTGTGGCTTCTTTGGGCCTTCCGCGGGCCTGAATCTCGGCCCATAGGGTTTCTAGTCGTATTCAGGCCGTGGGGCCCAAGAGGTGGCACTTTTTTGCTTTATATTTTATTTCTTTTTGCTTTTAGTTTTAGAAAAATATAAACTTTCTATTAGTGCCATTAGTTTTAAAATTTGAAAACACTTTTTTGTTTTCTTTGTTGCTTTATATATTTTATTTTGTTTGTACTTACAACAAAATACTTATTGTTGCTATTTTTTTTGTTTTGTTTTCTGCATTATTTATTTTCTTTTGGTTTTTTGCTTTATTTTTTAATTCTTTTTGCTTCTAGGTCAGCAAAATTATAAACTTTCTGTTTGTGCCATTAGTTTTAGAAAAATATAAACTTTCTGTTTGTGCCATTAGTTTTAAAATTGAAAACACTTTTTTGTTTTCTTTGTTGCTTTATTTATTTTATTTTGTTTCTACTTACAACAAAATGCTTATTGTTGCTATTTTTATTTATTTTTTCAAGTTTTTTGTTTTGTTTTCTGCATTATTTATTTTCTTTTGGTTTTTGCTTTATTTTTTAATTCTTTTTGCTTTTAGGTCAGCAAAATTATAAACTTTCTGTTAGTGCCATTTGTTTTAGAACAATTATAAACTTTCTGTTTGTGCCATTAGTTTTATAAAATTTGAATTCTTTGAAATTTGTGTGAATCACAAGTTTGTGAGCTCAACAAGGCGTAGAGGGACGGGCTTATAAACCGGTGTGAACGCCCTTCGGTTGGCGAGGTTTTCAAATTCATAGTTTTCAAATGAACTCTGAAAAAGTTGGCATAGCATGTTCATGAACAAAACGGACAATAGTATCATACTCGTGTGTTACAAAGTTGGCATGGTATCATCATAATCGTTGCGGGAGAAAGTCTTCACTTTTTCTTCGCTTGTGTCGTTTGCTTATTGCGCCGTACCCATGGATAATCTTCATCGATTATCAGGATGCTTGGGTCAGCCTTGACTTTGAAGGGGGAATTTCATGAAACTTTTCATACTCTTGAGACATGTCTGTCTTGCCCTCCACTCCCGTGGATGTCCCTTTTCCCGAAAAGAACTATGTGGCGCTTTGGCTCATTGTATGATGTATTCGCTTCCTTATCTTTTCTTTTCCTCGGTCCGGTAGACATGTCCTTCACATAGATAACCTGTGCCACATCATTGGCTAGGACGAACGGTTCGTCAGTGTACCCAAGATTTTTCAGATCCTTTGTTGTCATTCCGCATTGTGGGTCTACCTGCATTCCGCCTCCCAACAGATTGACCCACTTGCACTTAAACAAAGGGACCTTAAAATCTACTCCGTAGTCAAGTTCCCATATGTCTACTATGTAACCATAATATGTGTCATTTCCCTTGTCGGTTGCTGCATCAAAGCGGACACCGCTGTTTTGGTTGGTGCTCTTTTCATCTTGGTCAATCGTGTAAAATGTATTCCCATTTATCTCGTATCCTTTCCAAATCATTACAATCGAAGATGGTCCCTCGACAACAAGTACAACTCATCACAAACAGTGCTGTCACCTACGAGACGTGTTTCCAACCAACTGCTGAAAGTCCCGATGTGTTCACATGTAATCCAGTCGTCGTGACTGCTCCGGGTGTTTGGAGCGCAGATCGTTCTTGTATTCATCGACATACGGGGTCACCAAGGTAGAGTTCTCAGAGAACTGTAGTGTGCTTGAGACCAAGAATATCCGTCCCTGCATATTATTGAGTCTCTTCCAAGCGTGCCTTTTTCCGGTCAGTCTCCCCTCATACCGCGATTTAGGGAGACCTATCTTATTAAGGCCAGGAATGAAGTCAACACAAAACCCGATGACATCCTCTCGTTTGATGGCCCATGGAGATGCTTCCTTCTGGCCTAGCACGATTCTTAACATATTTCTTTAGGACTCCCATGAACCTCTCAAAGGGGTACATATTATGTAGAAATACGGGCCCCGTAATGACAATCTCGTCGACTAGATGAACTAGGACGTGCGTCATGATATTGAAGAAGGATGGTGGGAACACCAGCTCGAAACCGACAAGACATTGCGCCACATCACTCCTTAGCGTTGGTACGATTTCTGGATCGATCACCTTCGAGATATTGCATTGAGGAATGCACATAGCTTCACAATGGCTAATCGGACGCTTTCCGGTAGAAGCCCCTCAATGCAACCGGAAGCAGTTGCGTCATAATCACGTGGCAGTCATGAGACTTTAGGTTCGGAACTTTTTCTCCGGCATATTTATTATTCCCTTTATATTCGATTTAGAAGCCAGTCGGGACCTTCATACTAAGCAGGCATTGTAAGAATATTTCTTTCTCTTCTTTCAGAAGAGCGTAGGCTGGCGGGACCTTCATATCGCTTCGGAGGCATGCCCTCTTTTTCGCAAGCGTTGCAGGTCCTCTCGTGCCTCAGGTGTATCTTTTGTCTTCCCATACACGCCCAAGAAGCCTAGCAGGTTCACGCAAAGGTTCTTCTTCACGTGCATCACGTCGATCGAAGAGCGGACCTCTAGGTCTTTCCAGTAAGGTAGGTCCCAAAATATAGATTTCTTCTTCCACATGGGTGCATGATTCTCAGCGTTATTCGGAACAGCTAGTCCGCCGGGACCCTTTCCAAAGATTACGTGTAAATCATTGACCATAGCAAGTACGTGATCACCGGTACGCATGGCGGGCTTCTTCCGGTGATCTGCCTCCCCTTTGAAATGCTTGCCTTTCTTTCGACATTGATGGTTGGTCGGAAGAAATCGACGATGGCCTGTACACATTCTTCCTGCAGCTTCCCAGGTATATACTATCGGTGTCAAGTAAATAGTGCGTGCATGCGTGGTATCCCTTGTTTGTCTGTCCTGAAAGGTTACTGAGAGCGGGCCAATCGTTGATGGTCACGAAAAGCAACGCCTTTAGGTCAAATTCGTCCTTTTTGTGCTCATCCCACGTACGTACACCGTTTCCATTCCACAGCTGTAAAAGTTCTTCAACTAATGGCCTTAGGTACACATCAATGTCGTTGCCGGGTTGCTTAGGGCCTTGGATGAGAACTGGCATCATAATGAACTTCCGCTTCATGCACATCCAAGGAGGAAGGTTATACATACATAGAGTCACGGGCCAGTGCTGTGATTGCTGCTCTGCTCCCGAAAGGATTAATGCCTTCCGTGCTTAAAGCAAACCGTATGTTCGTTGGGTCCTTTGAAATCTGATCCAAGTTCTTTCTCTCAATTTTTCTCCCCTGCGACCAGTCAGCGGGTGATCTCAACTTCCCTTCTTTCTTGCGGTCCTCACTGTGCCATCGCATCAACTTGGCATGCTCTCCGTTTCTGAACAGACGTTTCAACCGTGGTATTATAGGAGCATACCACATCACCTTCGCAGGAACCCTCTTCCTGGGAGGCTCGCCATCAACATCACCAGGGTCATCTCGTCTGATCTTATACCGCAATGCACCGCATACCGGGCATGCGTTCAGATCCTTGTAGGCACCACGGTAGAGGATGCAGTCATTAGGGCATGCATGTATCTTCTCCACCTCCAATCCTAGAGCGCATACGACCTTCTTTGCTGCGTATGTACTGTCCGGGCAATTCGTTATCCTTTGGAAGCTTCTTCTTCATTATTTTCAGTAGCTTCTCAAATCATTTATCGAGCACAGCATTCTCTGCCTTCCACCGCAGCAATTCGAGTACGGCACCGATCTTTGTGTTGCCATCTTCGCAATTGGGGTACAACCCTTTTTTGTGATCCTCTAACATGCGATCGAACTTCAGCTTCTCCTTTTGACTTTCGCATTGTGTCCTTGCATCGACAATGACCCGACGGAGATCATCATCATGGGGCACATCGTCTGGTTCCTCTTGATCTTCTGCAGCTTCGCCCGTTGCAGCACCATCGTGCACATCGTCTGGTGCTTCTTGATGTTCAGTAGCATCACCGTATTCAGGGGGCACATAGTTGTCATCGTACTCTTCTTCCTCGCCGTCTTCCATCATAACCCCTATTTCTCCGTGCCTCGTCCAAACATTATAGTGTGGCATGAAACCCTTGTAAAGCAGGTGGGTGTGAAGGATTTTCCGGTCAGAGTAAGACTTCAGATTCTACATATAGGGCATGGACAACACATAAAACCATTCTGCTTGTTTGCCTCAGCCACTTCGAGAAAAGCATGCACGCCTCTTAATGTACTCGGAGGTGTGTCTCACACCGTACATCCATTGCCGGTTCATCTGCGTGCATTATATATAATTAAGTGTGTCAAAAATCATTACAGAACATCATGAACAGATAATTAAGTGACCAAATTAATAGAAGTTCATCATCACATAAAAACCAAAGTACATACATAGTTCTCATCTAACAACATAAAGCTCTGCAGAGCATCTAAATTAATTAAACATACATTGAAACTATGTAAAACATTTCAATGTGAAAACAAATACGATCATAATCGCAACCAAGGTAACAACTGAATCAACGGCATAATGATACCAAGCCTCGGTATGAATGGCATATTTTCTAATCTTTCTCATCTTCAAGCGCATTGCATCCATCTTGATCTTGTGATCATCGACGACATCCGCAACATGCAACTCCAATATCATCTTCTCCTCCTCAAGTTTTTTATTTTTTCCTTCAAGAAATTGTTTTCTTCTTCAACTAAATTTAACCTCTCGACAATAGGGTCGGTTGGAATTTCCGGTTCAACAACCTCCTAGATAAATAAAATCTATGTCACGTTATCGGCATAATTTTCATAAACAATAAATGAACCAATAGTTATGAAAATATAATATATACCACATCCTAATCATAGACATGACGAGGGCCGACGGGGGCGGATACCAAAACCATCTCACTATATAAGATGCAATAATAAAAGTAAGAAAATAATACAAGTAAGAATATTTTTCCTTTCAGAAAGAAGATAAGAACAACAGGCTCACCACGGTGGTGCTGGCGATGAGATCGGCGCGGGTGATCGACGGCGGTGAAGACGGGGACGGGGCTTGACGGACCGCTAAACCTAGACAAATATTAAGGAAAATGGAGGTTGGAGGTCGAGCTTGGAGAGGAGAAAGCTTAAGTAGTGTGGCTCGGGCATTTCATCGAACACCTCATGTGCATAGGAGGTGAGCTAGAGCACCACAATGCCCCCTCGCCCGGCAAGAGAAAAACAGAGCAATGGATCGGAGTGCTCTGCTTTCATGACGAGGGGTATATATAGGCAGCACTATTGGTCCCGGTTAGTGGCATGAGCCGGGACTAAAGGGAAGCCGTTGGTCCCGGTTCATGCCACGAACCAGGACCAATAGTGGTGGAGCCAGAGGTGACCATTGGTGGGTTCGTCCCACCAACCGGAACAAAAGGTCCGGACGAACCGGGACCAATGGCCCACGTGGCCCGGCCCCCGGGCTCATTTAACCGGGCAAATAGCTCCATTGGTCCCGGTTCTGGATTGAACCGGGACTAATGGGCTAAACTGCCCTGGATTGATTGTTGGATAATTGATTGTTGAATCTGAAGGTATATAATCAGTTTGTTAACTCATGTATCTTTATGCATTTTTGTTCATCCTCAAAATATTGTTGCTTACTTTCCTTGTCCTACATTTTTGAGGTTGCTGAGGAGGTTCAGTTCTTGTACGCTGGGTAAAACTTGAGTCGCCTACAAATGATTTTGCCCGTTTGTCAAAGGTTTTTCTGGGCTTGTGCATGGCGAGCCCGCTGGGCTGCTTATGAGCAGTTTGCACCGTAGGTTGTCAAATCCTTGCAAGATAGAATGTGTTTTTTTTTTTTTTGCATTCTGGGTTTACAATGGAGTAATCAACAGCTATGACCATGCAGGTATGAACTTTGTATGAGAGGCTAAGATAGGCATGGCGACATGGATCATGGTAGTTGGTTTTGCTAGATTTCATGTGTCTATCCATCCGTACTATCTCCAGCAATGCATATTTTTTCCATGTATCTCTCATTCTTCCATGTAGCTAGAGACTTAGAATAACCAACGGAACTTTTTTCAGTTTTGTGTTTTCGCTCTTCTCAGATTTTAGGCTGGGTGTATAGAGATGTGCGGCACACACTGAATTTAGATTTCAGTGGGAATATATCATTGTGCCATGTTCAAAATTAGAACTACAGAGAAGAATGAAATTTTGTGATTAGGCTGCTGTGGTGTTTCTTTTTAAATAAATGGCATGCTAACTTGCTGGTTTAGTTTAGGTGTGTTGGATAGTGTCTCCTTTCCGTTGCAACAAACAACTTTCTCAGGTTTGTCCAGTGGTTTGATGCAGCTGAACCATAGAAGCAACCAATAGCTATTCTGAATAATTATGACTGTTCTCAGCTGAACCACACCTGTACTAGCTGAACCAAGGAAGCAACTTATGATCAAACCTGACAATGGTTAGCATGATCAGCTATGTACTTCTTAACTTATCCTGATTTCTGTTTCTGTTTTCTTTCTTTAGGTTTGTATCAAACTGATAGTGTTTGCATAAAGGTTGGAGGCGTTATTTCTCGTGAGGAGGTCTTTTTTGCTCAGTCTTGGTTTACTAGCTTCATCCGGTTTTGAAGTGTCGACATGGTGTAGAAGCCCGGTCAGTTTTCTTGGTCTATGAATTTAAGAATTAGAAGCAGCAGGCGGCAGCTCAGGTTAGCACCATGTGTACCATCTCATCTCACTGCTGTCTATATTCCATTTTTAGATTCAAAAATGATTCCGATGATTCTTGTCTGCATTGGGCAACCTTTCCATTTCAGCCTCCTGTAGGATTTTGGTCCCCGTGATCTTCCTTGCATAGATGACCTACTCCCAATCCTCCTTACCTCCCCTTTGACTCCTTTATGTCTCAGTGGTTGCCCAGGCTTTCGTTCAAATTTGGCATGATTTTTTGGTACACATTACCCAACCAATGCCCTCCCTTTCAAAGGAAAATGATGAGTTTTTGTACTTAAGTGTGTTGTGTGCTGTCTGTGGCACTGTATTGGATTTTTAGAGAGCATATAATTGTTGCTTCACTGCTATATGTGGTTTGAGTTGATGCTCTGTTCAGAAAGAAACAAGTTTAGAATAGGTAAATTTTAGTTAAGCCCCATTGTTTTGCTTTAGGCTATCCTTTGTATTTTCCTCGTCATGTTTCGTGCTTCATAGCATGTGTATGGAAGCATATAAATACAGTCATATAAACTGCAGTTGTAGTATCACATTTTTCTATCATAAATGTGTAGAAAATTTGAGAGCTTAACAGGACAATAGAATCAAGGAGAAGAATGAATGCTTAGTTTTATGCGTATGCATGTAGAAGCATCTCCTTGATCATTGATCACGGCAACTAGAAATCCATCATACATCTATACTATCTGCACAAGCACACATAATTCGGTAATTAAACTATTTATGGTTTCTGAGAACACCAATAGCTAGCTAATATATCTACTTGTTGAGTTGTGAGGTGACCCGCATGTCCATCTCTGAAAAATACAGTAAATACCTATCCTGAAGTTAAAACTTATGTACCATTTTACCCTATTACCGGTAAACACCTATCTTAATAAGTGCGTAGTTTAGAAATGAACTTCACGGATAATTGTTCATGTTGTTTGAATCATAATTGAATGAGGTGTGGTTATTCTTAATTTTAACTGAGTGGTACGACTGCAAATTAACGGTAACCTATCGGTAAATGCCCTCTTTTTGGAAACTTGATAGTGCTCATTGGTTATATTGCTATGTGCTGACATTATAATTCTCTGTTGACCTGCTCATGCAAATCCTACCTTTTCGGTCAAGTCACTACTACATGTTGGTTGACTGATCCTATCCCAAGATCGGTCCCCTCCTGAGCATTTGATCACCAAATGCGCATGCAACCGCCTCCCTGCCATCCCCATCTTCCGCAGCGCTCGCACGCTGCTGCGTGCGCTCCCTGAGCCATCCTCGTTGGCCACAAACAACCTTACGACCAAACTTCTGTACCATTACTATATTACGGGTGTTTTCTCTTATCAGCATTCTCTATTAGTTTTCTATCTCTGGTCTTATAGTTATATTCTTTAGAATATCGCCAAGTCATGGCTGTAATCGAACATATAAATCATGCTTCGTTTAGAGTCAACAAAAGAATGGAGTAACAGGGCATGGGCTTCGTTTTGAGTCGATAAAAGAAAAGTTTTTTTCAGTTCATTGTTTGCTTCAACTTTTGTGACTTATAATGTTTGGATCAAGGATTTCAAGATTTCCTGTTTTTATTATTGACGATGGAAGATGGATCAGATTTATGCCTGTTCTAAACCATTCATTCTCTGTTTGGGCTGTAATTTCTAAGTTCGCTTTCTTAGTAAAGAACTTAATAAAGCTTTGTTGCTGCGGACTATTTTATCTTTTCTTGGATAAGATTATATTCTTTAGCTCGTGAGCTGACCTATTTGTGATTTGTACCTCAGTTGACGGGATATCTCATAACTGAAACCATGGACAACAAGTGCTTCGGTTCTGGTGTGGGCGATCCATTGCTTGAGGCGACATCGTGTGCAAGATTATTCTTGTGGAGGCCACTGGCACGGTGGCACCCTCCTCGCCCGCTGATCCCATTACCCAGGTTAGCTTATTCCCTTTCCTCATGCCTGATTCCTATTTTCGTGTTGCTCTGTTTGATTTGGAGTTTCCCCCATGTTCCATGAAATGCCTTGGCAATGGCTGAGGCCTCCTGTTAGAATGTGATTTATGTGGTGTACACGGTGAGATAAAGTTCAAGGTCCATTTGGTCCGTAGTTATTCTTCCAACATATTTTGTGGCTCTCATAAAATTTGGATGACATTCCGAATTGAAACTGGGCGAGGTATTTCATGAACGACATTATATCAGTAGCACGGGCATTGGGCAACAAACTCACTGATGAGACAAAAGCCACCTTTTTCCTATAAACCTCGCTAGGCTACCCGCTATTCTGAGGCTCCCGCGTGCACTACCCTCTGTCCCGAATTATTTCCCCATTTCTCCTTGGTCTAAACTCTAAAAATCCACATAAGATTCCAGGAAGGTTTAGCTTAGCTAGATTTTGTCATGTATTTAAAACAAGTTCATGTATAATGTTTTATAAATAATTCAATTGAGGTAAATCAACGAGTCTATATTTGGTTTAGCATGGATTTTTGGGGATTCAATCTTCGTCTTTGCTAGCTGGAATTTGAGTCAAGAAATCTGATAGATAGCTAAGCTAAATTTTGTATTGTTGCACCAATAGCAACTGTAATTTCTTTCTCACCTTCCAGCTAAGTCCCTATTTAATATGGTTCTATATTGGTTTATTTCATTTGATACTTGTCTAAAGAGATCATTTTAAGTTCTGCTAATCGCAAGTTGACATCAAAATTCCTTCGAGTCTCATTCAGTATGCTTTCTTACCATATTACCTACTTAAGTGACAATAAGGCAAAAACAAAGCTGAAGCATCAGAATGTGCCGTCGATCAATATTTTAGTTAATAGATCGTGAAATTGAAAAGGTTAGTTTGCTCTCTCCAAGAAATATCATATCTTAAACCATGTTCACACACGCCATCTAAACCTATGTGATGCCTCTTTGTTCAGTTTTGATGAGGTGTGTGCAGAGAAAAGGCAGCATAAAGTTGGTCCAAAGAAAATAGTGAATATTAACCTGGGAAGGGTGTGAGAATTGAGCTGCAAGGAAAACCATAGCAACTTTTTCCTTTTTTCTCTCCTGAAAATTTATATACAATGAGAAAGTTCATATTAGCATGTGGCATACGTCATGAAGTAAGCTACACTGAATGAGTCGAGGGAAATCTGAAACTGCAGGTCGAACCTTCATCACCGCATTCGCGCCAAAGTGAGCTCAAATGAATCATTAGATATCAGTCAGTATAATATCCATAGATATATCGTCAACCCTGTAACCAAAACTATTATAACCTTTCCGAGATGCACTATAACTTTATGAATCATAATTTAGCAACTGAAGAGTGGACAAGGAAAAAAACTCTTTAGTTTAGTTAGTTTGAAGCCAAATTCTAATCATACAACTGAAGCCAAAAAGATTCTATGGGGTCCAGCTCCTAATGGTTGATGATGTACAATGTGTCTAATTCAAGTTCAAACGTCTTTCACTTGATTGGTTTGACCTCTTATTTTTAGATGGTATTAGTAGTCAGTCGAGCATCGATTTTTAGATGGTATTAGTAGTCAGTCGAGCATCTTGCATCTTGCATATTTTGAGATGGTATTAGTAGTCAGTTGAGCATCGATTTTTTCTGTGTTCACTGCAAGTTTTTTTTTCAAAATTCATCTTTCTTTGTGCTAAATGTGCATTCTTACTGAACTATCACTCCAATTGTAGGTTGCGTGTTGCGCCTAAAGGTTGGATATATGGTGATATGGTAATGCTGATTTGGGAAAGCAGGTGTACAGTGTGTGTAAATTAAGAAAACAATTTATAATCTGTGATGTGATCACTGCATTTTAATTTAGTATATGCGATCCCCTCAAGTAGGGAAGTGTTGAATGCACCTCTCTGGCAAGTGCATGCATAAGGGTACCAGTTTTTACTCAATCGATTTCAAAGCAAGGCATGAGACTGACATACACTTTTTAATTGCATCGTGTAAAGATATGTGGTGTGAGGGGAAGGAGAAATGTGGGAGCTCATATTTTAAAGTGATGGCCGAGTTGACAATGCAGCCATTATTTAGGCAAGTATTCTTAAAACTGGAATTGCATGCAGTTTAATGACTATATAGTTGGTGAATCACTGTCAGTATACGGGATCTAGCAACTGGTGAGATCATGGTAATGTAGGTGACTGATGTTAGCAAAGTTTAAATTGATTACCCCTGGGACGATGATCTCCATCTCCTTATTGTGGACGTCGTGTTTCAGTAGTGGGGGGCCTGGGGCAACTCTCTTCTACCATGTATGTTGAATGCATTTCATTTGAAACAACGTTAAGTGCGTGCTTAGAGCAGGTAAGACAATGGTGGCTGCGTGGTTGGTTGACGTGTCGCGACGCTGGCCGATGCCATGTATTGCTGGATTGACGAGCTTCATTGAGCTCTATGCGGTGGGTGCACCGATCCTATCTACTTCTGTCAAAGCAGTAAGTTAAGCTTGAAGGGAAGCTCCAGCCAACAACAATCTGCCATTCTCCTACACGGTGCACGGTGCCCCCACAACAAATGTAGCACATAAGCGGCGTCCATAAAAATCAGCGCCTAATCCAAAGACATCGTTGCTTAAGAAACACCGTACCAAACACAGCCCACGACAACAAATCTAATACCAGAGGAAACAATACAAACCAAATCACATGCAGGGCAAAGCAGCAGGCCGAGCAGACGCACGGCAAGATGGATGACCAGAACAGCAACGACATAATTCGCGTGGACGGCGAATCAGCGCCCAAGGAGCAGCCGCGGAAGTAGCACCGACAGCCGGAACAACACGACGGCGGGGATCCTCCAGCCACAGCTTGGAACCGTGGCGTACCCAGCACCCCAAATCGCCAATCTCCACCCTTCAGAGCTGCGCCGAGTCGCTAACCCGTTGAGAAGACACGCTCATAGCACAGGAAAACCGACACGCTCACACACCCGACACGCGGCTTGGACGGGCGGCCAGCTGGAGATTAAAGCTTGCTGAGAGGACACGCTCACACACACCCGACACGCTGCATGCATCAATGCGCATCCTGTGTCCTTGCAGCCACAAGGCGACGAGCGCACTACAGCTATATGGTCACGGGCGCATCAATACCTGCCTACGCATGGTCACAGGCGAACGTGCCTTTTTTAGACCATGGTTGTTGTGATTTTTTAGTGGGATGGTAGTATGGTTAATAATACAATAATCGACTATAATGCCACATGTACAATAGTAAATTTTAAGTGTGTACTACTTCCTTTGTTTCCAAATATAAATCCACAAAGTAAAATGGGTGAATCTACACTTTAAACTATGTTTATATACATCCTTATATAGTTCATCATGAAATCTCTACAAAGACTTGCATTTAGATACAGAGGGAGTACGTTATTAATAGTTGGCCTACCATACAACCTCACAAAGTGTCTTAAGTCTCGTGCTACAGCTGGCTAATAATCAACAACCCGCTTCTCTTCTCTCTCCTCCAACTAAGCAAATATATAATATTTTAGTCCTTATAGGATATGCTTATGTCACCTTATTGTACTTGCTCTTATGTCGGCATGTGAAACGGGCCGTCGTGCCAGCCTGTTTAGTGAGGGGCTGATCCTGGGCTAGGGAGGGCGCGACCCGAGTACTTAGCGTGCCTGACCGGGTCGTGTCGTGCCTGGCTGTTTTAACCCAGGCCGGGCCGGTCCATTTGACCAGGCTTGCGCACACGGAAGCCCACACACCCGACATGCGTAACGTTGTGGCCCACCACGCGTCCACCCTTGAACAGCGGGCGCCACCAAGCAAACGCATCTAAGAGCGCTCCCAGCCATCTATTTTCAGTAAGTTTTTTTAGGGTCTATATTCTCAGGGATTGTTTTTTCACATAAACAAGTGTAACGATCCAGTCAAAATCGTATCGCTCAATTGAACGAGGGAGTTCCTACCCATATGAACTTCCTTTACAAAAAAAGTAGATCTATTATAAAAGTTCATCAGAAGTGCAAAGCATCTCAAACATACTAAAAATTACAGAGATTCCGAGACCACCAAACGATAACTACTGTTGTCCGAACTCCTAGATAAAGCCACACACAATTAGATAAACTTCATAATCTTACTGCTTATTTGAAGATGCTCCCAGTCAAATGGAACTTGACGGTACCGATGATGTTGATATCAACCATATGACTCACTCATGCCAATAGTTATCACTATGGTAACTGTGTTATTCCAATTCTATATAATTCACATTATTTCACTCCAGCTTAATACCCCTCTTGTCATTTATAGAACCGCCACCCTGCCGCAAGCACAAGCAGCCCCTAGAATATATTCATCACCCATGCAAGGCCGGGTAAGTCCCAAAGTTCAAGGGGAAATATCCATTTGAAAGATGGAAAGTACATTACTCGCGGTAAAAACTCTTATTACTTTCTTGTTTGCAGAAACTCCTCCGACAAATACTAAATATTATAGTTCTGTGTAAATTGGCAGGCAAGCTTGGTGAGAACTACTTAGACGAGTTCGCTGCCCACTGTATGTGGGCAAATACATTTAAGTTGTATAACAAAAATGTTCGCAATCTTTGAAATATCATCAAAGACAAGAAAACTACTAACCATTACTACGTATGCCACATGACAGAAACATTTGCTACTGACGGCAAAAGAATGGTAATCTTAAACAAATGCATTCTTGTATTTCCTACAAGAACATGCCAGCAAACTATATACTGAATAACCTTTATCTTCATTTGCAGTACTTTAGCACACACTTTTCTAAGAGAAGTCTCTTCCCGCACATGCATGCTGAACATGATGAGCTACCAATCAGTACATGAGACGGGACCACCAGTGTCATGGCCCACTTTATCAAGGGCGTCGACAACAGGGCTACACTCACAAAGAACTGAAGCAGTTTCTTCATAAGGCAAACATGAAGAAAGGGTGTGCATATGCTTTCGCCTTCAAGTGCACGTCTAAAGGCCCCTGCATGATTGTCTATTCAATCTAAGCAGATCACAATAGCCCTTTGCTACGTAACTTGGTATTACTAAAAGTATCTATCAAGACTTTTATATCCGGCATCATTTTGGATCTTATGTAAAAATATTATGACAATCCTGTCTGTATGACAATCATCAATCCGTACTTAATTTTATATGTTTCCTTCTGTATTTACATATTTTGATGCACACTCTTTCTATAATTGGCTTGCTCTCGGTCTTTGCGCCATGGACGCAATGGGTCATCTAGTAGTATAAAAGATCACAATTATGCATTTTGCACAAGTAATTATTAAGTGGTATGGTTGGGTAGGATATTAGTACTCTGAGTTATAATACCACCGAGACTTATTTGAGGCTTTTTAGAACATGCATGATTATGATTCAACTTTTTTCATTAATAGTTAATATAACTCGCTAGTTAACAAAAAGTTCGCATGGAAAAGATTGATTCATCAAACTAACACTATGCACATGATTGGTAAAATATGAGATATGAACAGAACACATTAAAGAAAATCTGCACATAAGCAAAGTAAACAAAAATGAAGCTAGAATACTCAAAGATAAAGAAGTAAGCAGGAGGGAGAGCACAAAATTTTATATATATATATATATATATATATATAGGACAAATGTTTCCTACAAGCAATGGTAGTTACCACCACTTGCGTTTTGTATGTTGTATGTAGTATCTGTCGAAACCGAGAGTATGTACGTGTAGTATGTAGTATATAACAATGATTAGGTAATATATATACTAATTTTTAGGTAGTATGTACCATTTTTTGAGTATGCTCTTTTTTACGTACAAATATGTATGTATTTCATAAATATAACAAAAACTATGGGCTCATATGCAATTTTTTCACGTAACTTGCTTTTGAAATATCTTAGATATAGTATATGAACATATTTAAAATAATAAAATAGTATATATAGTACTACTTGGTAGTATATGAGATATGTGGGGTAACTACCACTGGTGGTAGGATAGATTTTCCCTATATATATATATATATATATATATATATATATATATATATTAGTTTCATTAACTTAAACAAAAGGTAAAAAAGCTAAAGCAATTTTGTTTTGTCGTTTTCTCTTCTCATATATCAGAAATTTCATCAGGATGCAAATGGAAATAATATCTTGTGTGATTGTCTGCACCCGCTGGCGCCCTTTTGGCTCCGTCTGTTGCGGTCCGCATCACCCACGTGCATCGCGAGGCGGGGTGGCGAGCATAGATATGTCTGCCCCGCTAGGGGCCTCAGGAGGCAGCCTGAGGAGGCCACCTCGCGGGAAGCCCTCAGAAGCTCTTGACGACGCCTACCGATGCTCGCCTCGTGAGGTGAGGGCCCTCGTGAGGGCCTTGCCTTGTGAAGCCTTGACAGTGGGCCACGCCGGGCCCCTTAATGATGCCGCGCGATGGGCCGCAGGCAAACGGGCCTGGGTACCCCGGTCTCAGAGCCCCGACACCCACCACCATGGAGGATGGAGATGCCCCAACCAGCACGGGTCCTCCGGCGAGTAGGGGTTTCAAGAGCGCATCTTTGAGAACATTACTATTTAGTATGCATGTTAGATAAGTGTGTTGAACTTATGTCACATAATGTTCCATTATATTTTGCTAGCCCAAAAAGGTGTTATGGAAGCATAATTAATCTTTTGGATCACAAAAGCTACCATTTGGGCTACAAAAGTGGCAGAAAGGACTAATCCTCCTAAGGTATGACCACTGCTATGTGTACTGTTTAAATAAATCAGTTGTACATTTGAACTATATGGTAAAAGTTAAATTAAAAAAGCTACCAATTGCACCACCGAGTTACATTGTTTTGTTTGGCTACAGAACATGATCAAAATGATGCGAGACCATATAAATGATTTCATTTTCTGTTCGGGAAATTAAATCAACATCATGTAAGCTGAAATCATCGCTACTACTTGAATTCCGTATTAGCAGCGTTCGTCGTGTGGACATGCAACTAGTGCTTTACGAGTCAACAACACTTCGCAGCAGAAACGCTGATGAAGTAACACACATTCGCAGCGTCTAACTCGAAAGCTGCTAGCTATCAAAGACTAGCAACGTCCAGCCCGCACGTTGATAGTCCGAACTCACCAGCAGCGTCATACTAACTGTGCGCACTGCGAATGCTCCCAGTCATCACTATTGAACGCCGCTAATTAGGGGTTCCCCTACTAGTGTGCAGATGAGAATGAAGGCAGGGACAATATCGACACGTTAGTATTTACAGGCGGCCGAAATCTTGATCGACGTGAGCGGTAAAATAGGGGAGGGGGGAGGGGAGACTGCTAGACGCACTGGTAGCTGAAGTTCAATGGCTTCAATTGCACATAATTCCCAAAGTGCCAATCACATGGCACCCAGTTGACTTGCCAGATATTTATGTTTTCTTTCCTCATGTAATGCATGAATGCTATTTGTGTTACTACTTTGGTATTATGGTAAAATGTAATACATAAATGCTATTTGTGTTACTCAAATTGATAAAAAAAATATCACGACATCTTGTTGCCATGTCATGCCATCATTCAAAGTTTCATGTATGCATAACATTTTTTGATTTTTTTGGAATCTATGTCCAAGCCGTGACACCAAGATGTTTGAAATTTAATTCCAATTTATTGCATCAGGCAGAAACAAGCACACAAAGACACAAATATGATTTTCCCAACCTATTTTGATTTGTGTGACAGCCTGGTTTTTGCCCTCTTCTTCTTTGCTTGATTTTCAGATGAGTTGGTTTTGAATTTGGAGTTTTGAATCATTTCATTTGGACTTAACCACTTGGGTACCCCTTGATTTTCACCCAAGTGTTCCCTCTCCTCCTCACAACCATCATTTCACCCTTGGCCAACCCAAAAAATTGTTTGGAATATTTTTCTTAAATGAAAAATATTCATTTTGGCCTCCAAAACCCTAGCTAACCCTTTGAGCTCCAAAGCAACCCTAATTTTTCTTTCCCCAAAAATCCTGAAAAAAATCCCAATTATTCTTTGGACCCTAGGGCACATTTTGGAGCAAAAATATTTCACCCCTCTTTGGAATATTTTGGCTACAGAAAATAAAGTCACTTTAGGGCAGAAATGGTAGTTTCTACAACAACTACCTTTTTACTAGCTCCATTGTAGCTAGTTTTCCATGTGCCTATTTACCTTAGTAAGAGATGGTAAAACCCCAAAGCTCAGCCCTTGAATCCTAGTGGTTTGACCACAATAACTCTCCAAAGTTACTATCCAGTAACTTGTCAGCAGCACAAGTTTACTTCTACTGCACCTGGAACCTAACCAAACCGTGGTAACAACTCAGTTTACTAAGGACTACACGCCAGACATCTTTGTTAGTGCGTAGGGTGGCCTGATGTCACGGTTCACGCGGTGACCGCGTTCGTCCGAGCGTGCTGGCATGCAATACGCGCGCTCTGCGCGTCGCCAGCGCCTCTGTTGAGCGCGTGCTCGCTGCCCAGCCGGCCAGAGCGTGCCACACCTCGCCACCATCCTCGTCTCCACCTCCATAACTCCCCCCTGCCGCTCGCCGACGCCGGAGCTCGCCGCAGCAAGCACGGGCACGGTCCGTTAACGGCACGCGATCTTGGCGCCTTTGTGTTCGTCTCTTCCCCTCGCTCATGTGCTCGTCCGGCACAAGACAAGACTCCACGTGGCCTCCGTCGTCTTCTCCCTCTCTCTCTGGCGCCGTTCGTCGCCGGGCGCCGTGGACAGGTGTCCTCCGGCGGAGCCCGAGCCCTCCTCGCCGCCCGCCTATAAAAGCAGCCCCTTCGCAGCCTCTTGGAGCACCCCAGCCACTCCCACTCCCTCCTAGAGCCAGAAGAAGCCGTGAGTCTGCCGGGCAGGCAGGCTGGGCTGCCGTCCCCGAGCCGAGCTCGCCGGCGATCCCCTCCGGATCTTTCCCGCAGCTCCGGCCCCTCCCAAGCCAAGGCGACCCCGCCAGGGCCTCCGCCTCTCCTCCGTGAAGCCAACCCAACCCCCTGGAGCCGCCCCAAGCCGCTGTCTTCTTCATCTCCGACAACCTCCGCCCTCTGCCTCCACTGGAGAGGTCAAATCCGATGCCGTCCGGCCACTGTTAGCTATGCTACGGGTATGGGTAGGTGCGCAAACATCTTCTCCATCGATCCCTCCCTCTCGTTTGCCTCCAAGAATTCTCACCGCCGGCGTGAGCTCCGGCGAAGCGCCGCCCCCCTCTGTTTCCCTCTCCCCTCCCTCCGGCCTGACTAGCGGGGCCCGCTTAGTCGACCACTCGTCTGCCAAGCGGGTATGAGTGGTGGCGCCCCGGGAGTTTACGCTTTCGACGTCACCCCCCCTCTGTTTATTTATTTCAAATTCATTTAAACTCCAGGAAACTTCAAATGGCCATAACTTTTTATCTATAAGTCAAAATGCATTGATTCTTTTTGCATTGTGTTCTGTGCCCAAAAATCTAACAGCACCCAAAAGATGGGATTTGTCCTTGCTGTCTAGATTTTCTGGCAATTTTCAGAAGGTTTCTTGATCTTTTCTTTTTGTGGTTTTGAATATTTTCAGAAGAGCCAGCTTGTCTTGAGGATCACTTTTCTACTTGAACTTATGAATATTCATGCATTTAAATTAATTATATAATGATTATATTCCGTTGAATGCTTGCCATGTTAAAAATACTTGAACTACAGAAGATTTGAAGTGAATCTTGTTGGTAAGCTAAGTAGAACTTAGTTGCAAGTGATGAATAAAGGATATGGTCATAGAGTTTGATAATTAGTTAAATTATTATTTTTGGCATGATGAAAAATGCTGAGATTGCTAGAAATGATTCTGGTATAAGTGAGGTGTGATCTTAACCAGAGAAGTAGCATGAGTTGATGATGGCTCCGTAGGAGCGTGGTTGATTCAGTTGTTTGCATGGTTATGTGATGCCTATGTTAAGTGATGCATAGTATGGCATTATGAGACCGATTATTTTCAAACTAAGTTGAACCTGATTAATAACTCAACTTGAACATGTTGTTGACCGGGTCATGGTGCCGCTGAAACGAGTCTTTCCCAGTGCAACCACATTTGCCGGTATGGGACGGCCTTAATGCGTTTCATTGTTGTGCCTCTGGTTGGTGCCTCCATTTAGGGAAGGTTATGGGCGTGCTGTACCCTGGCCCGGTAGGCAAGCATAACCTTGTGTGCCCGTTGTTAAGTTAAGTTTTGGTACCGGATCCCAGAGTGGATCGTGGCCACGACGGTGGTCGAGGTGTCTGGACGTAGACACGGGGCCACCCAGGACTAGCCCGATGGGGACTGAGTCGGAATGGCCGGGAGAGTGTCATGACAATGAAATGGTTTCGTCGGAACGCTGTGGTCCACCCGAATGGGAGTGCGAGGCCATGGGTTCCGTAGTGTGGGTACAATGTACTAACCTCTGCAGAGTGTTTTTAATCTATTGATAGCCGAGTCCATGGTTACGGACACACTCGAAAGTAGGGTACACCATGGGTCAACACTTAATAAAATATGCACACTAAGTTTGCACTAAGGATGGTAGTGAGGCCATCGTGTTGAGACGGGCCACGAGTTGGTCAGGTTGTGATCGCCGTAAGGATCACGGGCCACGAGTTGGTCAGGTTGTGATCGCCGTAAGGATCACGGGCCACGAGTTGGTCGGGTTGTGATCGCCGTAAAGATCACGAGTGTGTTTTTAGAATTATCATGTTTGTGGTCGGGTATTGATCACGTCTGGTAAGCAAGTCTGGCGAACGAGTACCAGTTGGGCATAGTCACAGTATGTTGGATATATGGTTGCATTGTTGCTCAAATGGTTAAATGTCATGATATTGTTTGTCATTATGTTTATGTTTAGTGTGAGCTTGCAAGTACATTCAATGTACTGACCTGACGTGTCATGTCAGATTTCAGGAAAGTCTCGTTGGAAAGGAGTGCTGACCGAGTCTAGGCCGTGTTCACATCGGTGTCCCTGTGCTATGGAGTCCCGCTACGACGTTGTTCCGCTGCCGAGTAGTTGTCATGATCGAGGCCCCCTTTATGTCTACTAAATAATGTACATATTGTTGAGCCGCACCGTGCGTGCCGCTTGGCCTCGCTAACTGTTGTAATATAAACTATGCTCCGCTAGCATGAATAAAGCGGTTGTTTTTCTGTACCATGTTGTTGTGTGTTGCCAGAAGACAAGGTCTCTGGGCTAGCAATGCAAGGTAAACCGGTCGCTCTGAGCCGGGTGCCACAGTTTGCTGTTGCATGTATATGTAGTCCAAATTTTAAATACGATCATTAAATGGGTAGAATTTTACTTAATGTCTTAAAATGCCAAATGACCCCTGAAATTTCCAAATTTTAACATGACAGTTGTATTCGTGCATGTTAACGATAGAAAAAAAATTCAAGGCCGTAAGAGGCAGCGACTGTCAGTTCATCTTGTTCTGTCACCATTTAGTTGAAGATTCTCTCCTTTACAAGATTCTAAAATGGAAGCATTGTCTTGTTCTGTCACCATTTAGGGTAGCTAGGATTCATCTCATTACTATGC
This sequence comes from Aegilops bicornis, assembly GCA_021605145.1. Classification (NCBI taxonomy): domain Eukaryota; kingdom Viridiplantae; phylum Streptophyta; class Magnoliopsida; order Poales; family Poaceae; genus Aegilops; species Aegilops bicornis. The sequence goes on from CM038670.1 coordinate 840,484,723, forward strand.
ACATGCAAATGAAAACAGACACCACCATACTACATGCATGTTTTACAACAATACAATTGTCTATGTTGTGTAAGTTGCTTTCTATGGTAAATCAGTGTTCCGACGTCAATACATTTCAAGAATCTTCACGACCGAGTTATGGTGTTTCAAATGAATAGTTGGTGACTGGTCATTAGACGATTTGGATATAATAGGATACATCCCCACCCCAAATATAGAATATGGGTGAGCCCACAATTAATCCCTTTACAATACCTATATTTGAACATTTATAATTCATGAATTGGGATCCCTATTAAATTAATGTGCCAATATATAAATTTTTAACAAAATTATTATCATTTAATGTTTACTAAAATATTTTCATAATTAAATGTCTATCTTATAAACAACCTTGCCCTTAATGAATATAATCATAAATTTTCTTCCAAGGAATATTTTTAATTAAATTTCAACCTTATTAATGATGCTTTTAATGTGTATATATATATATATATATATGTATATGTATATGCTTTTTCATGAGTAAATACATATGCTTTTAATGCGTAAATACATATGTTTTTATTCATGAGTATATATATATATATATATATATAGATATATATATATATATATATACACATACATACATATACAAATAGTTCCTTATTTTCTTGCACATTGCTCTCTCTCCCTTACGCAAACTCTGTCTCTCACCCTCCCCTCCTCCCTCTCTATATCTATCTATCTATCTATTTCCATCGCGAAGAGAAAGGTGCAAATTTCTTACTCCGAGTAGATCCATCCTTATGGAAATTTATTGCCTTTCTAAACATTATGCAACTCCTGTTCTTTATAGATTCTCTCAAAGATCTTCTTGGGAATTTTAAAGACTTCAATCTTGATTTGTCTCAAGTGAGTTTTAACTGGTAAGCCATCTAGATTCACGAACTTTAGTTGGGAGTAGTTTACATTTATTTGAAAGTTATTTGTTATAGTTTACAAATTTTACAGTAGGTTTGATTCATCTTACGAAATTCACCCCAATACTGCATGCATGTGTTAAAAAAATACTATTGTTTACATTGTGTAGGTTGATTTTTGTTGCAAACCTATTAAAAATACTCTATTGTTTTCTGTTTCGTGAGTCAACAATTCTGATGGACGATTTCTAGTGTTTTGGTTGCATTATTTGTGCTAGATCTTTAGACGATCTGAATTTAATAGGATACAACCGCAAAAAGATATTCCTTAAAAGGGAGTGGTCTGCACAATCCATTTACAATATCTATCAAATTGAGCATTTAAAGTTCTTGAATTTGGATATCTCATAAATTAATGCCACCAATATATAAATTTCCTCGGTGAGATTGTTATCATCAATTTATACTTAAATATTTCAATAATTATATGTCCATCTTATGAATAATATTTTTTAAATGGAGTATAATATTTAACATTATTCCAAAGAATATTTTAGTAATGAAATGTCTACCTTGTTTACCATGATTTTAATGAGCATATTCCATAAATATTTACTTCCTTATTTACTTGAGGTATCGACCATGCTAGCCCTTGGATCGTGCAAAATTCATAGTTCATGAGATTCTAGGCGCACAAAAAGAAGTGTTTAGTTTAATATTCTATTGTCCCAAATGAAATACCAAAACAAAAGTGAAGGGACTATTTGCTAGGGTAGCAAGAAAACATTCACATATCGATGCATCAAATATACCATAGGATTTACAATGGTGCCATTATTCATGTAGGGGCCGAGTTCGTTCACGGGGAACACTTTTGACAAAGAAAATTCCATAACTTGGGTAGGTGGCTCTTATCATTGTAATATAGTACTACATGCAAGTGTTAAGACAATTATATTATTTACATTGTGTCAATAGTTTTCCATTTGTAAATAAGTGGACCAATGTGAATACATACCTGTCCTCATGGCCGAGTTCCATTGTTTTCAATGAATAGTTGATGATAGATCTTTAGATGATTTGAATTTATTAAGACATATCCATAATAAAATGCATAACGAGGATGGTCCCCAATAATCCCTTTAAAAGATCAATGGAAATTAATATATAATGAGATGTGTCATCAAGTGGTATAGAATTTAGGTGGAACAATAAGATGGAGATCTTATATCATGGTTAATCTTCTTCACAATTTGAAGTTACCATATTTTTCTATTTGGAAGTTGAGATGTTATATTTCTAGTGATGAAATGTCTTATAGAAATTCATGAACATGTCCTTTTAGTTCTTGCTTTTTCTCTATTAATGTGTATATTTGAATTTTTTTAATTTCACTTGGGGCATGAAACTAAGATTTGGCCATGTGTTTAGTTGAAAGTATCCCTAGCACTATATTTGCATATTTTGTTAAGTGCCTAAACTTAAGATGGGTGCCTCGTGCACTTGGTGCGGGATTGTAGTTGACTTATTCATAGTTGTTATACTATCTAACTGTAGGTGAAACTGTGAGAACCCTCAGCAGTAGGGTGGCGAACGTGGCCGGAAGTAGCAGATCGAAAATCACACGAGGAAGTTACCCATGTTCGGGCCTCCCTTGAGGGATAACACCCTACATCCTATTTTTATTTTGTATTTATGGTTGAGTGCCTCGTGCGAGGGTTATAATGGGGGGATGATCTGTGACTACTGAGAGTATGTGTCTACAAGAGTGAATATATGGCCTCGCTAACCCTCATGACCAGTCTTATATAGATGACGAGGGCTAGGGTATACATGAATCTAACCGACCTCCAACCGCCACCTTGCTTGGCTTGCACTCCTAGATGATATTGAGCTCCTTCCAGGCCTCCAGGATCCCTCCTTTCACCAGGCTCCTTTTAGGCCATGTGGAGCCGTGGTGGGCCTGTTGCCGGGCTTCCCTTAGGCAAGCCACCCCTGGTGAACCGTAGTGTCTGTAGCTATCGAGCTTGTCTATAGTTGGAATGTCTTAGTATGTTGGGGGACGAGAACCCACGTGGGCTCCTCATATTTCCAAAACACCAGCGTTTGCACAACTTCAGGCATTCTTGGGGCTCTGCGGATGCGCGACCTTCCAGTCCAATCTTCAGAATTCTTGGGCTTAGTGTAATGTCTCTAGGCATGGTGATCTCACGGGGCCTTCGGCCCATAGCCCCCAGGTTCACAACCTTCGTCGCGCCCGACTTGAAGTAGCGAGTCCCTTGTGTCCATGGCCCACAATAACATCCCCGCGTCGGAGAGAGTCAAAATTGGAGCACTCAGTTGGGCCACTGAAGAGGCTCTCGACTACGGGCCAAGGCCCAAGCTGCGTGATAGTGGTAGTTTTGCACTTGTCTCCCGAGCCAACGCTCCACGTGTTGCTTCTTGTTTTGGTGCAATATTCAGGAGTCATGCCACCAGTTCACATCCGTACATGGCTTTACAAACCGATGGAGGTAAGCGCACATAGCACATCTCCTTCCTCCAATTATACTAATATTCGTCCTCCATTGCGGCGGAGAAGCACAGACCCAGGGAGCATCGAAGCGGAGGATTCCTCAAGTTTCCAGCCTCATCCCCTGGCCTGGGCAGGTGCGTCGCAAAAGGGACTGGGGAGCTGGAGGTCTTCTACGACCAACTTCAATCATCTATACGGATTAGTCGCAAGGTGACTTCTGCCCAAATGGATTGTTTTGTCATGGCTCGCCATGTAGTCATTTGACAGGGTCCCGGAGCCTTAGCATTGGAAACTGGCCGTCCATACTTCCTTCATCCGCTGTAGCCTCTTCCTGCCTTGACACAGCTTTGTCTGAGGGATTTTGACCTACTATGAGTGCCAACTCCATCATATCACCCCAAACAGGGTTTTACATCTTGCCTCTTTCATTACCCTATGTGAGTTCTTTATTGGAACAACCCTACATTTTGGCCTTTCGGCGCTATTTCTTTGAGGTGACACCTCACAAGGAGAATGGCTAGACGCCGGATTGTGGCAGAGAGGTCATTAAACCTTGTCCAGGCTCTGGATACTTCAAGCTACCAATGCCACAGATGATAGAGTCATGGCAATGAGATTGGTTTTATGATTTAGACCTCCCGAATATACATATGGAGATGGGCTTGCATGTTTTCACAAATGAACCGCCACAGGAGCTACAATCTTAGAGCTCAGCGACCGAGCTCTTCATGAAAAACACTAAGTTGGTGGAGGTGGTCTACCAGCTCAAGGATGCAGGGCTTACAGGTATGTAGATCTTGAAGACGTGGATAGAGAGGAACATCTAGCCACTGGCATGGAAGGAGCACCCAATGTATGAGTACAGAGTTCGGAATGACCCCTGTCGTCCCAACGGCCAGAAGGTCTCACAATCTCAGTTGAAGTCGCACATGTACTTTGTGACCCACGTGTTCATGGATGAGATCTTCCCAGAGGTCACAGTAGAACCCTTTAATTAGGGTAACTCTCCAAGCAAGGTCAGCGCAATTTTCTTGCTTTACTACTTCACCACTTTCGGCTGATTGATTGATATGTTCTTTTTGACTCATGCCCAAACTTTCAAAGCCTATTTTTTGGAGCCCCCTAGCCTTGCCGTGAGCACTAGTAGAATAAGGGCCTATTGTCCCGGTTGGTAAGGGCCTTTAGTCCCCGGTTCCTGAACCGGGACTAAAGGGTCGATTAATACCTACAGCCCTTTAGTCCCGGTTCTATCCAGAACCGGGACTGATGGTCCTCCACGTGGCCTGTCTGCTGAGCCCAGGCAGGAGGGCCTTTGGTCCCGGTTGGTGGCACCAACCGGGACCAATAGGCATCCACGCGTCAGCATTTCCATGGCTGTGTTTTTTGTTTTTTTTTTGAAGGGGGGGGGGGGTTTGGGGGGTTTTGGGGGGTTAATTTAGGTGTTTGATATATTGTGCTATAGCTAGCTTATTAATAGAGAAAAGTGTCCTCTCTTTTGTCCGTGCTTGGTCGACGCTACGTACTATACATACAGATAGAGAGGACTAGCTAGACACGCTTAGCTAGCTAGTAATTAAGCAAACAGAAGATCGTCATGAACATATATGCATACAGAGAAGTGATATCGACCACCTCTCCTTCTCCGAGAGATTGGTCGAACAACAAGTTCTCGTATATCTATCCGACACTACCGGCTACATATATACAATAATTATCTTTTACAATACGGATGCGTGGTCCACATAGTATTCTCCGTCTTCAGCGATCACGTGGTCAAGAAAGAATGCCGCCAATTCCTCTTGAATTGCTCGCATGCGATCTGGTGCTAGGAGTTCATCCCGCTTCCGAAACATCTAATTTTAAGAAAGGGGTCAATATATATATATATATATATATATATATATATATATATATATATATATATATATATATATATGAATGAATGAAACTCAACACAAATGATGGTAATAAAATAAAATTGTGAATATTTTTATTTACGCACTTCATATTGTTTGTCGGAGTAGCCCCTCTCACAGGTCGTGTGGCGGATGGACTCGCAAACGTAGTATCCACAGAAATCATTCCCTTGTTCTTGCCACAACCACTTTACAAGAAACAGAGGTCAATCAAACTGATAATTAGCAAGCATGCTAAATGGTATTGATGAAACTAGTGCTTGAATCACTAGGAGATGCGCGTGTAATATGCTACTATATAGTACTTACTTTCGGGTGTCTAAATTGCAATTCTTCTGTAGTCCCGGAGCTTTTTTGGTGAATTTTCCCCAAGCCCTGCCATACAAAGAAAAAAATTACTTGATATCAGAAATGAACAAAGTTGCTGATATGGTGGATAATGATCGATTTAACTTACTTCTCGAGCATTTCAGTCATGTCCGCATACTCCTTGGGATCTTTTCGCTTGGAGTCAAAGACAGTTACTACTCCCTTCTCAAGCTTAATCTCTAGGAGAATATAGTGGTAGCTGCACACATGCATAACTCATCAATATTACATTACTATAACCTGGACTAATAAGGAAACCGAATATGCCACAAGACAGTAACACTCACTTGAAGTTGTAAGGAAAGAGTATTATATCTTTGTGTTCATTTATTACCAACGATTGTAGCAAGTTGGCCTCGGTATCTTTGGCACGAAATTTAACCTCAGTTGCATCTATGAGATATGTGTTAATGAACCCAATATCACCCACTTGTCTTTTCTTCAATTCGGCGATCTTCAATCTGCATAATATAGTGAGGATATTTATAAATACATGCAATGAAAGGGCTGAGTTATATAGAGATACTTAATGATAGAAGTAGTACTACTTACAGACGATGTAGCAGGTGACCGTTGTTTTATCGAGGGCCAATTGATTGAAAAACTGATAGAACTCCTCAAATGGAATAGGCAACAGTTCAATTCCAAGGAGGTCATGCTCCTTTTTAACTCTCAAATACAAAGTACTCCTCACCTCAGACTCTTTGCAGGTTTTCATGTACCAATCATGCAATCTTCGCATCATCGTTGATAGAGAACTTTCATCTTTGTGAGAGGCTTCCCGTACTCGTATCTTTGTATCTGCACCTCCAAGAAATCATAATGTACATCGTCGGGCAGGTAATCTGCAGGATTGCCATAACCGGGCACCATCCTCGGATCGACGATGTCGCTAGCAGGCACCTTGAGCGGGGGCCACGATTGATTCGCTTGTTCGCCGAGCTGGGCAATTTGTTTCCCAGCTCGTCGTTCTTTCATCCTTTGATCACTAACAGTACTTCCCAACCTCTCCGCTTTGGCAAATGCCTTTCCAATAATGCGCTCATAGTTGCCTTTCGGCGGAGACTTGGGTGGTTTTGTCAGGGCAGCCAGAGTGCGCTTCGCTTTGACCGGATCTACCTTCTCCTCCGGAGGTGGATGTCTCTTTGCTTTCAACCCTTGAAACCAGTCATCCACTTCGGTCTGCGCGATCTTCGCGTTTTCCTCCTCGCTCCTCTCGTACGGTAACTTCTCTGGAGTCTTCAGAGAAGGACCAAATCTGTATCTCCTCCCGCCTTTGGCTGTACTGCTAGATGCCGGCAGAGCAGACGGAGCGGATGTCTTCTTTCCTTGCTTACGAGGCGGAGGAGAAGGACTACGACGCGCCGGAGCTGCCGGAGCGGCGGCGGGTCTCTTCCGCCCTTGCTGACGAGGCGGAGAAGGAGGAGGCTGGCTGCTCGGGCGCGCCGGTGGAGGCGGAGAAGGAGGAGGCTGGCTGCTCGGGCGCGCCGGTGCAGGCGGAGAAGGAGACGGAGTACCGCCACGCGCCGGAGAAGGAGCCGGCCGAGTGCCCTGATCGTCACTCGCTGGAGGAGGAGGAGGCGGTGGAGGAGGCGGAGTGCCCTGACTCGCCGGAGGAGGAGGAGGAGGCGGAGGCGTCTAGTTCGGAAGGTTGATGAGATCCTTCCGCCATAGGCATGGAGTCTTCAGAGCAGAACCCAGCCGATACTCCCCTTCACCGGTAGGGTGGTCAAGCCGGAGGTCCTCAAATCCCTCCGTTATTTCATCGACCATCACCTTAGCATATCCTTCTGGAATCGGCCGGCAGTGAAAAGTTGAGTCGGGTTTAGTAGGATAAGCAGAGCCAACAGCCGCCTTGACCTTCAAATTTCTCCATTGCGCCATAAGGTGGCAATGTTCAGCATTCGTGATAGCATCCACGGGATAGCTGGCAGGAGCCGTCAAGGCATGCTGCTCTGGCTGAAGCAGCTCGGTGGAAGCCACGCTGCTTCTCCGCTGAGATGGCGGGGTAGCTTCGGGGGAAGCTTCGGCAGGTCGTTTGTTGTGATTTGCTGCTTCACGTTCCTCTTCTCGTTCCTCTACCCCCATTACCCTTTCGTGCAGCGCCTGCATTAGGCTCCGCTCCAGTTTCTTCCTCCTCTCATGGGTTTTGTAACCCCCGGCGTCCGGAAATCCAGCCTTCCACGAAACGGAGCTGGCGTGCCTCGTGTCCGTCCTGGGTGCTGTGGATTCCCGAGGGCCATTGTGAGCTCGTCCTTCTCCTGTCTCGAACGAACTTCCCTTGTTGCGCTGCTTCGATATATTGCTGAAGCCTCTTGACCGGGTATGTCCAATTGTTCGTCCGTCCAAATGCACTTCCCTGTTATAGGGTCCAAGGATCCGCCGCCTCAAGAACCAAGTCCGGCAACGGTCTGGCCAGTTCATTGTCTCTGGTTCGATCCCTTTATCAAGCAGATCATTCTCAGCCTTGGTCCACTTAGGTCGGGATACGAGGTAGCCACCTAACCCCGTGCGATGGTGAAGCTTCTTCTTCGCAGCATTTCTCTTGTTTGTCGCCGACATCTTTTTACTCTTTTCCGATGTCTTGTAGGCCACAAATGCGGGCCAGTCATCTCTGATCTTCTCATATTTGCCCTTGAATTCTGGTGTCCCAATTTTTTCGACATACGTAATGAGTTCTTTCTTCCAAATCCTGAATATTTCTGCCATCTTTTTAAGAGCAAAAGACTTGATTAATGGCTCTATTACTGGCTTCTCCGGATCATCCTCTAGCGGTAGGGTAAAATTTGACTTCAGCTCACCCAAAGATCATTTTTCTGCATATCATTGACACAAGACACCTCAGGGTCTTCGTTCTTAGGCTTATACCATTGGTGGATGCTGATCGGGATCTTGTCCCTAACCAGAACCCCGCACTGAGGGTTTGAGGGTTCAATCGTTTGGCCGTCGCGCGCGATTTGTATGATCTCAAACTTTTCATCCGAGCTCAACTTTTTCTTCGGGCCTCGTCTCTTTACTGAAGTTGTGCTCGATCCGGAGGGCTAGAAAAAAGAACAAAGACGACAGTTAATTAATATATGTGTACATACCAAAACAATGAATGCATCAATTAGCTAGTCAGCACAGGCTTAACTAATATATATACCTGGCGGACTCGGTTTGGTGATCACCGGAGCCGTCCTCACGGTCTACTTCTTCACCCTCTCCTTCTTGCACCGGCATTGGGTCATCGGAGCCATGTAAATCATAGCCAGCTGCTTCTTCACCCTCTCCTTCCAGACCATCGTTGTCGTTGAGAAACATCAACGAGCGACGGCATCACTTCCTTGTGCGATTATGTCCCTCAACAACGCTTCTTGTGCTTCGTCTCGTGGCGGGGTGTCCATAGTTTCTACAAATATTTACAACATGGCAATTATTATTCAAACATGACAGATATGGATATATTAGTGGCAAACGTAGAACTAGCTAGCTAATCACAATAAGGAATCATATTAATTAGTGGCCTCGACGCTGCTTCTCTAGTGTTTCGGGTGGCCTCGACAACACTTCAAGGGTTAGGGGGTGGCCTCGAGAACGCTTCAAGGAGGGGGTAATATTGACCCCCCCACGTGTTGAAGCTATCGGGAGGGGGTCGGCGCGTTGAACACTTCATCTATATGTCCCACAAGTGACGTGGGCATCGACGCCCGCGGTAGGGTAGAGGGTCCTGGATCGCTGAGCGGTCGAGGGTCAAGGGGCCGAGGATCGTCGAGGGGTCGAGGATAGCAAGGGCATTAGTCCCGGGAGCTTCTAGGGTCTAGTGTCAAAGGATTCAACAAAACCATGTCTTCATCATTAGGCAAAAGTAACAGGCACATGATGGTACGAAGCTCTCCAAAGTTATTCTGGAAAGGAATCCCAGATAGGATAATTCGCTTTGCTGAAATTTGTACCAAAAGGCGGATTATCCTATCCGGGACTCCGTTCCAGAACAACTTTGGAGAACTTCGTACCATCATGCCCCGGTTACTTCCGGCTAATGATGAAGCCATGGGTTTCTTCAATACTTTGACAATAGGCAACCTCTCGACCCTTCGGTGATCCTCGACCCCCCGACGACCCTCGACCCTCGAATCCTCGGCCCCTCGACGACCCTTGAACACTCGAACCATCGACCTAGAACCCTCGAATCCTCGACCCTCGACCCTAGAACCCTCGAACCTTCGACCCTCGAACCCTCGACCCCTCGACCCTCGAACCCTCAAACCCTTGTGCCTCGAAACCTTGACCCCTTGACGAACCTCGAATGTCGAACCGGCGGCCCCTCGACGACCCTCGAACCCTCGACCCTCGAACCCTCGAACCCTCAAACCCTCGACCCTAGAACCCTCGAACCCTCGACCCTCAAAACATTGACCCTCGACCGGCCTCGACGACCCTCGACCCTCAAAACGTTGACCCTCGACCGGCCTCGACGACCCTCGACCCCTCTGTGACCCTCGTGACCCTCTAGCCTAGTTCCCGACCGTCGACCCCTCAGCGATCCTCGATACCCTCGTTCCCGATAAAAAGAAGAAGAAGAAGAAGAAGAAGAAGAAGAAGAAGAATAAGAAGAAGAAGAAGAAGAAGAAGAAGAAGAAATGAGAAGAAGAAAAAAGAGAAGAAGAAGAAAGAAGAAGAAAAAATAGAAGAAAAAAAGAGAAGAAAGAAGGAATAGAGGAGAAGAAGAAAAAATAGAATTTTTTTCTTCTTCTCCTCTATTCCTTCTTCTTCTCCTTTTTTCTTCTACTTCCTCTTCTTATTTTTTTCTCCTCTTCTTCTCCTTCTTCTTCTCCTTCTTCCTTCTTCCTCTTTTATTCTTTTTCCTTATTTTCCTTCTTCCTCGGCGACCTAACTCTAAACAGTACAACTTCCTCGACGTCCCCGCCTCTCTCATGAACAACATAAAATCTATGAATAAAAAAAACATCGTATTCTATGAACAAAAAAACATCATATTCCATCCACATCGATCCATGCATACATCATATATATGATCATATCTATGAACAAAAAAAATTCATATGATCATCTGTGAACAAAAAACATCATATATATATGCAGAAAAAAAACATTAGATCAACACATATGCAAAAAGCATCATACATATATCCATACATCAATATATATACATGAACATTTATGAAAAAAGCATCACATATATGAACAAAAAAACATCATACGGTGGCGGCGGCGGAAGGGGGGCAGGGCAGGTGCGCGGGGGCTCACTGTGGGCGGCGAAGGCAACGGCGATGTCGGGGCCGGCCTGATGCAGAGGTGGCGCGCGCGGGGCAGGGCAGGGGCTGACGCGAGGAGGCGAATGCGAGGTCGGGGAGGCGGAGGCGACGACGAGGTCGGGGAGGCGTTGGACGACGACGAGGTCGCGGAGGCAGGGGCGGCGAGGGCGAGGGCGCGACGACGGGGGCGGTGGACGGCGATGACGAGGTGGCGACGGGCGTTAGATGCGGTGCGGCGACGACGGCGGGGGCAGACGGCGGCGACGACGGGCGTAAGGCCGTCGGCGATGGTGACGACGGCGGGCGATAACGGGCGTGGGCGACGGCGATGGTGACGACGGGCGTGGGCGACGGCGACGGCGGCGGGCGGCGTCGGGGCATCCTGGCGGCGTCGGGGAGTTTGGGGCAGCCGGGGGCAAATGCGCGATGAAACTGACAATTTTCACAAGTGTTGCTTATATACACTGAGCATTGGTCCCGGTTCGTGGCACAAACCGGGACTAATGCCCCCCTTTAGTCCCGGTTGATGCCACCAACCGGGACCAAAGGCCAAATTTCAGCAGCCCAAAGAGGCGGAAGCGGCGACCTTTGGTCCCGGTTGGTGGCACCAACCGGGACTAGAGGGGTGCATTATTCCCGGTTTGTGCTACGAACCGGGACCAATGCCCCCTTTAGTCCCGGTTGGTTCCACCAACCGGGACCAAAGGCCTTGTGCTGCCCCGCGCCGAAAAGTTTAGTCCCACCTCGCTAGTTGAGAGAGCTCGAGAGTGTTTTATAAGCTCATCTGCGCCCACCCACACGAGCACCTCCGAACTGCAGGCTGGCCTAACCTTGCCATCTGCTGTGGGCCTAATGGGCCTCCAGCGGGCTGAATCTCGGCCAATGGTAGGGTTTCTAGTCGTATTCAGCCGTGGGGGCCCAAGAGGTGGCACTTTTTTGTTTTTTGTTTTCTTTGGTGTTTTATTTATTTTATTTTGTTTCTACTTACAACAAAATACTTATTGTTGCTATTTTTATTTTTTTCTAGTTTTTGGTTTTGCTTTCTGCATTATTTATTTTTGTTGTTTTTGCTTTATTTTTAAATTCTTTTTTGCTTTTAGTTTTAGAAAAATTATAAACTTTCTGTTAGTGCCATTAGTTTTCAAATTTGAAAACACTTTTTTTGTTTTCTTTGTTGCTTTATATATTTTATTTTGTTTGTACTTACAACAAAATACTTATTGTTGCTATTTTTATTATTTTTCAGTTTTTTTGTTATGTTTTCTGCATTATTTATTTTTTGTTTTTTTTTCGCTTTATATTTTAATTCTTTTTTCTTTTAGTTTTAGAAAAATTCTAAACTTTCTGTTAGTGCCATTAGTTTTCAAATTTGAAAACACTTTTTTGGTTTATTTATTGATTTTATTTTGTTTCTACTTACAACATAATACTTATTGTTGCTATTTTTATTTTTTTTCAAGTTTTTTTGTTTTGTTTTCTGCATTATTTATTTTCTTTTGGTTTTTTGCTTTATCTTTTATTTCTTTTTGCTTTTAGGTCAGCAAAATTATAAACTTTCTGTTTGTGCCATTAGTTTTCTTTGAAATTTGTGTGAATCACAAGTTTGTGAGCTCAACAAGGCGTGTAGAGGGACGGGCTTATAAACCGTGTGAGTACAAAGCGGACAATGGTATCATACTAAATGCATTACAAAGTTGGCATGGTATCATCATAATAGTTGCGGGAGAAAGTCTTCACTTTTTCTTCGCTTGTGTCATTTGCTTATTGCGCCGTAACCATGGATAATCGTCATCGTTTATCAGGATGCTTGGGTCAGCCTTGACTTTGAAGGGGGGAATTTCATGAAACTTTTCATACTCTTCAGACATGTATGTCTTGCCCTCCACTCCTGTGGATGTCCCTTTTTCTGAAAGAACTATGTGGCGCTTTGGCTCATTGTATGATGTATTCGCTTCCTTATCTTTTCTTTTCCTCGGTATGGTAGACATGTCCTTCACATAGATAACCTGTGCCACATCATTGGCTAGGACGAACGGTTCGTCAGTGTACCCAAGATTTTTCAGATCCACTGTTGTCATTCCGTACTGTGGGTCTACCTGTACCCCGCCTACTGACAGATTGACCCACTTGCACTTAAACAAAGGGACCTTAAAATCTACTCCGTAGTCAAGTTCCCATATGTCTACTATGTAACCATAATATGTCTCATTTCCCTTGTCGGTTGCTGCATCAAAGCGGACACCGCTGTTTTGGTTGGTGCTCTTTTCATCTTGGTCAATCGTGTAAAATGTATTCCCATTTATCTCGTATCCTTTCCAAATCATTACGATCGAAGATGGTCCTCGGACAACAAGTACAGACTCATCACAAACAGTGCTGTCACCTCCGAGACGTGTTTCCAACCAATCGCTGAAAGTCTGATGTGTTCACATGTAATCCGATCGTCGCCTTTGCTCGGGTGTTTGGAGCGCAGGGTATTCTTGTGTTCATCGACATACAGGGTCACCAAGGTAGAGTTCTCAGAGAACTGTAGTGTGCTTGAGACCAAGAATATCCGTCCTGCATATTATTGAGTCTCTTCTAAGCGTGCCTTTTCGGTCAGTCTCCCCTCATACCGCGATTTAGGGAGACCTATCTTCTTAAGGCCAGGAATGAAGTCAACACAAAACCCGATGACATCCTCTGTTTGATGGCCCATGGAGATTCTTCCTTCGGCCTAGCGCAGTTCTGAACATATTTCTTTAGGACTCCCATGAACCTCTCAAAGGGGTACATATTGTGTAGAAATACGGGCCCTAGAATGACAATCTCGTCGACTAGATGAACTAGGACGTGCGTCATGATATTGAAGAAGGATGGTGGGAACACCAGCTCGAAACTGACAAGACATTGCACCACATCACTCCTTAGCCTTGGTACGATTTCTGGATCGATCACCTTCTGAGATATTGCATTGAGGAATGCACATAGCTTCACAATGGCTAATCGGACGCTTTTCGGTAGAAGCCCCTCAATGCAACCGGAAGTAGTTGCGTCATAATCACGTGGCAGTCATGAGACTTTAGGTTACGGAACTTTTTCTCTGGCATATTTGTTATTCCCTTTATATTTGACGAGAAGCCAGTCGGGACCTTCATCTTGAGCAGGCATTGAAAGAATATTTCTTTCTCTTCTTTCAGAAGAGCGTAGCTGGCAGGACCTTCATCTGCTTCGGAGGCATGCCCTCTTTTTCGTGCAAGTGTTGCAGGTCCTCTCGTGCCTCAGTGTATCTTTTGTCTTCCCATACACGCCCAAGAAGCCCTAGCAGGTTCACGCAAAGGTTCTTCGTCACGTGCATCACGTCGATCAAGAGCGGACCTCTAGGTCTTTCCGGAGGGTAGGTCCCAAAATATAGATTTCTTCTTCCACATGGGTGCGTGATTCTCGGCGTCATTCGGAACAGCTAGTCCGCGGGACCCTTTCCAAAGATTACGTGTAAATCATTGACCATAGCAAGTACGTGATCACCGCACGCATGGCGGGCTTCTTCCGGTGATATGCCTAGCCTTTGAAATGATTGCCTTTCTTTCGACATTTATTGTTTGTCGGATGAAATCGACGATGGACAATGTACACATTCTTCCTGCAGCTTCCCAGGTATATACTATCGGTGTCAAGTAAACAGTGCGTGCATGCGTGGTATCCCTTGTTTGTCTGTCCTGAAAGGTTACTGAGAGCGGGCCAATCGTTGATGGTCACGAACAGCAACGCCTTTAGGTCAAATTCGTCCTTTTTGTGCTCATCCCACGTACGTACACCGTTTCCATTCCACAGCTATAAAAGTTCTTCAACTAATGGCCTTAGGTACACATCAATGTCGTTGCGGGTTGCTTAGGGCCTTGGATGAGAAGCGGCATCATAATGAACTTTCGCTTCATGCACATCCAAGGAGGAAGGTTATACATACATAGAGTCACGAGCCAGGTGCTGTGATTGCTGCTCTGCTCCCCGAAAGGATTAATGCCATCCGCGCTTAAAGCAAACCATACGTTCCTTGGGTCCTTTGCAAACTCATCCCAGTACTTTCTCTCATTTTTTCTCCACTGCGACCCGTCGTGGGTGCTCTCAACTTCCCGTCTTTCTTACGGTCCTCACTTTGTGCCATCGCATCAACTTGGCATGCTCTCCGTTTACGAGCAGACGCGTTTCAACCGTGGTATTATAGGAGCATACCACATCACCTTCGCAGGAACCCTCTTCCGGGAGGCTCGCCGTCAACATCACCGGGTCATCTCGTCGATCTTATACCGCAATGCACCGCATACCGGGCATGCGTTCAGATCCTTGTATGCACCGCGGTAGAGGATGCAGTCATTAGGGCATGCATGTATCTTCTCCACCTCCAATCCTAGAGGGCATACGACCTTCTTTGCTGCGTATGTCCTGTCGGGCAATTCGTTATCCTTTGGAAACTTCTTCTTCATTATTTTCAGTAGCTTCTCAAATCCTTTATCGAGCACAGACATTCTCTGCCTTCCAATCGCAGCAATTCGAGTCACGGTACCGAGCTTTGTGTTGCCATCTTCGCAATTGGGGTACAACCCTTTTTTGTGATCCTCTAACATGCAATCGAACTTCAGCTTCTCCTTTTGACTTTCGCATTGTCTCCTTGCATCGACAATGACCCGGCGGAGTTCATTATCATCGGACACATCGTCTGGTTCCTCTTGATCTTCAGCAGCTTCGCGTTCGGCACCATCGTGCACATCGTGCAGTTCATCTTGATGTTCGGTAGCATCACCGTATTCAGGGGCACATAGTTGTCATCGTACTCTTCTTCCTCGCCGTCTTCCATCATAACCCCTATTTCTCCATGCCTCGTCCAAACATTATAGTGTGGCATGAAACCCTTGTAAAGCAGGTGGGTGTGAAGGATTTTCCGGTCGAGTAAGACTTCGTATTCCCACATATAGGGCATGGACAACACATAAAACCATTCTGCTTGTTTGCCTCAGCCACTTGAGAAAAGCATGCACGCCCTTAATGTACTCGGAGGTGTATACGTCACACCGTACATCCATTGCCGGTTCATCTGCGTGCATTATATATAATTAAGTGTGTCAAAAATCATTACGAACATCATGAGCAGATAATTAAGTGACCAAATTAATAGAAGTTCATCATCACATAAAAACCAAAGTACATACATAGTTCTCATCTAACAACATAAAGCTCTGCAGAGCATCTAAATTAATTAAACCATACATTGAAACTATGTAAAACATTTCAATGCGAAAACAAATACGATCATAATCGCAACCAAGGTAACAAACTGATCCAACGGCATAATGATACCAAGCCTCGGTATGGATGGCATATTTTCTAATCTTTCTCATCTTCAAGCACATTGCATCCATCTTGATCTTGTGATCATCGGCGACATCCGCAACATGCAACTCCAATATCATCTTCTCCTCCTCAAGTTTTTTATTTTTTCCTTCAAGAAATTGTTTTCTTCTTCAACTAAATTTAACCTCTCGACAATAGGGTCGGTTGTAATTTTCGGTTCAACAACCTCCTAGATAAATAAAATCTATGTCACGTTGGTCGGCATAATTTTCATAAACAATAAATGAACCAATAGTTATGAAAAGATAATATATACCACATCCGAATCATAGACAGGACGAGGGCCGACAGGGGCGGATACCAAAACCATCGCACTATATAAGATGCAATAATAAAAGTAAGAAAATAATACAAGTATCTATCTAAAAAAACAAGTAATAATATTTTTCCTTTCAGAAAGAAGATAAGAACAAGAGGCTCACCACGGTGGTGCCGGCGATGAGATCGGCGCGGGTGATCGACGGGGACGGGGCGTGACGGACCGCTAAACCTAGATAAATATTGAGGAAAATGGAGCTTGGCGGTCGAGCTTGGAGAGGAGAAACCTTAAGTAGTGTGGCTCGGGCATTCCATCGAACACCTTGTGTGCATAGGAGGTGAGCTAGAGCACCACCAAGCCCTCTCCCCTCGGCCGAAAAAAGCAGGCGGTGTGCTCTGCTCTTGCGCGAGGGGCTACATATAGCCACCACCATTAGCCCGGTTGGTGGCATGAACCGGGACTAAAGGGAAGCCTTTGGTCCCGGTTCATGCCACCAACCAGACCAATAGTGGTGGGCCAGGAGCCAGGCCCATTGGTCCCGGTTCGTCCCACCAACCGGGACCAAAAGGTCCGGACGAACCGAGACCAATGGCCCACGTGGCCCGGCCGGCCCCCTGGGCTCACGAACCGGGGCAAATAGCTCCATTGGTCCCGGTTCTGGATTGAACCGGGACTAATGGGCTAAACTGGCCTGGACGAAAGCCCTGTTTTCTACTAGTGGAGGTATTAGCGGTGTTAGCATGTCTGCCGCAGCAGCGATCTGCGCAGGCCATGACACCTTTGAAGAAATCGCGAGAGGGACTGTAGAGGATGAACACTTTGTTGTTGGCCACAAGAAACATGGCGCCCCAAAGGGAGTCATCGGCGGTCCAGTTGACCCAGACTATCATCGCCTGTCAACGCTCTAGAGCCCCGACCGGAAGTCCATAGCGTGCCTATTGTTGAAGCCCGTTGTTGCATCGGAGACGTGCATGTCGATGTCGCCTTCTCATGCGATGAATTCATAGGTGCCGATCCTTTTTGTTATGACGTTTTGTGAAAATGCCCCAACATCGGAGCATAGAAACCGCCACCTGAGTATGCATTTGTCATTATTTCAAGTCATCTTCTCTTCTCCGGTGTCATGATGCTGAAGCATTGTTGCTGGTCGCCTCGACTAAAGAAGAAACTATTGGGGAACGTAGCAGAAATTCAAAATTTTTCTACGTGTCACCAAGATCTATCTATGGAGAAACTAGCAACGAGGGAAGGAGAGTGCATCTACATACCCTTGTAGATCGCTAAGCGGAAGCGTTCATGAGAACGGGGTTGAAGGAGTCATACTCGTCGTGATCCAAATCACCGGAGATCCTAGTGCCGAACGGACGGCACCTCCGCGTTCAACACACGTACAGCCCGGTGACGTCTCCCACGCCTTGATCCAGCAAGGAGAGAGGGAGAGGTTGAGGAAGACTCCATCCAGCAGCAGCACAACGGCATGGTGGTGATGGAGGAGCGTGGCAATCCTGCAGGCTTCGCCAAGCACCAAGGGAGAGGAGGAGGAGGAGAGGCAGGCTGCGCTGGAGAGGGAGAGGCTCTCGTGTGTTATGGGCAGCCCCTAGGCCTCATATATATAGGGGAAGGGGAGGGCTGCGCCCCCTCTAGGGGTTCCACCCCCTAGGGGTGGCGGCCAGCCCTAGATGGGTTTTGGGGGGGCAAGAGGGGAGAGGGAGGCGCCCACTAGGTGGGCCTTAAGGCCCATCTCGAGCTAGGGTTTGCCCCTCCCACTCTCCCTTGGCGCCTTGGGCCCCTTGTGGGGGCGCACCAGCCCTCCTAGGGGCTGGTCCCTCCCACACTTGGCCCACGCAACCTTCTCGGGGCAGGTGGCCCCACTTGGTGGACCCCCGGGACCCTCCAGTGGTCCCGGTACATTACCGATATCGCCCGAAACTTTTCCGGTGACCAAAACAGGACTTCCCATATATAAATCTTTACCTCCGGACCATTCCGGAACTCCTCGTGATGTCATGGATCTCATCCGGGACTCCGAAAAACATTCGGTAACCACATACAAACTTCCTTTATAACCCTAGCGTCATCGAACCTTAAGTGTGTAGACCCTACAGGTTCGGGAACCATGCGAACATGACCGAGACGTTCTCCGGTCAATAACCAACAGCGGATCTGGATACCCATGTTGGCTCCCACATGTTCCACGATGATCTCATCGGATGAACCACGATGTCAAGGACTCAATCGATCCCGTATACAATTCCCTTTGTCTAGCGGTATTGTACTTGCCCGAGATTCGATCGTCGGTATCCCGATACCTTGTTCAATCTCGTTACGGCAAGTCTCTTTACTCGTTCCGTAACACATCATCCGTGATCAACTCCTTGATCACATTGTGCACATTATGATGATGTCCTACCGAGTGGGCCCAGAGATACCTCTCCGTCACACGGAGTGACAAATCGATCCTCGATTCATGCCAACCCAATGCAGACACTTTCGGAGATACCTGTAGTGCACCTTTATAGCCACCCATTTACGTTGTGGACGTTTGGTACACCCAAAGCATTCCTACGGTATCCGGGAGTTGCACAATCTCATGGTCTAAGGAAATGATACTTGACATTAGAAAAGCTTTAGCATACGAACTACGATCTTTGTGTTAGGCTTAGGATTGGGTCTTGTCCATCACATCATTCTCCTAATGATATGATCCCGTTATCAATGACATCCAATGTCCATGGTCAGGAAACCGTAACCATCTATTGATCAACGAGCTAGTCAATAGAGGCTTACTAGGGACATGGTGTTGTCTATGTACCCACACATGTATCTGAGTTTCCTATCAATACAATTATAGCATGGATAATAAACGATTATCGTGAACAAGGAAATATAATAATAACTAATTTATTATTGCCTCTAGGGCATATTTCCAACAATCTCCCACTTGCACTAGAGTCAATAATCTAGTTCACATCGCCATGTGATCAACAGTGATAGGTCACATCGCCATGTGACCAACATCCAAAGAGTATACTAGTGTCTTAAACTAGTTCACATCACCATGTGATTAAGACTCTATGAGTTCTGAGGTTTGATCATGTTTTGCTTGTGAGAGAGGTTTTAGTCAACGGGTCTGAGTCAACGGGCCTGAACCTTTCAGATCCGTGTGTGCTTTGCAACTTTCTAGGTCATATGGTAAACGCTGCTTCCATGCTCCACTTGGAGCTATTCCAAATGGTTGCTCCACTATACGTATCCAGTTTGCTACTCAGAGTCATTCGGATAGGTGTTAAAGCTTGCATCGACGTAACCCTTTACGCCGAACTCTTTATCACCTCCATAATCGAGAAACATGTCCTTATTTACTCCAAGGACAACTTTGACCGCTGTCCAATGATCCATTCATGGATCATTCTTGTACCCCTCGATCGACTCATGGCAAAGCACACTTCCGGTGCGGTACACGGCATAGCATACTATAGAGCCTATATACGAAGCATAGGGACGACCTTCGTCCTTTCTCTCTTTTCTGCCGTGGTGGTCGAGCTTTAAGTCTTAACTTCATACCTTACATCTCGAGCAAGAACTCCTTCTTTGACTGATCCATCTTGAACACCTTCAAGATCATGTCAAGGTATATGCTCATTTGAAAGTACCATTCAGCGTTTTTGATCTATCCTCATAGATCTTGATGCTCAATGTTCAAGTAGCTTAATCCAGGTTTTCCATTGAAAAACACCTTTCAAATAACTCTGTATGCTCTACATCATTTCTGATCAACAATATGTCAACAACATATACTCATCAGAAATTCTATAGTGCTCCCACTCACTTCTTTGGAAATACAAGTTTCTCATAAACTTTGTATAAACCCAAAATCTTTGATCATCTCATCAAAGCGCACATTCCAACTCCGAGATGCTTACTCCGGTCCTTAGAAGGATCACGGAGCCAGCATACCTTTTAGCATCCTTAAGATCGACAAAACTTTCTGATTGTATCACATACAACCTTTCCTCACGAAAACTGGTAAGGAAACTTGTTTTGACATCCATCTGCCAGATTTCATAAATGCAGCTTATGCTAACATGATTCCGACGGACTTAAGCATCGCTACGGATGAGAAAATCTCATCGTAGTCAACTCCTTGAACTTGTGAAAAACTCTTTGCCACAAGTCGAGCTTCATAGACGGTGATATTACCGTCCACATCCGTCTTCTTCTTAAAGATCCATTTGTCTCAATGGCTTGCCGATCATCGGGCAAGTCCATCAAAGTCCATGCTTTGTTCTGATACATGGATCCTATCTCGGATTTCATGGCCTCTAACCATTTGTCGGAATATGGGCCCACCATCGCTTCTCCATAGCTCGTAGGTTCATTGTTATCTAGCAACATGACTTTCAAGACAGGATCACCGTACCACTCTGAAGCAGTACGCGTCCTTGTCGTCCTATGAGGTTCGGTAGTGACTTGATCCGAAGCTTCATGATCACTATCATAAGCTTCCACCTCAATTGGTGTAGGTGCCACGGGAACAACTTCCTGTGCCCTGCTACACACTAGTTGAAGTGATGGTTCAATAACCTCATCAAGCCTCCACTATCCTCCCACTCAACTTTCCGAGACAAACTTTTCCTCGAGAAACGACTCGATTCAAGAAACAATCCCTATTGCTTTCGGATCTGAATTAGGAGGTATACCCAACTGTTTTGGGTGTCCTATGAAGATGCATTTTATCCGCTTTGGGTTCGAGCTTATCAACCTGAAACTTTTTCACATAAGAGTCATAGCCCCAAACTTTTAAGAAATGACAGCTTAGGTTTCTCTAAACCATAGTTCATATGGTGTCATCTCAACGGAATTACGTGGTGCCCTACTTAAAGTGAATGTGGTTGTCTCTAATGCCTAACCCATAAACGATAGTGGTAATTCGATGAGAGACATCATGGTACGCACCATATCTTATAGGGTGCAACTATGATGTTCGGACACACCATCACACTATGGTGTTCTGTGCGGTATTAATTGTGAAACAATTTGCACAATGTCTTAATTGTGTGCCAAAACTTCGTAACTCAGATATTCATCTCTATGATCATATCATAGACATTCTATCCTCTTGTCACGAAGATCTTAAACTTCACTCTGAAATTACTTGAACCATTCAATAATTCAGACTTGTGTTTCATCAAGTAAATATACTCAACATCCACTCGAATCATCCGTGAAGTAAGAACATAATGATATTCACTGCATGCATCAACACTCATTGGACTGTACACATCAAAATGTGTTACTTCCAACAAGTTGCTATCTTGTTCCATCTTACTGAAACCGAGGCTTTTCAGTCATCTTGCCCATGTGGTATGATTTGCATGTCTCAAGTGATTCAAAATCAAGTGAGTCCAAACGGTCCATCTGCATGGAGTTTCATCATGCGTATACACCAATATGACTTACATGGCAGTGCCACAAGTAAGTGGTACTATCATTACTATCTTATATCTTTTGGCATGAAAATGTGTATCACTACAATCGAGATTCAATAAACCATTCTTTTAGGTGCAAGACCATTGAAGGTATTATTCAAATAAATAGAGTAACCATTATTCTCCTTAAATGAATAATCGTATTGCGATAGACATAATCCAATCATGTCTATGCTCAACGCAAACACCAAATAACAATTATTTAGGTTTAACACCTAATCTCGATGGTAGAGGGAGCGTGCGATGCTTGATCACATCAATCTTGGAAACACTTCCAACAGATATCGTCAGCTCACCTTTAGCTAGTCTCCGTTTATTCCGTAGCCTTTTATTTCGAGTTACTAACACTTAGCAACCGAACCGGTATCTAATACCCTGGTGCTACTAGGAGTACTAGTAAAGTACACATTAACATAATGTATATCCAATATACTTCTATCGACCTTGCCAGCCTTCTCATCTACCAAGTATCTAGGGTAATTCTGCTCCAGTGGCTGTTCC
Source organism: Aegilops bicornis (assembly GCA_021605145.1). Lineage (NCBI taxonomy): Eukaryota > Viridiplantae > Streptophyta > Magnoliopsida > Poales > Poaceae > Aegilops > Aegilops bicornis. Next base: position 840,507,323 of record CM038670.1, read on the forward strand.
CCTTATTACAGAAGCACTCAGTCTCGGGTTTGGGTTCAACCTTGGGATTCTTCACTAGAGCAGCAGCTGATTTGCCGTTTCATGAAGTATCCCTTCTTGATTTCTACTTTCGCGGTGTCAAACATCGCGAACACTTCAAGGATCATCATATCTATCCCTGATATGTTATAGTTCATCACGAAGCTCTAGTAGCTTGGTGGCAATGTCTTTGGAGAAACATCACTATCTCATCTGGAAGATTAACTCCCACTCGATTCAAGTGATCGTTGCACTCAGACAATCTGAGCACAAGCTCAACGATTGAGCTTTTCTCCCTTAGTTTGCAGGTTTAAGAAAATCGTCGGAAGTCTTATACCTCTTGACGTGGGCACGAGCTTGAAATCCCAATTTCAGCCCTCGAAACATCTCATATGTTCCGCGACGTTTCGAAAACGTCTTTGGTGCCTCTACTCTAAACCGTTCAACTGAACTATCACGTAGTTATCAAAACGTGTATGTCCGATGTTCGAAACATCCACAAACGACGTTTGGGGTTCGGCACACTGAGCGTTGCATTAAGGACATAAGCTTTCTCCTGTCCGCATAATCGCTACTTTCAACTTTCAACTATATTTTCTCTAGGAACATATCTACACAGTGGAACTAAAGCGTGAGCTTACGACATATCTTGCAAAGATCTTTTGACTATGTTCAGGATAATTAAGTTCATCTTATGAACTCCCACTCAGATAGACATTCCTCTAGTCATCTAAGTGATTACATGATCCGAGTCAACTAAGCCGTGTCCGATCATCACGTGAGACGGACTAGTCATCATCGGTGAACATCTTCATGTTGATCGTATCTACTATACGACTCATGCTCGACCTTTTCGGTCTACGTGTTCCGAGGCCATGTCCGTACATGCTAGGCTCGTCAAGTTAACCCTAAGTGTATTGCGTGTGTCCGAGGCCATGTCTGTACATGCTAGGCTCGTCAACACCCGTTGTATGTGAACGTAAGAATCCATCACACCCGATCATCACGTGGTGCTTAGAAGCGACGAACTTTTGGCAGCGGTGCACAGTTAGGGAGAACACTTCTTGAAATTGTTATGCGGGATCATCTTATTTACTACCGTCGTTCTAAGTAAACAAGATGCAGAAACATAATAAACATCACATGCAATTATATATAGTAGTGACATGATATGGCCAATATCATATAGCTCCATTGATCTCCATCTTCGGGCTCCATGATCATCATCGTCACCGGCATGACACCATGATCTCCATCATCATGATCTCCATCATCGTGTCTTCATGAAGTTGTCTCGCCAACTATTACTTCTACTACTATGGCTACCGGTTAGCAATAAAGTAAAGTAATTACATGGCGTTGTTTAATGACACGCAGGTCATACAATAAATAAAGACAACTCCTATGGCTCTGCCGGTTGTCATATTCATCGACATGCAAGTCGTGAATCCTATTACAAGAACATGATCAATCTCATACATCACATATCATTCATCACATTCTTCTTGGCCATATCACATCACATAGCATACCCTGCAAAAACAAGTTAGGCGTCCTCTAATTGTTGTTTGCATGTTTTACGTGGCTGCTATGGGTTTCTAGCAAGAACATTTCTTACCTACGCAAAACCACAACGTGATATGCCAATTGCTATTTACCCTTCATAAGGACCCTTTTCATCGAATCCGTTCCGACTAAAGTGGAGAGATCGGCACCCGCTAGCCACCTTATGCACCAAGTGCATGTCGGTCGGTGGAACCTGTCTCACGTAAGAAATGCGTGTAAGGTCGGTCCGGGCCGCTTCATCCCACAATACCGTCGAAACAAGATTGGACTAGTAACGGTAAGCATATTGAACATCATCAACGCCCACAACTACTTTGTGTTCTACTCGTGCAAAGAATCTACGCAATGCGGACCTAGCTCATGATGCCCTTTGTTGGGGAACGTAGCAGAAATTCAAAATTTTCCTACGTGTCACCAAGATCTATCTATGGAGAAACTAGCAACAAGGGAAGGAGAGTGCATCTACATACCCTTGTAGATCGCTAAGCGGAAGCATTCATGAGAACGGGGTTGAAGGAGTCGTACTGCCGTGATCCAAATCACCGAAGATCCTAGTGCCGAACGGACGGCACCTCCGCGTTCAACACACGTACAGCCGGTGGCGTCTCCCACGCCTTGATCCAGCAAGGAGAGAGGGAGAGGTTGAGGAAGACTCCATCCAGCAGCAGCACAACGGCATGGTGGTGATGGAGGAGCGTGGCAATCCTGCAGGGCTTCGCCAAGCACCAAGGGAGAGGAGGAGGAGGAGAGGCAGGGCTGCGCCTGGAGAGGGAGAGGCTCTCATGTGTTATGGGCAGCCCCTAGGCCTCATATATATAGGGGAAGGTGAGGGCTGCGCCCCCTCTAGGGTTTCCACCCCCTAGGGGTGGTGGCCAGCCCTAGATGGGTTTTGGGGGGGCGGCCAAGAGGGGGAGAGGGGAGGCGCCCACTAGGTGGGCCTTAAGGCCCATCTGAGCTAGGGTTTGCCCCCTCCCACTCTCCCTTGCGCCTTGGGCCCCTTGTGGGGGGCGCACCAGCCCTCCTAGGGGCTGGTCCCCTCCCACACTTGGCCCACGCAACCTTCTGGGGCAGGTGGCCCCACTTGGTGGACCCTGTGACCCTCCGGTGGTCCCGGTACATGACCGATATCGCCCGAAACTTTTCCGGTGACCAAAACAGGACTTCCCATATATAAATCTTTACCTCCGGACCATTCCAGAACTCCTCGTGACGTCTTGGATCTCATCCGGGACTCCGAACAACATTCGGCAACCACATACAAACTTCCTTTATAACCCTAGCGTCATCGAACCTTAAGTGTGTAGACCCTCTGTGTTCGGGAACCATGCGAACATGACCGAGACGTTCTCCGGTCAATAACCAACAGCGGATCTGGATACCCATGTTGGCTCCCACATGTTCCACGATGATCTCATCGGATGAACCACGATGTCAAGGACTCAATCGATCCCGTATACAATTCCCTTTGTCTAGCGGTATTGTACTTGCCCGAGATTCGATCATCGGTATCCCGATACCTTGTTCAATCTCGTTACCGGCAAGTCTCTTTACTCGTTCCGTAACACATCATCCCGTGATCAACTCCTTGATCACATTGTGCACATTATGATGATGTCCTACCGAGTGGGCCCAGAGATACCTCTCCGTCACACGGAGTGACAAATCCCAGTCTCGATTCATGCCAACCCAACAGACACTTTCGGAGATACCTGTAGTGCACCTTTATAGCCACCCAGTTACGTTGTGACGTTTGGTACACCCAAAGCATTCCTACGGTATCCGGAAGTTGCACAATCTCATGGTCTAAGGAAATGATACTTGACATTAGAAAAGCTTTAGCATACGAACTACGATCTTTGTGCTAGGCTTAGGATTGGGTCTTGTCCATCACATCATTCTCCTAATGATATGATCCGTTATCAATGACATCCAATGTCCATGGTCAGAAACCGTAACCATCTATTGATCAACGAGCTAGTCAATAGAGGCTTACTAGGGACATGGTGTTGTCTATGTACCCACACATGTATCTGAGTTTCCTATCAATACAATTATAGCATGGATAATAAACGATTATTGTGAACAAGGAAATATAATAATAACTAATTTATTATTGCCTCTAGGGTATATTTCCAACAGAAACTGGCGAACCGGGAGCCTCCGTAGGTGCTCATTCCCTTGGTTATTTTCCTTTTGTTTTGGAAGGTGGTCTCCCCTGTCATGAGCCCCTTGGAGTTTGTTAACGGTCTTGCAGCGGAGCCTGCGGTCTCTACGGGGCACAGAGAGCGCTCGCCTATTAGGAGGCACAAAAAGAGAGCGCCTATGATGGCGGTCACATGTTCTCCTTCAGAGCTACCAATGAAGCCGTGGGTCTAAGCAGTATGGAGGGGGGGGGGGGGGTCATCAGAGCTAGAGACCTGTCCTACAGGCACACCATCCTCCAGCCCTTCCTTCATGCCTGAAGAGGAAGCTGACGATCATGTCGTTCTTGAGGACATGGATGCCACTGTACGACAGAGCATCAAGCATTCCCGAGCCTTAGGAGATGTTTTCAAGAGATTTGGGAAAAGGTCCATCCCAGAATGGAGGTAATCCCTTAGAGTAGCGCTTCCTATTCCCATTAGACCCCGAGCCTTGTAGGTATTATTTGATCGTTAGCCCCGGACATGAATTTTTGACTTGTTTTGGTTCCGTAGGTACTGTGTCAGTGCAAGGACCGGGTTAAAGCTGAGGTCAAGAGAGTTTTTGATTCTTGGTTGAAGGGAGGTCCCAAACCACTATCTTGGAGTACTCCATTGATGATCCATATATCAGTAGAGTTGCCTATGCTACCTTATGTTATAAGCTTGCAGATGACATAAATATCTTCTTTTTTATGATCTAGCGGAAAACCAGTATTATGAAATGCTACGATGGTTAGGCCCAGCATGGAAAGAGGCCAATGATATGCTCTATCACTGATGCCGATCTCAAAGAGGCCCGTTCGTGTCTGGAGTAATTTCCCATGCCAAGTCTGTAGCGAATTCCAACAAAAATATTTCCAACCTCTGTGACCTTCTCAAAGAGATGTGATGTGCGGAGGGTGTACTCCAGCAGTGCGTCATGACACCCAGAACTGACCTGGCTACTGCAGAGGCTTGAGAGTGCACATTAGTCATTGCGGAAGCTACTTCCTTGCATGAGGTCGGTCGACAAGCTTCCCTGGAATTGGAGGAGCCGCATGTAAGTGCGTGCTAAAAATCTGGTTGAAGCTATGAAATGTTTGTACATTTTCTCCTGATCAATTTGTCTCAAGAATTTTGATGTTAGGGCATTTTTATTCCCTTTTGCGTGCCGGTATTTCCCTAGAGATGGACATCGTCTTTGGCGAGGAGAGTTTGAGTATGGTTGTACCCTTGTTGCAGTAGTTGGAAAAGGCCCTTATTCAAATACTGGGGTCAATGTGGAACCTGGGCATGGTATAAGTTCACTTGTGGGTTATAATGGACCTTTGAAGGAGCCCGGATTGTCCTCGCACTGCTTAAGGTGCACCATCTGGGTATTTCCATGATGATCGTCGCTACTTCGTTCCCCGAGGACTGCCAATTTTTGGACTTCTTCGAGTAAGTGAAGGATCTTGCCAAGATGGTGGCGGCAAACTGCGACTTGGATGTAGGCGTGGAGTAGCCTGAAAATATAGAATGACCTTTATGGCCTAGGTTACACGCAGAAAAATTTAGTTTTATGCATTTTTAGCGTGCTTGAATTTAATATTAGTGTGAAACTTGGTTTGCTCCTGACCAAGCTTATGATATTGCCTAAAGTTCTTTGTCTTCATGTTTATGTTAGGAGCCGGGACGACCAAGAATATTTCTAGTATCCGGCTTCCTGTGGTTATGCCCTGTGGGAGGGGACAACCGTTATTTTTAGTGGTTATGTCTTACGGCGATGCATCCATGTGTCGGCGACACTAGGAGGTCGGGAATGGCATCGTAGCCCCTGGGTTCGGACAAGTAGAGGGAATGAACGATGCAACCTCTGTGCTGGTCGTGGAGAGGTCCGCTATGCACAATATGCAACCCCTGATCCAGGCGAGCAGAGAGTTACATTTGTTTCCACCTCTTGGTCTATCCCAGGGTGTTGTTTATTTATCAGTTGAGATAGTAGATCGACATGGGAGAGTAGCAATGATTCCTTTCTTGACCAGTTTATTTGGATCAAGCTAAAACATATACGCTAAAAAACATGATCGCTAAAGGCAACTTCTGCATAAAAGAGACATAGCTCAGCAACATTCTAGGCACGTGTTGTAACCCGACCTTTCTTGCAATTGCGATGGTAGTAGGACCCATTGTTGTGGGCTTCATGAATGATGTAGGGTCCCTTCCATGGGGATGAGAACTTGTTCTTCCATGACTTCTGCTCGAGGCGGAGATAATGTCACTGTTGTTGAACTCACTAGCCTGGACAAATTGCCTTGGTACTGGCACAACTTCTGCCGGTAGATGGTTGTGTGATTGAAGTAAATGAGCCTGGTTCTTCTTTGGCGTTGATGTCATCCTTCTTGGATTCTTCTGTGGCATCCTCGTTGTGCGTGCAATGCACGGGGAGTTGTACACTATATCAGAAGATACTACGACCTCTGCCCCATATACCATAAAGAAAGGTGTGTAGCCGGTAGAGTGGCTTGGCATCATTCAGAAGCTCCAGAGAAAGAATGGGAGCTCGTCAACCCACTTTTCTTTTGCTTGCATCAGAAGGGTGATGAGCCAAGGCTTCAGATCTTGCATGATTTGTCCGTTGGCTCGCTCTACCTGTCTGTTGGACTGCAGGTGTGAGATTGAGTACTAGTCTATTTGACTTCTCAAATTTTGGAAGAATTCCTCGAATGTGTCTGTTGTGAAGTCCGTGCCGTTGTCAGTAATGATATTTTGGGGCACTCCAAATCTATGTGTGATGCTAGAGATGAACTTGATCATTGTGTCGACCTCAACATTCATAACGGTCTTGGCCCCCCTATCCACTTTGTCAATTTGTCAGTGGTGACTAGAAGGAACTTGAAGCTGCCTGGAATTGTCGCGAGGGGACCCACCCTGTCCAGCCCCCATATAGTGAATGGCCATATCATGAGGTATTGTTTTGCGGGTGGTGGCCTGTATGTGCGACTTCTGTGTGAGTTGTTGACAACCGACACACTTGCGGACGATCAGTTCAGTGTCGCGGAAGGCGTGAGGCTAGAAGAAGCCATGCCCACCAATGTTCGTGGGGCTGCGTGATGACCGCATGCCCTCACATGAATTTCTTGCAAGAGCTAACGACCTTCTTCGCCAGGGCATGGCTGACTAACATGATGATGTTGGCTTGGAAGTAGTGGAGCAACTTGTGGGATGCCATGAACATGTCATACATGATTTTCTAGTAGTGTGGGTACTGATTCTTGCATGGGGTCAGCACTTCACTAACATAGTAGACCGGGTGCTAAACCCGCTATGCCTTTCCCTGCTCCTCTCTTTCCATTGCCATGACTGCGGTGACAACCTGGGTAGTGGCAGATATTAAATGGCGAGAATGACTCTGATTGTGCCATGGGTGCCAACTGTGGGTTGTATTGTAGGAGTTTCTTGAGGTCTTCGAATTTGGCCTTTGCTTCTTCTCTCTAGTAGAACTTGTCAGTTTTTTGCTCTAGGTGGTATTGTTACTAGCATCCTAAACTAGTGTAAGATTTTAGAGAACACATCTCTTGGCCTCTCTTGACCATTTTCCCACATAGTCTTGATTTTTTGGTTTCAGTTAGTGGCGATGCATCTGATCACATGCATGGGCATCCAAGAAACAATGATTTCAATCTCAATCTAGTGAGGACCAAGATTTGGTCGGCAAATATTCAATGTTAAGTGCCCTTTTACCCAAATGCGCCCTTCACAGAATCCATATTTGTTCCATTGTAGTCTACCTTGTTATTGGCTTCAGCATGGCTAGTATGAAAGCATAATTATTATTTTTGCTTTCTTACAAAAGGTAAAACTTTTACATATGGAGAATGTGAGAGTAAAGAGGTGAGACTGGTAAGATAATGGTGGCGATGTGTAGTTCAAGAGTTCCGGTGCCATGACAATATAATGGTAAGATGACAATGGTGGTTTTAGTGGGGTAATGGTGGTTTGGGCCTAACTTACTATAGCATGTGGAAGATACCACCAGTTACACAAACAACATCGTAGAAATGATTTGATACCCAGACCCCGATTTGTAATATTTAGTTTAATGCTTTTGATGTCGACGATGAGTTCGGCACCAATGTTTAGATCATGGAAACGATCATGTAGAGCTAATATAAAGTGGGTTTAGAATCCAAGAGGATTGCATAGGAGACTAAGAATATGGTACTCTTACCTAAGTTCAGGACCCCGAGACGGCTAATAGCCCTATTTATTGCTAGTGTATAATGATATCCAGATGCGTTTAAAATAAGTGCAGGGGTATATTTGAACTACCGACAAGATATTACATTACTGATTAATTGGAATGGTCTCTTCTTTTGGCATGGGGCTCTGGGTCCTTATATAGTGACAGCTTCTCCGCTGGCAAGTGTTCAATCTTCAATATGGTATCGCCATGGTCCCTAACTAGGAAAAATCTCCTGGATAAGTTAGGATCATGTATTCCCTAAACCTTCATCCTTTTTCCTCTGAGTGCCTACCTAGCATGACTACTTGCGATCCTGAGAGACCCTAGGAATTCCTATGTTATGATCCTTTTCCTCATACATTATACCTCCTTAGTAGTCATTCACCGCTTTATGAACACCTGAGTATGACATCAATCATGTAAACATCTATCATCAACCATTCATTCTTTGAGAAAGATTGGCAACCCCATTTCAATGTCTTCTTTTTCCATCTAAACATTCGTATGATGTTTGGAGAAGATCACATATCTACCGACTAGTTAGAAAGCTCTAATGCTCTCCAATGACAAGGAGTAATATTTGAGAAAACACCCATGTCATCAGCCATAGTTATAAATGATCTAGGTGAACCTCTACCCATAGTTAATTAAGTACTATCGACACCTCTGATAGGGGATTTTGGTGCAAAATAGGGCATGATGGCAAGGGCAAGTGACCTCTAGTTACCTAGGATACAATCATTAAGAAATCTTGGCCTCCACAACCCGACATTTGACAATGATTCCAAGCGCGTCAAATGCCTTTGGCTACAATGCTCAAGAGAGGAACGGAAAACCAAGGTTTCAATTTATGCTTCTAAGCTATTTTAAGTGATTTTACATACTTGTTAAGTTCTTCTTAGGAAAGGAAAACAAATTCTAGTATGGAAAGATTGTTAGGCAGATTCCACAAATGTGTTGAGTCCAATGTGTCCATGTCATGGTTGATTAAGAAGTTATTTAAAGAGTAATCAATTACTACTACCTTGTAGAGTAACGCACACACATTAATCATCCTTGGGAAAGTTGTCCATCCCAACTATCAAACATTTCTTGCTATTTTAGATCTCACTTCATAATAGGCATCCGAAGTGGACATGGAAGATGTTATGATATATAAGTGGATATGGAAGATATGATGCTATATAAGTGCACCTAAAATGGTTCATTAAGCTCATGATAGTGCCATTCCTTCGTTGTGGTACCACATAAGTAGTGAGGAGAAATCCTTATCTGAAAAAACTAGGCACCATCGAGGCACTATTCTTCATGTGGTTCACCTGAAAGGACCCTTGTTGGATACTTGACTGTCTTGATGAGACTATGGTTTTCCAACCAAAGGGCATTCTACAGTCAGCGAAGAGCATCTTAAGACTTCTAGATATTTGCATGTGAGTGCTTGTTCAATGGCTTGAGGGAATTGAGGGCCAATTGGCCTTCTCAAAGATAATGTTGTGATATACTCCCTGCAGTGCCGCCTCAACGACTGCGTTCCAATGGAGGAAGGCAGGACTTCAACTTGACAGTCTCATTTATGCGTCACTAGATATGGCTTGACTAAAATGCCATGTCATCGGTTATAAAATGATATCCTAACAACCGAGTGGTTAAGCAATTCTAGGTTAACTTCTGCCTATGGAGAGCTAAACAACACCATGGTATTTTAGAGGATGTAGGCCCTTTCTTGTATTTCTATAGATTTCAGTATGTGTGGCATTTGTGCCCACATTAACACCACCCTCTTGTAATATATCTGTCCGTATCTTAATATAATGATTTGTAGATTTTGGTGTTTTTTTGAAAGAATGTGGATCTATATCCAAAAGGGCTTACAAAAAATGTAGCTAACTATATACTTCTTAAGTATAGACAAACCCAATAAATAATGAAACAAACTTTAACTTTAAAAGGATCAGCTAAATTTTAGAATCCTAGCCAACACTGACCGAGTAGTTTTTGGGCCAATACTTGTTCACATTTTAAATAGAATAAAATAATAACATATCATTTAATTTGGATAAGCATGAAGATACTATGGTAGATGGTTCTGCATTGATATATTGTACATATGTTCTGACTACTGGTTGCATATCTAATGGTTGACCAAAGTTCATATGTAGCCAATCATCGGCAGAATGGGTGAATTTTGCTTGAAAGGGGGAAGCAAGTTTCCCTCTATTGCGGCAAGGTTCATCGTCACTGTACAATCTTAAAAAGAAACCTCACCAGTGTCTTGCTTAATTGGGGAAGAACAAGATGTACAAAATCAAGAGTTAATTCCAATGGAGGACGAAACATTACACTAATGGGGTTAGGCTGTATCAAAACGAACAAAGTCTGGTAGACTAAAAACTTTTACTGCCTTGGACATAGACACATCAAGTCTTCTTGCCTGGCTCTTTTTTTGTTGAGGGGCGGGATGAATACCACCATACCATTAATCCAGACCTAAATACTTCACAAAAATGTGGGAACAGAATTCTTCACTACCACTACTACAAATACTGGCATTAACGAGGATTCCCAAAATCTCTTGGTCGTTGAATACCCAAGTAGAGTCCCCCCGTGATGGAAACCAATCTACGTAATACATTCAACAACCACGGGTCTGCCCGTTGCTAGGTGAGTGGTCATTACTGTTATGGGGTTTGCATGTACGTGGTCAACTCTAACAAACTCCCTCTTCTTGTGTTCAAAAAGAAAAAAACTCTTTTCTCCTTTGTCTCTCCCCCGCAAACGTCCCAGCTAATCTTGGCGGGTTCTCCAAATATTGGCGGTAAATCTCTCTAGCCCCAACTAATCTAATCTGCTCCTATTCCTATTAGTTAGCCCTCGCGATCCTCATTTTTTCACAACATCCCGATGGAAGCCTGCATGGTCGTTCATGCCCATCCATCTCTGTCCCGCTCCTCTGCTGAACCACGCAATTCTCCCGGCCACCGCGACTCCTCGCCAAAATGCTCGGTAGAGATGCACTTGATAGAGCAAGCGGATTCCATGGTTGAGTTTACTCACCATACTACGGATCAAGAGGTACATAACTTAATCATTAATTCTCCTCTAGATTCAATATAGTTCAATATATCCCAAGGTAAAAGAAGAACTGATTGTTGATTTTGCTCCTGATTCAAAGAACCAGAACGTGCAAGGAGACAGAATGGTTGAGTTTGTTCCAGATACAATTAATCAGGATGTAGAAGAGTCTCCAGATGAAGAACGTAGCGACGATGTCTCAATAACCGATGTCCATGAAGACTCTATTGAGTACCTGCGTAGGCAAGTTGTCGAAGACTCCGAGGAAGAAGACAAGCAAGATGAAGTATACCAGAAGGTCACGAAGGAATTTAATGAAAGACGTGCTAGTGATGCTGCATTGAGGAGGGAAGCAAGAGTCAGGAATGCATCTAGGCATAAGAGTAATCTGAACAAAATACGTAGAGACTTTTTGCGAATTTATATTCCTGACTACTACAAGATCGTGGAAAAATAAATATTGTTTGCTAGAGAACAGTATTATTGTTAGTTTTTCAGTTTGGCTCATCGGCAGCAGAATTCAAGATTAGTGCCTTTTATTTGTAACATTTGTTCTTGTCATTCATATGTCAGGCTATGAACAAGCGACTGACTTTTAAATATTTTCCTATCCATAAATGGATCTTCATATCCCCTGACATTGTATTATACAGTAGGGACATATGAATGGGCTTAGAAATAGGCACTGTATTTTGGCGATGTAATGGACAGGTGCTTCACCGATGAATGTGATCTGCAGCAGTACCTTCAGATCAGCAGGCACTTTGGACGCCAAAGCATCACCCATGTTAGCTTAAACCTGATTGTAGTCAAACAATTCCTATTGCAGTGTGAAGTGATTGTGGCAGATCGGCTGCAACTTACTGCAAGTTAAGTGCAGGTGTGCCCTGCGTGTACATGTTGGCGAAGCTAATTTCAGTCTTTTGCTTGCATTTGTTGCAGCAAAAGCAAGTCGGTTGCTTGCAGTGCTGAGAAACTTATAAAAATAGGAGTTGTACCATTCATTGCTTGGCATAGTCGATGTAAGAGAAAAGAAAAGAGAAAAAGGAATCCATTGTGTCAAAATTGTGTGCTTCTCTATCTAAAACTGAACCAGTCAGTTTTTCCCCTGTTTCGTGTGTGTCAAAGTACACTGAAACCACCACGCCTGCTTCTCTATTTTCAACCTATGAACAGAAATTGTGCTTGATTCAATTCGTTTCAGAAAGTATAGCTGCAACTGCAAGTACAGGGAGGTAGAGTCCACCGTGCCTTTCGAAAGTTGAAATCCTCCGGATTTTTTTAAGATCTAATCCTCAGGTTTTGCAGCACAAACATAGGAAATAAATATTTTTGGTTCTTGAGTAAAGAGAGCGGGACAGCTGAATTTTTTTGGCGCAAACTGCTGGCAATTTCGACTAGATAACCCTCCGTAACAGGGAATAACTATTTAATCTGTTAGGATCTCATCTCCCTGCGCCTCTTTCTCCTCGCCTCCCCTGCCCTGCTCAATTCGACACCTCCATAGTCCATAGATCGCATCTCCTCCCTTGTGTTCTACGCCTCTCCACGCTGCAGGTCGCACCTCGCCAGTCGCCTCGACTCCGGCGCGTACGCGATGCTACCTGCACGTCGCCGGTAGCCTCGACCCGGTATGCCCGCGCTGCCGCCAGCACATCGCCGGTCGCCTGGACCCCCGGCGCGCCCGCGCTGCCGCCTGCACATCACCGGTCGCCAACGCAACTCCGCTGCAGCTTGGTTCGTATTCCTCCTTGCTCTGTTTTTTCTCTTGTGGAACCTTGATGCTCTGTTTTCTCTCTTATGGAACATTGATGCACTGTTGCTTATCCTGATTACAAAATATGTAGATAGAATTCGTTTGCTTATTATGATTCAGAATTTTGTTATGCCATGTTCAGTACAATCCATTCATCTATAGATCATACACAATATGATTTATTTTATAGTCTGATATGTCTTACATCGAATCACATAAATGCAGGATAATTACGTACTAAAACAGAAATATATATTAGGAGATGGCTCCAAGTAAGATATGGATGAGACTAGTGGATGAGCGATTAGATGATGAATACTTAGAAGGGGTAGAGAATTTCCTTGACTATGCGTTCAGCCACGCAGGCAGAGAGAATGAAATTCGATGTCCATGCATCAAATGCTGCAACACATACTCTCATCCTCGTGCATTGGTTTCTTCTCACCTGAAAGTGTATGGAATTCTGAGAAATTATACCTTTTGGTACCATCATGGTGAAGTTGCGAGGGAGCCTCAAACAGTTTCTGAAGGTCAAGGCGATGAAGAAATGCAAGCAGAGAGTGCGGATGGATATGACCCAATGCAAGATTTGTTGCATGATCTGTTTCCTCAAAATAATAATCCAACTGAGCAAACAACGGCACCACCATCTAACGAAGAGGAACCAAATAATGAAGCAGCAGAGTTTTATAAATTGCTTGACAACTACAACCAGCCACTTTATGAAGGTTCTAGTACCACTAAATTATCTGCACTAGTTAACTTGCTTCACATTAAGAATTTGGGAAAGTGGAGCAACAAGTCCTTCACCATGTTGTTGGAATATCTGCGGAACGCTTTCCTACCACGGAACTCTACTTTGCCAAATTCTTATTATGAAGCTAAAAAAACTATTCAGGAACTAGGACTGAGTTATAGGAAAATTGATGCTTGCATGAATCATTGCATGCTCTACTGGAAAGAAGATATAAATGCGGAGTCGTGCAAGGTATGTGGAGCATCTAGATGGAAAAAGACAAGCGCACAGGCACCACTCTGCACTCGGCAAAAGGGAAGAAGATTCCAAAAAAAACAATGCGGTATTTTCCCTTAAAGCCAAGGCTGCAAAGGATGTTCATGTGCCCATATTGATGAAAATCTGGAAAGTGAAGAAGTGCAGGGTAACCATGGCCTTGCAGCTACGTCCAAGACTAGTAAGCTCAACAATGCAACTTGATTAGTTAATACTTCATTCGGACCGCTACAATATAAATTGTAGCTTGAATGTTTTTCTTGTTTTGTACTTGATTAACATATTTCTTTCAAATGGTGCAGGACCTCGAACAGGTGAAAAGCGCAGGGTTTGTGGGAAAAATAAATGCAAGGAAGTAGCTGATCAACTAGCGTGGAGACTTGCACCGTCATTTTGTGAAACCCAACAAGACTATGCAGGAGGCTATGAAAAAGGTACCTAAAGATATTCCAAAGGATGACTGGGAATGGCTTGTCAAGGAGCATTTTTTCAGCAAGGAGTTTCTGGTAAGTTCTCATGTTGCCTCTTAATTTTCAACCATTTGTGCAGTTGACAATATAATCCTCTTTAACTACAGAAAAAGAGCAAGAGAAACACCCAAAACAGAGCTAACCTCAAAATGCTTCATCGATCTGGGAGTAAACCCTTTAGACAGATAATTTGGGACATGGTACACATTTTAACTTCTCTTGTTTTTCATTTCCAATAATATAATATCAGTGTGAGTTGTCTTACCATTTTGTTTCAACTAATAATAGTTACTTGCCTATGTTGGATCAGGGAGGAAAGGAAAATAAGCCACCGAGTATGGATAAACTATTTTCAGAGACACACAAGAAGGGTACAGACTTCCCTGATTCTACAACCTCCGCCAAACATGTAAGACTTAATTTAACGTTCATAACTTTCATAATGAACAGCAAGTGTACACTTAGAGATAGAAGCTTATGCAAATAACTTACTGTTGGCACTTCAGGCACAAATTAAGACCATAGTTCAGTTGAATCCTGGTCTTTCAAATGATGAAGTCATGCAGAAATTTGAAACATCTAAGCGGCGTGATTGCGTAGTTGGCTTTGGTGGTGGAATTAGAGCAAGAGATTTGCGAGGACCAGCATTAAGTAAGGCTGAATTAGTTTCTCAACTTCAAGCTTCTGAGCAAGCGAAACAAGTACTCGAACAAAAGGTCAATGGCATGGCGCAAGAAGTATCAGAAATTAAGCGTCTTCTATCTGGTAGATCTCTAACTAATAGTTCTCATGAACGCCAACATGATCAAGTAAGTTGTTCTCACACATTGGTTTTATTTGTCATTATACCTTGATGCCATTTATTTACATGGACTGACTTTCATAAACTAATCAACATTTTGTAGGACTGATGGTCCACCAATGAATGAAGCATAAGGAGGCATTGTAATCGCTGGTGAAGAATGATATCCATTGAAACGACGATGGTGTCCCTCTATTGAAGACTAATAAATATTATCTTTTCTAGTTGTCTTGTTTTCCATATAGATATGATCAAGTACATTGGTGATATAAGGAGTCATTTTGACTCAAATTTGTTACAAGATATTTTAATTTCAGAATTGTATGTCAGAATATTGGTACTTCTGTTAATAAAAGAGGCTATGTTCCTTTCAATTAAGATTATTTTGTTTCTATATCAATGTGGATGTTAATATTGAAATGTTGGATGCTGCATAAAGTGATTGTTGAAGGAATGTTATAATATAAGTGGTTCTGAAGGATATGGAAGTGTGAAGAGAGTGGTCGGTAATGATACTTTGGCCAGCATGGTAATATTATTAGCGATGACAAAAGTGGTCGTTATTGCCTTGGGATCGACACACCATCCCGCCATTATTAGCGATGACAAAAGTGGTCGTTATTGCCTTGGGATCGACGACGACACACCATCCCGTCGTTATAAGAATAACGACCACGAAAGGTACGTGGTCGTTATACTTTTAATGATGGAGCCTACTACCACCAGCAGATTGTGGTCGTTATTGACCTTTAACGACCACAATCCAACCTTTAACGGCCACATATACCGTCGTTAAAAACCGTTTTCCTAGTAGTGTACTGCCACCATCATTGATATCACTAAAAGAGAAAGTATAAAGATGAATGGTTACAATGGTTTCCATCGTTGATGCTCATCCACCACCATGGTCCATGCTCAAACCTCTTGGATCCCTCAATTCCATCACCTTTGCCTTGTCTAATGTATATCGACATTCTTGGCCATGAATTGCCAATCCCCATATTGCCATGACGATCAAGAGGAGCTTTCTGAATATGTTTATTATTCTAGTGATGATATTTTATTTATTGTGCTAAAGCATGTAACCAAATGATATTTTCTTCCTTCGATCTACGTAATGGTTGTATTTGAGGGCGAACTCCATGGCCCAGTTTTCATAACTCATGTATTTCAGTGAATCCATGATTTATTCAATAACATCTTTTGGAATAAGTGCAAGTTATTCATTTGGGCCCTCACCAAAATACTACGATGACATGTTGACACTCACTTTTGTCCTTAAGCACATAGGCGACATGTAAATGTTTAACATGACATCAACATTATCATCCAACATTCCAAGTAAAGTCATAGGGTTGCCATGTCATCATTGAATGTCTCTTTGATTTGTGGTGAAACCCTAACCATGATGTAAATCCAACTTGAGGCCATACCAGTGTGACATGTTACTGAAGTCTAGTTAGCCAACTCTAGCCCAATCATTTTGGCAACAATACTTAGGTCAACCCAAGCGTTCTACCGCCAATTGGTAGAAACACAACTACATAACCATCCACGCTGTAAATGGTTAAACAACTTTATTGCCAATGGCATATCATTGATGTGAGAATCTCTCATCACAAACATGAAACAACATGCTTGCAAGTTTTCACAGATTGCAAACGAGGAATGTCGAATGACCATCCATGATGTCGATCTCATCGCAAACGATCACAGCCATCCTTTTCAACCATCCATTCATTCATATTCACGTATATTACATCCATATATCACAATCATCCATTGACTTTTGCATATGTTACATCCATATAGCTCACCCATTCATTAAAAAGATGAAGTAATAGATAACATTTATATATGAAGCAACATAATAAATTGACCATTCGGTTTTGACCATACATACATGAACAGACATAAGTGATGGCCCATTCATATATGAACCAACATAATTAATATATGAAAATAGGGTGATCGATGATACTTTTGCCCCTCTCGCCGTTCATCAGGTGCATTCAGTTGGTTCGCTACCAAAGGAACATCCAGTTCAACACTGAATCCTCTCCATGTTTAGGAACTTGTTCTTTGTTACTCCCCCCATTCCATATTAGTTGTCGCTGATTTAGTACAAATGGATCTAAGGATACGTGGTGTTTTCTTGGCGCTGAATCTAAAGATGGATGTACCACCATGATCACATAATATATAAAGAGATGATAGAAACAAACTATAACTGTACATAATAGAATTGATAACAAACATAATTATCTATGAAGGACTCAGCTTCATGTTCTTTGCATCGAGGATGGTACCCAACAGAAGAAATCCTCTTATCTTTAGGTTTTGCACTATCTCAGTGATATTAAAATGGTGGCGTCCTCGCATGGCCGGTGGGTGGAGGGGTGCAAACTGGGAGATAGAGAAAAAGATAGGGAGAGACCACCATAGTGGAGGAGTGCATGCATGGAGGGGAGCGGCAATCGGGAGGTGAACGCAAGAATGCGAATATGAGAAATGTCTATGGGTGGAGGGGTGGCGGCGGGAGCAGAGAAAGAAGCCGTCATTTTCTCATTTATATCAGGAGAGGGTGAAGAGTGAGAAGGGTTGGGGTCAGTGAGGAGTGATTAGGTTTATATAACACCTAGGAATTTTGTACATGCTCATTAAGTACTATCCATGTGCTATAATTTGCACTGGGTGTGCTACTGTTTAGGGTCCACCACTTCACAAACACGCATATTTGGGTCTCCCTGTGCTGCAACTATTTCTCAAGCATTGTTAGACCCATTGTTAGACCAACCATGTGCGATGAGGTGTCTTGTTAGAGGTGATGTGTATATTGGTGAAATGAGCCTGAAAACTCCGTAATTAACATATCCGCTTCAATGCCAATTCATGCAACATGGAACTTCAGCTACCTCAATAAAATGTATCACATGTCCTACAACTATTGGAGGTGTGTCCATTTAGTCCTATAACTTTGAAACTGTTGTTTTCGTTCCTAAAACTATTGCAAGTCTATCAGTTTAGTCCTATAACTTCAAAACTACAGTGTTGAGTTCTAAAACTATTGAAGGTGTGTCAGTTTAGTCCAATAACTTTGAAACTGCAGGCCATCAGTGGCATGATGGGTTGAGCTGTACTAAGGAGAGTAGACTGGTCATCTCAGTCTCACCCCGCAGTAGCAGAACGTCATGTTGCACAACATCCAATTGCTACCCACCTATGGCTTCTGCTGGGGCTGCATCACTCTCGCTAACCTTTGTGCCAACTTTTCGGTTACCACGCACTCCAACACGTTGTATGATAGCAGCAAAAGTTCCCCACATGTGGCCATGCTCGTGCACAAACAAGAACCTGCATGATCCACTTTACGGCATGGTGTCGGGGCAACGACGATGCCGTGAGAGAGAAAGAGAGGGATGGGATGGGGTCCTTCAACCCGATTGGGCAGGGTCTCCCCGGCGGCCGCGCCAAACCTCTTTGCGAGGTTGCACTCCAGCTCATGGCCCCACAGGTGGTGGGTGTGTAGGTTGCAACAACACTGCAACGTGGACGTGCATGGGCCACTTTTAGGGAAGTAAACACATATAAAGTCTTATTTGAAAAAGAATGCACCACAGATGCTGAAAATACAAACTTAGGACCTAAGATGAACAAACTTAAATAGTTTTGGGACCCAAAATTGCAGTTTCCAAGTTATAGGACTAAACCGACAAACCTCAAATAGTTTTAGGACCCAAAACTGCAGTTCAAAGGTTATAGGACTAAACTGACATACCTCCAATAGTTTTAGGACTTATGATGCATTTTAAAGAGGCTCAATATTGTGACAACAAAAACATATGTTTGATGGCGTGGTAATTCATGCATTGTGTAACATCTATAACACAATACAAAACATTTCAGTGAGTTATTATGATGACTCATTAATGACCATCGACGCCGTCAACCAACCGAAGTTTGCCTTTGAGCCTCCTTGAGGGTTTTCCATCCCCATGTCTTATGGGCGGCCTCTTTAATTGTTTTCCTTCAATGCACCTAAGGGTTGCACTTTTCCATTTGAACTATTTTCGAGTTTAAGAGATCGACATATCATATGCCACCCTTTTAGCAAAGCAATGCGAAAGGTTTGTCATGTATGCATGTTATAAAGGTGAAATTAATTAGTCACATAAAAATGCAACATTGATCTAGAGAAACGTGCTTTGAAAAATAATTTAAACATAAAATCCAAATGTGGTCGGTCACGCGGTGAGTTGTCTCACTGAATGTTGAGCCCATTTACTGTTAAAGAAAAACAGGTCATCTATATATCATTTTACAAAGGGCATCCCTAACATCGATTCGCAACTTTTCTCCTGCATCTATCCACAAACAGAGGGGACCAGTCCGCGGACAATGATGCCGGAGGCCTGCCATCCAATGCTGCCCGCATACATTTCAACTACTATTTGAACTAACCGGACGAACTTTGTGCAAACATGGTCGAATTTTCATATAAAATGGAAGATATTCATGCAAACACAGTGGATTTCATATAAACATGATGGAGTTCGTTACATTTCGGACATACTTCAAATAAAAGGGGTGCTCGTCCAACTCTGGAGGTATAATTAATTTACCTAATCTAAATGATCGCTGGCGCCCATTCCCCGTGTCCGGCCATGAGCCCCGAGAACTAAAACTTCTCCTTCTCCAGATCCGCCACAGCGCTCTCCAGCTCTGCCTCCGAAGCCTAGGGAAGTGAAGTTGTCAGCCTCCATGTCGTCGCCAAGAAACTAATCGACCGATGATATTCATCCCACCAATCTTGCCTTGAACGGGAGGGGAGGAGCAGTGGCCTTCTTGGGACCAGAGCAACAGCGACCTACCGTGCACTACTCTTGCTCCCGGCGGCGCCTTCAGACTTGCCGACTTTGTGGTCGTGGTGGCGGGGCGCGGACTCAGCGGAACCGGTGATGTCCTCCTCCTTGTTGTCAATCTTGTCCCACACC